>JAHLMI010000002.1:125000-2525000 GCA_019915075.1 Strobilurus stephanocystis | reverse complement strand
GAGGTTTTCAAACGACAAGTACCCGTGAAGGGATACAACGTTTTCGTAATGTGTGTTCGGTATGTGCATCCCATCCTTTGTGCAGACGCCTGCCTGACATCCTTCAGCTACGACCCCCCGACCTCTTTCACACCCCCACTCATGCACTCCATTCCTTCTGGCTTCATGAACCCCTTCATCCGTCTCTTCACCGTAGCCTGTGCCCTCGTACCGCCGACCTTCTACATTCGCCTCCTTGCTCCTTCAGAATCCCCCAGCTCCCAGACCTTCAAAGTCAGCGACATATTCACCGACTTGCCACCAGACCCTCTTGCCGAGACCTGTGCTACACTCATCGCTCAGGTTGGTAAGATAAAGCGTACGGGTATGGGCTGGGAAGACAAGGCGAACTTGTTGAATCTCATGTGGACGCAAGGGAATAAGTAACGTGAGTTCAGGAATCACTTAGCTTGGCCGTACCGACGAGGTACTGGGCTTGCATGTGTTCTTCGCGCTAGACGTTCTCTAGAGTGAAGAGTGAACAAAGGAGGTCTAGTTTGTGGATACATAGGTTGCTAGTTGATACAGTTCGAATACACTCCACTCGAAGAGATGAAAGGTCGAGACAAGAATCCGCTTTACTTGCCATTTTCGTCCGCTTTAGGGCCCCAGAGTTTCTCAAACCAAGCATCAGGTTCGGTCGAAGCACGCATCTGCACTGTGCCTTCACCATCGTCGAGATCCATGAGTTCAGTAAAGGCGGCTTTCGTAAGATCGACGTGCTTTGACCCAGCAGCGCAGCCGGCGCACGAGTCGACAACGCGTACGAAGACACACTTTTTGGGACCGTTGCATACTTGGGGAAATAGTGAGCACTTTACAGCATAAGGAAGAACGATCTTAAGCTCACGTTCAAGAAACTTGAAGCATTTCGGTTGAGCTTCCCAGCCAGACAGAGTTAGAGCACAAGCAAATGATTGATCCTGAGTAAAGAGCGGGGTAAGTCCTACATGCAGAGTCGATGAACGATAGGTGGCACACCGTTGGTGCCCAGTCAACTTTAGACCAACAACTAGGATTCTCCAAGTCATGTCCTGTGTACCTGGGAAATGAATGGGGAGTGAGCAACCTTGAGCACGAATCAGCCTTACCAGGTGATTTTGACGGCCTGTGGTTTGCCTATGCCTACGAGGCCCTTCAAGTAATTGACCGCGCCTTTGACGGCATCGCCTACAGAGGCAGCGGAGACTTTCTTGCCGCCAGAGTGCTTGACCTTCTTCTTCGTCTTTTCGGTCTTCTGAGGCTTGTTGCTCCTGGCGTCCAGACCAGTCTCGGCGCCATCGTTGTCACGACGATACTTGTAGTTGAGGTTGGTAACGTTGACGGCAGTCCATCCATCGCGTGGGTCAAACGTATCAGAGTCGCCAATAGAGTGGGCAGTCGTGTATCTGGCGTATGAAGCTGCGAGACGCGCCGAGGAGGGTGTGAAGGAGGTGGCTGATGGAAGGAGGCACAGGAGACTCAGAAGCGCGAGAAACAGAGAGAAACGCGAGACAAAGGCCATCTAGGCAAAGGCGGGCACAAGAATGACAAAACGGCAAGGGCGGTGTTGGTGGAAGGAAACAGAGTGATGAATAGCTGCGCCACATATTCAAATTTCTCTGTTTGGCTTTGATTCCGGTGCCGCGGGACGGCATCGCGTGCCGACCGACGGTCGTGATGATTGATGATGTCCCTTTGACCTGTACTGCCTCTCAGCTTCGCACCATGCCTGCAGACCTGTCAGCCAGCCGGAGGGCTCTGCGCAAACACGGCGCTGATGACGACGTCGACATCCGCCGCGCGCGAGGCGAGGTCCGTCACTCATCAATATTTCTATACCTGTTGACCGAATAACGCTTAGATATCTTGTGCAGAGTGTAGACGGTAAGCGACACAGCCCTCTCTGCAGCGTCCTCAATTCATATATATAGCCTCAAGCTGAAGTGTGACAAGAAGACACCTTGTAGCTCTTGCAGTATGTCCATGTTACTTTCTTCCTCTTTCTACTCAGCGTCGATGCAGTACGACGCGGCTGTCCTTCCATCTGTCCTAATGGCAGTCTTGCAACCGGGCAGGGGACAAGGTCCGTGGCTCCGCGAATCCTCTACAATCAAGATGCTGATAGGCATCCAGATTCGTCTTGGCTGACACTTCTCAGCTACACAACAAGATATCAGAAATGGGCCAGCGCATACGACAACTTGAAGACGCATTAGCCATATTTCAAGCTGGTGTTTCTAACGAGTGCCACCCTCTTCTACGCGAGGATCTTCTGTGCATCAAATTCGGCCCGGACTCACCTCCCCAGGCGCAGAAGGAAAAGGCGACGCGGGAACCAGACATAAGTTCCATCGACGCTTTGGGCACACTCACTATCGGAGATCGTGGAGATGCAAAGTACTTTGGGCGTTCTGCTGGCTCTGAGGTACGTCACAAGGTCATTTCTCTCATTATCACCGTCCTGACTCCGCTCCCAAGACCTTATTCCTGGTTCGCGACTGCCATCTAGGTTTTCCCGGGAGCTGATCAAATAGCAGGCCGGTGCCGAACTCGAGGCAAGCACGTCAAGTGCTGACGAAGATGGTCCCCCGATTTCCTTGGACATTGCTCGACTCTCAAACACCTTCCCATTTACTGCAGATGGCGACATCAACTGGGAGAACGCCCTGGATTCATTGTTCGACTACCTGCCGGAAAGACCTCGCGCTTGGGCTCTTTGCGAAACATACTTTGAGCATGCAGCTTGGCACTTCCGACCTGTTCGTCGGGAGGAGATCATCGACGACATTCTTACTCCCGTCTACAAGATCGTAAAGGACAGAAGCAAAGGAATCCAGGCCGCCAGTCAGACAGTATCCGCGCACAAACTTGCTGTGCTCTACATGCTATTCTCTATAGGCTCTCTTGTGGACTTAACTCTAGAGCCATGTAAGTACACGGGATAGTGCAGCTAAATTGTCCTTGACAACTTCTGTCCAGACCACCCAGATGCAGAGAATTACTACCATCTTAGTCGCGCTGCGTTATCATTGCGGTCAATATTTGATTCGCCAGAACTATCGACCGTCCAGGCTGTCGTCTTGATTGCCTCATACCACTCTATGGGAGGCAAGCGATACACGATGGATAGTGCCGTAAGCTGATCCGCTAAGGTGTCGCAGGAGTAACCGTCTAACACAGAGCAGTGGTCGATCATGTCCTTAGGCGCGAAGCTTGCCCAAAGCGTGAGTGCTCCTGTTGCCAAGGTCAGAGTAATCACTAATTTTGTGATTAGCTTGGTTTGCGTGGGTCTTCCATCGAGTCAAACACTGGAGCGCATCTTAATTCCTTCTTTGTAGATCGTGATAGCGCGCGCTGGAAGATGGACCCGCAAACAGTCCAACGGAGAAGGTCACTCTTCTTCGAGATTTTTTGTCTCGACCTCCTCTATGTCGGGTCCAATTCCATAACAAACCTCTAAATGACTAATTTGTTCGTACAGAGCATGTCGCTTGGACGACCACCATCTATTAGGCTCTCATACATCGATTGCGAGTACCCAATCGATGAGGAGCTTACCTTGGATGAGAACGGCAATCACAAAGTAGGATGTGCGTGTAGACGTCCGCTCTTTCTGGTCTACACGCTAAGTAAGACCTGCGCACAGACCTCCACTGGAAATACGAGTTTTGCAACGAGATATTCTCCAATATCTTAGAACTGACTTTAGGCGCGGAACCGCCGACGTATGAAACGATACTCGATTTGGATCGGAAAGTGAGAGAAAAACCTCTTCCTCCTCACCTCAATGTCTTCTTCGCACCGCCCTCTGACGACGAGTGTACGCCCTCGAAATACATGAGTCGGTGCATACTGGGGCAATTCCGAACAGTCAGTGAGTTGACTTTGTTTCAATGACTTCGACATTGTGGCCTCACTCATGCTCAGCGTTACTCTACATTCACCGTAGCTTCTTTGCACAAGCGATGCTCGACCATCCGATAAATCCTCTACGAAGTCCATACGCCCCCTCGTTCCTGGCGGCATACCGATGTGCTTCTGGCGTCATCAAATCAAGTCTCAACTACCACGAAAGATACTCGCAATTATGTGGACGATTCTGGGGTGCTTGGACACATTGCAAGTGATTCCTCTTTCCTGAGAAGACAAGTCTTCTGACCTCAGCATTGCTAGTATTCTCCGCTGCTGTACGTCACTGCGATCTGGCACCCCAATCTGCTGACTCCATAACCAACCTCAGATCATCGTGGGCTCCATAGTCACTCGTTCACCGTCGTCAAGTATGGCTGCAAATGCCTTCATTGAACTGGGTCTTGCTTGCGACCTTTTCGAGAAGGCTGCTCTCACTTCGCGTCGTGCTAGGAGTGGATTTGTACGCCCCGTCTCTTGTGCCCTGCAATCACAGACTGACACGAACGCAAGGGCATTCTGACAGCACTCAAGAACAAAGCATTCCAAATCTACTCCCAATTCCGCTCTGGCAATGCCCCTGTCTCTTTACCTTCATCGGTGGGTTCTGATTACGGAGAGGACGAGCTTGCACTTTTTGGTGGACAGACTCGCGTCCTCTTCAGCAGGCTCATGGCCAAGCGTGGAGTCAACAGGAAAAATCATACTTCTTCTGGTTCCGGTTCTAGTTCTGGATCCCCGATGACTGACTACCAGACTTCCCAGTCTACATCACCGGAGACAACGAACGCAGCTAGTCCTGAAACATTGGACGTTCACCCTTCGTTGGTCGAATATCTAGCACTCCTCCCGCCAAACCAGCACCCCGCCTATACTCCACCTCCCGAGTATCATAAACCCGCCTATGCAGAAGCTGGGGCATTTGCACCGCAAACTACCAATGGCTTTGCCTCGGGGTCCTACTGCCAGCCACCCTTCTCGTCCTATAGTTCCTTGAACGGTGCTACCGGCCCTCGGACGGATACATCACATCAAAGTGTGTTCTATCCTGAGCTTGAAGAACCCTCGGCGTTTGCATCTTCGAGCGGAAATACGTACCAGCCCCAGCAGCAGGAACAGACCGCGACGGGTACCCTGGCAATGACGAACGCGAGGTTACTTGACTTCGGGATGATGATGACGGGTGATTCGGGGATCGACGAGCAGTGGAGATCCTTCATGGGAGATTCTACTCTGATGGACCAGGGACCCAGCCCTGATGTACGTTCGTTGTATAGACAAGTACCCAACTGAGTTCATTTGATTCATGGTCGTGTATTTTTTTAGTTGCATTGTAGATTTATCTTGTTTGATCTAATTCCTATTATGTACACATACGAGGCAATGAAAGAGGAGAATGTTGAGTAGACCTAGTGTAATATGACTTTTGGGAGGCTCAGCTGTCCTCGCTAAGTATGCTTAAGGATCTGGATGCAAACAGATGTCGACATCACACAAGAAAGTGAGTCATACACTTATTACTCACCCAGGATAAAAGTTCCGTGCCATGTATTTGTTGAACGCCGCCGGGATTACTCACACAGGCCCCTCCTATCTCCCGCTATGACTAGCCCCAAATTAAATGGCACCGTCCTGGTACATGGGGACGAGACCGTTCACTCTTCAGAGAGGCGAGAAGTGGTACCCTCTATCTCTGTCACTACGAGTACGTGAACGAGTAAAAGTGACGGTCGCATACAACCATTGATCAAGACTATCAGCTTTTCGCGCGGGCGGCCCCGAGGAGAAATTAGACGTGTCAAATCCACAAGGGCACGTATATTCAAGGTATAGTCAGGATGTCAGTACGCGCGTCGAGCATGTCTTGAGTAAGATCACTGTGCGTCGCCCTTTTCCCAAGTATGCTTGTGGCTGAGCAACGTTCTGCTGATAGGGCGGACATGCCATCACCTACGCGTCGGGGTTAGCGGCAGGATATGCGGTATGATTGGCTCTCGCATCTGTGATGCTGAAGTGTGATTGGTTCTCCTGGCAGGCTCTTGTGTACGCTCAACCCAAGCGCGTGGCGATTCGGGGTGGATATTTCGGCTGTCATGCTTCGATTGAGGTGTACGGGAAAGCCAAAGAGAACGGTTTGGCTCTGATTGACTTGGACGATGAGTTCCGACCCGGAGATCTTTGCTGGTTGGAGACGCCAGTGAATCCCACAGGCGAATCGAGGTTTGGCTTTTCTCTCTTCAAGAATGTTTCGTCAATAATGTGCTACTTAGGGACATCAAGTACTATGCGGATAAGGTGAGGAGAACATGCTTTGCGAGCTGAATTCTGACAGAAGGGATACGCCCTAGATTCACAACGTTGGCGGAAAGCTTCTGGTGGACTCGACCTTTGGCCCTCCTCCGCTTCAAGACCCCTTCAAGTGGGGCGCTGATATGTACATCTAGCCCAGAAATACTCAACGAGGTGGTACTGACGCGGTTTTTGGCAGTATTTTCCACTCGGCTACCAAGTACTTTGGTGGCCATTCAGATCTTCTTGCGGGAATCTTGGTCCTCCCTTCCAAAGATGCTCAGGATTTGAATGTGCTTATGAACGACCGTATTTACATGGGAAATGTGCTGGGGTCTTTGGAGGCCTTTCTGCTGCTGCGTTCGCTTCGTACGCTGCATTTGCGTATTCCTCGGCAGTCAGAGACGGCTACTGCTATAGTCCAATGGCTTCAGGCCATCGCATCTACTCCAGTGGGACAGGAGTACGATGATGTACCCGGAGGTGTTCTTGTTAAAGTCTGGCACTCATCACTCCAAACCCGCGACGCTCGGGGATTCGAGCCAAAGACTCAGATGCCAGGAGGATGGAACGCCACCTTTTCTGTACAGGTACGCGACTGTTGTATCCTTGAAGAGTCTCCCTGAGGATGTCCACAGCTCGCTACAGTAGAACAGGCGAAACATTTCCCTTACGCCGTCAAGTATTTCATTGCAGGTCATTTCTCCATGAACGCGTTCAGTTACTAACCGTTTGAACAGCCGGCTACTAGCTTGGGAGGGGTTGAATCTCTCATCGAGTACCGCGCTCGTGCAGATGTGAGAGAAGATCCCCGGTTGGTGCGACTCAGCGTTGGTGTTGAAGAGCTCGAGGCAAGTGACGGATTATCTTCCATGGACCAATGTGCTCACCTACAGTGACAGGATCTCAAGCAAGGATTGAGGGAAGGTCTTGTAAAGGTGTCCAAGATGAGAAGCAAACTCTGACTCGGATATATCGCTACTGATTGGTTACTCTTGGTGCCGCGACAAAGAGATATCCTGAATATATCAAATGACTAGACGCTGGTGCAAACCGCTCTGTGTGCTCTTGTGCGCTGTTCGGCAGGAACTCATGACGCAGTCTGAGTTCGAATATGTGGCGTCTTCGACGGCTTCGAAATTGGCTACTTGTCTTTCTCTCGTCTCGTGGCCGCCTTCGCTCGCGCCACTTTCTCTCCCTTCTACTCTCATTCGTTTGTTTCCTTTCCCCTCACCTTTCTTCACCGCGATTATGTCGACCATCGTATTAAAGCGCCTGTACCTGCGAGGTAGGCGTCGCAGTCGCCGGCGAGGGGCAGCGTGCTCATCGTTACGCGTCTAGATCTCCCAGACCAGGTCAAGGACGAGGACATTAGGACGGTGCGCTGTTTGCTGCCTGTTCTGCTGCATCTGACGCGTTTGACAGGGCCTCGCGAAGTACGGGGACATCACAGAGGTCAAGACGATGGTCGGTCAACGTGAGCCGCGCATTCCAGCCGTCTTGTGAGCTCACTGACCGCCACCTAGATTACGCGTTCGTAGAGTTCGCAAAGGCAGAGGTCAGTCGGACTTTCGAATCTGTGTGGCGCACGCGTCGAAACAGCTCTATAGGACGCACAAGCCGCCTTAGATGACCTCCGCGACCACTACTTTCTCGGCAAGCGCAAGTCATTGTCTCTCTATTATATTCTAGTAGCCTCATACGCGTCTATGTTATAGATATAACGGCAGAGTTTGCACATCCCCTTCGGAAAGATCTCGTCAATGCTGAGTGCGGCACATTGATCCGCTCAGAGCGACGTCTCTTCATCAGAGGTGAAGCGCTACACGACTTGCGCGCGATAATATAGATACTGAATGGCTACAGACATTCCTAAGGATGTGGCGACACAGGAGATAAGAGATGTAAGCGAGATGGTCCTTATATGCGCATCTCCGCTCATGCTGCTTTAGTACCTCCAGAAGTACGGAGATCTGACCGAATTCAAGGTCGCACCTGGACATTGTATGTAGATTGCAGCACTCATCAGGATGACTCCGAATCTAAATCTTTGTGCAGCATACTGTTTTGTGGAGTACGAATCGAAAGAGGTTGGCGGTTGCCCTTGACATTGCATCCCGCTGAGCTCACACCGTCTGACAGGATGCCAGGACTGTGTTGGAAACCTTCTCTCAGTACAATTTCCTGGGCAAAAGTACGGCGAAGCGTGTTCTATAGCGAAATCGCTCATAGCTCCCTCGCAGATGTCACCGTAGAATACGCGCACGAAGCGCGTAAAAACGTTTCTATAGCATCGGACAAAACTACAAAAAAGAAGAAAACAAATCGATTACGCTCCGAGTCGTCCAGGTTGTATCTTATTCATTCTCGCCATGCGACTGACTCACCACACCTGTAAAGAAACGGCACCCGCTTTCGTATTGTCGTGTCGGGGATTCCTCGCCACATTTGTTGGCAGCAGCTCAAAGACTTCGGTCGGCTTTCAGGAAGGCCTATTGTCTACTGTGACCTGGAAAGGGGGCGGAATGGCAGAGGGTACGCAGGTAATCTCTACTCTAGAAATCTGCTGCTTGAATTCCCCATAGATTCATGGAATTCACGACCTTAAGAGATGCTGAAGTGGCCGTCCGAGAATTGAATGGCAGACTTTTGGGTGACACTGGCAGCAGGGTGTCGGTGTTTCTTCCCAAAGACGAAGTAGAAGGCAACTCGAATCCTCCCCTTCATTGTCTGACCTCGCCAACAGATGCTGCACCATTCATCATCAGCGGACGAGCATTCAAGGACACGCCCCTCTTCTCCACCACGCTTCGAGGACTTGAGTAACAGTCGTGACTATGGTCGGCGCTCACGCTCTCGATCTCCGGAACGCGCATCGACGCGCTATAGCCACCTGTCCTCTCAGCCATCTTTCTCTTGTTCCGATACCACGCGGCCATATTCGCCGGAACGCCTTCGGCTTGATGATCCCTACAATCCGTCAGACTCTCAGTATGAACGTGGCTATTTGCTGCCGCCGAGTTCGTATCGCTACGACGACAAGGAATACTACTGGAACGACCGCGATCACAGGAAAGAATTGCAGCCCACGACCTCCGTCTACGATTACGACAAGCAATACTTCTACTCTCGCTACGGAGATAATTACCAAGAACACCTCGCAGATTATTACCGACGACAACATCCAGACGCTTACAGCCGATATGATTACTACTAAAGACTTGACGCATACTTTCTCCTCGTGAGTCGGCAATCCATCTGTTTTCTCGCTTCGGCGCTCATCCATGACATTGAGATGAATCAGCCTGCACGGACTTGCATCTTTCTCTCAACTCGCATCAGGAAACCACCTCGGAACAGCATATTTTCTCACTCTTTCACGGATCAGCACAGAACTCTCATCGCATGATTGCATTATCGTACATTCCCTCTTATAGCTCATGAAGCATCGCAAAGTTTTTGAATCAGAAATTCCTACATATCGTGTTCGTACCTCTGGAAGCAATGCGCTCATTACATGCGGTGAATACATCTCTTCGACCCGGTTGACACTCGAAGACTCAACGAAATCCGACTACCGAGAGCTCCGTCAGAAATCATTTTATAGCAGCACCACTCCCGTCGGACATCGTGCGCCATTGATGTATTTATGGCTTGGATTGAGACTGAAAAGACTAGGCATCGTGACCTGGCCTGTTGACCCCGCAATCTGACTCAGTCTATAATATTAGAAGGACCCGAGTCTGTCTTGCAACTCTACCACTAAGTCCCAAGTACCACACCCTCAGACCGTGGAGAATGATCACCCTTTTCGATATACCGTCGTCGCGCAATGACTCCTTCTCCCCGAGCAACAATACTGGGAAAGTCAGGTAATTTGGCTGCCCATAGACTGACCTGTATCCGCATAAATGACAATGAGTCTGCAGATATGCCTTGAACTACAAGGGCCTTCCTTATACGACTACTTGGATCGAGTATCCAGATATCAAAGCACTCTATTCCACCCTTGCTCTTCCTCCTACACCGAATGCTCCCTGCTATAGCCTGCCTGTAATACGCGACGACTCCACGAACACAATAGTGGCCGAATCACAAGCCATAGCACATTACCTTGACGAGACTTACCCATCTACGCCGCGCCTCTTTCCCTTGGGCCCAGATTCATACGCCCTTCACGCCGCCTTCCGCGACGCCTTTGAATCATCCCTCCCCAGCCTCTGGCAGTTCGCATTCCCCCCGATGCATGCCATCCTCAACCCTCGAAGTCAGGCCCACTTCCGAGAAGCTAAGGAGAAACTTCTTGGGAAGACTCTCGAGGAAGCGACGCTCACTGGAGAGGATCGGAAGCGGGAGTGGGCGAAGCTCAGAATGGAGTATGCTGCTGTCGATGCCTGGATTGGGAAAGGGAAGTTTGTTGTGGGTGATCAGCTTTCATTTGCGGATATGGAGATTGGAGCGTTTGTCCTCTGGCTGAGGACGTTGCTTGGCAAGGAGAGCGAGGAGTGGAAGGACCTTCAGACGTGGAACGGAGGACGGTGGGCGGCGCTGATGCATGAGCTGGCAAAATACGAAGAGGTGAAGGTTTGAGAATGGTATCAATGGACACGCATTACGGCGGGTCAACTATTTCTTCTGCTCGCGGGGTGACTAACTTGATCTTCCTTTAGTCTGCCAATGTATATTAGCATGTAACAGTTAACTGACCCAATCAGACATGTAATGCTACGCGTTTCCGCTTCTTCCCTTCGGAAATCCTGGCACGTATCTTCTCCTCATCCATGTCCTCCTCCTCGAAGAACCGTACGTTCCTTTCATTGTCGTTTTGCCGACGCAGATGCTGCAATGCCGCCATGTTGTACGCAATGACATTCTTCTGGCGGCGCAGAGCATGTCGCAGATGCTTCCTGAGTGGAATGAGTGCTGTTCTCATAATGCGGTTAGCCACTATTTGGTGGTGATGCGTCCTCAACAAGAGAAATAGTATTCTCGAGACTAAGAGGATGTTCCATTCCTAGAGGAAAGGTCAACAGATGTAAGCAAATCTCAGGCGCATGCTACCTTTTGGGCCCATATGTTGAGGTAGTTCATCAACGAGACGACCTTGCCGAAGGGCAACACAAGAAGCGCATCGTGTAGAGACGTGCTTCGCACTTTCTCCACAACCCGCAAAACGTACGCCTCCGGCTCCAGATCATACGCTGCTAGGACAGGGTTACGCGGAGGCGGTTGCAGTCGGATACCATCGTCGCCTGTCCGAGCTATAGACTCTTCGTACTCCGCAAAGATCCTGCGCTCCTCATCCGCAAGAGAAAGAGCCTCCATGATCCGTTCTCCGTCCATCAAAGTTTCTGCAGTTTGCTTCGATACAGCAGTGGTCTCAGCCTTGTCGGCGGCTTCATCGCCGTCGATCTGGCGATTGAGACCGTCTGCGATATCATGCTCGTATAATTGTTCGAGCTCTCGTTCGCGTTCTTCCTCTAAGAATAGCTTTCGAAGGCTCGCAAGTCAGACAAGAGTGGTGCAAGTAAGAAGTCAACGAACCGGTTCCTCTAGCTTCTCCCAAACACGAATGGATTTGTCATGCGAGCCAGTTACCACAAAATTACCGTGATGGCTGACCGCAAGAGCCCACACCTCTCGGTGGTGCCCTTCCAGCTTCTGAATGTTCTCGAACTGATAGTTTCATGAGCGACTTGTCATCATCATGGAGAAATTCAACAAACTTTGTCTCCATCCCAGTACTTCAGCATACTGTCTTTGCCAACAGTCCAGAAGTAATGAGACTGGTGCTCAAAGGCGACCTGCATTACACTTTCGTCGTGGGCGAATATCGATTTGTGGCAGTCTCCAAAGTCGAGACCCCATATCTTCACATTCTTGTCGGCCGAGCAAGTGACGATCAACTTCGAATCGTGCGATATGTCCATCGAGAGAACGGGTAACTAGCACGTACAACATCAGTTTGTGTCTTCCCAAGTCGGTGGTAAACTGATTATACCTTATGTCCGTATAGAGAAAGGAAGAATTTGAGCGTGTCTTGATAAAACACTTTGACAGTCGAATCCAAAAGGGAGACAGCGAGAAGTTTGCCATTGGGGCTATATCTCACAGCCAGGACATCATCAGTCATTTTTAGCGTCCTGATGTGCGTTAGCGTTAACCCTTGACCACTTTGAGCCTATGGACAGAACGCTGAGTTCACTTCGTAGGCAGAAGTTCTGACGACTCACATTGCTTTCAGAAGGCGCCTTCTTGCCGAACTCCCAGAACTTGACGTCCTTGTCTGCACTGCCGCTGACCATAGCGTTTCCATCTGCGCGTACATGCAAAGACCAGACTGCGCCAGTATGCGCGCGTATGGTGTCTATCAACGCGGACGCAGCAACGTCGTATATGAGTATTTCGCCGCTTTTGGTTCCAACAGCAAGCTGCACAGACATGAGTTACTGAAAGCAACGAGCAAAATGATGACAGACATGTCGGTCGCCGGGGAGAAAGGTGCTACATATGGCGTGTCCACATTCCATAGTCCGTATACAGGATGTGGTCTTCATGTTCCAGATTTTCACGGCACCTGAGTTAGGGTGAGCTGGAGTGATGCTTCTGGAAAAGCATGATAGATATACCATTCGATGCAGAGGCCAACAATTGATCGTCGGATGTCAAGGATAACGACCTGATGTCTGTCCTGTGTCCGGGAAGATCTACAGAGAACAAACGGCTCGCCTCAAGGGGCGCGTCTTTTGATTTTGAAGGAGCAGGAATGTTGTACACTTCCACCGCGTTGGAAGCTAGACCCATAAGAATCTACAGGTCAAGCTGAGGAATAGTGAAACAGACCGAAAAACTGGAACGCGTACTTGTACACCGCCTTTGGCTGAAGGCGAATCCGTGGCAAAATCGAATGATCGTATTTTGCCGTTGGCGCGAATGACGACGTGTGGCGTGAAGAGGTCCACGAGCTTGATCTCACCATCGTCCTCCTCCTCGACAACAGGAACAGCATCCTTTCCCAGTTTCTCCTTCTTTTCCTTGGCGCGTTTCTTCCGTCGGGCCTGTTTTTTGAGAACCTCCTCTTCGGTGCGCACACGAAATACTTCCACTGAGCGGTCGTGGGACTGAACGGCAACGTAGGACTCGGTTGGGTGGAAGCTGATTTGGGCTACGCGTTGAGTGGAGGCAAGGGGCAGGATTGAGTATGGGGTGATAAGTTTAGAGACCTGGGAAAGCTGTTATTGAGATTCGCATAGTAAGTTGAAGTACGTACCTCTCCCGACTCAGTCTCCTTCAAGCCTTCAAGTAGTGTGTCGTGGTCAATCTTCCAAGCCTTGACCTCTCCTTCGCCGCTACCAGTGAACAACAATTCCTGTTGGGGATCCACATCCATGGCCCAGACATCAGAGCGGTGAGCAACGACAGTCTGTATACAGTGCTGAGTAGATAGATCCCAAACTTTCATGAATGTATCTTTCGAGACAGTGACCAAGAATCCAGCGAGGGAAGCATTGGACGTGGAGGGATATTTTTCTGAAGGCCTCAAGAAGCGGATGGCCGTTATTTGATCGCGATGTCCGCGAAGTCTGAAATGGAATCAGAGACGGTGAAGAGCATATACGAGTATGCTGACCTGAACAAGCCTGCTTCTGCGGTGACATCCCAGAGAATGAGATCGGTGTCTTGCGAACCGGATGCAAGCCGAGTTCCTTGGTCATCAAAGGCCAGGATAGACACCGATTTTTTGTGGCCGTTGAACGTCGCGATGACCGAGCCGTCCGTCGAATTCCAAAGTCGGATAGAGCCGTCTGCGTATCCGACCGCGAAAACATTGGCCTGAGGTGAGCGGGCAATGCAGGTAACCTCTGCCCGATGTCCTGTTTCGTGCCACATTGCAATCTGAGAGGGAATCAGCTTATTTGGCTAGCACATGAAGAAACAAGTACCATTTGGCCTTTTTTGACATCCCAAACGAGTATATCCTCCAGGGCGGGAACATAGGCCAGCTTGCCATCGTAGACAGCGTTCGAAGAGGCGCTGCAGATTAAGCCAAATGCCTGCGTCGGGCCATGGCGCAGGTAGCTCTGCACCATGATGGACGTGCTAAGGCAACTATTTTTGAATTTCAAAATTTCGCGTCAGAGCACGTGGCTCCGTTTTTGCTCTTCCTTCCGACCATGGTAGGATCGTCGCCGAAATACCACAAACTCTACTAAAACGATCCCAGTTACGACGACAAATACGTGAACGTCGGTCTTATGTGTACCAAAAGTCCCTCGAGACGCAGGAGCGGCAGACCTACGAGCGGAAGCAAGTCCTCAAGGATGCTCTCGCCTCGGGAAAGGCGCTGCCAACGGAGATGAGGAAGGACGCAAAACGGCTGGGGAAGGAATTGGAATTTGACGAGGCGCAGACAGGTGCGCTTTCCACGTCTGAAGCCGATACATTCACTCACTTAACCTCCACCGCAGATCCAAGTACTCACATTGACAATGAATACTCGCGGGCAGGCGTCTCGGATCCCAAAATCGTCATCACCACTTCACGAGATCCCTCATCCAAACTCCTCCAATTCTCAAAGGTAAAGCCAAGCAGACTCACGCTTAACCGTTGCTCAAATCCAAAAGGAAATGCGTCTTGTATTTCCGAATTCACATCGTATAAATCGCGGAAACTACGTCGTCAAAGAGCTCGCTGACGCATGTCGAGCCAACGATGTCACGGATCTGATTGTTCTGCATGAACACAGAGGAAGGCCAGGTATGTCCTCCGTTCCACCCTTCAGTTCGTCTCTGAAAGGTTCATAGACGCAATGATTGTTTCACATTTCCCTCACGGACCGACCGTCTACTTCACCCTCAGCAATGTCAATCTTCGACATGACATCGCAACCTATCAAAATTCCACCGTTTCCGAGCAATATCCACACCTTATATTCGAGAACTTTTCCTCAAAACTCGGTGAACGAGTACAGGATGTTCTCAAGCATCTCTTCCCTGTACCCAAGGAAGACAGCAAACGTGTCATGACCTTTGCGAACGAAGATGACTTCATATCTTTCCGGTACGGTTCTTGCAGTCTAAGCTACCAGTACTAATCTCGTGTAGACACCATGTATTCGTCAAAGCTCATCGACAAGTCCAGCTAGCCGAAGTCGGACCGCGGTTCGAAATGAAGCGTAGGTTGCTATCTATGACCTCTTCAAAACTCTTGGATTCACAGTCTCACTTATAGCTTACGAGATACGACAAGGGACGATAGAGCAGACACAAGCTGAGCGTGAATGGGTGTTGGCTCACTACTCTCGTACAGCGAAGAAACGTAGTGTACTTTCTACTCCTTCGGGGCTCGGACCCGCGAAAAAGGCCAAGCGATGAGGAACTCGTCTGAACCTACACGATCTTTTTCGCCGAGAGGTGGCATGGAGGGTGTTGACTTAGTCGGATGTAGAAAGCGGACCTGCATGGTCACCTTGATTGAGAGCAGTAGTATAATTACTTTCCAATGACGGGAGCCCGTAAGTGTAGCAATTCGCGATGTAACAGATAAGTTGATTTGGTGCATACAATCATCGAGATGGGTCTATTGCCCTCTATCTTCGCATAGCTCATCTCACCTCGTCTTCACCAGAACTCGAGCATTGTTTTTGAAAATATCGGCGTAGTAGTGAATACTGTATCTGCTAAATGAAGCCTATCCGATACAATATAGCGTAGTTTTAACTCTTATTCTAAGTGATAGACCGTAACCGAAGGTCATGGTCGTCGGCCATCTGAATGCCCCCATCCATGAACTCCTCATACTCAACTTTCCCGCCAAGAGTGTCAATCTCAAAGGGGGCCGGAGGTTCAGGTGCCGGAGTCGTTTGTGCAGTCGGTTTCCTGCCGTGGAACGCGTGCATCCTGCTCGACTTCGTCGTCTCTGATCGCCCGCCTGAGGACACCAGTCTTTCGTATTTGGCGAGTTCTTGCTCGTATGACCTCCGAGCTGAATATCCAGCTGAAAGCAGGTCGTACATTTCTTCCAGCCAGGGGCCGAACAACTCAAAGCCCGGCGACACGGCTCGGAAGTCAGGCCTCATGTTGAAAAATCCCATCTTGAGTACCCCAATCTCGCGCCACGTCTTGGAATGGTCGAACCAGGAATTCATGTCAACGACAGGACAATCAGTTCTCCGAAGAAAACGGTCCGAGGGAAAGCCGGGAGGGATCTGGTGTGTGGTGGGTGTCTCTGTGGGGGCCGTGTTGGGATGGATGTCCTTGTCGAGGAAGGACCGGAACGACATGCCAAATATAACGAAGAAGAAGGACTCCAAGTCGTAACGGTAGACATGTTTGGAAGGTCGGACACATTCTTGGGGTGGGCTCAGGAGATCTAACGCCATATATGGAGGAGTCCCAGTGCGCTGGAGTGAAGTGATTGACGCTCCAGGTTTGAGATTTGCGAGGAATGACGACAAGTCGAAATCGTTGAGGACGCCGCAGAGACGATTGTCTTTGTCGAAGCGGTACATGATGTTGCTCAGACTGATATCTCGGTGGAGGATCTTTGGGCGATCATACAGCCATTTGTGGCCTGTGCAATCAAATGGTTAGAACAAGGACTGCACAACGGATTGAGAGACGCACACTGCATAACATCTAAAATGACTTGAGCGACCTCCTTACCCGTCGGAAGACTTTGGATAGGAAACAACAATTCTTGAACAGTGATACGAAGAGGACGCCTTTCATATTGAAACGTCCGGTCGTCGGCAAAGGTCGCGCCGAGGATGAGTTCCGCCACGCGCCTCTCCGTCGAGTCTTTGTCGGAGAAATGGTCCTCTGAGTGAAGAAGATTGGGCAGGTGATCCAGAACCCAATGCCGTTGACCGGGTTCCGCCTCCGCCTCCGCCGCTGCGATAGCTGCCTCGAGAAAAGCGTATTCGGATGTGCGATTCTCGCCTGGCCAGCTGACTTTGATGACCAGCCATTTGTCAGGCCACTTGTTCGACCTCGCGTGAAGGATAGCACTCGAACGCCCGACGATGCCCGGCTCCCGGGAGATGATACGCCCTAAAGTGATCACGAATTCCTTGCCAGGATTACCGCGGTTCATCGTGAGGGCCATACCACAAAAAACAGCATCATGGTCCCCATCGCTGAGTGGCTTGCCCACAACACTGTTCGTCTGATTGGTGTAGCGGTCGAAAGCTTTGAGAAACTCGGCCCCCTGGTCGATGATGTCGAGAAGCCCTCGTTGGCGCAACGTGAGGCTCTGGGAGCCGAGCAGGATACCGACGTATTTTTCGACGTCGGCCTCTTCCTTGAGAGAAATGGCGTTGGACACCATGATGGTGCTGTGGCTGTAATATTGGAGTTGTATGCGTTCGCGGTCGACCAACGTTATTGTGCAGTCGGAACGCATGGCGGGGACAGAAAGCTGCTCGGAAGCATATCGAGCTGTCTGTAAACTGGTCCCGACCATTTTTTGGGGTTGTTGCGTGTCTTCGGAAATCGCGGGGAGCGAAAAACTGCCACCGTCAGGCACAACGCTACTCTGCGCCGAGCGAGGGCGTTTGGATGACGACGAAGAAAGCGCGCTGTCTGCCTTCCTTTTCTGACCAGACCCTCCTTTGGGCGGGCCTGGAGGGCGATGGGTGTCTCTCGGGTCTTCACCTATTGAGAGGGTCAGAAGTCCAGTCGACAACCTACATGCACAATCAACTCACCATTGCGCAGGATGCATACGCAATGATCTCGTCCATCATAAAGCGCTGCGCGCGTGTGTTTGACTTCCAGCAGGTGGGCGGCCATGATCCACGCGAATCCAAAAGTAGGGAGGGATTGGTCCTTTCCTTTCACAGCACTCGAATGCTCGAGTGATCCCTCGAGCAGACTCTGATAGACTTGTATAAGGTCGGGGCTAAGGCCGGCGACTTTGAACAGACCGCCGACAAGTCTCTTGGGGTCGTTCCTGTAGAAACGAAGTCGATCGCCCGGTTCTATGTTCTCGTGTTCCTCGATGATATCCAACACGATGTTATTCAAGTTCACGAGAGGTTCGTACAGCTCCGCTTCCTTGATTTGTCTGCCACAGAGCTGAAGGTAATGCTTCAGCTTGGCCTTGAAGCGGTCATCTTGAACGACACGAGTGATAGCGGCTTTGTGGACAACTCGCCAGTCCTTCTGAAGATGAAGGACTGTAACCATGAAGTCCTCGCTGTCAACAAAGACGCGGTAACGCTCTAAGTCGCGTAGGAGGTATTTGTCATAATCTTCGCGGATGTATCCCACATCGTCCGCAACATCGTCGTCGAAGCGTGAGCGACTAGCGGAGCCTTGGCTGTAGGGGGTGGAGGTTGCCGCCTGTTCCAAGTACTTGGTGAGCGAAGCATCGGGATGAGGCGTGTGGGGAGGTCGAGGTCGAATGAGAGCGGTGATGGGTACATCAGTGGCATCGGAGCCACGGGAGCCGTTGGAAGTAGAATCCGACATTGTGCAGAGGGGGATAGGGTAAGAATTCGGTGGGATAGACGAGGAGAGTCGGGGTAGGATGTGGTTGAAAGCAAGCAGCAGCTGATCATGTGACAGTGCAAGCAGGGCCATTTTGTCCGTCCTTTGTTGTGAGTCAGAAAGGGTGGCGCGTTGTGGACGGTTTTGGCGAACAATGGCGACCGAGGTCCGAGAGCAAGTTGCAACACGTGGGCGTGGGCTAAGTTTGGCTCTGTTGGCTTCTTGCCTTTTCTGGAGAGATACAGCCCTGGCTGTGAGAGACAGGCCCGCGCCGGACCGCAATGAATTGCTGAACGTACACAGTGTGCGTATAACAAGTACGGTACATACTACATAAACGTGCAATTACCTTACTCTGAAGTGCCTTATAGCACTCTGTATCATGACTGACTTGAATCAGTCTTCAGTAGACTGTAGCGGACACTTACCAAATATAGACTTGCCTTCGACCAAAATGTCTGCTCCCCCCTTCGCCCCAATTGCGGCCCCATTACCTGCTGGATGGACAGAGCATCTTGGTGCGCAGTTTCTCGGTGATCTCTGCCCAATATGACAAGAAGTTGCTAGGCCCTACGGGGGTCAAATACTACTTCAACGCAGTGACGCAGGAATCCACCTACATTCGCCCACTCCCACCACCACCGACAGCCACGAAAGTCAAGAAAGAGAAGCCATCGACAAAGACACCCATACCCGGCACAGACTGGCTTCGCGTCAGAACGAATGAAGGCAACACATTCTACTTCCACCCCGCCAACAAGGTCAGCAAATGGACCGTGCCGCCGGAAATCAAAGAGGCAGTGGAGGCGTTCGAACAGGAGGAAAAGGCAAAGCTGGAGCGCCCGCCAGTGGATCCTGCAGAACAGGAGCGCAAACGCGAAGTCGAGCGTGTCAAGGCGGAGGTCGAGGCGATGGTGAAGCGCAAGGCGGACGATGGGAATACGGTCGATTTGCGGGCGTCGAAGAAAGCCAAGGTGGAGGCCGAGCCTGAGGAGGACTCGGAATCTAGCGATGAAGACGGGCCTGAAGAGGATTGGGAGAAGGAGGCCGCAGAACAATTGGCGGCAGAGGCCAAGGAGGCGGAGTCACAGAAGCGCGCCGAGGAAGAGGCCAGAAAAATACAGGCCAAAGTCGACGAGGAGGTGGCGAAGCGGCAGATGACGGCTCTGAACATACCAGATCGCGTCGACCTCTCCATAGACGAGGCCAAAGCGTTATTCAAGGTACGTTCATGCTTCATAATTTACTTCGCACAGGTGCTTAGACTTGCATAGACATTACTTCGAGAAAAGGATATCAATCCCTTACACCCCTGGGACAAATGTCTTCCTCTGTTCGTCTCTGACCCTCGATATGTCCTCCTACCATCCGTGACAGCTCGACGCGATGCCTTTGACGAGTATTGTCGAGAACGCGCCCGTGAACTACGTGCTCAAAACACAAAGAAGGAGAAGGAGGCCGCCGACCCCAAAGTCGATTTCGAACGGCTACTGAGTTCAGAAGTAACCAGCACTCGGCAATCTTGGACTGATTTTCGTCGAACGTGGAAAAAGGATCGGCGGTTCTATGGATGGGGTCGCGATGACCGGGAACGAGAGAAACGGTTCCGAGATTTCCTCAAGGAGCTCGGAGAAAGTAAGTGTTCATAACACGTCTCACATGTCTCGTGTTCTCACAGTTGTCTGTTCCACCAGAGAAACGGGCTGCTTCGAAGAAAGCTGAAGCAGACTTCTTTACGTTACTCAAGGAATCGAAGATATCCCTTGACTCTGAATGGAAAGACGTCAGCCATGCAAATTGTTGAAGTCGCCCAGTGCTCATGCTCCTTACAGGCAAAACGATCCGTCAACAGTCGAGATCCTCGTTACGACGCTGTTGGGTCTTCTTCCCTGCGGGAAGAGCTGTTCAAGACATTCAAGAAGGCTCAACTTGGTGATGTGGAGATGAGCGACTTGTCATCGACAGAAGCTTTGAACAAGCCTTCTATACATACGGAATCAGCCTCAGAACGAAAGGCAAGAGCCCTGAAAGAGCGCGAAGACAAGGTCAAAGTTGAGCGCTCTCGTATGGAAGCGAGCATAGATCGATCGAGGAACGAGCTCAACAAGGAAGAAGATGAGCGAGACTTCAAGTAAGTGATGAGGACCTTTGTCAACGTTTTCTGATTCGTACGCTTCTGCAGCACGCTGTTGACGGATGCCATTCGGGAGCCACAGGTACGGCACTTTTGCATACAAGGACTGTGCTTGACTGTTCAACAATCTAGCTCACATGGGACGAGGCCTTGCCGCAACTACAAACGGATCCTCGGTTTACCAATTCCAGGCTACCGATGAACCAGCAGCTGCACTTGTTCCACTCACATATAGGCCATTTGAGGGAGCGCCACATCATCGGGCTGTATACCTTATTTGAGTCGTACGCACCAACACTGGCAACGAAATTCGATTCCCTGTCCCTCGACTCGTTGTTGGCGTCACTGCCCGTGACGAAACTGGGATATGGATCGCGACAGCTGGCACAGGAGTTCGACAAATGGCAGCGCGAACGAACGACGAACGCCAGGAGCGCGTTCGATGAGATGCTGACGGAGAACGCGTTTGTTGAGTTCTGGGGTAGGCTAGGTAAGATTGGTGGTGAGGGTGTTGATGGAGGCGTCAAAGCGGACGACCTGGGAGAGGACGAAGGCGAAGGTGGTGGTGGTAAAGTAGACATGAAAGCTCTGGCAAAAAATGTCGACGTTGGGGAGATGGAGAAGGTCCTCAAGGTAAGTCCTGGCCATCATCATGGCTTTGGCCTGACCTCGCCAACGCGTGCAGAATGACAAGAGGTACATCATGTTTGAACATATACCCGAGCAGAGGGAGCAGTGGATACGGGTGCGTACCAGTCACCAGCAAGGCATCCTAATGTACTGACTTGCTTCTTCAGGATTACCTCGGGAGCCTCTCTGCGCCCAAGTTGTCTGTACATCTTAACCTGTAGTACGAATGCATGTCAGTATCCTAGTATACAGAGACGACCCGGTCCGGGGAACAACCCGACGCGAGAGTCGGAAAGGTGCGAAATGGTGACGTGTCCGCGTCGTGTCAACTTTGTGATCGGAAGCAATCACGAGGCCATCTTGAGCGGTATAATATTAATTATCCTGTTGCCTGGTCGTTCTACCAAGTTTCGCGCTATCATGCGTCTCCTTCCGCCCATTCTTTTATCTTTATCCCTTCTTTCTTCCTTTGTCGGCGCCGACGAGACCGTTCTCAAGGAGAGGCACGACTACCAGGTATCAATTACCTACTTGTGCAGATTATTTCAGTATTGACTGAGTCCCGTTTTCAGAGCGATGTCGCTCGCTTGAGGAAGATTGTCATAAACAGGTCAGCTCACTCCGGAAGAGTTTCTGGTCCACAACTGACAAGTTCTCTAGTCTGTATTCGCACAAGTCAGTAATCGTGTTACTCTACGACACGATCGAGGTGTTTAACGTGCTGTAGAGAGGTCTTCCTTCGCGAACTGATCTCCAACGCCAACGACGCACTTGAAAAGCTCCGTCTCACTTCCCTCACTGACAAGACCGTGTGGGACGGCAGCGACAACCTCAACATCACCATCAAGGCCGTCAGGAACGAGGATGGACCTGGCGGCGCCCTCATCATCACTGGTGCGCGTTTCCCCTACCATTTCCTCTCCTTACTCACCGCTGAGCAGATACCGGCATTGGAATGACCCCCGAAGAACTGAAAAAGAATCTGGGAACGCTGGCAAAATCCGGAACGACCGAGTTCCTCTCGCAAGTTGAAGGGCAGGAATCATCAAGCACTGGCAACCTCATCGGTGCTTTCGGTCTTGGCTTTTATAGTAGCTTCCTCGTTGCAGATCGCGTAGAGGTCGCGTCGCTCTCTCCTCCCTCGGAGGCTTACCCCGAACCAGTACAACACGTCTTCGCATCCTCCGCTGATGAAAGCGCGTTTGATGTATACCCTGATCCTCGAGGAAACACCCTTGGTCGCGGAACGGAGATCACTCTTCATCTCAAGGATGACGCCCTGCAGTACTTGAGTACTGAGCAATTACAAGCTCTAGTGTAAGCCGGAAGCAACTTATTGTAAACTCGGAGCTTATAGTTCAATAGCGCCAAGCACTCATCGTTCTCCTCTTCTTTCCCGATCTATCTATGGACACAGCGGACTGAGGAAGTCCCCGAAGAGATCGAAGAGACGGAAGAACCGGTCGCGGTGGAATCAGAGGAAACACCCGCTGTCGATACCGAGGATAGATCCGAGTCTGTGGATGAGGACGAAGGGATCGTAGAAGACGTCGTCGACGAGGAGGAAGAGGCAAAGGAGGAGCCCGTTCCTGAACCACCCAAAACGAAGACAGTCGTTATCCAAGAGTGGAAACAGCTGAACGCGCAGGCTCCTTTGTGGGCTCGGTGAGCATCTGTATCCAAGCTTTGTGTGTTTCATCTTATCGTTCTCAGTGACCCCAAGACGATCGGTGACGAGGAGTACCAGGCCTTTTACAAGGCCACCTTCAAGGAAAGCGCCGACCCTCTTGCATGGCACCACTTCTCCGGAGACTCTGGCTCGGGTGTCTCGTTCAAGGCCATCATCTTCGTGCCGCCTAAGTTGGACGAGATGTACTGGCAGCAACCGTTGCTGTCCAAGGCCAAAGACATCAGACTCATGGTGAAGAAGGTTTTCATCACAAACGACTTTGGCGAAGATGCCCTGCCCAAGTGGGCCAGCTGGGTCAAAGTTGTCGTTGATGGTAAATGATTCTCTGGCTTGCTTGCTTCTCCATAAGAGTCTGACCATCAACCCGAAGCCGATGACCTTCCTTTGAACGTCTCCCGTGAAACTCTGCAGAATAACGCGTTCTTGCGTCAGCTCAAGCAGATTATTCTCAAGCGCATCATACAACTCTTCGCCCGCCTCGCCGAGGAAGAGCCAGAGAAGTTCGCTGAGGTTCAAAAGGTCTATGGTACCGTTCTCAAGCTTGCTTCCGTCGAGGATACGAAGAACCGCGACAAGCTCCTTGCCTTGACCCGCTTCACTACCAACCAGCGTGAAATGACTTCCCTTGATCAGGTTGGTATTTGTGTCTTATCAGTGGTGTATCAAGGTTGACCCTTCCACAGTACATCGAGAACAAGAAGAAGGGCCAGAAGCAGGTGCGCGTTGTTCAGTCTATTTCATGTATCTTCTAGGTCCTCATCTGTCACTTGAGATCTTCTTCCTCTCCGAAATGGGCAAGGAAATAAAGGATCTTGCCAAGAGTGTCTTTGTTGAGAAATTGCACGCTCGCGGTTATGAGGTCCTGCTACTCAATGAGCCTCTGGACGAGATTCTGGTTCAGAATGTCCGCCTTTACAAGTGCGCTGAGCTTTCGCGATCTTGAACCTTGGCTGACGTGTGCCAGGACCCTGCCCTTCCAAGATGTTGCCAAGGCTGGTCTCAAGTTTGGTGACGAAGGTATGTATCTTGACTCGTGTGATGACATGTCCTGACGAGCACGCGCAGATCTTGACGCAGAGGAAGAGAAGGAACAGCTGAAGGAACTAACTGAGAGGTATAAGCCTCTTTTGGAGTACCTCAAGAAAGAGGCGTTCGAGTCGGTTCGGGATGGTATGGCACTGTGCTGTTCTGCTTAGACAGTTACTGACTGTCTACAGTCGTTCTTTCGAACCGTCTCGTTACCAGTCCCTGCGCCGTTGTCGCTGAAGGCCACGGTTACACTGGAAACGTTCAAAGGATGATGAGTAAGACATTTTCCGTGCATATCGACCAGATCGTTGAGTGTCATCTCCTAGGCGCCGCGAACAAGGGTCAGAGGGACGGGGATAACTTCATGCATGAGATTGCAATGAAGGCCAAATTGCTGGAGATCAACCCCCGTTCGCCCCTGATTGAGGGACTGCTCAAGCGCGTTGAAGCCATCAACTTTGAGGAGGAGGAAGAGCTACGGGACCTTGCAGCTGAAGCTGAATTGGCGGAGGTGACGTCCATCTTGATTGATGGTGCTCTCATTCGTTCTGGCTTCGATGTCAAGGACACCAACGAGTAAGTCGACCCAGTGATCGGTGCGCAAGAACTCATTCTTGCCGATAGCTTCTTTTCCCGGATGGACCGAGTACTGAGACGGTCGCTTGGTGTATCTGAAGATGCTCAGGCGGACAGCACAGTGAAGCCTGCTCCCCCGGTAGATCCAGAGCTCCCTGAAGAGGAAGAAGAAGACATGTTCGGTGGCAAGGCAGGTATCCACATCCCTGACCACATGAAGGACGACGTCAGTGATTCTCTCTCAATGTCTCTGTAAGGCGCTCCTGACAATGATTGAAAACAGATTCAGATCGAAATGGAGGAAATCGATGAGTTCGGTAACGTAGTTATACCCAGCGGCGGCGATCGCGGGCACGACGAACTGTAGAGTTTGTATGTGTGTATTTCTTTTGGTAAATTGGACGAGAGTCAGACTCAGACGGACTGAGGGGTCGTACTGGAATCGTATCAATGTATCTAGATGAGGCGCAGGAGGCTGTCGTCTGATCGGAGCATCGGCCCGGAAGTTAGCTCTTCGTCTTGCCCCGTCATCACTCAAAGCCGTCGCGCGAAATATGGAGAATCCACACGCAGAGCAGCAGGCCGTTCTACTTGAGCGGATACTTAAGAACTCTGTGGGTCGATAGGGCCGCAACAGCACGTAACGCTGACAGGATCCCCAGTCCAAATGTACGGAGACCATCATGGAGCTGAATGAGTGCATTGAGGTCGGTGAACCAGCGAACTCGCGGCGATTGACCATTCACATCTGGCCTCAGCAAATTATTCGAGCTAACGCGTCCGTGAAGACCGCCGCTGAGCTTAGCAACAAATACAGAAAGAACGTGCAGTACAATTTGGAGGCGACCAAGAGCAAGGGATCGGTCGCTGAGGCAGATGCAGACCGCACGGCTTAGCTATAATGTGTACACTTAGAAGGCTATCTGGTGAATGTATCATTGTATGTGTTCGAAATGTGACATCTTGATCGCGTGTTAGGGGGCTTCATCTCTTACAGCCATCATGATTTCTGTCGTCGCGCCATCTGGATACTATAGCTCTACATGCGGCTACTGCAGCCCAGCTGGAGAACGTAGCACGGAGCAGACATTCAGGCACTCAGCGGGCTTGCAGGCTTTCCAGCTTTCGTGTGATGTGCGTTGCGAACCAAATCTAACTCGTTCGTGGAGATTACACTATCAACAACGAGCAGGTTTACCAGAGGATGATCGACCGTGGATGGCGCAGATCTGGTAAGGAGTGCATTATCACGTCCGAGCCTGTCTCGTGAAGGTACACATAGGTCAATGGAACTACAAGCCCGACTTGGAACGGTCCTGCTGTCCTCACTACACAATCAAGTGTGTGTCCGGCGGCCCTGCCAGAAGGGATAGTTTTGATGGTTTTGACCCCATAGATTAGACGTGCTCGCGTTCAGCCCGTCAAAGAGCCACAGAAAACTTCTCAGCAGGTATCTCAGATGGTCATTCTATAATGATCTAGAGTATATGATGACGCATAATTAGGTGGAATCGCTATGTGAGGTGCGGCGTGCCAGTGAGCGAAGATCAGATGCCAGTGGACGATAGCCCATCCAAGTAGGCAAATGCCTCGAATCTATGTTTCGGACAACTCATCTTGTGTACGCAAGACATCTCTCTAGGATGGAGGCAAAGTCGCAGAATTTTGTCTGGCCAGCAGGGGTTCATTACCCTGAACGGGATTTCTCACCCAATGAAGTGTTCTCTCAAGACTTCGAGGTAGGTATCGATGAGCCACCATCAATCCAGTACCGGCTGACCATCTTTCACCGTGAGGTCGTGCTTGAGCCGTCCTCCTACACTACGGAGAAATATGACCTCTACGAGAGATATCAAGAAAGTATACATAATGACAAGAATAACACTCCTCAGGCCTTCAAACGCTTCCTAGTAAACTCTCCGTTGAAAGTAGGTACGACTTTGGCTCTTTAGGCCTGCTCTTGATGTCCTCTACAGTCCGAACCTATACCTTACCCTTCTTCCCGTCCAAAGTCTCTGCCCGAAAGCTTCGGGTCCTATCACCAGCTATACCGCCTGAACGGGCAACTCATTGCCATGTCCGTGATTGACATATGTACACGATTTTGTGATTCCATACAGAGCAACATGCTGACTGCAATCTAGTACCGACGTGTGTCTCAAGCGTATACTTCATTTACGATAACAGATGGGATAAATACTCCTTTGGGAAGGTTCGTGGTTCCTTTCGACACTGGAAGGTAAGCTCTGAGTTCTCTAGCTGAGCGTTCTTCGGGAAACCTCCTTGGCCCGCGAAATACACGACGCAGGTGTCAGCACAATGACCTCTCTATATCTTGGTGAGCTCCCGGGAACTTCAGGTGTGTATGAGTATTGATATGATCACAGGATTCTACATTCATTCGTGCCAAAAAATGAGATATAAGGGAGAGTTTTCACCCTCTTACCTTGCTGATCCTGTAGGTAACCGGTCTCTCACTCGTATCATGATTCCTTATCCCCTGACTATCACAGGTCACCTTCGAATGGTACCCACTCCAACAGTGCAGTGCTCTCCTCGAAAAGAACAGATATGCATGCTTCTCGAGCCCTGATAGCTGTATCAACGAGTCGGCCCCTACAGACGGTGAGACTTCGTCCTGTCCTGTTCTCTTGGTCATGCGCCATAACAAAGTCTACAAAACCAGCCGAACTGGAGGTACCAGAACCTACTCTGTCAGTGGCACTGCAAGTCGGGACTATCAATGTCATCGACGATATACAGAATGGAAGAGTGGTTGTCAAGGATGAGACGGTCAGACACTTGCCCAGCAAAAAGCAGCGTCTTCTCATAGGTCTCTCTTTTCCAGGCTTCGGACTCTTGGCTCTCGGACGCGTCACATCGAGAATTACTATATTGCTTAGATGCTCTTGGCGTTGAGCTATCGAAGGAATTGTTCTTCTACATGTGAGGTGCTGGGCGTTTCGGACACAGGGCGAATGATCGCTCCAATGCCTGCAATTACAGTTGTACACTTCACGAGTTGATCTAGGCGTCATAGGGCTCTGCAATTGATCGCCACACTGCGATGTAAGACTGTCGAGGAGGTAGTGTGGGGATGAGAATAAGACGCTTCCGTTGAACTGTTGGCGGCAACTCGTTAGCTGAGGCGGGAGAGGCACCGATCAGAAGCCGCTCTTCAATGGTCTTGGGTAGCAAACTTGAACACATCACTGAACAACTAGTTCACGAGTCGGTCGAAGACCAATACAGCAGATTATCGCAGTTTACAATATCGACCTAATACACGTACATGACCTCACTATGAAGCAACTGTTGTGACAGCCTATAATACATGTATGTACATCAGAAATGTTAATATTCGAGGGCAGGAGAACAAACACACCCTCTTCGTGATTTCGTAGATGCGCTTTTGACCAGCAAAAAGGATAGCGGCAGTGAGGACACTCTGTAACAGCTTATTACCAACGCCTTTGTAGAGTCCGTCGAAGCCCTCCTCTCGAAGTATCGTCAGGATACCATCTAGGGATCCTTTGTAATGAAGGGCGCTGGCGTGACCGGATTGTAAGCGACTCTTTACGACTCTGGGCAGTGTTAGTACCAGTGCATCATCGCGAGCAAGACAAGACGCGTACATGTAGGGATACGTGGAAGCAGTCGCGACTTTAAGTGCGTGTCAGGAAGTGCTCAGGAATACGGCCAGCGACGCAAACGTACCAAGCTTGGCGAGCGCGCCCAAGAAAAAGAAGTCCCAGTCGGAGAGAGTGGCCACGGCAGCAGCAGCACCCGCAAGCCTAAGTTTGTTCGTTCGCTTGGCGACGATAAAATTCTTCAGCTGCTCGAAGACAGTGTACTGTATGACAGGATTTATGACCAGTATAAGCGCTGGTCCGATACCCCGCCAGAACGTTCTGACAATACAACTATGAGAAAGGCGACAAAAATGGCAAGTTCATCGGTGAACTTACTTGATTCCACCTGTGGCGAGGATGCGGCGAATAGTCGCGAAGACTCCCATCTTCTTCACGGACTGCTGTCCAGGAATGTCCTGGTCCAACGTCTGGACGGCCTGCGAGGTTTGGACGACCCAGATCGGGTTGCTTATGAGCGTCGTCGCGGAGCCTGCGACTAGTCCAGTGATGATTGATTCGACGGTGCTCAGCCCTTTGCTGCCGACGCGTGAGCGCACTATGACACCGCGGGTTCGCTCATAGAAGTAGTAGTAAACGCTGAAGTTCGTGGTTCAATACCTCGGAGTGAATGTAGGACTTCGGTCTTACCCGTTTGTTACGGCGATAGCGAGCAGACTCGACGCCAATCCACTATACAGCCCTGTCAATCCCTCCCGCTTGATGATGTCGCGTACGGCCTCATAGGTCGTCTTCGTCGGGACTGAGCGATGAGCAGCAAGCCAAGCAAAAAGGACTGACTTTGGAGTCCTTCTTGACTTCGACGGCAGATCGAGTAGACAGGAAGATGAGCGGGCTGAAGGTGGTCAGGAGCGAAACGCAGGGAGGAGGATGACATCCACGCACTATGTCGCGCTCATAGCAACGAGGCCGCCGCCCGCTCCGGCAACGGCGTGTATGAGAGAGTCGTCCATGGTTCAGTGTTAATTATACGTGTTGGGAGGAGGAGACGGCCAGCAACTGGACCGGTGCTACTCTCCATGCATCTTGGAGCTATCACATGCAACTTGGCTTGCCGTTTACAGCCAACATCGACTTCAAGATATGTTCCCAATTACTACGCGTTGTACAATAGAATATATACGAGTCCCTTACAGAGCATCTAAAAGCTTCTTCATTTCTTGGATATCAGCCTTGAACCCGTTGTTGCTGCCTCCTACTGTTCTCTCGCCACCATACCCGCCACCATCACTGGTAGTCGGTTTGCCGTCATCCTTGGCCAGCCAGTCGTCGAGTTGAGTCTTGATGGACCGGGCCTTCAATCGATAATGTGTGCGAATGACTTCCTCGAAGGGCTCTGGGGGATTCTTCAAATTCTCAAGCATCTGAGATCATACTATGTGAGTCAGGGAACCAATGAGATCGAAGCACACCCACAGCGGTCTTGACCACCATTCTGCGGACGTTGGCTGAATCTGCATATAAGATATATAGTGTCTGAACCTTTGATAGACTGAGTCACTCACAGGCATGAGATTGTGGAGTTCCCGCACTGCCGGCCCAACCAGGTTCGTTCAAATACGGCTCCTCGCAGAGAATCATCGACTGTATCGAGATCAACACCTGGAGCAGCGTCGATTTGCCTGACACCCATCCTGGACCTTGCCACGTCCCAAGAAGTGACAAGCACACCTTTCCGTCCTGCATAACGAGTTAGATCTCAGACAGACAGACGGAAATATTTCGATACTCACGGCGTACAAGTTTGGGTTGAAGCGGTATTTCCCTCCTCCAGTCTACAAGTCATTGAGAGTCGGGTTCAAGGGAACGGGAATCCAACTTACGGTCATGTATTTGACGCTCGGCGGCGCATCGTTATAACGCTGCACGAGAAAAATGTCAAACAAATAGCATCCGTTGTGGTATCTGGGCGAACGAAACGTCAATACCATCACTTTCAAACGTCCAGAGAAACTCACGGCGTGCCCTCTGGACCCGTTATGAGCGCCTTGATAACATCGACACGAGTTTCGTCAACACGCAAGAAGATGGAAGAGCCCCACGCCGTCGGTAGATTAGCAGTAAGGATGGCTAACTGCAAAACAAGTCAGGACCCAAATCACTGACAAAACATGAGCTTTACCTCCTTCGCAATAGCCAAAGAGCGCTTGGGTATATCCATGTTGGCAAGGTTACGCGCTTCTTGATTGAAGTAAAACTTATACTGCGGCGGTGAATCGGGGTCAACATCACCAGTCGTATCAGGGATCGTCAAGTCGCAATATTCGAATCGAGTATTCTTCGCCCATTCCGTGTACGCCTTCTTCGCCGACTCCTCAGTATCTCCCGCCTCGACATACGCGCCTGACTGTGACGACGTGAACAACTTGGGCAAGGCCGAATGTAGCCGCTCGACGAAGGCGTCGCCCTTCGTGTCGCGCAGGGACCGATCAATAGCCGTGGTGGTGGCAAGGATACGTTGACAGAAATTAATTAAGGCCTGGTTTTCCTCGGATACGACAGCGGCGGTTTCTTTCGATTTGCCCTTGTGATCAATCGTCATGCGTTTTTCTTCTTCAGTCAACTCTTTCGGTCCATCATCTACCGGCTTCATGCCCTCCAGGCCTTTCATTGCAGCTTGAGCCTGGATAGCGATCCCTTCCAAAAGCTCGCGCGGACTTGGGCTACCCTCGTAGGTGATGACGCGCTCACGGAACTGACCGTGGCCTTTAGATGTCTTCTTCGGCGTTGCGGCCTTGACAGAAACTACAGCCATGATTGGCATTGCCATCATGCTTGCTAGAGCTTCGTGACTGGAGATAGTCTGGATCAACAGTCAGTGAAGGCGTCAGATACAAAGCAGGAGGACCGTGTTTACCCCCAACCACTCAAGAAGCTCAAAGTACAAGATGCGACGATCAGACATGTCGGCCAACGAGTCGTTCCTCAGAAGCGCACTACAGACATTGTTGAAGCGTCTCCGTAAGTGAGCAAGGGCAGTGGGATGAACCAGGTAGTCACTGGCTCTACCGCCGCCGGGTCGATGAAGATTAGGCAGATACTCTCGTATGGCGGTGAGCAGCTCTCCAATCTTCTGGTCTTTCGCATGCTGCAGAGCCAAAGCTTCAAGTTGTCCAGAATTCTACCCAGACGTCAATATTCATCCAAGTCTAAGTGTGTCAGAACATACATCCTCCTTGCCGCCGCCACCGTAGCCGATACCACCCTTGCTTGGATGGTAGTAATCCTCCTCATCAGCGATGTCCTTCGATGAGCTATTGGGAGTTGTTTTGCGTCTCTTAGTACTTCTAGGCTTGGACTCGGTCTCGCTCTGAGTTTGCTCTACAAAGCTCTGCTCGAGCATGAAGAGACCAACTCCAAGCATTACACCTTGCAAGTTGGAGCAATGGAAAAGCGGGTTGTCGTCCGCCGCGGCAGAGGGTCTATGAACCTTGTCTGCGTTGATGCTTTCCCCACATGCAAAACAGAATTCCTTCTGGCATCGACTACATGTCTTGCGCACGATGCTGAGTAGATGTTGAACGTACGAAGAGAAATCTGGCTGTCAAAGGTTAGCATCGACATGGACCAGACCCGCTGACTTCTTACAAAGATTGCAAAGAAATCACTCTTGTTTCGAGGGATGGTTGTGCCACAGTCATGAGGACAAGGACATGTGCCCTCCGTCAACATAGAGTACAGTCCAAACAGGAAGCTTTGCTCGCTGCCTTCGGGACAGCCTTTCATCCATTCTCCTTGCATCATGAGTTTCAGCTCTTGGCCGTCAATGGTGGTGGTCTGAGCGTCCTCGTCAACTTCGATGACCTCTTCCCGCCGATCCTTTGAGAAAAAGATGCCTGCGCACGCCTTGAGAAGCATCCAGAAACATAATAGAGGGCGTACCTGAGTACGGGTCGACATCGGCGTTGGTCCTGTTCATGTCCATTGGAGAGTCATCGTCCGAGTCGTAATCTACAAAGTCTTCTGCCTCTGCATGGCGACATCAGTGGCTTGCAGGAAAGGAGTAAGCGCGGGCTGACCGCCGTCGTCCTCCATCTCCTCGTCGTCCTCGTCTGGCGTCTGTTGCGCAATGAAAACGCGCCACACGATATGAGTTATGAGACGCACCGCCATGCGCGGCCTCTTTGCCAGCGTCGAAGACTCGGCGAGCATCTGCACGTCGTTCTCGTCCTCGTCAGGCAGATTGTCAAATTTGCCCTCAAATATACGCTCCGCTGCCTCCATCACATCCTTGTGCTGTTGCAGAGCAGCACGCGCCTGGCTTCGAGTGGCCCCCTGCTACCAGTCAGCACCAGATTCAGATGATTACCGAAGGACTGAACCATTTCCATCAACTGCTGAATTTCCTTCTCCATGTTGAGAGGACAGAGGCCAAGATATGCAAACAAGTCAAGTAGAGAGTCAAGACAGGAGATGGATGCCAAAAGAAACCTCCGATATTACATAAGGAGCGAAATGTGATCAGAGTGGGCCAAGCTGGGTCCAAGTAACATGTACAATGTACATTCAAATTGTAATACAAGAAAGTGAAGAGCATCGTGAGTGAGTAGTACTATCATTATCATCATTGAGCAGCAAAACGCGCGTTCAGCCGCTCGTATTCGTTATTGATTTGCCGGACAAAGTCATTGGCTGTATGGCCGTTCTGTGCGGCGCGTTGACTCAGATGCAGGTTCTAGCCTAGATGGCCTGGACATTTACATACCTCGCATTCCTTCCAGGTTCCATCCCGAATGCAGACGGGACTACCGTTGATGACGATCGTACAGCTCGTTCTACTGCTTGTCAGGATCAGAGCAATCTGAAGACAAGGAAACCTACTTAATTTCTAGCTGTTCAGCCATCTGGACACTCTCCTTAAGGAGGCGAACGCCTTCCTCACCGCGTCCATCTGGCCCGGCACATTCACCGGCACCTGCATTCCAATCTATACTGGCAGATTTCGCGCATCTCAACGCGGTTTCTGGGCGGCCGATCTTATCGAGGCCTTGATAGTTGGAGCAGTGAATGAATTCCCAAAAGTGCGCAAAAGAGTTGGCGTATTTTGCTGCGCAGAGCTGGTGGACATCTCCTGCGCACTCCTGTGGCCCGTGGGGACAGACAACTCCAAAATCAGGTTCCGAATCATCCAACCTGACCATTAATATTGGGTGGAGCAGGAACATGTTGGCAGTAGGCGACGTACTCTCCCACGTAGACTAGCGACAAGTCAATCTTCGGAGAAACTCTTTTCAGAACCGTGTCGAAGATGTTTTCGCAGAGTAGAGCATCACGGCCTCTGCTCTGCACGCCCAGGTGCACCGGCACTTTCACGTCGTCCTTGGGCGCGAAGGAGGGCTGTTGAATTACGAACGAAAACGCAGCATAGGAAAGCGGAATGAATGTAAGAACAGAGAGCAGCAGCATGAGCGACGTCGTGGAACGAAAGAAAGCCTGTTGCGCGATTTTCGAGCTGGTGCGCGATCATAAATGACGTCAGAAGTGTGGCGTATCACGTGAATATTAGCTCGCTACGAACGTCTCGGTGTACGATTCTTACAAACGGCGCAACCAGCCACGGCTGTATTGAGGATTGTAGACTATTGGGATGACCACATTTTCCGGGCTTCTACGTCGGTAGCTGGTGGTTCAAAGTACTTGCAACGCGCCCGAAACGCTTTCAAAGGAAAGATTTGAGCCATTTCCGCTACCCCAATCGAACAGTGCTCACCATCCACTGATCTTTGTCTGACTATTGCTTCGACTGTCAGCTCTCGATGGATCTGGTCACGCTGCAAACGTATACATGTGTGAGGGAACTTGCCGGAGAGGCTAGATACTAGCATCAAACCTTCACGGATTCCATGTACATTTCAGCTTGAGCTTTTCGCTGTGATGCCGGCGTTGATGAGACATCTTCCGCAACAGCTTTCTTGTCCAGGACAGATTGATCCACAACGTCAATGCAATACTGGACTAGTCGGGTTCTACGATCCCAGTTCGCTGATCCTCTCATGTAAGGAATGAATGGGCGACACAAATATCCACGTACCCATGAGTTCTTGCCAAAGGTACGAACACGCCTGGTCTTGCACCGTGCCCTTTCCAGTGGACCGCGCATGCCGTTCCTTGTCACGCATCGCGGCATTCGCGCGGTTCAAGTGCATGGTTATTGTGTCATCCAGCTTTCTGTATTCCTTCAGAAGATCTGGTGAGCTCACCACCTGTCAGCTGAAGGCCGACACTATTGTGTCAAAATTACATGCCTTTGAACAGAGTGAGATTGCTACACGTGGAAGCCGACACATGCACTATCTGTGGATTCAACGTAGGGGCCTGCACCGCGAGGCTGCCAAACGACGGCGTTCTGGTTCCGGAAGACATTGCAAGCAGGATCGGCGAAACGGGTTCGAAGTGAAGACGGAAGGCACAGAAACGTCAGCGCCGGCGGCTCAATGTATTTCAAACGATCGAGGTGATCGGTGCCGCATTTGGGCTCATCCCAATGCGGTCAAACCAAGTTCAGAGCGGTGTGGCGAAGGAGAACAAGACAGACTGTTACGTGAGGATGGCCCAGCTGCATTTCCAAGGAAACACAAGGGGAGCATCAATCAGCAGTAATCTACGGGATCTGTGACTCCTTGCAACCTAGCCGTGTAAATCCTTCTGGTGGGTGCTCTTGCTTTGTTCTGCGGGATCAAATAGCGAGGTAATGGCGCTTTAAGACTGGCCGACTAGGCTTAACTCATATCCGACTGTGCTCTGCTCAGGTGAGCAAGAGCCCTGGCCGAATCTATGGCGTCCACATGCCAATGAGAGCGAGGACCCACCCTCACAAATACAGGCAAATATCCGCTGTGAGATGTCCTAGATGCAATTGAGTATCAGCGCGCCATTACAGCATGATACATTGTTTTGAACAGGTGCATATCCCTGACTTGCACTCCTGTGTCTATCGCAGTTCCTTGCGCCGGCGCAGCGACAGGCCGCCACGGTTCAGGCGGCCACCGGACCCTGCCCCAAATTAATCGGATTTTACTGAACGATTATCTCCCGAGATAGACACCACAATTGTTCTCGACATGAGCACCCCGTAATATTTTACATGTGTTTGTGTATGTACAAATGCGCTAAGGAACTCGAAGTAGACCAATGCGACCATGAGTGGGCGTCCCAGAGTAGAGACCAAATTCAGCAAGGTTCACTGCCCTCGGACTTGGGGTTCCAAGGCGCTAAAGTTTCATGCCCTGATTTAGCTTCCTCAGTCGTTTTCTTCTGTCTCTTCGTTGGTCTGGGCACATGTCCGTGCGCAGAGACTTTGTGACGATGAAGCGCGGCGGGGTCGTTGAATGCTCTTCCACAATCGTCGTAAGGACATACATTCGGTCTCACGCCAGTGCTGTTTGACGGAACAGTCAGCATATGGTATCAGTCGGCGGGATGACTCACTGCTGGCTAGAGACGTGGACTTGAACATTCGTTTTCTGTGCAATGGGATCTCATGATAGGACCGCTTCGAATTAGATGGTATCAACGAACCTGTGGAAACCTCGCGTTACAGTGTGGGCACGAGTATCGTCTGATTGGAATTAGTACTCGGTCGCGCTTCACGGAAGAAGAAGAGAGGTCTACTCACAATATTTTCATGTGCACCGTCTCGACATGGCGCTTCATGAGCTGACGGTTGCCTCGGTACGGGCATTGCGATGTCATCATAGTCTGTCCGCTGCGCCACAAACATTTGTAGGTCTTGTCCGGAAACTTTTCGGCATACTGTTCCCATGCATTCTTGTCCTCAACATCGCTCAGTATAGGTGGTTTGGAAACAGCGACACTAGTTGAAGGTGGGAGACTTGGAGGTGGCGAAGGAGACGGTGACGGTCCACGATACAGTCGTGGCCTTGGCAGAGCCCTCGAAGGACTCGGATGTCGTCGAATTGGCATCGTATTGTGCCGTTGAGAGTGACTCGGAAGTGTCGCACGCGAGCTAGACGATGCCGGTCCCGCAGAGCCCTCAGATGGGTCGGTGCTCCTTGACCGCATAGGCTCTGACTCGACAAGACTTGCGCGCCTGTCACACGAGTCAGTACATATTCGGGTTCAGCCCAAATGCTTTAAACCTCATCGGTTCCACTAATGTCGCGACGCTACTGACAGCGAAGTTAGTATGGCAGTTTTGGCGTGCTGTTACGACACTCACATCGGCTGATCTTTCGAAGAGGGCGGGAATCTCAAAGGTGGGAGCGTTATGAGCTCCCTGTCCACGGGGCGCGACGACGACGAGCCATAGGATGAGTTTGAAGAGGCGTCGTCGTCATACCGACTCCGGTGCTCGTAGGTTCGTTTGTCGGACGACGTTGAACTTTCGAGTCGCGGCCAACGGTACGACCCTGTGCTTGAAGCAAAATGTCGTAGCGAAACACCTCGCAGAGGTGCGTGCAGCGCCTGGGCCGTGCTACCTTCGTTTTCTTGGCTAGTGCGCGAGCTGGAATGAAATCAGTCAAGGTGGCCAAGAAAACAGAATGTGTCACGAACTCTTGAGAAATGATGCGATATTCAGAATCTGGTCGCGTCCTGCTTGGGCCACGCTCTAAATTACACTGAGCATGGCAAATAGGGATAACTGACCTAGGCTCTATCGGGTGATCCAAAGCTTCGACGCGAGGTAGAATGCGATCCATGGCGTCGAGATGAAAGGTAGCTAGGCGCTGTGGCGCCTAAACTAGAATACTGTGAGTCCACCATCAGCTGACGATCCTGACAACGCACATACTAAGCTAATTTGATTACGCGACGGCGACTAGAGATTGCAGAGGGACGGACGAAAGCGTCCAGGGAGAGGCGGGACTGAGGCTACAGCATTAGAAGATAGATCCGTATATTTAAGCAGAAGGGTTTGATTACATTATTTGCCTTCCACACTGCGGGGCCAGATGCAAGATCAAAGGGATCTCCGACGTTCCAAAGGGGATTGTATGGGTCAGGTATGGATTTGATCGACACAAGCGCTTGCCAGTGATTTAGTCACATCATATCATTGTCGTCCTTGTTCAAAACAAGGGTGTTCTTCGTGGGAAGGGTCTAAGCGTATCTGTTCTTGGCCTGCATAAACCCACCACAAACCCTATCGTGTATCTTCAGGTACCTTTATCCCAAACCTGAAGTGAATGATTGACATACATACATGAATGCCGACTGGATTTTGGCGGCTTCGGCCCTTGTGCATTTGCATCCGCTCCGGCGTAAGGATAGCAACGTGGCAGCAATGAGCGTGCAGGGAAGAATGCGACGCGTGTTTGTTACAGTATACTGTACAGGGAGGCGAGACAAAGCTAATGTACATGAGTGTAGTTCAGCTTCTCTGTGTGGGCTCAGTCACAAAGCGACCTGCAACGCTATTCATGACGTACCAACGGGATCAAAAGAGCATCGGTTGAACGCGATCATTTGGCGTTCCCAATTCCGTACTCCAGTCCTCTTCCTCTTCAGAGGCGGTCGAAAGGGGGGTTGGCAGTGCGCTGGTCGTGGAGACTGGGCCGAACGCCGCGGGGGACGAATGGGACTTTGAAAAGGTTGACTTTCTCAGAGGTTTCACGGGTCTGTTGGGATGGACCAGTGTAGTTTTGTCGACAGACATCATGGGCTCCGGGTCAGACTCCGCGTGGCCGTCCGTCTCTTCCTCGATTCTGCGTTTACGCGTGAACGAGGACGTGGGCATGGATGAGCTAGTAAAGACATCGATGAGGGTGTCGCTTGCGGACTGGAATATGACATTTCCGGCGGAATGAGCGCGTGAAGGGCCATGCGTGCGAGTGAACCGGTTAGTGTTGTACCCTTCGGTCACATCTAGAATAACGCATCAGCGGCGGGTGCGCATGGCCAGGACCTGTGAGTACGTTTTCGCACACGCGCTGCGACCTCGCGAAGATGGGCAGAGTAATCAGGACCGGTTCTGTTGTTCCAAGAGATTAAGCGGAGTGCCAGCGCATACACGACAAAACACGCACGAAGGCGAGGCTGATGTGTTGGAGAGTATGTTGGACGCGTGCAGATCGTCAGTAAGTACGCGTTTGTTGACTGACTCCATGGCTGGACTAGACTAGTGTTGGTGCTGGTGAGGTCAAGCAGCAACATTCGGAGTCGGCATCGCTCGGAACTGATGGAGTTGTGGTGACGCGTGACAGCGGCGAAACTTTGCCTGGATCCCAAGAGAAAGAGGCTGGCGTCCATTGAGAACGGATCCCCACAAAGTGCAGGGATTAAGCGCCGCCTTGTCATCGAAGAACGCTTCTGGCAGCAGAGTCATTGTTCTACGTATGGCTCTGGCTTGTCGATGAAGCGAGATGACATCTAACTATGATTGACGGCAATCCCGCTGATTGTCGATTGAAATGACTTGCCAGAAGGGTTCAAGGATGGCATGGGAGTCAACGCACACCGTGCCAGCGACGATCCATCGATAGCGTAACCAGAAAAGGGCTCGGGCCCCGCCGTAGTACATGCGATTGGGACCCACCTTCGCGCATATGAAATGCAGGCCATCTCCGGAAGAGATATAAGATTGGTGTCCATTCTGTCAATGATTGTGGCGCACCAATTCGTCCCATCGCGCGCTCTAGTGAAATCGCGTCACGTCATCATGCTCGGCACCCGGGCCGATTAATGAACAGCCAACGACGACCCTGAGAACCTCTCTGCAACGTCCTCCGACGCAGTCTGCCTCACGGCAACCCGCTCTGCCTGGCCGACGCCACTGCTCACGGCCGCCGACGACCCCGACGACGTCGATGGCCCAGGCGCCCTTCTTGCTCATCGTCTTTCTCTGTTTCCACCGTCTTGTTCTCTTTGCTTGTTGTGCTCAGTCATCTATTTCGACGACAATTACAGTTCCGCCTCTCCAGTGGATCAATCTCACGAATCACATATCCTCTGGAACGACTTCACCTCCGGCCTCGAGGGATGCTACGATAGGCTACGACGAGACAAGGTGCGCAGCAGGCGTATTCCCGTCCTTCGCCCGCTCAAAGTCATGCAGTCGCTCCTTGATCGTCTTCGGCGGGGAATCCGAAGGCGGCAACGCGCTGGACACCACTTACCTGTATGTGCGCTCTCTGGCCATCGCCAGCGCCCTACCTGACTCCTTATCCAGTCTCAACTTAGACACACTCGTCTGGTCCGTTCCCAATCCACCAGACTCTCTCGTCAGCAAGCCTGCTCCCCGCAGTGGTGCCGTTGGTGGCTGTGACTTTGCTGCGAGCTAGTGCGCGTTTGCCTCCCATTGCAGTATCCTTTCGCTTATCAGACTTCTACAGCCGGCACGGATTCGTCGTCATCGGTGGGAAGGGATCTGACGGTCAAGCTTTATCTGATGTCTGGGTAAATCGCGTTTGTTCATCTTTGTTCCAATACTGTCTGCTGAGCTGTTTCAACCCCAGGAATATGACTTCAACAACCAGTTCTGGTCCCAGGTTGACGTCTCTTCCAGCTCAGACGCTCCCAGTCGTTGGGGCGCTGTTGGCGGCATTGATATTCGAAGCAATGTGGACCCCGTCGATCTTCACAATACTCTCTACCTCGTTGGGGGCAACGATGGCACTGATGTCTTTCCCCTCTCTGACATATGGCGCCTCAATGTTTCTGGAACATTATCCTCAAACTTACCTGATGACACGTCGGCCACTTGGGACCGTCTTTCAATTGACGGCCTGCCCTCCAGGACCGGGGCGGGAGGCACAATGCTAAACTCGGTAGTCCTCGCCGTAGGCGGTTGCGATTCAGTCGACGGCGGTTCGTCCTGTGTCAAACAGGACTCTTACATCATGAAAACTGCCGGCCTTACCGACGTTTCGCCCTCCGGCTGCCCCGTCCCCAGATCAGATCCGGTTCTTGTGGCCAACACCAATACATTCTCAACCAGCTTCGCTTCTCAAGCTTTCCTTCTCCTGGGAACCTTCAACAATACTCTCTGGTCTGATGGAGGTAATCTGGCCAAGGGGGAAGTTGTGCGTGGATATGTTTTTCTTTGACATTCTGATCACTAATTATAACCTCAGGCTGTTCTTGATACCAGCGCTGGAATCTGGAGTCGCGTCTTGCCATCGGGTGATCCAGGCAAGCTATGCAGGTATCGTTGGGTGGTTCTCACTGACACTTGGTGCAGGAACCACTGGAACAGAGGCATTTCCGAGTCCTAGGCAGGGAGCCTCGGCTTTTGCCTATCCCGAAGCTTTGGTGGGAGGCTCAAGGAACACAGCATCCGACATCATCGTACGTCCCTTCCATGGAATGTAAAACATCCCATACTGAGCCATGTGTGAAGATCTTTGGCGGCCAAGATGCTTCTGGTCAATATCTTTCTGAAGTCTGGATTCTGCGCTCATATGATGGGACAATAACATCGTCCGACACCAAATGGAGCGGGTATGGAACCGGTGACCTAGAATCTGGCGTGAACGCGACAGGCACACATGTGGCAGTTCAGATACTTTCCGAATGCGCGTCCGCTTTGTCTCCGGCCGCCACCTCTACTACTAGCTCACACTCGTCATCGAGGACGTCAGCATCATCGTCCCCTACTGCAACTCATAGCCAGCATACAGACAGTCCTTCTTCCGATTCTGGGCCGCTGTATGACACTTCAGTCTACCACAAGATTCTTGCGCCTTTGTCCCTGGCCGTCTTTCTACCTGCGGTGGTGGTATACAGGCTGTTCTCATCCACGTACACTGCTGCTCCCAGGTCGGTAGGCACGATACGGTGGGTATTCCTGTCTGGTCTCCTTACAGTCATATCGTACGGTATGGGTGTCGCGGCGGTAGCGCTATCATTCGCCACTATGACAGCTAAAAGTAGCTCTATAACGAAACGCTCGACATCGGGTAAATTGCTCAAAACGACCCATGCTCGGATTGCCTTGGCTTTCTTCATCGGGCTGTACGCCTTCGTGCCCTTCATTCTCCTCTTGTTGACCTGTTTGCGTCGCAATGATCGGTCAACTTTGCAGTCTAGTACCCCTGCGAAGAGCAATTCAACAGAGATGGCGGAGAAACTGGGATCAACGGGTTCATCACGCGAGCCTCTTGCTCAATTTCCTGAGCGGTCACGGTCACCGTCCCCGCGGATGAGGACGCCGTCGTTCGGCACGTCTGGCGGACTGCTACGACCAAGCAATGATGACCGTAGATCTACTGACAGCGAGTCGATCGTCTCTGCATCACCCCAACGTGGCTTCGAGATACTTAACCGACCACCTGCTCGTCGCCACAAGAGCAGTAGTAGCACGAACTATCTATCGCCCAGTCCAATCGCGCCACATCAAGCTCAGCGCAATCTAGCTGAAATGGATTGGTTGCAGCGGCGCAGAAGTCTGAATGCTGTTGTAGGTCTATGTGGCTTACAAGTGCTCAAGTATGCTGATGTGTGGCGTTGATATAGGATGAACTTGATTATGCCATAACCCAGCATATCAGAGCCCAACAGCACCCCTCCAATGCGAATGACGCTCAACCATCTCATCTGGCGGCATTTCCACCTTGGATGGACGTTGCAGCACGAGTGCTCCTCCATTTTTTCCTCATCGGCCTATGCATTATCTCCCTTGTCGCCCTCTGGACACGCGCACCGGAAGCTACCTTTGGTGTTTTTTTAGCCTGGACAGTCGCCATGTACGCTATCATCATATATCTGTCCTGGATTGGCAAGCCGCCCCTGTCCACTCTCACTATCATATTCCTGCGTCTCAAATCTACCACTGCTCATCCTCCAGCGTCTACACCGACTCTCGGCGACTCTCGCACACCTCCTCAGGGTCCATACCTACACCAACCCTCCCACCGTCCTGCCCCAGACCGGCAAGACAGCATCTCTTATAGTCGCGGTCCAAGAAGCACTGAAGATGATGTTGAGGAAGAGGATGAAGATGAGGACATGACGCAGCAGCGGATAGAACGTGAAATGGAGAGGAGAGATGTCTCCATAGTCACTGTGCCAAAGCGAAGACTTTGGATCACCAACCCGGGAACCTAATACACGGCCATCTCACGCATATTGCACATATCATTCGTACCATACCTAATTGTCCTTCTGATACCACCGTCGTTGTCTTATCATGCGCCATGGCGCGAGCTTGCACCATTGTATTACTTACGATGGAATGGACTCTTGTAACTCAATGTCCCAGATCCACATACATGACCTAAATTATAACGTATTACTAGTCCAAATGCAACCAGTTGTGTAGCTGGAGAGAATCTATCAGTCCCCTTCAACGGCGACATCGCGCCGCCACCTGTCGACACGACCGAATTTTGTGGGATCCGGCAATGGTGGAGGTGAGGGTATTTGCATGGGGGCCGCTGGCGGCATCATGGGCATGGGAGCCATAGGCGGGGGCCCAAAGAAGGTTGAACCCATCAAGGACGGGTTCATGAACATGTTGTTCTGCATCTGAGCCTGCATCATCATCTGCTGCTGCTGTTGCTGGGCCATTGACAGCATGGCGAACTGTGACCGGCGCTGCTGATCGGGGTGTAGTGCCAACGGGCGATCGTCGTCGTCTCCATCATCGCCGCCACCCATGAAACTGGGTGCACGAAGCGACGGTGCGATGTGGGATGCCCGAAGACCAAGGGGCTTCTCATCTTCATCTTCTTCGCCGCCCAAAGGCGGACGACTATCGAAGTCTAGTTGTGGAAGGATGGAAGTAGAATGCGACTTGCGAATCAGCGCGGAGAGTGGCTGGTCTTCGTCGGAATCTAAATCTCGGGCTTGGCGTGAGCCGACACCTGGCACGCGTAAAGTAGCACGCTGCATTGCAGCGGATAGAGGAATGTCGTCTTCGCTCTCGTCGCCCCCTGCAGGTCGAATCTGTGCCGGCGGCTTGGCTGGTTGAGAGTTACTACGAGTAGGGTACCGAAGGCCAACACCGGTTGTTCTTCGAGGAGCTTCGTCCTCGGATGAGTCAGAATGCCAGTCCGTCGCTTTCTTCGCAGATCTCGGCGGAGGAGCGATATCGCTCTGGTCACTATCGGACGCGTCGTCGTCGACTGGAGGAGGCGGACCCCGAATTACGGGAGATGGAAGGGGAAGAACGGGTGGCGACGATGCCACTGGCGGAGTGGATAAACGGGAGGTTGATCTGTAAAGCTCATCCACTGGACTTTCCAGTTGAGATTCTACAGCGGCCTTCTTGCCCTTTTTCTTGCGCTTGCCAGAAGGTGCGAGACTGGCTGCTCTTCGCTCCCGCTCCTCCTGCTCTAGTTTTTCTTGCGCCTCCTGCGCCTCAATCTCCTTCAGCTTCGCCATTTCCCGCTCCCACAGTGTATCAACACCGAATACAGACCGTGCGTTCGTGGCTGCCCTGTTGGGTGGCGGAAGCATCCTTGGGTCGCCCTCAAAGTCGAGGAGAGGTCCAGCACCGGTAACTCCGGGACGGGTGTTCTGTGAGACATAAGAGCTCATCCTCTGTGTTCCGGGACGAGGCCCAAGAGTCGCGGGGTCAATGAGAGTACTTGAGCGAGTGGATCCTCGAGCCATCATAGAAGGACGATCGTCCCCTCTGAACACTCTGCGCATGACAAGATGATAAGCCCCGAGATAGTCTTTTGGAGTTCTTTGAACGCGTACCGTTGTTTGCTTCGCATATTCGCCTTCCGGGCTTCTAGATCGTCAATAAGACTTTTCCCAAATAACTTGCCAGAAGGTCGCCCAGGTGGACCGCCGTAATCGTCGACAACCTCGACCCTCGGGATTTCCGCAGCAGGTGTAGGATCCCAATCAATCTGCTCGCCCTCTTCAGTAGCTCGAGGGAGCTCAGTCACGTCGGGATAGTTTGCGCCACGATCATCCACTTTCAAGGTGCTCCGGAAAGTCATCTGGGACAAAGAAAGATTCATCCGGGGATTGGGTGTAAAGGAATTGGACGCGATCGGGACAGCGCTGAGCTGTCGATCGCGTACGGACCTGGCGCCGGGAGGCAGTGGAGGCCCGTCAGTGGAGAACTGGAATCCGTCGCGACTGGTATCAAGTGATGGAGAAGACGAAGTGTTCAAGGGTTGGAGAGGACTTGGCATGACGAGCACCTTTGGCCGGAGCAGGTCGATGGTGGAAAGAGGGCGGGATCCTTGCTGGCCCGGTGCAGTCAGAACCGACGCGCCGTCGTTGTCGAGAAGCATATGGGTACCCAATGAAACATTTGACAAGGTGCGCGCATGAGCTGCGGCCTTGGGATCAAAGCGTGAGGCTCTTGACGGCGGTTCAAGAGCAAAAGGATTATCGGGGTCTGCGAGCATCATTCGAGAAGTCATGGTCCCGATAGAGGTTGAACGTGGTCTGCTGGGGCCATCGAGTAAGTCCAGGGCATTGGCTGAGGCACGACTGCGAGGCCGGGCGGCATCATCGAGAGCAGGAGACAAGGAGCGGACAGAGCGCGACGGGAAGGGTATGCTTTCGACGACGGGAGGGCCAGCCGGCGCCTGTAGTGCAGCGTCAAACGAGTAGGATGCGGCTCGTCGGCGCTGGAAAGGAACGGTGTCCGGGGCCGCCTGGTGGCCAACGAGATCAAGCGGCGACGCGATGGACTTGCGGCGGTTGTCGTCCTGCTCGGGCAGCAGATGATCGTAATTTCCAACGCTCATGGACCGCGTTGCCCGCATGCGCGGGATAGACCCGGGCGGCGCCGTGCTGTGTGTCGGGAAGTGCGTATTCACTGATGACAGCGGCTGCGGGCTGCCCACTGCCTTGCCCTTGCCCTTGGCGTCCTTGTCCTTCGAGATGAACGCATCCAGCCCCCACGACGTCAAGTCCACGTCCATCTGCTCGTGGCTGTCGTCCTCCTCTTCCTCCTCCAGGTAGTCCTCGCCGCCGAATGGGTTGCGCAGGGCCAGCGTCGACCCACGAGACCGTCGTCCGTCCAGCACAGATTCTCGTCCGCCCATGCTCGCCGTCTCACTCGGCAGCGCAATCCCGACATAGTTACTGCTCCTTCGAGGTCCTGCGCCAGTCGTCGTCCGCACATTACGGCGCAGATGAGCAAACAGGGCGCTCTCGTGCGCCGAACGGTATGGGGCGTCAGGATTGTCGGGGTCATTGTCGTACTCTTTAACGCGCTTTAGAGGGCCGAATGCGCCGGTTGATACGCCACGTACCGAGCAGAGCAGCGGCCAGCTGCAGGCGAGAGAATGGCGCGGACATTGTCGCTACTCAGTGATCAATACCAAGTTCGCATGCAGGACACCGCGAAATCCTGATGGTGAGAGATGGCGAACCTATAAGTGTTTCCACGTGTATCAGATGCGGTCGTCCCATCAAATTGAGACTAATGGAGACTGAGAGTTCAGACCAATGTATAGGCCTGAGGGCGATTGTCCATTTGATTGTATCTATGTACAGGACTACAGTCCCAAATAAGTTACATGTATGTACACACTGAGCGAGCGTCAAGTAAAGAAAGTGTCCCATGCAACACAGACCGCTAAACCGGGGAGAAACACTACATAGATAATTCTAAGTGAATGGGGTGCGTGTTGGGATATCACAAATCTGAGGAATCCAATGCGTTATAGATCGGGCACAAATCATTCCAAGCGTCGGAAGGTGTGATGGTAGAGTTCCAGTCCGCAGAGTCCTCCGCGAAAACAATCGCAAGCCCACTGCAAAAGGTGTCAGCCACAAGCAATCGTATGCAACAGGACTTACGCCTCAAGATGCCAGTCAATGTGGCTAGTAGGGGGCGATTAGATACGCGAGTGAATTAAAGGTGGTGACATTACCAATGCAGAAACCTAAGATGAGGGTGATTAGATTTTGTGATAAGTACGGGCAAGGCGGGGAACTCACCAAGGTCCAGGATTGTTTGTGTTGAAGCGAATCGTGACATTGTCCCCAGAAGCACCCAAGCTCACTACGTCTCGGCGGACAGGGGTGTCGTAGTTATAAGTAGAGCTCCCGGCCGTGCGGACGACATCGAAAGTGTGCTGTAACATATGAATCAGAGGTGTGAGGTTCCGCTGGTACGAATGGACATACACCGTGGAGATGGAATGGATGAGGACCCCCAGCGATACCGAGAGATGGCATCGAGAGTTCTATGGTCGAGTTCGCGGGAAGGCTGATCACAGAGGCTTCAGACAGAAGGTCACTGGGCGTCGCAGCGCCGCTGAGAAGTTGGAGCAGCACGGGGACAGTTGGGGGAGTGTAAGAATCGCCATTGATAGAGAAAGTGAAAGTGGACAGCTACAATGCATTCGTCAGTATACCGATTCTGTTGGGCGAAATGAAGATATTACATCGAAAGCGAGGGCCAAGTTGATGGTGACGTCGGGGTCGCCGAGCTATTGTTGGTCAGTCAATGTGCCAGAGAGGAAGCAAGTGGCACATACGGATCCCGGGTTTTCGAGAGGCTAGTACAAAGAGCAACATCAGAGACAACTCCCCATACAGTATAGTGATATCTACTGACCACGAGGCTGGACTCTTCCAAGGGGGCAGTGCTGGTGAGGGTGGCAGCTGCAGGCTCTTCCTCGGCGGCACCGGAATACCTCAGGATGGCAGAGTTGATTCCAGAATCGAAACCACTCGTTCCGGTACTGGGGTCGGCTTGGATCCCTATGACAGAGAAATTAGAAGGGTCCCAATGGCCGACATGTATAGTTTAGACTTGCAATAGTTGTCAACGGCCTGATCGGCAGTCAACTAGAAAGATCGTTAGGCAATGGTCCATGAAGCACGATGCAGACATACGATGAATGAGTAACGCTGTCCGGCGAAGATTTGAATCTGATCAACGGTGTAGGCTACGTGGTTCACGGTGTCGACTTCGATGACCGTCCTGAGGTCGCAGTTAGGGTGAACGACGAGAGAGAAAGGCAAGAAAACACGAACATATTGTGGCCTTGGATGGCGAAGGTGTAGTTGGGTTCGCACGCCATGTTCACGAGACGGAAACGGTATCTGAAGAACATTCGTTCAACTGTTGATCTACGCAGCTTGCGATCGAAAACGAACCTCTTTCCGGATTCCACTGTGATGACTGCAAGATCAGACGTCGGGTCGCTGTTCCATCTGCGAAAGGTCATAAGGGTTACTCTAGCGGCAGCAAGTCTTATCGACCTACCGTCCAAGACCGTTAATGAGGGTGCTATCCGCAGTCCTGGATTGCGGAAACTTCAAAAACCATTTCTAGAATCAATGACTGAAATTCCTCACGGGAAAGTCAACGTCTTCGCATAGCTGTGGTACCAGTCCTGGAGGGTGATAACGGTAGTTTCTGAAGAGCATGTCAGATCGAGGCAAGGGGAAATGAGCCGGAGCGGAGCAAAGTGTGGACGTTTCCGCGGTTCATGCCACTTCTCCTAGCGTCCCCGCCCCATAGAAACCTTGAATGCAAAGCCTCACCATCATCAACATCGTAGTCATCCAGGTAAGGATCTTCAGGATCGTATACTACAAGTGCGCCGCGAAGGCCATCACAGTATTGAGTTCCTGCAGGAGGTCCGGTCAGTATGTCAGGCTTCCAGTCACGTTGAAACGACGTACCCAGATGACTGTGGTACCAGAATGTACCAGCTAATATGCAAAGAATGAGTTCAAATTGCGCATAACTATGTGGTGCATTTTACCTTGGTCGGTGGCAGTGAAATCATATAGATACGAGTTACCCTTTGCAATAGGACACTGGTTTACAAACGCAGGACCATCCTGGAAGATTGTCAACAACAGAGCAAATGCTTGTGATTCTGGGAGGCTTACATTGAAGTTGGTTCCAGCCTGGAAGAAGCCATGCCACTTTCGACAAGAATTAGCGCAATAGGTACGATACAAACTGTCCAGGACTAACATGCTGAATGAATTGTGAGTTAAGTGATCAGCTAAGCGCTTCGTGGGACGTACGATGGTCGTGGACTGAAGAATATCGGTGTTATTCAGCTCGTTTATCACGTTGATCTGAAAGTTATCGCCCTAGGGAAGAGAAAGGTGTTGAGAGATCGCATAAAATGGCGCAGGTCTATGTACCTTGTTTCCTGTGATCAGAGCGCCTCCAACGACGCCGCCAGCTAGAGCAGCAGTACGCGTGTAACCGTCGGGAGACACATCGACATCTGAGATGACGAGGTCCGCGATAGGACCGATAGTAGCTGCCAAAGAAAAGCGAGCGAGTAGAGCAACAGCGACGAAGCTGCTGAGTGACGGGAACATCTTATTGGGAAATGACCGGCGAGGGAGAGAGACAGACAGAGAGAGAAAGGACTGGTGGTTGGGAGTACAGAGCTGAAACGAATCTCTCGTCTTTTATACAGCTCTATGGCCGATTGTCGTACATGGCTCGTGAGTGAGATGCGAGCGACCATCGGAAGCCTGAGTTCTGAGATTCGGGCAATGTTCACCCTGTTCTTCGTCCCTCGTGAGGTTGACTTAGTGACGGAATCAAAAAACACAGAGTATCCGGACCGTGCCCTGGAGGATCAAGAGGTTGGACGAAAGCAGATTAAACTCGCAGATCAAACACTGCGGAAGCTAATTTGGGAGCTCAGAGACCGCAGAAATCAACGTCTAACTGGATAAAAATCAGTCTCAAAACAGACGCTAAGTCCTAATGGAAGCATTCCCGAGTCCGACTGTGCAGAAGCACAGAGAGTATCCAAGTCTTGATCAGAAAAGAAGCTAGTACAAGCAGAGCATGTAAAAGCACAGCGCCGCCGTGATAGACAGGTTGTAAGGTTGATGCGACGCGTTATTGGGAAATCGTCAAAGACTACGGACTGCGGAGGATAATAACAGAGGATCGGCTGTTCGGCGGGTAAAGAGAAAGCGACGGTCGCAGAAGCACGCACGCAGGCAGTACGCAGACTACGGATGACTCCAAGGATGGGATTGTGGAGCGATAGATTGGCCGACGAGCAAGCTACACCCGCTAGTGGAGGCCAGGGATGGTGGTCCAAGTTACGACGATCGGCATGTAGCCTCGTAAGCCATCCTCTGCCATTACTCTACGCCGAAGAAGTGAGAAGATGCATTTCGAATACATAATCAAAAGCTCGCTCACGGTAGGGCCTGCATAGGCCCAGGGGGTGCCTCGCAGGCTCGGAGTTCAAGCTCTTCAAGGTATAGTGATGGCCTTCAGGCATCCTGAGTTGCCGCAACCAGCCGCAACCTGAGCGTAAACTTAGGGTCGACGTGATGGCCGTGTTTAGGGGCCCAGGGCGCGTCAAGACGCGTCGCTGGACGGAAAGATCAATGCCTTCAGTCACTCATTGGTTTTCCAAGTCCATAAAACTCGAGACACAAATGCAAGGGCAAAAACCAGTGGCGTGCTCTCTCTGTCTTCGGCGCTCACTGGGAAAGGAATTTGGACACTCTAAAGGAACACTAGTGAAACCTCTGATGCTGTCTTTGTCCGCAGTACTAGTCACAGACGGGCCCATGATTGGCGCATGTCAATGCCATACTTGAACGGAGGAGTGTCAGGTGCTATGAAATATTCCCATCTTTTCGTTGGTCCGAGGTCTTTGCCACAAGGTCGATACTTGGAAAAGGCAGAAAATTCCGGGCGACACTCGGTGAGTCCGCGCATCGAACTTGACAAGATAACAAGTGATTTTCGGCAGTGATTGTCTGTACTCATCACCTGCTGCACTGGATGTGTGCCTTTCGCTTCCAGTAAAGTTCAGCAAGACCGCCGCTGCCTATCTAGAGTCTGAACAAGACAAGGAATTTCCTAGACCAGATGTCACATACTCCTTCCTCTTGAGAGATGATTGGTACAACAAAATAATAACATACATGGGTAAGATAGTTGCGGTGTGCGTGAGTGAAGCATGCAGACAAGTCATGAAATCTAGCCCCAACCATCCCATCTCCCATATCGTCTGAACTCCTGGAGGATACATTCCCGCTTCTCCTTGCCCTCTTTCTCCTTCTCCTTGCCCTTGTCTGATTTTCCTGTTACGGATGCCCCGCTCCCTGCTCGTTGACGCGTTATGGGTGTATTCCTGGGAGGCGACGCCGAGAGGGTAGGGGTGGAGATAATCGAGTTTCCTGATGTTGGTAGAGATAAACGATACCACCCGCCGGTGTAGGTTAGAGCAACAAGCTGGTACTCATTCGCGGACTGATTGACGTCCGAAGAAGGGCCTTCAATCCATCCCACAACACAGCGCTCCTCGTCGGGGACATCAGCCGTCGGAGAGCGTTTCGTGCCCGCAGAAGAAAGTGCTATGTGTGCGGACTGTGCAGGAATCCGATATTGTGCGTAGGACCACTCGGATTCGAAATATTTGGGCAAGGGAAGAAAATTTGTGAGCTGCGAGAGTGATGATTGCCTGTTTGAGGCAGAGGTTGGGTCTAAAGTGAAGATGTGCACAGTGCCTTTGTCACTCCAGACGCACAACTCTTGCTCGTCTGGTCTGAACGCCACTCCGAAGATATCGGCCTTGTCCATTCCTCTTCGTACTTCTCTTACAAGCTTTCCGGTTTGGCAGTCCCAGATACGGATCAAGGTGCCTCGTGAAGAGGTCGTGGCAAGCAATCGACCTGACGGAGGCAACGTGAGGGTGGCAAGGGAGCTGTCGTGTGCGATGATGATAGGATTCTTCGAAGAGACAGCGGGAGGCTTCTGGGGAGGAGATGACGCCGGAGGTGCCTTAGGCTGGGGAGGACGACACGGTGGAAGATGTATGAGCTGGACGTGACCCATCTTGTGTGCGGGGATGGCAAGTAGCGTGGAGTAAGCAGCAGAAGCAAGAGCCAAAAGGCCTGTTCCCCACGCGCGTTAGTACGTGGGTCAGCAGGAAGGAAATCAACTTGCCCTTTGGGTTGTCGCATGTATCCCACTCGCCATAGCGTGTAACACGCTCCCCGACCTCAAAGACGACTACCCGACGTCGCAGAGACACTGCTATCCACCCGCGGCGACACGCAAGTCCTCGTACCCGTTCCCTGAACTCAAGTTCTGCGACTTCACAGCCCAGGTGATCGTTCCATATGATGACCTTATTGGGTGGATACAGCGGGCTACGACCGCCTCCGACAAGAAATATCAGCGACGATGTGTGCATCGGAACCACTTTCGAAAGTGTTCCGCCCGTGAACTCTTGAGGCATAGATGAGCAGGAAGATCACACGGATGATGCTGGAGACTGACCGCGCTTGCGCAGAAGAGTCAGAGGCCATGTGCGGTAGACGGCAAAGCCAGCGTGAGTTGCAGTGGTAAATATTTGAAAGTCAGCGTCAAAGCGAGCGTCAAAGATGTGGACCGGGGCGGTGGCAGAGATTGAATGTCGGGCGAAATTCATGAAGGAGGCCACCAAAAGCACGTCTTGCCAAATGAAGCCCAATGGCGCGTGGTAACTCCGATGCTGCTTCTGTGACGGTTATCACGAGCCTGATGCAAGGCAATGCGCAGTATCTGGAGCCGGAGAGGAATTCTGCGAGCCTCAAAGTCGAGATGAGAGTTGGAGAGATGGAGGCAACTTGCAAGTTGAGGACGATCAGGCTTGGCACCGCCGGTCTCGGGACCCGGCTTACACCCGGCACGACGCGTGACGTGCCTTGCGCGATCGGTGTTCGATCATTGCCCTTCGGCCTTCGCGTCGACTCCGCGTCGAGCAAGTGTTGAGACCATCACTAGTCGTTCAGACACTATGTTATCCATCGCAGTCTCGGCATCGGAGAAGCCCTGGCTCGTTCGTGTTGTATGGAGATGTAGCACCATGTAATGTGATCACACGATCAGTTGAATGGAGGTGACTTGTAAGGAACTCCTCTGCTAGTATGTATGCGAGAGAGAATACAAACAGCCGGCCAATATTTACACAGACTTCTTTATCAAGCTCGTTGGCTAGTAGCAGCTGCCTCCATGTTCGTCGCGTTCCACGACTTGGGAGGCCGCAAATCCACATCCGTCAGCCTCAGTCGTGCTGCCTTGAATTCCAGCTCCTCAGCCTGATTCTGCGCCACCAGAGCTGCCCTTGCTTCAGCCTGGCGCTGCAGTTCTGCCTCCGATTCATCCGAAAGATAATCAGTGAACCCTCCATCCGACGTCACGGTGTTGTCACTCAACGACCCACTCCCACCGCTGCTGCCAGACGCATTCGACATCGTGTCGTCGTCCCGTTTGGGAGAAGACGCCACTCGCCCGAGCTGATCTGATAGCTTCATCGCGCTGAGTTTCGGTGTGACAGGTAATGTGGGTCTGCGTCTGTCCAGATTGGACGACGGAGGGGAAGCTCGATTAGGAACCTTGGATGCCTGCGGGGGACTGGAAGCTTTGGAGAGGGTGGCACGCTTCATTGGCGCGTCAAGATCCAAAGATTTACGAGTTGGTGAGTCTGCGTCGTTCGCGGGTGAGCGACGCTGCTCTGCAAGTACATTCAAGCCAGTGTTCCGAGAAAGACTACTAGACAAAGACGCTGTCCCAGTGGGTCCAGACCGCGGCTTCCCCGGGATGGGGAGGGCAGGTGATTTCGGCGCGGAAGGACTTCCTTTGGGACTGGGATTTCCGCTGTTTCTGCGATCCAAAGGCGGCGTGGGTTTCACGCGGGCGGGTTTAAGAGAGAGATTATCTAGGACGACTTTGATATCGGGTGGGATGGCTATCTGATGGATCTTGCTGACAGACCGCCAGTCCGCGGCCTGTATGAGGCGGCATTCCTGCTGTGTCGGTGGCCGACAACATCCAGGCCATCCGGTGTTGGGGCCTTTCTGTGTCCGAGTCCACTGATCATGGTTAGATTAAAGATCTATATTGTGTTCGGACGGATAGGTCACCTTGCAGTAGCCACATCCATTGAACATTTCAACTGAATCAATGAAAGCAGTACGTTAGACCGGGTGGTGACGGAGATAGCAGAGCAACTGACCTTCAGCATTCTTGACATAGAGAATGTCGCGGGGATGATTGGCGCGATTGCGGCAGACCTCGTAAGCATGGGGACACCTGTGGAGCATGGTGAGCGTGCCTGGCGGTGTACAGCACTGGAGCTGGTGGACCTTGTGTGGGGGAAGACCTTGCACATAGCGCAGGTGCTGATTGCCTGCTCAACCGAGCCGTAGATGTGGCACATTGGATGGAGAGAGGGAGGGACGGGCAGCACGACAGAGAGGGCTAAATAAGGCCGGGATAGGTGTGTTCGCAGTGAGAAAGAACGCTAGTATAGAGACGCCGGCATGTGGTGCCCTGTGCGAGGTCTGATCGGCAGGTTTAGGCGAGGCATGAGTGACAGCGACGATAAGATGAGCGCAGAACGTAGCTGACATTGAGCGGGACGCTTGCCAGCTGCCTGCAGGCTGCTTACCAGAGAATTAACGGAATGTTATCCAGCCGCACCACGAGTCCACCACGAGTCCGATGGCTGCCTCGAAACGGCAGCCGCCTTGGCTTGTTCGGCCGGGAGAGCCACGTGAGCCTCCCATCTTAGCAACTTCCTCCATCTCACCAACAACATGGGCAAATCGCAATCCAAACTCACCCCCGACCAGCTCCAGGACCTCCAGAAGAACACCTACTGTGTGTGGCGCATTTAATCTCCCTTCCCCCCTCATGTCTTCTCCGCAGTCGACAAGAAGGAGCTGCAGCAATGGCAACTGATTCCATCATTATCGCACCCGTCTCTCGCTTACCAGCCGCATCTGCAGGTACAAAGGCTTCCGCAAGGACTGTCCGTCGGGCCAGCTGGACAAGACTGAATTCAGTCGCATCTACAAGCAGTTCTTCCCCTTTGGCGACCCCGCTGAGTTCGCCGACTATGTCTTCAACGTGTTCGACGAGAACAAGAATGGCACCATCGATTTCAAGGAGTTCATATGTGCTCTCAGCGTCACGAGCAGAGGCCGGCTCGACGAGAAGCTCAAGTGTGCGTGTGTACGGTTCTACGTCATGATTCCGCTGACGCTCCTGGCAGGGGCATTCCAACTCTACGATCTCGACAAGGACGGCTTCATAACATACAACGAAATGCTCCAGATTGTGCAGTCCATCTACAAGATGACCGGGGAGATGGTCAAGCTGCCATCCGACGAGGACACACCAGAAAAGGCAAGGCGGTGCTTTCGCCCAGTACTAGGCGCCTAATCGCGTATATACAGCGCGTCGACAAGATATTCTCCAACATGGATCGCGACAAGGACGCGAAGCTCACATATGAGGAATTCGTAGAGGGCAGCAAGCAGGACCCCACGATTGTACAAGTGCGTACCGCCCGGCCCGAGTCGATCTCTGCTCATCGATCACTACCCAGGCATTATCTCTGTATGATGGCTTGGTCTAGGCGTATGTGAGAGAAGAAAGAAAGATAGGGAAATATGTTCCAATATTCGGATTCATATCGGGCTGTGTGTCTTTGTGCGTCCGTTCATTTATCTTGACCTTCTGTTTTACCGATCCCTCAAAGGCTGTGTAGTATTCTTTCTCGGCATCACTATTATCACCTTGTGCGGACTCGGTAAATCAACGTATGTAGCGCCATCTACATAAATTACTCATGTGTATCATCCATATCAGCCGGAATGTAGCTGTACTGCCCTTTTTTGCGGCAAATTGTGCGAGGTCGACGACTAAGAGGTCCTCACCTCTGGCGCCTCACAAATCGAAGTCCTGCTGTGCTTCGTATAAGATACTAGCGGGGTGTTGACCTTGTCATTCCTGTCCTCTTGAGTGCTGTACGCATAGAGACCTGTACCGCGGCCGTTCTCATCATGTCAGAGTCATGGGATCTACACCGGCGCCATGACACCACTGCACGTTGGGTTTGTGTCCGCCGAGTCATGCTAGATTTCGTCGAAGAAATGGCCCCAGAAGAAGTCACGGCGGATGGAATCTCAAGGACAACATTTGGTGCGCGGGGACGACAAACGACGAGTGTATACAAGTCATCCAGCCAAACGAGAACGCGATCTGCCTGCAGCTTCTCAATCGCATTCAACCCGTTCTCAATATACCAACCTCAAAACATCCATCTGATTTTGACCAACAGCGATAGCTATGTGAAGGCGACGTGATCCGGATTACACACCCTGCCTGAGTACCATGAACAATCTACCCTCAATGTTGGGACGTAGAAAAATGGGGTTCTGACGATGCAAAGTCCGACGACGGAGATGGAGCACGAGAATGACTCGAAGAGAATTGAATAGTCAGTACAGTAGCGATTAACAGATATTCCATCCGTTCGTCCAAACTTCCTGGCCTTTCACCCAAGTGCGTAGCACAAATCCTTGCTTATCGAGTACAACGAAATCCGCCTCGGCACCTGGCCTTAGTGTACCTTTACTATTCTCGATTCCCAGACATCTTCAGGCCAACATTAGCAAGCGGCACTGTGTGAAAACTTCGTTCTTACTTGGCCGGGTTGAGTGTCGCACATTTGATGGCTTCACCAAGAGTGCAACCAGTGAACCTGACAAAGTTGCGTACACATTTATCCAGAGTGACCACACTGTGGCAACAGACATGATGAGTACGCGACCGACCTCTGCACGGCGGCTCATACCTTCCCGCAAGGGTGTCCGTCCCTTCGAGATACAGCTTATCGCCTTCTTTGACGAACCGCTTCCCGTCGCGCCACTCATGTACGCCGTCCTGCAGATGCGGGTCGAGGATCTTCATAGCTGTGCTGTCGTCAGAACACAGCGTGCGCGCAGAGGATGCAAGCTGACCGTCCGTGATGAGAATGCATCCCTCGGGATAAGCAGAATACGCCAGCTGTCGTGTCCTGAATCAGCACTTCATCAACACAACCCCTGGTCTATTAACTTACGCGAACGGAGTTGGGATGCGAATGGATCCCATCAACGATGAGCTCGTAGAACGGCCGAGTGAAGCCCTTTTTAGACGACGCGACGGATCCTTTTTCATGTTTGAACAGTGGCGTCTGCGGAGGGGTGTCGTCGTGATCAAACGCCTCTGAGCCCGCGACGGGCGACTTCGTGCCAGTCATCTGTTTGGATACAGGCGATTGCACGCCCGAGTAGAGGTTCCCGGTGATAGGGGAGAATGGTGTCTCGAGAGAGGGCGATGCGCCAAGAAGACCAATGATGGAGGGATCGCGGTGGTGGAGCTGTGGCATCGCGTTGAAGAGGTGCGTGATGAGCCGCGCGCCATTGCGAACTGCAGCAGTCGCGATAGCAGACGTCGCAATACTTGGATGCGCGTCAATAACACTGACACCTTGAATGTAGAGTATACGGACCTGTGGCCAATAGAGAAAACGACGCCTCTATTGTCGAGCTCTGATACGATGTCCATGACGCCCTTGATTTCGGGGGCCGCGGTGATGATGCGTACGCCTGAGGAATGCTCCTCGCCAGTGGCCATGAGCCAGTCTTCCTTGTCTGCTAGGTTCTCGGATCCATAGACATCCTCAAAGGATTGCATTCCCTTCGATGCAGATAACAGGAATGATGGTGCATGAGCGCCGCGTTTAGCCATGTCGATGAACGGTCCCTCGGCGTGCCATCCGAGCAAGTTAGCAGAGCCCGCGGGTGAGAGGGGGCGAAGAAGACGAAGCAACGTTGGATATAACGATTTCTCTTGAGTCTGAGGAGGAAAGGTATCGGAAAGGGAACGAGTCTCTCTCAAAGTTCACGCACGATGATTGTAGGAACGAGTCTGTAGACCATGTGGTGTCAGTTGATATATTGCGTGGTATCACATAAACATACGAGGTAACACCAGTTTCCACGATCTGTTTCGCGACTGAGGCTAAGCCATCCCTGTAGGCTTTCTCATCGCCGTCAAAGACAGAAAAGTCAAAGCCATAGGCGCCATTGATCTGAATGTCAATCAAGCCCGGACTGTAACGAGATGTAAGCAATTCCCAGGATGATTGTTGAGGAAACATACCTCAAGATGTTGCCCCCAAGGTCGATGACAGTGTCAGGTCTTTCCTTCCTAAGGAAGAATGTTTTCTACAGACACCGATCGACATTAGATTAGGAAGTGACGGCGAAGATAAGACTTACCTGTGCATCCAAGATGACGCCTCGTCGTTCATCGATCCAGAGATCCTTCTCAAGGAGGGAGCCGTCCTCCTGTGGGAGGAAGCAATTAGTGAAGCAAACAAGACCGTTGGTGGTTGACATCAGAGAGGCTTGCAGGAACAGCCAGCACGTCTCCTTTTGAGCTGTGCCATGCCGATCCGGACTGATCTGGAGCTTGTGATAGCCCACGAATCTGAAACTCTCAATGGTCCAATAGGAGGCTCGATAAGATGCATATGCAACCGACGGTCCGAGTCTCAAAAAGCACCTCGCCATGAGCCTGCTATAAGCGCACATGCTTGGTGAAACAGTGTCCATTTCTATTATGATAGTTTTCCGTATTTGCGCAGAATCCTGTCTTCTACGTCCTCACCAACCCATTTGTACAGACCGTTTGCGAAAGCGAGGTTGTCTTTCTCGGCTATGAAAAGCTTGTTGAAGTCTTGTGGCCCAGCTGCTTGAGCACCTGCTCCAGCAAAGGGTGAGGCCATCATGGTCTGGCTCTGATCAGACGCCGCTGTAGAGTCGGTCAGTAGATGCGCTGGAGTATATCTATCAGGCGAGCTTACAATTGTCACCACCGAGAAGGATACGATATAGTCCGTTGAGACCAAAGAAATTCAGAAAGTACCACGACAACGACGATACCCACCGCACGTCCATGTCGGGCGTTTCGATACCTCTTTGTAACATTGACTTGAAGCCGAGAGTCAACGGGAACGGAAGTTTGACTGCAAGTAACTAGTAAGTCACTGGCCGACAATCATGGGTTGAACACGTACTAAGCACGAACCCCTGGAAGAAAAAGTTGATCCATCCCATGATGACCATCTGCGGGACCATCATGACCATCTGGGTCTTCATGCCGGCCATCATGCCATCCATAGCGGCGGGGTCGGTCATTGGGTTCGCAGGAACGCTAGCGGCCTCGCTGTTGCCATCTTTGAGATACGTGCCGGTGTCAAACGCGTCGGAGAGATGCTTGGATATGGAGCTGTAGTATGCTGGTGGTATCGGCGAGTTGGATGTGGTTGCCCGGAGGATCTGAGAGCGCGCCAAGGCACGTCTGTGCGGGACATGAATGTTGTGTGCAGAGAAGGGAAAGTGCCACGCACTGTTCACGGACGGCTGCTCGGGGCAACTTTTTCGGCTGCGACTGCAGTAGCATGACTACATAGTGGCGCAGGATGCCGACCAGTATCTGGTATTATGGTCAGAGAATGCTTGGGGTGGGGAAGACGTGGCTTGCCATGACCAGGGTGATGGGGAACAGCACCCAGTCCCGTATCTGGGGGTCCAAGTAGAGCGAGCCGCTATAAGCAATGCGTCAACAACGATCATGGCGACGGCGACGGCGGCGAGGAGGCACTTGCACTGAGCTGGTCATGGTTCGCGATGAAGAGGTGGCAGTGCCGAAATGATGCCGCTTGACGTTGCCTGACCTGCCACTTCGCCTTAGACCATCACCGCAGTCGCTCTCTCTCCCATGGATGCCTCCCCGACCTCGCTGTTCGACTCGTATGAACAGGACTACAAGCAGCTCATCGATGCCATTCGCGCCAAGCTCGACGACGGCGACGCCTCATCATCCGAGAATGCTGGCAAGCAGTTCTGTCCTTCCGGCCATCCACCCCGCCCTCTGACACGCATACAGAACAGCGAAAGGCAACCCTGCGCCGCGCCGATCTTGAGCTCGATGAGGCCGACGAGATGGTAAGTCATCCAGCCGCCTCTGACGCCTCATTCATCCATCCTCTGTAGGTCTCCCAAATGGACATTGAGATACAGGGAATACCACAGTCGATACGACCGAAGTACCAGTCCCGCTTGAGAGACGCCAAATCCGATCTGGCGCGGTTCAAGAAACTGTTCAAGGAGCAGAACCAGCAGGTCGCGCGGTCAACATTGCTCGGCTCGGGCTCCGCAACCCAATCATTCTCCTCCGATGAGCCGTACGGCACGAGCGACCGGTCGCGACTACTGGCTGGCACAGCCCTGCTTGACGACGGCACAAAGCGGCTACAGGAGTCCCAGCGACTCGCGCTGGAGACCGAGGAGCAGGGAGCGGGCATATTGATGAACTTGCGCAGTCAACGAGAACAGATAGAGAATTCACGAAACACTGTACGCAAATCCAAAACGTCTGCCCTGTCGAAGCTAACAAGTCCTCAGATACAACGAGCCGACAGCTCTATTGACCGCGCCTCAAACACACTGAAGTCAATGGTTAGAAGGTAAGTGAAACCGTCTTACGCCTCACGCCGCTACAATAGGCTCTCTTCCAGATTCTTCTAACATCCTTCCCCCCACAGAATGTACCAACAACGAATCGTCACTGGCGCAATCGTCACCGTCTTGTTTCTACTGATCGGCATAATATTTTGGGAGAAGTTCAGTTAGCTTTGATGCGAGCGGACGTAGACGCGATGCGATACCTTATGCGTGCACTTTCTATTTCTTTATGGCGGACCACGGAAATCTATTCATAGTGTTATATAATTCAACTGTTATACATGCAGCAGAGTCGAAGAAGAACTGATGATAGGTGCGAGCTAAGAAAGAAAGAGTCCACCGTGCTACACAGCGTAATTGCCAGCCCCACCTTGATGCCGTCCGCCAGTCTGTGAAGCATACCCACCATCGCCAGTATGAGAGTATTGCGACTGCGCCGGTGGCGCGCCATAACTACTCTGGTTGTAGTAGTCTGGCGCCTCATCGTATGCAACACCGCTGACCGGGCGGTCCTGCGGGACGGCGGGTCCGCGAGACTGGTCACTCGTGGTCATCGCCCGACCTTGATACACATCGTGAGGATCGTAGCTCTGTGCCGTCGAGTAGTACGGTTTAGGTAACGGCGCCGTTCCTGGCCGCTCGATTGAAACAGCCGACTGGTGAGCGAACGGCGCAGCAGACGATGCTAGATGAGCTGTGCTCTCATTATCGTCATCGTACATGCCTTGCGGTGGGGGATAATTGTATAGGGAATCATCGCGTCCAAGATTCGGTTGCGATTGATTGTAGTTCGGGAAGGAGCCGGGAGATTGGTATGTCAATGCCGGATTGAAAGCAGGCATCGGGGGTGGGTACTCTGACTTATTGTCATAGTTGTAGTAGTAGGAGTCCTGGGTGTAGGTGCTGGGAGCTGGTCCGCGGGTGCGAACAGACATGCTATCGTCAAAGTCGTCGTCGACAGAGAGATTAGGAAGCGTTGGTTGCGGCAATGGTTTCTGCATCAGCTCTCCCTTCTTGTTCTTGAGGTGAGAGTAATCGCCCATAGCCTCCTTCTGTGCCAGCTTGTTTGCCTCCGCGCGACGCTCCTTGAGGCGACGTTTGATGACTGAGTCAATGCGCTGTTCAATTTGTTCAGACAGATGGCTTTGACCGGCGTGGAGATGCATACCTTGTCAACCTTATGACAGCAGTATTCCTGAAGGCACCATCAGTTACAACAGGTAGATGCCAAACAATAAGCGATGGACATACCTTCAAGTTACCTCGGATGTGACACAAAAGCGGAATGTAGCAGAGACCGGCAACGATGAGGAGAACGAGAGAGCCAGCAAAGACAATTGTGGTGAAGAGCGTGGTGAGTGTCAGACCGGTGGTCGAAGCACTATTGCCTGCGAAGTACTTGGTGACATCGTACCAGCGGCCTTCGTCCTTGTGGGTGAGGTAGACAGCGTAGAGGGTGAGGGCATTGATCGTCTGCCGAGGACCATCGGCCAATAGAAGACGTTTCCAGCCTGCCGCAGTTGTGAGGTGACATGTATCATGGGATAAAGGCAGCGCACATACTCTTAAAAGTAAAGAATACAAAGAAAGCGAAATCATCGCTCAGCTTTGTCGAGTTGCTGATGTGGTCAAAGAAGCAGAAGTGTGGGTAGGATCCTGGAAGGACGATGAGCTGAGAAGGGAACACAGGCGGAAGGGCGCATACGGATAGCGTAGTAGTTGTTGGCCATGATATTGGTGAATGCATAGGAGATGTCCCGACTGGCGACGATCTTTCGGGCCTTGTAGGCCTCGTAACCGAGCTGGGTGGCAGATGAATGTCTGATCGGGAGACAATGTTCCCAGCGAACAACGCACCAGAAGGAAAGAGAAGATAATGCAGCCAACAAAGAGCCATTTGCCGGTATTGAACGGTATGGTGACGCAGCCTGTAGCCTCGCAATTGTTGAAGATTTCGTTGGACCAGCTGGACGTTGTTAACATTGTGGTGGCGGTGTATATGTCACCGATGTAGACGGCGAACGACTTGAGCGCAATGAGGTACAGCCAGAAGTACCTAGATGAAGAATGTGAGCGGAAGAGCAGCGGGAGAAACCAGAAAACACACTTAAGGCGCATACCCCAGCCATCGTCGATGAACTCGCGCGTGTCCACAAAGTCGAACTGTCTGCTGTCAGCCGGTGGGCCCTGCGTCGGGCAAAGCGGGCGCACCTTGTGGTCTGGGACGATTTCTCGCTTCCACTTTGGACCAGTGAAGCACATTTTTGGCGGGCGGGCGTAGAGGTGGCGAGATGATAGGTGAACGGGGGACTCGAATCAGCAGAGAGCAGAGAAGCGAGCCAGTCGCATCGAGTGAGGGCGGGAAAGCGACAGGAAGCGTACGGATGTACGACGGTGGGAGCCTGGTCGGGCTGGTAGGAAGGAACGGATGGTGTGGCTGATGCGAGACGACGCCGAGGAAAGGAGGGCAACAAGGGTCGTCCGAATTGGGACTTCAAAGTAGAGGGTTACCACAGTAATTTATTTATTTCCGTAAATCTCTCGCGTACAATCCACCTCCGCGCTTCTGACGCGACACTATAATACTACGCCCTTTCTGTGTTCTTTGCAGGTGTATGGACAGTCCATAGACATGGTCCTGTGGCTTATAGTAGGGCCATCGTCGGCGCAGCAAGGACTTACTTCGTACGCTAACGAGCCATGGCAATCTAAGCAGGCTGCACGGCACCCCAGATATAATTTTGACCCTGTCGAGTTATCTTTCAGCAGTGTACTGTACTGCGATAGACAGTAGAGAGAACACGCTCAGTGTTGACCGCAGTACATGCCGCTATTAAGAATATCACGTCCACCTCTGAAGAAAGGTAGCGTGATCTGGCACAGTGTTGTCGAAGCCGTAGCTCGAAGTCATGCGATAAGTGTAGATCTGGCCAGCCTCAGCACTTTCCACCTGTCCGTAGATCTCCTTCTGCCTCGTACATGCTGTCTGAATGCCATTGTGTGAACGCCACTCATTCCGTAGTGATGGGGGCCGGGGCGTGCGTCCAAATTGGGCAAGTGCACAGTGCAAATTCAGCCGAAACTGATCGGCATTTGCCGCAGCTGCCTGACACACAACAATAATGACGACCGTACAGAAAATCAAGGTATGCAGTCTTCCACCGACGGAATCCAGGATCTGAACGTTCATCCAGGAAGTCGAAGATGAGATGGTACGGAAAACGCTTGCATCCATCGGCTCTTTTTGAAGCTTTTCCAGGCTAAAAGTGTGGATATTGAATGATCTAACTCTGTTCTGTCCATTGACATGATCTCCAGCCCAAAAAAATAAGGCCACGAGCTACCATCTCGGTCAGCTCAAGGCCAAGCTCGCAAAGCTACGTCGCGAACTCATCGCACCTCCTGGTGGAGGTGGAGGCGGCGGGGCCGGTGTTGGTTTCGATGTAGCAAGGTAAGCCGCGCGCCAATTGATCTAAAATTCTCTCTTACTTGGTTCAGAACTGGAATAGCATCGGTCGGCTTCGTCGGATTTCCGTCTGTCGGAAAGGTCTGCTCTTCACTGCCGTCATGACCGCCCGTGGATCTCATTGTCTCTGCTCAAGTCTACATTAATGTCGAAACTCACCGGAACACATTCTGAAGTGTCTGCGATCGACTTCACCACTCTCACAACTGTACCCGGGACAGTCAAAGTGCACGGTGCACCAATACAAATACTAGATCTACGTCAGGAACTTTTTACTATCATGGACTACTTGGTCTCTGACATTGCATGTAGCCGGTATCATTGAAGGAGCAAACGACGGTCGCGGTAGAGGTCGACAAGGTGAGTTTCAAGATATTTGCCCCTCATCCTCTCACCTTCCTCCAGTCATCGCCGTCGCCCGTACTTGCAACCTCATATTCATTGTTCTCGATGTGCTCAAACCTCTCGGCGATAAGAAAATCATCGAAGGCGAACTGGAAGGCTTTGGTATCCGACTCAATAAGCGGCCACCCTCTATTCTCGTCCGAAGGAAGGAGAGGGGTGGAATCGCCATAACCAATACTGTCCCCCTCACCAACATTGATCACGATGAAATCAAAGCCATTCTCAGCGAGTACAAAATAAACAACGCCGATATTGCAATTCGGGAACCGGGCGCCACAGCAGACGACCTCGTGGACGTCATCGAAGGCAACCGAGTCTACATTCCAGCGATATATGTATGTTGCTCTCTTTGCTTGCAATTGGCCCGCCTCAATATCCTGCAGGTTTTGAACAAGATTGACGCCATCTCGATTGAGGAACTGGATCTTTTGTAGGCGGTTTGCACACTCCTCGAGTTCAAGACTGATTGTCAATAATCAAGGTATAAGATTCCAATGTCTGTTCCTATATCGTCTCGGGATTGGCTGAACATCGACGAGCTGATCGAGAAAATGTGGGAGACACTAAATTTGGTACGGGTCTACACGAAACCTAGAGGACTGGCGCCGGATTACACCCAACCTGTCGTGCTGCGTCGCGGGAAGTGCTCTGTCGAAGACTTCTGCAGTTCCATTCACAAAGAGATTGCAAAGCAGATGAAATAGTATGCTCTCTGTGACTACGTCCTCGGGCTGAGACTTACACGTTTCTTCCAGTGCGATTGTCTGGGGTGCGAGCGCAAAGCACTCAAGAGGGCAGAAGGTCGGTTTGGATCACATCCTTGAAGATGAAGATGGTGAGTCAAACGCGTAGTCATCGGTTTTGTCTGGTTTGTCTCACAACACTGCTACAGTCGTACACATAGCGAAGAAGTAAACCGACCTTCTACAGGGAGCCTGTATCTTTGTCAATGCCTCTAAGCACCAATGTTCTGTGACTCTCAACGTTCAAACCCTTAGGAGGTACGGGCAGCTGCGTCTCTCGTCTAGCTTTCAAATTGCGGAAATGTGTCTCCTTCCAAGAGGTAAAAATTTCACTACAGACCACACGAACAAATCATTTGGACTAGATTGAACAAACAACCAAGTACCTCAGATCCCAGATTTCGGTCTGACTAATCGTCACGTTCCATTCATTGTCAGTGGCGATTGGAGGCCGATGTCGAATTAAGTTCTCCCTGGACTTGCCTAGAGCTTGTCTCTCGAGGTCTCTCGTCAATCTTTAAAGTCTCGCTTGAGAGCGAGAACCCTGTTTGTGTCGGAAGGCCGAAACGTCAGCCAGGGTACTCGCAGCCAAGGAAATCAACGCCAAGGCTCTATTCCCGTGTCATTCCGAGTCATCGATTCGCAGTGTTATTGTGAAGTTCTCCAATTCTAGTCTTGAAATTTCCCGGATGGCCACTTACAGATGCTTAGATCAAGTCTCGGACATCTGGGACTGTCTGCGAACTGACGATTTTCACGGTCACCACGAACTTGACAATGGACCCACTCACAACTCTCTCACTCCGAGTCCACGGCAACATGTATATAAAGCTTCTCATGTCAGACTCGTATGTCACTACGGCAGCAGTCTGTCTAACGGAACCAGGATCAGCTCCTACTTTCTTTCGCCCTCCGCCTGCCGGCGTTCTGCTCCTCACGTACGTCTTTCGACTTATTTTCAGCCCAGTCCCTTCACCCTCCTTTCCGCACTCGCCGAATTTTGTCTCTTATGTAGCTCTGGACTTTCGATGTATGCTTCGTCAGTTCAGCTATTCTGGCAGGAGCGTCCAAGCCATTTCCTTCCTCGGGGCCGATCCACAGTTTCTGCTCCAGTCCAAGGCTGGGTCTTCGCTCGAAAGAAGATGGACTTTGACAGGAGACATCATCTTCCAAGGCACCTTCGTGGGTTCGTTGAGCCTAATGCACAACTGAAGAAGGTGAGATTGCCGGAGAGCGCCATTCGACAAACTCGGGGATACGGACATCGCAAGCTCCAGTTCTACCGTTATCTACGATCATAATCTCCGAGGCCAGTGGCCGCGAGGGCGAGGTACGACCATTACCTCGATTGGAACAATTCGACGCTTGGACGAGTCAGATTCGGGAGTCCTTCGACTCTTCGAACAACAGTTCTCGCCTTGCAAAAGCCAAAGAACATGGGCTGCAATTCATCGTGATAGCAGCGACGATCCAGGCACTGCATCGGACTAATAGGTCCAGGGATCGTCATCTACGCAACTAGCGCATGCCAGGACTGTGGAATGATCTCTTCGTTGACACGATCATGAAGCGTGGCGCACGGAACGGTAGTCCATATGCTTTCTGGCCAGATCTCGGGAGTGTGCCTTGAATGTCTATCTCGGTATGCAGAGATTGTTATCCCACCTGCCATATCTCCCAACACACCGCGTAGCAGTGGTTGCAGGTCGATGGACTCAGTATATTTTACCAAACGGCATCCGCCCGATCTGTCAACACGTAGGAACTCAGCCTACACCTGCCAGCCCGGATCATAGCTTCAAATGTCCTCATCACGATTTCGTCAAATTCGACTTGCTGAATGTTGGTGCCGATACGTGCGTCGAAAGCTGGGACAGACGTCTGGATTACGTGCCATTGCGCTCGGTAGAGCCACCAGACGGCATATTTCTTGCGGAGAACGACGCTTCTGCACAATGTGACTGGCTTCTCTCAGCTCTGTCTATATCCTTGAAATTAGAGAAGCGACCCTTGATCTCACCGCCTAGGAGTACATTTCCTCTGCGGGACCTCTGCTCCAGATACAGGCTCGTTATCACGGGTTTCATCGCCTCAGAGTCCGGAGCATTCATATCCAGGTTCCTCGCTGGCCAGTACCTTTCAATTCAGGCTTTCAGGTTGTCTCGTCATACCATCAGGCCTGGAAGTAGCCTTGCCTAATCTCGCAGGCTTCTATCACAGGACTTAAAGTATGTCTCCTCTTGTGACACTTTGATCTCCTAGAAATATAGTTCTCAGTGCTATGTTCAACAGCGCTACCTTCCATCCTACCATGAAGTCCGTCATCTTCCTGCGAAACGCCTGGCGCAGGAAAGACAGGGATGCGTCTCTTTCCGAAGCGTCTCCTACCATGTCGCCCCTGCACAAGGCAGAGACGTACAGCGGACCACGCGACTCCCCTTCGCCTCCTCACAGTCGAAAAGCACTATCCGGGGACATTCCTTATCCACCTCCCACACGTGTAAGGCAGCCTCTGCGTAAGGTAGAGACTGTCAATGGGCCAAACCGTCCCTCTTCGCCCACCCATAGTCGCAAGACTTTCTCTGAGAAGACCCCTTATTCATCTCGTACTCATTCACCACGATCGACTCTTCAAAGGTTATTGCCACCACCTCGTCCACCTCGTCCTCCCAGCCTAAACCTTCTGCTCGATGTGGAAAATCGAGAGAGACCACTTCCACCGATTCCAAAAGCTTCCCCTAGCTTTTGTGTTTTGAGTGAAGATATTGCCATCACTCCATCCCCTCCCATGTCTCAATCAGTCAGCATGTCAAGCCGCTCTTCATCGGAGCTGGATGGCGTGTGGAATGACTTTCTCATCGACGTCCAGGAAGACGTCCGACCGCCGCATGTTACGTCGTCTCACAATAGGAAAACTCTACCCAACACTCCAAAGTCGGACACGGTGGATGCGATTCTTGATCCGTCACTGCATTCCCTTCGGACACGATATCAGGTCACGGGCTCCACGCCACATCTACCATATATTAGATCTGCCGGTAGCCCCGACCACTTCCAGCGACACAAACCTCCTAGTTCTAGTCAAGTTTCACCCGCCGTCGCTCCGAGTGCGGAATCGGCGCATCTCTCTCTATCTTTATTTCCCGCACCTCCGCCTTTGCGATTTCGCAGAAGGGTGCCCAACGCTCTCGTACTCAGGCCTACACCCACTATCGCTCCTCTACCACCATCGCCTGCTTCGATGTCCTCTAACTCCAGTGACACTACGCCTTTGGCTACACCGTTGGCTACGCCTGTTACATCCGCCTATGCCGCCACGCCACACAATCTGATACACAAATCTTCTGCCTACAGTCTCTCAACTACATTGGAAAGCCCGTCTCAGTCTGTATCAGCCTCCTCGTACACATCTCCCCAACACCTCAACTCGACACAGAAGGCACATCCAATGGAGTCCCAACAATCATACTTCTCGTATAACCCTCATCGCGTCACAGCCAGTGATTCGCAAGAGCGTAGGTACGAAAATAATATAAGGTTTCTATCCGCCGTCGAGAGACGGCATAATCCAGTCCTCGTACAGGTATGCAAATCGCTCGAGATCACAGAGCGCGGCCGTTAACATTGACTACCTTAGTCAGATACCAGTACTCTCGTAAGGACCCATGAAGTTCAGTGGGGATATGCTGTTTGAACAGGCAACATTTTATGCTCTCATCGTCTTTGCCTCTTCGGGAGTTAAAGAAAAGCGGAACCATGTACAATAATTGTGATTATGGGGTTTGTTACTTACAGTATGGACTTGGTGTGCGGGTCACCCACAAGTACTAGCGATCTTTCTTCGTTTCCGTCATAGACTTTTGTACAGACGAGGTCGTGTCGTCATAGATGGATGAAATTATGTACGCCACAAGTAAACCGTTAGCGGCAAAGATGGCGGTCAAAGCGGCCCATGTTGCGTCGCCTGAGAGAGAAACGGTTAATACAATGAAGGAGGAGCTATTTCAACTCGCCGTACCGTTCCAGATATAATGCAGGGACAAGTAATATGATGAAAGCGGAAGGACACCCAAAGAGACGGTGAATAGTATGAGTTTCGCCAGGGTGGCACTGTGAAATACGTCGCAAAGACAGTAAAAAGCATAGCGGGCCGAAGTTCGTACCCAGAGGCAGCCTGGCTGCTGATTTTGGCGCCTGCAGCTTGTTCCATGATCGCTTGAAGTCGAATGGTGTGGGTGAGCGGAAACAAAGCTGGTGTATCACGTGTGGACTGCCGCCGGAACGTCAAACGCGCCTTGTTGTACTGTAGTCTTTATCAAGTTACTACCATCTTCTCTGCATATACCTATGCTCCAGGCCCCACGTCGCCTTTGATGAGCACCTCAACGGACCGCAACGACGAGCAGTCGCCGGCGCAGCCACGGTCAACGTGGCTGACCTGGGCAAGCGATGTTCAGGCCTCGGAATGGGACACTCTCATCTACTCGACGGCTCTAAAGCTTCTCCTGTTCCCGGCTTAGTGCGTGCTGTCCCTTTGCCGGTACGGAAAACCATTGACATCCTTCGAGCCGCTCAACGGACTTCGAAGTCCACCGCAATTGGCTGGCCATCACTCATTCCTTACCGATCTCCAAGTGGTACTTCGATGTGCGCCGTCACCTCTCTCTTTCTTCTTGAAGCACTTAGCCCCTGCTAGACAACGTCAGAATGGAGTAAGTGCAGCCTGGTCGATACGTTTATCTCGTCTTGACACCTCAAACAGCTCTGGACTATCCACCATTCTTCGCATATTTCGAGAAGCTACTTTCAATTCCGGCGGCCTTCATTGATCCCAAAATTGTTGATCTCAGCAACCTCAACTACGATGCGTGGTCTGTCATAGCATACCAGCGCTCGACCGTTATACTTTCCGAATTAGTCCTCGGTGCAGCTCTCCTTCGGTATGTTGCTTCCTATCTCCTGATGTGTCCGCTTCAACTTCCATACGCCTAGATTCGTTCGCGGCTCGATTGATCCCAAGATGCAACGCATCGTCTCCATGTCGTTATTCTTCCATCCAGGCTTCGTGATAGTCGATCACATCCACTTCCAGTACAACGGATTCATGTTTGGCATTCTCTTGTGGTCCATTCTCATGGCTCGTAATGTGTGTTGCCTACCCTTAGTCCCACTGCTGCTAAACGGAATCACAGGGCCGAAAATTGTTGAGCGGAATACTGTTTGCTGTCCTCCTCAATTTCAAGCACATCTACATGTATCTAGCAGTGCGTCCTCTCTTTTGGGACGCGACGGACATCTGACGGTCCCTTGTCAGCCTGCCTATTTCGTCTATCTCCTTCGCGCGCTCTGCCTCGATGGTGCTGGCCGTCCACAGGTCAAGAACTTCCTCTCCCTGGCGAATTCGGTCATCGCAGTCTTCGTTCTGTCCTTTGGGCCTTTTGCGGCCATGGGCCAGATACCTCAAGTATTGAGCCGGCTGTTCCCTTTCACAAGAGGTCTAAATCATGCATACTGGGCTCCCAATGTTTGGGCCCTAGTAACCGCGTTGGATCGTGTTCTTCTTCGCTGTAGGTCGATCACCTCATCCGGCAACACAAAAGCTGACTCGAGACTGATCAAGTCGCTCAGCAGGCTGGAGTTGAAGTCAACGCTGCTGGTGTAGCATCCACCTCGCGTGGTCTGGTCGGTGATACTGTGTTTGCAGTCCTTCCCAACGTCAAGCCTATCCATACGTTCACGATAACGCTTGCATTTCAGTCGGTCTGTCGCTCTATTCGATGCCGTATCGCAGCTCATTCTCCGTTAGGTCGTGTTGACCAGGCTTTGGCGGAATGCTAGCTACAAGTCGTTCCTGACCGCCTTGATACTCTGTGGGTATGCTTCGTTCTTGTTTGGGTGGCACGTACACGAGAAGGCTGTCTTGCTAGTGCTGGTCCCTCTGAGGTTCGCTCATTGTGTTCTCACGGCAGGCTTTCTGCTCATTGCTTATGCCCGTAGTCTACTGGCAGCAGAAAGACAAGCATACTTCAGGACGTTCATCATTGCCAGCGTGTCGGGGATATTCTCCCTATTCCCTCTTCTCTTCACCCCCGCAGGTTTGTTGTTGTTGAACACTTGATTGCATGCAATCTAATTTCGCTATCAGAGTCTTTCATCGAGGTATTATACTCCGTCATATGGCTTTCGCTGGTCTATCAGCCTCTGTCAAGGCGCGTTTACGAGTAAGTGATTGGTTTGGGACAGCTTACTCAACGATTAACATGGACAAAGGCTGCCAACGTCGTTTCAACTCGTGGTATTAGACATGGCGGAACGACTATATCTGTTCGGGTTCGTCGGACTGCAGCTCTTCCTGTCTTACTGGTATCTGTCGCGGGGATCGAGCGAAGAGATGCAATTCCTGCCGCTCATGATAACAAGCGTTTATTGTGCGGTTGGGCAAGTGTGGGGGTTCCTACGCCTACTGTTTATCTACCTCAGTGACGATACGGCGTATAAGGGCCAGCTTAGTGAAATATAGATAACTCGCCGTCCCTCAAGCCTGTCCCTCAAGCCTTGACCGACCCTACAACTCCCTCCAACTCTGGGATCCAAGTGCAGTTGTACTTCGATGAGTCACTAAACGGTGATCACACAACTTATAACTTACCTGCCGCGGAAGAGTTTGTCGTGATACTGCCCCCCTGACAATGCCAATCAATCTCAGGCCGACTACTGAATCGTACTCAAAGATAGAAACAGAGCTATCTGTGCACGTCAGTCATTCTAACTACTCTAGGCCTGTACGCGATATAGAACTGGAAACAATAAAACGTCGCTCACGGGTAGCTTGCGGGTAGCTAGCAGGTACTTGTGATGATTGTATGATGATTGTAAATTACCTAATTACTTGCGACATTTTCGCCGCTTTTGGATGCACATCTCATTTGTCCGTACCGCCATCGTCGACTGAGGTGAGCAATTCCGTTCTTTCAGTGGTGGGCCAGAATCGTACTTATAACTATCGTAGTACGCCTCCGTGGCTATTCAGGTGAATAACAACTTGTTCGTACCGCTATCGTCGACTGAGCACGCCTCCGTGGCTGTTCAGATCCTGTCAGTTTCTCCAGCAGAATGATGATTTATCCAAACAGTCCCGATGCTGCGAAAAGATTGCTTTCGTTTCTCAATGCGTCTCCGACGCCCTTCCACGCAGTACACAACGCGGCCGTCCGTCTCGAAAGAGCTGGGTTTCGAAAGATGTGCGAGGCAGACAACTGGGAGAACAATCTCGAGGCAGGCGGAAAATATTACTTCATACGGTAATTGCAGGTGTGCTGTGCATGACTATGCTCTTATCTGGATTCAGGAATCAAGCCGCCCTAGTCGCCTTCACTCTCCCGCCGAAATGGAAGCACGGCGCTGGCTTGTCCATCGTTGGTACCCACGTCGATAGCCCAAATTTGCGGGTAAAGACAACAACGATGTTCTCATCGCGTCGTCATCGGGCTGAATCTGTTCCACATAGGTTCGACCGGTGTCCAAGAAATCCAAGGCTGGTTATCTCCAAGTCGGCGTCGAAACGTATGGCGGAGGCATCTGGCACTCTTGGCTGGATCGGGATCTGTCCCTCGCTGGGCGCGTCGTCGTCGCCGACGGAAGTGGCAATTTCACATCAAAGCTCGTCAAGATTGATAGGCCCATCTTGCGCATCCCCACTCTCGCAATTCACCGTGGGTCCTCCGGTGCCTCGTTGACGCTTTCTGAATGCGCGCAACAGTGGACAGGAATGTCAATGACTCGTTCAAATTCAACCAAGAGAGCGAATTTGTCCCCATTCTTGGTCTTATCGCTTCTGATCTGAACAAGACCAAGGGGGAGGCCTCTGAACAGAAAGCTTCCAGCATTCAGAACAATCACCATCCTGAGCTTCTGTCACTTTTGGCCGGAGAACTCTCGGTAAATGCTGAAGAAATCCATGACTTCGAATTGTAAGCGCCTTTCTGGTAGTGACAGATGTCTTTTTCAACTCGATCCAGGCATTTATACGATACGCAACCATCTGTCCTCGGAGGCCTCGATAACGAATTTGTATTCAGTCCTCGACTCGACAATCAATACTCCTCGTAGGTTCTCTCAAGCAATCCGCAAATCTCTATCTTACATACAAATTGTCAGGTTCTGTGCCGTTGACGCGTTGGCATCTTTTGCCTCTTCTGCCAATGCGGCAGTCCTTGAAGGGAACGTGAACTGTATCGCTCTTTTCAACCACGAAGAGATCGGCAGTGTCTCCAGTTCTGGGGCCGAATCGAATCTCATCCCCTCACTCCTCAGTCGTCTATCTCCGACCCCCGAGACGTTAGCAAAGTCAATCGCTCGCTCCTTCCTGGTGTCATGCGACATGGGACACGCCATTCACCCAAACTACACGTCTAAGCACGAAGAGAACCATGCGCCAATCATCAACGGCGGTGTCGTGATCAAGACGAACGCCAAGCAGCGCTATACTACGGATGCAATCAGTTCATTTATCCTCAAGCAGTTGATTGAGAAGAAGGGCGGCAAGGTCCAGGAGTTTGAAGTCCGTAATGACATGTCAGTACATTCCACGACCTCGCAGTGCACTTTTGATAAGTTACTCCAGGGCTTGTGGCTCGACGATTGGGCCACACTTGGCAACTATCGGATTGAGGTCGGTCGATATCGGATTGGGAATGCTCTCAATGCATTCCATACGCGAAACTGCTGGCTCGCACGACGTGCAGCACGCCATCGATCTCTTCACATCCTTCTTCGAAGGTTTTGCTCAGTTGGATCAGAAGTTGACTGCGTAGGGATGGAATATGGAGCTACACTTGGCGGAGGATCACGATACCTTTGGAAGTGTGTTGCATCAGGCCCAACGTCCTACTGTCGTAGTGCGTATACGGGGTAGAACTTCGTAACGACATTGAAAAAAACCGTCGTGGAGAGATGACATGTTCCGAGATGAGCGGGGTATGGAAGAAGTTGTGTGTGTCTCAATCACACCCGGCAATCCGATGGTAACACTTGTCTTCCACGGAAAGCGGTTGAGCATATATTCCAGATGATGATGATGGGAAGCGACAGACGTCGACCCCACCTCAACCAAGAAAAAACCGCTTTACAGCGTTAATGCACCGCTACTTGCACCACTGTACAGAAAGGCATGCGTTTTTTCGAGAAGTTTATGTGCCGAGAACCTTGCAGACAAGAAGACGGCTTATGGCCAAGGCTGGCAATGAGCGTTGCATATGTTGCATAGGCGCCCGTGGGCAGCCCCCGATGTCAAGGGCGTCATGAACATCGTGTCAGAGCTCAACAACAGATGCGTCATTCATTCAATTAGCCACAGATTCGGACGAGTAGACCAGTGAAGTTGAGGGTATACTTTCTTTACTTCGACATGACCTGAATCGACTTGAACGACCGTCGGCATGCTACTCAACAATCTACCTCTGAAGGCAGACGATCTCTGGACGGTTGACTTCTGGGCTCCACAGAGGACCCACAGAGCTGCGAGTCTCACCTACTGTTCACAAGGTAATTTCTTATATTGTGCCTGATCCATACTTTGACGGATATTTCCCAGATTCATGCCGTTGCAATGTGAGGTACTCACTATATAGGGTAGATACGTCCATGTTTCATAGTATCAATTCCAATCAGTATTCATGATTCAGTGTGGCGTATACCGTCTCCCAGTTGCCACTCATCCCCGTGGGCCAGAACGCAAATAAAGACCGTTATTATCCATGACAGCGCTACAATATGTACAGAGCGACAACGAGTTCGGATAGCAGGAGAAAAAGATAGCAATGCGTATTTAGGAAAGCAGGAGAGCAAGGACGAAAGCAGGATTACAGTAACGGTAGTTATAGATAGCAAGAAGTATGGCAGCAGTGGAAAACTTCGAGAGCAGAGCGACAGGTACAGAAAAGCAAAACAGGGAAATATATGATGCGACAATAGCGTGAGCAAAACTTCATGACAGCAGAGCAATGCAAGGGCAAAAAAAGGGGAGAAAAAGAACAAGGGAGTTTACGGAACGGATGGAGCGCCGTCTACGACTCATGGAGAAGGTGGACTGGAGACTAGAATGGACGACCTTTGCCCTTGTTTTGGCGAGGGCTGCGACGAAGTTGCGAGACGGGGTCGGGTTCAGGATATGTGTCTGGGTATGGAGACGTTGCGCCACCTGAAGAGGAATAGTGGTCTCCATACTCCCAGTCGTGAGTAGTGCTGTACCCATAGGACGACCCTCGGTTGTCCCCGTTGTCACGGTAGTAAGACTCTGTCAATGGTGGTAGTGTCAACCCAGAAGTTGGACGGGAGCTCGAGGCTTCTGGTTCGGGTGTCCATGCAGTTTGCGACGAAGACGAGGACCGTGAGGGATTTCCCTCCTCTCGTTCCTGTTCCAGGAGGTGGCGAGGCCTGCGAACACGCGCCTGCGAGGTCGCAACTTTACCTCGAGTGTTGCGCCTCTTGCGAGGGCGCTTGGTCTCGTAGGCATGATCAACATCGAGAGTCCAGTACTCGCCGTGACCTGGTTCGGCTGGACGGCGAGGGAGCTTGGCAAAGATAGAGTGGAAAGAGAGTAAATGGCGTAGGGATCCCTACAGCGGCTGTCAGCCTCTATCAATGGCAAAGATATAACGCTTACACAGAATTTCTTCTGGTTTTTTCCCTCAAAGAATGGATAGCGCTCTTGAATAGCAGCACGGATTTCGTGGAGAGTCGCCTTGTGCCGTGAGTGGCCGTAAATCGCGAGCTTAGCCAGGTCATGCAGAGTGTAGGGTGGCCGCTCTTCGTGGTCTGCGCTATCGCGAAGCGCATGTAGATCGATCTCCACTCCATTGGGAATTTGGAACTCTTCCCGAAGGAATGGACCTGCATCCCGGTAAGGTGACTGGTACATGGATGGTAAAGAATCCCTCTGGGAGGGGCGAGGTGGGTGTTCTCTGTGCGGATCAGGGGATCGGGAATGCGATTGCGTGGAAGACAAAGAACGATCGTTGACGCCACCGGGAAGAAGCGGCCGGCGCGAGTGCAGTAGTGAAGGGTGGGGCGTAAGGTATTGCTGTTGGGACGGCTGGGGGTGATCAACCAGGCCATACGGTTGACCGGTTCCGGTCTGGTGTCCAGGATATGGTGCATAGTTTATGAAAGACGCGTTCGGCTGGGTGTGAGGGAGCACGCGCCGCGGCGGGATGTCATCAGGCCCAAGGTGTCCGTAGAAATGAGAGGAGTCTTGGACCGGAACGTTGTCGATGTAAGGCATCCCGTTGACATACCCGCCGTTCGGCTGCATATGATGATAGAGAGGAAGGAAGAGGAAGAGGTCAGTACTACAGCGAGATTGATGGTATTAAACACCAACTAAAAATGCTCACGCAGTCTAGAAAGCCGTTCCCGATATTGGAACGATTAGGGAACAAGGACACAGGAGGAAGGGTGACCTGCGGTTCGCCGCAGGTTCATCGTACGGAAAATCAGTCGCCCTGACTGTTTGATGGGGACCACGCATCATGGACCCACAGATCGAGCAACCTTACCTTTTTGAGCACAACAGAAGTTGTTCGGCATCTGTGTAGACCAGGTGTAGACTGAATTGAATTGATTTGCGCGTCAACAAGATGAGGAGAGAGCCTCAAAGAGGATCATCAGAGCATCATACCGGTCCTAGGTTGCCTCGAGGCGGGCATGAGGCGTCCGCTTTTGGAAAGACCCATCAAAACGTCTCGTCTTCAGTAGTTCAGAGCACGGCCTGAAGGAAGATCCGCGAGTAAGTTTCGCATATATCTTGACACAATCTCTTGTCGATGTGGCGTACTCGCTGCACTGACACTGGACCGTGGTAGCCCACGTACCGACGCCGCTTGTGCTTGACCGTGTTCAGGGCGAATGTGCTCAAGACGGGGTTGGTCTTAACGCTTGACGCGGACTAACCATTCAACCTTGCCGATGAGCCGTTACATGTAGCAATGGGTGGTATCATTTTCATAGAAGTGATTTAGAGTAGAGATTACATCTCGCCTCGCAGTTGAAAGGACTACAGTGACAGGGCCCTTACAGGGTATTGAGATGTAGAAAGCGATTAATCCCTTGGTTGTGCATCGACGAAACTCATCAGGAATCGAAATTCCAACGTACCAAGTAAGTCACAAGTCTCTAGAGCAGTTTCAGCATCCGGACGAACATGTCTTGGGACACAGACTCAAATTCTCAACATGCAGAGAGTAAAGACAATTCTCAGACACGGTTTACGCATAAATATTCTCTCGGGACACAATTGGGGAATCGTTGGCGCTATCGAGTGTTCAAGATCCGCGTTTGCTGGAGTGGTGATCATCTGCAGGTGTTTTGCTGCAACATATCATTCGTTCAGAGTGATCAATAAGGCTTGGGATGCCAAACTCCTCTCCAGTCTGGAGAAACCCAGGTTTCAACTCTTGAAATACACGACTCCAGTAGGCTGCGTGAACGAGGCAAAGACCAACAGGCGTGGTACGGCGCACAGATGCGCAGGCATTGGCGTTCCGGATGAAGAATGTTTTACGAGAATCCCAAAGCATCCTCTCGGTCATGGTCAAGCATGATCAGTGAGTGAGCGTCACCAAAACGCTACGCGTAACGATAGCTAGACTTTGGAGCGAAGCGAGCAATGTGTGCCTGTAGCTTACTTAGAATGTCTGTCAAAGTTACGAAGCCCTGGTGTTCAATTTTTTCAGTCAGATCTAGCTGACAGCTCGTGAGTAGCAGACACGACGCTGAATGCCTCTTCGAGTATACGATAATTCTTGATTTCGTCTGTAAAGGTCCGCATCGGCACCACCATGGATAGACAGACAAAACGGGAAGAAAGCAAATCTCACTGACGCGAGAACACATTAAACAGTCTGATGATAGACCCGGTAAGCAACCGACAGGAGGAGACGCGGCGTGATAGATCTAACCTGCCTTCCTAACTAGTAACTGAGTCTGAGTGGCCAGACATGGACGGCAACTTCCAAGTCGTTTATTCGGCAAGTCCCGGCACCGTTGACGTGAGTTTGACGTGATTATGACATTGATGTAACGCTGTGATACAGATTGACACTTGCCCTTGCCCTCCACGACAGTCTGAGTGAGCGACAGTCACGGAGAGCACATTCGAGCAGCTTCTCAGGTCATCTGGCCTCCAAAGTCTGTAAGCAGTTCGATTTTCTCGCGATCACATGATGCAATAGTCGCATGACCGTTCACGGTCGTTCAACTCGCCACCTTCTTTTTGCTTTTGTCCTACAGCTTCATATGAAACGACTCTGGCTTCTGTTGGACACGACGTCTTTTGCTCGTTCATCTCCGAGTTGACCTGTCAGACGACATGGCAGAACTTAGAAGCCATACACGGCAAAAATGCATGCATCTGAATTTACTATCCGATGATCCAATGACCTGCCATCAACGCTACTGGAGTCTGGAGATAGACTGGGGATAATTTTGCATCTCGTGTCCAAAGGGACGCCTTATCGGCGCCATATAACATCTAACCCCAGAGGCGTGGACCAACTTCAATACTGAGGTCTCTCCATCCAATTCACATCATGATCACTGAAGTCTTCGCGGCCGACGAGTACCATCAGAGAATGACCAAGAAGATTCTTTGGAAACTTGGTGAAACCTCTAGCCTTCACAATGACCTTCGACTGATACACAAGTCTCCTCAGACTGTCATATTCTCCCCCCTCTTGCTTTGGTTGGTATATGTCACCTCCCGTGAGTTCAAGGCATGCTGACCCAGAATTGGCAGCTTTGGCTCGCGAATTTCATCGACAGGAGCAACGTCGGAAATGCCAGGCTTGTTTGAGCGCTTTTTACTCAGCAGCTTCTTGAACAATATCTAGAATCGCTGGCCTGGAAGAAGACACCCATCTTACGGGCAATCAGTTCAACATAGTACTCGCGGGTACGCATTCCTTTATTTGCGTCTTCGCTATCGCTCAAGAATAGCCCATTCAGTCTTCTACATAACGTATGACCTGGGCCGTCTCTTATCTCAATCAAAATGCTCACTATGTCGTTGTGCACTAGATACCTCATGGTGAGTACATAGTCTTGTCTAGTACTGAACTTCGAAAGGTGCTGACTCCGATCGAAGGTCGAGATGCCCTCAAACTGGGTCATGAAGCGAATGAAGCCGGACGTAGGTGTCATCTTGCTAGTCTCCCGCACCGACTCTGAACCTCTCTCATGGCAGCGATGGATCCCGTTCCTGGTCTTTACGTGGGGCTTTGTGACCATCATGACCTGCTTTGTTCACAATTTTGGTGAGTGAGGCGTATTTGGCATGATTATCTCGTTTTTGAAGGGCTCTACCCTCAGGTGGTCTGATTGGCATTCGCATGTGCCTTGGCTTGTGCGAAGGCGGTCTCCTTCCTGGTATTGTGAGTCCTGTTCGCAGCACAGCGACGTCACCTAAACAGAGTGAAAGATTCTTTACCTGAGCTCCGTGTACAAGCGACACGAATTGCAGCTTCGTGTAGGTATCTTTTACGCATCTGGTACGTCGTAATTCTCATAGAACCGGGTATGACGCTAATTTTTTTTTCTGCAGCATCGCTATCAGGTGCCTTTGGAGGTCAGCTCCCCCAACCGTGGCAAGATTTCCTGGTGACTGACTTGAGCGCCAGGCCTCCTCGCTACTGCTATCATACGAATGGATGGTGTGGGCGGCCTCGCCGGATGGAGATGGATCTTCATTCTGGAAGGAATCGTGACTATGCTGTTCAGTGTGATAGCTTGGTACTTTATGCCCTCAGACATCGCCTCTGCTCCCTTTTTGACACCCGAAGAAAGGGAATTTGCAGGTGAATGTGTCCTGCCCAGCTTGCCGTCCCATTTGCTGACGTCTCTCAAGTTGCGCGCTTCCGCTCTGATTTTGCTACGCCAACACTATCCACGCGAATGATGAATGCCCCGCCGACTGCAAACGGCGATGAAGAGAAAGAAGACGAAACACACCTCGAGCGAGTCAAGTCGGAGGCAAGTGAAGAGATCGTGACCGCTGAAGAGGAGCAGTTCGAATGGAGAGAAGTTATGAGAGGTTTGTCTGACACGTTTTATTCGGTTCTCCGCTCAGAAGCCATAGGCGTAACGGACATTCAGACATGGTTGACGGGGATGGCGTATTTTGGGCTCATAGTGAGCTTGTATTCTTTCTCTCTCTTCCTGTGAGTGCTGCTGAACAAGTTGTCTTCCTGCACTGATTGGCCTTCAGACCCACGATCGTAAATAACCTTGGATATTCTGGCAGCCAAGCCCAGCTACACACTGGTGAGAAGTCATGCAACGTTCGCCTCGGCCCACTCATCTCTACTTCCTTCACTCAGTCCCGCCTTATGTACCTGCCGCCGTCCTAACTGGTCAGTGAAATACCATGACACAGTATATCTACCCGCTCTGACTGTGACACATAGTTGTGGTCGCACTCCTCAGTGACCGCCTTCACTGGAGAGGACCCTTCATTCTGATCTGTTTACCTATTGCAATCGTTGGTGCGTTGTAGCCACTCACACTGAGCTACAGGTCTGATTGACATAACTGATCGTCTCAGGCTACATTGTCGCTATCACCGCTACAACAAACACAGGCCGATATGCCGCAGTGTTTCTAATGGCCATTGGCATGTATGTTCGCTTAATGCCTGAAATCAAACCGGCAGAAGTGACATTTCTATAGATATCCGTGTGGTCCATGTATCCTGTCTATCCTCCCAAACAACAGCAGCGGACACTACAAGAGAGCTACCACGACCGCTCTCCAGCTAGCCGTCGCGAACACTGGGTCTGGTACCCTCTCATGAGATGTCTCCCTTGCTAATTCTCCCTCCAGTGGATTTGTGGCGACATTCTCCTACACCCAAGGTAAGCCAGACGCCATGCGGTAACATGGTCATTGACAGCGCCACAGATCAAGCACCGAAATACATTCGCGGCCATACGATAAGCTTGTCGTTCTTGTGCCTTACTTGGGTGTTGACTGCGGCGAACGTGTATGCCAGTGTTCTTGAACCTATGCTCCGCCAGCTTCCTGACCTATGTTCGGTATAGGATCTATTGCAAATGGGAGAACAGTGCTCGCGAGCGTGGCCTCAGGCAAGGCAACGTTGAGAAGTACAAGGCCTTGTGGAGGGAAGGAAAGACGCGTGCCCCGTACGTACTTCACTCAGCTGATTCAACCTCAACCTGATCAGTGGTCTAGTATCGGCGATCGCCATCCTGCATTCAGATTCACGCTCTGAGGCCGAGACCATATGTAAAGCCGCTTTGTACACGTACCGTCCTTGTTTACCTACCATGATAGTCCTCCTGCTGCCAATTCGTAACGTGCCCTTGCATTGATCAATTGTGGGCGCATGTGGGAGCGTATTCGAAAGAGTCCGGCGAAAGCGGACCGGCGCTCTCTGTCTTTCACCGTCATCGACAACGGCCAAAAAATGAACTGGGACCGTGCGTCCCGCCTCTCAAACCTCTTCAACTCCCCGGAGAGGTCGCAGCGGTCGAGTTCCATCCTGACGAGGTCGTCGTCGCCGTCGTCGTCGCATTCTGATTTGGCGGCCACTCTTGAAGGTCACAATCAGCATGCCCCTGTGATCCTGGGTATCTGTGCCATGGACGTCAAGGCGCGGTCCAAGGCGATGCGGGAGATCCTTATCCGCCTAGTCGAACGTGCGCGGGGAGCAATTGAAGTCAAAGTGTTCGGGGACAAGGTTATCCTGGACGAAGGTGCGTTTCTTTCTGGTCGTGTGCACACTTATCCAGCAGCTGATTGACACACAGATGTCGAAAACTGGCCGCGATGCGATATTCTCATCTCGTTCTTTTCCACCGACTTTCCCCTCGACAAGGCCATATCATACGTCAAGCTGAGGAACCCATTCTGCATCAACGATCTTGCTCCACAAGCTCTGCTTTGGGACCGCCGCCTCGTCGGCGCCGTTCTCGATCATCTCCAGGTCCCCACTCCGGCGCGCCTCGAAGTGTCTCGGGATGGTGGGCCCAAGATAGACAGCGAGCTGCGAGACTTGATGAAACAGCGGCTAGGCATCGTGCTTGGCGGATATCAGGTCACTCCCGAAGTCTCGCTCTCCGAAGACGGAGACTCCATCATAATCGACGGAAAGACCCTACAGAAGCCCTTCGTCGAGAAGCCTGTCAGCGGCGAAGACCATAATGTGTACATCTACTTCAAGGGAGGTGGCGGTCGTCGACTCTTCAGAAAGGCAGGTCAGGTTACGCACCTTGGCTTTCAATATTGACGACCATCGTAGGTTGGGAACAAGTCTAGTGATCTTGATCCCACACTCAATCATCCAAGAACGGATGGGTCGTATATATACGAGCAGTTCATTGACGTGGACAATTCGGAAGACATCAAGGTGTACACTGTCGGCAAGGAATACACCCATGCAGAGACACGCAAATCTCCTGTCGTGGATGGCGTCGTTCGTAGGAACACCGAGGGTAAAGAAATACGGTTTGTCCTTCTCTCGGGTACCACACTCATCCATGCCTGAACGAACGTAATCGCCCAGGTTTATTACTCGCCTTAGTGGTGAGGAAAAGTTGTGGGCCAACAAGATCTGCGATGGCTTCGGTCAACGTGTATGCGGCTTCGATATGCTTCGCTGTGACAACGGGCAGAAGAGCCAGGTCATTGATGTGAACGGATGGAGCTTCGTGAAAGGGAATAGCACTTACTACGGTATGATACTTCTCATCACAAGTCATGTTATACTCATGACCATTCTTCCGATATCACAGACAAGGCCGCTGATATTTTGGCTGCACTGAGCATGCGATTATCAGTGTCGCATGATCGACCACCTCCTGGACCAGAGAATCCCCCAGCGGAGACCTCAACATGGCTATTGAAGGCGAATGTCACTGTCTATCGACATGCTGACCGAACCCCAAAGCAAAAGCTCAAATTGTAAGTCTCTCATCCTTCGCTCAGAAGATCGCGTTGACATTTGTGCAGCAACTTTCCTATTGGAGAGACTTGGACGCAGCCCTTCGTGAAACTCTTGAATGGAGAGAAAGAAGAAATCATTCTCAGAGAGAAGGATCAACTCAATCTGATCGCGACTGCCATCGAAGAGTCTAAGCGGCTTGGGGCTGAAGGGGATGAGCTGGTCAAGCTGACACAGCTGAACAACGCGCTTTTCAGGAAGATTGACCTACCTGGCACCAAAGCGCAACTGAAGCCTGTTTATTCCAAACGTCAAGCTGGTCAGGCACGCAAGCTCACCAAATTGACGCTTGTCTTCAAATGGGGAGGCGAAGTGAGACGTCAATCCCCGACACAAGGAAGAAAACCTAATAACACCCCCTAGTTCACTCATTCAGCTCGCTACCAATCGCGAGATCTTGGCGAGAATATGAAGAAGGATATCTCCATAATGAGTACGTTCATTTCCAAAGTTCTCATGAACATCTCTGACCGCCTACAGACAAAGAGGTTCTCCAGAATGTCAAGGTCTGCTCAACTTCAATACCAATGTGTTCGAAACCTCACCGCCCTGTTCAGATATTCACTTCCTCGGAAAGACGGGTCATTGCATCTGCAGAGATATTTGCTGCTGCGTTGCACGAGACTCACTCCGCTACCCCAACAACATCGAGCTCACGCTCCTCCGTCGATGGGTCGACTAACGGATACTACCCGAGTGGTTCTCCCGTACCGCCTACGCCTCTTTCCTTGATCGTTCGCAAGGACCTTCTCGACGATTCCAACGCTGCCAAAGACTTGATGGACGACGTTAAGAAACGCCTCAAGATACTCTTGCGCCCCGGTGAATCGGAGAAAAGACCCGAGCTGACGTGGCCTAAGAGCATGAAGAAGGAACCTGTAGAGGTTGTCAAGGTATGCTCATCGACAAGTCGTTGCTTCAGCTTTCTTACCTCTCGACAGGAAGTCATAGAACTTCTGAGCTCGTTCAGGGACATCATGCGAAAGAATTTTGACACCATGGACGTCGATAAGATTCAGGAAAGATGGTGCTGTGGCGACGAACCGTGGCTGTTCAGAGAACGCTGGGAGAAATTGTTTGAAGACTTCTGTGATGTAGAACAGAAGAAGTTTGATCCTTCCAGAGTACGGTCTCTTCTACTTAAGACCTTCAGCCCGCTGACATTTTCTTGTCAGGTCTCAGAGCTGTACGACACCATCAAGTATTGCGCGCTTCATCATAGGACGTTTTTGTTTGCCATCTTCGACGAGCAGGGCCGGCCAGATTCACGACAACCGCATGATCGCAAATTGCACGAGCTGTACGGCCGCGCAAAAGCGTTGTTCGATCTCGTCGCTCCTCAAGAGTATGGTATCGATCCGGACGAAAAGTACGTCTCAAAACTTGACGTTCGTTGACACTGAGTGCTAAGGATCTGGTAGAGAGGAAATCGGCGTCCTGACGTCTCTGCCTTTGCTCCACAATGTCGTGCAAGACCTCGAGGCAGCACGCAATAACGGAGGCAGTTCATTGACACTCTACTTCACCAAAGAAAGCCATATCCATACGCTGGTCAACCTTGTGCTGCACTCTGGTCTGCCTATCGCGAATAGGAGAATTCCAGAGCTTGATTACGCTGTAAGCTCGGACACGCATCGCCATGGTCTCATTTGACATTTTCCCAGTCGCACATCACTTTCGAACTGTACGAGCGCAATCATGGCAGAGGAAAGTCGGATAAGGAATACTCAATCAAGATTTCCTTGAGTGAAGGTGCTCACTCGTCGAACGTTCTTGACTCGACGCTAGATGCACGGCACTCCCTGAATGTGCAGTCGCGCAAGTAAGTGATTCTTCTCCATGCATTGCTCCCTGCGCTTACCCTCCTCCTGAAGGAAATTGACACAGCATTTGCCGTACAGTCTGGTCGTAGAGAGACTGTCGAAGCACTTTCATCGCTTAAGCGAGGTACGAACCAGCTTGTGATGACTTTTTTGTTCTGACATACCTCCCAGCTTCAAGACGATGACACCGGTCCAGACACGCCTTACGAGACTCTCGAAGCTTCTCCTTCGCAACTAGACAGCAGCAGCAGCGAAGACGGACTGGTCACTGCATAGAAATACCATACCAAGTACGGATATTTGGAGGGAACATAGTGTACATATAGCATAATGATATCCTACACGCTCTATCATCGACATCGGCTGTCGCTCTCGCTCTCGATTCTTGTACCAATGAGTCATCTCGGAGACTCGATGCATCCGATCACTTGCACGCGGACTCTAAATACGCGGCACGCGGACTTCCTGGATCCTTCATCCTCTTCCACCATGTCCACCATCACTGTAGCGGTCAATGGCCTTACCTACGCCTACCGTGGCAGCGGCACAGGAGAAACTGTCTTGTCCGACATCTCTCTCAGTTTGCCTAAAGGTTCCAGGACTATCATCGTGGGCGCTAATGGAGGTGTGTCTTCTTCTTTGGATCTGGCTGGCTGGAATTTGAGCGGACTGGCAGCCGGCAAATCCACACTCCTTCAGATCCTGGCCGGCAAACGCTTGGTCAGTACTCCAGGCGCGGACATCCGTATCAAAGATTGCGATGTCTTCCGCAAATCTCCAGAGGGTGTCTCTTTCCTCGGGACGGAATGGTCAGTAATTTTATCCGCTGCAAGGACACCCATGTCACGTCTTGATTTCCAGGGCAATGAACCCTGTTGTCCGAGGGGACATCGTTGTGAGCGCGTTCCTTGACTCAGTAGGCGGGTACCGCTACAAGGAAAGGCGCGATCGTCTGCTGGATCTTTTGGATATCGATCTGGATTGGCATATGCATGCCATCTCAGACGGAGAGCGCCGCCGCGTGCAGCTCTGCTTCGGTCTGATGGTGCCATGGGATGTCCTTCTGCTAGATGAGGTGGATATCCTCATGTACATGTAAGACCGTTGCTCAACGCCCATTCATAGGTCACGGTAGATTTGGACGTCCTCGTCCGAGACGATTTGCTCAAGTTCCTTCGTAACGATTCAGAGACGCGTGGTGCGACTATCATATGTAAGTTACGCGATTTCCTTCGTCTTATGTCGGCTCATGGCCTCAAAGATGCCACCCATATCTTCGATGGACTCAACGATTTCCCGACGCACGTTGGGCACATGCGTTTTGGCTCGTTTGTCACAAATCCCACTGCTTGGCCCTTCAAGCAGGATGGAGCTCCTACGCCTACCCTCTACAGCATTGCACTCCAGTGGTTGAAGGAGGACCGGCAACATAGAAAGACACTAGAGGAGCAAGGCAAGAAGACCAGAGGAGCTCGGCGAGACGACGTGAGTCCTCATTTCTTCCCACTTTATATTTCATTTTGACGTATTCGCTGCAGGCGCCCGTAACAGACTCGGAGACCTTCTACAGAAAGTACGTCAGACGATGATAAAATACTGATGCTCGTCGCACTGATCATCTTTGCAGATACGATTATAGTCATTAGGCGACTACTGCGAACGCATATCCTTGACTATCTCAACATAATTGGCATCCGTGGAACTCTGTTCTCAACAACTGTAACTCTGTTTTCAACAACTGTATCGATAGTATTAGCTTTGGCGCATCTGTAGCATCTCTGTATGTCTTCTCAACAAGAGACGTGATTTGTAGATTCACAAGGTGAAGGAAAGTTTGTCAGAGCCAGTCTCAAGTTGAAGTCGGAAGCAAAGCCGAGACGGCACACATTCTGCTGACCAAGCAAAACAGTTCTTCCTCAACGCTCACCTTTGCCGTGCCGCTCAGAGCTTGACACCTACTGAGCGCATCATGGCGAGTTCAGTCACGGAAATCATCGATCTCACCGAGGAGCCCACCGAACCCACTATAGTCGTGCAGAATACTCCCGACTTCATTGTCGTCCCTTCCGACAGCGAGCCGGAAGCAGGAGAAATCGATTCCAAGGAAGCCACAGTGAACCCGGAATCGAAAAAGACGCGGCGAAAGAAGAGAAAAAAGAAATCGCTCGTTCCGGATGCGCCGAATTCGCGCAGAGAGGGTCCGGACGACGCGACGGACCGAGGGGAGGGTCCTTCTCACAGCAGACACGACGATGAGCCACCCTCCAAACGCCGTAAACGTTCTCCGACGCCACCCAGTGACGGGAAACCGTTGTTTTTCGTTGATCTCAATCCCGTCCCCATGCCATCCTCTTCCCAACACGCTGCTGCCGACTCGAAAGCTGCTGCTGGCCCGAAATCCGCTGCCGACTCGAAAATCGCTGCTCACGACGACACGGCCAAGTTACTGTTGCCCTCGCATGTACAGGTCTTTGGTTCCATGCCCGTCGAGATAATACACGCACCAAAGGACGAAGATGAGGATTACATCGACTACCTCGACTATGACAGCAATGTCCGCAAGGTGCGTTTGACTTGCTGCCCAATGTCACATATCAAATTCATTCTCTACTAGGGTGTTGCTCGCTACTACGATGATTCCGAGGAGAAGCCCGTCAAGACAAAGAGCGTATGCAAAAACTGTGGCGCCGAAGGAGAACATACCACTTTCCAATGTCCTGTCCTCATCGTCAGTTCCACATCACACTACCCTCACCTATCACCGCTCATTGAAATGCCCAGTGTCTCACATGTGGTGCACGCGATGAACACAGTACCAGGTCGTGTCCAATCAGCAAGAACTGCTTCACATGCGGGATGAAGGGCCATGTGTCTTCGGTTCGTTGGTGTTACATAGGCCTCGTCCTTCGCTAATCGAACTCTCTGGACAGTCGTGTCCGAACCGCAACACTTATCAAAGAGGGTCCGTGAGTTACTTATGCCAGCGATGTGGCGAAGAGAACCATCTCACATCCGTGCGTGAGCTCAAACCTGAGATGTTCGTATCTCATAGTATGTTTACTAGGAATGCCCAACCTGGTGGAGATTATATGAGTATCTCTCGGAGGCTGAGCGAACCAAAGTCATCGCCTATCGCAAAGAGAGATCATCTCTTGTGTTGGGTAAAGGCGGAGAAGGATATATCGCCGAGGATGAATGGTGTTACAATTGTGGCCTGGTCGGCCATTGGGGTGACGTGAGTGTTCTCAGCGGTCACTGCTTTTCCAGCTTCTGAAGCATTTACAGAGTTGCGGCACTGCTCGTCCGCACGGCGTCCCCGAAGACGGTTCTGCATTTCATCCTCGCAATGTTCTTGCCGGTCCATACTCAGAAAGTACCTCGAATGGTGTCGCACGGCGAGATTTCCGCGATTGGGAGAAGGACGACAACTTTGTTGGTAACGCTGGTCGCGCTGGGAAGCAAAAAGCGAGACAAAAACTACAGAAGTCTGAGCAGAAACAGCGGGCAGCTGAAGAATCTGAACACAGTTGGTTCGATAACAAACATCAGCGCAGGCAGACCGCGCCAGCACGGACCGGTGGCAAAGAGGCGAAGAAGATTGCTTTTGGATCAATGCGGATTGGCGAGCAATTTACCCATCCACCTGGGCCAAACGTCTTGTTGGGTCGCATATCGGACGGGCCGAACACGAGGGGTGACAACGTATATCCGAGCCAACAGAGTAGAAGTAGGGATAGAGACAGGGAGAAGTCTCGCAGTGGTGCGAGCAGGTCGAGGCAGTCGGATCCTTATTCTCATGACAATGGGAGAGGATCACGGCGGGACAGAGATAGAGACAGGGATCGTGACCCAGACGACTATAGGAATCGGGGTCGAGATTATTCGGGCCATCGTCCGCAATATAATGGAGGGTATTCACGGTGATGTATACCTTGTGTGTAGATTGCTGTTCTTGTGTCTGTATCTGCAAAAGGATTTGAGATAACTTACCTTGAATTGATATTGAAGGCACGCATTGCTGTATGACGTGACTTCTCATTCCATGACTTCCAAGTCCCGCTCAGCACCATCACAGTCAAGCTCGACCGACGCTAATGTGTTTCCCGTCACTGCGACCACAGTGGCGCTGGAATATGCATCGCTGAGATACCGCTCTCATTGCCCGCTAGGGATGTACATCACGCCGTCCAGGGAGTCACTGCTCGTGTGGGATGCGATATTCTTTGTACACCAAGGTGGGCCGTGGTCTTGTCGCCGATGGAAACGCTCAAAGAGACCAAACTCTAGGCTACTACGCCGACGCAATCTTCAAATTCAAGCTGCTATTCCCAGCAGAGTATCCCGACCGACCACCGACTGTCCAATTCACAACGGACATGTTCCACCCGCTTATCAACTCCAAGGGCGTCTTCAATCTTCTGCCACGATTTCACCCATGGCGGTCAGCTATCTTCTGCTTCTCAAAGGTTCTCCCTCGCTCACAGGCCACAGACCGAAGGAACACCACGTCTTTGACGTCCTACACTACATCAAGTCGGCGTTCAAGAAGGCTGTCCTAGACAAGATTCTGGAAATCGATTGCTTCAACAAGGAGGCGTATAGGTTCGTCAACTGCTGTCATTGTCGGAATGATTGAGGCTGATATTCCTATTGTAGACTGTACGTTTTGCGCCACACGCACATTCAAGAATTAAGTACTGACGCGCATCGCAGATATCACGAGTCGACTAGCTCGTTTGCATCCCTTGCTACGCAATCCTCTCAGCTCTCACAGTCCCCTTCGACGCTTTACGCGCCTGCAGACAAATCACAGTCTCTAATCCTGAAAGACATCAAACCTCAGCAGCTGCATGAGGTTCGCTCGCGACTGGGACTGTCTCGCTGGGATGATGACAACGAGTCTTAGAATTGGGGAGCTTGTGTCCAAGCTGGATTGTACATAAGAACTGGATCACGGAAGATTCTATCCACACTTGTCTAGACATAAGTATACTATACCCCGTGGGTGGCTGACTGTAGTTGGTCTGGAGTTGCAGAGATGTGCCAATGTCATATCGAGTTGTGTATGTGTCGATCCAGAACTGCGCGATGCTTGTAGCTCGCTAATAGCTCTCTGAAGCGCTTCCAAATATACCGACGACAGTCTGGTAGAATACATGACATCGAGGTGCGATGCACAACACGTCGACGTCCGGGCCGAGTCTGTGCACCTCCTCCTCCTCCCCATCCCATGACAGGTCTGTTTTGGCGACTTAATATGAATGCTCGGGTCTGGCTGCCCTATGTTACCTTCTGATACAGTAGCTCAAACCTAGTCGAACCTAGTCGTCATCCGGCTCGTGCCTCCCGGATCCTTCCCGCTCAAAGCTCGGATGTCCTTCTCCAGCTGGCTAATGAATGGTACACGTCAGAAGAGCATATGCATATTACCACCTTGTGGCTTCCCGAAGAATACTCTCCTCTCGTCGGTCATGTTGGTCTCTGCCTTACTGTTCATCTACGCATGTCTTCCTATCAACACGCTTGGGATGCCTGCATGGGGTGGCGCTCCCGGGCGCGCCTCCATTGGGAGCTTGGTACCGGGAGCTACTCACATAGAAGCAATAATGCCATCTTCCGGCCGAGGTCGCCCCTCCCATCTCACCATACCCATCCTTGGTGCGCCACATCTCTCTTGATGGCGATGATCGAAAGTCTTAATCAAGTCCACTGGCAGACCATCTCGGAAATCTGACACTGGTCCCTACACATTCCATCGCCAGCGCGCCGCTCTTCTTCATCAACCGCGACCATCTGTGGCTGTTCCGCAATGAGTCCGCTATTTATCCCATCAGCCTCGTCAACGCCACGAGTCAATTTCGCGACGATACAACACAAGCGGCTATGCAGCTTGTCGCAGATCGGACACATATCGGCGTTGGCGGAGGTTCGTGGAAGTGGCGCGGGACTCGACTGCATTACCATCACGGCAACAAGCACAACTCAGGCGTCTTTTATAATTGCCCAACAGAGGACGGAGGCACGGGTGTTTACGTGGCTCTAAATGTGTGAGTACAACTTTATGTCCTGCCTGAACGAATCTTGATGAGACGCCCACAGCGCGGCTCGAATGGAAGGATGCAGGATCGTCACCCTCCACAGCTACAATCGTGTCAACGAGGATGGTACATGGGGTTGAATTGAGCAGATTACGATAGTTGCAACACTATTGTATCGTTATGCTGTCTTCGTTTTCTTCGCTATTGTCAAGTCGATCCGTCTCGCCGCGAGCGCAAAGGTGAATAAACTCAGGAAAGCAGCAGCGACTACACAAGGCTTCCTGAGATGTGCAGTCAATGGCACCTTGTATGAAACCTATACCAATCATCAGGCACGACATGGTACATCGAGCGAACAGGCCTTACAAAGATGGACTGCGCATGCTTGTCCGTAAGATCGCGGTACTTCAAGGTCAACGCGGGTCGTCCGATAGTGTCCAAGTAAGTGACATGCGTCGAGATCGTGTTCTCAATGGCGGGGAACGGAACAAAGAACTCAACATCTGTAGCACCCTCAGGGAGGATGATCTTCAGCTCTGCATCGTCAACCACAGCGTCCGGGATCAACGTCATGATGGGAACCTCCAATGTATACTTGTTCGTCGCCTTGTTGTAGCTGACGCTATCGGCCAGTGGTGCGTCCCATCCAAGGGTGAAGCTGTAGTTCCAGCCACCCATGATCGGATAGCGAGGACGCATCTCCATGACACTGAACGTGTTTCGCTGGCTCATCTTGGTGGATGGGGCAACGCGCAGGCGGGAGGTGGATACGTTACCGATCAAATCATAGTAGTACGTGTTACTGATGCCAGCAGGGAGGTGGAGGGTCCAGCCCGGGAGAACATGAGCAGCGGACCGTTTGTAGAAAGCCTGCGATTGGTGCTCCAGGCGTGAAAAGTGTCCTTTCAAACTGGAGGAATGTGAGAACATATACCTCTGAACGAAATGGAGACATACGCTGGGCCGGCGTTGTGCAGGGTGATCTCGTCCTGGATGTTCAAGTTGGCGCCCCAGTGGCTGACTTCGGCAGAGCGTCTGAGCTTGGACAGTTCGAGAACGGGGAACTCGTGGTAGTAGTGGGCGAGGATGGTCTGCTGCGTCTTGGCGATGAAGGGGCCGTTGGCGGAGGGAGGAATGCTGGTATAAGGACCGTATGTAAGTGTCGCGCCGGTCTTTGTGACCGGCTCAGAGTCAGTGAAGGCGGCGAGGTCCTTGGGCGTGGTGAATGAGATAAAGCGCGGTGACTGCGCCCTGCGAAGCGGTGAGAAAGTTGATAAACATGCATCAATTCATTGGCCTTACTTGACTTTTGTCCGCTGAACGTTGGTGTGGTATGGGCTGAGAACAAAGAGTTCCGTCTTGTATTTGAGCGCCTGGTCATCCTTCTGAGCAGCTGCTTCTGGCCACGGCCATGTTGCGTGCGTCTGCACAGTCTCGAGGACAAGATTGATGGTTCCGTTGATGCCCAGAGGTTTTGGGAGGGCAACATCGAGGAGATGCACGTCGCTAAGGACATATAATGAGTGCACGAACGCAGAACAATGCTGGCGGCGGCGACGCACTCTCCGACGGCTATGGTATGGCTGATGTCGAGGGTTTGATGCTGCCCTTTGATTTTGACGTCCAGCCAGCTCGTCTTGTCAATCTCTGCGGCGCTCAGGGCAATGGTGTACACGGAGGTATCTGGCTCGAGCGCTTTGGCGGCATAGGTCGTGCTCACGTGTACGAGGGCGCCGCCGAGCTCGACGGTGCGCACGATGGCGGTGTTTTCAAAGGACTGACTGGAGGCGCAGAGGGCCGAGAGGAGGACGGTAAGGACGGCGCCGGGACTGGCCCAACGACGCGACATGGCTGGAATGGTCAAAAGAGGGAGTTCACTACGTGTCCGAGACCGGTGCTAATAATGGACGGTCCGCAGTTCCGACCGTCAATTGGCAGACTCAAGTCCGAAATTATTTGAGTTAATTTACAGCAGGTTCTATCGATAAATAGCAGTAGCGTTCACCACGCCCACATCGCGCCCGGATTCCGGATAGGTTTGTCTTCGCGCGTAGCAGCCGCAGACACGATTTTGTGGAGTCGGTACGCCTTGGATCGGGCCTTTTCCTCCTGCAAAGTCCTGCCCTCCTTCAGCACGACATTCAGCCGTGCTGCAGGATGCGTCTGGATACCAGTACGACCGCGACCCTTCTGTTCGACACGCTTCCTCTTGTGCGAGCCTTTGCTCACCCAGGATTCAGCTACACGACGGTCACGTTCCATTCAATGAGAGAGTAGAGAAGAAGGGTCTCACCAACGACGAGTTTCGACGAGTCCATTTGCTTGTAGCGGACGGCGTGGTCGCGTGCTGTGACCAGCATGCTCTTGATGCGAGAACTCGCCCGTTTTTCGCTGAACTGCATTTGGAGGATAGCATGGTCGATGGGTTTGCCTGCAATTTGGCGACCGATATCGTTCAGTTTGCGGTGTGAAATCTTGAATGTCGTCGTCGAGTAGCCATGCTGTATGTATGGTGATGAGCAAGAACTATACGGAGGGTAAATAAGCTGCTCACCGATTCATGCTTAAACGTCCGGTTGTAAGGAATCCGCTTCACATGCTCAGCCTCCTTCTCAGTTGCTGCAGCTACGCCATCCTTTCCAGCGTCTCCCTGGACCGCATCAGCGTCGAAGATGTTCGTTTCCTGCCGTTCCGCCGCTGCCTTCTTGGCTGCTGCGATAGATTTGGCGTCCCGCTCCGCTTCCCGCCGCGGCTGGAGGAATCGAGACTTCATCTTGTCCGCGACCCAGGTGAAGGGATTCAAGTTACTCGCGCTGTCATTTTGTGTGATTGGCTGGAGGATGTGTAAAGTCGCGAGAACATACTAGCGCTGGCCCCGCAAGCAGTTGGCCGCCGCCACCGCCGTCATCGGCACTCTCGCATGGCGCAGCGTCCGCGTGCCCGCTGAGTTCCGTCAGAAAAGGCGCAGAGAACGCCGGCAAAGCACGCACCGTGCAAAATCGGTCGCTGCATGTCGCGCCAAAAGAGAGAAGTCACGACGTGTGACGTGGTGACACATCCTCTTTCGACACGCACCGCCAGAGTATTGCCAGCCATGGTGATGTTCTTCCTGGGCACCGTCTTCTATGTCGGCCTTCTCCTCGTCAACGCCATGGCCGTGCTCAGCGAAGACAGATTCCTGGCAAGAAGTGCGCTCATCTTCTTTCGCAACTTAGATTGCTAGTCCTCACCACTTCGCAGTCGGTTGGGCATCAACAACACAACAGCAACAAAACAGCGGCTTCCACCAATATGATCAAAATGGATACGGAGGGCAGCAGGGCGAAGTGGGCATGAAGACAAAGTTGATTGAGCTAATAAGTGCGGTGCGCACGCTCATGCGAAGTACGCTCCGTCCGTTATATATCTGTCCTTGCTCACCGTTCCTTCAGTACCGTTAATAGCGTGCAATATACTCGTCATTGCCTACGAACTCATCCTCGGCGGTTAACCATGTCATCCACACGCCTGTACTTGTACTCTACAATTCACCGAACCACCATTGTTCTGTGAACACCCTAGCTAAACCATAATTGCAGACTTGATTCAGTCTAGATTTAGAGACAACACATAGCGTACTGAGATAAATACTCGAGCCCGAGAAGTAAGAAAGAGAAGGACAGACTTCAGAACCCAAACAAACTGGGAACATGCATGCAGCAAGTTCGCAGTCTAGAGTGGACGGAAAAGCGGAAAACTGAAGAAGGAACCAACGATACGTAGACGAAGAGAGCAGGTGGGAGTGAATCACAGTTACCTACCCACTGTGAATGGTGATACAATGGTACAGGCGGTCACAATGTCCGTTGGATGAGGAGTGTTGGACATGGAGAGGCAAGGTCGTACTTATGGATTCTTCGAGGTTGGCATCGGAGGCGCAACACTGTCTCGGTCGAACCCAAGCGGGTATGATGAGAGGTCGCTTGTCAGTGCTAGGGTGTCAAGACTGGCACGTTGACGTCCACTGTATGCAGATGGTGCTTGCGAGTCCCTCGGATTTCCAGTATCGATCTGGAATGGGAACGAGCCCAGGCCAGATGACGCCGTCGACATCTGTGAACCAGTCGACAACCCCAACGTCCGTCGGTCAGGAGGGCTCGGGAGGTCATCATCCTCTTCCTGATACATGTTATACGCCACCTCCTGCGCCGAGGGGGTGTTCGGTGGTGAAGCCGAGAAGGTCTGCTTGCCCAACGGAGACACAGGCGGTGAGCGCATGGGTCTGTTGGAGATGGGCGAAGGAGGAACGAATGGGAAGGATTCGAGGATAGAATCAGCGGTAGCCGAGATTGCTGACGACCCGGAGGTTCTTTTATTCTGCGCCGCCTCTCGTTGCTGCGCATGAGCAATTGCCCGCTGCTGCTGCTCTTCGAAAGATCCCAAACCGGTAGTCGACGGCGTAACTAGCCTGCCCATTGTCGTGCGGTAGGACGGGGAGCGACCCATGAGACCGACATTGACCCGTGTGGCATTCCCGATATCAATGATAGAGCCCGCCTGGGTGCTTACGCTGGAAGGCCGGCTGTTGTCATTGTCAACCTTGGACCAGGGCAGAAGAGGACCGTCGGGGACCCATGCCGATTGCGCTGCCTGCATCGACGTGTGGGTGTCCGCACCAGGAGTCAGGGGACCAAACGTCGTCGTCGCTGGAGAAGTTGCGTGGGTAGTGGCCGTGGAATGACGGTCGCTGAACGGATTGCCATCCTCGCTGATAACATCCGACGGGCCAAAGGAGGTCACAGCTAGCGGCGACTTGACCGTGGTCCTATTGCTGCCCGGAAGCTTCAGGCTTTCGGTTGATGCATTAAGGACCTCTGCCTTTGATACACCGAGAAGCTGGCGGACGGGTCCGTGTGTGGCCGTCATGATGACCGGCGCCTCATTGAGGAATTCGCTGGCATAGCTGGCGCTGGACATGTAGGAGTTGCGCGTGGCTGCAGACATGCCTGAGACCTGAGACTGAGCGTAGCCAGGAGGCAGTGCGCGGAGGGTTTCATGAGGGGCATTAGCATTGTCCAAGGACATGTCTGAGGGGCGCGGCGGCCGGACGGGCGAGGATGCGCCGGACAGCTGAGAGGACTCTGAGCTGTGAGCCGAGTCAGGAGATACAAGTGCGATGGGTATAACATTTGTTCCTTCTGTGCCAGCAGTTTGGATAGAATTATTGTCGTCAAAGGGATTGGAGCGGACAGAGCTGCTCGGAGAGTCGGTCCGACGAGAGCCCGTCTGTGATTCTGGGTCAAGGTCGATGGTGGTATTTGAAGAGGTGGAATAGACGCGGACGGTGTTGCGCTCGGTGGCCGGCGACGGGAGGGCCTTTTCAATGGGATCAGGCCTGCTCAGCACAGTCTCTGCTGATGCGGGGGCTTCCTGCTTCTCAACACCGTCTGCGGCTGCTTTGCGGCGCTGCGACCTGCGCCACCACAGAAACACGACGACGGCGCCAGCGAGAAATATAAGACTGCCGACGACGGCGCCGGCGAGCGCGCCTTTGCTGACGCCACTACTGCGGGACGAGGAGGAGGATGGGTCCTTTGCGACGCATGTGTACGAGGAACAGGTGTCGCAGTCTCTGCGGTGGGATGAGCGGTGCTCGTGTGCGAGATAAGATGCGCGATACGCACCGGGTAATAAGAAAGCAGTCCTGGTCGGCGCTGCAGGAGCAGACGGGGGTGCTGGGGCATTCGATGCAGCTGTCACGGGCGAGCAGAGGCGAGAGCTGCATGGCGGGGAATTGAAAGAAAGAGCGTGGGTGGCGAGTATGACCAGAAAGCAGAAAACTAAGGCGGCCTTGGATCAGCCAGGTCGACTTGTGCGACGACTGCTGTTGTGGTTGGCTGAGCAGAGGTGAAGGATACCCACGCTACCTCGGATCAATTTCCAACTCTTTCCATGGCTACAGGCATCTATTCTCGCTGTCATTATTCTTCATTTATACACTGCTGAGTGTTGGTCTTTCATCTTCGTTCTGCCTCGTCTCTGAAGCTTGCTCTACCGACTGAAAGTATTTTTCTCATCCTGCTATCGCCAGCTTTGACTACAGCCGAACCACATCCCTCTCTGTCCATCCTGACAGTGTCTTGGCGAAAAAGACACCCCACTCATTTCTCACTACGACTACCTTGCGCACTGTGCCCGCGTTGCTGTCCTCTATCCGCGTTTTCAGCGACCACTCAATTCAATCTTCCCTTGTGAATTATGATTCATCGGGCGCGTGTACTTGACTGCGGCCAGATGGCACGGTGCAGTGGGGGACTCTGTCCCCCACAGCAGCCATCCGGGCCGTACATGCCCTGTCTTGAGGTGTTTGGCATGGCCTTCGGCCGCGTAGTGTAGATCCTCTGTCACGTCGTTAGATCATATCCAGCTTCTTGCTTGCTTGCCACGACGTTGCGATCTCGTCGTTCCGCTCGGCCCACTCCAACGGACACCGTCTTCTCATCATCTTATCCGCCCATTGCTTCACTGATAACACTACGACTGTCTCAGGTATTATGACGGTGACCGTCCCACCTCAGAGTCCTCAAATGTGCGTCCACATGCTGACTTGGAAGATGCCAAGTATTAGCATCGTCCTCAATCAATGGAATTACATAGGTCGGCTATCGTGTTCGCCGGTTGTGAGACTCAGACTCACTAAACTTCGGCGCATAAAAAAGAGATGATGCATGTGAATCTTATCATGAGGAGAAGCGAGCTGAAGCGAGGAACTGCCATACTTCACACTAGTTGGTGGTCGCCCTGGCGACCCCCCGAGGGTTCAAGGACGTTCCTTTGTCTGGAAACGAGACAAGTGAGGTACGAGCTGATCGATTCTGTCTATTGCCAATGGCCAGACATCATCGAATAGACTGGGAGGCAAGTCGGAGGCGGCGTCAAGAAAACCACTCATGCTGCATGCATGATCCTAGACTCTCAAGAGACAGCTTGTTCGTTGTGCACAGGCGAATTCGAGAACGCCACAGATATTAATATGACGGATTGATCATACTGCATCTTGTTATGATGAAAAGTCCTACAGTACGTTTGGATTAGTCGTGCCAGAGGCAGAAGGTATGAATTGGCACATCGAGAATCTGAGGGTGATATCCGTGCCCCAGGCCAGCCCAAGCCCCACCAAGACGCCTTTTGTGAAATCTACAAGGTTCGGACGGCCTTGGATCAGAAGGAGCGAAGTACACATTTGTATGGTTCCTCAAGTGGTATGTTAGGCAAAGGTCAGCTCAGATTGGCGCGAGCGAGCTGTCTCAGACAAAGTGTCCTGGTAGAACAAGAAGAGTAGGAATCCAGCGGCTCTGACCCTGGGTGTGTATAGGTGGTAATCGTTCTGCGACACCCAAGTTTTCCATGACATCTCCGTTCACGTGTCTTCGGTTCTTGTACGAGAAGAACTTGAAGGGCGCCGACTCATCAATACAATCGAACCCAGTACTTACAGAGCTACAGTTTGAGAAGCGGGCGTGGCGCAAGGTAAGCGGAACCTTACCGGCCCGGGAAGCCGGTGTGCACGGCCGGCTCAGGAAATAATTTTCGCGATCGACGCGCATTGCCATTCACTCATCATGCTTCTAGGTCGCTCTCTGCATCAGACGCGCTGCACCTTGGAACCGGCCTTTGCTTCATTTTCAACGACAACGAATGCCTTGGCAGCGCAGAGAAGCACCTGGAAGCCACGGTCGGCAGTGCCAGGCAAAAGCCGCTTCTACGAGCGTTCGGAGGCGCCTAGAACGTATGCCGGGGAGCGGGAGCCCAGGAGAGAGGAAAGGCGACCCATGTCACGCATGAGAGAGCCAGCAAGAGGCGGGGAGCGGGATCCCAGGAGAGAGGAAAGGCGACCCATGTCACGCATGAGAGAGCCGGCAAGAGGCGGGGAGCGGGATCCCAGGAGAGAGGAAAGGCGACCCATAGCACGCACGACAGAGCCGGCAAGAGGTGGTGCACCAGAGGTAAAGAAGTACAGGTCAAAGCACTTTGATCCTTCCGCCGAGCGACCGACAGATTTGCCCAAACTGGAGCCGCATATCCTCTCGACGCGGCTCAAAAAGCTTTGCGACGAGGGAAAGCTGGAGGCGGCCATAACGATGCTCAAGAATTCGCCGCGAGACGCACAGAACGCGCCAGTGTGGAACACAGTTATCTGGGAATGCATGAAAGCCAAGCAATTTCAGCAGGCGTATCAGTTGTACACCGATGTATGTTCCTCAACAATTGAACCCCAATTTGTGTGCTCATAAAAGGTCAGATGAAGCGACGCGGATTCAGCCCAACAATGCGGACATTCCAGACTATGTTCAATGGACTGTCTCGTATTGAGGACTGGCCGACTCACCCGAAACAAATGAAGAACGCGGACGCCCTCTTCGAGCATTACATGCGTTACATGGAGTCCCTTCATGAAGAAAACCCAAACGACGCCGATATATCCAGCTCCCCTCTCTCCCTCTACATCAAGATACTGGGTGACGCCGGACGTTATCAGGAAATGTTCGACGTCTACTATGGCCTCGATCCCAAAGGCCCAGTATGGCCCGACCACCTCGTCTACACCGCCATGTTTCAGGCACTGTCACCACTGAAGCTGCCCTATGGCGTGGATGTCGAGTCCACAATACAGCAGAACGCCTCCAGCGCGAAGCTACTATGGACACAAATGATAAAGACGTCAAAGAAGAAGGGCTTTACGGTCGATTCCCATCTACTCTCGTCTGCCCTCATTGCTCTCTCCAAAGGACGACCCAGTGATCAGGACTTTGCGTTCACGCTTGTACGCGAATACCTTGGTCTTCCTGTTCAATCCTCCGAAAAGAAGCACCTTCCTCCTATACCCATCTCAACACACAGTCTCGCAGCTGTCTTGCTACTCTGTTCACACAGCGGTAAGCACGAACTAGCCGTCGAAATATTCGATAGCGTCAAGAAGCGACGCAATGCCGAGGAGATCATCGACCGCGCACATGTCGAAGAGGTCCTGAAGGCGCGCCAGGCTATAACTCCACCCCCAGAATCGGCAGAATACGAGTTTGGCCTTCTCGACTGGATGCTTGTCACAGAGGCGGTACACGGCAGCAATCCAGAGAGGAAGGAGCCGTTGCGTCCTCGCACATCAACGCTCCTTCTCGTTCTCGGCGCCTGCTGGCGTAGCGTGGACTGGAACAGTGCCATAAAGGCATTCCAGCTGATGACCGGGATACGTTGCCACAGTTTCATGGATGGCGTGGAGAAGAACCCCAAGGCAGACCGTCAGCACCCCCGAGTCCTTCCTCCGACATCCGAAAACATGTCTCTCATCGTCCGCACGGCGCTCGCGTCTGAAAACCGTGCCAACATGCGCCAAGCGCTTCGTCTAGTGCACTATCTCGACATAATGGTTCTAGCAGCCAACGCGCGCCCCACGCAAGGCTACGACGCGCCCAAATCCAAAAAGGCGCTGAAGCACCAGGAATTCCATGCTGAGAAACTGGCGTCTGCCGTGTTAGAGACACTGGATCACTTGTTCCGGAATAGCTCAGAAAGTGATAAGCCTCAGGGCCAAGACCTTATTCGGTGGCGGGAGCTGAGGAGGGCGGCAACGGCGCTGTTGCCAGAATCTTCGAGTAGTAGACTGATACCCGTTAAGGATGCTCAGCGTAGATAGAATGTACATAATTCACCCCACTAATCTTTAATATCCAGGACTGCATCTGATTGACATTGTTCCAAGATCCACAACTCACTTGTTGGATGGACGATCCCAAGATAGGCAGCCCTTTCCGTGTCATGTTGCAACCGGGTTGCAACCCCAAGACGACAGATTGTATTCCACTATCAAAGGAATATCATGCAGTGTTTCTGTCGCGTCGCAGAATATACAGCTTACAAATTACAAGTGCAAGTTCATAAGGATATCAGCCATTAAACGCTGCGTTATTGTACTCCATCCCTAGGTTCGATTTTGCAAACGCCTGCATCCCCCGCTCGAACTCGTCCTCAAAGTTCCACGAATACCGCCCCAGTTTCACCGATATCCACTGCCTGACTCGTGTGACCCAAAACATCACATCCAGCGACACCATGACCCCTCTGAACAAGGCGTAACCCCAGTATTCGTGCAAGCGCTGTTTGACCGTCAAATCTGGTGAACGCGTCAAGGCCCTCGATGCCCAGAAGCCAGTAATCTTGATTCGATTCACTGGCGCGCCAAGACTCTGGTTATTGCCCTGCACGATACGCATGTTGCGCATGAGGAAGAGGAGTTCTTTGGGCATGCGATCGGTGTCGATGAGGAATTCTTTAAGTTTTGCTTTCATCCGCACACTTTGCTCGTACTGGCTCAGCCGAGCCATCTCCTGCATCTCGACACGATGTTTCTCGCTGTCTGCCTTCTTGAGACGTACAGGCTTCATCAGCGTTGCGGTAGCAAAGAGGTCTGGGAGCCCGATGCCCCATCCGCGGGCTGTCCTGGCGACGGCGTCGTAATCCGATGTCAGAAGTGACCTCCAGAGGTCAGACCATTCGTGGCGAAATTTCTCTTGCACGCGCACGTAGAGCCCGTGGTCAAGTAGGACAAGTTGTGGAGTATTTGGCTTATTTGGATTCGACCGTATGAGAATGTTCCCCGGGTGGGGATCACCTAGTGAGAAATGAAGCACTGAGATCACAAAATCTGTGCGAGATGCTTACAATGTACCCAACCCCAATTGAACATTTGAGCGCTGAAAAGTTCGACCATAGTCTGCATGACGGCTTTGACGCCACCTTGCAAAGGTTTTGCCGGTGGAAGGGAATTGGAATGCACCTCAGATGGAGAAATCCCCAGGGATATCAAATACGGATTGTAAGATGGGGTGTGTTGCTTTTCTCCCATTAGTTGGAAGACACCATCGCGGTCACTGAGGCGAACTCCGTCAATCCACTCGGCAGTCATGATCTTCTTGGTCGTGAGGTGGTCGTAAACCTTGGGAATGTGCACCTTATCGGATAGCAAAGGTTCAGACGCCACAAAGTCTGCCATCATCCTCGCGTTGTTGGCCTCGTTTATGAAATCGAGTTCCTGGCGCAAATGGTCCGATATGAAGTCTACACAAGAGTCAGAGAGCGCAGGATTGTCAGGAACTTTCACTGACCAACAACGAAGTAAACCGGTAAGTCAAAAGCCCAATTCTCAAACATCCACATCACTATGCGATATGCTCCAAGGTCCCATTCCGTCTGCTTGCTGACTGCGGGCTTCTGAACTTTGACTGCGACCCATGCACCCTCGGGATCGTCTGTAGTGGGCCAAAGTCTCGCTTTGTGAACCTGGGCAATACTCGCGCTGGCGATGGCGTCCTGGTCGAATTCTTGGAAAACTTCGTTCGGTAAACGACCAAATTCGGACTTGAAGACGCCCAGGACCTCGGAATAGGGTATTTGAGGTGCGTCATCGAAGAGTGTGGCAAACTTTCGTTGCATAGGCTTGGGAAGAAATGCCGCATTAGCTCCAATTGCTTGCCCTCCAATGAAAGTCAGCTGAAGGCGATTTCATTTCCACATTCAAGGCTCACCAATCTTGATATACAAGCCTCCATTAGACGTGAATAAATTAAACATCCGGTCAGCGACACGCTGGTGTAATTCCGGTATGCGGTCGCTCTTTTCCTCGTTGAAATTGAGCTTGTAGTCTAGGGTTATCATTGCACACTAAGGCGGGAAGTTCCACAGTGAGCAGACCGGCCGTGAGAGGGTGATCATGACATACAGTGTATAATGTTCTAAGATTGCGGGCTATCGCGGACGCATTGAAAGTTCTGTCGACCACGTAGATGGTGCCAAATCCCAATGCAAGGTAGCCAGAACGCCTCGCGTATTTCGCGAGCCGAGAAGGGCGCGGTGAATGTATGGGGGCGGACGACGCGTAGCTCATGTTGGTGCCCAGGTGCGCAAGGCGTCGGCGCAGTGAGTGTGATGGCCTCGTGTTCATCGTAGGCAAAGGCAAGAAGGAATGGGACTCCGCGACATGGAGGTCAATGGTCAGCCAATGAACTCAACCTCCGATGACAAAATGGCATCGGCACGCGATGGATGATGACGAACCCTCGGTATCATTGTGTTTTCTGCCGAGGCGCCGCCGAAGGACGAGGTACACGTCACGTTGCTTACGTCAGGGACATCCCAATTTGCAAAGGCGCCTGCAATTGCGGCCGCGGCCGATATACATACTTATCGTCCTCAATCATGCCCAGCAACACCTTTCAGCTCCTCCTTCTCCCCCTCATTCATGGAAGCTATAACGAAACTGATCCATAGCAATGGCTGCGGCTTTCAACTGGGCTTGGAGGAGGCATGTATAGCTGATCATACGCATCTTCATTCAACTCTAACACTGATTAGGTCTTTCGTAAAATGTACGAGCCTCTGTACACAGAAGTAGCCCCCGACGTCGTGAGACAGATCAAAGATATTCGTTATGGTCCTGAGGACCGTAACTTCTTGGACGTAGGTTGAATGGTTCTTGATTTCGGACCACAAAGCTGAGCTCATCCCTCATAGGTCTTTGTCCCTTTGTCTCCCTCCGAGTCTGCTCAAAAGCCGGTGATGATATTCGTCCACGGAGGAGGCTTTTTCAGCGGGGACAAGGCATGGAGTGATAAGGTCTACGCCAACATTGGTGCGGCATTCCTTTGAAATCTTCCTGAATGTCATTGAGACAACCCTTGGGCAGGCAACTACTATGCTCAGAGAGGCATCATTGTTGTCGTCGGGAACCACCAATTGAACCCCAACGCGAAATAGTACGTGTTCCATGGTAGCGCGTTGCCAATCTGACACGGCGCGAATCAGTCCAGGAGGATCCAACGATATACAACTTACTCGAGAGTGGGTCTACAAGAACATTGGGTCCCCCGAATACGGATCGGGTGATCCAAACCAAGTCGTCATCTTCGGACACTCTTCTGGTGGTGCGCACGTCGTGACCAACTTGTTCGCTGCAGGTTAGCGAATGCCCATTGATCACTGTGAAACCAAGCTAATCCCGACGCGTTAGGCGACCCGAACCGGCCCTCTCAGGATCCGTTCTTCCCGCCCATCGCTGGTCTGGCCTTGCTATCTGTTCCCTGGTGGTATGACATGAACAAGCCCATGCGGAGAAAGAATATTGGTCTGTACTATGGGTCGGAGCTTGAGTCTGAATGGGAGGTTTGTGCAATCGTTCTTTCTCCCCAGCTCGAGATTCCTGACGCCCGCATAGCCCATATCCCCTCTAGGTCTATTCAAGCGTTTACCTCAAGGGACACCATTAGCGTACACATCACCTCTTTGCCTTGTTGACATGCTCAATACTCCTACAGGAACCCCAACATACTGCCAATCCTCATTGGATCGGTCAAATATGAAGTGTCAGTCTGTATCCTTGGCTCAGCAACATGCACGCTCACTATGTCCGTAGTCCTGAGACTGCCGATGGAATGATGATGTTCCTCAACGAATACCGCGCAAAGAGCACGCCAACGGGCGCTCTCCCGCTAGTCAACGTACTCGATGACCATAACCATCTGAGGTACGCTTCTACGAATCGTCACCGCCAGTCTCTGACTGTAGTCCTCTTCAGCAATATACTCTCAATAGGGAGTGAGGACGAAGGCCAGGCGAAAGTCATCCTTGACTTCATTCGTTCTTCCGCTGCGAAGGCGCTAGTACGGGATCTTGTGAGCAACTAATTACGAGAAGCGCTAGCAACATACTTATTGTCAATCGATGAAAGAAGTCCAAATTATAAGGCATCTCATACTAGTACTCTGCTTCGCCCACTCGTAAATCTGACAGCGACGCGAACTTCCACTACCCAATGCCATTTCACGAGAAGCACGGCTTCATGGAGAGTCGCTCAGGGTCCTGATGGGATCGTAGTGGCCATAGAACATATGAGCACAAATGCCGGAGATGACAAGTAGGAAAACAGAATTTTCGCGTACAAGTCGCGTAATGTAGACCGTATGTCCACGAAGCGCCCGAGTCTGAGGTATGAGCGCCAAAATCGCGTGACGAGACGCGTCGGCAATGGTTGTTAATGTTTACCCCAATCAACGCCGTCATTTGAGGAGCGCCTAGAACAACCCGCAACACCGCTTGATACGAACCACCACCAGCTCCACCACAGCTCTACACTAACAACCAGCCACCCAGTACTATTTCCAAATGGCCCCCAAGCGCAAATCCGACGCTGTTGAGTTGTCCGACGATGGCGACTACCAGGACGAGCCCAGTACCACTTCCACATCCGCCGCCGCCAAGAAGCCCCGCCTCTCCGACAAGGAGAATCCCAAGGCCGCCCCTGCCAAAGGCAAGGGCAAAGAGCCCGCACAGAAGCCTTCCTGGAGGGACATCACGCTCGAGGGGGAAGCCGAGGGCAACGTGCACATCTAGTAAGTCGCGATGGTCGTCGTCGTACGACGCGTTTCTAACCGCGATACCCGCGTACAGCGACGACTGCAACGATATCCGTCGCAAGATACGTGCACTACAGAAAGAACCTGATTTCAAGGTGTGCCAACTTCGTCTTCTAAGCTGTCCTGATGTTGACTCCGAAACCCAGGTGACACATTGGCTAGAGGAGATTGGTGGCGTCAACAACAATTCCTATCAGCGCTTCAGTACGACATCCATCTCTTGCTCTCTCCCACATCGAGGCTGACATTCAATCTGCAGTGAAAGCTACTGGCCCATATGGCGGATCTGAGAACGGGACATACTACTGCGCGTACGTCGGCTCTACAATTGTCATATTCTCCATGTATCTGACGGGTCACATAGCTACGTGTACTTTGAGAAGAGGCGCATTGCGGAAGGAAAGAAGAAAACCGCCAAACGCATCAGAAATGAGAAGGAACATGTTGATGGTGCAGGTATGAGAGATCCGCGTCGCGGAGTTTGGGTGCGGGCATGAAGGAGGGACTCGAAGACTAACGACTGCTTTCTTGTATATTTGCTGTATGTAGCCGGACTGCGAGAGATGGCATATCGATGATACGCCAGTGCCTGTCCCCAGACAGGACTGTTCCCCATTTCGGAATTGGGTCCCAGCCCCGAGGCTGACATGAATAATGTTGTTCAGTGACGGATTACCTGTCATTTGTGAGCTCCGGTGGACTCTTTCGGCACATCACCACTCCGAGCATTCCTCGACGGTTACTTGTCGCAGAAAGCGAAGAGAAGTAGAGTTCAGATGACTGTCGATGTGGCGCTCCAGATCCCAACACCGTCAAAGGAACGAATCGGCCTGCTTGCCAAGAGGCTTGGATCTGCCACCCCATACTGCAACGAATCGAACGAGCATGTTCCATTGGATAATATAGGATGAAATAAGTTACTACTTGCGAACAGACCTGCTCTGTGTCTTGCGAAGCTCACGCTTGCGCTCACGATCGAGGTACTACGAGAAGATTAGCCGATGGGACGTACTAGATGGACATGGACGCATACCTTTTGCTGATCCGCCGCACTGAGTTTGGCCACCTTTTCCTCCTCGGCTTTCTTCTTCGCTGCGCGCCTGTCCTCGAGCGCTTCTTCCTTCTTCTCCTTTTCGTTCGCCTCCTTCAACTGCTTCTCGACCTCTTCCCTAGCCTTGCGCAGCTTAGTCTTGGTCTCTGGTCGGAGCGCGACCTTGGGCAGGCTGTCAATTAGGGCAAAGAGCCCAGTGACGAACGATTCGAGAACGGCGGGATCCGAAGGGGTCACGAGGCTGACGATGAGGTGCTTCTCCTTTGTCGTAGACACAGGGTCGGGCTGAACGCGGGGCTGGTCCGTGATGGAGAGAGAGCGGAAGTATGGCTGGATGGAGGGGTCGGCGAGGAGCGTCCCAAGCGGCGTGCTCTTGAGAAGAGAATCGGTCACGTCTGCAAACTCGGCCATGACGGACATGTAGTTGGGCAGTGCGGCATTCTCCGTGGTCTTGGTGAAGGTCAGGTCCCAGCGGTCCTTCTTGATGTTGCGCAATTCGCTCTTGGCAATTGCGGCCCAGACGAAGTCCGACACGACGTTGGGTGCGAGGGTAAAGTCGAGCTGGAGATCATCGACAGGGTTGTACTGAACGTCAACAAGACCCCATGCGATCTGATAGAGCGTCTGGAAGAAGTCGTGACGGGGTTTGAGGGTGAAGATGGTGTGCAACGACTGGACGTTCTTGCGGCCGGTAGAGAACGTGAAAAAGTCAGACTGACCATCCGCAGTGACTCCGTTGGCAAGGGGTTTGCTGAACTGGGCGGTCAGAACGGGGGTATACGTCGACACCCTTCACCGAGCAAGTGAGCTAATCGTGGAATGGTCAAGTGCCGGATGACGCACCAGGCATTGACCTTGCGGGTATTCAAAGTCTTGCCGAGGAATGCCCATAGCACGTAGACAAAGACACCGGCAAGGAGATACACTTCCTTTTCAAAGTCTGACAGGAAAAAGTCAAGGAACAGACGGAAGCCAGGGGTTGCGCAGGCTTACAGGCCGGGCGGAAGGCAAGAAAGCGCCATTTGTACTCGAGACCGTCGTAATCTACCGGGGCGACGAACGGCGGCGGGGTGAGCGACGCGATGGCTTGGGTGAAGACGTTCATCGCAGTGGGGGCTGCCAGGAACAGAGTTACCCGGCGCAGCACTTACTGCTTGTGGTTTTCGGCAAGTCCCGCATCGAACACTTGAACAAACTACTACTGCGCCCAGAGGATTCCTGGTTGTTCCTCGGGCATTAGCTTTCCTGGTGCACTATTTGTAGCGTTATGACCTAGAAATGCCCCATCATCGTCTACGGCATATGGAACCAGAGGTTTTGTCGCTGTCCTTGCCCACTGCATTCGTGTACTGACTGCATCCATGCAGATACGCACAGAGGACATATCCACAGACTACGGCACATTGGTTGTCAGGGTCTTTGAGCACATGAAAGGGCAGACAGCCCCAGGCGCAGCCTTGTCCATTGACCAGGGCCTGCTGCGCCAGTGTCTCGCGCTCTCATCCTCACACCTGGTAGCAGATGCCACTACGTCGCCCGTGTCGACGGCCGACGGCATAAACAAATGGCTGGTCGGATTCACCCGACTTGTCGACGTCGTCGTCGCGTTGCATAACACAGACGAACTCGAGCTGGAAACGATTAATGTTGCGAGCAAGGCCTGCTCCGAATGCTGGTCGGTTGCGGGCTCGCTGCGCGGCCTGGAAGACGGCCGCGATGGGGTGCGATCCGTTGCAGGGAAGCTGAAGCGCGTGCTAGATGAGAACGGCAAGACATACAAGGGTGAACGAGTGTGGGCCCCGTAGGCTAGCAGGCTAGCAGACGTCATGCCGGTGGCTGTACAGTAGTCACTGTAGTGTACCTAATTGAGCCTGTGACGTACCGACGGCCACAGATGACAAGCGTTAGAGCTCACCATCAACCACTACTGTACATGGCGTCGTCCACCGCCACTGTGCGCCCGCGCCGACCGACTCGCGCCGTTCCGCCGCCTCCAGTCGACACGCGCGATCTCGAGCACGCCGTCACCGCCGACGACCAGCCCATGGTCGCATCGCCCTCCGACTCGGCCTCTCCCACCGATCTCACTCCCATCCGAGCCCATTACCTCAAGAAATCCCTCATCCAACTCCAGTTTACCACCGAGCTTGACGACATCACATCCTCTGCTCCCAACAACATATCCACCTTTTCCTATCTCGGCCCGCCCTTCTCCCCACCGCCCAAAGACGCCCCATCGCTCGATCTCCCCTTCTTACGCTATGTTTTCCGCCAATTCGTCCTCACTTTCCCGTTCATGGCCGCCGCGCCGAAGGACTTCTACTCAGACAAACTGCAACCGTTTATGGCCTCAGTCCTCTCACGCAATCTCAGTCCTACCTCGCCGTTCGATACAAATTCTGATGCCGGCGAGAATGCCACTCGTCTCAAACTACTCGGCAAACTCGAGCGCAACCTGAGCATGTTTCTGGGATCGGCCACAAAGCTGTCCGAGAAAGAGGAGGTCGTTCGGCTCACACAAGCCGATTTGGATAGGCTTGAGTCTGTGGCCAGGAAGCGCCAGGCCAGGAACCTCAAGAAGAAGGATATCTTCGAAGTCAACATCGTCAGTGTACGCACTGTCGTCGACAAAGGCAGAGTGAGAAGCAGAGTCCACGAGGCAAGTTTGGGAGATCTGGCCCGTTCTACGTTATTGATCTGACTCCAGGAATTCATCGTCCGAACGCGTCGAACTGGCTATCCGGACCATTTTGTGTCAAGACGATATGGAGACTTCAAGACACTCGCTAACGAGGTGTGTAGCGCGCACTCTGGTCAACCTGAAGCCTCATCTTATCTCTAGTTGCGTAAAGCACATCCTCAAGAGGACATTCGGCCACCGCCGGTCAAGGACCGCCGTAGTACTGCCACCGCCACGCCATCGTCACCCTCGATGCCGCCCGACGATGAATACCCACCTTCCCCGTCGTCCTTTTCGTCCAGTTCAAGCACACCTCCCGCCAAACTTTCACGTGAGAGGAACCGTCTCACCCTTCGCGCCTACCTCCGTTCCCTCCTCGCGTCTTCAACAACCGCATCCTCCCCCGTCCTTGAATCATTTCTAATGGCCGGGCCCACGACATTGAGCCCTTCCGAAATGGAAGATGCCCGACGGCGCGAAGAAGCCGACCGCGTCCGTGAAGACGGGCGCAAACGCTTCGCCCGTGAGATAGCAAACCGAGTCGACGGCCTACGCGACGCGGTCAAGAGTGTCAAGGGTGACATCATGGGCAAGAATGGCCTAACCACTGTCTTTGCCACCATCAAAGTCACACCGGATATTCGCGGTCTGCCACCGAATTACCTAGCCGTGTTGGAATGGGCAAGGATATCTCTGGCATCGACTGTGTTTCAGCAATTTGTTGCTGCGGATAACGCCTCCGAGACGTTTGCAAGCCTCAAGAGGATCCATGGGCTAATGCCCTACTTCATGCTCAAGACTGCGCTCAAAGTCAGTAATCCCATGGGCATGATACGGGGCGTGCTCGATCTGTTTCTCGCGCAGCCATTTGGTGGACGGAGTCTTCTGCAGCGGATGTTTTCTGGGTCTCTGGCTGAAGAAGCACGCCAACTGGAGGAGGAGATTGAAGCGGTCAAGGCCAAAGTGGACGACCCAGTCATCTGCGAGAAGATCCGCCTCTTCGTGTACGGGCCCAAGGAGATCCAGGATATGTACAAGTCGGATGCAGCTCATGAGGGTCTACCCTTGCTGACGGTCGTCTTACGGTCAGGCGACGAGCCAGCGTTGTCGAGAACACAACTGCATCGCGTGGCCAAGGCACATCGTGCTCATGCTTTGTACATGAAGTACCGCGATCGCCTCGACGACTCGGACGATGATGATGGCCCAACAGACGATGACGCTTGGCTTTTCGAAGACCTGAAGGTGCTAGCCCACCTCTATACGCGCCTGCGGGACCGAGAACAGCTGATCGCATTGATATTTGAGGTGTGTCTTTCGTTTCGTTCTACTTTACAAAAATACTAATACCAGGCAGGGATTCACATCGGATCTTCTCAAAGATATCATAACGATATTCTACACACCGCTGGCTACGGTGTACCGGGCTGCAAGTATCGCAGATTCTCTAGGTGACATGCAGAGTTTCATCAACGACCTCATCAAGACTGTTGAGAGCGTCGAAGAGCGTAAGTGCGCTTTGTAACTGGGTGATCATCTATTTACCGTGTTTACAGTCAGCCAGAGCGACCCTCATCGAACCGTGCAGGCCTTCATCGACCTGGTCGAGAGACATGAGCAATCCTTCTATAACTTTGTGTACAAAGTGCATTCTAAAGGCGAAGGCTTGTTCGACAGCCTCATGCGCTGGGTTGAGCTGTTCATCACGGTGATCAGAGAGGGTCTTGGCAGTGACTTGACCTTGGAGTTCCTGCTGCCGCACAAAGGACCCGAAAGGGAGAATATCTTGCAGGAGGTGGACAAGGTGGCGCTGTACCATTACAAACTCAAGGTGGTCTACGAGGATAAGGTGCGGCGGCGATTTGGACGCGCGGAGGGGCAAGGGGACGACGAGGAGAAGGAGGTGGAGGCGCTTGTGGATGGCGTCGTCGGCGAACTCAATTTCGGAGATTTGGTCAGCGGCGAGGTGGCGGATTTGGCCGCTGAAGAGACGGATAGCGATGGGGAGGAAGATAGCAGTGATGAGGATGAGACTAGTGAAGAGGATACGAGCAGTGAAGACGACAGCAGTGACGAGGAAGAGGACAGTAGCGACGACGAGTCACGGACGCCGGTCAAGCAGCTGACGAGAAACAACACACTCACGGGCCCACCTTCCCCGTCTATGCGGAATGGGCCGTCTGAGAATGGGTCGACGACGCCGCACCAGCATCAGCGGACACTCACACTCAAAAAATCGCGCTCGAGCATATTCTCGGACATGAAACAAGCCATGTCGCGGAGAAGCCAGGACGTTCCTCCTGTACCCCCAGTCCCCCGCTCCCCCGCCCCACGTTCACGAACGTCGACTATTAGCTCCGTCGACAAACCGCTACCCGCAAATCCTTCTCCGTCGAGGCAGTCCTTCGACTCGTTCCGGTCTGTACCTGTACAGTCGCGGACCCCGATCAAGCAGTCGTTTGATTCATCGCGGTCAGCACCACCGCATGTGAACACGAATACCAAAGAGACGAAGCCGCGCAAGGCAAGGAGGAAAAAGGCCGGGGAGACGATTGAACCTCCGGAGTTGGAGCATATACCGCAGCTGTTGCCGTTATTCAAAGAGATGGTGAGCGTTTCGTTTCCGCTTGATCTGAAGCTGTGTACTGATGACTATGTAGATGCGACCTCAGCTTCGACCACGGCAGCGTACCACACCGCCAACATGACCTGTAACATGGATCTTCTATTGACTACTTGCTGACTTTGGTTTCGGCTACGCATACTTAGTGTATCTCTAGTTGAATCCTATTAATACTGACGGGGTTTGACATTGTTCATGGGGCGAGTCGTTGAAAGTTGAATTGAAGGTTGGGGCCCACGTTCGACACAGGCTTCTGGTGAATTAGTTGTGCTCCAATGGCGTTCTGACCAAGATTGTCGGCTATCGGTCGACAATGTGATTGGCAGGCGAACATGTTTGAAGTGGGTTTGGGTAAAGTCTGTGGAGCTACAGAGGAAAAGAGGGATTCTGAGAGACGAGAGGGAGGATTGAGTGGCCATGTAAGCCGCTGAAGATGAGGATTCGAATCTTCGGGGATGTCGCCGCTTGTCGCGTGAGGTCGCGTGTGCACGGAGCCATTATGTACAAAAAAGGCGGGGCATAGAAACCTGGGGTATTGACTCCGAGCCCGGATCTTGGTCTAAGTTTAGAATGCTCGTCCGATTGCCACCCTTGTGAGTATTCTGCCACAACGTCGGACAGTTAACGAGAATGTATGCTAGTGTATCAAAGCCACCCTCACGACCTGCATGCTTGGCTAATAATGAATCTCAAACATAAGTAGCGCGACTGACCGCGATGCTGTATGAGGAGAAGCCTCAGCCTGTCAGCAGTTCAGTTGTCAGATGTCCGGATCAAGGAAGCATGTCTGCTTGGCAGGCGCTCTTAGGCGGTGCGTACGTGCGTACAGAAGCCAAACCTCGAGGAAGATTGAGAGCTAAACGCAGCACAGAGTGAGTGATCTTCCCCTGGTCCATTCGATATGTTACAATGCGAAATTTTGATAGAAGTACATGATGCATGTGCAAGGTATGTATGCGACAGATAAGAAACGGTAATGGATACAGAATACAACATGATGGGGCATGATGGAATCAAGGCTTTGACTGTAGCGCGTAGAAGAAGACTAAGAGAGCGACGATGGAGAGGACCTTGCCCGCTATACGGGGTACGGCGTCCTCCGATAGGTGGTGCACCTCGAAAGCCTGGGGGCAGTCATCTGTGACAATTTCCCGGTCCGACTCACTGCTCACATCGGAGCAGCAAGAGGATACATCAGAATCGATGGACGAGGATGCCTTGTGGAAACCCACGCGCGATGGAGGTGGGCATATGGGTTTGGGTGATAGCTTCGGGGACGCGAGGGACAGAGTGTCTCTTCCAAGGGTACAGGGTGTTTTGCAGGTCGGGCATAGGCCATCAGAGGCAGAGCCGTGCAGCCACTAATAGAGTCATGATCAGGACGGATTGTATAGAGACCGGAGAAGGAGCACGAACCTCGGTCAAGTGCCCCAGACAGAAGAGTTTGCCGCAACAGAGCGTTCTACAAGGGACTACGGCCATCTCGAAGCTGCGTGGAATGAGCAAACATCGTTGACAGATCGATGGTGGATGCATACCAGATGCCACAGTCGCGGTCTAGCCACTCTCTGCCCGCCGAGCGTGTGGGTGTTCTGGGGAGGGTAGGAATTGAGCGCCATGAGCGCGTCCGTGGCGGTACAGCGGTGTTGGCCGCAATGCCAGAGCGAGACATTAACGACTGATCGGGGACGAGGTCGTGCTCCATGATGGCGGAGGGCGTCTCGGCGCCGAGATTGACATGGTAGTCTTCACGTTCCTCCTCGATGCTGTCTAAACGGTGGGGACGGAAACGAGGAGAAGGCAGAATGACAGTGAGATTGGGACGCATTTCCAAAGGCGCAGTGGCTTACCTGCATCGTCATAATTTAAAGCATACAAGTTATTGTTGTCTCCTTCAAAGTGGAACAAGGGCATAGACAACAGTGTAGGTTGCGGGGCTAACAACCGAGCGTTCATGACAAAAGCCGGACAACAATAAGTGGACAATAAGTGTGGGTGTCTGGTGGTGGTGGGACAGGAGGATCTCTGTACCAGTGACCCTTTGTTATAACCAAAGTTCACTTGACCTTTCACGTGTTTAGTGTCAGGTGAAGTTACCCATGATCGCACATCTCCATCTCGACGGTAGTCAGTGGTGGTCCTGGGACGTCACCTACGCATGCCACATATATGAACTCCACGTCCCCCGTCCGCTTCCATTGGGCGCTCGGGTAGGCATCATCACTATGTGGCGCGCTGGTCCAGTGCCGAGTTCCGGGCCAGGGTATCTGAAACGGTGTCATCCTGATGTAGATCTCAAGTCATATTGCAGGACCGGCCACCTCTTCATACTGGGTAGCGGGAGTGTAGCTTCGTAGCTCGTGGAGAGCGGCTACGGCTAAATGATATTTACTAGGGACGCGTGCTACGCCATGCACCGAAGAGCCGACAATAGTCCTGCATACAGCCAGCTCGTTAATTCCCCGAGTTGGCGCTGAAGAATAGCAGCGTCAGCGTTCACAACCCGTCTTGAACCGCACGACCCGACTCATGCGATGTGAAAGGATGTTGTTCGCTATGAGGATTCGTCTAGCAAACGTACGGGTTTTCAGCTAGCCATAGGAGGAGGACAAAAGAACAGGAGCATACCACTCGACATGCGGATGTCTTTTTTGCCCAGAAGCGCCTCCTTCCATGTTATCTCCTCCTCATACCGTGAATTCGCCGACTGCGCCAATTTCCGCAGGCGCATCATCTCCTCTGCTGGTATCCGCTCTCCCGCTTGTAACCTATCGCGAATCGACTCGAGAATGGACAATTTCGCAGTAATTTGTGATTGGCGGTCCCGGATGTCCGTTTTCTGGGAGATGAGATGGATGGAGAATGTCGTGATCGCGACCGAGTAAATGATGTGAGGAACGTAGTAGCTCATAACACTGAACCAGCACTGAACAGTGGTCGACTAGAAAGTAAGAGGCCGGGCCGGGCAATGAATCGGACGCGAGGAACATGGACACGTGACCTACGTTGATGCGCCATGGCGATAGGGTCGGAGTCCTTTGTTCTCTTACCATCGTCGCTCTTCAGCGTCGTCTGCGCTTGCTTGCCGCTGCCGTAGTACTCAAGCTGCGTGGCAAGCTGCGGAAGGTCTGCGATACTCTCCCTTGTTTTGGCGCGCTCCTCAACGATTTGCTTCGATACCAGCAGAGATCCAGAAGGAAATAGCTTACAGCTCAGTGCGGCCAGCAAGAGCCCTCTGGAACGCTGGAAGCCCTCACAGCGAAGATTCGTTATCAATAAAGTGCGTGCGCACTTTGTCTTGCTACCACAACACCTCACATCGTTCATAGACATACATCTCGAAAAAGCTCACCAATTAACGCGTTCATCTGGCCTAACGAGTCTGCCACGACATACGAATCGGCAACAGCTCACACAAGTCAATTGCACTACTCATCACGACCGACTACTCACATTCCATTCGACGATTCACCGCTTCTTGGCGATTTCACGACGTACATATTTGGCCCCGATTTTTCACGATTTTAGCAACATTTCAAGATTCCAATTCTCTAGTTAAACCAACAATCAAATGCGCAACACACTGCTACCAACCCGAGTAGCAGAGTCACAAGCAGGTGACAACCATGTCCTCCCCAGCATCCGTCTCATTTCCGCCACCCCGTCTGCGTCGGGAAGCTCTTCGGGAGCCAACAATCCCGGCGGCTTCTCCTTCGACTTGCCTCCATCTCCCCTGACGCCACGACCAGAGACCACGGGCTCCAGGAAGCGCCTTGTGCCCAAGAAGTCCAAACTGAGCATGCTCGGTGTTGGCAACCCGCGCGACAACCAGAAAGACAAGGCCAGAGACTTTTCTGATGTCGTTCGACGCGTCGGCGGCGGCACAAACTCAGCTCGAGGTGGCTACGAAATACACGTTGACCCCACGGTTGATTTGGAAGGTGGGGAGGTCGTCTTGATGAAGAAGAAGAAGTCCCGCGGCACTCTGGGAGCTCTCGGATGGGGAGGACCGATGACGGAGATCACAAATGCGCCCAAGGTGTCGAAGGCGGAGGAGAAAGAGAAGAAGCAGAAGGAGGAGAAGGACAAGTGGTGGACAATTGGACGAGGGAGGAAGGACTCCAAAGACAAGACGGAGAAGGTGAAGGAGACGCGACCTTTCATTCCCGGGCGCTCCAAAAGTGAGTATATCCTGATTATCTCACAGCTCACACTCCTGACCGTTCTGCAGCGCCTGAGCCCTTTCGTTCCCCGCCTTCCGAAGACTCTCGTGCTCGATTCAATTCTCTCGATTCTGGTGCATTGCTGTCTGCTCCTTTCCAACGGAACGATGTTTCGTCTCCTTCTATGAATGATCCAGCGCCTCCACGCCCAATCACACCGTCGCTCGGAGGCCCCTTTGCTGCGTTACAGGCACATGAAGCTGGACAGCACCAAGGCTCCATTGCACTCCGTGCTATGCGCTCCGTTCGGTCCATGGCTCGCATTGGAAGTCGCAATCACAAGCCGGAGGACGTGCCCCCGTTGCCAAGAGAGAAGCGTGTCCCCAAGAAAGAGAAAGAGAAGGACAAGGAGACCACAGCCGTCAAGACAGACAGGAAAAGGAAGAAAGCCTCGACGAAGACGAAGGAGTCGAATCGTAGCTCGTCTAGCAGCTTTGAGGTTGGGACGTTGCCCATCAGCCCAGCGCATGTCAAGAAGAAGAAGAGTATTCTGGGAATGGGCCTGCCCTCGTCGATGCGATTGCCCAGCGCTCGGAACGGGTCGACGGCATCGTCGACTGTCATGGAAGCCAGAGCGTCGTCCGACCACGGGCGATTGTCTGTGGAGTTCGCAACTCTGATGGGCCGCCCACGGACGGGTTCGGCGATGTCCACGGGCTCAAGCTTACGACCGATGTCGACCAGCTCTGGAAATTCGAGAGTTTCGTCGGGCTCCTGCCCCAGTGTTAAATGGGACGAGGAAGGTCTGGAGACTGTCCGGGAGCAGAGGTACAAGGAGCGGGAGACGAAGGCGAAGATACAGGAGGAACTGGATAGGAGAGCAAGTCGGGAGAGCAAGCATTCTGAGGAAGGACGACGGAGAGCGCCTTTGTCGGGCGTGTTCGCTGCGGCTGAGACGGAAGATGTGATGATGGATATGGAAGACGCTGACGGCGGTGTTCCCATGATTGACGGTGTTCCCATGATTGACGTTGAGACTGCGAGCGATGGACACAGCACAGTCTCTACTCCTGTCAAGAGAGCACGGCCGCGACCCATCTCGGAGCAGTTACTGGGTCGTAGTCGACCTCAAGGTTTCCACGAAGATGCTGTCGCCCCAGGTTAGAAAAATGTTCTTCATACTCTAGTCATGGTCTCATCAATTTGCAGGTGTTATCTCCATGTTAGATGCAGTAACCCACGACCTGGCGCAGCTTATCAACACATTGGACTTGGAGACAACGCCTGGTACTCCCGCCTCGCCTATGGGTGGACGGACTCCTCGCCCTCTGAATCGGCAATATCAAGTCAGTCCAACAACGTTGCGGACCTTCAATGCAAGCCGCACCTCGATCAACTCCTTGCGCCCATACTCGCACGCACGTTCTGCTGGGGGGTCGTTACCTCCCAATCTCTTTCTTGGGCAGCGCATCGCGTCCTGGGATGACATGTCCCTTGTCAATACACCCCTGGCCTCCTCCAAGGTTCCTTCCATTGCCCCTTCGTCGCCGGTCTTCTCCCTCAAGCACAAGCGAACGTTGACTCCTACACCTCTTTCAGACGCTTCCCCAGTTCTTCGACCACTCCGTCCTGCCAAGTCTCGTCCTGGGCTCAATTCGGGTTCTTCGGGTTCTAAACAGGCTCCCCCGGGTCCCCCTCCCGACGCTCCTGCGCCTGTTCCTGGACCGCGTGACTCTCGTCGGGGCAAAGTGTTCTCGCGTAGTTCGATGCGGGTGCCATCTACGATGCCTTTCGACGAACTGTCGACCAACCCTCTCTTCATGGCTGCAAAGAAACGTCTATCACCGGAAAAGCGTAGCAAGTTCACGCCCAGTGACGAAGATACAACGACTCGACGCCCACTTGCTCCTGGCGCAAAGAAGATGCTTGGTATGAGAGGGACTATGGGTGGTTCAGACGTTTCTTCTGCTTACACTGAAGATGGCACGGACAAGAGTCCGAACTCCGATATTCCGGGAGAGTTGCAAGTCATCCTGGACGGTAACAAGCGCCGCAGCATCGAGGACACAATCAACTTCGGTCGCTTGTCTAATTCGTTGGGCCAGGGAGACGATGGTCGGGAGGACGAGTCTCCTCCACCTTCTCCCTCTCCTCCCGTTTTCCGTGCTCGAGTCATTGATGAGTTGGACAACCACGCCGACATAATCGAAGACGAGGAATGTGCGCCTGAGTATGACGAGAACTTCACCAAGAAGAGCTTCGACTTCACGGGGGAGATCAACAAGCTCACCGAGTCTGGAGCCTCTGACAGTCGGAGCTTCGTGGAGCAGCTGGAGAAGGCGTTCAAGAGTCCTGCCAAGATTGACTTACGTTACGACTTCGGCGGGGAAGTGCTCACTGTTAGTGTGCCTCCACTTCCTGCCCCTCTTCCTCCCAGCCCTCCTGTGAGCGACTCTGAACGGTACCGTGTTTTCTGACCCTGGTGATCCGTAATTGGCTGACGTTCGTTACAGTCCCCACAGCTCGCATTCTTCGGTGTTCAAAGACTTCTCTCAGATTGTGGACTATCCATCTTCAGACATGAGCATGAATGCTGGGCCCTGGACCTTTTCGCACAAACAATCAGCTGGGTCGCAGGAGCTCAAGCTGCAGAAGTCCTTCGACATGTTCACTACTGCCCAATTGCGTGAGCTGATCGAGCCTTCGATGCGTCCTGTCTCCAGTTGCCTCGACGATGAGGAACCTTCCAGTCAACCTCCAAATGGTTCTTCCTCTACCGGCTCTCGTGGAGAGCTGAACCGGGCGTTCAAGTTCGGAGGGGCTTCACCTCGTTCACAATCTACCCCCTCATTCACTGAAGATAAGGTCATGACGTTGTCGGATATCATTCCCACCCCGGAACATGCCCGTTCCCTTTCAATGGGCAAGGAGGATGACTCATTCATGCAGTCTATTATGGCTAAGGCAGCAGATGTCGCGCCCGCGGTGCCTAGACCTCGTTTGGCTTCCAATGCTAGCTCCAAACGCTTCATTGGAGATCTCTCTACAGCATCGGAGCCGTGTCGGTATTCCAGATACTCTGCGTTGAGCTTCGTTGGGTTTGACTCCTTTGACGAACTCCGAAGAGGTTTCGAGTTTAACGATAGCCGACCGGCTTTCTATCCGCCTCCTTCGGCCGTCCCTCGTCATATGCGTCAAGAATCAGCTTTCAGCCTCGCATCGATCTCTTCCTACGGCCATGTTCTCAATCCCGGAGTACCTGATCCCTTTGACTATGGAGACTACGGCTCACCCGAATCGTACAACCGACCTGAATCGGAAGCTCTTGACTTCTCAATGACCGTTGATGATACCTTCGAGTTTCATAGCCGAGCTCGCAGGCAAAGAAAACGGGCTAGTGATGCTTCGAGTCTCTACATGAGGCCTCCGGCTCATCGTCGCAATTCGTCCAACGTGTCTATGTTCCCTCCTGTCAGCGTCAATCGTTACAGCCGTAGATTTGGCTTTTACAACCATGGTCGCAACGATTCCAGCACGAGTATAAACTCGATCGTCCAATCTCGTGGCAAGAGACGGTCATCCTGGGCCCGTCAAGCGCCTGACGTGTCGAGGGACTCTATCGCTAGTGATTTCTCCGTTATGCGCCTTGGTCGTCCTGGTGTTGGTGACAAGATGTTTAACAGTGATAGCACCGGACCACTGACAGCTATCTCCGCCTCGCCTGCAGAAAGTTTTGTAGACAGCCGCTACGGGAACCGCTTCTCGTATGATTCCATTCTTGACGCCAATTGTTCATCCAACGAGGATTCGCTGCTTGACCAGACGGGTCGACGCTCAAGTACTTCTGGGGAGTCGATCTTTGGGTACAAGGGCTTCAATGGTGGACGCCTCGGACCTCCGGTTTACCGTCCTCTTTCTGTTCTCAGCTTCGATGATCGCAGTCTACATAGTCCTCGAGAGGACGACACCATGATCAGCGTACGTCTTTCCTGTCAAAATGGAGTCTCAAATTGACGAAAAAGAATTCTCAGATGCTCGGTGGCGGTCGTGAACGCAGAGAATCAATTGGATCGCTTATTGAGAATTCCCCCTGTGTTCGAGTCGAGAAGCGCAAGCATTCCGAAGGCCAGAACGGACAGTCAAGGAAGCTTCAAATCACCCCCATGCCATCGATCGCATCAACTTCTGATTCGGTCAAGTTTGGGAACGAACGTATGATACGCGCTCAACATGGCCATATCGACCGACAAAGTCTTGAGGAAAGCTGTCTCGTGGCTGATGGCGAAGACTCATCTTTCTCTTGTAGGTTTCGCACCGCTCCGGAGCTGCTCAATACTAACCATTCTCACCAGTCTCTGTCAACCCAGTCTTCACTCGGCCAGTAGTTGGGCGTTCTCGCGCAAGTACATGCACCACTTCAAGCTCTGGGGTGGACACTCCTCCACTGGCCTCGTCCGATGGATCAGTCTCTGATGGTTCCCAATCTAGTATCGATCTATCCCACATCAACGCTGTCCTCTCAAATCCGACGCATTCCATACCACTGGCACATAGAAACCGCGCTCGCGCCCGTGCCAGAGGTAGCGGCCATCTTCGTAGACTCTCCCAAGCTCGTGCAAATAGGGCATCTGTGTACGAAACCATCGACGAGGAAACATCCTCGCCTGACAGAGAATCGCCCTTTTCAAGAAAACGCAGTCCGATAACTATGGAATCCGTTTTCATTGTAGACGAGGATACGGCGTCCATTCACTCTGGTACCACTACCTGGGACGATGAACGTGGAATTGTGGCACTGCGTAGGTACTACGAGCTCCGCGACGAGGCCGAACACCTAGTCAAGGAGAGTCAAAGGACTTGGGAAGACACGCCGTTCTCGATATACGCCGTACAGAGTGAGTCTCGAAAATCCATTTGTACCACCTTGCTGAGTACCTTTGCAGCCTTCGATCCTCCTAGACACCCATCCGGCATGCGAGCAATGCTGGAGCATTCTCTCCAGACTTACGGCCCTTTACCATCAGAGCTACGACCAAGACGTGTTCGCTCCAGAACATCGTCCAGAGTTTCCCCTTATCCATCTTCCAGGACTCTGAAGGTGCCTGCCTCGCCCGAACTGGTGACTAAGAGCCAGTCAGAGATCTACCGAAATGCTATCAGCGCTCCTTTGCATGAGATACCGGTCAATAGCAATGCTATGCCTGTCGTCCCGCCATCAATGAACTTTCCCAAGACGTTCAGTGCTCCTCCCATTCCTGATGAGCCTGAATTGAAGGGTACGGCGGATGCGTCTGGCTTGCCTGTGGGGTCCAGAGTCGGTTCGACAGCTCGGCGCCCGGCGCTCGGCTGGGCCAAGCGGGGCGCAGGAAAACCATCTTTGGACAAGAAGGAAAACCAAATAACACCTCAATTGAACAACACGTCAGTCCAGTCATTTTGTTCAGTGATTTCGCGTCTCACTTCCTAGATAGACCTGGCGAATCCCTTCGATTCAGTCGACCTCGACCTAAAGGACGTCCTACGCCGGCACGTCCAGTGGGCATACGAGTTTGATGCGCCGTTCGAAGGAGATTATGCCTTATGCTTACTGATATGCCTATGCCCCATCTACTCGCATTTACTCAAGCATCTGTACACGATTGCGTCACTTACTTTCACGATGGGTCCTACCCTTGCTCTACCATTTTTTGTGCTATCTTTGCTATCGATATCATTGCTTTCGAAAGGAAAATACTTTTTTGCTTCTGCTCTGTTCAAGTGTTCTGTTGTAGATTTGTCACAGTACACAGGCCTCGTGTTCGTTGCATGAACGTCTGTCTGATCATCCTGACGTTGGATGATGACCGTATTTGCTCATGATTAATCGCTTGGAGATTCCCTACTAAAACCGTAGTGGTAAGTACGCACTGGGGCTTGAGCTTTGAGACGACTCTTCAAGCTTCAAGCAAGACCTCCCGGCATCTCCTACCGGCATAAGCACGGTAGTTGACGCATTTGGTCGGACAGGTCACAGATCGAACAAGAAGCGTTCATGTCTGAATTGATCTCTCATCTTCCTTTCATCGTCTTTGGCTATGGTTCTCTCATATTCAAGGTCTGTAGATCAATTCTGTCATGGTATCTGCGCTTCCCACGCTTCATTATCTAGCCACCTCCGCACACCGTAAAAGAAAGTGAGGCTTAATTCCTGTTGGCCGAGGAGTTATCAATGACTCTCAATCCTTCGTAGCTCCAGGATTTCTGAAAGGATACGTACGCAGGTTCGCGCAAAAGTCGCATGATCATCGAGGGACTCCAGAGGCATAGTACATCTTTGACACGTGTATATCTTTGACACTCAATATGTACGATACAGAAACCTGGTCGCGTTGTTACGCTCATCCACAAGGAGGACTGGGACAGCTTCTCTGGATCCGTAAGCATCTCTTCGTTCACCGCGAATTTTGACTTCGACAAATGGCGGCACAGGACCCTTTTCCCGAGGACGATATCGTCTGGGGTATGTCAGCGATATGTTAAGGGAGGCTGTCGGTTCAGTTTCAAAATATATAGGTGTCGCATACACCATCGACCCAGCATACGAGTCTGAAGTACGGGACTATCTAGGTTCTCCGAATAGCCTGGTTGTTTGAACTCGCTTACTGATGTGGCGCACAGATTACCGGGAAAAGGTTGGTCAATTTGATCCCTTCACTTCCCTTGGGATCCACAGCGACTGCGTAGGATGGCTATACAATGGAAAAGGTTGATGTCTATGGCATTGATCCTTTGGATGGCAGCGAGAAGGTCATCTTGTCCGATGTAGGTCTCTTGTTCTCCCAAATACTCTCGAATTCTGAAAGTGATTGGCATAGACATACGTGCGTCTTCAAACTCCCGAAGGCATCAAGCTTAGTATCTCCTTGTAGTGTTACGTAGGGCGTGCCGACAATCCGTCTTTCAGTGAGTGCAACAGTTCAAGGCTCTGACATTTGTTGCTGAGTGATTTGCCAGTCGGGTCTGAACCGCTTGAGGATCTATCACGGACGATATATGAAACTGTGGGACCCTCCGGTCCGAACAAAGTCAGAACCCTCGAGTGACGATGACTTCTTTAACATTGATTCAATCTTCAGGATTATCTGTACAACTTAGCAGCCGCAATCCGCCACTTGTCGCCAGATGCACACGATCCATATCTTACTACACTCGAGGTGAGGTCCTTTATTACAGAGATAGCCCAGGACTCAATTTAAGCTTACGATAGGCAGCTGTGCGTCGACTGGAAAGTGTCAATGAAGAAACATGAGGACCGACAAGCGAAGAATACAGCTCAAGTCTTTCATAAACATGTATCATAGATCATTGAACTCCATATCAAAGTCCTTCTGGCTGACCTCCCCTTTCTTCACCTTCTTCGCCATCCTCTCTTCCTTTGCAAGATCATCCCAGTCCTCCCCTTCGACTCCATCTCCCTCCTTTCCCTCCTCGGCTCCTTCAGCCATTTCCTCTCGATCCCTCTTCTTCTCCCATGCTTTCTTCTTCTTGCGTTTGTCCTTTTTCAGATCTCGCTCCTCCTGCTTCACGACCTTATCACTCCACGACACATTGATTTTCTTCTTCTGTCTTCGCTGCTCGGAGAGTTTCTTCTGCTCTTCAACTTTAGACGATGCGCTCTCGAGTTCTTTGAGACGTTTTGCTTCTTGTGCTGGGTCTAGGTATGCATATGCGTCCCACTAAGAGCGAATGAGCTGAATGAAGAGAGTGGAGAGAGTGTCGGCTTACCTCGATTGAAAAGTCCTCCCAAGTAGATCGGTCTGCATTCTTGAGTTCGGGCATTCTAGGCAGGCGGAGAAGCCCGTAGCTCTTGGCTACCCCCACGAGGTCGAGATCTTTGATCCTGAAGATGTAAGATGCTTCGTGCTTGGTGTACGCTCGAACGAAAGAGACGAATGCTTTCACCGCCTAGGCATTGCATTAGCGGAAAAGATGAACATGAATGTTCATCCATACCTGATCGTTCAATGCTCGGTCTGTGCTGACCATTTGACGAATCTGCCCAAGGTTTGCAGCCACCTGCTCATCGTCGGAACGTTCGTCATCTTCGGGTTGATCGTCTGGAGAGCTATCGCGCGGATCTGCGTGGAGGTACGCCTGCCTTTTCAAGGGTATCTTTCGTATACTCAGAAGATCCACATATCCAATCTCCCTCCCCACCAAGATCACCCAAGCTCTCCCGCTCCTCCCAGCACGTGCCGTCCGGCCACAACGGTGCGAAAACGCTTTGGGGTCGGTAGGTGGGTCGAACTGTATGACGACGTCGACATGAGGGAGGTCAAGGCCCCGTGCTGCAACGTCCGTGGCTAAAAGAATTGACGGCGAAGATGGCGTCGCTATTGCTGATGAGAAGGCTGATAGTGTCTTGGTTCGCGCGGCAGGGGTCAAATGTCCATGCAGCGAGTGCAGTACGAAACTTGGAGGCAGAAGCGTGCCGAGCACCTTGTAGAAGTAGTCCACACATGCACCGGTTGCGAAGTATAAGATGAACTGTGCGGACTGATGTTCTGCCACTTCGTGTGCGATGATGCGGGTCAACTGTACAACCTTTTCTGAGGCTTTGCACGTTACATATGAGTTAGCTAGACTTTTAGAGATGAGCAAGTGGTGTTTATAGCATTGGGACAACACACTTGGCTGGCGTTCTCCGCTCCTCGACTAGAGTAGTCTTTCCTGCCGCGTTGGCCTTCTTCGCTTGCACTTTGACCACAATACGGGCAGGATTCCGCAAGCCCGCTCGAACTAGCTCAGATAGAGCATCCGCGTCCGTCATTGTCGCGCTGAAAAGTCCAGTCCGCCGTTGTTTCGGGAGGTAGGTAAGAATCTTGCTAAGTGTCGCGGAGAAGCCAAGATCCAGAAGTCTACAAAGGATGTATGAGACATATAGCCGAGCCAGAGATTGGCGGTGGACTGACCGGTCGGCCTCATCGAGGACCAACACTTCCAGATCTTTCACGCCGACATGGCTGCGTCCTTTACCAATCAGGAATTCCTCGATTCGCCCGGGTGTACCTATGATAATATCCGCGCCTGTGTCCTTGAACCTTTGAATGTCCTCAAGAGGAGAGGACTCGTTAGATGATACGAGCAGCAAAGGTTCCGGTAATGGATCGTGGCCAGTATCTTCTGGCTGTGATTTCAGGAACATATTGAACACGCTGTGAATCTGTGTCGATAGCTCCCTTTAAAAGTCGGTGATTCCGCAATGTCAGATAAGGATATAGAGCACCTTGTCGGACTAATGATGAGTGCGCCAATGTCACTTTTGTGTAGTTTTCGCTCTCTTCGGATGAGTTTCTCGAGTACCGGAACAACGAATGCGAGTGTCTTTCCAGATCCAGTAACCGCCTCGACGACGACGTCTTTGTGCTTCATGAAGAGCGGAATCGTTGATGCCTGCACGGGTGTCATTCGCTGGAAGCCCATCGACTGGATAGTATCAAGTCTGAGTCAATTTAGCAGATGATTTGCAGTGATCTCTTTCGACGCACATCCACGGTGTCAGCGCATCGGGAAGCGAAGCCCAGGACCCCGCAAAGGCGGTCGACGACATGATGGAAGGAGGAAAAAGTTAATTTGATCGGACCGGAGATCCGGAAATGCCTGTTCCTGAGGACCGCCTCGGAGTATGATGCGCCACGACCGCTTAGCAGCCTCTACCGACTCGCTCTGTGGTGTTCGCCGGCCCCTCCCAAATGAAAGCGTTCTGTGACATTTTGCCTTGATCTACTGCTCAACAATGCGACTGTAGACTCTGGCGCAGCTTCACAGTACCAAAACCCTACTGTAACATTTCTCCTCGCTGCCATCGACAATAGCGAAATAATTGGACCTTCAGTCGCATAATTCAGTGTTACCAGAGGTTACAAACGTTCCATTCCTGTTGTCGTGGTATACAGCACTCCCTTGCGGCCGTCCCACAGCATGTTATCATTGTTATGATTCGACATATCCAGTCATCCCGGGATGCCTTATCCAAAATGTCGGATGTTGGACAACGAGAAACCTTTGCGGTCCGCTCTGAATGTACTGGCGTTGTACCTTGTGGAGGAATGTACAGGGCAAGATGCGGAAGCAGCTTTCCATGCCACCAATCGATGTGCTGTCACGTAGATGCCATGGGTGAAAGAATCTCGGTTTGCGTAACTATACAGTAGACAGCCATTACTCGACCTTCATCACAGAGTCAATCCTCGCTGCTTGGATACGTTTGCGTAAATCTCCCCATATCGGGAAGCCATATAACACGGTGCTGGCGACATATTTCACCTTGTGATACGTCGTGAGAACGGCCACGTAGGGTACAAGATGATCACATACCGTGGTCATGAATGGAGAGCGATGCTTCCGGCAGAGAGAGTACGTATAGAAGCTCTCGAGGACGTGTGTTACAGCTGTAAAGTAGAATGCACCCCGGATCGCGACAGAAACATAGGGATATGTCATGGCCAATTGTGCGGGAGCCCAGAAGAGGGATGTAGTTTGCGCGGGAGCGAGATATAGATACGCGATAGAGGACAGGACGAGTGTTTCGTAGCCGAGCATAACGCTGTAGGGGAAGACGAAATCGGTGATATGTGGGGCTTTGATCTTGTGCGGAGGTTGGTGAGTGATTGAATGCGAAGGCATGGAGGCTAGAGTCACCATTCCAAGTCCCTCTTGAGAGATGGCCTTCATCTCCAAGAGGCGGGGCTTCACATCGTCGTAGCTGCGGAGCGGGGGCTCAATGGCGACGTGCACTTGAAGTTGACCACCGTTCTTCATTGCGCAGTTCAAAGTCATGCTCTGTACATGTCAGGATTGGACACAGTACAATCGAGTAGATGTTTACCTTGGTATCAATTGCTGACATTTCGGCGCTCTTTATCGGTTCGGTTACTTTGCCATAATATTTGGCGTAGGCGACGAGAGTGTCCGGGTGATTGGACATGTACATCTTCAAGAAGGCAGATTTCTCCGCGACTGGGTCCGCCATTGGCAAAGTGATAGTGATGGTTAACAGTCAAGCACTGATGCGGGCATTGCCCACGGTGAAGCGTGGCAGGGCCGGTCACGCCGCTGTCACGAGTCGCGTCTGTCTCGCTTGAACCTCTACCACGACACGCTCGACCACCGACGCGTCAATGGGCGAACGGAGAAAAGCGGGCTCCTCCAAGACGTCCTCGCAGCAGGTGAACCTCACTTCTGCTCTCTTTTCAGCCATAATCATCTGTTATATTCGCAGAGGACTTTGTTCGATCATTTCGTTAAAAAGCCTCAAGCTGTCACGCCGCCCGCCATTGCAGACACGGCGATTCAAGTCGAGGACGTTAATTCGAATGATCGTACTGCACCCTTCTCGGCCGCGACTCCAGAGGCTATCGACCTTCGCAGTGAGTTGACCGGCAATTGACTTTGACGATGTTTGACACCAGAGTATCTTTAGCCTCGACAGAACCTGAACTCGTGCTTCCCGAATACAGCTCTATCCCACTAACGCAAGCCCCTAGAACTCACGTCGAAAGTGACGACGAGCTTGCCATAATTGAGCCGTCTGACCACCGACCACTTTCTGACGGCTCCTCGAGAAAGGATCCGATCATCATCGAGTCCTCTCCCATCAAACCTCTTCCGAAACCGAAACAGTCACTCCCAGCCCATTCATTCTTCGCGCCTCGCCCGCGTCAAAGATCCTCAACACCTTTGAGTCTACAAGGCTCGACATCGAAACCCGGTCCTTCGACGCCCTATCCCGACAGGGACACTCAACATGTACGCGGTCCTCAACACGTTCACCCAACATCTTCCTCGCGTAACCCTCTTCTTCCCAACTCTGCCCGCTTGTCAAGGATAATCTCCCCTCTGCCCTCGCAAGAAACTTCTCTGGACTTGATTCCTGACGAGCACAAAACTCATCCTGCCATCTCCCGATTTGCATCCAACACCAACGAACCAGACTCCCAGAGACTCTGGACCGATAAATGGAAGCCAACGTGCGCCGACCAAGTGCTCGGAAATGAACAGAACGCTATCTATTTACGGGACTGGCTCCGGACTCTCCAACTGGATTTCGCGCCACATCCGGAGCCGCCAGCTGTTTCATCTCAGGATCAGACTTCCAACAAGAAGGGAAAGGGCAAAAGCGCAGTATCATCTGGAAAGACGAAAAAGCGCCGTATAACGAGAGAAGTTTCGAAAAAGAGCAGGAAGAAGCAGAGGGTCGATTCAGATGACGAGGGGTCGTGGATAGTACCCGACGAGGAATACGAGGACGACATCCCATCTTCCCAGCAAGATAACGATGATTATGCGCCTCTACCGCGTCCCGAATGCTCGGAGCCTTCGTCGTCGGTACCTTCAGGTTTCCTCGCGAACACGATCGTCATTGCCGGTCCGTCTGGTTGTGGCAAGACGGCAGCTGTCTACGCGTGTGCGGACGAGATGGGCTGGGAGGTTTTCGAAGTGTATCCGGGTATCGGGAAGCGCAATTCTGTCAATCTGGATAACCTTGTCGGCCAGGTGGGAAAGAATCACTTAGTATCTAAGGCACATTCTAGCGTACGCGAAGAGGACGCGTCTAGATCCCATCTTGCCAATCTTCTCCAGGGAAAAAAGAGTCTAGAGGACTTTGGGGACAGCCCATCTGCGGGAGTCAATCAATCTCTGATTCTACTCGAGGAGGTTGATATTCTGTTCAAGGAAGACGCGACCTTTTGGTCTGCCGTGCTCAATCTGATCAGGGACTGTAAACGGCCGGTGATCTGTACTTGTAACGGTGCGTGCGACATACAATATGCGCCCTTCAAGACCATTCCTCAATACTCATCTTTGTTAGACCTATCTCTTCTACCTCTTGACGAGTTGCCGCTGCAGCAAACTCTTGTCTTCGAGCCCTGCAGTACGGAGTTGGCTGCATCCTATCTGCAAGGCCTGTGTGCTGCTGAAGGCCACCCGGTTCCCCGTGAAAATCTTATCCGACTTTACGAAGAATATTCGCTAAAACCGCTCATGGGGCAAGATTCTATAGACTTGGAGGCGACACCTGATCTACGGTACGCTATCCACACCCTCCAGTTATGGTGCGGAGGTCGCGGCAAACCATGGTCCGGAGAAATCCATCAGCCCTGCGAACGTGCCACGGAAAATTGGGGATCTTCAAACGAGGACGAGGATGATGTTATCCCTCGTCCAAACGGTGTTAATATCCCTGCCGACCTGTTGTCATACACGGACTGTCATTTGACGCGATCGTCTAAAGACACCCCAGAGGTGAGTGAAGGAAAGATTTCATGCCAATTCTGTCATTGACAGTGGATGTGAACAGGCTCTCCTATTGAGTGAAGCAGAGGCGACAGGTGATGACGAAGTGGGCCACACGGTGATGTTCAGTTCTCGCGACAATCTGACGAGCCTGAACTTGTTCGGACATGGCAATCGGGACGAGTTGATCGTGTCAACGCTTTCGCGTGGCGCTGACCATTTCAAGCGCACGTTGTCGAGGCCACGGCATGCGACTCGCGTGGCAGACCGTCATATCGTCGACTTGCTCGGCAAGGAGGTGATGGGACAAGGCTGGCGACGCGAGGTGTACGTGGTGGATTATCTACCCTTGATGCGCCAGATCATCGCGGCGGATGATGTGGAGGAAAGGAAGACGGTGGACATGCAAGTACCCGGTGGGAGGAGAACGAGGAACAGCCAAAGCCAGCGGTATGTGCGAACGATAATGGTCACGGAGGAGCAGCGACAGGCACTCAGGAGAACGGCTTTTGGCGGGGCAATGTAACCATATCTGGAGTGCAATCATCACGTGGAATGCATTCCACGTTGCGGGGAAGTCAAATAGAATTTAGGATATGTATTCATTAGATGCGACCAGTTGGTTGTTAACGTACTCGAACTGCTGCAGCGATAGTTCCCAAGTGAAGAGAAACGGATCTAAAGGCTGACTCCTCCGCTCGATGTCGCTTGTATCGACGATGGCAAACCCCCACGATGCACCGAAGAGCAAGATGTCCAAAATGTCGGAGGGATCGTCGCGACAGTCGCCTGTGGTTCCTTTGGCACCCTTGGAGTTCCTGCAGACCCAGAGAAGAGGATCTATCACGGACCCGTCACTGCACGCTACCCCACTGAAGGGAAACATGAATTCGCCGTTTCTCCGGCAGCATAGCGAGATGGGCGGTATGTTTTCGTCGATGGCGTCGGCGCGGCCCAAGTCGCCGTATGTTTTTGGAGAGGCGACGGCGCGGGCGGAAGGGAGCTCGCAGCTGAGGATCGACAAGCTATTGCGTTCGCCCTCAGCTGAAGACGATCGACCGTCAAGCGCGTCCGGGCCGAAGAGAAGTGCATCGTCCACAGCTGGGCGACAAGGTATGAAGCACCACAGAAACGGCTAGTCCCATCTCACGTTCTTCTCTATCAGCTGCAAACGAGATGGACGTGGATGACCACCGGGCAGGAGGGCTGCCAAGCAGGCCATTCGACTACACGATGCGCCGGCACTCGATTGCTGTCGGCAGCGACTCGCCGTCGCGGATGGTGGGCACGAAGCGCAAGATGTCGGGAGCAGAGACTGGGGACGGGCAGCTGGCGGGGCCGGGGATGGAGGTCGACGAGAAGGGCGCGGGACCAGCGCCGAAGCGGCGGGGCTCGGCGATCGACACGGCGCGCATTGCGTCGCTGAGTCTGAACGACCGGCGCAACTCTGTGGACGGGCGGGGCGCGCCGTTCTGGCCAGAGGCGCGTCGAGGGTCGGGATCGTCGGGATTCGGGTATGGCTCCGGCATGTCCGGCTCGGAGGGATCGGCCGGCCGGCCAACGCCGGGCCTTGCCTCGTTCTCGTGGCCTGTCAATCCGCTTTCTGACCAGACAGGCATGCAGCATCATCCCCTCGACCATGACCCACAGCGCCCATACGACCACATGGCGGGCGTCGGCATCATGCCGCCGCTCAATTTTGCGCCCGACCGCTCCCCGCACGACCGCAGAATGTCCATGCCAGACCCGCTCAATGCCAGCCCAGCAGGCGGCCCAAACCGAGTCCTGCGTTCTCGGTCGCGTCCGCCATCGCGCCAAGCCGGCCACCCTGACGGCCAGGACGACTCGGGCTCGGCCTCATCGCCGCCCGGCTCGAGCAAGCTGCTCAAAGAATCGAGTGCGACGCCCTACTCCCGCTCTCCCGAACTACGAGTGTCGCACAAACTGGCAGAGCGGAAACGGCGGAAGGAGATGAAGGATCTGTTTGACGAGCTGCGGGACCAGCTGCCAGCCGACCGCGGGATGAAAGCGAGCAAGTGGGAGATTCTCAGCAAAGGTGCGCCCTGCCAAACGGCCTGCTCGCTGCTTGTCCAATGACGCATGATCCAGCCATCGATTTTGTCGGCCAGCTCAAGCAAGACCACCAGAATATGGCGCGCGAAATCGACATGCTCAGGCACGAGCTCGACGCCTCGCGCCAGGCCAACGGGCTGCCGCCATTTGTGCCTCCGCCAGGCGGCCCAGGCGTGGTCTACGGCGTGCCACCACCTGGCGTGCCTCCCCATCTCCTCCCACCGCCACCAGGCATGCAGCAGCAACAGCCCGGCCATCCACCACCTCCGCCGCACTCGCGTCCGCCATCGTCGCAAAGCGTGTTTCCTCCGGGCCAGGCGATGCCGCCGCAGAACGGCAGCATGAATAGATCAGAGGTGCCTCCGACATGACCCAGGCTGGCCATGCAGTGTTTTTTGTATCGATATCCGACCGAGCTTGGGACAATGTTCTGTTTGTGTTTTTTTTTGGCGATTTTCCGTTGGCGGTACTTGCGGTATACACCTCGTAATGTATTGTACCCAGTAGCATACTCCGATCTCTTTCAATGAGTCGTTTGTCTTGTGTGTCCGTTTTGAGTGCAACAAAGGCCCTGTTGGTCGCGTCATTGCCGCTTTCGTTACAACCACCATCACCACCTGCATATACCCTCCATTCGCTCCCTTTCAATGCCGCCCAAGAAAGACCTTGCGAGCGTACTGTTCCACCAGAAGAAAAAGCCCGTCAAGGACCAGCAGAAGCCGCCGAACGGCACCCCGCGCAAGCCACGCCCGCCACCCAAACCAGCAGCGTCGCCCAAGCCAGATCCCGGGCTCGAGCTCCCCGACGGTCCCTTTTCCGAATTCAAACTCTACTCCTCGGCGCTAAATGGATGGAAATACGACGTCATGAAGTTCGACTCGCGCAAGCCCGTCGACATCCAGTCGTGGCAGGAACCCATCAAGCTCAACCGCAAAGACCTCCACCGCGACGATGCCGTTGTCACCGCAGGACCGCCGGTGAGGCCCATGCTGGGGCTGGACGGGAAGCCGGTCGTTGGCTCTGATGGGAAGATGGTCATGGTCGATGCAGAGGGACGTGTGGCGTCGAATGATCCCAGCGGCAAGGGGAAGGCCCCGGCTGGGCTGGCGAAGAAGAAGTTCCAGAAGAAGACGCGGCAGGTGTATCTCGTGCCCGAGGAGAGGAAGCAGTTGCGCAAGGAGGAGCGGTACCCGTGGGTCATCGAGGACAACACCGGCCAGGAGGTCTGGACCGCGCAGCTCGACGACACCACCAAAGCAGAGATGCACTGCTTCTTCATGCCCGCAGCGAACGACATCTTCAAATTCGTACCCGCCCATCGCTGGTACAAGTTTCAGAAGAAGCTCAACCACAATCTGCCTGTCGACACAGTCACTGTTGAGTCTGCTGTACGTATGCATGTTTCATTGACTCTACGTCTACCGTAACAATGCCCTACAGTACCAGAAACACCAGAAACGCGACCCTACGGTATGGCTGCACCAGCGCACGGGACGCGGTCCATCAGAGCAGACGGCTGCCATGTTCAAGGCCGAGGCTGAGGGAACAAGCGTCGACTTTGGAAAGTCGCTCGTACACTCATCCTCGTCGAGTCTGGGTCCTGGTGGGCGGAAGCTGAAGATGGTGGATAGTGGTGGCGATCTATTTGGTGACGACGAAGAGGGCGAAGGTGGACGCCGGCGCAGGGAGAAGGAGCTTGGTGGCGACGGAGACATGGACGAAATGGTCTACGAGGAAGAGTTTGCGGATGACGAAGAGAAGATGGACGTCGATAATGATGACGAGGAAGCGAAGGAGCTTGAGGTTCGTGACCGGCCCGTCATACTTAGACTTTACTGATTGCTATTGCCAACAGGAACGGCTCAAGAAAGAGTACAAATCAGCAAACAAGACAAGAGAGGGGTACATTGACGAATCAGACGACGAGGATGCACCGAAGGTGTCGAAAGAGCAGCGCAGAATGCAAAAGTTGATCCGGAACCGAGAAGGCAATGACGCATATGAAAGTGACGACGAGAAGAATCCATACGCCAGCTCGGTGAGTCTGCCCCGTTGTCTTGCCTGAACTATGTGTGCTCATTTGCCTTTCAGGAGGAGTCCTCAGAAGAAGAAGAAGTAATCCCACCTATGACCCAGCCAAATTCACAAAATCCCGAAACACCGCCGAACCCGTCCCAGCCGCAGTCTCAGCCGCTTCCTGCGCCCGCGCCCGCCCCCCAGGACGCTGTATCTTCTGACGTACGCGCCACCTCGCCGAGCAGCCCCAGTTTGGGTGGGCATTCCGTTTTGGCAAGACGCGCCACAAGCCCGAAGCCTTCGAAGATGCGGGCAAGAAGTCCCAGCGGGAACAGCCCTCTTGCTAGTCGCGCGGGAAGCCCAAGCCCTGCACACAGCCGCGCAAGCAGCCCAGTGGCCGGTAGCGCCAGTAGGGCCTCGAGCCCCGTCAATGGCAAGAAGCGCAAGGCTGAGGAATCAAATGGATTGACATCACCTGGTGGCACACAGAACGGTCTTCAGCAGCCAAAGGCGAAGAAGAGAAAGGCGGCGGCGGCGGCTCCAGCTATGGAAGTCGCAGTGCCTAAGGGGCCACTGGAAGACTACATGCTCATAGAATGGCTGAAGAAGACGCCGGGAGCCTCGACGCTTACCTGCATCCACTACTTCAGGCCGTACCTGACGGATAAAGCCAAGAAGGACAAGTTCACGACGCTTGTGAAGGAAGTCGCGACGCTCACGGGGGGAACGCTCAGGCTGCGGCCTCAGTACGCTGGGATGTCTGCTCCCCAATCTCCCGCATCTTAGCGGGGTTATCTTGAGGTTAGTTTAGATTTAGTCTTAGTTTCTTATCCCATCACTACTATTCCACGTGAAGGATCTATGTACCTTGCGCTACCGTTGCATGTATGTACAGTGTCTGTTCGTTGTTAAATCAGACTGCTTATAAAGAACAGTGACGACCGGGACGTAGGGCGGAGACGTGTCTGTGATGTGAATGAGATTTTTATCGTGTGGCGTCGAAATTGCCTGACAGAAGTCAATCGGAGTCTACCGTCTTTCTGAACATGGACGGCTTCGGCCTTCAAATGAGTTGACGCGGTAAAAATCACTGGATCACCGACAGATAATTTGGTGCAGTGTCATCCATGCTGGACGGGGTATGTGAGGTTGCGAGGGAACCTCGTGAAATGTCTTGGCAAGTTGCGGCATTATCGGGAATCGGGATGAGAGAAGACTCACGAAGGGAGACGAAAGGTGCGTTCGTCCTCGGAGTTGATGAGGGAGAGCGTTTGCAGACGACAGGTATTCCATGGATGCAGTCAAAGATCCTGATGAGAGCCGCGCAGCTTTAGAGGTTCGAACTTGAGAACCGGATCTGCGATAGGTGGCCCGGATGATCCGCATCTGAAACCGATCTGTATCAGGGCAGACCAAGCCAAATTCTTTTGCGTTCACATTCCGGCTGGTTGTCGCCGTCTGTCTTTCTCTTTCTACGACCAACATGTACGTCTCTCTATTCCTGCTCGTGGGCACCGCCTGCGTCGCCACCGCCGCCCCCCAACACGACGACAGTCACGACCACGCTGTGCACCGACGCGTCCCCGGTAAATGGTACCATGAGGACGACCACTCTGTACACAGCCTGTTTCGACGTGCCCAGGACGATGGCACAGACTATCCCGACGTCGGCTCTGACGGTGAGCGCTTCCCTCCCCACTGATGCCCTTTTTAAACCCAATGCCAGAGTGGGCGGCCGCTTTTCCCCAAGGCTCCGACTCGCCTGATCCAACACAGATGCCCCAGGCGTGGAAGGACGCTCTCGCTGTCGCTGTATCTTCTGGCAAGATTCCCGACATCCCCCAATCCTCTACAGCAGATGGTACAAATCCGACCTACCCTAATGGCCTCGATCCCACAGGCTCTGTGGTCTGCTCGTCCACATACAAATGTCGTGCAGGCGACGAAGTCTGGGATGCGCCCGACGGCCAGGTTGGTATCAGCTTTGACGACGGCCCAGCCCAGGTAAGTTTACCAAGTTCAGACTAGCGTATCACAATTTTCTCATCAGTGTACGTTTGTCTTCAGGGCACAACCAAGCTCTTGAGCTTCTTGGACAGCCAGAACATTACGGCTACACACTTTCTGATTGGCATATCCATTCTGAACACCCCCGACGCCTTCACGAGTATCTACGAGCAGGGTGAGGACATCGCCGTCCACACCTGGACTCATCCATATATGACCGGGTTGAGTAATGATCAGGTCGTAGCAGAGGTACGAGCATTCGTATATTCCGCGTCTATCTTCCCGCTAAGTGGTCTCTAGCTTGGTTGGACCATGGAGATCATCCGCAACTCAACCGGGGGTCGCGTTCCCAAGTACTGGAGGCCTCCTTATGGCGATGCTGACAACCGCGTACGCGCTATCGCGTCAGAGGTACGCGTTCCTATAGCTGGATCTCGCTACACTGCAACTCACAAGCGCTTTTGCACAGGTTTTCGGCTTGACCACGGTCGTCTGGAACCAAGAGTAAGCCACCCTTTTGAACACTCCTCTCGAGTCACATACTGATGAATGGCGTGCAGTACTGAAGATTGGAGCATGGCCTCCGGTGGTACTACTCTGGATGTCATCCAGGCGTCGATGACTCAGTGGCTTACTGGTCAGTTCTGTGTCGGGACCTGAATAAGCAGTGTTCTGACAATCCGCGATAGGATCCAAAAGTCCTGGCCTCATTATCTTGGAGCACGAGCTGACGGACGACACTGCACAGGCATTCATGAATGCATATCCACTTATGCAGTCAAATGGCTGGCAAGTCGAGTCGCTGGTTCGAATCGAGTCGGACGGCGCGTACCAGAACGTCGACGGCAGCAGTGAGGACGAGCCTGTCAGGTTTGAGGACATCCTAGGCAACTTCGCGTCAACGTCGGCGAGCAGCACACCGACATCGGCTAGCGGCACGTCAGCGACGACGGCGCCTTCTTCTTCGTACGTTGTTTGATCACTTTCTATCTGTCTGGTAGACTAAGAGCTCAATAAAGGGCACAATCGTCTGCGGGCACGGAGACTACGAATCCCACCGGTTCCGGCTCAGCGATCGTTGCTCAATCCTCGCAGACGCAAAATGCCGCCATCGGTTCATGGTCATTACCCGGTCACGGATGGACTGTGGCATCGACGCTATTGATATCAATAGCGTCCGCCTTCACGACGCTAGCATAGATGGGCAGACACGGACCACATATCTCTTCTACCTCACATTCGTCATAATCACCCCTCGCATTTTCTATCCATGCTAGTATTGACCTTCACGTAGTCATTTAGACGACACGAGGACTTTTTCATGTGTTGTATCTACCTGTAGTCTTTGTACGCGCCATTCATAAGACATCCATAGCACACAGTACTACTACCGTTGTTTACAAGTACATAGACACTCATTGGACAATTTACTCTTCCGTCAGATTTCACATCAACACATATCGTACTCTGCGTGCAGTATTGAGTCAAAAATGCTCTTCGCGACCTGCATATCTGCGTCTTCCATCCAGTTTCCGATAGCACGACGAGCTCTGTGCAATCGGCGCATTGCAAATAAGACACCAAGTTGGGCCTTGACAAAGAACTGTCTACAACTAGTGAACATCTGTTCAGAAAGAGCTATCCAAGCATATTAACCGGTACTGGTCATGAATGCGCATTGCGCGTATATATTGTCGTAACGATGAGCGAGAGATATCGTGATAGTATCGTAACGACATGCCAAAAAGGTAAGTACTACCAACAAAGCCTCAGAAGAAAAGCAAGCAAGACAAACAACTACGAAAGAATGGAAATCGTGATAGGCTACAGTGTGTAAAGATCAGGACATAAATAACCATTAAATTTCTCGAGGTAGATATGTGAGAGTCTGTGGATGTGGAAGGAAGGCGTTTTGATTTGATTTGAGCTTGTATGAAGCGAATCAAGTGAGACTGGGCCACTTGAGTTTGAGCCCTTCTAGCCAGCGCATGTAGAGGAGCTCGGATATTGGTGATTTGCGTGTGGAGGGGTCTTCAGGTTTAGCGACGATGGCTGGGGACGCAGTGGGAAGTCCGCTGACGTCCTCTTGTACTTCGGTCACGACAAGACCCTTCGCCGTCATCTCGCTGCGTCGAATGACGCGTTTGTGAGGGAACAAGCCTCTCGATGTCTGGATGTGTTGTCGGATAGCGGAATTGCTAGAGAAGACGGTAAACGGAACTAGACGATGGAGAAGTAAGCAATTAGCTTACTCGTTGATGCCAGAGAGTATGTCCAGAATGACATTATACGCAAGATCGGGATTCGCCTCTTTGAGCTCTTCAAATCCGCGCGAGATCATACTGAGCGACTCAATTTCCCGCGCGTCCATGTCGTCCGCGATGGCCTTCTGCAATATCGGCTGTACCACGTCTTCCACGATGGCCTTTCCAGCCCTGCTCAACTCGCTCGGCGCACGTCTGTGAGACGTTGGCGACGACGGCGCGCTAGAGCTGCTGCCCTCTCTGCGCATACTTCCCACATACTCTGCCGACAATCGTAACGAGCCCGCCGTATCCACCTTCTTGATCGGCCGTATGGTGTCCACACCGTTCCCAAGATCACCTTCCCGCATGATGGTGCCATTGGCAGCGTGGCGAGCGGCATACGACGAACGACGCGAGCCACCCATCGTACTGCGCAATGAGCCGCTGTTGTAGGCAGGAGGGGGTACATCACTGGGAGGCGCATCGGGTGTAGAGCCTTCTGAAGAAGACGTATCACTTGACGCCAGAAGTGTAGCCATATCCTTTTCTAGCTCCGGGGTCTTGACGGGCTTGATGATAACCGTCGAGTGAGCAGCATCTGCAAGAAGACCCAGACCTCCGCCATGTATAGGATCACTACCCTTCGTAGCACCTCCAGTGTTAATGGATGCATGAGCCTCATCCTCGTCTTCTTCAGACAATTCAGAGGTGCTTTCGACGAGGTCCCTAGCCATAGACTTGAATGTACCCATTGCAGACGTTGTTGATCGGACGGTCTCGAAGTTCCAGTCACTTCGCATGGACCCCGCATTATCCCAAGCGAGGCTATTTCGGACTGTAGCCTGATACATCTGGCGTTTTGTCGGCGAGCGCGCGCGGTATTCCTGATGCCGTTCAATGAGCTCGGTAAGATATGATGTCTTCTTGGCGCCCCGAATGAATCGGTGCTGTAAAAGCTCATTTGCCGTGGGACGCTGCAGACCAGATGAGCTCAGGCAATTACGTTGAGATGCATGCGGGGCTCACATGCTGTGGGTTCTTTGTCAGACAGAGACTAACGAACTCTTTGAAGGCAGGGCTGAAGTTGCCCTCGAGAACTGGGGGTTTCGCTTTGGGAATGAGGAATAAGACGCGCATAGGATGGAACTCTGCAAGAGGAGGCTCGCCCTGCGCCATCTCGATAGCAGTGATGCCCAAGCTCCACATGTCTGCTTTCGCATCGTATCCAGCCTGTCGGATAACCTCGGGCGCCATCCAGAATGGTGTTCCCACAAAGGTGTGACGGAGTGTATTGGTGAGTTGGGCGGCGACACCAAAATCACCGAGCTTGACTTTGCCGGAGGATGAGAGGAGAATGTTGGCTGCTTTGATATCGCGATGGATGGTACCCTCGGTGTGGAGGTAGTCGAGACCCAGAAGAAGCTCGCGACAGAGTACGGCGATGTGGGCCTCAGAGAAAGGACCGGGCTTGAGCAGATCAAGACAGGACCCGCCTGCGAGGTATTCCATGATGATCCAGAGCTTGTAGGCGACGACGAAGGAGCCGTAGTAGCGCGTCACATACTCAGAGTCGCACTGGGCAAGACTGGCAATCTCCTGCTGTATTTCAGAGATGTCATCGTCCGAGTCCTCGAGGTCTATTCATGGGCGTGATTAGACGCAGACGGAGATGAGGGCGCGGCGCACCTATCTGCTTGACGGCGACGATCTGCTTGGTCTCGTTGTGCATGGCCTTGTAGACGGTCCCGAAGCTGCCGGTGCCGAGCTTCTCGAGCAGCGTGTACTGGCTGGCGGGGTTGCTGCTTGGCAAGGGATACGGCTCTCTAGGGCTGACGGTGGGAGAAGAGGGAGGGGAGCGCGAAAGAACCTTTGGCTGGGCCTTGGGGGAAACATTGTCAGAGCTGGGCCGTCTGAAGCGAGCGCTGGGAGGCATTTTGGCAGTCGTCGTCGTCGTCAGAGACGATGAGCATACACTATAGCATACGAGCCCAACGACACTACACACGTGCTCTGCTCCACCCTCCCATCATGGAACTTTGGAACAAACGCACGTCGCAGAATATTGATCGACTCACCATGTCGTCAGTGTCGTGAAAGTCGTTCAATGATATATAGGCGTTAAGGCGCTGTAGAGCGAGACCGGCGCCGCGTAGCCGTCGTCGTCGTTGCCGTCGTTGGAAGGTTAAGAGTCAAGACAGTCAACACCCGGATCCAGGCTCATCTTGACCAATCAAATGCGCGATGACCGGGAGAGTGATGGCAGTGAGAATCTTGAAAATACAAGTACTCCTGTTCATTCAACTCGTATACTTCGCGTCGATATTATGGCTCTGTCTTCCCGTGGTGCTTTGACATGCTGCCTTTGTCGAGTCATTTACACTAGAAAGGACAACGGACAGAACTAAAAATGAAACGACGATGTTTTTGCATCTGGCCAGAGATCGAAAGAAGTGTGGCACAATTTGCTTAGAGGAAGCCCACCGAAATACACGACGCGAGAAAGTCATAGCATAGCGCATGGATGAAGGGCATACACAAAGATACGGTAACCAGCACTAGTAATCCCTCATGCCTTCACAGCGTACTTTCGGACGGGGAAGTTCTGCTCCTTCTTCACCTGCTTCAATGTCTTCTGCGACAACTCGAACTGCGGAAAGGTTGGTCAGTTTGGTGTTAGGAATGCAGCAAGTCGACGCACCTTGGTCATTCTCCGCCTGATCGCCCGTGTCTTCTTCACCCGGAGGTCGAGGGGAAGGTACTTCTTGCCCTTGTAGTATTCCCGGAGGTTTTGGCGCGCCTTGTGGTTCATCACGGTCATCACACGTGCGATCGACTTGCGCACAGTGTTGCTGCCCAGTCCTTCAGTACGGCGGTCCACTCAAAGCAGCACGCAACACGCACATCTTAGTGAGCTTGGATGCCGAGCCACCAGCGATTTTTTGAACCCGCAGCGTCAGCAGCTCATTCTTGAGCTCCAACAGTTGTTTCGACAAGTCATTCTTCGACCTAGAGCAATCCAACAGCATCAGTATCCTCCGTCTGCATTTTTTCGATGGCGTGCGCACTTGGACTGGAGTTCGTAGGCCTTGACTTTTCCGGGCATCGTGGAGGAGGGGAGTCTAGATCCAAGCGACAGTGAGCGGAAGTGTGGCGCAAGCGACGGCGACGGCGACTATACCTTGAGGAACGGTGAGCACGACGAGGTGGGAAAAGTCGATCTGGGTCGATGCAGTTGCGGGAAATAAGGTTTGCTGATTCCCACGAAGGTGCCGAAATGCCGCGGTCCAGTCCCCTGCTCGGAGTCTTAAAGGCATAATCGCTTACGCTTGACAGTCTGACTAGGCGAAGCTACTCTTTCTATACATTCATTACTTCTCATGTCGACAGTACAGTACAGAGTCCAAGTGGTAGCTGTATCTCATCCGGCCGCATCAAATCCTCAAGGCTACAACAACTGAGACGCCACACAGAGCTTGCCAACCATACAAGGATTTAATCATTCCGGCTTTGGTGTTTATTAACCAACTCTTCAAACTTGACAAGTGAGCCGCCAAAGATGTCAAGTGCGCTGTCGACGAATGAGCTCAGGGTGTTCTCAATGAAAGTGGAGTTCCCTTGCCTTCCGTATGTCAAGTCAACGCGTCCGCCTGATAGCCGGTCGACGAGATCCAGGTCTTCGATGGCTGAAGAAAGTCACTCAATAAGCATGAAGAACACAAGCGGAAGCGCACATTTCGCCCCACCGGCGTATGTGGTGGGGATTGTCACCCACTGGCCTAGTCCTGTTGGCCGGTATGTCAGTATCGCGCGAATAAGGGGGAAACATTACGGACTGGATACGAGTTCCTCATCTATCCCTTGACAGAGTCCTTCCACGTCGGCTGCATGGATCAAGAATTCACTTGGAGACTAGTGAGGAAACACGATGGCCGCTCAAGAATGAACCCTACCTGCAGTATTCGGATAACATATCCAGGGATTCTATGGTCAATTAGTCTATGAAAAGACAATGAATAATATACACGCCTTTGGACACTTCCATGTCGGTTATGTCTTGCCATTTGTTCATGGCCACAAACCATTTGTCCTGCCGCCGACGGCAGCTGCAGGATGGTATCAATGTCAAGACGCGACCACGCGATGAGATCTACGCGCCTGACATCCACGACGAGTCGATCCTTACCAACAGCGTCGCGGACTGATTTTAATCTCTCCAGGGAGAACTTGGCACCCGGAAAGAGAAACGAAGTCACGATAACCTTCGCGTAGATCAGAACGCGTAGGAAACTCTTGGGAAGGGATGAACCTTTCCAGCTCCTGCTTCGATCCATTCTGGCGCGTTCTTGTCGTGTATTCCACCGCCGACCTGAAGTCCACCTGAATTCGAGGCGCCATCAGGATCTGTGATCGCGTCAAGAATGGATTCATTACCAGGCCACGCTGCTAGCGCCTCTCTTGCAGCATCATCGTTGCCTGGGCCGAGCTTTATCACATGTCCACCCTCGAGGTTGTGCTTTTTGTAGAGCGCGGCGAATACAGCAGGAGATTGTCTTGCAGACAATCTCGGTTTGACGCCAATGGAGATGAGCTGCTACTTACGTTGCAACAAAGTTCGTCTTTAAGGTGCTTGGAGAGTGTTCAGAGAGTGTACCCCCAACGATCTGCTTGACTTGGCCATCGTGCAAGTCTATGCAAGGCCTGAAAGCACTCGGCATTTTCCCCGAAGGTGAGCGTAAAGCGTGAAGTAGGATGTCGGAGTGATCGTCCCGAGGTCCGAACGACCAATTAGGCACCGATGCCCCTGGTACGACTTGGCTTTGGCCTTGGTCGTCCATCTCCAGCTCGTCACTCGTTTATGCCTCTTCGCTGTCAGTCATGGTCCACGTACTGACTGCTGTGTTCCTCTCACTTGCCCTTCCTGTCCTTTCCTCGACTCTCCCATTCACCACCACCAGACGCTCCACGCTCGATACCAATATTGTCCGCAGAGAGACCACCAATGGCACCGACACCACTTATGACTTGACGTGCGTCAACTGCAGCTACGACGGGCGTGGGATATGGCTGACCCCTGGATTAGCACCGTGCGCGACTTGATATACATGTCCAACGTACGTGCTTGATATTGTTTGCTTTGATGCGCGGTATTGACGCTCTCTATAGATGAGCGCTGGCGGACAAGGTTAGCTGACACGTTGCGGGGGAGGAATCAGTATGCTGACGCGCCCGACGCAAAGACTATGTCGTTCAGATGGATACCGGCTCGTCCGACTTGTGGCTCAAGGCTGATAGTCCTCCTCTCACCAACTCCCAGCAGACTGTACGCCCTCTCGCTCCCAATCACAATTTCCTCTCACTGAACGTTTATTTAGTCGCTAACGACTAACCTTACCGTGAGCACAGAAATATATCACCACTTGTTCTAGACTCATTCATAGCAGTTCGGTATCGGTTGGGTCTACGGCACCGTTTCCTACATACCAGTCGAGTTTGCAAGGTCTGTCCAATTTTGCTCCTTCCTCTCTCTCATTACATACTCACGGAAGCCTTATCGTGCAGCGTGTCCGTGTCCAAGCAAGCATACGTTGACGTGACATCCGCGGACAACCCCGCACTAGGCTACAATGCCGACGGACTGATTGGTCTCGGGTTCAATTCTCTCTCTACTGTCGACTCTCTTCTGAACGGAACCGGATCCACTGAAGGGCGTAGCTTGCTGTACAATCTTTTCAAAGAGAACCCTGAGCAGAAGAACTTTATCGCCTTCTCATTCCAGCGCAGCACGGATTCGACTGATGAGGTTCAGGGAGGGTTTTCCATCGGTACGCGTCAATTTGCGAACCCCCGTTTCTTATTTCTCACTTCGAAAATTATCAAGGTGAATACGAGGAAAACTACACGGCCATTGCCAGTACTACGAATATACCCACTTGGCCAGTCAGTTCTGCCAAGCGATGGAATGTCCTTGTTGAGGCATTCATCATTGGTGACAAGACTGTGTTGCCCTCCACTGTTGTCGATGCTGCTCCTGGAAACAAGGGAGTGGCCTTGTTTGATACCGGAACGTCGTATTCGTGGGTACCATCACCTTGATCTCCGTGTTCTCTCCCTGACTGTTGCGATATGTAGGTATGTGACCAAGGACATTTGCGATGCCATTTACGGGTCAATCAGCGGCGCGTCGTACGACGAGTCGACGGGATATTACAACGTGCCCTGCAATGCTGAAATTGATATGGCCATTCAGATCAAGTATGCTTCTCCAATCATGTCATACGGCCAAAAAATTCTGATATCTTCTAGTGGAAGAGTGTTCCCTCTGCATCCCCTCGACATGAACCCATCAGACTATGGAGGAGACAACACGTGTATAGGATCGTTTGTTCCTGGAACCATTGCAACTGATGAGGGACAATTGTATGTCGATGAATATTCCAGGAATATTCTGCTCTCCTGATTCTGATCCATTGGCAGTGACTATATCTTTGGCGTCAACGTTCTGCGATCCATGTACTCTCTGTACGACTTTGGCGACTATGACTCTAACGGCAACATGGGTGATCCCTACATCCAGCTTCTCTCACTTGTCGACCCGGATTCTGCCTCGAAGTCATTCTGCGAGGCTCGAGGATGTACTGCAAAGACTGGGATCACATATCAGACTTCCAGCAACACTTACAACGGGCCCTCCAACAGTGTTTCTGTCTCTGGGAGCACCGCGACGGCGCTGGAGCACTTCACCACATGGTTCCCTGCGATGCTCGGTATCATGGCCCTCAATGCCGTGGTACTGCTTGGTCTCCTCATATTGGGCATTGTGCTTCTGGTCCGCAAATGTAGAAAGGGTCGTTCAGCGGCGAGGGTCCCGGCGTCCAGGCTCAACTTCCGCAACAGTACGGCCTCAGTCGCGACGGGGGCGCAAGCTCACACATACGAGCCCGTGTCAATGGCCATGACTGAGGACACCATGGTTCCCCCTTCCCCAGCTTTCCGCAGATTCGAGGGTAGTTCGCTCAAGCCAGGGGACCGGCCGAAGAGTTTGGCTACGTTGCCATCGAACTCGAAGTACGACGACGATCAGGAGGACGCATTATTGTCGCCCGCTTCTCCAGGTTTCAAGCAGTACGATATGCGCCCACGAAGCGTAGGGATGCTGCCTTCTCAAGCGAATGTGTACAAGAAGATTGGGGAGGATGAGCCGTTCACTCCGCCTGGCAATGTCCTTGACAACGTTCAGGAATTGTCGCCCTCTGCGTACAATAGGGCGGAGTCTATCCGCGTCCCTTCGTCTCCTTCCCAGGCGTCCTTCCAACAATCTCCAAGTGACGATACCATTGATCCTCAGCACTCGCCCAGTGTTGTGTCCTATAACCCCCAGCAGCAGCAACTGCACCAGCTGCAGGATGCAGCTTCGATGTCTCCGGAAACCGCACCCCTCCCGCCCTCTCCTTCTGTTCGCTCCTTCCGTGACTCTTCGAGGCCGACATCCCGTTATGTTGATGCACCACTGGCACAGCGGCCCAATTCTCGATATGTCGACGCACCACAGCGGCCCACGTCGCGTTATGTGCCAGACCCTTCGCAACAGGCACAGTCCCATAATGCGCCGAGCATCCAGTTGTCTGAGCCGCCTGTACCCGGCGGAGGTCGCCCGAGCCCATTGAACAACGTGCTTGACCCCACAGCGATGGGAGGAGACCAAGATCTGGCGCCACCCAGACCGTCCTTCAATGGGCGAACGGACCGACCTCTGAGTGTTGGTGTGCTGCCTTCGCAGTCGAACAATCCCTACCAGCCTCAGTTGAGGTCTCCTTCTCAGCGTGGTGTTAATGCCATTCCCAGTAACCTTAGGCCGCCCAGTAATACCCAGAACGATCCTAGGCCGATGAGTATGATTTAAGTGGACATTGTTTGCGTTGTTTTTCAGTATCAGTGTTCTGTAGTACATAATCTTATTGGGTATATAGCGTACACAAGTGTGCTGTTGAGATAATACACAGAGGCTCAAATCCAATGGGAGGGACCTGTATCAACGCACCATGGGGGCTTGTTGTGTTTTACGCTGTCAATTGAGGGATGAGGGGATTGGTGGTTGTTGACTAACCACTGCGCGAACCTAGGCGCGCCATGACGTCCTCTGAGTTCTCTTGCTCTTCCACTGTATCCGATTGGGTTACCTGCCGGCAGTGAGTCGATGCAGAATGCGAGGTGTTGTCTGAGAACCATACCACTCGAAGAACAGACTTCTTGGATGACTCCTGCAGCTCGCCAGCGATGATCAATTCATCAAGAATCTATTTGTTTATCAGCACGAGGCAGAAGGAACTGACATTGCGGCATACAGCATAGGCTTTTTGGAAGTTGAAGATCCTAAGAAGTATTCCGTGGGTGAGTACCGTGTCAAATGTCATGAACAGATGTCAGAACCCACAAGTCGAGTTCGCAAACCTGTACGCGTCCAGTCAGCACGCCAAACGAGTGAGACATATGGAAAGAGTAAAGAGCGTACATTTCCAAAGTACCTGTCGAGGACTTCGACATATCGATGTATGATTTCGAGGGTCACCAGCTCATTGTCTGTCGACCCGATGCCGCAGACGAAGAATAGTGAAGCATAGCGGCGGTAGACCACCTTTGTGTCTACAAAGCGCGTTGAGGCCAGACAGGAGCCGCAGAGGGAGAATGTACCCTTGTATTCGAGAACATTGCACATTTTGGTGCGTCGAGCAAGGACGAGCTGTGTAACGTCCTTGACGATCTTGGCCTTGGTCTTGGGTGGGAGTGTCGTAAACCATTTCGACAGTCGAACCTTTCCTGGCCCCCATTCAGCAGACAGACGTTGAAGCAGCCAAGGATGCGGGCTGACCTTGTCGGGACACGAGGAGGATATAAGTGATCATGGTGGTTTCGGCACACGCTGTGGATGTCGGCCCGGTTGAACCGGTTGGCTCTTGCCACCATTGCTACCCAAGCCATGAGCGCATCGGATCGCTCCCTAGATCTAACATATATCCTTTCTTCGTCAAGCTGGTCTGACACTTCGAGAAGACGAACGACTCCTATCGTATGGCTTTGCGGTTACGACCCATCGGCGCAAACTCCCAAAAGATATCTCATTGAATTGTATCTCAATGAATTACCGCATATTTCACAGCCGGTGTCTGCGGCCTTTGTGAGGACATTACCAGCTCTGCGAGGCCCTACCAGCAAGACGACACTGGCACGAAGTAATGCTCATTCGTTACCTATTCTGTCGGATGACGAGACGCGGCAGTAATTCATCAAGTCGCAGGCTCGAGTTTGCATTAGGGCGCCTCCGAAGCAGGTCCTCGAGGATCCGTTCTCGATAGCAGGTGGTTCAGAAATTGACGCCCGAGCTCGTTTCTTACGTTATTTCTGTCCTCGCTTGGTTACATTGACGTGCGCCACAGCGTGTTCTTCTATCAAATTGCAGGAACGCCTACCGGCATTCCGATTGCATTGGATGTGCGGTGTCAGTGTTCCCTTCGGTGAGTATAAAGACCGTTCGTCTCATTCTGATGACGTCCAAACTCCCCCAGCCTGACCAGATGAGTGCTCCCGACCTTGCAAGAACCTACGGAGCCCTGCTCATTGGTGGGAGTTTCGCTATCATGTATGTAGTACCTCAACGCGCTCTACAGCTAATCACGCCTCCTCACACAGGTTGAGCGGGGCTCTACTTTTCCAAGTCATCATCTACTTTAGATTATACGCGCAGGACTCCAGGAAGAAGAAGATAATGGTGAGTTACTTCTGTGCGATCGCTGCCCATCTCTAACCCCCAACAGGTTTTGACTGTCTGGTATGCTGTCGTCCTCCACATGAGAAGAAAAACTGAGCCTCATCGCGCTTAGGTTTCTCGACTTTTCACATTCAACTTTCATTTTATTCTCATTATTCGACTACCTCATCAATTACTTTGGCGATACTGCGAGAGTGGATCACATTCCTTGGTACGGTCTGCCTCTGTCATTATGATGATTCATTCTGAGGTTACTCCCCGGGCGCTCTAGGTCAATTGCAGTACGCTTTCCCCTGTGTTCACTGGTCGATTTTCACTCATCCCACGAAGGTAACAATCGTGATAACTGTGCGAATTTCGATACTATTGCCTTCTGTTACTATGCATTGATGTATATACAACAGGCGGTCCAAACCTTGATCGCGCACTGGTCAGTTTCTGAAAAGTCGTCCTTAGGTCCATGTCTCATCCCATGCAGCTTCTTCGTTTCCAAGATCCATGATTGTAAACGGTCTTCCCCTCTTGGCCCGCGTTTGGCGCTCATCTATCCATTCAGCCAGTGACAAGAATTGGTGGATCACAGTACCAATCGTAAGAAGGCCTCTATGTCCTGGACTTCGGCGGATTTGATGGTTTTTCTCAGCTGATGCTTGTCTTTGCTCGTCTGGGTGAGCTCTTTGTCTTGCAGACCTGTCATAAAACCCGAAAGTAAACCCGGTTGCTTCAGGTGCCGCATCAGGTGCATACCTCAGTACTATCTTGGATATGTGGCGGCGCTGACTCTTCCCTTGGGCATAGTCTCCACCACGGAAATGTGGGACCCTTTACCCACATACGCCTTATTCTGACGGCTACATAGGATACGATTGCACCGTTTCTCCGCATTCGTGCAACATTACCCCGGAGTATGCACGACGTACGCCCTTAGTGAGCTAATGTACTGACTGTCAACCTTGCAGTGGGTGTTCACAACTGGCCTAACACTGTCTGCCGCGGTGGACATCATTATCACAGCCCTTATGTGTTACTTCTTACGGCGCTTGCGGCGCCAAATCGACGTTCCTACCTTGTCAGTTCTGCTACATACGGTTCTTACTACGGCAATACTGATGACACCCAATACAGGATGATACAAGTCATCGACTCATTGACGCTCTGGACCCTCGAGAACGGTCTCTTGACCTGGTCAGTACTAGCCTAGCATACCCCATTGCCTCTTTGACTGAATTGCGGTCTCCAGCCTAACGACAATAGCATCCTTGATATGCGTACGTCTTTCGCATTTCTCCGCCTCACGTCCAGATGAGTTGATTCGGATCAAGTGGCTGACAATGCCCACCAATCTGGTGTTCCTGGGACTACACTTTGTCATCGGGAAGCTGTACGCAAACTCGCTTCTCGTGTCCTTGAATACGCGTAAGGAGCTGCGGGAGTTGCGGGCCAAGATTCGGGGCTGGGGGGACATGCCTGTGTTGTCTGCGGAGGACTTTTACACGCAGCATCCGCAACGCCGGTTATACCGTCCATCGCGTGGGGTATGTACATCGGTTCCACATGGACTACGTATTCGTTATCTGACTTTTATCTCTAGTTGGAAGTAACCGTGGAGAGGACCGTCGAGCAGACCTTGGAAGAGCGCCGCTCCTCAGTTGGTGCACCCCCACGAAGCCATTATTCCCCGTATTCCAAACTGCAATTGAACCGCTACCCGACCGTGCTTGAATGGCAGCGAGCGAGCGTTTATGGTGTCTGATTCCAACGTTCTGCCTCTTGAATTCTTTACTACTGTGATAATCTTCACTGGCTCCTCAAACTATCTTATAGCAAAGTAACTTTGTAGTCTGTACACGAGTAGTCATTCGTAAGTTGTAACAACATGTACTCACCCACACCCCACATTCATTACATATATACATCGCTGTAAATCTACGTATCCAGCAGAAGCACTTATATCATCTCTTCTTTCAACTTTATCACTGCTCCGTGCTGGGATCTACCCCTGGCTGTTACACGACCCCGCACCCAGTTCAAATCGTGATTGTCTCAACACCTGTTACTCTCTTGTCCCTCGAGGTCCGAGGAGTGGTATGTCGCGAAACTGGAGTATGGATGTGTGACCACAACAAACTTCGAAGATCAGAGACTGTCAGTTGCCATCTTCTGTGTATTCTCAATTAGTGTGGCTGTCTACTTCGTTTCTCACACACTGGGTGCATCTTGATCGTGCTCCGAAAAACACATATCCGATACGAATAAATCAATGCTCGGGTTCACGACCAGCGTGAGGGATACTGATCTCAGAGTCCATCCTCTTCAACTACCATGTAGGTTCTTGAGTCTGTCAGTGCAATGGCAGGTAGAGCTGAAACGCGTAGACTGACGAGGCAAGTGGCGTACTGAGACCATTAGCTCACATGCCGAGATCGGAAAGTTCCTCCGCGCCACTGGCACCATGCCATCTGTTGATCAGTGTAGTAAAGAACCGATTGCCATCTTTTTCTGGGGGGCGGTGCTCCACCTTCTCCTTCCCTTGTCCCGCTTGGTCCCTCAATGCCTCAGGCTCAGACAAAGACTAGTATAATACAATTCCTTCCTTCCTTCCTTCTTATGCAGTACCCCAATCCCCAGTCCCCTGCTAAACGCCGTTCGTCCTGAAATGCTGATATCACCATAACAGTTCCATTACGCTTCCTCGCACCGCTGCCCGAGTGCATCTATCCATCTCTTGATGCAGTTACACATTCATGTTGCTCATCTGATACGGATGGGCTCTCTTACTTATGGTCTTCGCGAGTTTTGGGATGTGATCTGTTGCCCACGCGTACGATGAAACCCCCAGCTATCGACAAGGACATGCGGGTGAGTGATATCTCTATCTCCCTCAGGCTGCTGCTTCGTGCTCACAGAACAGCTATGAAGGCATCGTTCATACGTTCGTACAAGCTGGTCGTCATAGGAGCTGGCGGTGAGCCTCGTCGTCGTCGTCACTTGGATCTGAGCTCAGCCGCATCGGAAGGTGTGGGCAAATCGGCGTTGACCGTCAAGTTTGTCAATAACCGGTTCGAGGAGCGTTACGACCCTACGATCGAGGGTATGAGTTTGTGCTGAGATACCTTGAGAGAGTCAGGCGATTGAGCATGCGTCGGTAGACTCCTACCGCAAGCACTACGTTGTCGACCACGAGATGGCCTCGCTTGAGGTATTGGACACTGCCGGCCAGGAAGAGTTCTTGCGAGTTGCACTTCTGTTTCTGGTTTCCATGTGACGCGCTGACCGAGATTCTCTAGCTCGATGCGGGAGCAGTACATCCAAACTGGCGAAGGATTTCTCATTGTGTACGACATCACAGACAAGCCCTCGTTTGAAGAAGCCAAGAAACTACACCGGCAAGTACTGCGTGTCAAAGGCCGTCGTTCGTTTCCCGTCGTGATCGTCGCCAACAAGTGCGATCTGGAGCTTCAGCGACAAGTGATCAGGAGCGGTATGTCTTCTCCTCCTTCTCGAGGTTGTCCTGAGCACGCGATCCTAAGATGGGCACGATACTGCTCAGCGATTAGGAGTTTGTCACGTTGCAACCTCTGCGAAGAGCGGGCTCAACATACACGAAGCCTTCGTCACCCTCGTTCGCGAGATCCGAAGGTACAACCAGGTATGCAAGGCTATGTCGTCCAGGCGATGCGCGATGCTCAGATATCGGGGGTCTCTAGTTCCAACGACACAGCAGATCGTGCTCCAATTCGACCGTTTCAGAAAAGGGGAGGTATTTCCAGGACGAGCCTCAAGCGGGTTGCGGAAACTCAGTCTGTGTAATTGTGTGATCTGAACGTTTCGGTGCAAGGATGTCGGATAAGCAGTCCCAGGAGGTTATTCCGGTATAGACTTATGGGTGACATATGAGTTGGGGACTCGCTACCGCGATCGGTGGCTTTCATGGACGTCGAGCGTGCATGGAGCCTGAAAGTCTGAAGTATGTGTATTTTCGGGGTAATACAGGGATCCAGCGTCAAAAAATACAATCTGCGTGTCGTCTGTCAGTTACAGTATCGGTGACCCGTTGCCTAGTGCGTTCGTTTCGAGTCAGTTGTTGGCAGGTTTGATTACTTACTGTGTGCTCTTTGGGGAAACTAGACTGCCTTCCAGCTATTGCTTGGGCGCAGAAGCGCTCGAACATACCCTGGATATGCTACTAGTCTTCTGGCCGTCCATGGTGTACGGAGTCTAGTTGTGCACTGAGGTTGGACGATTGGGAAGTTGCGAAAGAGTTGCGGCAGAGTTGCGGTCATGTGTCGTGGTATCCACGTGATTCTACCTTACTCCAGGACTCAGCTGACAGAAGTCCATTCCATCACCTGTGCACAAAGTCTTCCTCGCCTGGTTGAAACCAAGTTCTGACCGTTTGTCGCGCCGTAGTTGACCGTTTGTCGCGCCGTATTGCCGACTTTGCCGACCAGTTGCCGACTACGCACTGCGCATGTGATTCATGCTGATACAAAGCAATTTAGGGGCGTCATGTCGCACTCAACTCTAGCCATGTCACCTTGGACTCCAGATCCTGACTTCTTCATTGACACCCCGCGTCTAATTCTGACACATATTCTTCCCGACTCAGTGGAACATTGCCAATGTCTGGTCGATATACATACCTCGTCAGTCTCAGTCGCGCGCCGCTTGGCTATCCCAGCATCGCATCCTTCATTCATGAACACGGTCGAAAAGGCGCGTGCCCACATTGTGGGCCGGACAGCAAGCATTCACGCTGCGGACGGTCCGGGTCATGGAAAGTATCTCGTCTCAGAGAAGACCGCATCCGGCGGTGTTGGGCGCCACGTCGGGGTCGTGTCACTCATAAGGACTCGTCCGGAATGCGATCCCCAGACGCTGCTTCCGATTCCAGACGTTGGATTTGGCTTCACTGAACAGGGCATGGGAAAGGGATATGCGACGGAGGCGGCACGCGCTCTCACGGATTACGCGCGCGAGCACTGGGGTGTCACAGAGTTTGTCGGTATCACGTCTCCGACAAACATGGCAGCCAGAAGAGTCATGGAAAAGCTAGGTCTGGTGGAAAAGGGCGTTATGGAGCTGAGGATGTTCCCTGGCAGAGAGGATATTGTGTACGGTCCTGCAGAAATTTCCGTGGATCTTCGCGATTACTCGGTGGCCAAGACCGTTGTATGAATGAACGACTTCCCCTCGAACGTCTGTAACGGACTATTGACACGATCTTACCCACTCAAGCACGTATCTTGAACAAATCATTCGTGTAGACGGCGCTTCCATAGAGGAAGTCCTCCTTTTCGACTATGTCCTTTGATACTCTCAACTATGGACGCCGTCACTGGCGCTCTGTAGAAACTTTTTTCTATCACCTGGGCTGGATGCGAGCGGATAACCTTCGTGGCGTGGTCTTTTTGCGCCCGGGTACGTTTCTGTTCAAACAATGGATTACTGGCGCGAAAGGCCCAGAATCATAAAATCCTGGTGCGAAAGGCCCAGAAGATACATGGTGCTAAGTGCCCGGTATGGATGACGGTTAACGACCTAAGTCACCCTTGGAAAAGGACCACCACCATGATCGGGGTGGTCCAGCGTCAGGCCTCTCCGCGGCCCAAGGGACTAGTACCTTCGGGGAAGCTAACTGACGCCCGAACGAGCAACACCAGCTCGGGAGGAAAGCCTACGGGCAGAGTCCTACGGGACGGTCAACACGACCGCGGCTACGGCCGCCCGCCTACTGTAATGGGGGCGAGGTGGAACTCCCACTCTTCAGACCGCACTCACTACACATAACCAGCACCGTTAAACCCACCTTCCGTCCAAGTAGGAACACGAGCGAAACACCTCCACGACCGCTGTCAAGCAGCTGCCGCCCTCTTTCCCTCATCCCCTCATACCCGCAATACGTGGCCTCTCCGATTACATAATATGACGTACATAGTGGCTGGATTCCGCTATATAAGGGATTTCAGCCATGAACTACGTCATCGAGCAAACCGGATCCGCAACATACGCGGCCCGTCTGAACGTGGAGCACCAGCTGGGGAGGGAAGTCTAAGGGCATAGTCCTACGGAACGGTCAACTCGACCATGGCCACAGCCGTCTGCCTACTGCAATGGGGATGAAATGGAATTCCTGCTAATATATATACACACAAATACATACCCGCTGCCTCTATGTCACGCACAGCCTCACGAGCAGAGAATTGAGGCCAAACGAAGGGAGCCGAGCCACGAAGCCCAAAATAGCAAGCCGAGAAAACACCGAGAGCGCCCCCCTCCACCCGACCACCACAGCCAGTCCCCTACCCATGTCGAAAGGGAGCAAACGCTCACACAACGACATGAAAGAGGCCGGGAAAGATCGTGAGGTCAACATTAGCATGGCAAGGGACAAGAAGTCCGCTGCCCAATCCAGGACGACGCCTGGCTTAGAGATGTATGGCTCGTCGCCGCCAAGACCTCCCGCCAAAATTCTGGTACCGGACACCCCGTCCAAGCCCGCTGAGAAAGCACCTAGAGCAGGCAATGACAGATTCAGGTAGTGAAAACCTGCCCTCACCTGCTTGAACCACCATAACACCCAACAGACAGGAGGATGTCCACGACAGTACAGAGCCAATCTCAGAGGACGAAGGCCCCATCCCGAGCCCAACCCCATTCACCTCACAGGCCGAGGCTAGCGTACCGACCCCCGCCAACAATGCCGCCATGCCTGTGGCGCCTCAGCCCAGTGCACAAGAAGTCACCACGACGCTCACAGCCCAACTTCTCGAGGAACGCGCTCGCTTCGAAGCCATGTTCGAAAGGTTCAAAGCCGACACGGAGGCCCGAGAGAAGGAGAAGGCTGAAGAGACGGCGCGGAGGGATGAAGCGCGAGAGCGCGAGTTTCAGGAGAAGGAGCGCCGGTTCCTCCAGATCTCGAGCGCACAAAATGAACGCATCGATATGTTCAAAGCGGCGTACGACAAGGAGGCGGCGCGGTCCAGGGACCTTTCCAGCCGCCTCTTCATGAAGGAGAAGGACATTAGAAGGAGGATGGAGGCTCTTGGAGAGGACGGCTCTGAGTCCACCGATACGCCCCCTGTTACGACCTGATCCCGCCGTGACAAGGACCCGCTCACGAGAGACCACCCCTGTAGTCACCTCGTAGCTTTCCTGCGGACGTAACGCCTGCATCCGGAGTATGTGCTCGCTCGATCGATACTCGTCGAGCGTGGGGGCCCTCAACGGTCGCACCTCTTGGACGTCGGAGGATGATCCCGTCTGTAGCGGATCGAGGACGAGGGGACAAGAGTTGTGGAGGGGAGACATGGGATGAGTCCTTAGCGCGGAAGGTTCAGAGTACCCGACGGGGATGAGGGGAATAAACTTGATAAGGACGAAGTCTGCGTATCAACTACAAGGTACTCGCGTATTTATACTGTAATCCGAATTCCGTACTTCCGCCTTCGCGAACCTTCCATCGGGCGCGCGGGCGCTACGTCGGGAGCGCTCCGACGTCAGGGCGCCAAGTGGTTCCATTGGTCCTTGAGGCGCGCCGGATCGGGCGTCGCTGATTGGGCGATGGGCGGGATAAGGCGGGCTAGAGCGGGGCGCGCTCCTGTTTGCGCAGCGCTGACGAGGGCAATGACGACGTCGGGCTCCTCGGTCGCTCCTATCGATACCCGACGCAACGGTCATAGCGAGACCCAGCGCGCGAGGCGGGATCCCGAGGTACGATGCCTGAATCGAGATATCGGCATACTCCGTGATGGCGCGATCGTTTACCGCTGGTAATGGTACACCTTCGGGGCGTAGTGCAGCATACGGGGCGCAACCTAGTGACTCACGCGGTCTGGTGACGAGGTCAGAGCCAGGTCATGACAATATCCCCTCTTCAAGTTTCTCGTCCCGAGAAACGCCGAAGATGACTTTGCTATTATCGATGCTCTCTCGTACTCCCGTAAGGACTCGGTACCCGGCAGGCGAAGTATAGCCCTCTCGGTCCCGTCAGTGGTGACGACGCGGGCTAGAACATGGTGTAATCCAGTTATCGTTGTAGTCGGTGTTTGTGGGACAGCTTGGGTAAGTCCGTTGGCCAATTGGTTCAGTAGATGCCGTAGGCGGATCGAAGTGTCGAACGTCGTATGGGTAAGGTGATGCTCGATTGCGATGAGTTCGCACTGTACTCGTCTATCGAGGTTTGGAATGCCTGGAACGTTCGGCCCAAGAGGGCTCGTCCCGCGTTTGATAAATGTGTTCGAAGCGCCACGCGCTTGAAATTTTATCGAGTTCGAGTTCTGCGGAAAATGGAGAGTTTCGCCGCATTGTCCGCCTTAGGACACGGGGTTCCCGATGAAGCGTAGATCCTTCTCACGCGTGCTCAGATTGAAGGCTTTTGGGGATGATGAGAATTTCTCCGAGAAGTGCAAGAGGTTTGATGATATGGAAGCTGATCCTCCGCAGTTAAGCGTTTCTGCGGTAAAGAGACCCCCCATCGGTCGAGAGGTTGAGTTACCGAGACGCGACTCTTGCTGGCTGGAATCACGTGGTCGATTAGGCGTGGCGTATGCGTCCGCCATCCATATGGAAGTGCGTTTGCGTGGTAAGTCAACCCGATGTTGAGACCGCCTTATCCGCCGTCGTAGACGCTGATCGGTCTTCTATAGTTCGAGTTACGCTGAGGTTTTCTGAAATAGCACCCGCGCCACGCGTCAGGTACCATTGATATTCGCGGTGGTGTAGTCCCAGGTTTCCGACGTGGTCCTACTTCGATGTATGGATGGCTTGGGAGCTCCGTGTCCTTGTATGGGACTTCGATCCGAGATATTGTCCTTTGAGCAGCCTGGGGACGCTTTGTAACGTTTTATTCTGGTGAGCCGGTCTCTTGGACCTAGGCGCTTTCATGAAAGTTAATCTCTGATGTCCCAGAAGGTCCCCAATCGAGGGTGAGAGCGGGCGTTTTTGACGCAACGGCATCGGCACTGGTCTCGAGAGAGTGTCCTTTTCCTTGCTCTCATCTGCCTCTGGCAATGCCAACATCTCTTTTCGCGCTTCTGGCTCTTCGGTCGGTGGCTATGCCACCCGATGCGATCGTCGTGGTCGACGTCCGTGGTTTTCGAGTCTGGGCGCGTCCTTTGCGCATTTCGGTCGTCGTTCGTGGGGAATGGGCCCGATGTATCACCGTCATCGACGAGACGTTGTCCAGCTCGTGCTCGCTCGACCATTGTTCGTGGGATTCGTCCACTTGGTTGGCGCTGGTGAGTGATTCGATGGCTCTTGTTGAAATATATTGGCGAGCGATATGCACGTAGTTCACCCTCCTGCGAGCCGCGCTCGCTTTCCATGAGGAAGTCGCATTTCTCCCGCCCGAATCTTGGTCTTCGCTGTCCTATGCGCCGTTGGGCGCAACCGTGGAGTTTTGTTCGTTGGCCGTCTGTGCCTGGGTCCTGCTGGTACCCACCGGTGAGTCGTTGAGCCGCGCTCTCCTGTTATTTCTCGGTCTCAACGCCTTTCTCTTTAGCGGCGGAATCCATCCCTTTCGAGTTCTTAGCTGTTAGCTATGTGGACCTCCGTCTGGTCCTTCGCTTCTTCTGGAGCCGGTGCCCACGTCGAGACCTGGTCACTGCCATCTGGGCGTCGTCGGTGGAGGCTGAGATCGTGGACCAGTGGCAGGAGCGCTTGTCGGGCGAGGCGTTGTCCGAACAAGAGATGGAGAAGGAGTGGGGGGTGACGACGGATTGGTGGGAGGGCTCGATGGATTTTATATCTCTTTTTGAACTGTTCGTGGGTTTGTAGTTTTCCCAATTTATATGCCTTTTTTTTTTTCGACACTCCTCTTGAGAGTGGACCCCCGTCCGGGGAGTAGGCGCGCAACGTGATTCGCGCGTACTGCGATCGTGATTGTTCTGCGCGTCGCGATAGGTCCGGTGCCTGATCGTCGTGTGGTAGTAGCGATACTCGCGCGAGGTGAATCTTGGTCGGATTCCTTGGTTTTTTACGTGGCCTGTAGGAGTTTGGGTATAGACATCCCTTTCCCTGAGGCGGTTTCGACCTCGACGCGGTAGTCCACGACTACGTTCGCGGAATCGGTATTTTTCTCTTTTTGTTCGTGTGATGGGATATCCCTTTTATATCCTGAGAGGTTGACTGGGGATTCATCTCCCCGAGATGCTCCCTTGATGTTCGTCTGTGTAGCGAGGTCCTGATCGATATGTGCCATGTAATTGTTGCGTCCGTGGTAGATAAACTGAGTCGACGGGATCCTCTACTAACGTCGATCTTGGCACAGGGTCCAAGGATTGGCGTAGGGAGGCGTTCGATCGTAGGGACGTGTATGGCTCCGGAAAGCTGCTCGACTCCAGTCGCCAGGTTTGATGACGACCTGGGTATATCCGTACGAGGCGTCGCATGAGTGACGAGATCGTCGTCGTGCTGTGTTATGGGCATTTGTTATGCTCTTCAGCTGATTTCCCCAGAGTTTCGGTTCGGTAGGAGGGGGGGAAAACGTCCCGCGATTGAGGTACAATTCCCGGTGGTATCTCGGGGAATGAAGTCGTTGAAGAGGTGCCTTCAAATATTCGTCGTAGAGGGAGTGGATTCCTTGGGTTACGTGTCGAGAGAGAAACTGGGGAAGGCTTCGTAAGATGTCCGTGCCGTGGGCCGCCAGGAGGAGATGTCCGTTTACTAGAGACCGAAGGAGGACCCAGTCCTCCTGCAGTCTCCGCACCTCTTGGACCACGTCCACAACCCATGCAACTCTGCCCAGGAGATTCTGATACCAAAAGGGTCCTGATCGTATGATGGGTGCGAGGTCCGTGATGTCGGTGGTCAGTTCTCGAAGGAGGGAGAGAATCCGACGTTCGGTTAGGCGAGCTCGTGCAAGAGAGGGAGCGTTGGTAGTGGTCGGGGACGTCTTCCTGGGGTCGGGGGCGAGGGATGGTTGCGATACAGGGTTACGCGGGCAGTAGGGAGACTTCGTCCTATTGTTACGACCTGATCCCGCCGTGACAAGGACCCGCTCACGAGAGACCACCCCTGTAGTCACCTCGTAGCTTTCCTGCGGACGTAACGCCTGCATCCGGAGTATGTGCTCGCTCGATCGATACTCGTCGAGCGTGGGGGCCCTCAACGGTCGCACCTCTTGGACGTCGGAGGATGATCCCGTCTGTAGCGGATCGAGGACGAGGGGACAAGAGTTGTGGAGGGGAGACATGGGATGAGTCCTTAGCGCGGAAGGTTCAGAGTACCCGACGGGGATGAGGGGAATAAACTTGATAAGGACGAAGTCTGCGTATCAACTACAAGGTACTCGCGTATTTATACTGTAATCCGAATTCCGTACTTCCGCCTTCGCGAACCTTCCATCGGGCGCGCGGGCGCTACGTCGGGAGCGCTCCGACGTCAGGGCGCCAAGTGGTTCCATTGGTCCTTGAGGCGCGCCGGATCGGGCGTCGCTGATTGGGCGATGGGCGGGATAAGGCGGGCTAGAGCGGGGCGCGCTCCTGTTTGCGCAGCGCTGACGAGGGCAATGACGACGTCGGGCTCCTCGGTCGCTCCTATCGATACCCGACGCAACGGTCATAGCGAGACCCAGCGCGCGAGGCGGGATCCCGAGGTACGATGCCTGAATCGAGATATCGGCATACTCCGTGATGGCGCGATCGTTTACCGCTGGTAATGGTACACCTTCGGGGCGTAGTGCAGCATACGGGGCGCAACCTAGTGACTCACGCGGTCTGGTGACGAGGTCAGAGCCAGGTCATGACACCCCCATGCAGAGAACGCAACGACGCAACAACCGGAGCGGAATCGAAGGGGGAAGACGACCCCACCTTTGAGGGCCCAGAAGACTTCGAGGCGCACCTGCGCAGCCAACGAGACAGCGAGGGGGAAGCAAAGGAATCAGACGCCGAAATGGGCGAAGCAGACGACGTCACGGAACGCCCGACAGCCTCCCCCCCTCAACCTCAGAGATCCTTCAGCTTTGCTCACACCGCCTCCAATGCAAAGAGCGAGGTCCCCCCGCCACGACCGACGGCCCCGCCGGAGGAGTCGGACGAAGAGAAGATGGATGAGTTCTTCGCGGAGACACCCGCCGACTCCCTAGACCCCAACACCAAGCTCCTCTACATCCATCCTAACGACATGCCTAACGTTGTCCGCGAGCTGGAAGTCGTCTTAGATGGCGCTGATGAGTCGCTCAAAGCCATGATCAGGCGCAAGAGCAAGGACATTCTTGTTCTCATGAACTTCAAGGGGTGCCTCGCCCTCATGCAGCAGAAGGGACTAGCCGAGAGATGGCTCCAGACACTGCAGGCCCTAGTCCCCAACACAGACCTCTCCGACCTTATCGTCATCCCCGCCTCTCCCCCAGAGGACTCGAAGAAACGCACCGGAGGTGGACCCCCAGGATGCATCGTCGTCAAGAACGTCCCGCCTGACCTCATGAAGGCAGCCACTACGAAGAAAGCCATCATTGCTCGCGAAGACGTCGCAGCGCTCGCCTTCACTGCCCTCGACCTCCGAAAGGTGTCCTCCTTCGTCACGCACATCTATACAAAGGCGAACAACGTCATACGACATGGCAGCGAGAAATCGAGCTGGGAGTGCCGCAGACTCTACGCGGCCAAGCTCCGGGAGTCGAAGAAGTTCATCGCTACCATTATCGACGTCTACTCGTGCTCTGAAGAGGACGCACGCCAGAAGAGAGAGGAGATCATTGACTCCCTCCGAACGGAGGATGTAGTCTACCATTGGAACGACAACGAATCCACTCCCATGTTTGCTCTGCACATGGTGTTCCCCGAGTACATTTCAAAGGAACAACTCGCGAACTTCAGGACGGCCGCACGCGAGGTCACCATCGGCATGGTCGAAGGCATCAACTACCTCCTCCACAATGATCCCCGCTGCGCTAATTGCAAGGACGACAGACACAATGGACGACAGTGCCCATGGCCTAAGCTAGCAGGCTGGAAGTGTCATGACCTGGTCGCGGACCGGTCCCGAGGACAAGTAACTCACGCCCTCATCCCTCGGATCGGCCAGTACGCCACCAATGCGAACCATAAACGCAGTAGTGATCGCGCCATCACGGAAAATGCCGACGCCCCGTTTGAGGTTCAGACTTCGGGGTCCCGCCTCAGGCGCCAACCTCCGCCGCAGCCGCCTTCTCAGGGCGTTAGGAGCGACCGAGCGGACCAACGTCGTCATCACCCACGTCGGTACCACGCGGACAGGGGCGCGTCCCGCTCCAGCCCGCCTTATCCCGCCCATCGACCAATCGATAGCGCTCGATCCGGCGCGCATCTCAGATACGACGGAATGACTCAAAACCAAAGCGATAAACGCGCTCCCGACGGCGCGCCGCGGCGCACCCGATGGAAGGTTCGCGAAGGCGGGAATACGGGATTGGATCATAGTATAAATACGTCGATTCCCTGTAGTAAATACCCAGACTTCGTCCTTATCTAGTTTCCGTCCACAATCCCTTGCTGGACACTCTGGCCTTGACCGACTAGGACTTCCCCGATGTCTCCCCTCGATACTTCCTCCTTCGTCAAACCCTTCCCTCGTAGAAGGTCCCCCTGCGCCTCGTCACGAACACGGTCCGTCGACGAGCGCATAGCGCTCGGATCCAGTTCCGCCAGCGCCCCCTCCGACGACGACAGGAGTGTGCGAAGGTCGAGGGCCCTCACGGTCGACGACTCCGCGTCGACCAAGCACGTTCATTGGATAGGCGTGTTGCGCCCGCAGGAAAGCTACGAGCTAGTCACAGTGGTGACTTCTTGTGAGCAAGTCCGTGTCGCGATGGGACCAGGTCGTAACAATAGGACGAAGTCTCCATACTGCCCGCACAACACCATATCCACCCTCCAGGACTCCCCCCGTATCTATCGAACCCGAGCGACGAAACTCACCAAGGATTCGGACGCGTTTCCGGACCCCGCCCATCACACCGATACCACAATTCTCACTCAGCTTCGAGACGTGGCCTGGCAAGCAACGAATCTAGGATCCACCTCGCAGGACGAGCTTCAGGAACGAAGAGTGCAGGTACGGAGGATAATGGACGTGGTCCACCAAGTACTTCGAATGATAGAGGAGTGGAATCCCCTCTACTCGTTGGTGAATGGATACACCCTCACGATGGTACGATTTATTCGAGGCCTACTTAAGGAACCTCTACAACTGGCGCGAACGAGACGCCAGGCTCACTTTCTCCATCGACGATATCTATCTGAACCTCTACGACGTCTACGCCTCCCCCGATTCCACGGCGAGCTCTGGTACCTTTACCCGTCGTCGCCACCCAACGAAATCCCTCGCACGCCACACACCACTCCGTACCAAGGATATCGTGAACTCCGATACGTCGACGACATAGTGTTCATCCTCGAACAACGGGAAATCTAGAACCCCCGCAGGAACCCCGTTCCTCCATCGATTTAGGTCCCTAAGCATACGGCATACGACAGCACGAACAAACTATCGAAAACCCTTCGGGAACTCCGAGCGACAGGGCGAAACCCCGTCACTTCGCAGAGGCCGGACCCGAAAAAACACGAAAAAGACATAAACAGAAAAAGGGCGTTGCCCCGCGGGACTCCCAGCCGAAGGGACTATCCTCAGAACCTCGAGGAGGTCGACCTGAAAGAGAACAGGAAGTGAAGAGAGTATCACCAGCGGGTTTCACCCGCCAAGCGACGATCGACTACCAGGCGAAGGGAAACCCCCACTACTCAGCCAAACTCAAGGCGAACGAAATCGATCACCTCCCCGAATCACTCCCGAGTCGATCAAACACACCATCACGCCGCGGAGCCAAAGGGCACACCCGCCGACGCCTGCAATTCCAGCATACGTCACACAAACAATCGCATTGAGATAAAAAGCGGATTCTAAATGTACAGTCCGTCCGCGACAAGAAACACTACAGGAGGAGTGGTCGAGCCCCTCCCCCAACTATACGACAAGGTTCAAAAGTCCAGAAAGTCAAAAACACCGCCGACGACAACCTTCACCACTCGTCCGATTTTATCGAACCCAACCACTCCTCGAGGGTCATCTCCCAACGCTTCCCCCGTCCCTGTTCCGCCCACATGAACTCCAGGAGGGTCGCAGCACGCACTCCGTCGGGCTCAGACGCCCACAGAATCGTCAACAGGCGCTTCCGAGGGAGGGTGGCCCAAAAATAACGGAGAATGAGATCGAGGCCGTCCGCGCACGACATAACCATATCGGGGGCACCCCAGGGGAACTGGTGTACTAGAACGAAGATCAGCAAAACGGCGCACTCTCGAGGAGTTGGTCGCGAGGCGCCACTCACCTCGAGGGGCGAACAGAAGCCACGCGCAGGTAGCGAGAGCCCGATGAGTATCGGAAGGGGAAGGGCAGGTGAGAGCCCACCACGCCTGGGGAGGACGAAAGAAGATCTCCCCGGCGTATACCCTCGCAGCACGAAACAGAGTGAACTAGAAAATCGATCGCCAAAAACGAGGTGTCAAGGGCTTGTCTTCCGCCACAAGTCGCGCACTCACCACGGACGCCCAGTCCAGAGGATTCGCAATCTCCCCTCGGGAGAACGGAGCGGCACAAAGAGCCTTGGTAACGCGACGAACACAGTACCCCCACAACTCCAACACCTGGATGGAAGGGCGAGTACCGCCGGGACGAATGAAGACGCGGAATCCATCAACGACCAATAACAGCAAGCATCGATCCATCGAAGGAGTCGTCTCAGGCGTGGCATACAGGCGACGAGACATGCTAAAATGCGCAAGGAGGGTAGTGGAAGAGGCTGACGCGGAAGGAAGGGCGTTCCCACTTCCCATTCCCCGCGCAGGCCTTACTTAAAGGATTCCCTTTCCCACCCCCGTCCGCCGACCCTCACCCCAGATCGGAACCTGTTGACGACAAAGTTAAGGCTCGCCCTCGGCGTCCGCAAATAGTCCGGACGCGTGGGATCAATACGCGCTTAGTCGGGAGATACGATTTCTGTAAACACGCAGGAGGGAATTGCCACCGACACGGCATTAGGGCAGGAGGACTGGCAAACCTAAAAGCGCGTGGCGTTTCATGGAGAGCCCAGTAGACCAACTTTCGAGTCCTGACCCGATCGATATTCAAGCCAACCGCAAGGACGTCCGGTTGGGCATCGCACATTTCAGAGACGTCCTGAAAATATTACAGTGATCGGACTTCAACGCCTGTCAAAATCACTGAAACTCGAGGACTTCAGAACCCGCATACACGCCTCATTACCTTCGAAACCGACTCTCCAAGTCGTCATTCAACGGCGTCTCGACATCCATCATACCGAGTTTAAACCTTGGTAACCTCTTCGGCCATCAGCAATTCGAGCTAACAGCTACGCTACGTCGTCATCGTGGACGACATCGAGGTCGAGAGTGCAATCCTTCCATATCTGGACTTGGATCTCGCGGTGATAGAAGGAATCATTATATTCGGACTTATCTTCTGCGTTTCTCGGGACGAGAAACTTAAAGAGGGGATATTGTCATGACCTGGTCGCGGACCGGTCCCGAGGACAAGTAACTCACGCCCTCATCCCTCGGATCGGCCAGTACGCCACCAATGCGAACCATAAACGCAGTAGTGATCGCGCCATCACGGAAAATGCCGACGCCCCGTTTGAGGTTCAGACTTCGGGGTCCCGCCTCAGGCGCCAACCTCCGCCGCAGCCGCCTTCTCAGGGCGTTAGGAGCGACCGAGCGGACCAACGTCGTCATCACCCACGTCGGTACCACGCGGACAGGGGCGCGTCCCGCTCCAGCCCGCCTTATCCCGCCCATCGACCAATCGATAGCGCTCGATCCGGCGCGCATCTCAGATACGACGGAATGACTCAAAACCAAAGCGATAAACGCGCTCCCGACGGCGCGCCGCGGCGCACCCGATGGAAGGTTCGCGAAGGCGGGAATACGGGATTGGATCATAGTATAAATACGTCGATTCCCTGTAGTAAATACCCAGACTTCGTCCTTATCTAGTTTCCGTCCACAATCCCTTGCTGGACACTCTGGCCTTGACCGACTAGGACTTCCCCGATGTCTCCCCTCGATACTTCCTCCTTCGTCAAACCCTTCCCTCGTAGAAGGTCCCCCTGCGCCTCGTCACGAACACGGTCCGTCGACGAGCGCATAGCGCTCGGATCCAGTTCCGCCAGCGCCCCCTCCGACGACGACAGGAGTGTGCGAAGGTCGAGGGCCCTCACGGTCGACGACTCCGCGTCGACCAAGCACGTTCATTGGATAGGCGTGTTGCGCCCGCAGGAAAGCTACGAGCTAGTCACAGTGGTGACTTCTTGTGAGCAAGTCCGTGTCGCGATGGGACCAGGTCGTAACAGGAAGGGACCATCGATCCACACCACCTTTAACAAGGTCTCCACCTCTGAGTCAACAGCGCAGAAAGAGCGTCTGAGGACGGAGAGCCAGGCCTTTGGATGGCAGCGTCAACCAACCATCCCGCCTCGCATCGACCTACGCGATCCTCACCCGAGACCTACTGTGCGTAGCGCACTCTTCCCCACAAGGAGCTCGTCTGCAAACTCGAGCAAGGCAGGACCATCGAGGGGTTACCGTCGCTGAAGTAATCTTTGGGGTTAGGGTTCCATTGGACAGTCCCTGGACAACGGTCATGAGATTGTTCAGGGACTGGTCAAGTCACATGTTGATTAAGCGTATTGAACTCAAGTGTATACTAGTAGCCCGCACTGAATACCACCCGACAATCCATCCTCCCTCATCCATTTTGCCTGATAAGACAACAACCACCCATCTCAGAACCCCGTCGCTCCTTCATTCTCACTTGTTTCTGTACTAACTGTCTCTCTTCTTTAGGTCCTCATTAACTTGCGCCGACTTGGTGGATTTACTGACGTAGACAGGTAGCGCGCCTACGGACAGGTAACCAAGTTGAGACAGAGAGAGCCCAGCTGGCAACTCTTCTGGAAAGCTGACACGGTGAGTGGGCGCCCGTGTACCGGCAGCCCCGGTAAGGTCTTGAACCAGCCCACAACCCCCCCCTCCTGTCACAACCACTAACAATACTCACATCACTTGCGGTACAGATAATAGCAACGGCTTGGGACCTTCTGTTCACAGAGGGCCACGAGCGTCTGTCCGCCCGGCGCCCAATGAAGTGAATGGATTGTATGGCGGCAGAGTCTCCGTACCACCGAGTGGACGAGACGCCGAAACTTCTCGGTTAGGCGAACTATCCGCCAGGGAAACTTCTCCCAAGGTAGCTACGGCACCTACTCAGCGAACCTTCCGCTTCTCGGGAACTACCCCGACAGAGAACTCCTCTGCCCACGAACCAGATGTGGAGAGAGGAACCCACACCTCTAGTCCCGAATTGGGGTCAAGTGACTCAGACACAGACCCATCCGCAATCTCAGATGAAAATGACGAGGAGAATCTGAATTGGAACTTCCTTGATGAGGAAAGCGATCAATCCATAAGTGAAGAGGAAGACGATAGTGAATCATTGTCCGGCTCTGAAAGAACAAACGTCTCATCGCCGACAGCCCCCACCGGACCCCGAGTAGAGCAAGCACGGAAAGTGGGTGGCGCTAGAATTGCCAGCAAGCAAAAGAGCTCCCGCCACACCAAAGCTGCAATAAGAATCGCAGCGCTAAATATAAGAGGACACGGGACCGCCTCCGGCGGAAGAAGTAAATGGCTCCATATCAACCAACTAGTACGAGACAAGCGTATAGCTATGCTGATTGTCGGTGAAGCCCACATGAATCAGGAATGGCACGACCGAGTGACCTCCACGTTCAGCAGAAGACTCAAAGTCCTATACTCAGAAAATCCTGAGAGCGAAAGAGCAAAAGGGGTTGCGGTAGTGTTGAACAAAGATCTAATCAACACAGATAATGTTAAGACCTGGGAAGTAGTACCCGGGGAGGCGCTACAGGTCCAAATTGAGTGGCACCCAAATACACTTTTAACGTGTCTGGCGATCTACGCACCGGCAAGCACCAGCAAGAACAAGAAACACTTCTGGAACAAGGTCAGAAAGTACTACGAAAGAAACAAATCTGTACCGCGACCAGACTATATGGCTGGTGATTTGAACATGGTCGAAGAAGAGATTGACCGTCTCCCACATAAGAAAGACCCTCCTGGGGTTGTACATGCGTTCGATAGGCTCAGAACCAAGCTGAAGCTTGTAGATGGCTGGAGAAATACCTACCCCGACCGTTCAGCGTTCACATTTGGACACAAGGAGAAAAGACTGCAGGACCCAGAGAGAGTACCAGGACAAGCACGTCTCGACCGTATTTATGTAACAAGGAATATGCTAGACCACTCACGAGACTGGCGGATCGAAGAATCTGCAATTGACACAGACCATCTCATGGTGAGCGCCCAACTTTCATGTGAGGAAGCGCCAAAGACAGGCAAAGGAAGACGAGTGATCTCGGAGCTGGTCATCAAAGACGGCAAGTACATTGAGTATGCGGAATCCCAGCTAGCAGAGGCACTACAAGATGTAAGAAGGGTCAAAGACATCCCAGAGAAGGACAACGACATACAGAACATATGGGAACGATTCAAAGACCGAATAAGACGCCGAGCATGGGAAAGAGAGAAAGAAATCAAGCCAAAGCTTCTAAAGCGTATTGAAACACTGGAGAAGCAGTACAAGTCGATCATAAACGACTCGACCATGGAGGATAAAGAAAAAGTAACTGAAGCGGGCATTATACGGAAGGAAATCAATGCCGCAGCACGGAAGCTACACACCGGCAAACGCGAGAACATTGCGTTCAAAGCTAGAGTGGTGGGCGAATCCATGAACAAGGCTTGGACCCAACTAGGCAAGAAAAGAAAACCACGAGATCTGATACGAGCACTGAAAACGGGAAGAATCAACCAGAACAGCGGCGAGCATGAATATGAGAAAAACTCGGCTGCGCAGGCCGAACTTGCGAAAGAATACCACGACACACTACAAGACATCGATGTAGACCCAACTGAGACACTAGAAGAAAGAGAAGAAAACATCAGACCAGCACTGAATAACGTGAACATGGTCGCAGACGAGAATGAACAAGAGATTCTAGGGAATGACATACTAGAGGCGGAGATCATTGCCATCCTGATGGCCGTAAACAACGGTAAAGCACCGGGAATCGATGGAATACCGTACGAGTTCTGGAAAGCCTTATACCGCAACGAGAAAGCTAAGAAGGCAGCCGCAGCGAAGAATGGATCTGACCCCGACAATGTACCCAGCATTATTGATCTAATGAAAGCAGTCTTCAATGACATTCACGACAGAGGTGTCACTCCAGACACTGGCTTCACAAAGGGAGTAATGTGTCCTATTTACAAAAAGAATGACAAGACAGAAATCGCAAACTACCGCCCAATAACACTTCTAAACAGCGACTACAAAATATTCACCAAAATCTTAACTGTGAGACTGGCTCAAGTCGCTCCCAATCTCATCTCCAAGTCGCAAGCAGGTTTCGTACCAGGCCGCAATATCTTTGATCAAGTACGGCTCGCCAAAATTGTTGCTGAGTATGCAGAAGTGACAGAAACGAACGGCCTAATAATCGCTCTTGATCAGGAGAAGGCATACGACCGCATAGCACACGACTACCTCTGGAAAGTTCTGGAAGAGAGTGAGCTGGGGTACAGGTTCATTAGCACAGTCAAATCACTGTACTCGGACGCAGAGACACAAGTAATGTTGAATGGCCACCTCAGCTCACCTTTCAAAGTACGTAGAGGGGTTCGCCAAGGCGACCCCCTCTCCTGCCTTCTATTCGACTTGGCAATCGAGCCTCTATCAGAAGCACTGAAAGCATCTACTCTTCGTGGATTCAGTATCCCAAATAGACCAGAAATGGAAAGACTGATAGCCACCCTATTTGCGGACGACACAACAATATACCTTGATGAGAAGGATGACTTCGAGTCACTACAATCTATCCTGAACTTGTGGTGCAAGGCATCAAGGGCAAAATTCAACATCGCAAAAACAGAGGTCATTCCCATTGGAACAGAGACATACAGGGAACTAGTACAAACAACACGACAGTCAAACGAAGATGCAGCACCCATCCCAGAGAACATCAGAATAGCAAAGGATGGCCTTGCGATCAGGATTCTTGGAGGATGGATCGGTAACAAGACCAAGCGCGCAGCACCATGGTCTCCGGTACTAGACAGCTGTCAGCGTCGGGCCTTTTCGTCTATAGCGAGGGCGCACGAGGCAACGACTGGAGAGCGGTATAAGAGGTGTATTGGGTCCCGGTGGGTAAACAACGGTTCTCTGAAGAATAAGCTACTAACTACCGATCCTTTTATACGATTCCCGACGTCCGACGCCCGACGGGCGCGATGGCGCCTTCTGACTCGTTCTCCGCGTCATCGCACGAGTCATCGCGCCTATCCCGCTCGCGATTGGTCGGGCGTGCGCCCTATCCCGCCCGATCCCGCTTTTCCGTCGGCCGACTCCGCCGCCATGTGCTGCGCGATCCTAATCGTCGGGTAAGCTCCGCCGATGGGCGCGATAGCGCTGTCGCAGTCCGATAAGGCGCATGGGGCGCGGACGGGTCGTGCCGCGCCCGACGAAGGGCGTGTGGCGCAGACGAGTCATGACAATATCCCCTCTTCAAGGCGCATGTCCTCATGACGCGAACCTTAGCGCGACGTCTTCCTCGCGTCTGGCTTCCCGGGGGAAGGACGTCGTCTTGGATCCCTTCTTGTCGTTTGTACTTTCGAAGTAACGCGGGCGCCTGAATATCGCGTTCATAAGTCCACGTGTTTTCCTCGAGGGGATACCCCTTCCACTTGATGAGGTACTGAGTCCGCCCGCGGAATCGTTTATGTCCAACGATATCCTCGATCTCCCACTGTTCCTCATCATCCACGATGACGGGATCGGGTCGCGAGTAGACCTGGTGGGGGAGTCCTTCGACGTAGGGGCGTAGGTAGGCCGTATTGAAAACATCGTGTATTTTGAACGAGGCGGGGAGTTTGAGTCGATAGGAGGACCGTCCTATCTTCTTCAGAACCTGGAAGGGGCCGTACCGCTTGTCGGCGAGTTTCATCGAGGGGCGGTCGATTTTGAGGTTCGTGGTTTCGAGGAGTACCTTGTCGCCGACTTTGTAGTCTGGATCTGGGCGACGCTTCTCGTCGTAGAACCTCTTCATGGTGGCGGCGGCGGCGGTCAGGGCGGCGCGCGCTTCCTCTCGAGCTTTGTCGAGATTCGCGATGAAAGTGTCGGCGCTTTCGTTCGGGGTAGCCATGCGAGGTTCGGTTCCGCGGAGGGGGTTGATGCCATACATCAGTTGGAAAGGGGATTTCTTCGTGGAGGAGCTGGCCTTGTCGTTGTAGGAGAACTCGGCTTGGGGGAGCCACGCGGCCCAGTCGTCTTGTCGATGATTGGTGAAGACGCGGAGATACTGCTCTAACTCCTGATTGACGCGCTCGGTTTGTCCGTCCGTCTGAGGGTGGTAGGCGGTAGACGCTCGTTGTTGGACCCCCAGCCCTTTGTACAACGCCGTGGTGAACTTCCCGATGAACTGCCCTCCGCGGTCACTGATGACGCTGATAGGAAATCCAAAGTCCTTCCAAACGTGGTCCTGGAATAGCTTTGCGGCGCCTTCCCCTGTGATGTGGGTGGTGGTGGCCATGAACCGTGCCATCTTGGTGAACCTGTCGACTACCACCATGATGGTGTCGTAGCCGAGGGATTCGGGGAGTTCGACGATCAAGTCGACGCTGATGTGCTGCCATGGCGCGGTGGGGATTTCGTTAGGTTGCAGCTGTCCCACTTTGAGTTGTCGCGACGACTTAGTCCGTTGACAACTGAGGCATCCGTTGCAGTATCGGGCTACATCCGCGTATAGTCCGGGCCACCAGTAGTTGCGTAGAATCAGTTCCGCCGTTCGGAAACGTCCTGGATGGCCGGCTATCGCGGTGTCGTGGTGTTGGCACATAATCCGCTGTCGCAGCGTACGATGCGCCGGGACATAGAGTAGACTGTCTTTCGTGAGGTAGCCTCCCTTGTCCTCCACGGTTTTCCCGATCATTTTCACCACTTTCTCTTCCCAATCCTCTTTCGCAGCTATGATTCGGTCCACAAAGTCATTTCCCTCGGTCGTGACTGTGGCCTCCTCCACTGACCGAATATGGCTATAATCGTCGATCAAGATCGGCGTGGCGAAGACGCGACTGAGATATTCCTTTTTGAGTAAAATGGTGTCGCGGTTGTCGTCTTCCCCCCTCTCATGTCCTTGTCGTCTCGACAAGAGATCGGCCTTTTTGTTTTGAGCGCCTGGTCGGTGAACCAGCGTGAAATTATACTCGGCAAGATCAAGTGACCAGCGGGCTTGACGTCGATTGAGCTTTTTCGCCTGCATGAATACCTCGAGATTCTTGTGGTCGGTGAGAATCAACGTGGGTTTTGGTGCTCCGAGCACGTAGTGTCGCCAGTCGGCCAAGGCTCGCATGATCGCGAGCATCTCCTTGTCGTGTATATCGTAGTTGCGCTCCGCGGGGGAGAGGGATTTGGACATGAACGCGATAGGAACCATCTTCCCATCCTGTTCCTGACTCAATACTCCGCCCGTCGCGAACTCTGACGCATCCACCTCTATGCGATATTGCCCCGCCTGCGTTGGGAAATGGAGGATTGGTTCAGACGTGATCCGATCCTTTAGTTCCTCGAACGCGGCCTGCTCGGCGTCTCCCCATCGCCAAGGAATGTCCTTCTTGGAGAGTCCGTGCAGGGGCTTCGCTACTTGCGCGAACCCCTCTATGAAACGCCGATAGAAGTTGGCGAATCCGAGGAAAGACTGAACTTCCTTCACGGTTCGAGGTGCGGGCCACGCCCTGACACCTTCGACTTTGACAGGATCCATACGGAACTGCCCGTTCCCTACGATTAGGCCGAGGTACTCGACTTCGGTTTTCTCGAATTCGCACTTGGACCCTTGGACGCTGAGATTATTCTCCTGCAGGATGCGCAGGACTTCCCTCATGACCTCTCGGTGTTCCTCAACGTCTTCGGTGAAGACCAAGATGTCGTCCATGTACACGATCACTTTGCCACGCAAAATGAGTTCGTGGAACAGTTCGTTCATCATCGTCTGAAACGTGGCCGGACTGTTCGTCAGGCCGAAGAACATTACGAGTGGTTCGAAGAGTCCGCGATTGGTGATGAACGCCGCCTTGTGCTCGTCTCCTTCCACAATGCGCACGTTGTTGTAACCCCATCGAACGTCCAGTTTCGAGAATATTTTTGCGTTCCGAAGTTTGTGTAGGACGTCGGAAAGTAGGGGTAGCGGGTAGGAGTTCTTGATCGTCATCGAGTTGAGTTGTCGATAGTCCTGGATCGGACGAAGTCGTCCGTCCTTCTTCTTCACGAAGAAAAAGGGGGACGCGTACGGGGATTTGGACACTCGAATCCTTCCGGATTGAAGGTGCTCCTCGATGAACTTGTCCAATTCGACTTGCTCGGAGGGGGCAAGGGGATATATTTTCCCCTTGAATTCCTGAGCATCGGGCTTGAGTTCGATGGCGTGGTCCCACTTTCGACGTTCTGGTAGTCGATCGAACTCCGTTTTTTCGAACACCCGTCGATAGTCCTCGAGGTATTGAGGGGGGACCAACTCCTCCAGGGGTACCTCGACCTTGGTTTTCGCTTGATCCCCTGCGAGTTGTGTCGATTTTGTAGCGAAGGCGCGGATGTACTCAGCCTCCCGCCTCTTCTGATCTTCTCGTCGTTGAGGGTCGTTCCACATTTTGACGACGAGGATCCGATCTCCCTCTTCGATCTCCTCTTCGTCTTCCTCCTGCCATAGACGACGCGTCTGTCGTCGTTGACACTCTGGGGGACACCTCGTGAACGCCAGAGTCCCTTTGGCCCAATCCACTTCGGGGTTGTGCTTCTTGAGCCACTCGTACCCCAGGATGATGTCGACATCCCCGGTGTTGGTTACCGCGAAGGTAAACACGTCTTCGTGCTCGTTGTCGGTGATGACCCTCAGGTCCACGACCTGTTCTATGGGTCCATCTCGATTTAGTGTTCCGTCTACGTTGGAGACCGTGATGGGTCGAGGTAGGCGCTGAGTATCCATCCCTTGGTTCTCGGCGAAGTCACGATTGACATACGCCCCCGTGGCGCCCGAATCGATGAGGGCTACCACCGTGACGGCCTTCCCGTTGTTGAGGAACTTGAGGGTGATGGGAATCTTCATACATCGCCCGGTTCGCGTGGATCGTATCCATCGTCGTGGCTGTCGAAATTCCTGGATAGCGGCTTTAGCCTGTCGGGCGTCCATTCGGAGGATGTCTTCGACAGCTTCTTTCGTGACTTCGGGCTCTCGATCGGAGCGCGCGTATTTCCGAAGAACCTTGAGCGCTTGTCGGGGGTTGACCTGCATTTCGTGCCAGATGAACGGGAGGGTGCCGCGGATATGCTTAATGGGTTTGATCCGCGAACTTCCTTTTTTGGTTATTTTGTTCCTTCTTTCGTGCGAGGGTTCTGGTTCGTCAAAGTCCATGGATTCAGATTGTTCGTCATTACTGTCACTGGGTTCAACAAGTAGACTACTGAATCGATTGGTCCATGGACCTGACGACGGGGGACTGGAAGACTCGCTCTTCACTCCAGTCCCGCGCCAAAACCCTGCTCGTGCAGCGTCTGAGCCAGGCCTTCCCTCTCTTCGTTGCTGAGACTCTCCATGAGTCCGCGAACGGAGTCGTTCCTCCTGTCCCTGCACTCCCTAGCGTAGTGCCCGGGTTTCCCGCAATTGAAACATTTTACCGAGGCCGCGCCTCGGGTTCTGTCAATGCTCATGGGCTCGCCCTTTCCTCCGTAAGTGACCCCCGAGGTGGAGGGGTGGCTAATCGTGGCCGTCGTGTTGGGACGCGGCAGATTTTTCGGAGCGAAGGGGTTGTTGCTCCGGAATCCTTGGGCGGGGGCGGTGCCGCGGTTGGCGTCGAACCTCGTGGCGAACTTCTTGTAATCATCGTAGGTCGAGGGGATGTTCTCCATCTCGGTGATACGTTCCACGAGGGCGGGATCCAATTGATGGCGCAGGAGAGAGATGAGGGCGTCATCGTTGAAGCCGGTGTCGGACTTGTACTCCTCGAAGTCGATGAAGAAGGCTTGTGCGTCCTGCCCCTTCTTCTGCTTCAACTTCTTGATCTCCTCCTGGGCGATGGTTTTGGAGTTGCTTCCCCCGAAGGCACTTTTGAGGGCTCCCTTGAAGTCCGCGTATGTGGCGAAGGGGGTCTCCCCTTGCTCGTATAGGGAGGTCTGGGTACTAGCCCATTTGACGACCGCTGGTCCTTCCGTCATGTACGACAGCGCAGCGAATACTTTAGAGCGAGGTGTGTCGTAGGCGCGGGGCTCCGAGGAGAAGAGGATATGGAGTTGGGAAAAGAACGGCTCAATGCCGTCTGCTTTCCCGTTGAACTTCCCGGGTGTTCCGTAGCGCGCTTTGGAGGCGCGATGCTGGGCTGCCTGGAGCTGAGTCTGGGATGCTTGGAGCTGGAGGTTGCCGAGGTCGTTGAGGCGTTGGATGAGCCCGGCATGGAGGTCCGCGACCCCCGCATGCCTGTTGGCATCCTCTATCGAGAAGCGTTCGATGCGTTCGTTCAACTGTTGCAGCGCATCCCCGATGTGCTGGAACAGTGACAAAGCGTCCGCCGTGGGCGGGAGCATGGTGTCGTCGTCGCTCATAGTCGTTGGGTCGTTGTGTATGGGGAGAGAACCGTATTGTCAGCGTCGGGCCTTTTCGTCTATAGCGAGGGCGCACGAGGCAACGACTGGAGAGCGGTATAAGAGGTGTATTGGGTCCCGGTGGGTAAACAACGGTTCTCTGAAGAATAAGCTACTAACTACCGATCCTTTTATACGATTCCCGACGTCCGACGCCCGACGGGCGCGATGGCGCCTTCTGACTCGTTCTCCGCGTCATCGCACGAGTCATCGCGCCTATCCCGCTCGCGATTGGTCGGGCGTGCGCCCTATCCCGCCCGATCCCGCTTTTCCGTCGGCCGACTCCGCCGCCATGTGCTGCGCGATCCTAATCGTCGGGTAAGCTCCGCCGATGGGCGCGATAGCGCTGTCGCAGTCCGATAAGGCGCATGGGGCGCGGACGGGTCGTGCCGCGCCCGACGAAGGGCGTGTGGCGCAGACGAGTCATGACAACAGCATAGAAGAACGCTTGGACTTTTGGGAGAAAGCCCACCCCACAATGGAAGGAAGACGACTCATTATACAAATGATGATAGGCGGGAAGACCCAATATCTCACCAAAGTCCAAGGGATGCCCAAAGACATAGTGCGCAAGATTGAACGAAGGATACGGAACTTCTTGTGGGCAGACAAACAGTCGGCTGTGAACATTCACATCATGAGAAAGCCTAAAAAAGAGGGCGGAAAGAAGATTCTCGACATCATCGCACGAAATGAGGCAATCACCATCACATGGCTACAATCCTACCTTAACATGGGTGAAGACAGAGCAACGTGGGCATACTTCGCAGACGCTATCATAGCGCACCATGCACCCGACACCCCCGCCAAAAGTGAGGAATACACTCACCTCAATATCTTCCTTCAATCCTTCAAGACAAAAACCTCGCAAATGTCTGAAGACTTGCGCGAAATGCTCAAAACCGGACAAGAATATGGTGTTCGCCTGGAGGGAAGAGCCTTCACAAGGTCTGTAATCAGAGAAATGCCAATTTGGCTACACAGGGAACTCGACACGGAACTGGGCAGAGTTCTGATAACACAGAAGGAGAGCAAATGCCTTCGTGACAAACATGGCATAGTGACTGTAGGACATGCTGAGGAATTAGCACGAACAGCGGGACACAGACCTCACACAAACTCAAAATACTGCAACTGCGATATGTGTCGTGAGGCAAGACATCTACACCGCTGTGAGAACCCCAACAGATGCTTCAAGAGAGCAAAAACCCTACTAGAGAAACTGCCTCCAAAGTGGAACCCACTATCGAGACAGCCGGAAGACTTTGAACTCCCTCCTGAAGAGCCACGAAATGAGGACCCCAACGACCCGGAACGCACAATCCCCTTTGATGCTAGAGTAACAGAGAGAGGTGGCCTCAAAGACGCCTTCCGGGTATTCACTTCGGGGAAAAAATGTAAGATAACGCGGCGAGAACCAGACGCCCCCGAAGTACCAGAGTGTCATGACTCGTCTGCGCCACACGCCCTTCGTCGGGCGCGGCACGACCCGTCCGCGCCCCATGCGCCTTATCGGACTGCGACAGCGCTATCGCGCCCATCGGCGGAGCTTACCCGACGATTAGGATCGCGCAGCACATGGCGGCGGAGTCGGCCGACGGAAAAGCGGGATCGGGCGGGATAGGGCGCACGCCCGACCAATCGCGAGCGGGATAGGCGCGATGACTCGTGCGATGACGCGGAGAACGAGTCAGAAGGCGCCATCGCGCCCGTCGGGCGTCGGACGTCGGGAATCGTATAAAAGGATCGGTAGTTAGTAGCTTATTCTTCAGAGAACCGTTGTTTACCCACCGGGACCCAATACACCTCTTATACCGCTCTCCAGTCGTTGCCTCGTGCGCCCTCGCTATAGACGAAAAGGCCCGACGCTGACAATACGGTTCTCTCCCCATACACAACGACCCAACGACTATGAGCGACGACGACACCATGCTCCCGCCCACGGCGGACGCTTTGTCACTGTTCCAGCACATCGGGGATGCGCTGCAACAGTTGAACGAACGCATCGAACGCTTCTCGATAGAGGATGCCAACAGGCATGCGGGGGTCGCGGACCTCCATGCCGGGCTCATCCAACGCCTCAACGACCTCGGCAACCTCCAGCTCCAAGCATCCCAGACTCAGCTCCAGGCAGCCCAGCATCGCGCCTCCAAAGCGCGCTACGGAACACCCGGGAAGTTCAACGGGAAAGCAGACGGCATTGAGCCGTTCTTTTCCCAACTCCATATCCTCTTCTCCTCGGAGCCCCGCGCCTACGACACACCTCGCTCTAAAGTATTCGCTGCGCTGTCGTACATGACGGAAGGACCAGCGGTCGTCAAATGGGCTAGTACCCAGACCTCCCTATACGAGCAAGGGGAGACCCCCTTCGCCACATACGCGGACTTCAAGGGAGCCCTCAAAAGTGCCTTCGGGGGAAGCAACTCCAAAACCATCGCCCAGGAGGAGATCAAGAAGTTGAAGCAGAAGAAGGGGCAGGACGCACAAGCCTTCTTCATCGACTTCGAGGAGTACAAGTCCGACACCGGCTTCAACGATGACGCCCTCATCTCTCTCCTGCGCCATCAATTGGATCCCGCCCTCGTGGAACGTATCACCGAGATGGAGAACATCCCCTCGACCTACGATGATTACAAGAAGTTCGCCACGAGGTTCGACGCCAACCGCGGCACCGCCCCCGCCCAAGGATTCCGGAGCAACAACCCCTTCGCTCCGAAAAATCTGCCGCGTCCCAACACGACGGCCACGATTAGCCACCCCTCCACCTCGGGGGTCACTTACGGAGGAAAGGGCGAGCCCATGAGCATTGACAGAACCCGAGGCGCGGCCTCGGTAAAATGTTTCAATTGCGGGAAACCCGGGCACTACGCTAGGGAGTGCAGGGACAGGAGGAACGACTCCGTTCGCGGACTCATGGAGAGTCTCAGCAACGAAGAGAGGGAAGGCCTGGCTCAGACGCTGCACGAGCAGGGTTTTGGCGCGGGACTGGAGTGAAGAGCGAGTCTTCCAGTCCCCCGTCGTCAGGTCCATGGACCAATCGATTCAGTAGTCTACTTGTTGAACCCAGTGACAGTAATGACGAACAATCTGAATCCATGGACTTTGACGAACCAGAACCCTCGCACGAAAGAAGGAACAAAATAACCAAAAAAGGAAGTTCGCGGATCAAACCCATTAAGCATATCCGCGGCACCCTCCCGTTCATCTGGCACGAAATGCAGGTCAACCCCCGACAAGCGCTCAAGGTTCTTCGGAAATACGCGCGCTCCGATCGAGAGCCCGAAGTCACGAAAGAAGCTGTCGAAGACATCCTCCGAATGGACGCCCGACAGGCTAAAGCCGCTATCCAGGAATTTCGACAGCCACGACGATGGATACGATCCACGCGAACCGGGCGATGTATGAAGATTCCCATCACCCTCAAGTTCCTCAACAACGGGAAGGCCGTCACGGTGGTAGCCCTCATCGATTCGGGCGCCACGGGGGCGTATGTCAATCGTGACTTCGCCGAGAACCAAGGGATGGATACTCAGCGCCTACCTCGACCCATCACGGTCTCCAACGTAGACGGAACACTAAATCGAGATGGACCCATAGAACAGGTCGTGGACCTGAGGGTCATCACCGACAACGAGCACGAAGACGTGTTTACCTTCGCGGTAACCAACACCGGGGATGTCGACATCATCCTGGGGTACGAGTGGCTCAAGAAGCACAACCCCGAAGTGGATTGGGCCAAAGGGACTCTGGCGTTCACGAGGTGTCCCCCAGAGTGTCAACGACGACAGACGCGTCGTCTATGGCAGGAGGAAGACGAAGAGGAGATCGAAGAGGGAGATCGGATCCTCGTCGTCAAAATGTGGAACGACCCTCAACGACGAGAAGATCAGAAGAGGCGGGAGGCTGAGTACATCCGCGCCTTCGCTACAAAATCGACACAACTCGCAGGGGATCAAGCGAAAACCAAGGTCGAGGTACCCCTGGAGGAGTTGGTCCCCCCTCAATACCTCGAGGACTATCGACGGGTGTTCGAAAAAACGGAGTTCGATCGACTACCAGAACGTCGAAAGTGGGACCACGCCATCGAACTCAAGCCCGATGCTCAGGAATTCAAGGGGAAAATATATCCCCTTGCCCCCTCCGAGCAAGTCGAATTGGACAAGTTCATCGAGGAGCACCTTCAATCCGGAAGGATTCGAGTGTCCAAATCCCCGTACGCGTCCCCCTTTTTCTTCGTGAAGAAGAAGGACGGACGACTTCGTCCGATCCAGGACTATCGACAACTCAACTCGATGACGATCAAGAACTCCTACCCGCTACCCCTACTTTCCGACGTCCTACACAAACTTCGGAACGCAAAAATATTCTCGAAACTGGACGTTCGATGGGGTTACAACAACGTGCGCATTGTGGAAGGAGACGAGCACAAGGCGGCGTTCATCACCAATCGCGGACTCTTCGAACCACTCGTAATGTTCTTCGGCCTGACGAACAGTCCGGCCACGTTTCAGACGATGATGAACGAACTGTTCCACGAACTCATTTTGCGTGGCAAAGTGATCGTGTACATGGACGACATCTTGGTCTTCACCGAAGACGTTGAGGAACACCGAGAGGTCATGAGGGAAGTCCTGCGCATCCTGCAGGAGAATAATCTCAGCGTCCAAGGGTCCAAGTGCGAATTCGAGAAAACCGAAGTCGAGTACCTCGGCCTAATCGTAGGGAACGGGCAGTTCCGTATGGATCCTGTCAAAGTCGAAGGTGTCAGGGCGTGGCCCGCACCTCGAACCGTGAAGGAAGTTCAGTCTTTCCTCGGATTCGCCAACTTCTATCGGCGTTTCATAGAGGGGTTCGCGCAAGTAGCGAAGCCCCTGCACGGACTCTCCAAGAAGGACATTCCTTGGCGATGGGGAGACGCCGAGCAGGCCGCGTTCGAGGAACTAAAGGATCGGATCACGTCTGAACCAATCCTCCATTTCCCAACGCAGGCGGGGCAATATCGCATAGAGGTGGATGCGTCAGAGTTCGCGACGGGCGGAGTATTGAGTCAGGAACAGGATGGGAAGATGGTTCCTATCGCGTTCATGTCCAAATCCCTCTCCCCCGCGGAGCGCAACTACGATATACACGACAAGGAGATGCTCGCGATCATGCGAGCCTTGGCCGACTGGCGACACTACGTGCTCGGAGCACCAAAACCCACGTTGATTCTCACCGACCACAAGAATCTCGAGGTATTCATGCAGGCGAAAAAGCTCAATCGACGTCAAGCCCGCTGGTCACTTGATCTTGCCGAGTATAATTTCACGCTGGTTCACCGACCAGGCGCTCAAAACAAAAAGGCCGATCTCTTGTCGAGACGACAAGGACATGAGAGGGGGGAAGACGACAACCGCGACACCATTTTACTCAAAAAGGAATATCTCAGTCGCGTCTTCGCCACGCCGATCTTGATCGACGATTATAGCCATATTCGGTCAGTGGAGGAGGCCACAGTCACGACCGAGGGAAATGACTTTGTGGACCGAATCATAGCTGCGAAAGAGGATTGGGAAGAGAAAGTGGTGAAAATGATCGGGAAAACCGTGGAGGACAAGGGAGGCTACCTCACGAAAGACAGTCTACTCTATGTCCCGGCGCATCGTACGCTGCGACAGCGGATTATGTGCCAACACCACGACACCGCGATAGCCGGCCATCCAGGACGTTTCCGAACGGCGGAACTGATTCTACGCAACTACTGGTGGCCCGGACTATACGCGGATGTAGCCCGATACTGCAACGGATGCCTCAGTTGTCAACGGACTAAGTCGTCGCGACAACTCAAAGTGGGACAGCTGCAACCTAACGAAATCCCCACCGCGCCATGGCAGCACATCAGCGTCGACTTGATCGTCGAACTCCCCGAATCCCTCGGCTACGACACCATCATGGTGGTAGTCGACAGGTTCACCAAGATGGCACGGTTCATGGCCACCACCACCCACATCACAGGGGAAGGCGCCGCAAAGCTATTCCAGGACCACGTTTGGAAGGACTTTGGATTTCCTATCAGCGTCATCAGTGACCGCGGAGGGCAGTTCATCGGGAAGTTCACCACGGCGTTGTACAAAGGGCTGGGGGTCCAACAACGAGCGTCTACCGCCTACCACCCTCAGACGGACGGACAAACCGAGCGCGTCAATCAGGAGTTAGAGCAGTATCTCCGCGTCTTCACCAATCATCGACAAGACGACTGGGCCGCGTGGCTCCCCCAAGCCGAGTTCTCCTACAACGACAAGGCCAGCTCCTCCACGAAGAAATCCCCTTTCCAACTGATGTATGGCATCAACCCCCTCCGCGGAACCGAACCTCGCATGGCTACCCCGAACGAAAGCGCCGACACTTTCATCGCGAATCTCGACAAAGCTCGAGAGGAAGCGCGCGCCGCCCTGACCGCCGCCGCCGCCACCATGAAGAGGTTCTACGACGAGAAGCGTCGCCCAGATCCAGACTACAAAGTCGGCGACAAGGTACTCCTCGAAACCACGAACCTCAAAATCGACCGCCCCTCGATGAAACTCGCCGACAAGCGGTACGGCCCCTTCCAGGTTCTGAAGAAGATAGGACGGTCCTCCTATCGACTCAAACTCCCCGCCTCGTTCAAAATACACGATGTTTTCAATACGGTCTACCTACGCCCCTACGTCGAAGGACTCCCCCACCAGGTCTACTCGCGACCCGATCCCGTCATCGTGGATGATGAGGAACAGTGGGAGATCGAGGATATCGTTGGACATAAACGATTCCGCGGGCGGACTCAGTACCTCATCAAGTGGAAGGGGTATCCCCTCGAGGAAAACACGTGGACTTATGAACGCGATATTCAGGCGCCCGCGTTACTTCGAAAGTACAAACGACAAGAAGGGATCCAAGACGACGTCCTTCCCCCGGGAAGCCAGACGCGAGGAAGACGTCGCGCTAAGGTTCGCGTCATGAGGACATGCGCCTTGAAGAGGGGATATTGTCATGACTCGTCTGCGCCACACGCCCTTCGTCGGGCGCGGCACGACCCGTCCGCGCCCCATGCGCCTTATCGGACTGCGACAGCGCTATCGCGCCCATCGGCGGAGCTTACCCGACGATTAGGATCGCGCAGCACATGGCGGCGGAGTCGGCCGACGGAAAAGCGGGATCGGGCGGGATAGGGCGCACGCCCGACCAATCGCGAGCGGGATAGGCGCGATGACTCGTGCGATGACGCGGAGAACGAGTCAGAAGGCGCCATCGCGCCCGTCGGGCGTCGGACGTCGGGAATCGTATAAAAGGATCGGTAGTTAGTAGCTTATTCTTCAGAGAACCGTTGTTTACCCACCGGGACCCAATACACCTCTTATACCGCTCTCCAGTCGTTGCCTCGTGCGCCCTCGCTATAGACGAAAAGGCCCGACGCTGACACAGAGAATAGTCAAGAACAAGCACGTCTAAAAGGTGAAGATGTATACACAGATGGCGGGTGTCTAAACAACGGAGATGAAGACGCAACAGCGGGCGTTGGAGTCTGGTTCGGAGATGGAGATGACCGCAACCAGTCAATCAAACTCCCCGCAAGTTTAACCCAGTCAAACCAGGTTGCGGAAACGTATGGAGGGATGCGTGCAGCAGAGTCAAGCTCCCAATCCATCCCCCTGAGGATCATCAGCGACTCCAAGACAGTAATAGACGGAATGACAAAACACCTACAAAAATGGGAGGATTCCGGATTTATAGGCAGACCCAACGCCGAAGTCACAAAAGCCCTGGCAGCCAGACTAAGAGGGCGCGATGCCGGGACCACGTTCAAGTGGGTGAAGGGCCACTCGGGTGTTGAAGGTAACGAAGAAGCTGATAAGCTGGCTACGAAAGGAATCGAGAATACAACCGAAGAGAGACTGAACCTCGAAATCCCGGCAGAACTTGATCTGCAAGGAGCGAAGCTATCTAAGATCACTCAGGCCCTAGCCTACAAAGCAATAAAGGTTATAAGAAGCAGGAAAACAAAAAGCAAAGCTTACGAAAGACAAATAAATAGGCGCCGTACTATCCGAACGCTCGATCTGGCAAGGAGAGCAGCGAAAGACATATGCGAGCGCTCGCCAGCCGACAGTAATCTGTGGAAAGGAACTGAACACCGAGACTTCTCACCTAAAATCCGCCACTTCATGTGGATGTGTATGCACGACGCCTACAAGGTCGGCAGCTGGTGGGAAGGGAAGACCTCAGTCGAACACAGATCCAAATGCGATCACTGCAATGTAACAGAGTCAATGGAACATATCCTGACGGAATGTGATGCACCTGGCCAGAAATCGGTATGGAAGCACATCCGAGACATATGGCGAGGGAAGAGAGACGTCCCCCTCCCTCCCATATCCGTGGGCACAATCCTGACATGCGCTCTGGCGAACTTGAAGGACTCGGAAGGTAACGAAAGGAATGGAGCATCCAGACTGTTCCGGATCCTAGCCTCAGAGGCAGCCTACCTAATCTGGAAACTTCGCAATGAGCGAGTCATCCAACGAGAAGGTCAGAACAAACCAGCGTCGGAGAAGGAGATCAAGAACAGATTGCGATCAGCCATCAATGAAAGGATCCGAACGGACCAAAAACTAGCCACTCGGTGCACCGGCAAGAGAAAGGTGCCCGAAAACGTCGTCTACGAGACATGGGGCGGCGTCCTCGATAACGAGGAAAATCTCCCTGATGAGTGGATCAGGGAGTCCGGGGTTTTAGTGGGTATGGCATTGTGAGGGAGGGTTTCTTTCTTTCTGTTTCTTTGTTTCTTTCTTGTTTGACTATATGCTATGTTTGTATGCGCTATGCTTTCTTTCTTTCTTTGGGTTGCTGGTTATCACGATGCCGAGTCCCACACTGGAGTGCGTAACGCATTTCCTCGGGGTGCTCAAAAACAAACGGGTTGGGAGTCCCGTTACCTTACACGATCACAACGAGCCGACAGAGTCGACAGTACATACAGTCCATAGTATGTATTGGCTGCTACGTAGTGATACAATATAACGTGTCCACCAAAAAAAAAAAAACGACCTAAGTCAATGGAAAGCTCGAGTCCTCGTGACAGTAGGTGTTGTCAAACCACATATGTGGACTACTGTTCCGTGGCATATTCGCTGCACCTCGACGATGGCCTGCGCGCTGCCCCCGCTCCCCCCGCTGAGCCTTGTGGATGAAAAAAATAAGGTTTGGCACTGTACAGTCGTCATCGGCATCATTTCGGGTGATTGCCGAACCCCGAGCCGATGCGTCACAACGTCGACGCGGTACACTACGCGTCGTCCAGAAGACTGCCCTATTCACCCCATTTTCTTCCTTTCATCTGTTCCGTATCGTGAATCACTTCTTCCAGGTCCTCAGCTCTACCCGGATTGGTCCGTGAGCTCGGTTGAGGGTTGCTTGGTGGAATTGAGGGATGTGTACACAGTGCTTAGTACCTTGATTAGGGCTACGTACTTGCATTGTTGTATCATGTCTCGCCGGTGTTCCTGAAGGGACCGACCGTGTATCTATCCTATCCTATCCATCATGGCGGACGAGAACCACACGCCTACGCACCCGTCAGACGAACTGCTGAGGCAGCTGAAAGAGGCTCACATCCCGCTGAAGAGCCCGAGAGTCGGAGGCTCGACCTATGGATCGATTGCTGGCGAAAGCTTAAGAAGGATAAGTACAGAAAGTCTATACGAGCTAGACGCGTCAGGTATGCATACGCTCAATGTCAAACCCTTCCATATCGTTGACGACGACCTGGCTACAAGGATACTCATCGTTCGCGAGTGCTACGAGCTTCTATTCACCTGGTTCAACGGGAATCGGAGAGCCTCCACCCGTTGGATCAGGGAGCCTCCATATCGACCCGGTCGCGTGGACACGCTTTTCCTTCGGATGCATTTCATGCCACCCCCCAGCCACAGCTAGACCGAATTGAACGCCAAATCCCACTTTGAGGCATTTGATACACGGAGCATTTGCGAGGCCATTGATGATGGCTAGCATCTCCCAAGAAGCTTGAGCGCTTGAGCCTTTGGCCGTCAAGAAGGAACAGAAGCTCTGCCACCTCATCACTGATACAGATGGACAGAAGATTATATTGTCTGTCTCACCCATTCCTTCACTGCACTATGGTATATTGTTGCATCCTGATCTTCATCCAATTCTCTTTTTGATGCACTTTGTAGGGCAGCGAGAGCATTTGCGGGATTACAGAATGGTTGGATTTGTCTTGTTGATGTCTAGTTCAAGTTTGTGTACTTGTGTGATCGTTTTCTCAACTGACATGTGAACAGTATTTCTAGTGATTACAGCGCTTTCGGAAACTGTTGGCGGCGCCGGTTTTTCGATCATGTTCCGATTAAATAAATTAAATGACCCGAATAGGAAATTTCATCGTTGCTCTTCTCCCATCGTGTCCACCGCCGATATCTTGCACACCAGGCAAGCCTGAGCCATGAAAAACACTAAGATCTCACTAATTTGTATGCATCCAGTATGGTCTACCGCAAAATCAGCCAAGATAGAAAAGAACAAGCTCTCTGGCTCGATGATCAGGACTTTGAGCTTATCCGGCAGTATCTCCCGGGAGACGTTGAGGATGACGTTGCTTGGTTGACGGGCACGTCAGAGCGATCAATTCAACGCTGGCGCAAGAACATCCGTGATCATGGCTCTGTGTTCTCTCCGCGCGCTCCAAAACAAGGACGGCCACCAACATTGACTCCTGATGCTCTTGACGATCTCATTGCTCTAACGATTGAGTCGCCTGCCATGTATCTTGACGAGACACTGGACTGGCTTGCTGTGGCGCATGACCTTGCTATCTCAAGGTCACAACTGCACAAGATCCTTGGTGATTGTGGTCTATCCTACAAGCTCATGCGTCGAGCTGCTGCGGAAAGGAATGAGGATCTCCGTGAGGCATGGAGAGAGGGTTACCAGAGACAGTATGCTGCTCAGCAGTGCGTATTCGTTGATGAGACGAGTAAAGATGACCGCACGATCTATCGTCATTACGGTCGCTCCCCTCTCGGTACACGCGCTACCATCCAGGCCAACTTCGTACGCGGCGACCGCTATAGTCTTGTCGGTGCACTTGGCTCAGAGGGCTTCATTGCCTCACGTGTTGTACATGGCTCTTTGGATGGTCTTGAGTTTCTTGACTTCATTCTCAATGATGTAGTGAGTTGTAAGCATTATTATTGATTCAGAGACTGATGAGACTTTGTCTTAGATGCCTCAGACACAACCATTTCCTCTTGACCGCAGTGTTATCATTATGGATAACTGCGCTATCCATAAAATGGAATCACTCCGTGCTGTCATTGAGGGCATGGGACGTGTTCTGGTCTTCCTTCCTCCTTACTCGCCAGACCTCAACCCAATTGAGGAAAGTTTTAGCGCAAGTACGTTTCGTATTTGGCTTGTCTATCCGTGACACTGACATTCTTCATAGTCAAAGCTTGGATCCGTCGTAACTATCAAGAGGCATTGAGGAGAGATGATCCGGAGATGTTTCTATTGGAGTCTATCACTACTATAACTCCTGAAAAAGCAAAGGCATGGATAGCGCATGCTGGATATCAGTTCATATAGACAAACAAATAGCTAATCACTGGACTCTAATGGATTCTAGTTATGCGAAGTGGAGGATTCTTTTTTGTACGCCTTTGCTGCTGCTAGAACTCGATCCCAGCTTGCTTTCTTGAACCCACCATCAATCCAATCCTCTCGTGCAAACCCAGTAAGATTATCGCCAGGTTCAACTTCCATACCTCGAAGACGAATCAATATGTCATCTGCCAGCTTGTAGCGTAAACAAAACTCCTCCAGCGTAATGTGTCCAGCTGCTGGTGGTGGAGAGGAACGGGAATCATCACGACGTGCAGATCCTCTCGAAGGTGAGCCAAATTGCTGCGTGTTATGATCTAGGCTTAAGGCCCCTCCTGCCAACGCCTCAAGGCCTCCACCACGCACTCCAAACGATTGAAATACATCACCAGGCGACCTAACAGGTCTCCCCAAACATGACTATCGGATTTACATCTGGTTCCGCCTTAGCCCTCATCCGTGGATGATTATCCACGGGGGCATTTCCCCTCGTCTCCCCCCGACGCACCAATCGGATGCGTACACACCGAGGACTTCTGGTGCAGAGCCTGCGAGCTCTCCCCCGTTCCCGTGTACTTGGAGAACCCTGGCGAACTAGGTATCATACGCGCCTACATCCGGATCACCCGGCCCGACTCTGGCAAAACCCTCGAACAGCATGTCCGCCACACTGAACGCGCGGACTTCCCGTGACAGCTATCCTCGGGAGTTGAGAACTCCCTCTGCCCGAGGCACGCGCTCTCCGGTCCACGACTAGGCGGATTCTCATCCCCGTCGCCCGCCGCCCGCATCTCCGAACTGGCGGACCCTCTCCTCTAGTCGAGCTTTCCTGCGCCTCCCGACAGGCGCCATGCGCTCCTAGAACCTCCTAGACCTTATCGCACCCATCACCATCGATTCCGCCGCGCGACCATATGGGCGCGCCCCGCCGCCGTTCGGCATCTCTACCCGCCGCGTCGGATGACGTCCCGACGCCTGCGGATGAACCGCATTGAGTCATCGAACTCGACCGACGCCCCGACGAAGGCTCTCGACGCTCGTAGAACCTGATAGAAGGAACTATCCCGATAGAGCGGCGGGACGGCGCGGTCCCGCCGCCCCGACGTATAAATACAGCAGTATCTTACTTGTAAAACCTTAGAGTGGACTTCACGTTTAATTATCCCGTTCCCCCCTTCACGCCCCTTTTCTCCTCAACCCCTCAGAGCTCTGAGCCTCGACGCGGTCAAGGCGTCGGTGATCTCGTGAATAAGGATCATCGTCCTCGAACGTGGACTCCTGCCAGCGGGCTACCTCTCTCAAGTCGCCAACTAACGAACGAACCCCGGGTTCTAGAACGGACGCTAACAATAAGTCCACTCTCCTTTACCGCTCCCAGGACTACCCCACCACGATGATCAGCTCAGAGCCGTTAGCATTAGCCAGCATGGTGATCTCCATCGCCATGATAGGAAGGTGTCTCTGGTTATTGGAGACGAAGACGGAAGTGAAGGATCGTGGATCCCCCTCACTCCGCGCGCCCGAAGTCCCCAGGATCCCGACCAAAGCCACCTCGCGACCAACTCCTCCCCCCGCTCGCCCGCAACCTCGAGCCACTCCCGTCGCCCCCGTAGCTCCCACGACCCCCCAGCGCTCCCCTCACGATAGAACGCTGGCTCAGTTACAAGAAGACATCAATCTCCTTGTAGACAACGTCTTGCGGTCGATTGCTACCGATCCGCCACCCCCACGGGTCATAACGGCCGAATGTTACAGCTGTCGGCGCGTCGGGCACTACGCACGGGATTGCTCGACAAGGTAAACAATAAAGAAGGGATTATCATTCCCCACTCGGTCGACAAACATATCTACTACGGACACTCGCAAAGGACACACGAACGATTAGGAAAAGGGGAAGCTCTGGGAAGGGCGTGGCGCCTTCCTAGGACCTCGCGGAGGACGAAATTCGGAACGAGAATGGTACTCAGGGAGTTCCATGTACGCCTCATCCCCCTCCCCGGTTCCATGAACGGGGATCACCCAGGACAACCTCTTCCCCTCCATGGGTTTCCCGGTCTGGAAGTAATGACCGGTGTAATACGCCTCCGGGAACTCGTAACTCGCATCACGAAGGAAACGCTGCGTGCGCAGGTGCCACTCGAAACCACCCCGTCCATCCGTTACGGCGACGCAGGCGCGGAGAGCGTCGCGAGCTTCGCGAGAAGATCGCAAAACCAACGCCAGCGAACAAGAGACGCTACGGGTACGGCAACAAACACAGGCGAAGCTCCCCGCCTTCCAGACCCATTGGTCCAAACGGAAGAAGCACGAATGACTCCCGGGTTGACCGAACTGCGAACAAGACCGACAGTCCTGTTCGGGGAACAGACGAATCTCGAAGGGAACTGGATCAGCCGCCGCCACGAAATCTGCGATCTCGGAGATCTATCGAAGAAAAGGAAAATTAGAAAAACATGAGAAACGGACGACACGAGAAACTCGCCATCTCTTCCGACTCGGGGAGGTCGGGGGACGGAGCCGGGGAAGGCGACCCCATCTCTAGCGAAGGAACCGAATCCACGCCCCACGAGACCGCATCATCGTCCTCGTACGAGGCCTCGAACCAGTCCAAGTGCTGGGGCTCCATAGGCGGACTCGGAACGCTCAACGAAGGAGCTACGTAGACCTTAGTCGGCCGCGAAGACGGACGAGGAGGGTCCCACCTCCCTTCGACGGTATCATCCCCCTCCGATGGTTCGTATACCAAGGACGCAGACGAGGGAGAGTCCCCTCCCCACCAGGCAGTGACCTGCAGACAGGCCAGGTCCAGAGGACATACGTCGGGGTCTATCCACTTGAAAGCCTCGGAAAGGACGCTCTCAACGGGTCCCACGTCGGGACCAACGTCCAACTTCGAGACACATTGCAGACAGGTGACGAGGTCCTTAAGGTCCTGGGATACCCATACGATACAACCCCACGCCCTCATCTCCGAGGTCATACGGCACAACGAATCCTGCGCAAGAAGAGGAAGACGATCAGCTCGACCACCGCCTTCTGGGAGAGGACACGCACCAGATAGCCTCGAACTTCCTTCCATCTCTCTATAGCTCGGACGTCGGAGTCGTTCGTGATGATCTCCGTCAAAATCCCCGACTGCACCTCCAGAGAGAGCATGAGCGAAGGCCCCGCCAACGCATCATGAATCTCTTCCCTCGCCGCCTCCGAAAGGAACGACAACTGCTGAGGAACGGCCACGTCCAGAAGCTCCGAGTGCAACCAAAAATGAGACAGCGAGGGGTCGGCGACGACTGACTCGGAGGGACTAGGAGCAACGGACATGGCGACGAGCAGTATGAGCAAGCGGACAAGGGAGGGCAGGAGGAAATCCACCGCACCCGCCCTCGCCTATAAACTAATCGAGCCTGGCTCGCGAGGATTCGAGCAGGTTTCCAGAAAAGAGTACACCTCAGGGAGGCGTACATGACACGGCGTGTCAACAACGACAGGACGGTCGACCGCGAGGCGGGATTGACCGCTCCTCGGGAAAGAGCGAGGCTCTGAAACCAAGGGATAACCACAAGGACCCCGAACCCACGGCGAAAAAACAAATAGGAGTATCGCTTGTAGCCTTCCCCCAGAACTGGGACATCCACTTTAGGACGGATCGATGCAATAACCATGTCCCAAGCGATCGCCATATACTTCCGCCACTCCCTATCCGGGAAATCGATCCGCGCAGCACGATATTCTGCAAAGAGAAGAGCTCGCCGACCCGAACTACGAAGCGCCTAACACGGTTCACCACCGTAGAAAATATATCTGCGCCACGGTCTGCGCCACACTCCCGCCGACTCGGGACTATTGGACTCCGACCCCTATGCAGAGGGCGGTCCGACGGCGACCGGCGCCTGCGCCGACGAGTGTCCAGGAACTCACATTTGTCCTCTACGCTTCTTGGGGACAAGAAGCTTGAGAAGGGGATATTGTTATGATCTAGGCTTAAGGCCCCTCCTGCCAACGCCTCAAGGCCTCCACCACGCACTCCAAACGATTGAAATACATCACCAGGCGACCTAACAGGTCTCCCCAAACATGACTATCGGATTTACATCTGGTTCCGCCTTAGCCCTCATCCGTGGATGATTATCCGCGGGGGCATTTCCCCTCGTCTCCCCCCGACGCACCAATCGGATGCGTACACACCGAGGACTTCTGGTGCAGAGCCTGCGAGCTCTCCCCCGTTCCCGTGTACTTGGAGAACCCTGGCGAACTAGGTATCATACGCGCCTACATCCGGATCACCCGGCCCGACTCTGGCAAAACCCTCGAACAGCATGTCCGCCACACTGAACGCGCGGACTTCCCGTGACAGCTATCCTCGGGAGTTGAGAACTCCCTCTGCCCGAGGCACGCGCTCTCCGGTCCACGACTAGGCGGATTCTCATCCCCGTCGCCCGCCGCCCGCATCTCCGAACTGGCGGACCCTCTCCTCTAGTCGAGCTTTCCTGCGCCTCCCGACAGGCGCCATGCGCTCCTAGAACCTCCTAGACCTTATCGCACCCATCACCATCGATTCCGCCGCGCGACCATGTGGGCGCGCCCCGCCGCCGTTCGGCATCTCTACCCGCCGCGTCGGATGACGTCCCGACGCCTGCGGATGAACCGCATTGAGTCATCGAACTCGACCGACGCCCCGACGAAGGCTCTCGACGCTCGTAGAACCTGATAGAAGGAACTATCCCGATAGAGCGGCGGGACGGCGCGGTCCCGCCGCCCCGACGTATAAATACAGCAGTATCTTACTTGTAAAACCTTAGAGTGGACTTCACGTTTAATTATCCCGTTCCCCCCTTCACGCCCCTTTTCTCCTCAACCCCTCAGAGCTCTGAGCCTCGACGCGGTCAAGGCGTCGGTGATCTCGTGAATAAGGATCATCGTCCTCGAACGTGGACTCCTGCCAGCGGGCTACCTCTCTCAAGTCGCCAACTAACGAACGAACCCCGGGTTCTAGAACGGACGCTAACACTGCGGAGGATAATACCCATATGGATACGTAGGTGGCGGTACTGGTGGATATCCATAGGGCATGCCATACGGAGCGGGAGGCTGACCAAATTGCATCTGAGGATGGGGCGGGAGCGCAACAGTGAATGGATCTGTGGTGATAGGAGCAGGAGTAGACGGTGTCGCTGCTGTCTTCTTCATCGCCTGGTTGGGACGGAAGAAGGGAGAGCTGATTGGAATGCGCGTAAGGTCAAGTCCATCACGTTTGATTGCTGTAGCCCAAGCAAGAGCGCGTGGATGAAAACTGACATCAAAATGCTGATCAGTTATGCGGTGGTGGAAGCATGTCTTGTCGGAATGGACTTGACATGTGTTCTTGCCTCCGGGACCATACATGTCCTGAATCTGAGCAACTATATCCGCAAGATCATCGTCAACGCGCCCTTTCTTTGAAACAGGGCGGCCATCATCGTTATCTGAGAAGACGTTCTCATCGACCGGAGGTGTCGTTTCTTTCCACGACTGAAGACTTCATTAGTAAGAGAGAATGTTTCATGAAGAAGGAAGACACACAGCGGATGGTGCAGCAGCTACAATTGGTTTCGAAGTCGGAGGCATGATCAGCAGGACCATCTTGCCAACCGCCTTGCCCTTGAGCGCTTTGTACTGACGTATCAAAGCGGCCAGATGTTCGGGCGTCTGAAGACCCGCCGCCAGAGAGTTGGCAGGAACACTCCAACGCCAACGGAAATCCTTGACTTTCAGCTGAGAGCGCTGTTCACAGCCGACCTCGTGCATGACGGAATCGAGGAACTGATCCCAAGAGACATCGACCGATGAACCAAAAGGGCCGTATGGCTTGACTTCCCCTTTGGTCTTCACAATCTTCCGGCTCTTTTGCTTGGTCTCCGTGTCAGGAAATACGACATGAATCAGAGTATCGAAGGGCTCGAAGGACGGAGGTGGGGGAGGTGGAGGATTCAGGATAGGAGCAGGAACAGTTTCGGCTGCTGAAGTGTCCTTTGGCGGACGACCACGGCGACGTTTGGCTGAAGAGGCAGCAGCAGCGGGTGTCTCGGTGATGAATTGAGTAGCAGGGGTGGATGGCACGTCGTCAGCTCTGTTCTGATGATGGGCAACGTTCTTTGATGCAGGTGTTGATGGAACAGACGCGAGTAGATTAGGTCGAAAGCGGATAGTCACTAGAACGTGTGTCAATACATTATGGCAACAAGTCATGAATACATACTTGGTCGTGGTATCTCCGATGCAAGGGCTCCGGGCTCTGGCATGCTATCATCGGACTCGGAGTCCAACTCATCTTCTTCATCCTCATCGGCACCCAAGTCTGCCATCGGGCTGTCCGGGTAGTAGAGGGTAGTTGAGTCATGGTCATCATTGCCAGGAGAGGGTGCAGACATCCCAGAGGTTGGAGGGCTACCAGAAGTACACGGATTTAGGCCTGGCGTGCACAACGACGACGACGGACACGATGGAAGCAAGGCAACGAAGAAATTTCCTATTCCGGTCATTTAATTTATTTAATCAGAACATGATCGAAAAACCGGCCCCGCCAACAGTTTCCGAATACGCTGTAAGGAACCACACCGGTAGGTACTGCACGTCGATCCTTCCCCGCCGTAAGCGAGGGTGATCCGGAGCCTCAGCACCCAGTGGTGTGTCACCCCTTCTCTTTGTTAAGGATGTCCTGAGCACGTGAGCGCGACGCTATGTGTTTGTCGGGTCCCGGTTAAGACCTCTGCAAAGAGCAGACTCACATGCATGAAGCCTCTCTTTCATGGCTTCCGACCTTGCTCACGCGTACGATGACACCCTCAGCTATTGAAATGGACATGCCGCATGCGGGTGAGTGACGCTCAGAGTATCTTTCATACGTTCGTACAAGCTGGAGTCTCGTCAACGGCGCGTGAATTCTCTGGCGCGGCGAACGTGGAGGTGTGGGCAAATCCGCCTTGACCGTCAAGTTCACGAATAGATGGTTCGAGGAGCATTACGACTTCTGGAAATCAAGCCATTGATATTGCGCATGGGTCGATAGACTCAGCAGAGGGCGCCGTTCGGTCCCAACTTCAACAAGTCGTCGTTCAAAGTAGTCAAGAGACTACACCGGCGAATCCTGCGTCGCCAAAGAATGTCGTTAGTTTCCCGCTTTGGTCGTAGCCAATCGAGCAGGGATGGTATGTCTCGCTCACCCTCGTCGGCAGCTGAAAATCTGTCAGGTTGGGACTTCTGCGAAGAACGGGCTTGGACGTACGCGAAAAATCAGGAAGTACTCGACGACGCCAGTTCCAGCGACACATCCAATTCGACAGTCTCAGAAAAGGTAATTTCTGTGAAGGCGCTCGGATGTCGAATGAGCGGTCCCGGAGGTAGATATGTACTGCGAATGATGAATGTCGAGCATAGTCCCAATCAGAAATCTGCCGTTTGTTATCGCTAACCCTCGTACGCGTTTTATTCAATGGCTCGCAAGGTCGCTAGGTGCGAAAAGTCGATTGCCTCTCCTGGGCGTCCGTGATGGGTGGAATGAGAGGCTGCGGACACCATGGGCGGAGAAGCCGATGAGAAGATGGCGTACAAGCTGCAGGAGTCTCGTCATCGCATGAATTCGAGCTCCTCCAACGCGGCCGTGTGGGCAAATCGGCGTTGGCCTTCAACTTCGCGGATGAGCGTTACGATCCCATCGATAAACTTGTACCGCAATGACCGCGCTTGATCTGCCGGTCAAAAGAGTTTTTGCGAGTCGCTTTTTTGTTTCATGTGGCGTGCTGACGGGAGCAAGCTGGCAAGCAAGTGTTCCTCATTGTTTGCGGAATCACGAACACGGAAGTCAAGAATTGTAGAGGTTCGGCGCCAAAAGTGTATGTCTCCTCTCCTCGATGTCGACGTCGTCCGGAGCAAGCTATCCAAACATGGGCCCGTTCGTCAGGTTGAGACCTAAGTAGACGAAGCCTTCATCAGTACACTCGGGTATGCTGTCAAACCTACAATGCGTGAGAACGACCGACAGGGGAAGGAGTTTGGGGACTCGGCGCTCGGAAGTCGAATAAGCGGTGCCGGATGGTGAATATTGGGTGGCGTATGAGGTGGGGGCTCGATACCGCGAATGGTGGGCGCGGGGTTGGAAAGTCGAGTGTGTAAGGTCTAGTCCGTGGAGTGCAACCTGCCTGCCGACTGTTATGCTTGCTCGCAGGTGCTGTTTGAGGAAAGACGACTGCCTCTCCTGGGCGCCAAGGAGTATCTCGGGCTGGAAGGGATGGGCGGAGATGGAGCATGAAGCCGATGAGACGATGGAACACTTCTAGGCCTCGGTCGGGGTGAGTCAGCAGGCTCCGATTGGCCATTGGTGCTGAGGGAGAGAAAGAGGAATCGATGACATTCTTCGGTCCAGACTAGTCGACAGCCCCGATCTGCCCCCAGCATCGCGCACAACGAATCCTCCAACGTCCGACGATGGACTGCCTGCGACCACCATGTTCTCCTGTGGTCACTGCGGGGAGCAGCTCGTGCTCCCCGTCACCTTTGCCTGTGGCCACAGCGCATGCTCGGCCCACGCCCTGCAGCAGTGCCCGCGCGCCTGCCCCGCCCTCACCCCGCCCGCCGCCGCCGCACACGACGTCACGCTCACCAAGGTCATCGCGCTGTCCGCCCAGCCCGACGACGACCTCGTCGCCCACCTGCGCGCCGAGCGCGTGCGCCAGAAGCAGACGCGGCCCAGCTCGCCGCTCATCCACGCGCACCCGGTGCTGGACGAGCTCACCTGCCAGATCTGCTACTCGCTGCTCTTCCAGCCGACGACGACCCAGTGCCAGCACACCTTCTGCTTTCCGTGTCTGCAGCGCTCGCTCGACCACGCCCCGGCCTGCCCGCTGTGCCGCTGCCCGCTGCCCGCCTTTGCCCCCGCTGCGCCCAACGCCATCCTGCTACGCCTGCTCACGACCCAGTTCGCCGCGCAGTACGCGGCCCGCACCGCCGCGCTCGCGCCGCCCGCGCACCTCAGCACGCCGCTCTTCGTCTGCCCGACGCTCGCGTGCTTCCCCGGGCTGCCCACGCTGCTGCACTTCTTCGAGCCGCGCTACCGCCTGATGCTGCGGCGCGCGCTCGACCAGGGCCAGCGCGACAGCAGCAACCCCGCGATCGGCATGGTCATGCGCGACATGGACTACGGCACCATGCTCAACATCCACTCCGTGCAGAGCCTGCCCGACGGCCGCAGCTACGTCGAGACCGTCGGCACCTCGCGCTTCCGCATCCTCGAGCGCGGCGTGCTCGACGGCTACACCGTCGCCCGCGTTGAGCGCGTCGACGACCTCCCGCCGCCGCTCGACCCTTCCCCGCCGCTCGCCACCCTCATCGCCCACTGCCTCACCTTCCTCGACCACCTCCACTCGCACTCGTCCCCCTGGGTCGTCCAGCGCCTCAACACCTCCTACGGGCCCCCGCCCTCCCACGCCCTCGCCCTCGAGCGCCCCGCCGAGTTCTCCTTTTACGTCGCCATGGTCCTCCCCATCGACGACGCCGAAAAGGCAAAGCTCCTCCCCGTCCGCAGCGTCACCATGCGCCTCATGATGTGCCTCTGGTGGATCGAGGGCCTCCGCCGCGAGTGGTGGTTCACCCAGGGCTGTGTCGTTTTATAGCATTTAGACGTTTTATTCCATCGCTATCATATCTGTATCCTAATCCTTGTACGTTCTTACAATTATGTATCGATATCACGCCGCACAGCCCGCCATCTTATATACTTACACCGCCGGGGCATATTTGAGATGCTGCACCCTTGCCTGCACCTACATTATCAAGACACAACACAGGCGACCCAAGGTGCCAAGCATGAAGGACTTGCGAAGGCATACGAATGTACACTGGGATCGGGGAACAGGGCAATCCGCGATCGCGCAGTAGATGATTGTGTACATAGATTGATGTTCGACTATACCGTTCCTCGCCGCACTTGCGTTTCACACCAGCAGGCGCACATGACTGCGCAGGTTTCAAGTCTTGAGAGGCAAGAGTAAATCTCTCGAGTACACTGCAAGTACTGCGGAGACCTGGGGAAAGATGAGGATCTAATCTTATCTTATCGTATATGACGACGCTCAGGTCCATACGAGTCTAGTCTCGTTATACCATCCGCTTACGGACTCCTACCCTATAAGGGAACCCTTCCGTAACCGTCTGGGAGCCAATGCGGAACATCACCGTGATGCTGTCTTCGGGCTTTCCCGAAGTCACCGTCACTTCTTGCTACTACTCTTAGAGACTTAAAAGTGCTGTATTTCTTCTGTAACATACATTTTGAGTGATAAGTGGTCACTCGAGCACCGTAGACCACACAAAATGTGCTGTGTCAAACCTTGGAGGCCCGTCAGTAACTCATCGCGGACCACCGTGATGTTACTGCTCTCAACGCCCAAAAGGGAAGGGTAGTGACCTCTGCCAGATGAGATGCTTGGAACTTCATAACAGTTGCTCTAAACCAACTCCAAAGCTTAGAATTTCAATACTTTGTGGTATACGAGTGTTACTGCGGAGAAAAGTGAAGCAAGAATGCGAGCAAAAGACCCTTGAGACTTGCGAGTGAAGTGACAGTAACTCCGAGAAAGAACCGAAGACAGCATCACGGTGATGTTCCGCATTGGCTCCCAGACGGTTACGGAAGGGTTCCCTTATAGGGTAGGAGTCCGTAAGCGGATGGTATAACGAGACTAATACGAGTCGACGACCGACAGCGATCGGAAATGGGTAAGTACAGTCAGGGTACAGTACGCTCAAGCTTAAACCTCTCGGCGCGAAAACAGGCAACTTGGGTTGAACTAAGTATCGCAGTCGCTAATAGTAACACATCTGTATCACGTCTTACACTTATGTATCACTACCTCGGATCGGTTTCCCGCACAGCCCGCGGAAATGGGTCCATCTTGAATACTTAACCCACCCTTCGGGCTGGGACACACGCAAGATGATGCACCAACTCGATCCATATCGAATCCAACCAAGACGCACGGAGTCGCGTCTGATATCACTCTTGCGACGTCGCAAGCCTGCGCGGGACAAAGTGAGTCGACAGCCACCTTGAAGCGTATTCTCGTTGACAGTACTACCAGGTTCCATTGCCTGCACCTACATTGTCTCGCCCCCATACGGGCCACACCAAGCGCAAAGCATGAAGGAAGCACGGCCTCCAAACTAGTCTACCCAAGGCGGCGTGTGATTGGGGAAGAGCCAGGAGAAGTGCTGCGGGGGAGAGAGAGGGCCCGCGCAGTAGATGCTTTTCGCGTACCTCACTGAATGCGTATGTCTCACACCCAGTCTAAGGCGCAGAGTTCAAGTCTCCAGAGGCAAGTGAACTGCGGAGACAGAACCTGGGGAAAGATGATCAGGATCTAATCTTATCTTATCGTGTATGACGACAGTGAGGTCCAAACGACCGACAGCGACTGAAATTAGGTGGTAGGTACGCTCAAGCCTCAGCCTCTGACTTACTATCTTGGCGCAAAGACAAGTAGGTGAAGCGAGTCCATCGCAGACGTGACTCTATGCTTGGCCATTCAGTTTATCTTCGTGACTTTGGTGGAGAACGAGCGTGACGCGTCTGGCATCGAGAGGACAGTGCTGGCGCTGCGTGCATCACATTAGCAGGATGGATCGGCCGTTCAACATTCAACTTTGGATTCGACCGAAACATCTGCCACCTTCGCGTAGGGCCAATTTAACGCGTTACGCAATATGACAGTTTACAATCCCCACATTTGCTCGAGATCGATACTGGCACTGGCAGAGAATCTGCTTGACGATCGCGTCTGCCAGTGGGATGACTTCCTGATTTGCGATGACTCGTCTTTCCGTATCCTTCCGGTTACACCAAGTCTAAGACCTCACCTCCACAAAACTGTCCTGTCCGACCGTGGAAGCACCCTCAGACAATGTCTGCGAGGATCTACGATGATGTTGTGGACTGCATCATTGACCATGTCTACGGGCTTTTCCCCCCTGGACCCACCAGTCAGAGGTTGATGAGCTCGTGCGCTCTGGTATGCCATGCATGGACGCCCCGCAGTCGCCACCACGCCTTCCGCACGGTCTTTCTCCAGGTTGCTGCCAGAACAAAGGTCCGGAAATTTATTTCATTGTTGCAACACCCAGCTTGCACATTTGGTGTGCACGTCCACACCCTCAATGTCGTCGGGAGCTATGCGGCCAACACGAAGACGGCCCTGCCAGACATACTCAGTGCATTCGACAACCGACTGTCCGTACTGTTGCCCAACCTCCACGAGGTCTTCGCCATCGACGCGTACTTGTCCACCCCCCAAGTTCTGCAGAGTCTCTTCGCGCCCCACGTTCGATCCCTGGTTATCATGGACTGCCAATTGCGAACACAAGAGCTCGTGGATGCACTGGCGAGGTGCACTGCTCTGCAAGCCATCTGGTTCTGTGGTCTCATGGACTTCGACACACAAGTTGTGGACCCTGGCACCCCTCCTCCACCCCAGACGCTCCGCAAGCTTCGTCTAAGTGGCGATGATGTCTTCGAGAGCGCCATGATGGCTTGGCTCTCGAGCACCCCGGCTCTCGCTCCTGAGGTGTCTCTTATTCTGGAGGACATACCCAGCTCAAGCGCCGTCCAAGTTGCGCGATTCCTCGGACACCTTGCCCCCACAGTCACTTCCCTCGAGATGGAGTTCAGAGACATGCAGGATCAGGAAGTGTTTTTCCAGATCGCGGACAAGGAAGTCGAATGGGACTCGCTATCGCGCGTGCGACACTTCAAGTCTAGTGCGCTTGATCCAAGCACTCGAGAAGGCATGGGAGCACGCCATGTCATCGACCTACTGAAACGCTTGCACAACGACGTGGCGGAGGTCGAACTCGTACTCGGAGACATCCAAGATGTGACTCACCTGGACTGGCTGGGAGATAGTATGTGGACGGCGGTCAAGGAGTCTACCAAGAGACAGTTGACTGTCGTCCTGGAAAGGGAATCATCTGTGTCACTTCTCGCTCTCGAAAAAGCTGTAAAAGAGAAGATCAAGGGGACAATTGTGGAAATTGTTTGTCGAATTGAGGACTGAGAGAACCCCTACCGCTCAACGGGTAAGTGTATACGTTCCCACTAGGTTCAGAAGTTTGGTAACCAGCCTTTTCAGGCAAAACGCAGAATTAAGTACACGTACGATTTTAAACTCAAGCTCAAGGTCGAGGTCAGGATTAGTAGTGCTACTATTGATGCTGGAAGATACAGAGCAACTAGAGGTACATGATGCATGCATATATAATATATGTAACAACACAAAAGTCCAAAACATGTCGTGACAGGTCATTAAGAGACATAAAACCTTGGGACATCTCGTCAGCTTAAACGTTTCACCAAAATGAACTTGACTCACTTTTTATTGATCTGGTAAAGGAAATTCTCAAAATTCACCTTCACCTGCTCGCCGAAGAGCGAAAGTGATGACACCTGATTATATTTGGCATCCAGGAGCTCTTCGATTCGGACTTCGTCCTCCCCGAGCACCGTGTTGACGCCGATGATAGTCGTCTTCAAGACCAGCTTGAACACCCCGGGCGTGTCACTCGACATGATAAGGAAGACCTTGTCGAACTGCCGCGGTGAGTATTGGTCGATGGACAGCAGGATTTTGCGGCTATAGAGCTCTTTCGCCGTGTACTTGAATGACCCAAATCGCGGCGGAACTTCTCCCGATCGATGCAGCTCCAGCATGTGGAAGAATTGCGACTTCCACGGGAGAGTGAACCGTTGTTTCCTGGATCGATATGAGGGAGTGTTCAAAGACGGGGATTTTGACAGAACCGCACCCTTTTCCCTTCTGCATGGTGTCCATGGTGGTCTTCACATAACTGCTATAACTCTTGATCTGCTCTTCAAAGTACGCTTTGCGGTCCGCCAGCTGCCTTAGGGCCTCGTGCATATTCTGCATCTCTTGCTGACGTTGGATGCGCTTTCGATGTTTGCTACGAACATCCCCAGCAATGGCGTTGAGAATACCCTGGAAGTTGTCTGCGCGCGAGACCTTCCCTTGCTTTTCGAGCTCAAGAAGATAGGATAAGGCTTTTGCTTTGACGGCCTTGAAGTTCAATCTAGGGAATAAGATCAGCAGAGGATGCAAACAGTGAGGCGTGTTACTGACGACCGAATATCGTCCAAGCGATATGCAGGGTCGGGGGCAGCTTGAGAGGCCTGACGAGCATGACGTGCACCTTCGTTCAAGATCTCGGCATCCAGAATCTCTTCCCAAATCTCCTCGTCTTGATCCGTGACAGGGAGCAGGAAAGACTGTATGAGATCTTGTGCAGGTTGGACGCGCAACACAGCAAGGACACCGCGCTTCGCTTGTACCCAAAGAGCTTTCTCTTCGGCTTGAGGATCTGCAAAACATGGTCAGACAACGGGACGGCCTTACACTCGTTACACTGACCTCGGACGTCCGCAAACCGATTAGTGAGTTCAAGTGTGATGACCTGGTCTCGCGCATCCTTCAACTCCTCGCTACCGAAGTGGGGCACACCATCCAGTTCTATCAAGATGGTTCTCAGAGCATCGTCGCCTTCGGGAGCCAAAGCGTTTTGGTGTTGAGATAAGAGACCGTGAACAGTGTAGATTTCGTTCGGGGAAATATAGATGGGTTTGGGCTGGACAGTGGCGTCAACAAACTCATGCGCGTGAAATTGAGCTTCTGCGTCAGGTACTTCAGCAACTATGGGGTGTCTGTAAGTTCTTTGTCCTGAGTACTGGATTCGATAATAATACCTTCCAGAAGCCAGGCAGCCACGATCGGTATTTGTGTGGCGACGAAGGGATTGATGGCCAGCATGCTGGGAGTATCCTCTCCGAAGGTGGCTCCACTAATGATCTGTGCGAGCAGCTTGGAGATCTGGGCAAGATTCGTGCGAGACCCGACATCGATGGTATGTGAAACAATGTCAAAGGCTTCAGGTGTAACGATGGCCTGATTGATGTACCGATAGAACACAAGCCGACCAACACACGATGCGTATAGCTCAGGAGAAGCATCAGGGAATTTTTCCTGCCGAGATGAGACTGACATCAATCAGGTAGATGAAAACACGTACTCGAGCCATTTCCAGAGTTTCTCGAGCAAGATAACGAATGCTGTAAGGCATCTTCTTGGTTGAGGCCATCATGACCGTGATGAATCCCTCCGTCCATGATTGTAGCAGTTGGAGATCTGGATCAATTCTAGTTTACAATCTGTGGAGCCAAGAGTCTTGACTTACGATGGATATACGCCTTCCTGGTCGGCGTGTATTCCAATGCCTGTGTGAAAGTTACCTCCGTCGGTCGGTTCTCTTGTACGTGTCCCCTCATCTGATCAGCTTTGAGCTGAGCCAGATAGATCTACACGAGTCTTGAGTCAGGCAAGGCAGCGAGAATGTACAAACCTGCACATACAGTCACAGGATCAGTCTCAAAGTCGAGATCGCTGTCCACAATCTCTTGTATGATTGCCTGGAAGGCATCACGAGCGTATGTCCTCTGCTTAGGCCGGAAGTACTGGACGGCGATGTTGGCATACATAGGATGCCCCATGATGATGTCGTGAGGTGAACTCGCCACAGCAAATTCGTCACGAATGGCAAGCTACAAAGCGAATCAGAGAAATACGAAGTGATCAAGGTGACTGAGCGCACCTGGAACACCTTCAACAGGAGGTAATCCTCCCGGCGATCCTGCCCATAACCGAACAGCGTAAGAACTACCCGCTCCACGAAACGTCTGTTCTTTTCGGAGGCAGAGTCCTTGGAGAGCTGGTGGAACAGACGACTGAGATATTCACCCCTGGTCTGCAGCAGATAGAATAGCTGCTGATACAGCTCCAGTTTCCGGCGTGCCCTGTGATCCAGCGTATTGGGTCCTGAGAAAGGATCGCCATGAGCAGCCAACAGCGACGACCTCGCAGCATGCAGAGCAGCGTCGGTGTTGCGACGCCGACGATGCAACAGATCTTCGAAGCGCTTCACATTCTCCACCGTCTTGACATTCTCAACCAGCAGCGCAATCTTGACGTCCAGATCGTTCACGTCATTTTCCAGCGTCTGGTTTTCCCGAATCTGCTCCACGACCCGCTTTCGCAAGCGCTCAACCTTGATCTCCTCCTTGAAGTCGGCCTCGGAGTCATCAAGGAGATGCACAAAGTTCTTGATAGTGCCAATCGTGACATTCTGGCCCATGGTGAGCTGCTTGTACTGTTCCCGCGTCTCCTTCGCACGGAACAACGACTGGATCTTCACAACCTTGCCCAGGTTTGCACGATAGTACTCCATCTTGGCACGGAACTTGCGGCGTTGCATCGCCCCGCGCAGTAAAGCCTGAAGGAAAGTAGCGGTGTCCTGGTTGTTGTGCAGATGTTCCCTCCAAGACCAATGCCTGTCGCGAGCCAAAACACCTCGAACGGCGGCCTGGAAACGGACCATGTCCGGTGCGACAAAGTCCAACTTCCTGGTAACTTCACGATGTCGGTTACGTGCCAACGATGCGCGGGCCAAGGCCTGCAGTCCACCAACAGCCCTCGCGGTACTTGGCGTGGCGAGAGCACGCGTAACAGCTTCATGTCGCTGACGAGTGATCTTGGCCCGCGCCAGAGTCTGAAAAGAGATAACAGAGGAAGTAGCTTTTCGCAAACCTCGAATGAGAGCCAAGAGACGCTTGCGAGCGAGATAGGTGCGACAGGCCGTCTGAATGCGTATGACCGTCTGAGAGACGTCCTCTAACTTGGCCATCTGTTTGCGCATCCTGCGGCGGGTCAGAATACCCCGACATTGGGACTGAAGGGCAATGAATATAGGGCGGTGACTGTGGAGTACATCCATCTGAGCCTGAGCTTTCCGCCTTGCTAAGGCTCCTCGCGCATGCGCCTGAATTCCGGCAATGGACGCTTGCACGACCGGGGAGGAGAACGTCTTCGAAATTTGGGACACATTCTGCTTTACCAACCGAAGCCGGGCAGCGGACTGCAACTTCACGAACGTAGACCGACTGCTCCGTAGGGCAGCCTTGATACGGGCCCATCGACGTCTCTGAAGGACACCGCGTATCTGGGCTTGTATTTTGACGACACAGTCCGTCGAGTTGTGGATCTCGTTGAGGCGGGCTTGCCAGCGCCTCTGCAGCAATGTGCCGCGGCAGAGTGCCTGCAAGGAGACAGCCCAAGGGGTAACGTCCCGCTGTTCCCTGCGCTCAGCAGCCACGGCTAGGCGTGTCAGACGACCTCTGCAATGAGCCTGAATTCTCGGCACATAGTGGTGGATGAGGCGCATTCGATCCCTAAAGTCCGCGTCGGCACGTCGTGCCAAGAAGCCACGACATTGCGACTGCAGAGAAATGATAGACCCTTCGTTCTCCAATAGCTCCCGGTCGCGTCCTAGAGTTGAGAAGTGAGTTCACCGAATAAAAGTAATGTAATAAAGCTTACGCTCGTCTTCAGTTTCAACTTCGACGATCGGCTCTTCGTTGAGGTCCTTCGCAAGTTCCTTGTTGATGTTCCCGAAGTTGGGCATAGAAACACCCTTGAGGCCCTTTTGAGTAACATTGAGCTGATCATCGGTGAACTTGTAGTGGCCCAGAAGATCCCGGATTGGCTGCACTTCGCCAGGACGGCGACGAACAAGAAGATGACTGCAAACTATCAGAAGCCGAGGTGGGGTTTATGATAAGATGAACAGACCTGAGAGCATGTATGCAATAGATGACCTTTGGGAAATTCTTCTTTTCATATAGATCAGTCAACTCGAAGATGAAACCCTAAGGTCAAATGAATAGGTGTAATTTGCCTGTGAGTGCTGTCTTTACCTCTGGAAGACCTTCGGCGCGAACGAAAACGAAAAAGTAGTTGATGTTATCAGAATGGAGAAAGGACAGTTTGGGTGCCTACAGCAGTATTCATCAGCTTGAGTGGTGTCGCAAGACGAGAAAGCGACATACCTCGTATATCCGTTTCGCAATAGTGTCGCCTGTAAACTTCTTGACCAATTTAGCCAAAACAACACCATCCCGGAAGCCATCATCCAACTTCAACACGTCGATGTCCAGCTCGACATTGAGACAGCCCTCTATCCACTCTTTCGCCTCGCCGACGTGACATAGGTACTCGTAAATTTGGATATGGTGTCGCTGCACGTCAGCCCACAGCCCGCCTCGGGTCAGCTTGGATGACGGTATAGGCGTCGGTGATTGTGGAATGCGGTTGCGCTGCAGACGCAACCTACCCGGCACTCCGGCGACAGCGTCTCCTTCACCTACGCCGGACGTGTCCGTGTCGTGCGACTTGAGTCCATTGACGGTTTGCATCTTCACGCTATCGCGCCGCACGGCCCGAGGCGTATGATTACTGGCCTCTTCCAGTGGGGACGGGGGAGGCTGGTACCGCGATTCTGGTAGAGCCCGTGTTCGAGGTATAGGTGCTTCATCCTTCTCTTCCTCCTGCCACAGATCATCACCGTCCCCACTCGCTATACGTGGGAGATGGCCACCCATCTTGCGTCCGGAGATCAAGTTGTCGCCGTACGACTTCTTGTTCATGTAGGAACTTCGATATGCAGGCGGTGACATGACCGAGGAGGGGGAGGTGGGAGTAGAGGGTAAATTTGAATGGAACGACCTGGTACGATCCAAGGAGTTGGTCCGCTCACGAGAAGAGCGGTCAAGTCCATACGGGCGCTCCAGTGAGTTGACACGTTCAAGAGCGGACGTGCGGTCCAGCGAACCATTGCGAGCTGGGGAAGAGGAACCCGACTGGGCGGCGCTAGAGGACGAAGACGAGCCGCTATAATAGGAAAGCGGCCTTCGTTTGAGTGGTGATGGTGAAGGAGTGATAGAGGAGGAGGGAGTGTCTCTAGAGAATGGCGACGTAGATAAAGACGAGTTTGACTCTGAATCGAACGAGGTCGCTCTGCTCCTGGTACTAATGGGCTCGATGCTGGTGTTTGCACGCCGAGGAGTGTAAGACGAGGCCTGGGCGGCAGACGAGAGATACCGGTCCGCGCGATTTGCGATTCCGGCGCCAGTCGGGGTGGCATGGACGGCAGAGGTGGGAGTCGACGGCAGGTGGATCCTGGTGTATGAGGGAGATGACGGGGAATCGGCCTCGACAGTGATACCGGTGCTGTTGGGAGAGAGTGGGGATGCGATGATGGGCGCTGGAAGTGTATGTCGCTTGAGATACGTCGGCGTTCTCTGCGCGTCTGGCGACGGAAATGACTGGGACGGAGGTGAGGATGTGCGATAGGACGAGATGGACGTGCGCCCGTCGCCGGACGTCTGAGAGTCGCCAGACGTAGATGGAACAAGCGAATATGTCCTCGTCGGTGACGGCGCAGACGCTCTACTATCGTCCGCCTCACGAGACCGTTCCTCCCATTTCCCTCTGACACTGTCCAGGCTGTTAGCAACGCGATGGGAAGGGACCCAGCGGCGGGTGCTGGATGGGATGCTGGATCCGGTTGGATTGGTGAGAATGTTCGTTCCGGTCTGCGTGTTATTGCGAGAGAGAGAGGTGCCGGGAGTGCTACGCCTGGACGATCCTCTCTCGAGAAGGCGGGTCTGGTAAGCAAAAGGACCCGAAGCCGCAGGCGAGCGCAACGGGGCCGACGATGAAGACGAAGACGAATCTGAGCGCTCCATGCCGTATCTATGTCATCGAGTCGAGTAAAGAGTGATGTCGGTTGCGAGCAAGTTGATTGTGCGCTCAAGAATCCGTATTTTGCTCTGTTGTCTGGCGTCGACCGCCGGCGGCAACTCGAAGCATCTGAATTGCAAGTATACAATTTTACAAAGACCGTGAAGCTATCGACTACCGTACTTAGGCGCGAGAAATCACGTAGCAGAGAGTGGTTCTATCTGTTCAGAGCGCATTCGAGCAGTGGTATATGACCAATGATCTCAAAGCCATAACACGGTACTACCTTTGGGCACTTGCCAAACCTTAAGAATCCAGATGTGCTATCGGCACGATGAGTTGGTACTCAGGCAGGCGTATCCCGGTTCGATGCTGGTTCGATGAGAGGAGGCCCAGGAATAGGCTGAACAAGCTCGTCGACTTTCTTCTGTATCTCAGATGCCATCTAGATCAACGTTAGAGCTGGAGACACGAGAAAGAAACGTCCAATAACCTGTGTGAGCTTGTCAATGTGCGTCTTCACTGAGTCCATGGTCGCCTGCTTGGATCTGCTCTCCTTCAAGAGCTCCTCCTTGACCTGCATAATGTCTTTCTTTTGCTGGTCTAGTCTGAGGGGGTTTGGTAAATCAAGCGGCATGAATATCACTTGGTGGCGCACCGTTGTCTCTCAACAAGTTCAAAGCTAAGACGGTTGAGCATGAGCTGGTGCTCGTCGGCAAGTGCATCGGGTGTACGAGCCTGCTCCGGTGCGAGAACGTTGAACTCTTCGAGGGTATAGAGAGGCACATCCTGATATATTGATCTACGCGCGAGTTCAACGGGAGCCACAGAGACGACAACAGAGCTGTTCGCACGCGAATTGCCGACACTTTTCGATTTCTCGCTCAAGGTGGCGCTTTTCGTAGAGGAGATTCTGGAGGCCGAGATGCGACTGGTCCATTTCTTGACGCGCTGCAGCGGTGGCCTCTTTCGTCAAGCGAGTCTGCTGGTTGGACGAGCGGTTGACGGCCTTGAGGCGCGAGATGAGTGCAGCGGCAAGGATGTGGTTGGACTGGACGTCGACGCCATCGTCGGCAGTGGTGACGAGGGCGGCGAGGTCGTCAATGATGAGGTCCGCGTCCATGGCAGGTGAGAGGCTTACGGCAGACCCGGGCGGACGCAAGCGCGCCGGTCCGGCAAGTGGATGATGCAAGAGTGATATCCTTGCTAAGCCTACGGTCCTTCTTGCTTACCTCCACGACCATCTCCACCATGACCCGCGAACGCTCGATGTCCGGCACCATCCCGTCCATGGAGACGGCCCACGACAGGCTCAGCGACAACACCGTCATCGTTGGTCTGTCCTCCCTTATCTCATCCATCGACGACCCGCTGACACGTCCTCTAGTGGCCGGTGCGTCTGGCGATCTGGCCAAGAAAAAGGCATCCGTTTCCCTCCCTCAAGCACTTGCTTTCTGGTACTAACCTCTGCTCTAGACCTTCCCCGCACTCTTTGGTCTCTACAACCAAGGCTTCCTCCCTCGCGACGTCAAAATTGTCGGGTATGCACGCACAAAGATGGACAAGGACGAGTTCCACAAACGCGCCACCTCGTACATCAAGAACCCCGACGACAACCCGGACATCTCCGCAAAGATCCAGGAGTTCAAGGACCTCTCCAGCTATGTCTCCGGTGGCTACGAGGATGGCGAATCCTTCGACGTGCTCAACAAGCACCTCGAGGAGATCGAATCCAAGTACCAGACGAAAGAGTGCAACCGCCTGTTCTATCTTGCCCTTCCTCCCAGCGTCTTTGTCCCCGTCGCCAAAAACCTCAAGGAGCACTGTTACGTGACGCGTGGTGGCGTCAACCGAATCATTGTTGAGAAACCCTTCGGCAAGGACTTGGAATCTGCCCGTGAACTTCTCGGCTCTCTGAAGAAGTACTGGAGCGAGGAAGAGACATTCCGTATCGACCACTATCTCGGCAAGGAGATGGTCAAGAACATCCTGGTCCTTCGCTTCGCCAACGTAGCCATGAATGCTGCCTGGGACAAGAATTCCATCAGCAACGTCCAGATCACGTTCAAGGAACCATTTGGCACTGAGGGCCGTGGCGGCTACTTTGACGAGTTTGGTATGATTCGTGACGTCTTGCAGAACCGTAAGCCCTCTCACGACTGTCGTCACACGCTGTTGAAAGGGCTCCGTAGATCTTCTGCAAGTGTTGAGTATCATTGCTATGGAACGGCCTGTCTCCTTCTCCGCCGAGGATATCCGTGATGAGAAGGTCTGTTTGTCATCTGCCCGAGATGTCCCCAATGACCGATTTTCTGTGTTCAGGTCAAGGTTCTGCGTTGCATCCCTCCCATTGAACGCTCTGATACACTTCTTGGTCAATATGTCGCCGCCAACGGCAAGCCGGGCTATCTCGACGACGACACCGTTCCCCCCAACTCTGTGTGCCCCACCTTTGCGGCTACCACACTCTGGATTCACAACCCCCGTTGGGAGGGTGTGCCCTTCATTCTCAAAGCCGGTAAAGCCTTGAACGAGGCAAAGGTCGAAGTCCGCATCCAGTTCAAAGACGTGACCCAGGGTATTTTCAAGGATATCGCTCGCAACGAACTCGTCATCCGTATCCAACCCAGCGAAGCTGTCTACTTGAAGCTCAACGCGAAGACCCCCGGCTTGTACACCCGCGCCATGCCCACCGAGATGGACCTCACCTACAAGCGACGATTCACCGATGCCAAGATCCCCGAAGCGTACGAAGCACTCATATTGGATGCCCTCAAAGGCGACCACTCCAACTTTGTGCGCCACGATGAACTCGACGTAGCGTGGAAGGTCAGTCCTCAACCTTATCAGGACCGGGTTCACGCTAAACATTTTACCGATGTAGATCTTCACGCCCATCTTGCACTGGATAGACGGCAAAGATGGTCAGCGTCCCAGGCCCGTGAACTACCCGTACGGATCGCGTGGGCCGAAGGAACTCGACCCGTTCGTGGGCAAGTACGGCTACAAGCGCAATTCGGATGGATAGTGAGTGAAATTGTTGCTGATGTCTCATCTAGTTTCCTGATGTCATACGTGTGAACAGTGTGTGGCCCGTGGCCAGTCTTGCCTCCCTGTAGAACAATGTCAAAAGGAAATAACTGTCAATGTACAATAGTGTAGACAAGAGCAATCTATGCACGGAGGGTTGTTTGTGTTTCACAGTGTCAGGAGCAGGGTGAAGCAATACTGTCTTCGGTGGCCGTCGCTTCGCCATCTCGCGTGAAGCCGCGATTACTGAGCAGCCGGGCATCTATCATGAGTGACCACTGACTTGCCACAATCGACTTCGAGTCAGGCTGAAGTACTCGCAGATCCTATCTAGTATTGCATTGCTAGTCAAGGGAAGACTACAAACTTAGTCAAGCATGGATTCATTTGTAGGGTCAAAGGGTTTTTGTCAATGGATGTGATTTCGGTCGGACTGGGATGCGAGAGCAACACATGAGCGCTTGATTCCTGCCTTGGCTTGATCGCACAAGGTTGAGAATCTGGATACACGAGCTTGGGTTGAATTCCAGTTCCTTCCATCCAACTTCCATCGAATTCGAGATAGCTTGCCGGAATCAAAAGCCTGATTGCAATCGAAGGCAATCAGTGAATCACTAGGATAGAGAGCACTAGTCGAGCACAGTCGAGCACTGCCATTTATGTCACGTACGCGTCACACGCGTCTTAATTGCTTTCCACTTCCTTCCCGCATGCATGTCGACCACAGAGCCGAGCAACACTGAACCTGGCGGTCTCGAAGCGCGTATCTCACCGCAGTCTGCAGACTGGCATCCCCCGCCGGTTCATACACGCGCGAGGCAGGAGGACAGGCACCTTTTGGGCCTGCGGCAGCAAACAACGCAGCAGAACACTCCCCCTCCTGTGTTCAGTGATGACTACGAGAAGCGACTGCCAGAGGACCCATACGGTCACGAAACGCAGCCCAACGCAAGGGTATGGCGCGCGTACGAAGAAGAGGCCGCGATATACGATAACATGCGTACAGCTGAGAGGCGCGACGGTTTGGACGTTATGCTTGTGTTTGTAAGTTCTATCCATCTTGATGGATGTTCTGTATCAATATGGCTGCCCAGGCTGGACTCTTCTCAGCGGTAGTCACCTCGTTTTTGGTCCAGTCCTCCCAGAACCTACAGGCGGACTATTCTGAAATGACCGCTATCCTTCTGCATGACATTGTGCTGCTGCAGCTGAGCGGCGGATCGGCCACAAACATAACTGCCCCTTCTGTCGACCCGGCTGCCGCATTCGTACCAGACGCTATCGATGTGTGGGTCAATGGACTGTGGGTCGTTAGTCTTGTGACCAGTCTTGTCGTCGCCCTTTCCGCCGTGCTGGTGAAGCAATGGCTGCACCATTACATGTCTCTGCCGTCCGGCACCCCCGGTATGCGTAGTCATACCCGCCAGTTTCGATTCATGGGTTGTGAACGATGGCGTGTCACCATCATCATCGGGTCATTGCCCATCATCATGCACGTCTCTCTCGCCTTGTTCTTCGGTGGCCTTGTCCTCTTCTATATGCCGTTACGTCGATCCGTCGCGTACTCCGTCGCGTCCATCTCTGCGATCGTGCTCATGCTCTACATCACGAGTAACCTTCTGCCAGTCGTTTTTCCTGACTGCCCGTACCGAACTCCATTGACCGATTTCTTCTCTTACATGGTTCCATGGATGAATGCCGTTTGGCGAAAAGGAAAACGAGTAGTTCAGAGGACTCTCAAACATTCCCCAGGCGCATCATCCTCTGAATCATTTCTTCTCATCAGCGAGGTAGATCTGGTGAAACGCCACTCCAACAAGCTTTCCGTTGACGGCCTTAACTGGCTATTCCATATATCATCCAATCCATCTCTTCGAAGCGTTGTCATACAAGCTATTGGCGGCCTTCCCGAAGAATGTCTGGATTATGCTCGAAAGGTCTGGAGCGAAGGCAGCGAGCTTGAAGACACTCATGACGCCCTCGTCTCTGCCACATGCGACGAAGAACGCATTCGCGATGCGTTGATATCGGAAACAGCTGGGAAGAGTAGCGACTCTACTAGCAGTGAAAACGCGCATATGCCACTGGCATATTGGGAGCGCGCAAAGGAGCGTCTCTACCGGTCGGTTGCTTTTCACTCCGTCAAACGCAGTAGCTGCCGCTGGGCATATTTCTCCCATTCGCCTCGACTCCATGCAGCTATGCTTATTCACAACATCTTACATTGTGGCGTGCCTTGTCGCCCTGAGAGGCTAGTGTCCGCGCTGCAGACGTGTCGCGATACTGAAATGCCCCACATTATATGGAAACAATTCCTCGAGCTTGCATTCGGCGACAACATCATTGCAGAGTGCGGAGGGAATGATGCATTAGGCGTAAATCTGCTAATTCAGCTCCTGCCCCCTCCGTGGGCGATCGAAGCTCTAGCCTCTGACTTGCTTTCGACGTTAGAAGCTTTTATAGGGCAATGTTTTCGACGTCAGGTTGCCCAATCCATCCTAGCAATGCCTTTCATTGCCGAGTTCGATGATAAGACTCTACGAAATAAAAACATCCGGGTGCTAATCGCTGTTGGGGATTTTGCTTTGACACGCGCCAGGCCTTCGGATTGCATTCTTCCCTCTGTTTTCGATCTTCTTCGCTTGGTCATGGAGAATCTTGAGGATTACTCCAATTTTGAAGGCCTTACACCTCAGGACCAAGCCGCTGTCTCTCGTCTCTTGCAGGATATCGTTGATCAGACTCGCATCCTCGATGCATGGGAACATCCAGTCTCTAAAATATCTCCTACTTCTATTCGGTCTTTCCTGAGCCTCTACCTTCACTTGTCTGAGAGACAAGATTTCACATTTCCATCCTTTTCCTGTGTCACCCGGCGTCTCATCTGCCTCACTTCCGCCGCCGGCATGGCTACCCCAGACTTCTTCGAAGACGACGTATATTCGGAAGCACTGCTCATTACTGGATTCAGGATCTTGCTCTCTGGTATCCGCCGAGGTCAGAAGGAGGCATATCAGAGTCTCCTCTGTGACGGTGGGATAACCGCCATCTTCAAGTTGAAATCATTCTATGCTCTATCGTGGCCAGTGTTCTCGGTCGGAAGCGTTGTAGATGGCCTTGCGTTGATTGAGTCTGCGACAACGCAACGAGACATCCTCGCGCAGGTTCACCGACCTCAAACCCTGACTGTATTATTTCTCCTTGCAGCGATTGATCATAGCCAAGCCGTTCAATCGCTATTGGGCCTTCAGCCATATAACCCGTCGTGGCTGGAGGTTGCTGCAAGAATTCAATCGGTGTGTCTTTGGAATCAGGAGGCAAATGCATCGCCCCATCATGGTATGCAGTTACCGCGCGACGCCATGTTGGGATTCGAAGATCTCCTTGAATGGAGGTGGCGGTCCTTGTTGGGATCGCGGTTCTTGCAGGACAAGGAGAAACTACAATCCGCTCTGAATGTGCTGGAGGCATGTCTCCAGCGAGATCGAATGCGCGAAAGCAGCTTCCCTTCCGCCACAAACAGTGACTAATCCCGTGCTCAGTGTGTCGAGATCCTATACCATATTTGTGTGATCCAAGTTTTGGGCTACTTACCGTACTTGTTCCTTCATCAGATGCCGCCTGATCGTTGTTCGCGCGAGAGTCTCATGTTGAAGAGCTGTGTACCAACGTGCTAGCAAGTCAAGAACTCAAGCTCTGAGTCAGAATGGGTGATGAAATGTGCAATAAGCAAATGTATAGCTTCGCATTGCACCGATTGCCGACAATTGGGCGCTCTGTATGGGTTCGTTCACTTTAACATATCATTTGGCGTATGATGCGACGAGGGTGTCGCAGTGAGTGGACCGGTAAGAGTTGAGCAGAGTTCTCTGTGCGATGGGGTCTGACACTGTCGGGGAACTGAAGGTAGTCAGCCGTGATTGCGCTATTCATTACGTTCCGGATGACCGACATTCAATCTGTTACTTACCGCGCGGAGACCGAGTTAGAAGATAAGTTCCATCGCTTGCATAGGCGTGTCCCGATTTCGATGATAATATTACTACAGCTCCAGATTCCAGAATATACAACCCGCCCCTACGCGGATATCCTACAATATTAGATGCAATGAAAGCCCGTTAATTAGATATACAAATTCGAATCACTCGACATCGCTTATGCTCCCAATGTCGCTCATCTCCTCGTCCTCATCTTCGTCGTCCTTTCCGTCTGTGGCAGCGTCCGCGGCTTCCTTTGTCGCGAAGCGTTGGACGTATTCTACATGTCGTCGTTGGAAGAGAGTTATATCATTCACAAGGTAAACACCTACCTCTCACTTTGGCATCATATTCCTTCGGATGCCGCATCAACAGCGCAGCCGCCTCGCCGTTCAGGGGGTCATTGGGGTTTGGGTATCGCAGCAGTTGCGGGAGAAACACCTCGAATATGTTGATCATGTCTGGGTTATCCGGTCAGACGAGCACTTGAAACCAACATTTATCGTGGAGACGAACCAAACATTGGCGACCATGTCTGATTGATGACATCCAAGCACACAGAACCACTTCTGTGAAGCGTGGTGAGCGAGTAGCGAGGGCAGGAGAACGGGTGACGCACATCTCGTCGATGTTCGGGTGGAAGATCTTGTTTATGAAGCCTATGCTGGGCGATTTGTAAGGATACTGGTCCGGCAGCTCAACATGAATTTTCCAAACCCCTCCGGCGAATGGAGCTGGCATGGCTGTCAGCGCCGAGCGATACTCAAGGCCAGCGATGACTCACTTTCGGCGGGGCCAAAGAAGCGCACGTAGAACTCCTGCATGCTGTCGTTGACAAGGGACACCTCGTAGTCGGACATGAGCCTGAGCGGTGGCCAGTCAGTGCATTGAGCAAGTTGCGCCGAGACGGGGCGCACATCTTCATGACATCCGTTTCGATGCGGCGTTTGCTTGGCGATGCGTGAACGAGAGAGGTACGTCAGTAGTCGTGCGCATCAACGCTGAAGACCGACTTATCATATCAAGCAGCGGCAGTGAGCGTTATGGGAATGGGGACAGAAACAGTATGTGTGCAAGTGACGGTGGGGGAGGAAGGTGTGATTGGCACCGCCGTTATGTCCGCTTCACACTTATCGTTGTCTAACTCGATCCATCATGAATCACAGTCTTCCACCAGGAATTTGCTTATCTACTCCCAATAAAGTACTACCACGCTTCAGAAGAACGACCACTCCTCGACGATGCAGTAAACATCATCTGCCGAGCAAGGGTAGGGTATGGCGCTACCTGTGTAACCGCCTTCACTTCTTGACCCGCCAGAGCTGCTTCCATCATGTCCGCTCCCCTGGGTCAAAGCCCTCCATGCCAGTAAACAGGCTGCAATTCGTCATATGGCAGAGTGATGGCACTATCCAGCGCAGCACTCACCAATCCAGAACAACCCAAACCCGCCTATCAGAATCATCTCTTCCTGCGTCTGTGTCATGACATGGCCTTCTCTTCTGTGATGCATTGCAACGCTGCGTGACCGTTTTTGAGCACGTCGGGTCGGAACATGATTGCCACTCACATATACATCATGCCCACTATCGCCAAAATGGCAACGGAGGCCTGCGTCAAGTGCAGCGCATCTAAAGGTTACCTCAGTCTTGCGAGCGCGTCAAAGCTGTTCATTCGTACGCATCGATACCAGGAATCGCGTCGCCATCCACCCTGCTGCCATGGCCAGGATCACTGTATTCGCAGATTTGTATAGCATCATGCTTGAAGCCTCCCCTCGGAGCAAGCTGTCTACTCACAGATACCTGTAGAGCGCATCGGATTTTGCTGGAATAAGGGCATGGTGGTGAGAGGACAACTCAATTGGAGCTATATTCAGAAAGTCTCTCGATGGAAACACAAGGCCGGTGCGTGTCGAACATGAGGCATGGAATCATTTCATCCACGACGTAAACAGACATTAGTACTTATACAAGTCCGACTAAACACCTGCCGTTCCATACGGCACTTCGGTCACGGTGGGTGGCTGGCCATTATGGTGCGGCTGTACGATGAGCGTACGTCCTGGAACGGTATGATGTTGAGCACCACCGTATGGCACGTACCCGCCTTGTTGCGGCATGTACTGCATAGGCATCATCCCATGATTATTTTGACTGGGGAGTTCGTTGAACCATCGCAGTTCTAGATAGACCTTGAAAAGTTGGACGAGAACGCAGCACTCAGATCACCCACCCTGGATCGGTTCACTCCAGACGTCGTGATGCGATATGCCTTGCATGCTTGAAACAAGCACCATGATCATAATGAAAGCGACGATGAAGAGGATGAAGTTTATCCATGAGAAAGCTTCGATGACTTTCATTTCGTGGCAGTAGGCCTGTGCGCTCACTAGAGTATTGTGTAAGCTCTGGGGCCGCACGTTAGACGACACTTACTGTCTCCATTCTTGGTAGCAGTGCGCTGCCCAGCAAGGGCGTCGCATTGAACATAGCTGATGATATCACTGAGTGTGAGGCATGATGCATGAGACAGGGGTACATGACAGGTTGACTCTTTGCTCACTTGGACCACGCTCCCATCGCTGCGGCTACGTCAGCGAGTAGACACGAGAAGGAGGGCGGGCGTACCTAACCAGAGAGCAAAGAGGATGAACAGAACGACGCATTCAATTCGAGGTTGGGACCATTGTAGACTGGATGTGCATGACGTCAGGCAGATGTGACCGAGAGCGAATAGAGCACGGACATGACCAGTAGCACGAATATTGTTAGAGATGGGATGACGAGAGCAAAGGTGGTGAATTCCGCTAGATCGCTGTCAATGCTGTGACGCCGAGAAAGCGCGTGTAGGGCGTACGGTGTAGATGGGGGAGGAATACACTAGCAAGATGGCTCGCAATGCCAAGCACAACGCCTTCGGATTGTGAATCACAAATAATACCAGAGCCACGCAGGTATGCGCACCAGAAAAAAGTAAGACCACGACTGTCTGTTGCTCAGCACACTGCCATGCGAGAAGAACAGCGTGTCATACCATAGAAGAACATCCTCCAGCTTGTGAAGCGTACAGACATTATCGAGCAATGGGATAGGCTGTCGAGGAAGGGAAGATGTGGCGCACGGATAGGGAGATGGAAGGAGATGGAAGGAGATTCGAAGATGAAAACAGCCGCTCGGGCCCCGATCAGCAAAACCACGTAGCACGTGACGGTAACGTATCTGATCGGCCCGACTGCGCCCAGTGCGCAATGGGCAGTGGCGTCCAATTTAGTTAGTGACTACACTTCATCAAGTTCATGGCAACTCGTGTGTTCTATTCGTGACAAAAACCCCCAATAAGCTACAAAAGATGGTACCTACATAAAAGCATTACATTAATTCGTTCCCCGAGGACCAGGTGGCAATCGGTTGGGATTGGCCATCATTCCAGTGTCATATTCATCACTCGTCGAGCCTATGAGCGACGAGCCCGAGAAAACCCGTCCGCGAGAGTCGCCTCGCGAACGGTGAGAGCGGTCTCTATGCGGTCTGGATTGTCCCTGCGATCTAGAGGAGTGGTTTCGTCTTGGGACTTCCCCATATTCTCGCTTCTTTGTTGAGCGCTCCCTCTTCGCCGGTGTGGGGGTGTACGTTTCGTTCTTCACTTGCCGCATGGGCGGTGGCGGCGGAGGTGGCGCCTGCGTAGGAAGGGCTGAAGGCTGTTGTCGCGGTCGCGGCCGGCTGGTTTGACCCTTCTTGCTATAGTCGTTGAACCAAGCACACGAGGTGACTGGTCCGTGCCACATGTGAGAGTCACCGTTCCGATGGCGCTTCAGAGCGAGAATGAAGAGACCGATGCAACATCCGATCACTACGAACGAGGGATAAGGTGGAGAACGACGGCTGACAAGGAAAGCCTTACACAGAATTGCATTCAAAAGTGCAAAGGCATTGAGAACGCGGTACATGGCTTGATATTGGTCGGTGTGGACTGGAAGAAGAGTCAGAAGTTGTCTGAGAAGCATCTCGGTAAAACTTACAACTGGCAAGCTCATCGTCAAGAACGACGGTGGTGGTTGAAGTATTTGTGTAACATTCAACATCCGCATCCTTGGAAGGAGACACTGCCAGATACACCCCCAGGACTATATATGGATGATTAGATTGATGACTGCTGCGCATTTTGAAAAGACTCACCCAGCCACAGGAGCCCAGCAAGGCCAAGACACCCCAATTCAATTCTTGTCGTAATCGGGTTTCGCGGGCCCAAAAGAAAACTGAAGGCAAGTCTGTGATGGAACGCGTGAATTTGGGAAAGAGTTGAGGCGCGGTTGGTCGTACAGAGAGAGAATGATCAGAAGGCTCGCAGCGCACACGAAGATGGCAAATGGCACAAAACGAGCTGGTGAAAGGGTCAATTTATGCTAATGCTATGATTGAAACTGTACCCACTGAGGTCGGATGTGGCGAGTGCAGTGGTGAAGCGACCGGCCATTCCCAGACAGATCAAGGTGAACACCAGCGAAGCACCTAGCAACGATTTGAACACGAGCTGCGGAGAAGACAGTCGAACAAGAACGTACAATAGAGACATGCTCGAAGGGTGTTGAATAAAGAGGGCATCGAGGATCTGAGGAGATGGTGGTCACAGACAGCTCTGCTGGAGTCATTTTAAGCACCGACCTCATGATGGCAAAACGTGTGTTTGGAGCGACTTTAACACGAGGCAAACATGAAATAGCAGAGCGACAAGGTGGTCGAGTAGCGATGTACAGGCGAAGTAACGGAGATGAAATCGGATCTCTGCTGCGACGCCGCTGCGAATCGTCCGCCTGTCGTGGTGTATCGCAATTGAGATGGGAGAAGAAAACAAACGAGGCAAACGTAAAAGGTTCCGCCCCTGCCGGTGTACGAGCAAATTGCAAATTCTAATCTTATCGGGGGCCATCAGAGCTCTTCTTGCACAGCCACAGAAGCATTTATGGCTCTATAGAAAGTGCTTGATCGATGGTTGAGGCTGACTACACTAGTCCTACAGATATGTTCTCCAGATTGTATTCAATCGACTTCACTCCTCAAAGTCTTACCTACTTCTACACAATAATCCAGACATTCAGCATTCGCAAGTGTTGCATGGTTTGCGATTGATGAGGGGGCACCATTGATGATCTGGAGGCGGACGATCAGACGGTACGCTCAAATACATCCGCGGAAGGTACAGTACCTTCTTGACCAGCACCTCGACGCGTTTGCCGTTCAGGGTGTAGGGAATGCCAGGTGTTTGCAAGATCTGGTCTTGGGTCAGCTCCCGTCGCACCATTGATTGTCAACGGTTGCTAACCTTCGCCGGAACATGTCGAGGACTGCGTCGTTTCCTAATAGCCGTCCTGATCTCCTTCTCAAGATGCGGGGACAATGTGTCTCCTGTGGGAAGCTTCACGAACAGGACCACGCGTTCATCGGTGCCCTTCTCGATCAGCTGGCCGACAGCCAGACAGTCGACAATCCCATGCTCAGAGGCCAGTGCTGGGAAACACAGCTCTATCACATCGTAGATTTCTGCAGAGCCGAATCGGACGCCGGAAGGGTTCCTGTGACACGACGAATCAACATGGATGATCACAAGCACATCATATGCAGGCGTACAAGACTCCGTCGGAACGTCCGAGCATAACCACACCTCCACCGTTACCTGCCCGCGACTCGGTGATGAGGATGTGATCCCCATGGTCTACAAGATTACGTTGAGGAATGTGCATGACTTTCCAAGAAGACCAAGACGATACACACACCAGACGCCATCAAACTCTGAGAAGTAAGCCTGTTTGTATCGCTCTTTCGCGGCCGATACACTTTCCGGCGACCCAAATCCTGGCAAGGGCCAAAAGCCCGCTGGCATACAAGGGAACGGCCGAAGACAAACGAGTTCACCAGGCGTCGCCGGACCGCTGATAGTACCTTCAGATGTGTAGCTTTCAATCGCCATGCCGAGCATACGGCACTGGATTTCGCCACGATACACGGGCAAAGCCGAACACATTCCAGCAAAGAGAGAACAGATGTCCGTTCCGCCTGCGCGGTGTCATGAGAGCTCACAGCGAGGCGCATTCGACGCACCCGTGATAGAGCCTAATAACACGCTTGAGCTGATGTGTTCGTACACATAGTCGTAGAGCGGAGCAGAAAGCGGAGACCCAGTAGAATAAATGTGGCGCAGATGTTTAAGTGCATGATAGTCGCGTGGTCTGTACAATTTCTAGACAAGGATTACATCTCTACTTTGCAGATGTAAGGCAGAGACACAAACCGAAAGAGCATCGATGTACTTGGCGCTTGTTCCGAAGATAGATATATTGAGGTCGTCTACCAAGTTCCACAGAAAAGAAGGGTCGCGTAGAGGACTGCCGTCATAAAGAACGAGAGTACAGCCCACGGAGAGAGCGCTGACCAAGAAATTCCACATCATCCAGCCACTATAAAGATAGTTGGGTCGCTCTGCGTCACTCATAGAGATGTTGTCACCTACGTCGTCGTGTAATAAAAGAAGACGTCGTCAGACTTGAGGTCACCGCAGATGAGAAACTCCTTGTTGGACTGAAGAAGCATTCCACCCGCACGATGAACAATTGGCTTGGGAAGTCCTGAAATGGGATTATTGTGAGACAGGTCCGAAGATATGACGAAGTCAAGCGACCTGTAGTTCCTGAGCTAAAGAGGATCCACAGTGGGTCATTGAAAGATCCCCGATGCCATTCTATCTCTCCATCTGGAGTTCGTCCTAGTTTCTCCGACTGGCCTTGAGCCACGAACGTGTCCCAAGTCACGTAGTCAATCTTCAAGCTGTCTGCTCTGTCCAGGAAACGGGTTTCAATGACAACTAATTTTGGTTTCATTGATAAACCATCGATGAGGGCGGCGACCTTGGGTAAATGGTCGTGCACTTTGCCGTTGTAGATAACAGCATCGACGGTGAAAACAAACTTTGGGGATACTTGTTCAAAGCTGATAGAATGGATGAGTTACGGGCAAGATACGGGTGTATCAGCCCTCGGTTCGTGAATCATGCAAGTTTCATGCAGGTGTGATGGGATGTAGGATGCATCAGCTTTCCCCGCATCTGATCGGGTCAATATCCCCATATCGAACACGAGGGCTGATAGCGATATTACAGTCCAAGCTTAAAAACGTTCGTACCGTTCTAATACACCGTCGGGACCAAAGTCTGCGGCAGCACTGACCCAGATGCCACCTAACGCCGCAGTGGCTAAGCACGCAATTACATTCTCCTGCTCGCGGGCAAGCTCAGTCCACAAATTGATGTGCGAGAGCGGGGAAATCGTACGATACAATTAGACGCGTAAGAAGCAACCCGGTCTCCGGGTTCGAGACCGTTGTGCAAAAGGGTAGAGACGAGATCGGCAACGCAGGAGTACAGCTGGGCATACGTCAGTTGCCGAAGAGGTGCTGAAATGAATGAAGTGGGTTCAGCTGTGGAGAGACGGATCAGGAAGGTGGGTGTGATTGGTGTCATTGAAGTACTGACTGGCTTGTACTATAGCCATCTTTGCGTCAGAACGTTCACGGAGCATGTTCTCGGCCCAATTGAGCTTTGCATTCGAGAACCAAGGGGGGTTCTGAGGGGGCGTGGCTTGATTATCGACAACATGATCTCCCTTGAATCCAATAACGCGTGTCTGATCCCAGACGAGTGACCAGAACAGGTCAATGTGGGTGGTCGACCAAGAGTATAGGTCGACGTAGGAAGACAGAGATAAGCCGTGTTTGGAGTTGACCAAGTCCAGAAAGCGAAACGTAGCAGACTGCTCTGGGTTAGTAGGCTGATAGAGCAGGGAGGACATCGCTTGGTACGAGTGCTTGGCGGTAATGGTGCTTCTGAGAAGACGAGAATACGGCTAAGTAGCACGGTACGTGGCTGCCAAGCCTTGTAGTAAGCTAGGCGAGTGTAAGCAGAAGCTTTCGGAGATATGTACAGAGTTTCGAGCTGGGGAAAGACCAGAGAAACACAGGAGCCCAAAGGGGCAAGGTACGAGGTGGGTGCTGATGTGGATGGTTGTTTCCAGACTCAAGTCCGCCTGAATGTGGTTGAGAAAAGGAGGAAATGAAGAACGATAGCGCAGGAACTAGAGAAAATCCGCTCGGAGCGAACATCGGCGTCGGAGATGGTGGATGCCGGGAGAAATGTATTCACGATCGCAGTGGCGTCGCACGTGTGCCTATCTCGATCGCACAAAAAAATCGGCCGGCTTACCGAAGCTTGACTCGTAACCGTTTAAAAGGGCTAACAGACGCATCTGTCTTCTGCACCTGGCTCCCGCACACGCAAGCGGTACTTATCACACGCTCCAGCAACGTTCGCCCCTGCACTGCCTCCCAGCGCTTACATTTGCCTTTAAAAACGCGACTAGACCCATTGTCTCCATTGTCTCTCAAACCATCACCACACCCACCCGTTTCATGGATAGATTCTTTGGCCCATCCTCCGCTGAAGCCCTTGCCCACTCTTACCTCACGTATGTCCTATGCGCGTCTTGGCACGTCTCGTTCTTATCGCAGTAACAGTGACCACGGCTCGTCCTGGGACGCCGAGAGCACTATCGACGAGTCGCTTCTGGCCAGCTGCGTCGCCTACCAAGCCTTGGATCGTTTTCTCAAAGGCGCCGACCTCTTCATTCTTCCCCGTTCCCGGACTGAGCTCGACAGCATTTTGTAAGCATACCATTCCCGTCCGATGCGTCGGCGCCACTAATCATTGCTCACTTCAGCCGGCGGTACACGTACGATGCCATTCATAATATGATTGCGAAGAGCCGTTCCACGCTGCAACCAGGTGGATATAGCCGAGTACGTTCCTATCTCTTTTCGTACGCACGTTCCTCAGCTGACGCGCTCACAGGTGTGCCGTCTTGCGGAAAAGTCCCTGCGCGACGTGCTGAACTCGAACAACAATGCGTCCGTCTTGCTGGCCTTGCACACGCCCCCTTCCACACCGATTCACGAGCTCGAGAGCTCCCCGAGGTTCATCAGGACGCAGTGAAACCGTCCATCACCATATTTATCTCTCAGCACTGCCGTTCATCATCGCACACCGTTGTATTGTCTGTATATCCGTTCCTAATCGCACACTGTACCATTATCACACTTTTGTACTTGATTCTCATCAGAGCCGTTAATTCAATTGTTCAAACAACGCTTTGCAAGTTTCACTAGCTGCTGCTGCGCCACAGTGTAACTGTTTCCTTTGCGAGTCACGTCCTAATGGGAATAAGTTGATCGAGATATTAATCGAAATATTAATTAGGTCTGTTTTCAGACCAATCATGACGCCAACGTGCGTCTCCACCTCATAGCACACCCTTCTGGGCAGTGAACTTGCCGAGAGTGTCTACCTCGGCCTCGCCGCCACCGTTCGTGCCACCTACGACGATGTTCTCCTTCGCCCTGTTTCTCGCGTTGGCATTGGCCATGTCTGAGTCGCTCGCCATGCCTACTCAATTTCCCGCTCATGTGCCAGCCAAAGGTAACTCAACTATCTTTGGCCACACCAATGTCTTCAGACCCATCTATTCACAGATGCGCCGCGCAAACTTCACGGACGTTTCATTCAAATCACAGACATGCATCCAGACCCTTACTATAAAGCCCACAAGTCTCTTGACAAGGCCTGTCACCGGAAAAAACCCAAGAAGAAGGACAGGTCCAACTACTGGGGAACGCCCTACTCGTGTGTCCCCTACTTCCATTACCTTTTCGCCGAACTCACGAACGTTTGGCGCGTCAGGGAATGTGATTCGCCCCTAAGATTAACCAACTACACACTTGACTTTATCGACAAGCATTGGTCATCCGAAATCGACTTCATAGTCTGTGAGTTTGGCTGGCGTTCCATCAGTCGTGGCTAACTCGTCGCAGGGACCGGTGACAATGCCAGGTATCACCCTCCATCTGCCCGCCACGCTCGAGGCCATCTAAACGCGTCACAGACACGACAATGACCATAGATTGCCTCGCACGCCGGCTGAGATATACCAACTTAACCGCGACGTGGCGAAGAAGATGGAGAAGCTTTTCACGCGCAAGGGCATCCCAGTTGTGCCCAGTCTCGGTGAGAGGCTTTCATCTCCGCTCATCTTGCTCGTGTGACAGACCAACATCAGGCAATAATGACCTTTGGCGTGAGTTATCGACGTCTATAAGCCGACGAACTGAATCCAATGCCTGAGCCTCTTTGACTTTCAGCTCATGTAAATTTGCTATCTTTCTGTCGTTGAGTCACAGCTGATACCTCCCAGAATATCATGACTGCAGGTGACTAATCTTGCGATGGTACAAGCAATTAGCGCTCACTAACTCGCGCCACAGGACCTAATGTTGTTACTAATGAATTTTCATTGTATGTTCTCTATCCCCTCTCCATCCTTTGGTTCTCATCTATGCATCAGAATATGGAAGCATTTCATTCCCTTCCCATACCATCAAGTGTTTCAGCGTGGCGCCTATTTCTCTACAGAAGTGGTTCCAAACGCGTTGGCGGCCATAAGCCTCAACACCATGTATTTTTATGATTCGAACAAAGGTGATTATCATTTTGCTTTTGTTGAATCCTGAGCTGATATTGTACGTAGCTGTTGGAGGATGCCATTCTAGGGAACCTGACGATCCTGGGAACCTGCAGTTTGACTGGTTGGAGGTTCAGCTCAAGACATATAGATCGCGCGGTTTGAAAGTATGGCGCTACCGCGAGAGTTTGATTCTCTAAAAGCTAACTTGGATCGTAGGTTTGGCTCACAGGTTAGTCGGCCATTCCGACCCGGACGCGCCACCGATCCGTTTGTAGGACATGTCCCGCCCTCCCCCGGCAACTTCTATCCAGAATGTGTCAGTCATACTTCAACACGTTGTTCGCATGACCTGATTCGGCTGTCCAGTACGTTCGATACGTCGAGTTGTCCCTAAGGTTTCAAGACACTATACTGGGCCATCTTTACGGAGTGCGTTTAGGTTTTATCCAATAGGTATCGTGTGAGATCTCACATTCATTCTTGCATAGCATATGAATGCGGACCACGTATGCATTGTCATCGCCTTGCGCATACAAGAACCATCTAATTGTTCGGCCACAGTTCTTCTTTGTAGAGGCCGAGGATCTCTTGTTGGAACTGGATCAAGACAGGAAGAAGATTAAAACAGAATCAGAAGACCTCTGTGATGCTCTCCTGGATGACTTTGGAGGGCTTCCCAGCGCAGGCAAGACAGATCTGGACAACTATGGTGTTGTGAACGTCTCCCCACCGGTGGTGCCCAACCCTTATCTGCCCACGTTTCGGGTGTTCTCCTACAACATCACAGGGCTGCAGACCTCTGGCACACCGTTAATTGACCGAAGCCAAGGAACAACCCAAAGTCGAGGGCGGAAACCATCGCATCACCGTGGCGATCACGGTAACAAGGCTACGTATTGTCCGGAGGAAGAGTACCGCTACTCTTGGAAGTGTATCTTGAACAACACCTGGCACTCTGATCCGAAGGCACCGTCAAGGAGCAACCAGCTGTGGAGTCCGTTGGGATATGCACAGGTATGCAGCCGAGCTCTTGTTTCGGAGAGGGTTTATTGACGGCCCATCTAAGTACTACATGCCAGATCTGGATGAAGGGAACAAGACTAGACAGCCACATTTCAAGCTTGAATACACGACATATACGCCGGCAGCTCTGCATCCCCAAACAGGCGCCGAGACGGAGGAGTTCAATTACCCCATTCCACCGAAGAACCTGCCCAAGTCGCTGCGAAAGGGCCCGGTGACAAAGAGCAAGTACACGCCGTACGGGATGGCCGATCTGACGGTGGGGTCGTGGCTGGAGCTGGCGCGGCGGCTGACGAAGGGCGGGTCGAAGAAGCTGCGAAAGAGGTTCCGCAAGTACATGTATCTCGGGGCATAGAAATGTGTTGATAGCTGTGCGAAGATGGAAGTGATAATCGTGGGAGGATATAAGAAGGGTGTCTCCTTGGCGACACTTGTAGGCACCACAAAGCGTTGATCTGGACAAGATCGTAACCACCACCATCCTCGAGCAAACCGTCATTCCGTTCCATTATTGTCGGAAGGAGAGCCTCGCGCTGCCTTGCCGTTTTCTTACTTTATCTTCGGGTCTCTTTGTCGGACGCTTCGAGGATTTTTTGCGCCCGTCATCGTGACTCTGTACTCTTACTGCTCGTCGTGCACCTCGACATTCGGCTGGTCCGCACACTCTTTACCGTTTCGCCCTTCTTTCCGCACGCCGCGCCCCTCCTTCGCCCGCGCCCATGGCAGCCGTCAACATGCAGATGATGTCGACAAACATGCCCCTCGATTTTCTTCCGATCCACTCTCACTCCAGATCCAACTCGGTCTCGTCCTCGTCGACGCACTCGTCCAACTCGCGCCCGCACTCGTCCCAGGGCGGCCTGCCGCGCATGCACGCCATGCCGCCGTCGGCGGAGGACCTCTATCGGGCAACGTACCACCTTGGCGGCCATCCTGGCATGGACCCAGTACGTGCCGCGAACGGTGCCCTTTACCTAATGCTCACTGCTTGCCCTCTGCCAGGCCCCTCCTAATCACAACATCACTAATCCCGCCCTCAAAAACCACCTGCGGCCCTCGCACATCCGTGCCGCCCGGGTCAACGCCTCCCCATACCCGCGCGACACCGACAGCGTCCACTCGTCCTCCAGCGAGACGGAGGATCTCTCCATGTACCTCGGCAGCGGCCCCGACTACCAGTCTATGTTCGGCGGCGGCGGCAGCCATCACGCAATGCCTTCCAACCACCAGGAGGCCCTGGCCGCGGGTGCCTTTGGACGTATGTCAATCGGAGACCAGGCACTGGAAAAGCTTGCTGCCAACGTTCGCGCAGCCACCACCACAAGCGCCTCCGACAGGGCCAAGCAAATTTTCGTTCAGCAATGGTGTGTCATGTCCGTTCTCCGTCCGCCCGCTTTTTCTCAGTACATTCCAGGCTCACCGCTAACTACGCGCCCTATCCTGACGGGAATGTCCCCCGACAAGGCCTCTATTTCTCCTACCGTCGCGTCTGCGAACAGTACAACATCCCCCACATCAACACCGCTACCTTGGGCAAGGCCATCCGTCTTTGTTTTCCCACAATCAAAACAAGACGTCTCGGCGTCAGAGGAAACAGCAAATATCATTGTGCGTATAGCCCCCCGTTGATGTAACATGTGTAGTGTTTTGATGAGCGATAGATTGTGGCATCAGACCCGCCACATCAGCCGAGGCGGAGTGGCTGCAGGATTATATCCACAAATCCAACAACAACGCCGGCCAGGCCTCAGTCAACGTTGCCCGTGCCAATGACCAGGCGGACGCGGCAGAACGAAGTGAAGGTGCTGATGACGAGGAAGATGACGACTCGGAAGGGATAAACTCTGCCATGGGTTCCAAGCGCAATTCCCTCGCCCTGTCCGGAGACGCGGTGAAAGGCACGGTGTTCCCACAAGACATGAGCGACAAGACCCCCACGGCGGCGACATTGCTCTCCCAGGTCCAGGCAGCGCAGAGACCTCCCGGCGCATTTCCCCAACAGGCTTCAATCCGGCGGCATCCGCAAGCGGATCCGGGGATTCCTATCCAGGCCCAATCACCGACCTCTTCTGGCAGTTCTGCCCCTTACCTCGCGACACAGCAACCCTTATCTGTCCGTCAGTTTCCACATTTCCCCCAGATCGAGGATGCTGTGGGTTCAAGTTCCACTTCCCCTCATGGAATGGCCGCCCGCGAAGTCTGGGGGTGGTTTCAAGACCATCTTGATTCTCTCCTTGACAGTGTCAGGTCCTTCAGATTTGATCAGTTCGAACTCCATCTTAGAAGTTTCTGGTCGAACCTCACTGGTCAACACCGAGAGGTTGTACACGCTCCGGCTATAGCAGGTCTCATGGCCAAGGCAGACGCTATCGTCTACGATGCAAGTTCTCACGTTTCGCAAAGTTACGCATACTTGCTCACATCTGCTCACAGGAAATTTTGGAGTTCTTACGCTTGCAGATGTTGTCGCCTATACCCTCGCCGTCTCTTACCAGTCTTCGGCAGTTCGCGATGAAAATGGAAAAGATTCTCTTGGTTGCTTTGGACGGATACGGTAATACATTTGTTGAGCCCAAAGTGGAGTTGGGCGCGCGTTTCGGTCACCTCGTTTGTCAGTCATTTATTTCTCTGGCATCCCACCCGCCTCTGACACGTCCGTCCAGTACGGTTCCTCGATATATATCAAGTCACTCAAGCTCTGAATACCGTCTTGACCAATCAAAAGCAATTGAATGAGATGCGGCGTTCATGGCAAAAGGTTGACTTTGAATCTGTCCGGAATCAGTCAGCCCTTGTCTGCAATTGCCGGCACGAAGACCTCGTTCAGCTGCTGGAGGTCGAGTTTGTTGGGATGATGGATAGCCTCTCGAAGACCACGGAACCTGTGAGGGAAGTTATGTCTTGGGCGGACAAGTGCTGCGACAAGTTGATGGGCGGGAGTCGGGCTATGCATGGGGGCGAGGATCGGGGGACCATGAGCTCTCGAAGTGTGCTCATTCGCTGGGGATACGTCACTAGTCAAGTGATGAGGGATCTGGTAAGTTTCGTGTCCGTATCATCGTAGCCTCGTCAACTCATGTTATACAGACTATTCGCAGCGATCCCGCATTCGGAGCTTTCCAAATACTGAAGTTATTCTTGGAGTGAGCGTTCATGAATCCCTCGGTTTCCACATGGTACTGATATATACTCAAGCGATTGGATTGCGGTTAACGTTCTCCGAAGTGTGGCGCTGTCCACCAACTCCGTCGCTGCGTCAGTGGAACCCGTCATGCAGCAAAACTTCTTCTCCATCTCGCCCATGGCCGGCCAGGAAAACTTCCACCCCATGGATGTCAGGCCGCAGCACATGATGACGCCCACCACGTCGAGCATGCTCGCGGCGCTGCAGAACGAATCGTTCCCAAGCAATGCGATGGACGGGTCGTCGTCTGGGTTCGCGCCCGACGGCTATGGTTCTCTCTCATACATGGACACTTCCCCACATCAGGAGGATTCCATGCCCGGACACTCCTCTCTGCCTTTCGGGGACTTTTCTGGATCTGGAAACACTTTTGATGTATCCAACTTTGCCTCGGATTTGGGCATGCAATCCGGCACGCCTTCCAGCGAGTCGGAGGCGACTGGAGAGCCGGAGTCCGTCAAGGCGGAGACACCTAGTGTTTAGCTCTCCATTTCTCTTTTTGTTTGGGTCATTGTGCGGATGTGATACTTATAATAACACTTGCTCCGGTGCTTGTGCTTTGCTCATTGACTTTCTTCTCCTTGACGTACTCTTGTATTACCCTCTCTTTGATATCCAAATACCTTGCGCTTCACTCATTAATCACCCCCCTCGTCCAGAATGCCTTGTTGGTTGTGTTTATATATCAATATATGTTATATATTTGTCCTGTGTATCCTGCTTTTCATCGAATAAACATAAAGTAGATGGAAGTGAGTGGGGACAGCATTAGATGAATAATACGGATTGCAAGCGGGCTAACAACTATGAATCGGCGCCGCTTTCCTGCTGCTCCTCCACTACCTCCAATTTTTCATCCACGGCCTCGGTGGAAACGGGGGTCTCGAGGGTATCCACGACCTTTGGTGTCGGGGCGGGTTCACCAGGAACCTCGGGTGTACCAAGGATTGCTGCACTCGCGGCCAATTTCTGGATCTGGGCTTCAGCCCTGGCAATATTCTCCTTCGTGACCCGTTCCTGGTTCGCCTCGTACCAGGCCTTCTTCGTCTTCAGGTCCTCAATAACACGGGACGTGTCGGCGGCAGAAGCAGGCGGGGGGATGGAGAACTGCATGAGAGCGGCGAGGATGGCGAATGGAAGGTTGAGCTTGTCGCTGGTCGTGGCCTCGGCCTGGGGCTTGGGAGTACCCTTCTTTCCCTTGCCCTTGCCCTTTGACGAAACAAAGTAGTTGTCCTCGTCTTCGCCCTTCTTCTTCCGCACCACCAGACCTTCCGGCGCGGCATCGACCTGACGAAGCTCCAATTTGGGCACACCGTCGAACGCAGCCTTAGGGTTGGAGCTCTTGAGGGTGACCGCACCGTTGCTCTTGCCAGAGAAGTGGTCAATGAGCGTTTGGCAGTCCTCGATGTCGGCCTGGTATGCTGGTAGTTCAGCCTCTTCCCGCAGACGCTGGGCGACCTCGCGCTTCTTCTCAGCCTCCTCCGCAGCACGCTGGGCGCGTGCGCGCTCAGCACGACGCGCGCGGTCCTCGTTGACCTTGGCCCAGTACTTGTCGTTGGCCTCGCGGTACTTGGAAGAAGACTCGCGCTTGGCCGTCCATAAGGTATTGATCTGATTCTGGAGATTGTCGCGTTCTTCGAAGAGCTTTGTCCTGCCAGCGTACGCCTCGTCTCCCTCCTTCTTCAGCTCATCAAGTTCGGCCTTGATCGCGTCGAAGCGGTCAGAGGTCGCCTTGAATTCCGGGTCGTCTAGCTGCTTCCGGAGCTCCTCAATGGTCTTGCGGTCGGCCTCAATGGAATCCTGGAGGCCCTGGAAGCCTTCGACAGTGCGTCTGTTCCGCTTGCATGTGCTGATTTCCTGGACGGCGCGTTTCTCTTCGGCAAGCTTCATGTTTCCGGATTCGACTTGCTTCTCGAGGGACCTAAGTTGGAGGAATAAATGACAAGTCAAAGGGGGATTTGCTGAACCTACTTGATACGCGCGTCGACTTCGGCAACAGATTTGTAAGGAATCTTGGTTTGAGCACCCTGAATATCCTTAATCTAGAGTATGAGCGTATCAGCACGAAATGAAAGACTCTATGAAGTGTTGTGTCGTACCTTTTTCTGAATGGATTCCTGAAGTGCCTTGACTTGGTCCAGGATTTTGCCCCTTGACGCCTTGTTGTTGGTTTGCTGACCGCGAAGACCGTCAAGCTCAGCACGAAGCTGAGTGCGGCGGTCGTTGCCGGGGCCGCCCTTGGACGTGGCGAGTCCAATTTTGTCGCGGACGGCGGTCTGCGCGATTTCTGAGTGCACCGTCGTGCCACGAGACACACGGAAAACGCACCAGCTTGGTCTGCAGAGCCTCAATCTCGCCTTTTATGCGCTCCTGCTCGTCGTCGTAGGTCTTCTTGTCGGGTTTACCGGCTGACGACGGAGAAGGATCCGACGTGTCCGTTTTCTCGGCCGTGGGGGCGTGAGCCGCCTTGCCGTTGGGCGGGGCTTTGGCTGAGCCATTGGCGGCGGCGGCGGGCTTTGCTTTGGGGGCCATTGTGTGCGGCTTTTTGGGCTGAGCAAGCGAGGGAACTGGGTCGGGTGGTGCAGAAGAGAGAATGACCGTGCGAACTCCGCTTAGCTGCTAATCACTCTCGGTCCGATCAATGCTCAACTTCCGCCACTATGAACGACTACGACGCTGTAAAGGTATGCGCTGATAGAATGCAATACTCAATCATGCTCATTATTCTCTAGGCATTGCATGCCAATCTGCCCCCATTCTCACCCATAATCGGCGTCTCACTCCTTCCTATACTCGCGCTCGTTCTATTGGCTGCCACGTTTACACTGACTTTCTATTTTTCCACGTCGGTCCCTCTTACGCTGATCATTATTCGACACTGACCACGGGTATATCTCAGCCTTCCCAAAGACACCGTACCAGTGCGCGAACTCAGAGTCGCTACTCTTGCCAGCATTCTCGGTGGATTCGGCGTAGTTGCCCTCTTCTGCTCCGTCGGTGTACCTGTCTAGGCTGCACGCGACGACCGACGCAAATAGATCCATCTCTGCACTCGCTTGTATTATTGAGACATTACTTACAGTCAATCGCGCAACACATGTCATGCCTCAAGATTTTGGACTGCAGTCTTCCCTTGACGCGTCAATCAACAAAATTTCAAGTTGTGCCTAGGATCCTTAGCGAGCTCGACGCCTACTGATGCCGACTGCCGTCACGGAATCGTTGCTGAATGGAAGTAGCGCGACAAAGCTTACCGGCATCGCCATGGGTCATAATCCTCTGGATCACTGTGACAATACCATACAGGTGGTTTGAGAGTTGTGTAAGATGATAGACGCGTCAAATCGGCTAGACCGACGTATTTCATGCAAGCAACGCGGAGCAGTACTGATAATTCTGGTGGTGATACTGGAACAGCAAGACAAACGAGATCATTAGGTGACCATCTTAAATGCGCAGCGGAGGGAGAGAATGGCTTCACAAGCTGCGTAGCTTGCCCGATTCATTCGCTTGGACGTATCAGATCCTCTACCTTGCCCACAATTCTTTCCAGGAAGTAGATATTCTGGGCTAGGGCTCTGTGGAAGGGCGCGGAGAGAGAGGGTTTAGATCCGCACGAGTGAGCAGAAGTGAGAAGAGTCATATAGGCCAGATGTTAAGCGTTCGAGTATCGCGCTGACAATCCCAATGAAAGAAGAGGAATGAGTGCATGTCCAGCGTCGGCGAAAAGATATCCGCAGATGAGCCTTGCGCTTTGCTGTATTGAGGAACTTCCATGGCGGGGACTGTATCTGCAAGAAATCATCATAACACGTACTAAAACACAATCTGCGTATCCAACAGCGCGACCTCGGAGCAGCATTCCTTGTACATCTCCTGAAACTCGGCGTCGTCGCCGTCCTCCCCGACCTTCTTCTTTTTCTGGTTTGGACATATCATGATACAGCTCGTTGGTCGTTTTGTCGAACTGTAGTGTCCGAGATCCTCCTTGGATGCTACAAATATGTAGGGTATCTGTGCCTCCTCGGCAAGGATGGGTAGATGTGAGACGATGTCGATGGGACTTATGTCGGCGGCTATGATCAGGAGACTATAAATGATGTTCAAGCCATGCTAATGAGAGTAGAAGGCTGCACACACCCTTTTTCGCCCTTTTTGATACCCTTCACAACCTCCTTCACCCCTCGCTTTACCATCCTGCCCTTCGACGCTGCACAGGCCTGTAAAAAAGATTCCATGTTGGACTACCATGTACGCACCTTTTTTCACGGTTTTGTGCAGCTTCTTTAGCAGTTTCTTCTGTGCCAGAGGGTTCGCTAATGGTGACAGATCCAAAGGGACGACAACTTCTGTTGTTTTCGACTTTTTCGGCGACTTCAGGCAGAGGTATCAGATATTGTAATTCAGTAAGACTAGGGCATTTGACCCACCTTGACCACTTCCGCGTCCGCATCAGCCATCTCGACGTCCTCGGCGGCAGGCGCCACTTTGCTTTCTCTGCGCTTCTTCTTTTCAATCTTGTCTTCACCCATGGCGCCGGTGTGATTTCGAGAATGGAGGCGAAAGGAAAAAGCTGACCGTGATTTGTGTGACGGCAAACAGTGACATCACGACCTCTGGCGCGAAGAAACTCAGAAGACCAAGAGGTTCTGACTATCCTAGCGTTATACAAGCATTGCAGGCCAGCATAATACTACAGAAAGACGCTCAATACTACACTCATTCCAGCTGTTGTGGGACGATATACAAGGCTGAAACATCGTATATTACACATCGATATCCTTGTCTTCCTTCTCGCCCTTCTCAGCCGGTGCAATTGGCAGATGACTCGCCCCACGCAGAAGAGTCAACATCACCCAGGACATGCCCTGCATCTCAATATCATACCACCAATTTAGCGCAATGGTAATCTCATTTGTGTCAGACTGTCGGACGTGATGCCACCAACCAGCGGGCAGATATAATGACTCCCCAGAACGCACTGTGATGTGGATGGGATGCGCATCAAGAGGTAGTGCGTCAGGCGCATTCGGATCGCCGACTGACGACCATCGCACGTTGGGGACAGATGACGGCGAGGGGGCTATTACTAGCTGACCAGATTGGTGATCTCTGGTGTATTGGGCATGTGGATACGATCGTTCTAAAGGATGGGCTGTCATGAGTGTTTGTCGATGGATGTGAAAGGTGCTCCCGACCTTGCAGACACCATCCTTCACTGGGAGGAAGCAGTGTGAAATGTTTCGCGCCTCGGACTACGGTGTATATATTCTCATAGGGATCTGTACGGTTATTAGACCAGAAGATGATTGGTATCGAAGACACTAACCGCTATGAATACTGGTGACACTACGACCGTTGCCAATCCACAAATTGACGGCGTCAGGCTGTCTATCTGAACGCGTTATAGATCCAATGGACAAGGTGCGGAAGCAACGCTCACCATAAGCTTCGCTGCACCACGAGACTTCCGAGGGGACGTCGCGTCGTAGAGGCGTGAACTCCGTCGCGTCATCCGTAGAATCATGATACCCAGTTGAGTATAGATTCCCGTTCTGGGACTGCAGATAATATGCCTCGGAATCACCAGACTGACTTGGTTTCAGCAGGGATATCCTCAGCGGAAGAGGGCTTCACCTGACAGTCTTCAAGTTTACCAAGCAACTGCTTCATGGACATGGACTCCACGTGAGGTTCGACAAAGTACTGCGTGCCATCGGGGGCTGTGGTCACCGCGTCTGCCATGCTGAGCCCGATGTTTCAATGGTGCAGTGTGCGACGGGAAGAGGTAGAGGCGCACCCATTAGGTGTTACGGCGACGCTGATCAGTCGATCTTCCATAGCGTTTTCGAGATACTCATTCGTCCAACGAGCCCTCGTAGCCTTGAGACCGACGCCTGGTAGTTTGCGGGTTATTCGTGTCCCAGATATGCATATACGGACGCGTACCTTTGATGAGGACAGGCCGGGAGATGTGAGAGATTCTCGAGAATTCTAGCGGGGTAGGCGGTTCGTCAAGGACGTTGAAATGGGAGCCATTGAGATCTGCAGGATTAGACAGTGAACGACGAGTTTTTATCAGTATTCGTACCGTAGTATTCCTTTGAGATCCACTTGAGAACCGGAAGATGAGAGGTCATGGTCGGAGGCAAGCAGCGCAACAAGGACAAACTGATTTCTTTCTTGGCTTTGCCCTATTTATGTTTCTATCGCGTCTCCTCAACAGACGTCCTGCTCTTGCTGTATCTGGGCTTCTTGAGCGATCTTGCTACACTGTCGGACATCATCCTCGACTATCTGCCTACAGAAGTGCGCATACCAAAGCGGCAGCCATTCCGACTCGGCTCAGTCAATCACCCCAACTATACCTTGGACAAGACATGGACGCGCTACTGTTGGTCTTCTTCTTGAGCCGTTGACTCTGTCTCACGGATCTCATAGTATCGCACCTTTCAAAGACCTCTTGTCCCATTCCCGCTTTCTTCTCACCCTTCGCTCTCAGGAGGGCTCATATCGCGGACTGATTCTCTTCCGTCTCTCGTCTAACACCTTGGACTGGGAACATGCTTCTCAGGAAGACCGCGAGTCCATGTATAAACAAATCTACGCTATGGAATCCTCGTGTCCGCATCTAGGCGCCGATATGTCTCATGCCGATATTGAAGAGTACGAAGAGAGCGTTGTGGCTGTCTGTCCGTGGCACAGGAAGGTACCCATCTAGGCATGATGGACGGTAGACTTATCATTATTTCTAGATATGATTTCGATCTTAGAACGGGCAAGAGCGAAACTGGACTTCACGCTTGTACATTCAATGTCCATGTGAAAGCTGATGACGATGGCGTGGATAAGGTCTACATGGAAACACCTCGCGAAGACTCTGGATGGAGAATAGTAGAGCTCCGTCCTGTGTCAGAAGGTATACCAATACCTAATCTATGAGCGCTTCCTTGAAGTAACATCCACATCCAGAATTTGCGGACCCACCACCTACTCCGAAGAAGCTTGATCTTGACAGTGCTTCGCATCCAGCTCCTGCTCCATCATTTGCTAACGAACCACTGGTACCCAACGACCCACCACAGACACTCATGGAATGGGCGGTGCTCATATTGAATACCCCGAATCCTACGCTTAAAGTTGCGTGCGTTGCCAGGTCGCGTTATTCGGGAACGTCTTACATCTGAATGCCTCATCAGGTAGAACGCACACGCCACGCCGTACACCTTTTCCGCACCGGACAGCTCAAGTCCATAGGGCACAAATCGGTCCATCACCCACCTACACCGCCTGACGTACCCTGTCGCGAAGCGGTTTACCAACAGAATACGATGGATGTGTCCAAGATGAAGAACCGACGAAATAAGGCCGTGATGCTGCATGCACTGGCGAATATCGAACAGTGGGCGTGAGTGAACGATTTACTTGGTCGGACTGTATGTATGCTTACAGTTATGCGGCAGTATCGACCTTGCGTGAGTATGTTATCTTCTGGAACCGCTCAAAATCTCACGAAGAATGGCTAGTTGGGATATCATGGCTCGCTTTGGGCCCATGCATCAAGACCTGCCGCCCGCCTTCTTCTCCGACTTCACTAAGATGGCATTGGATGAGTCCAAGCACTTGTACGTGCATCTTTACCAGCCCCTTCCTTGTGACTTGCTCACTTTCCGTTGCCAATTACAGCTCACTTCTTACTTCCCGATTGGCAGCCATCTCTCCCTCGACGCCATACGGCAGCCTGCCTGTTCATGCATCTCTCTGGGAGTCCGCCACCATAACGTCTGACTCTTTCCGGGCGCGTCTCGCTATCATCCATCTCGTGCACGAAGCACGCGGGCTCGACGTCAACCCGGGCACGATCGAACGCTTCCGTAAGGCGGGGGACATCGAGAGCGTCAAGGCCATGGAGATCATTCACGCTGACGAGGTGACCCATGTAACGGCAGGGCATCGTTGGTTTACGTGGATATGCCAGCAACAGGGCGAGCGCGATCCAGTGAAGGTGTTCAGGGAGGAGGTACGGCGTGGTTGGAGGGGCGACATCAAAGGCCCATTCAACGAGCAGGCGAGGGACATGGCCGGATTGAGTAAAGATTTCTATGAGAATTTGAGAGGAGAAATGGGGATTGCTCCTCCCCAAGGGGTACTTTCACCGATGGAGGCGACTCCGTCGATGGATATCGCTTACGAGAAGAGCTCATAGCACTACGGAGAACTCTTGACCGGCAAAAAAGGGTATCCTCAGTACAAAGCAGTGCATACACGTACAGCTAGAACGCATGTGAAGACACCGAGAACCTCTTGAATGTGTAACCCAGGAAAGCCAAATCCTTGCCCGCAGCACTGGAGTCTGACGGCGCCTCCTCTGGCGCCTGGTCAATTTCGTCGGTCGGGAAGTACGACGTGTCAGTGATGGAGCGCAGATGAGGAATGAAGGGCGCATCTATCTGCCGGAGAGTTTCCCAATCGACTCCGTAGAAGAATGGATGCTGTTTGAGTTGCTCTACGCTCAACCGTCTGTCAGCTGAAATGATCAACCTGAAGGAAGTCAGTCTAGCGCATCTGACAATGGTAGGTTAGGCCTACCGGCGTATTATGTCTTCAGCCTCCTGACTGAGATGTACGTCGTCGGGGAATGCAAGATGGTGTGGCCAGTCCATGATTTTCTGATAGGTCTCATGCGTGGTTTCAGAACAGAACGGTGGATATCCGACAAGGCATTCAAACTGAAGACGCGTCAGTCAGAAACGCGAGAGGGCAGTGATAACTCACCATAATTGCGCCCATTGACCACCAATCACACTCTTTTCCGTAACCTTTCTGCATGAAGATTTCAGGAGCAATGTAATCTGGCGTTCCGACCGTTGAATATGCCTACAAGGAAGTTGTTAGCATGCTATGTAAACGATTGAGATGTTGGGTTACCAATTTCCTACGATTCGCCTTCCAAGTAGCGATTTCATCCTTGCTCGTCATGGTGAGATTTATGGAGTTGACCATGACGCTGTTTCGCGCGGCAGACTTTGGCGCTTGACCGCTCTTCGTCGCAGACTCCATCAGCTTTTGGTAGTAGTTGGAGTCGTGTTGTTTGTGAAAGCCAGTTGAGAGGCCGAAATCACTGAGCTTGACGTGTCCATCCTTGTCTCTGCGCCAGATGAGCGAAAGTCACATTGAGGTGAAACGGGGCATACATGAGAATGTTGTCAGGCTTGATGTCACGGTGGATGAACCCAAGCTTGTGAACAGCTTCTATTGCAAGGACACATTCGGCCATGTAGAAGCGGGTAACATCTTCAGAGAAGGTGTCGTATTTGATGAGCATGGTCATCAAGTCACCGCCAGGTAGGAACTCCATGATTAGATAGAGATATGACGGATCTTGGAAGGAATAGAAGAGTTGGACGACCCAGTGAGAGTTGGACTCCGCGAGGACATCGCGCTCAGCGCGTACGTGGGCCAGCTTCAGGAATGCACGCCATGAGGGAAATAGTTGAAGTTGCGACGCAGACGCATACCTGATCCTTCTTCAACATCTCATCCTTCTTAAGTGTCTTCATCGCGTATATCTTCCCTGTTCGACGCAGTCAGTTGTATTCACGCGCTGAAAAGACAATATGGGCACCTGTGTCCGTCTTCTGCACTAATCGCACCTAGTCAAAAGTCGTCAAGTACGTCAAGACAATGTCAAGGGCGTTACTCACCTCTCCGAAGGCGCCCTTTCCGATAACCTTAACCGTCCTGAAATCATCCAGACCCAGACGCGTCCTGCGCAGTCTCAGAAACGTCGATTCCTTCTTTCCCAGCTGTTGCAGCTGCCTTTGTTTACGCTCTTCGGACATTAGCTGGTCACCCTGCAGCCTGCGCTCGAGCTCAACTCGTCTGGGAGGAGTTCAGATGGACAAGCCGGATGACCAAGATGGAAGTGCGTACCTGGTATTACGCTCAATCGCAGCATCGACGACGACCTTGTAGTAATGCTCCAGCTTGAGCTGGGCACCCTTCGAGCGGGGCACAGCCTCGTCTGAGAAGGAAGCGGTCGAGCGGTCGAAATAGACATAATCGGCAGGTTTGCCCGCCGTATTCGGCGCGGTAGTAGGCTGGGCCGAGCGAGAGGCCGAATTCACGACTGGGCTCCTGCTTGAGTTGGACATTGTTGGCGTCGTGTAGAGACCAACGGGATGCTTCACGTGTTTGCAGCTTGATTGAGGGGAAGTGTTGTCGTTGTTTCGATCAAGTTGACGACAGCGATCGAGCTACAATGCCTGAAGGGGTAATGAGGCGGGAAGCAATTGGGAGCGCAAAATGAGGTTCACAAAAAGGTAGGCTCAATCATGCCATGATAATAAGATGACCAGTGTGACCCAACTGAAACATCTGCAACAATACCAATTTGAACAAGAGGAACACTCATTATATACAAGTAACAAGTTGGAAAAGAGTTCTCTACAGTTCAAGGTCAATACATAGCTAGAAGGACTAAGTACATCAACCCTTGCAATCACAAAAAAAGAAAACTATCTGGACCTTCCCTTAGGCCAAGTTCATGGCATTTTGGGCCAGTTGATACATATCATTCAAGAGTCGGATGATTCTTCCCAAGATCTTCATAATCTTAACAGCATTTTCTGTGATAAACAGTTAGCAGAAATATATGAAGTCAAGCAGCGTGCTGACCTTTCACTGTACAGCGAATCGTTTCACCCGTGGATACCGCACCACGGGCGGTCGCGTTGTCCACCACATTGGTTGCCGCTGCGGCGGCATCTGGTTGATTCCCTTCAGCCTCGAGATCGTTGGTACGACGGAATAAACTGCAGCGTACTGTTGGCAGGGATTTGAGTTAGGATTATTGATAACACTGAGAGTGGAGGTCCCGCCAACGGAGGCGCACCTCTGTTGGAAGGAGACTCACACCACAGTGCTGCAATAGCACAGAGGATCGTGATACCGCCCCAAAGTATGTGGTAGGTGATATTCCAGGACGTTGGGTAGGCCGTTGGAGGCATGATGGGGGCGAGCAAGCTGGGTTCTTGATCTCGACACGAGCGATGAGGTTCTGGGCTATCTGTGCTGTTGGACAGTAGCTCATGCCCCCACTGCAATCAATCGGCGGTTTATAAAGAGCAGTGACGAATGGATTTTCACATTCGACAGAAGCCCAAAGTGGCAGTCTAGCCAGTTTCAATCCGCGTTGCTGTGAAGTGTGACGTGTCCTCTCTCGCCACACACAGACCGGCATAACCGCGATATTCACTTTGATTGAGCTGGATCTAGGGTACTGGGCTCGTTAGTTAGACCACGAAGAGCGGGAGCAAAGACTAACTGAACGAGACTCACAGCAAGTCATTCAATTGACAGCAGGATACCAGTCCTTGGGACCCTTATGAACCGTTTGGCTTGAGGGATCTGTTGCCAGCATCATGAGAATGAAGCGCAGTAGGCCTTCTAGAAGTTTCTGGGTCGAGTTGTGAATGAGAGAAGGATGGTTCGAGTCATTGAGAAGTGAGGTACGCCACCATCGAGGAGGACTGGTACCTGGCCGTGTTCATAGCCTCGGATCGATGGAGTGCATGACGGTCATTGCCCAGTGCCGACAGCAAACATAGATACTAAGAGATGAAGATGTTCAGTATTCTCCTACTGCGGAGAACACTTGAGACTGTTGGACAAGGTCTTCGAACGTGCAAGTCACTGAAATGCAGTTCAATTTCGAAGACAGTCAATACAAGATCAGTAGTGAAGCTGTACAGCATCCCGGACCTCGAGGGGTCCGTCGATTCGGTAAAGGTAGCGTTACGTTGTAACGGGAGCAAACGTGTCCTAGACTGCAGGCAGAGCAGAGCATGGAGCCTTCAATGACGCTGCGAATCTGAACAGGATTGGCTGTTCGTCGCGGCAGAACGTAAACGACGCGTCGTTGAGACACGGGAATTGGCAGACCCAGACAGATCGAATTGAATCCTTCCCAGGTATCAGCATCAGATAAGAGGATGTAAACACAGCATAGTCAATAGGTCAGGAAGCATGTCAGGGCATTTGGCATTTGAGAGAAAAGCTGCTGACAGGCTGTTCGACAAAGCCTCCGTAGATATCTTTGTACATTCGTCTGCACCAGACTTACACATAAGCATATGTAATGGGAGGTACGATTGAGTGAGAGATCCGCGTCCTTTTTCGTTCGAGGTGGCGTCATACGAGTGCATTGGCTTCGACGAGAGAGGCTGTTCAACAAAACACAGACATCCGGCTTTCGTGGTCATTGAGGCAAGGCAGGCGTCCAAATACTAGTCCCTGTCATACATGCCCTCGACCTCCGATTCAAGACCAGAGGTGACTGCCGAACGTTGCGGTAGTTTTGCGAAGGTGGCGCCGTGGCGGTAGCGGTTCAAGAAGTGTGAATTGATCATCATCAATGCCGCCGTCATCCCGTACTTCCTATTCGGTACTCTCACCTCCACGAACATGACCTCAAATCCAAAAGCCCTCACGCTCAAGCAGGAGCGCAAACTAGTCGACTTTCTGGATGCTGAATTTCTGCACATGACTCGGGGCTACAAGAAGCGGTCGGTCTTCTCCTCCCCGGCCTCGACGCCCTCTTCTTGCTGAGACACTGCAGGTAGATCTGAACCCACCACACACCTCCCGACGCTCGCCTTGTACCTCGAGTCAGCATCCAAACTTCTTGGTCTCATCCTGCGAATCCCTCCCGTGGATCCCTCCACGGCGCTGCGCACATCGTATCTACTTCATTTGACAAACGACGTTTTGAGCAGTGTAGTCGGCTATCCCCCGGACCCACAAAACGTTGTTGACCTCCTGGATTGGCTGGATGATCTGGACCAGGCGTGGGTCGCTGTTCTTCATGCGCAGGTTTGGGACCCTGTCAAGGGTGTTGGCGTGGACCTCGTAGTGGACTTGGACGCGGATGGCATGGATGTGGAGGCGGTAAGCAAAGTGAAGAGCTCTCCTGTCAATGAGACGGAGAAGACTCGGTTGAGGAGTTTGCTCCTTGGCGGTGTCGAGACCCTGGAGGAGTGGCTAGATGCCGAAGGAGACAAAATTAGTGTTCTAGAAGGTATGGGTTTGAAGGAACAGTTCAATGAGGTGTTTTCGAGGTCTATGGATGAGTTAGGTGGGTTTGAAGGACTGCGCCTGGAGAGGTTATCAGTAACAGATAAGTGTACGCCCCAGACTGATATGATGGAAGTGTAGTGCAGAATCAAGTGTATGGGCAATTGTAACAATACATGATGTATCGGGATACTCATCAGTCCACCAAAAGATGATAAACCTGAATCACATATTCTGCCTCACACACCAGAACTAGACAATCTCGCTGCCCACGTTGGGCCTAAGTTCCCAGCGGGAGTGCCGCCTTCCCGCCGATCATTCCCTCTTTGAGCGAATCGTATCAGGGTCAGGGCTGTACCCCTTCCTCCCGGACGGCCACCATGGCGTCCGCACAAAAGCTCACGACGCTCAAACGTCTGCAATGCTCCATATTCCAAACAACATACAACCCGCACAACGTGCGCACCGGCGCGAAATATTTGCGGGCGCGCCTACGCGGGCCGTCGATGCTGCAGTACTACCCACCAGACATCAATATCTCCAAAATAATACGGAGTTTCCCGGAGCTGCAGATGGTGAACGAGCACGAGCAGCAGAGGTTCGAGGACTTGGCGGACAAGAAGAAGAGAGGCAAGGGAGCGCCGAAAAAGATGTCCAAAGGTGCGTGTGTTGTGCGTTTTGTTCTGTTCAAATGACTTTACTGACGGACATGCAGAGGAGGCAGAGAAGAAGAAGAAGGGCGGCGAAACCAAAGTCAAGAGAAGGCGGAAGTAGACTGGGCAATATATCTTGCTTTCGAAGAAAATGCGCGCGCCATACGTCGACCGACAACCCTCCAAGGAGCGCAACTCGCCTGTTTGTGATCTCAGTATTGTCTGGCCTCTTTCTCGTCGAACCGCAATTCGTAAGTATGTTTCGGAAAGACCTACGACCAAAGGCTCGGTCATAGCTATTGTTGTTTCCAAGACTCGCGACGCGTTCAAGCACTATACTTAGACGCCAAACCATTCCTTGCAATGACACAACAGGCAGACATCGCAGGCGAGTACAGACGCATTCAAATGTAAGTACATCCAATGAGTAACTTGTCTGGTAAGTATAGGAACATTAAAGTCGCACTGGTATAGAGTACAGGTACGTAGGTACTGTTACACTGGTCGAAGGAAGTGATACATACAACTTCCTCAGCGGAAGAAATTCGTCAACTGCTGCTCTGATGTCGCCCATCGCCCAGTGTCGCTGGTTGGGCTGCCGTGCACATTCGAATTGGCATAGGAGGGGGTGTAGTTTGAAAGATCGGCCGCTGAGGGTATACGAGGCCTCATCGCGGCGGCGGGGTACGTTGGTACAGGCGCTACTGGGACAGGCACATAAGACTCTCGCTTGTATGCGGAGGACTGGCCCGTTGAACTAGGCGGTCGTTGTGACATATATCTATGGATGTTGTCAGTATTGAAGATGTCAATGCCATCCTAGACCTTACGATTGTGGACGCTGTGGTGCAGATGGAGCAAAATGGGAAGCGACAGATGAGCTGAAAGCGCATGAGCAGGAATCAGACACTATAGGCGAAACGTACTTGTAAAAGGCAGCCGCATTAATCGACTGTATGGGCTGTGGTTGAGGATCAGCAGAGGCAGATGAATTCCAAGTTCTGCCATAAGCCACAGAAGGATTGAAGCTCATTCTGGCATGGGACGGTTCGGAAGCCTGCGGCGGGGGAGGTGGAGGCGGAGGCGGCCTGATTCAGAGTGAGAACATCGCAAACTACATTGGATCGAGCTTACTGGATGACTCGCTGTTGCGGTGTCGGCGGAGCTGAAGATAGCGGACGGATCACAGGCGGCGGCTGAGGGGTGCGATGTGCCAAGGGATCGGTCTCCTCGAACGGCGGCCCGTCCAGCGACGGCCCGACGGCCGTGAAAGGAGGTGGCGGGATGGAATAGTCCTCGTCGGCCTCTGTCGCATTGTGCACGACAAAGGACGATGCATGCTGCTGCACAGGCGCAGAAGACGACGACGACGACGGCGCGCCGAGTCCTGCTTCCCCGTACCAGCTCGGCCGTTGCTTCTCGTGTCCAGATGGCGCCGAAGCAGACGTCGACGTCGAGTTCGACGACGACGTGGATCGGTTCTTCTTGTGGATGTTCAGTGGCCGGATGGACGACGCTGCACGATGGGCAGGCATGGCCGGAAGCGCCCGCGAGGATGAGCCTCCGCTCGTCGAGCTTGACGCTGAGATCGAGTCCGCTCTAGACCGCCTGACAGAGGTGCTCTGCCGTCGGTTGGCGGCCTTGTATGCCGACTCGTCCCATTCCTCCCATTCCTCCTCCTCGGGCTGGGGTTGGGGTGTATGTAGCGAGACGTGCGCAGCAGTGGCACATTTGGCATCAAACTCCTGCTCAGAGTACGCAGGCGGCGGCGGCGATGGAAAACTTGACTGCATCGACTTCAATCCAATTGTTGGTATGATGGTATGAAGCAGAGAAAGAATCACAACACGTTTGAGCACAAAGCTCAGTATAAGCGCCAAGGGTAGAAACTGATCATATTTCTGTCACTCAATGACACTGCCGTGCCACCCGTGTGGCACCTCCCTGGGGGCGATGTCAAGATCCATTCACCCGTTCTCCAGTGCCACAGTCTGCGTGTTCTACATATGCAAATACATCGCTTGGTGCCTTTCCTCCCCTTGAGATGCAGTGGAATGAAGATCATTGACGGGGATGATTCACGCTGGGGGCAATCTTATCTCCGTAATCGCCGCGTGAAAGGCACTGCCTGTTAAATGTCTGCTCAGACTTCGATGCCTTCGAGGTTCGTGCCCTGTAAAACAACTTAGACGAAGCGATTAACCAAAGTAGATTCATCCGTACCAGCTTGGGCAGCCTGAGATATGTATCGGTCCCTGATAGGTAGTCAACATCGGAATGCAAACGGAAGGGAATGGTGACAACTTACCCCACCCATCCAGAGACACTAACTCTAGAGACCCTCCAAAATACCTGGCAAAGCTCGGTCAATAATATCCTCCGACATTTGGAGGAACATACGTCGAAAAGATATTGCTCATGGGCAATCCGATGCCGATCCGTTCATCCGTTTGGGCACCATTCGTATCACCGTCGTCTTGACCGTGATGCCTCCAACGTGCGACCTGTTCACCAACGGTTGCCCGCAGACCCTCTCTATTACCAACAACCGTGCGGAGCGCACCCAAGCGCGAGTTTTCTAGCCGGGTAGCATTTCTTACGTGAGAGAAAGAAAAGAGGTCTTGCGGGGAGTTGATATGCAGGTTTTCCAACCCAAGTCCTCCGCCTCGATGCACATTAATCTTGATTTCCGATGATGCATGCGAGTACACACCTTCATCGGATACACGGATGCCGACATCGTTGATGCCCTCCGCAATCGTTATGTTTATAGCAGGCAGGGTAGAAGACGACGCATGCTGTAAGCATGTCGCATGTATGGACTGTAGAAGTGTTTAAGAGGTACAGAGATCCAACGATCATGCAACATACATTCTTGAGGATTTCGAATACGATATATCTGCCACATCATGAGCATGTAAGAGACCGGGTTTCTTGATGAATTGAGAACTTACTCAAGATGTTCCTTTATGTACGAGAACTTAGTGCTGAGGCTCCCATCGACGATGATCTTTGGCCACTGATGACGCGTTCTGCCGTGAAAAGGTCGTGATTCAAGAAGGTCTATGCAACGCCGTATAGACGCCTGAACGTCGAGCGCCGTTGATATGATGCCGACGCGTGGCTCGGCTGAAGTTGACCCTCCGCCATTGGTATATCCTTCTGATAGAGCAAGATGATGTTCTGCCAGTACTCTTCTGGATATGCGCGAAGTGAGCATTCGCCTCATGAATGAATCCAGTTCGTCGGGTGGCATGTACGGAGACGATAAGGACAGCCCGAGATACAGATTCGGAATTACAGAAGCACTGGATCAGCGTAAGAAGGAAAGTCAGCTGGTAAAGGGGGAGGTTCCTCACTGCTCATCGAGGATGGCACGTAGGAACTCGCAGAACTTTGCATTCTCTTGAAGATTGTTGACGGGGGGATATCGCTTGAATCTGTAGACCAATGAGAAAGCGTCGTTGAGGTATGATGGAATAATCGAACTTCTCGAAGGCAGACCAGTAAAGCTGGATGCATGTTATGTCAGTTCGATGAGGTGGGAGATAGAAAGAATAGTCCGGACCTCGTATACTTTGGCGACACCCTCCTAGAGTCAAAATAAGCAGAGTGAACATAACTGTGTCGTTTGACGCACCTGGGTCACCACGATGTAAGGCAGGGCTTGGAGGTCTCGGAGACGATGTGCTATTCGAACCGGAAGCTCAGTCCGGACGTAGTTTGCGCTCTGCCACGCGTTTAGATTGATCGAGGTGACGTCCACCCAGCCCACGAACCGTTATCAAGCGAGCCTCGTTCATTGAGCGTCCAAAAAACACCTGGCAATTGGTCCAGGTTGTAGTATATCGTGATTAGCGGCGTAGGTAGCGTACCAATTGTCTTAGAGTCAGCCTTTTCGCCTCTTTGCTAGCATACAGCTCCAGTTGGCGATTCTGGTAGAAATGGAGCGCAGTGGATTCCCATCGTCGTGTGCCAGCGCAACGTGTTGGTGTTAGCCTCGGGTTTGGACTTGCACGCCACATCCTGGCCCGAGGAGAGAACCATGACATCCTTCTCAAAAAGACCCTGGCAAGGGACACTGTGCACGTCAATGTGGGTGTAGCAGACAAAGCATTTGTCTGTCTGGGCGATGGAAGCCTGGAGAGCAGTCGCAGGGCCAAATTGAGTCATGCATATGACGCGGGTCATGCTCTCGGCATATCCCCGAATGGACGCGCGATTGACAGCGTTACACTGTGCACAGGATGCCCCTCTGCCTTCTACCTCCATGGCAGAAAGAGATACAGACTCTCCTCTCTACCGAACTGCGTCCGTTCAAGCAGAAGAATCGCAGAACACACGGCCTGCTTCTGCGTCGCGGCCAGTGTCACCACCGCCTGTGGTCCATCACCCTCCAGCTCGGCTCGAGCAACCTCCAAAACACATTTTTGGGCTAAACCAGAATTCCGCGCAACACGTCTTTAGCGACGATTATGAGGCTCGCCTGCCAGAGGATGCATACTGCCAGGAAACAGCGCCCAACGCCAGAATTTGGCGCGTATACAATGAAGAAGCGGCCGAGTTTGACAGAATGCTGGTCGGGCAGTCGCGCGATGGTCTTGATGTGATGTTAGTGTTTGTGAGTGCCTGTCTTCCAAACTACTCGTAGCACTTTCGGAGTCGTCTGTATCATAGGCCGGCTTGTTCTCTGCGGTGGTCACCTCATTTCTAGTTCAGGTCTCTCAAAATCTACAAGCAAATTTCACACAGATGTCTGCTTTGCTACTACACGATCTCGTCTCCGTTCAGCTCGCTATCATGAACGGGTCATTGACTACTGCAAACATAACAACGCCAGCTGTCAACCCATCCGTTCAGTTTGAACCGGCCGCGATCGACGTCTGGGTGAACGGCCTGTGGGTCGTCAGCCTTACCGCGAGTCTTATCGTCGCTCTGGCCGCTGTCCTGGTCAAGCAATGGTTGCATCACTTCATCACCCTCCCCTCCGGTACACCACGCCTCCGCAGTCAGATACGTCAATTCCGCTACATGGGTCTCGAGCACTGGCGCGTTCGCGTGATCATCGGAATGCTACCTATTGTGATGCACATCTCTCTCACACTCTTCCTTTCGGGCCTCATTCTCTTCTACGCTCCTCTCCGTACGTCTCTTGCGTGGACCATTGGAGCGATCACCGTCGTTGTCTGCGTACTCTACCTCGTCAGCAACGGCATGCCGATCTTGTTTCCTCAATGCCCGTACCGGACTCCGTTGACTGATTTCCTCCATTACTTGCTTCGAGTCATCAACGTGGCATTTGCCCGTCTACGTGCCCTCGCTCGTCCATGGCGGGAACCTCTTCCTTACCTGTCGACGACGAGACTGGCAAACTCGGAAACTCGGGCCATCAGGTCTGCCCATGAAACGCTCATGGTGGATGCTTTGGATTGGCTTTATACGGTGTCTTCCAATCCCTCTGTTCAAAGTCTTGTCATTCAAGCAATTGGTGGCCTACCCGCTACCATCAAAGATTATGCTACTGAGACTTGGGGTGGAAGTCATGACCTCGGTGTCCACAGAGAAGACCTTCTCCTGAAGCTGATTGTGGCGCAAGGAAGGACGAAACTACCTGCGCCAGGCCAAGAGAAGATCTGTGAACGCCTTTCGCGTTCCTTTGTTTTTGTTCCAGGGTGCTTTCCGCTTCCCTCCTGGCCATTTGATCCCGACGCCATCTACAACAATCCATCGTACACATCGATTGCATGGTTATCCAACCACCCAGAACTGACTGCGGACCATCTAGTATTACAGATTGACAATCTCAAGCTTCTCGAATTTCTTACCAATGACACTCTCGAACTTCATGCGCTCATATGGAAGAACCTTCTTGATATTGCCATTCAGTCGGGCGCATTTGAGTCTAGGGATCCTCGCTTTACTGTACCATATCTGAGGCTTCTCAGCCTCTTGATTGGCGGGTGCTGGATGCATGCAGACATCCAAGATGAAGGGCCTCTGCTTATGGCGCAGGCATTGCTGTTGACTGTGGAATCTGAAAAAGCGAGCGCTCTTCTCGCCATTCCAATGCTTTTTCCATTTGACATCGACGATTCACTCGGGACCTCGCATCGTCTAGCACTGGCAGCCGGGAAATGTGCCCTGCACTATATTCAGATGGAAACGCTTGGCTCAGAATCAGCTACTCTCATAAACTCCATTCCACTCCTCTATGGCGCCATACTCGGCATTGAAGGGTGCCTGCATAATGCTTTTCTTCTTCAGGATGGACCTGCTTTCCAGTATCCACAGCTTCACAGTCATTTCAGTGATATGGTCATAAGCTTGATGGATGACTGGGAGCCGATGCAGATCGCGCTTCTGCCCAATAGCATGGCCTTCCGGCTGCGAGGGGACCTCATATCTGCCGCACTTCGTGTCTATCGGTTGTACGTCGAACATGAAGACACCTTCCCGCTGCCATCCTTTCAACGTCTGGTAGGGGTGCCTATAGCTCGGTGTTTGCGCCGAGAACTGCTGGACTCTGAGTCGCCAACGCCGTTCACTTACGTTGTTGGGCACATGTTTTCTGTCATGGTCACTGCCCTCGGCGCGGGTCGATGGGAGGCGTATCAAACTTTCGTTGATGACGATTGGATGACAACAGTTTCAGAGTTATGGGTGGCAGGTTGGTGTCTTCGGGATGCTGAACAGCTCGTCAGTGCGTTTGTGAGCTACATTCTGTTGCATCCGACACCAGAATCACTCGACTTGCTTTGCCGCCCTCGCCACCTTTCCATGGCCATCGTGATCTTGGGCGTTTCCGAAAATCCCACTGTGAATATACAAGACCTTTACAGTCAATGTCGCTCTCACCCTTCGTGGTCCCAATGCTATCAAAATATCAAGGCTCTCGTCCCCTGGAGTCTCAACGAAGGCGGCAATGAGAGAGTTCGCTTCCCACTCAAACGTTTCTTCCGAGGAAAAATTGTGGAGCTAGCGAATCATAAAAGGAACTTGGATGATTGTCTGCGCGAAACGTTCAAGCAACCACGTTTCGGGCGTCGATTGAACTCCACATTGGCGCGGGTGACGGAGAACCGTATTCAGTAGCTTGACATGGGCACGTATCGTGATTATCACTTCTGTATCAGGTGTATTAGATCTGAGCGCGCATACACTTGACACTACCGAAGAAGTCTGCACTTACGTGGCATTATCTCTCGTCAACACATAGCACCAAAGTGATTCAGAAAGCACGCCGCAATTGCCCTCGCAGCCGCGAGCAACATTGCGGCCACTATACCTGTCGATGTAGCATTTCCATAGAGTATAGAGCGTGCAAGGGCGCATGGTATGCAGACAATTCATGCAGGGGACCAGCCAAGATGTGATTATTGCTACGGGAAATTTACTACAATATACCCTCTGATTTCAATGCACCTATGATCAAGAACGCTGATCGTCTGTCGCGCTCAATGCCAGTCCAATCACCTCTCTGATACTTTGGAATATCCTCATCACCGTAGACATAGATGTCCTCCGGATCCAGAGGCGTCTCTTCTTGTGAGCGTGCCGCCCGCTTGGCCTCCTCCTCACGGTCCCATAACACCTCCTCCCACTGTGCATCACTGATCGTCACGGCGACAGTTCTTGCTCCAGGTATGTTCGGAAGGATCGAGGTGAGCAGGTTGTTGAGGAGGTCGGAACTGCCATCCATGGCAGAGGAATGGAGTACGGGTATTGGCAAGTATTCTGCCTTCCATCGAACGTTAGGATGCCTTTTGGAGTGGAGCCTGTTCACTCACTTCTAGAAGCATACCATTCAAAGCGCCTCCGGCCATGTACACATGGCCAGCACGAACTATCCAGTCGGTGCCTATCGTGAAGACCTGACCCTCTATCTGCAGTTGCTGCCCTTTGGAAGTGTTATTTGACTGTCTGACGGGTGTCCAACGAGCCTTCAATTGTTTCAGAAGGTGCTCGAGTGCTCCGGGAGGACTGAGGGTGAGGAATGTGTTTCGGTAGTGGGTTGGAGCAGGGTTTTGGTTTTCGACTTCCAAATGGTTGGGGGCCCCAGGATCTTCGAGGAGTACGAATACATTTTCGTTCATGGTCAAAGCACACATTGAACGCTCGGAATTGAGGAAGTGGGATGCGTCCTGAGACAGATTGGACCTATATGAGAGGACAGAGAGTGACCATTTTCCTATCGGAATTCCCTGCGCCGATCGTAAGGAGAGCTTTGGCGCTAGAGCAATAGAAACTCACACCATGGTTCAACATGATGTTCTCCTTGATAGACGAGAGACCGCTGCTAGGTGCATTTTGCCAGCGAGCAAGACTGCAGACAACTGATAAGATTCGTCATTGAAGCCTTGTCTAGCATACCCTGAGAATCCCATGGACAAGAATGAGGGTGAGAGGAAGAGATATCATTCAAGGACTGGCTTGTGACGGTAGTCACGTGAAATAGCGTCACGCGTTCGCCCTGATCCGCGTCCCGAATTTCCTGTCTTCCGAACCACCATCATGCCCCCCAAACGCACGGCACCGCGAAAGCCGCCTCAGAAAGTGCTGCGTAAAGTTGTGAAAGCCCGCACTCCCACACCGGAACCGGACCCGGAAGACGAGTACAACACCGCGGTCTCATCCTGGACGTCGGAAGACCTGGAAGGCTTTTGCAGCATCCAGAAACGCGCAACATTGCTTTCTCTCCGGGATGCCTCCCACAAATATATCCCTGAACAGGCGACTGGAGATGAAGACGCGACACCGAACAGCGTCACTGCTACCCAGCTGATCGACTTGTTGAACGGCACGCTCGAGCGGGGTGAAGGGAACAGTTGTCTTGTGCTGGGACCTCGCGGAAGTGGAAAGACTTTGGTGAGTAGCTATCGAGTCGACTGCTAATGTCCTGCTGATACATTCCAGGTAACAGACCACTGCTTATCCACAGTCGCCAAATCCCATAACCCCATCGTCGTCCGCCTGTCCGGGTGGCTTCAATCCACCGATCGTCTTGCAATGAAGGAAATCTCCGCCCAATTATCGGAACAGACTGGCAAGTCATTCCTGTCTGACGAGGCCGAGGGAGACCAGGACCAGTCTATGGACGTGGACGGCGAGAACACCCAGACCCTCGTTGAGCCCGTAGCCTCCCACCTCCCAACACTCATCTCCATCATCCCAACTCTTTCTCGACCAACAGTGATTATACTTGACGCCTTCGATCTCTTTGCCCTCCATGCACGACAGGCACTTCTCTACTGTCTGCTGGATGAAGCACAAAAGTGCCAGGCGGGAAAGGGGACTAGCGGACTCACTATAATCGGCCTCACGAGTCGCGTCGACACAATCAACTTGCTAGAAAAGCGGGTGAAGAGTCGGTTCTCGGGAAGAGTCCTGCGGACAAGCCATTCAGCGTCAATCGAGAGCTGGGTGACACGAACAAAGCACTTGCTATGTCCGGAGTTGGACAAGTCGGTACATCCAACGGTGCACCATTGGAACAAGAAGTGGGGAAGGCATGTCGATGCGTTTCTGGAGGAGAAGGAGACTCTGGCGGCCATGCGCGAAACGTTCAGCATTGCGAAAGATTTCAGGACGTGGAATAGGATGCTGGTGAGTGTTTCTCTCCGTCATGCACAGCAAGTCACTTAAGGCAGATAGATATCGATGATGGTACGCACCACGCCATCTCAATGTCCGAGTGCGGCTCTGCTCCAGATACCTGCAATCACTCATCGCACACGATCAAGAATACCGTCCCTACCTCGTAAGCTGACTCGACTAGAACATCGTCCATTGTCTCATTTGGACTTTCAGGAATGTCTTATGCGTCACTATGCCTTTTGATTGCATGTATGCACTGTTACACGGCAGGATACCCACAAGTGACTTTCGAGATGCTGTACGAGTACTTTCGCGATCAAGTGCGCTCATCTGCAGCTGCACCCGTGCAAATAAATGGAGGCAGCATCGGTATGAAGGATGTGAAACGGCCAGTCCTTGCAAGTGTAAGTTTCCTTCCGGATATGAGAACTTCCGTTCTAGGTACTCATCCATCTGCAGACATTTGAGTCGCTAGTGGCAGCAAAAGTTTTTGTACCAGCTGGGCCAGTCACTTGGACCGTCTCGAAGGAGTTCATCAAGTTTCGGTGCACCGTTACCAGAGGGGACGTGATTGCTGCAGTAGAGAAAGCTAGACAAAGTACATTGAAGCGTTGGCTGAGTAAGGGATGATTCTACGCTGGACTTTACGGCTACAACAGGGATGGGATATACATACACAGGATTTCAAGCGATGAGGCTACAAAACAAAACTTGACAGACAAAGAAGAGAGAAGAGCGAGGTTTCAACAAATGTTTGTAGTAAGGGAGAGAGAAAGGGCTCAATTATGTGTGATATTCTACCAAGCGACGCCGACGTTCGGTTGCCTGTGATTCGTCAAGTTGTGGCACGCATATATTCCTCTAAACACTTACCCATTTGAACGCATGAACTGCGATCTCACAGCGTCCAGCTCTACCAATCCTGGATCCACCGGACTCGTAGCCCCAAGCGGGGTCCCAGACACAGAGGCAGTCAAAGTCGAGCTAGCATTCTCTAGCAGTTCCTGGAAGTTGCCGTCCATATACAAGCTCGCGTCCCAATTGCTCGTCTCCTCGACCAGCTCACGTATGATCCCCAGAAGCACATTCGAACTATCCTCCGGGACGCGACTTAGTCGAAGCGACGACGTGCTGGACCGCTTGTCATCAATATCGGATTTCGCAGCAACACTGCTACGCCGCGAGTCGGAAGGACGGCCGAGACCGATGCTGGCCCACGAGTTGCGCTGGGTGCGAGCGGTACCGTTGTAGGAGATTTGAGGGGACGAGGCAGCAAAGTTGAGGGAGGCGAGGTCGGCGAAGGAGCCATCGGGGAGAGTCATGATTCGGAGAGGAGAGGGACCAATGGCAGGGCTGCGGTGTCTCAGAGAAGATTTGCGCGGTTTCTTGGCAGCTGGAAGAGGCGGGATGGGTTCTTGAGGATGAGGGAAGGGAGAAGATGTAGTCGAGGCGATGCTCGGAGAAGGAAGCCCTGGATGAGAGATGGTCGGGTTGCTTATTGATGGAAGACCCTCGATAGCCTTGTCGCGTTTACTATAGGGTGCGAGGGGATACGGATGAGAGATATAGTTGATCAGAGGAGAAGAAGCATCAGTGGGACGGGTCTCTGTGGAAATCACGGGAAGCGGTAAAGCTGGAAGCGGGGGTACTCCATCATGATTCTGATCGTTGCTGAGGGAGGTGGTGGATGAGCTATAATTGATATGAGACAGTGGAAGCGGGCTGTTGCTGGGATTGTCGGCATCTACCACTCTAAGACTCCGAGTCGGGGTATGCGGGAGAGACGATGCAGAGCGGCGACGGCGTTTGCTGGTGATGGTGCTAGTGCTTTTGAGACTCGAGTGACGCTTCTGGAGGGTAGTGCGGTCAAAGTTGGGTTTGCGACTGGGAGGTGCTGCAGGAAGTGAAGAGCGACGATCGGACCTGCGAACGGAGTTGGGCGTATGGTGGGCCTTGATTGGGAGGGGATGGTGACGCGAGATAGTAGACGATGAAGGATGCACGGATTTGCTGCTTTTCGACGAGGTGGACCAGTGTGATAGCTTGGATCCAAACTCGTCCGTCGATGTCTTTCCCATCGAGCTAGAGGAAGCCCGCACGGTCTTGATGGATCTAGTCCTCCAAGTAGAAGTCGAACGCGTGCTGTCGCTGAAAGTGGAACGCGAGTCTTTCCACACATTGAGTCTGGTTTCCCACGTTGGCGAGCCTAGAAATCCGACGAGAAACGCAGCGAAGCCTCCATCATTTGACGCGACAGTGGGGCGGAAGAAGGGCAGGACGCTAGCGGACGATTTCGGCGCCGAACTGGCGCAGGAGGAGGAGACAGAAGAGCATTTGCGTGACAACGAGCGGCGTTTCTTCATGTAGACGTGCTTGACGGAAACGAGGGTGGTGATGACGCCGAGAAAGGCGAGGAGGACGCCGATGCACGCGCTTGGACTCCAAGGCTGTGTCGCAGCGCTGATTGGCGCGGCGATGGCAAAGGGCGAGCATAACAAGAGGAACAGTAACGACATTAACATGATGGCGGGAAAAGACGAAGGCATCATCTCCCGAAATAGAACACTATCTGATCAATCTCATCTCCTTCAACACACATTCACACAATATCAGAGGTTATGACAACAGTTTACATTCTTCAATACACTTCCTTGCACTGCTAGTTACATTGTCCACATTTAATAGTCGCCAGAGTCGTTGAGCGCGGCCTCGCTGTCGCGCTTGGCTGTAACGGATGGTGTTAGATTGAGAACATGATGGTGCCAAAGAACCAACCTTTGCGGTGAGCCTCAACCTTGTCAACCTCGTCAAGCTATAACAGAATGGTTAGCATTCCGTTGGTCGACAATGGAGCTGTATCCTCACTCCTTTGGTCTCGACCATGCGATCGATGAAGGCACCAGAGAAACCGGCACTGTGGACACGATCAGCTGGCAATGACGCACACATATGTGCCTGGACGTACAGGATCTCCTTGGCCTGAGCGTGGGATTCAGGCTTGCCGTTCTCCTGGACGTGTTTCTCATACGCCTTGGCGGCCTGCGTGTCGAGAGTCAGCGACAAGGCCCTTCATGCGGAAGGGAAGTGGACAAACCTCGTAGGAAGCGGCGGCAGCAATCAATTCGTGAGACAAAGCGGCCTTGTGAGGGGCGTTGACCACCTTGATGAACGGTCAGAACGTCGAGGACGGCGACAGACATCAATAGAGCTACTGACCTGGTCGTAGGCCTGAGCCTGGTCAGAGTCGTCGCTGAACCATCCCATGATTATAGATTTATTGAGTGAAGTGGTGGTGAGGTGTTGGTGAGAGTAGAAGGATGAGAGACGATGCCATCGGATTGGGCTTTATATACGCGTACGGTAGCCCTAACCCAATCCGGACTGTGGTTCCCTCAAAGTGAAATCGACGTCAGTTTTGATCCAATTTCATCATTCATTTTACCGATTTCGCGCGTGTAGGAGGCATGTATACGCGTCAGGCATGCGATATGACCGCGATAGCAATGTAGCGTCTGTCGAAATTGCACAGATAGTCTCAAGACATGTGTGGCGCAAAGGTAGACAGAGCGTCGCGCCGCCAAGCGCATCCCCCCATGCCTGATTGGGCAGAAATAATACTGAGAATTCCAAGCGGGTATGCGCCAGAAACCGGCGAAAGATCGCTCACAGCCTTCATGGGATAATCTATTGTTGCATCTACGTATTTCACGATGGAGAGCCTCAAGAATGGCGCCAAGAATAGAGCTGTGCGACTGGTACATGTCTCTCCGCGAAATCGCCATAGAGCGATGGTCTCTACGATACGAAGATTGCCCCGCGATTGTATGATGTGGGTGGATTGTGACGCGAGAATCCGCATACATTGATTTCCGGTAGTTAGAAGGACAGCACCAAAGGGGACGAAAGACGTGTAATGACCTGATATGACGCTAGAGCAATCAGATCAAATCAAGGGCGCGACTAAAAATAGAAGACTGCGCGTTGATTTCCGTTGCAACGTAGACTCTAGAGGCTCGTAGAGCCACAAGATGTCATGTCATGACGTGCGCGAGGGGGTGCCAGTGCCACTGGATTGTTGTGGTGACCCGCCTCCATGTGCGCGATTGTGTCCAGTGAGCCTTCCATCAATATCAGACAGAGGGGGGACATTGCAAGCCAATCCTCTATGTCGTCTTGATGCCGTCACCAATCGATAGCATCTAACTCCTGTCAGTAGTGGACGGTGAACAGTCCAGACAGACGCAATGGAGCAGGCCAATGGAAAAGGTAATAAGTATCGTCAGAATTCGAGGGTATTCAGGTGATCCACAAATCGGTTCTGTGCGTACGCTTCTTGTTCGGAGATCATATGAAGCGGTGATGTAGATATAGAGGTCCTTTGATTCAGCCGAAGCGCTGGACGTCACCAGCCAAGGAGGCGAGATAGCAACAGAACAGCGCTCAAGGCCAGAGTGCCTCTAGTGGATTCCGCCACGCCGTGCAACTGTCCGGATGCGTTCCTGGTCTGTCCAGTGCCGTGTCCTTGATTGAAGTGAGCGAGGGCTACGAATGCAAGCCATAGATTAAAATCAAGCCTCCACTGTGTGAGAAGGCCGTCGTCACTGGAACAACCCGTCGGTGTGTATATGCGTGTGAAACTCGACCATCTGTTCAGCGGCGTGAAAGTGAGGTGATCCCGCACTGGGACGTCTGCTTTCTTGGGGTGTTCTCGACCATTCGAGAATAGCGCAGAGTGTCAGAGTGGGATCAGTTCAGAGCCGATATCGGCCACCCTTCCAGTGAATGTATGTGAACCCCCAGGATCACCGAGAGATCAGAGAAAACGTTGTAGGTCGAGTTCGCCGGTATATCACATTCAATGCAAGCTTCACCTGGTAAAACCACTAACAAGTGATAAGCGACATTACTCGAGCCCAGAGAAGCGAGGTTAACGAGGGACTACGCGAGGAGAAGCACCGTAAATGCTGCTAGAGGTAGAAACAAGGTAAAAGGCAGTGGAAGACGAGTGAAGGATGGGATTTCACATGCATGTGACGGATCGCGACACCGGGTCACCCCATGATAATGGTCCCCATGTAGGAGGAAACTGCCAAAGCTACTTACCTTCACCGACCCGACATTCGCGTTCTCCATGCCAGAATCGAACGGCAAGCAGAAGGACGGCGTCAGCCTGTGGGACGCCACCTACCCCGAGGAGGCGTGCGTGCTGCCTATCGTCATCCGTTGCGCTTCAGCTGACCTCCGAGGCTCCGACAGTCATCTGGCCGCTTTTGCCGCCGCGTTATCAGCCGACGAGGTCATCGTCGAGAACAGCAGCGGACTTGCGTCGCCCCAGATAGGCCACTCCGCGCAGGCGACAGCCAGGATCCGCAAAATATCAGCGCTCTCCGACTTTGCGCCGGTCAACTTGAAAGTCAAGAAGTGAGTGGCTGCTGCCTCTCTCGCACTCGCGCCTCGCTGATTCGGCTCGTAGGCGGAAACGGAAGGACCGACACACCGCCCACAAACGACTCGGACACGACTGGCTCTTTCTCCTTGTTCGCTGGCCACTACTGGTACGCATCCTGCATGCCCTCGATGCCTCGGAACTTACCCGACACGCAGCTCCTCATCTTCTTATTCATCGGAGCGGAGACTGGTCTCTACGTTTTTCTGCGACAACTCGTCAACACGAAGGAATGGTTCTCAGCTTGTATGACGCGCCTTGCTACCCTAGCTATGATCGTCGCCTTACATTACTCTATGCAGGGAGAGGCAAAAAGGGCCAGCTGCGAAAGAAACTGCGAGCATCCCAAAGCTACGAGGTGCGTTTGCTTCTCCCCCTCACTTTCGCCCATACACGTCATAACGCTGATCCCCAGGAATGGAAAGCCACCGCAACGGAACTCGACGAGTACCTCCATTTTGACGAATGGAAGAAGGTGGAAGAGGATCCGTATTACGACTGGCGGTTGATCAAGAAGGTCGGACGCTCACTCAGGACTCTACGCGAAAAGAACGACGCTCGTGGTTGTCTGGGGGTTCTTGAAACTTGCATACGGGCCAACTTTGCAGGCATGGAATCATCTCGGTGAGGTCCTATCCGTACAGTCCCACCGTATCTTCTGACTTGGTTTCTGATTTCTGTAATAGTTTGTATAGCGAGGTCAGTTGACATGATGTCCCGATGATTATCGCTCATCTCATCCCAGACATATTTTGGCACCAAAGACCTGCTAGAATGTATGTAACTCCTCTCACATTGCGAAAAACCTATCCAATCCGTCACAGCATATCTTGATGAGCAAGAAAAGGCCCTTGAATACGTTCGCGACACACCAGATTTATCTATTGAGGAGAAGAAGAGATTCTTCAAGGGCGCCAATACGAATTTCGGTGGGTCTCTCACTCGCTTCAGTTTCGCTTTTCTAACGCATACATCAGGAATCTCGGCACTCTGTCTATCAGGCGGTGCTTCTCTTGGATATTGTAGGCTCGGATTACAGAAGCTCGCGCTACTCGTGCTCACCTCCTTGTAGATCATTACGGTGTTGTCCGCGCCTTGCTTGATGCAGGAGTACTGCCGCGAGTGATCTCGGGAACTAGTGCTGGCGGTCTCATTGCCGCTCTTACCGCGTGCTATACGGAGGAGGAGCTGAAAGAAATTCTCATTCCAGAGCTCGCCGAGAAACTCGATGCTTGCAACGAATCCTTCACCGTATGGTTCAAACGGTTCTGGGAGACCGGTGCCCGCTTTGACAGTAACGAGTGAGCTCAATTCCACCGAAATTTCAGTCACGTCTGACGCACCTCTGCAGCTGGGCTCGTAAAGTAAGTGACCTTCAACGCGTCGTAGGGTTTATCTCACCTCTCAATAAAGAGTCTATGGTTCACGCGAGGCTCCACAACGTTCAAGGAAGCGTATATGAGGACGGGACGCCTTCTCAATATCACTGTCATCCCAGCAGACCGTCACAGCCCAACCAAAGTTCTTAATCATGTTACCGCGCCTGATACCATAATATGGTCGACGTTGTTGGCTTCGGCCGCTGTACCAGGCGTGCTGAATCCTGTGGTCCTCATGGAGAAACTCAAGGACGGTACCGCCGTCCCGTGGAATTGGGGTAGTAGATGGAAAGATGGATCGCTCAGGTGAGTGCCTAGAATCTCATTTCATCATTCCTCTCGATAACACGATCCTGGCAGGGTGGATATCCCTCTGCAAGCCCTGAATCTATACTATAACGGCAAGTGACGCCCTCTGCTTTGGTAGTTCGTATCAGTTTACCCTGAACTTCCAGTGACGCATCCAATCGTATCACAAGTCAACCCACATGTGCACTTGTTTTTCTTTGCCCCTCGAGGATCGCCTGGTCGGCCTGTTGCTCATCGGAAAGGCAAAGGTAACAGGAATTGTTTCCTTTTCCAATTCTAGGTCTCACGTTTAACAGGATGGCGCGGCAACTTCCTTCTTTCGGCAGGAGAGCAATGGCTGAAGCACGAGTTGACCAAGAACTTCAAGGTTATACGGGATCTTGAGCTGCTACCCGAATTACTTGGGCAAGACTGGTCGAGCGTTTTCCTGCAACGATTCGAGGGTGCCATCACGTAAGTGTATCTGCTTTTGCGGTGTATCCCGCATCTAACAATTCCACAGAATCTGGCCAAAGACTCGGGCTTTGGTACGCATGATGCTTTTGCTGTTGTGATGTTTTGTTGATCGTACCCTTAGGACTGGGTCCGCATCTTGGAGGATCCCACTGTTGATGATCTTACGAGGATGATGAAAGTTGGGAAAATGGTTACCTGGCCCAAAGTAAGTGATTGTGATATCCTCAATGTTTTACGTTGGTGCTGATTCTCCTATTCAGTTGCATATGATCCACAACAGGATGCGGGTGGAGAAGCAGATATATGCTGGTCGGCAAGCTGTTCGACAAATGATCAAGAGCAGGCAGAAAGCAACGCTCCCCAAAGATGAAAAGTCATCACCGCCACCAACGGGCTCTGATCCCCCATTATCGGTGGACACTGACGCCGAATCCGCCTTTTCCAACGGAACGCGATGGTTCTACCGTCGCGGACATAGTCATCACAATAACCCACAAGATCGTCCGATGGACCCTGCTCAGGACCCACTACGTTCATCGACAGTGCGCAGGAAGTGGGTCGCCGACCTCCTCCAGCACAGCAATGCAGAGATGGAGGAGACCCCGGGGTATCGAACCCCGCCAGGCAATGGAATGTTCAGACGATTGCGAACCAATTCATCCCCGAACATACGGCTCTCCGGTGTGCGGGAAAGCCCTCGTGAGGAGGTGATCGGGAGGCCAGCGATAGAGCAGTCATGGAGCAGCAACAGTTCTTCGGACGACGATGTCTCCCTCGACTTGGACGACAACAACCACCAGGCTTACCGACCCATTCAGGAGAGTCCCAATCTGAAATCCGACTCTGGGGATTCGGACGTGTAATTACTACTTAATTGTTAATGTATCTAGTCTAGATGGTGCTAGCTTTATTGTACTCAGCCGATTGTAACACATTTCTCTTCACTTTCTTTGCATTCCACGGACAATACTGCTCGCGGTTCCGTGTAAATGAAAGGGTCCACGCTAAGCGCTGACTCATCACATATACTTGCCTCTACCCCACCACGACAATTATCGTCTTTTCCTCTGTCAATCATGTCGCACACGGAAGATGTGGCAATGTCTGTAGATGGCTCACCCAGCACATCCCAGCCCCGAACGTACATCTCACCTGATGTCTTGGCCGAAGCCGTTGAGCGACGGACACGCGCCTTACCGCTACAGCCCTCCGCCGCCCAATCAGCTGCCGAACACGAGAAGCGCCAGCGATTTCGCCGAATGGTAGATCCTGGAATTCTGAGACCGAATAACAAGGAGCAGGCGTATGCTTCAATGAAAGTACACATCGTCGTTCATGCAATGTTGCACAGCCCTTATACAATGACCTCAGACGCTACTGACAATCTCTGAAAATCTGATACGCGAGCCAGACAACGACAAGTTCAGACAGTTCAAGCCCACCAATAATGTCATCAAGCGCAATCTCGTCGACCGGAAGGGGGCCCTGGAATACGCGCTAGAAGTCGGTCATCTTGTCATCATTGATATCCCATCCTCATGGCTTCTTGCAGATGGGATTTCGCGCAGAAGTCGACAACTTTCAACCCTACTACAGGTTCAATCTACGGCGCATGGAAGACCTGAAGATCGGCGCTGTATGTCGTTGTCTTACGCCTCTCATCTCCCGCCACATTTACGCTCATTTCTGAAGGCAATTCTGAGAGAATTCTTGGATCTCGAGGCCGAGAAGCAGGCCCGCATAGATGTGGGAAGGAAATCAGAGAAGGCAGCAGCCCAGGCAGCAGCGGAGAGAGTCAGTTACATTACTTCGCTCAGTAAGCACTCTCATGAACGAGATCTAACCTACTATAGGTCAAACTCGCGTTCATGGACGACAGGAGGAGTAAGATCGAAGCTGACGAAAGGGAGAAACAGTACAGAGAAGGGCGGCTGGCTGCCCTGGCTGCTGCTAAGGAGAAGGCAGCAGCCTCAACGCCGCCACAACAGGGGAACGACCACGCCGCCGTCGTCGACGACGATGATGACGACGAAAGCCCCGCGAACAACATGCCAGGTTCCGGGCACATACTTGGTGCACCAGCAGCGGCAGCTGACGACAGCGACGACGAAGATCCACAATGAACTTGTATTTAACATACGTGTTACCATTGCATACTCGCACATTCTATCACCTCGAAGTGTAACGATTATGGAGACCCAAATTTGGAGCTCGCTGAGCTACAGGGGGTGCAGGGAAATTGTCAAGCACATCCAGATGCCTCTCTTCTCCTGTGAACAGCAGATTGGAACAGCATGAGGTAAGGGAGACTCCGATTAATAGCGATGCTAACCTGTCATGCCTGAGTTGATCGCCTTGACGCGCTGCAGCACAAGACTGTCTCTTTTGCGCATTGGTCTGATTGAGGCTGGACTGGTATGGGGCCGAGGGTGATTGTCGGTGATCACATCCGCACGCACCGTCGGAAGAATCAATGAACTGCTTCGGGCCACGCCTTCATCAACAGAGGGAAGCCTGGGCAGCTCCCTCCGACCGTACGACCTCGCCGACGTTGACAAACTCTGTGTGCGCTGAACATTCGGCCGCGCTGGTAGAGGAATGGTGGGTGGGGGCGCCATGGAGCTCAACCTCCGGGAAGGAACCATATTCTCAGGCGAGCTTGGCCCGCTATCTGTGGGAGGTGGTGGCGGCAAACCTCGCGCAGGAGGTGCCATCACTGGAGGAAGACCACGACTGGGTGGCGGAGTGGGCGGTAGACCAATGATTGAGCCTGCCCGAGACCGCGGACGAGCTGGCGGTCGATGCGAGCTGGGAGGCCCTGCAAGGTGACTCGTACTAGGGCTCCTTGTTATAACAGGTAAGGATGGAGCGATGTCAACGAAGACCTCCTTGTGCAAGTCAAGATGAGTCTTCGAGGGTCGTGCACGAGCAGGCGGCCGCGCAGAGCGGGGCAGCTGAGATCCTTTCAATGCGATGTCGTGCAGTTCCCTGTGTGAGCGTCTGCGCCGCTGCATCTGAGAGGCCGATTGCACAGGCCATAGCTCGAAGTGAGGGTACACAGCAGGGTCTAGAACGTACTCAGGTCAGCTTTCACATCGTACAAGTAAAGCGAGTACACTTGCAGATGATCAAGTACGGGTATACCGTTTGCGCCACGATGCCTACTCTCCGATCCTTGGAAGGCGTGATTATTGGGCCCCGTGACGGATAAAGGTCGAAGTTGGGATAGACAGCAGGATCTGTCTCTGGGTCAGCGAACATGAGCCTTCCAAGACATGCTACGTACATAGGACAAAGAAAGGGTACGGCTCCTTGTTGAGAGCCTCCTGGACTTGAACGACCTTGTGAGAATCCAACGCAAGAACTGCTGGGTAGAGATCGAAATATGGATAGACAGCGGGATCTGTTGGAATTCAAGAGATTTTCGAGCATTATACGTCGGCGAACTCACAAAGATCAAACACAGGATATACGCAGTGGGACATTGTACGATGTATGGACTGAGATGCGGTTCCTTTGGCCAGGACGTCGTCGGGTAACGAAGGGTAGAAATCAAAATGAGGATATACGGCTCGGTCTTCACAAAGACGTCAAGAAGCGAGTACACAGGAGAGAAGATATCCTCACATAGCTCAAAAACTGGGTACCGAGTCTGTACATGCACGGACACCGATTTGACCATGTCACTTCTTGAGGAGGGTTCTTTGGCCAGGACGTCGTCGGGTAACGAAGGATATAACTCCAACTCGGGATATACGGCTCGGTCTGTACGGAGACGTCAAGACACGAGCAAAGAGGAGGGAAAATCCTCACATAGATTGAAGACTGGGTACCGAGTCTGTACATGCACGGACACCGATTTGACCGTGTCACTTCTTGAGGAGGTCTCTTTGGCCAGGACGTCGTCGGGTAACGAAGGATATAACTCAAACTCGGGATATACGGCTCGGTCTGCACGGAGATGTCAAGACACGAGCAAAGAGGATGGAAAACATATCCTCACATAGATTGAAGACTGGGTACCGAGTCTGTACATGCACGGACACCGATTTGACCATGTCACTTCTTGAGGAGGTCTCTTTGGCCAGGACGTCGTTGGGTAACGAAGGATATAACTCGAATTCGGGATATACGGCTCGGTCTGTACGGAGACGTCAAGATGCGAGTAAACAGGAGGGAAGATATCCTTACATAGCTCAAAGACTGGGTACCGAGTCTGTACATGCACGGACAACGATTTGACTTCTTCACTTCTTGAGAGGGAAGAATCAGACCCGTTCGGCCCAATCGACGGATAGAGGTCGAAATAAGGGTACACTGCCGGGTCTATGAAATTGCTTCAGTTTGGAACACCAGATTGATTCACAAAAATGGACGAACATAAGTTGAAGACCGGGTAAGAGGTTGCCGATGGGTACAAGACAGCATTGTCGTCGTTGCTTGGCATTGCCTGGATAGACGAGATTGACGGGTACGGAGTGACAAAGGGATAAACGCTCGGATCTACAAGGTGAATCAATGTCGATGGTACATGAAAATTGCTTCACGGCACTCACAAAGGTCGAGGGTTGGATAGCACTGTCCAACTCTGACCTGTACAAGCGAGGAAGCTTCAACCTCGTAAGGGCGGGACGCATCATAGATCGCAGACAAATTGAAAGGGTAAACAGCGGGGTCTAAGAGAAATGTCAGCTGAGCTACAAGGAAAAGCAACGAGGAAGCGTACAAAGATCGAAGTTGGGATAGATAGTCGGGCACTTGATCGACACAGGTTGGCGCACTATACTGCGAGGAGCATAGGGATATGTCGACTCCGTCGCTCTCCTCTGAGAAGCGAGCGTCGGGTAGAGATCGAAGTGTGAATGAACGAGAGGATCTACATAGAGACCATAAGTACCGTTGGCTGAGCGGAAGTCTTTCACTTACAGATGACGAGACTGGAATAAGCGATGCTAGGGCTCAAATAACCGCGGCTGGATCCAGACAATTGACAAGCACTGGATGGCCAAGGTCCTCCAATCAACCAACCGGTTGCTGGTTCGTGTTCTCTAGTGGGCTCCGAGCTGCGAGACCGAGAATTGTACGGCCAAACATGATTCCAAGGTGCACCCGCTACAGAGTTTTGACTGAGCTCAGGTTCAGGACTGCGAGACCGTGAGCTGTACGGCCAAACATGATTCCAAGGTGCACCCGCTACAGAGTTTTGATTGAGCTCAGGTTCAGGACTGCGAGACCGTGAGCTGTAGGGCCAAACATGGCGCCAGGGTTCGCCTAAGACACAATCAAGATCAAATGCTCGGTGACCGGCGTCAGGGGTGGAGACATAGAATGGTGTAATGGGCGACGGAGGGTACGAGAGAGGCGCGCCCCAGGAGGTTGCTGTCGATGGGGTAGCGGGACGACTAAACACGGCACGGTCTCCAAGATCTACGGAAGGCGCGCGTATATCCGACATCATAGGGGATGGCGGCCATGAACCCGGTCCCCAGCTCGTCGCTGTGCGGGGAGTCTGCGGAGGAGAAAAAACCATGCGTTCACCAATGTCGAGAGAGTATCCAGCTTCAGAGTCATTGTACCAGATGTCGTTGGAATAGACCGAAGGTGGGCCCCACGACGTCGCTGTCATCGGGGACACAGGGCAATCCTCGTAGTACCGTTGTGCCAGATCAGGCGTAGGGACGCGAAAGCTTGCTGCTGAGAGCGGGGAAAGCGTGTAATCGGAGGGCCCAAAGGATGTAGCGACAGACGGCGTCAAGCATACAGACCCTTCCGCGCGAGCAGCGATATGAACAGACGGAAGACGGCTACACGATGTCGGCGAGTCGAGGATATCACTTCCTGGGCCCTTAGATGATACGGACCAGGCAAAATCTTCTAGACGCAGGGGTTCATCCCCAACAGCAGAGAACTGATCACCAAGTTCAAAGGAATTTGGCATGTTGGCCGGTTCCAGACTAGTCTGCCCCATAGCCGCCAAGGGAGTGGGGTCGAGTTTAGCACTGGCGCGCCAGGACCTCACCCTAAATTCCAAGTCGTTCTTTGATGATAACGGCTCCTCGGTCTGATGAATGGGCGACAGGACGCGCGACGGAGTGTTTTCCGGGGGTGATGGTGCTACGGGTCGGGAGAGGGTTATTGTTGACGCTACATCAAATCTGTCAACCAACGATAGCTTCCTGGGAATGTGTCTGAGAGTGGGAGGGCGTTGCACACGCTCGGATTGGTCGTCTGCAGTGCGATCGTCTGTGTATGTGAGCCCGCTCTCTTCGCGTCTATGGCTTCTGCCCCCGAAGGTCAAGCCGTCCACGACGCTACGCTGGGAAGAAGCCAGCCATGAGCCGTACCAACGGGCGTGTTGCATGTCAATATCAAACTCTATCTTCCCACAGATGGGGAGTTTCGAGTTTCCCGTAGTGTTCCCATCGAGCATCGAGCTCCACAAGTAACCCCAAGTTTCGTCTGAGATGCGAGGGGTGGAAGTGACACCGTTATCAAAGTAGTGAAGATAGATGCACAAGCCGGCGGTGCTTGGAAAATTGAATTCGCGCGCAATAGCAGTCAATTGGCCGTACATCTTCCGAGCATTTCAGTAAAACACAATCGCCTATGAGATGTGACATACCGTAGGAAACAATGGCATTAAGAGACCTTGGCCCAAGCGATGTGCGGGTCCGGAGGAGAGCGTGTGACCCAGTTGTCCGTATTCGTGCAAGAAGGAAGGAGGAGGCATAACAATGATAAAAGACTTGAAACTCTTCTGCGCAGACCTATCCCGGTCTCTTGCACCAAGGCCAGAGGAATGATAAGCCAAGGAGGATATACGTCGAAAACGTGCACTGGGATCTTGTGGGAGCTGGACTGAGATGTGATCTCCTTCGTATGGTCGTGGCTGCTGGTCTGGCGCTCCAGCGACGGAAATTGAATGCGACGGGCCGACATGGTCACTACCACCCGCAATGGCAGTCTCTGGAGGCGTGAGAGGCCTGCGCGCAAAGTCCAGGGGAGAAGGCTTGACAAAAGGAGAAGCAGTGAGTCGAGACATTACTGTAGTGGTTAGTCGGTGAGCTGTATGGGTCAAAGACCAAGAGAAACTGTGAGACGATGAAGCGAATGAGGATCTTGAAACCAACCTGGACAGTTAGCAATTGAGTGAATTGTAGAAGAGAAACGATCCAGTCGACAATGAACGAAAGTAAAGTCAAGAAGCGCAGCTCCTTGCCAAAAAAGAGCAGCAAGAGATGGTCACCAGCAGAGCAGCCACAACAGGCAGTGGATCTCCGGAGGTATCACAGTCGCAGGGCAACAATCAAATTCTGATGACGGCCTGCTCGGCAGCCAAGCCATTCTGGTGCCTCATGCAACGTGCTCGCGCTACAGTACAGTCAGCACTCAGCTTGCTCAACGACAAGCGTATAAAAGGTGCCAGTGTCATTTTGCCTTTTGGCCATCGGCATCACGTCGTGTCTTCCTGTGCTGCGACGATGTAGCTCAGACTACTACCTGAATTCCATCTATTACTAGATAATCCAGTGCCTTCAATTGCAAAAATCCGCGAACGTCCTACCCGCATTGCTGGTACGATCCTTCACCGCAATCTCGCCATCTCACCGGCTTCATCCACTACCGAGAATCTTCTAGTGACCCGAGCTGGTAAAACTTCAAGTTGTGCTTTAGGATCTGGATCCATAGAGTATCTCACATAGAGCTGGCCACTTCTCTGCTTAGTTGACGGTCCAGGTGTATGTATAGGCTCAGCGTCAACTTGTCTATTGATTTTTGTGGCGAGCCATCCTGTGGCAACGACTAGTGACTCGGCAGCCATCCGTTCAATTTTTGGGATTGGTGTCATCAGTCGTAGACTTTCATGTACCATTCGAGGTATCACGATCCCGAAGGGAACGATTCTGCATATATGTGTATGTTATCTCCACTTATATCCTGGTTAGAGTTGACCTGCACAGATTCGCGACGTCAACAGGTCACAAGAAATATGGGGTGATGATGCAGAGATGTTAGTCCAGCCAAACCGTGCATACTTCGGAGACAATCTGAAATCCATTAGCTTCCGTCTCAAACGATGGTTGAATCTCCCGGACGCCTACGACCCAACGTATTCGCGATTCAGTTTCGGTAGAGGACCACGGAACTGCATCGGAAAGTATATGGCGCTCATGGAGACAAAGGCGATTTTGATGTGCGCCCCGGTTCACTCTGCAGAGTCTGCACGAGCTATGTATGATATACTAACAATGTGAATCTTACCCTCTAGCGCCCTGATCACTAGATTTGAATTCTCACCTGCCTATGATGGCCAGAAGGCGAAAGCAGATCACATTCTGACATACAGTAAGCCTACTTTCACCTGTTACCTCGGCTGCTCGCAGACCCACACACATCATAAAGAACCCGCCGACTGCCTTCCTCTCAGATTACGAGAGATCAATTTGCGCTGATACGTTTGAACATGTTGAGACTATATGTACTCCAAAATAATACGTGTATACGAAACTAAAGGTTGATATATACGAAGAGTGAAAGAGAGCAAGTTGAAGGAATGTGGACAATTGTGACCGCCTGAATCACGGGTAGGAAAATCTCGAGCCGAAAGAGAGTGGTGCTACCTGCGTTGTAGGCGGCGTTGGGCATATATAGATGTAAAGTAAAGCAAACCCAGATAGAGGAAGAATAGAAGTCCCAAGAAGATAAGGAAAGGGTATTCGCAAGTCGAAGAGGAAGAACAGCCGTGTCAGATACTGTGGTGGACGGCCTTCCTCCTATGCAACAACTTTTGAAGTCTCCGCAACTTTTCGACCAATTTCTTCCACCATGCTTCCGTACCAACTTCGAAGAAGGACTTCGCCTCCGTCTTCTCCTCCTGATGATGATGGTGACCATTGCCGTTCCCATTCACTTCAGGCTTCTGAGGCGTGACTCCGTCCTGTCCAGTTTGTACTAACCCGTTCTCCGAGTTGTCGAATGAGACGGGACGCGATCCGCGCGGCGTAGCAGGCGCGGACGAATAAACTGAAGGTGAATCGGACCCTGAGCTAGGAAGCATACCCAACTCGAACCAATTCATACCTCGTCCAACTCCCAGACCCAGGTCCAGCGCCGCATCCAGCCCGAGATCAATTTCTAGCGAGTTCGTCTGAGCGGACAAGTCCGCAAGCGGTGACAGTTCCTCCTTCTCCACTTCTTCCGTTTGCACTTCCTCCTTCTCTCTATTCTTCTCCCCCTCGTCCTTCTCCGCCGGAGAGGCCTCAGTACCCATCACCAGCGTGGGTGCCGCCTTTGTCGGCTCTAAGATAGTTTGCATGAAAGTGTCCCACTCCGCCTCGTCTGAGTGTACGTCAACCTGAATTTTGGACTCTTCTGGAAGTGCAAAGGGCTGGACTGGGGAGCTGGAGGACGAGACGTTATGCCAGTGGTCCGGGGAGGATGAGCGGTAGGAGGGCCCCCGGACGGCGGAGTCGAGACTCGCCGAGCGAAGCGTGCCCGAATGGAGGCGACCGTCTTCAGCTGTTTCGTAGCCTCCCCATTGAGAACGTCTGGTTGGGTCTATGGGGGTGCCGCGACCGACGTAATGACGAAAGACCGGCCAAGACCCTCGGATCACAGATGCAGCTGTGGCTGGCGAAATCTTGGCTGAGGTTATGTTTATGGCCTGACTGGTGTTCGAGGTCGGTGTGAGAGGGAGGAATGCTGATTTCGGTGAGGGAGGGCTTGAGTGTGCGTCTGCATCCGAAGAGAACGACCCCCTAGGCGGTGTGGTTGGGGACGGCGACCTGGAAAGGCATCCCAAGTCGAGTTCAAAGTCGCTGAAGCCGTCGAGACCGAACTTGCTGACGTCCACAGAAGAACCGCGTGGGGGAGCAATGTTCAGCTTGCTCTTGAAGTCGGAAAAGAGCAAACTGGGTGTGCTGTGGGGGTTGTCAAAGTTGATATCCATTCGAAGACTCTGCGTCAGGCTGAACCGAGAGACAGAGGTATCAGTCAAAGGAAGACACGAAAAGGATGGCGGATACGAGAGAGGGCGCGTACCGCGAGTGGTGTCTGATGGGATGTGTTCCGCTACAAAGCAGAGCGGAAGGTGACCAATCAGTGAGGGTGAAGCCAAAGTCAAGAGACAGGCGTCTGCGTCGTGCAAGAAAGCCCCACGGAGAACACGGATATGGCGTACTGTTAAATGCCGAACAGTGTTTTTACGTCCAATAAGATGCAGTTCCATTGGAACGGAGAGACGACGAGGATGCTCTCGACTTCGTAGAAGACTCCGCATCTGAGGATTAGCTTTTGGGTGGAATGAAAGTGGCCGTACGTAAATGAATGTCCTCGTCAAGAGACCGAATGGATGCCGCGACACGAGATGGACGCATTGCCGCCTGTTACAACGGGAAAATGCGTTCTGTACATGAGGTGTGCCACCTCGGTGTTTCGAAGGAGTTGAGTTGATCGGATCAACGAGCCTGCCTTGCTCGTCAAGACCCAGTCACCCAGTTCAAGACTTCAACGGGCTCAAGGCTTGCTACACGTAAGGAGAGTGCCACTAGTGAGAACATCTGACCTCGACGACGACAGTATCGGGAGCTGTGGCGCAAACTACATTGTACTGATTTCGGTACCGTGCGCCTGCAAAGATCCCCATGTCAGTGTGTACTCAATATTGAGTAAGAGACGAAGGCACCTTGTCTCTGTCAAAGCACCTGTTAGGGTCTTTGCATCGGTGAAGGTGCCTGGCTTCTCACCTTGTCATGGTGGCAGCCTGGCAGGGCAGATCTCGGGCCGGGCTTGAATTCGATCTCCGCAATGGCGGCGCCGTCGTCGGCAAGCTTGCTAACGCGCCACCACCATGGACGGGCATCTAGCGAACATCTCTTCGCTCGGGCAAAAGGACAAGGCACCAGCGTACACCTCACTGCTCCGCGACACGCTCGCGTCGCCCAATGAAGCCACGGTTGGCGCAGATCTCCACGCTTTTGTAGATGCTGTAGTGAATCAAGACAATCTGCTTGTTGGAAGGCAAATATTGGCCGAAGTAGTCAAGGCTCTTGGTGACGGCGCCATCAAGAGCGCAGAACTGAAGAAGGTCATTGTTCAGGACATCATTGGCATAACATTGCCCAAACTCGTCAGCTATGAAGAGCAGGTAAGTGTTGTCTGACTTTTGTTGATTTCGCCTAATGCCATGAAGGTTATCGCGCTCAGATTTCAGCTAGCGGACATCCTGGAATCGGAAGAGGAATGGAGCGAGGCTGCTCGCGTGCTGATGAGCATCTTCAATGAGAGCAGTCAACGGTATGTTGTGCTACGTGTGTTGCTAAGAATGTCCGCCTCAATTTGAGCAGCGCGTTCTCGGACTCTGAGCGACTATCCGGATACGTGCGCATTGTGCGTCTACTACTGGAGGAGGAAGACTCTGTCCAGGCGGAAACATACTTCAATCGCGCCCAGCTGCTCGTCCATTCCACCAATGACAAAGTCACCCTCCTCCAATTCAAACTCTGCCAGGCCCGGATCAGCGACTACGGTCGCAAATTCCTCGAGGCCGCCAGTCGATACCACGAACTCAGCTACATTGGCGAAATAGACGAAGATGAAAGACGGCATATGCTGTGAGCGATCCTTCCCCTTCTTGCGTCAGAGCTTGGATCTCAGTAAGCCTCACAGCATGGCAGCAGTGACCTGCGCTGTTCTCGCACCCGCAGGTCCCAACCGATCGCGTGTCCTCGCATCTCTGTACCGCGACGAGCGATCCGTCGACCTCCCGACATATAACATCCTCTCCAAGATGTTCCTCGACCACATCCTCCGCCCAGCCGAAGTCAAAGAATTTGAAGGCACCCTCAAGCCCCATCAGCTGGCCAAAATCGCTATCTCATCCAACGACAAGCTAGCATCAGCAACGGATGGCGAAGAGGGCGCGAGCACGCGTACTGGTCCTTCAACAGTTCTCGATCGTGCCGTCATGGAGCATAATCTTCTGGCAAGCTCTAACATCTACAATAACATTACCTTCCGAGGTCTCGGTGCTCTACTTGATCTCACTCCCGGCGCTGCAGAGACGATGGCCAGGAAGATGATTGAACAAGGGCGATTACGTGGAACCATAGACCAGGTCGACAAGCTCATCTGGTTTGAGGGCTCCCGCGAGGAAGACGACGCGCAGGGCAAGGCAGGTGGCTTGGGCGACGTTGAGGAGGCAGAGGACACTGGAGCACCATTCACCAAAAGATGGGATACCCAGATACGAATAACAGCTGCCAATGTACGTCTCTACCGCCATTCGTTTGGATGACGCTGACACATGCTTAGGTGGAAGCGATTGTGCACAGCCTCACAGAGAAAGGCTTGATCAAGGACGTTTCTGTTACCGTTTGATTGGCACTGACAGTGTAAAAGCAATACCTGTATAATATACATTAAGAATGATGGTACCATGAGTTCATTGGTTTGTACACGGTATATCCTCTCGGTCTTCGTCCTCCCCGCCACCTCGCATTGCTTGAGCCTCCATTAGTAACCTAACCACATCCAGTCTCCGGAAAACAGGCATTCGTCTACCAGGCTGAGCATTCACCTCCATAATGTTCTCTGCGTTGCCACTCTTCGAAAAGATACTAGGATTGCTGTCGAATGTCGGGGCAAAGATCTGCGCAAGGTCAGCATACTACTCGAAACTGCGGTGATAAGTGCCTCGCACTTTGACGGTCGTGTCTATGCCACTAGTTGCAATGAGCGGGAGATGTGGATGCCCTTCAATCACGTTGACTATACTAGAATCACCTATAGCGTTATGTTAGTTCCATCAGTGGTGGAGGAAGCATCAAGACAGAAATTAACAGACCTTCGTATATCCCATGGAGCTTACCAGAATCTTTGTGCCACATGAAGAAGTTGCCATCGTCGGAACCAACAGTGACGAATTCGCTGCGAGGGCCCAAGAAATTGACTAGACACACCGGGCGGATCAGACATTGACAGGATGACTGAACTAGATCTTCCTGACCATCTTTGACTGTCTCGACATTACGCGCACCAATGTAGCGCTGGCAGGGGACAATGACAGGCACATCATATGGTTTCTCTGGGAATCGAGTTTGCGAGCTCGGCGGCGGCGGCGGTCCGTCCTCCAGTCCATCAGAATCAGAACCGTCAACAAGCATGGAGCTCGCATCTGTTTGCACATCCTCGGGGGTCTCGCCGAACGTCGAAAAGCGATATACGCAATCGCCGCTGTAGGCTAGAGCAGGCATAATCTAGTTGAGCGTTGATGCCGATTAGGAATTAATGGTACTTGCCAATCAGAATCTGGAGTGGAGGTGATCGGAATGGAATCAATATTGGTGAAGCCCGGAGGTAAGAATGAATTTTCTTACCTCGTCGCTGCTCGATGAATTCATACGAACACCTGTAACATGATCAGTATATCTGCGAGGAGGCTCAGGCCTGCCGAAGAGCCTGGTGCATGTCGTGATGCCTCGATAGTTGTCTACGGTCTGCTTAGTCCGGAGACTGCGTCTGTCGAAAAGACATCCCTATCGGGCAGCGCCATTACTTCAGTACAAACTACTTGGTGTTCAGCATTGTCACGCACATAAGCAGATTGTCCAGCGACAACGAATTGGTACGGGCTGAGCGGTGACATGGACAATGATGTCAACTCGAAGCTCGTCTGTACCAGCGGCGCAGGACACTCGCCCCTGCACGAATGCGCACTCCGCAGGTCGTGTTGGCGCACAGTTCCGTCCTAAAGTTTCATCTGAATCCCCTGCATGCCGAAGTCAGGACAGAGCAGGTGGCACATACCTCCGATACGGTCAAGAACAGATCCGGACTGTCCTCCGTGACGATCCTCTTTACGCGATCCTCGTGGCACAAAAGAAGGTGTGTCCGGGCGTTTGAGTATTCCCGCTCCTCTGTAGAGGCGCGTACCTCCCCAATGTCGAATACGCGCACTTGGCGGTCTCCTGCGACTGTCGCGCTTCATCGACGGAATATGATGGTGAGGTAACATGGAGCGTGAATTCACCACTGGCGACTTACATACGAGTTGAATGCGGAAGCATTCGAGCATTGAATATGTTTGCTCGGTGTTCAGTGTTGATGACAGCGCGACAGGATAGATTAGAATGCGTGGTATCAGTGGCAGGGGTCGGGTCTCCGCGCCAGATTCGTACACTGGAGGAACGTCGAATTTGCTGCGCGCGGTGAGTACGACTTTCTAGCTTACGTTCTGTCGTCTCCCCCAGTGATCAAGACGTCACCATCCTGTGCCCAGCTTAGCGCGTTCACACAACTAAGTAACGAGGCAGTAAGCTCAATGGATTGAGAGTCATTATTGCTAGCACTCATACCCACTGTGCCCATATGTCTGATCATCTCCGAGGACCTGCACCCTGTCAAGCGGTCTTGAATAGAGTTGGCTCAAGGCGTCGCTTCTCGCCCTTTCGAGACGAGAAGTACTGGGAAGTCTATCCAGGAAATGAGAGGCAAGTAGGTGAGGTGATGGGTGATGCATTCAGAGTTGCATTCTGTTCACACGATTGATCGAAAGTGGCGACGGATGATCTTCGTTCGTGCGTCACACATACTTATGTCCGCTACAACTTAGGAAGTGTAACAAGAAGTGGTACAAAGATTATCTATTGGGTTCTGATTTGATTCACATTCGATGCAGCAGCGTGGCTTCCGTGTTCAAGAAATCGTTGATGAGCCCTTCACTTTCGTCTCGCATCTTGAAGTATGATTAATGACCTCAACGAAGAGCATGATGAATGGCTAACCGTTTCCGCCATCTTATAAACCGAGGATCCAGGTCTGTTGTACATGATCGCATTTGCGAACATTAGGTATATCTCTCGTCGGTATTCCAGTGAATTTGTGATGGCGCCATCCTTGACGCGCTGTCGTATCGTGCGCAGGTCCACGGGACGCTTGACGATGTCGCGGTAATCTGGGGCTTCCGTAGCCTTGATGGGGCTCTGGAAGATATTTCCGTCCTTCAACGTAGTTATGCGCGAATGGAGCGGTACAATGATAGACTGAAACCGCTTGATGGCGAGGGTCTCCGGGTCCCCTCCGCCACGGCGTCGCCCTCTCCCTGGGAGGCGATTAGGCACATAGAATCAGACGTGTAAGGAGGCTGCGTACTCGCTTCCTCGTCGTTCACGGGTTCTGACACGTCGCGTGCGCGTTTCTTGTCGCGTAAGTTCTCGGGTGGATCCAGAACGGATGCCTTGCGTTTGCCTAGCGAAAAAGTAAGTTACGTGTCTTGCTAGAGAAATTGAGGTGCACTCACTTTTGCGGGTGGGTGCTGGCGAGCCGCCAGGCGTGTCTGTCTGTTCGTCTTCCTGTGCTGCTTCGCTATCTGCTCGAACACTCTTCCTGCGGTCTTTGCCTTTACCACGTTGACGAGCTGCTCTTGCTGGGGGGGAACCAATGAGGCAATGGTGTGTGATGTATGAGAGGAACACGGACTCTGTACTGCATGGAGTGGTTCATCGTCGGACTCGTCGTCGTCTTCGTTGTTCAGCGTGGGCTCTGCTTCCGGCAACTCTGGCGGCGGCTCCGGGGTGGGCGAGGCTTCGAGCTTTGGCTCGACGACATGGTCTGTGTACGTGCCTGCTCGAATTTGTTCAATCTCGTTGGCAATTTTCCTGCGACTATCAGAATGACGCGTAGCTCGGTGAGCGGGCGCCGCACCTGAATTTCTCCTCCTCGGACTTGATGAGTGCGCGTAGGTGTTCAAAGTGGGATACGTAGTGTCTTCGGGCCAAAGTCAGATTGACGGGAGCTGGCGTAAGGAATGAGAAAGAATGCGAGAAATGAGGAGGAGATGCAGACCATGAACTGCGTTGTTTTCCTCTGAACTGTGGCCTGTCAGACAATCATCGTGCAGCCACAGACTGAACATACACTTCAAGCTCAGCCTCTCTGACTAAGTGCGCATATATTGACTGACAGGACTGCGATTGGTTGAATATTTGAACAGGTTATGAGACAATGGCGCTACTTGGGCAGTAAAGAACGATTTGGGGTGGGACAGGAGCGGGTGCTTGGCCAGCAGCTTGGCGACTGAGGCCCAGTCGTTGCCGTGCTCGTAGACGGCCTGGGCGAGAATAAGGCGGTCCCTGGTGGATAGTGCGGCCATGCTGGGCTCTGCGTTGTGTGACGCGCGGCGGGTCGAACGCGTGCTCATTATTGTTCAGTTCTGGCTGGAGGCAGGCTTACGCTGCGGTGACGTAATTCCGTCAGGCGACTGTTGGGCCGTGTTGCCGTCGCCAGCCTTTCTTCCTTACCACCATCATGCTCTACTCGCTCGTTGCGCTCGCTGCGCTCGCCCCTCTTGTTGCCGCCGATGTGCACCGGCTCAAGCTCCAGAAGCTGCCGCCCGCCGCCAGCAACCCCGAGCTCGAGAGCCTCTACCTCTCGGAGAAGTACGGCATGCCCTCGCAACCCCAGCTCCCGCTTATGGGCGCAGGCGGTGCTGGCCGCCGCTTCGACGCTCCCTCCAACCACGACGACGAGCTTTTCTGGACCCAGGAGATGGTCAAAGGCGGCCACAGTGTCCCTCTAACGAGTATGTCGTCTCCAGGGCTGTTAAGCGGGGCAGTGACTAATATGCTACCACAGACTTCATGAATGCGCAGTACTTCACAGAGATTACGCTCGGCTCCCCTCCTCAGACGGTAAGCCACGCAGCGCGTCATTGGCCTCCTTCTTACCCTGAATCTGCTCCTGCAGTTCAAAGTCATACTTGACACTGGGTACGCTTCTCCTGTCTGAGTCTCTTACCACTTCTCTTACTTGTCATCGCAGATCAAGTAACCTGTGGGTGCCGAGCACCAAGTGCACCTCAATCGCCTGCTTCTTGCACACCAAGTATGACAGCTCCGCTTCATCCACGTACAAGGCAAATGGCTCCGAATTCTCCATTCAATACGGCTCTGGCTCTATGGAAGGCTTCGTCTCCAGTGACTCTCTGACCATTGGCGACTTGACCATCAAGGGCCAGGACTTCGCAGAGGCGACCAAGGAACCCGGTCTTGCTTTTGCATTTGGCAAGTACGTGCTCAGCCGTTTTTCGCGCGAAAACGCATTCTGACCTTGCTACATTAGGTTTGACGGTATTCTGGGTCTTGCTTACGATACCATTTCCGTCAACCACATCGTTCCTCCGTTCTACAACATGATCAACCAGGGTCTGCTCGACTCCAAAGTCTTCTCCTTCCGTCTCGGATCTTCTGAGGATGATGGTGGTGAAGCCATCTTCGGTGGCATCGATGAGACGGCCTACACTGGCAAGATCACCTACGCCCCCGTTCGTCGCAAGGCTTATTGGGAGGTCGAACTTGACAAGGTCTCCTTCGGTGATGATGAGCTTGAGCTTGAGAACACTGGTGCTGCAATTGACACTGGTGGGTTCAAATCTCGTCTGATGATCAACTGTCTCTGAAATTCGACGTCAGGTACTTCGCTCATCGCTGTCCCCACGGATATTGCCGAGATGCTCAACTCCCAAATTGGTGCTACCAAGTCTTGGAACGGCCAGTACACCGTGCCCTGTGAGAAGGTCCCAAGCCTTCCCGACCTCACGTTCCACTTCGCTGGCAAGAAATACCCGTTGAAGGGCACTGATTATATTCTTGAGGTGCAAGGCACTTGTATGTCGGCCTTCACCGGCCTCGACATCAACCTCCCTGATGGCGGTTCCATCTGGATTGTTGGTGCGTCGATACTCCTTTCAGTGAATGTTTCCAGACTGATCAACTGTTGTGCAGGTGATGTCTTCCTCCGCCGCTACTACACCATCTATGATTTGGAGAAGAACGCCGTTGGTTTCGCCGACGCTGCCTAAGTTGAAGTTTGTTATTAATCTCAGGACAATGTTCACTCGTTTTGCCTTGGAGTGTGTACGATAGGATAGAGTATGAATCGATATAGTAGTAAGCTTCTCATGTTTGTTGCGCTTTCCATAAGTTATGCTCGACAATATACATATGGTGGTGCCACCACCATTTTTGCATCAAATGGAAATTGGATTAGATGCTCTATGCTACAGAACTGTACAATGGGCTATGAGATAACTTGATGATATGAGTATACAGATAACATAGGGTGAAACTAGAACCAGGGCTGATACATTTCGCCCATCTTGTTCAATTGTACGGGGTTGGTGGCGCTGCAAATTAGGCTGATGACGGTTTGCATCACTGGTGTAGTCGCTGTGATGCCTTGTAGTGCCTGATGAAGAGATTAGCATTTCAACAACGTGACAGTACAGAAGATATCCCACCTGCTCCCGCTCGATCTTACACGCCAGAGACTCGGCTTTCTTGACTATCGCGTCGATGTTCGTCATGACATGTGCCTTGAATTGACTGTTCGGCGCATCTGGGTTCAGGTTCTTCGGCCGCATCCACGCCAGAACCTCTTCTCTGCAGAACAACGCAAGCTGCTGCTCCAAGTCGAACTAAAGGCGACATCAGTCGAGAGCATGGGAGAAATACACGAGGACATACTTGAGGCTCTGTGAGAGAGCGACCAATGGCCATTATGCCCGACGTAAGGACGCCATCCATGAAGATCTGGCCCATGAAGTGTTGCATATTGGGTGTAAGTCGGAAGGGGACCACGTCGTTCACGCTGCACACCGGGATGTTCGCGTTGAAGGCTTCAGAAGCCGTTTAGTATAGTCTTGTTTCGAACGACAAGTGAAGCACTCACAAGGTAAAGGCTCAGTCATGACGACTTGTCCCGTGGAACGAGAGATGAAGAATCGTACAGGATGGCGTGCCCCCAAGAAGAGCAAGTATGTCAAGAAACTCGTCGCCGCGATCTGCAACGCAAACTGTTTGCGCATACGCCACAGTTCGCTCGGACCGTCCATGGTTCGGATCATATACTGGACAATTTCTATCAGCAACCAATAGACAACGACAAAAAGGATCCTACCTTAGTGATGATATCATCCGGTACCATCTTCGTGCAGATCTCATCATAAATGGTTTTCTTCATGGTCAGGTATTCCGGTTTCCCCAGCTATCAAGCCCCGTAAGCCACCGACCCGAACAAAAGTTGAAGAATACCAAAAACTCACCTGATTAGGAACCCCAGTCGACCGAATTTCCCGCAGCATCTTGTTGACTTTTCCTGCAGAATAGAGAATCGGCGTCTCCCGAGCTATGCCAGTACTGCGACAATGAAGGTCGAATATGTCGCTGAAGGAAACATAGGACGTGTCCATCTGGAACAGACGGAGCGTCGGACTACAAGAAACAACCACTGGGACGTGGAAGGAGAGATTCCTCTTGCGCGTTTCTTTCTTCCGGGCGAGAGCACTGTACAAGGTGTAAGAAAAGACATTGGAAGTTCAGTCGGAAGGCTCTTTACCCATTGAAAGTACGGCAAAGCTGCATGACCTTTTCCTCGCGGCGATATAGACGATGAGATGGATGCTGGACGCAGAAGGAGATGCTCGAGTTGTCGCTGCCTATCATTGTGATACGTCTCCACGACGAACCACTGGTTCGACAATTCTCAAAGCGAGGATGGAACTTCTGAATCCGGACGAAGTTCTGATTGTTGTCCTTGTCCTAGAAAGAGCTCATTTAACAATCATCAGAGCGCACTGAGAACGAATTCACCTCAGTGTACTGGCCAGGAACCTCGATTTCGTCTACCTTGCTGTACTGGAACTCCGTCAAGTAGTGGCTGAGATTGTCGAGCGTTTGATATCGCGGCCTCGCATCGAGAATATTCTCGTAGCGGTCGCGCCACTGTTGCAGTCGCTGGATGTAGTCGTTCAAATTCAGCTTGGTGTTGATAAAGTCCTCCTCGAACTCTTCCTATAGGGCACGATCAACTCCAGAAGCATCGGAGACTGGTGCTCCATACCTTGACTCTGCCACTTAAGCTCTGAGAAAGCCGTTGTAACGTTGCCGTGATTTGCGGATTCATCTCCATGTCCTCAGCCGACTGGTTCATCCTGACAAGATATTGCTGGCGACGATTGAGAACAACGCTCAGCAAGGATCCATCAATTGACATACCTGAGCTCCGTCGTGTAGAAGCATTGACATATGCCGGTACATGTCCTCTTCAGATGCGGGCTTGAATCGTGAGAGCATTTGATCGAGCATCGTCTCGAGACTCAAGATCAAGAGCGGGAAAGCGGTTTTCAGTAACTGGACAATGTCCTCGACATGTTCCCAAGCTATAGAGTATCATCAATTTGTGTTCACCTTGAGCGGTTAGGTACTCACCCGTTGACCGTGTTCCGTCGGCATTGAGGGTTCCCTCAGTGGCAGGCGCTGGAGGAGGCGCAACAGACCCATCACCGGATGCAGCAGCAGCAGCAGCTTGAGCTTGAGCTCTCATAGTTGCTATCCTCCTGCCACTATGAATTTCTTCCCGCGTTGTGCGTATATGGAAGAAGAGGGCCTGGGGATAATGCTTGGCTAGGTTGAGCAGGATGTATCGAGCTTGCTTGACTTCCCGCAGCGATATCGACGTGCATAGTTGGGGAATGAGGGTAATCCAGAACCAGAATGCGCCTTCGCCTTTGTACGTGTCGAATGCGCGGGAGATGGCAAAATGAGAGTCATCTTGACTCAGGAACCAGAGGACCCTGGCTAAGAGCGGTCGAGACTTGCCATTCTTGTAAAGTCCAGCGGCAGTCAGATAGCAGCTGACAGCGCTACTGGCACTGTTGAGGTCTCCATTATCCTTGTACAGACGATCATGGTAACGTCCCCACTCCGCCCAGACCTTGGGTTGATTCATGTCCATTTGTGCTGCCTGACCGAAAGAAGCTGAGGCGTCCTGAGGTCCGTTCCCATTCCCGTTCCCGTTTCCAGATCTGGCGAGGAACATTGCCTTCAAGGTGAAGAACTCCGCCTTCTGAGAAGCTGAGAAGTAATGGAGGTTGGTATTGTTGATAACCTCGAGCCCCGCCTGCAAGTCGTTCGGTTTCTGATAGTAGCACCGGGCCTGCTCTCGTAGTTTGAGGAAAGCCTCCGAGATTTCGATGTTGGGTAGAGTGTAGATCTTGGCCAATGATGTGAAGCAGGCTTCGAGGAGATCATGTTTACGTGCTACATGAGCGAACCGATTGATGATCCAAGCGGTTTCGTGGTAGCCTCGATAGCCGAACGTATTTGCATTGCCCGCCGAGCCGTTCCCTCCCTGGTTGGAGCCGCCAATAAGAGGGATGTAGGAGGCGTTGATTGCATTGAACACATTCTGGCGCCATGCCACAAGATCACTCCAGATGCTGATGTCGTCGTGGAGGTTGGGTAGACGTTCGCGCCAAGCTTGCAAAACCATTTTTAGCTCCTGCGACTTCTTCTCAAGGTTCTGAGAAGTGGTCTGCGAAAGCGATCCGAAGATCTGGACGGCTTCTTGTAGTTCCACAAATTGCTGGAAATGTTGCAAGAGTGGAATATGGGCAGCGGAGAGAGTAGCAGGAAGGCCGACCCATTTCCGAAGAGACAGTTGCATGGCGTCTTCGAGAACGCGCGTAAAATCGGTGTTCTTGTCCAAAGCGGCGGGTGATTTCAAGAGGGCTAAAAATGCTTCAAATACGCGACGCCGAGGAGTGGGAACTTCTGGCAGCTGCGATACGAGCTCCTCTAGGCTTTGCTTGTTCTCCGTCCAATCCTTCAGACGCCAGGCGCACTCTAGCATCATCTCCGGGTTCGAGTCGGAACGGCCGAGTTCATTGAGAATTTCCCAATGTTGCAACTTTTCCGCTGACAGGATCCAATGATCCTCCCATAAGCAGTATTCAGCCTCCGTGTAAGAAAGAGCGCCGGCACGAGTCTTGTTCTGCGCATTCTCGTATACTGTGGACGCTTGTTCCCACATCCCATTCTGTTCGAAAGCTAGGGCAATATTGGTATCGAGGTGCAGACAGCGCTTGCGCCAGACACCGTAGAACAGATCTTCTTCAGCGAGCTCCGCGTAGACGTCGGCCAGGGAATCATGGACGAATTCCCTGACGGTGGCCTCGTCGTCTTTCACGGTCTCGATGGAGGACCCCAGTATCTCGAGGGCTACGTACCTACAGCGTTTGTGAGCGAGTGCTTTTCGATACGCTGAATTTTAAACATACCAACAGCCAAAGGTCTTGGCAAGATACTTCACGAGGTGAGGCGGTAATGTCATGGCCGGAGAGCATGCGTGGATACCAGCGAGCAGGGTCTCCACGACATTTGGACGTACGTGAGCCTGGCGATTGTGGTAGTCTTTGCTAAGCAGTGATATCATATGGTACGTGAGGTCGGCCTGCTCGCGTCGCGTCAGACAAGACCAGGCCGTAGGAAACACAGAAACCCAAGTATTATGGGCAGCTTGAGCGTCAAAGTATGCGAGGCGTTGGAAGGACTGGATGACGCTCTGAATCTTCACGCGAGGTATCGAAGCGACGCTAGACGTCGCTGCCGTGCGTATGCTCGATGCATCCGTGATATCGACGGCTCCCAACAGAAGATGCAGCGCCAGATAGATCCAATTATTATCTGCGAGCGTTTCCCAGTTCTGAACCCCGCAGATGTACGTGAGTCGATTGAAGAGCGATCGTGGGACGCTCGCATCCAGAAGATCCATAAAGCGTTCTCTCAAAGTTGTGTCCGTTGCCCGACAGCCTAGTAAGAAGGCGGGCTCCAGGCGAGAGGTCAGATCGCTTCTGCGCAGGGAAGGTTCATTGAAGATCTCCAAGATGAGCTCGAGGTACTGATTGAACAGATCAGACCCCTTGCTTTCGAAGGCACCCATTTTGTTCAGCAGGTTGGCCTTGTCTTTGGATGTAGGATATGGTTCCTGTTTCAATGCCCACGCACGAGCCAGGCCGAGTATGTAACGGCACACATGAGGATTGCGGGACTTCTCGGCAAGAATGGCAAGGTTCGTCAGCAAGACTCGCCTCTGATCTGCTAGAAAGGCTATCGAAGTTTGGCAGATATCGAGAATGGAGATGATGAGGAGGACAGTGTTATCGGGCTGTGTGGGTGTGGCTGGGGCATCTTTGGCGGGTTGGACGTGATCTTTCGTCAGCCGGATGAGGAGTTTGAGAAGTTGGATAGCGAAAGATTCGATCCTCTCTGGGGCGGATTTGACCACGGATTGAAGCATGATCAAAGGTCCTCGAACAGAGGTGTTCGAATGCAGTGCCTCTCCAATAGCACTGTACACAAACTGGTTGAACTCCGATAGGTCATTTTGCTGTTCATCTTCTTCCTTCGGCAAAGGCATGAGGCTAAGAAGCCGATCAAAGATTGGGCCGAGGGCGTCATGTAACGCGTTCTCGTTTGTCACCAGCCCTTTCTTGACCAGCTTTTGCAAGTACTCCGCGTTGGAGAAATACCACTGGTCGTTTTGTTCAGCGCAAATGACCTGCAGAACCCTTGCTGACGAAATGGCTGCAGCCATGGTCGCCTCGGTGTCCAGATCGTTCTGCAGACAGTTAGAGGATTGTCATCACTAGAAGAAGCCAGATACCTGTTCTAGAGCGCGCATGAAGAATCGCAACCCGAATGCTACGTCTGCCCAGCCACTGGGCCCGACAATCGCCTTGAGAAGAGCCAATGATCGCGTCACGACCATGGCAGCAGCATTGTTTTTCGACTCGGGAATCGAGGATGCAAGTCGAACCAGGTAGCTGACCATATTCTCTCGATAGAGCAGTGGGGTCATCACATCCTTCGATGGTTCATCCGTCTCCATCTTCATGGCTTGCTCTTCGCGTGCCTTGTTCTCCCAGTTGAAGATGACTTGTAAAATATCGATCGACAAGCTGCGGGTCTCAGAGGTGGAGCCTCCCATCAATCCCAATCTTTGCAGTGATCCAACCATATGAGTGACGAACAAGCCTCGAACGGGATAGAAGAGGTCAGGCTGCTTGATGATCAAGTTATAAACCGGAATGGCATGGGAAATCCCTTCCTCGTAGATCAAGCGTCTAGTCGTAACAGCCCACTGAGGGTAATGATGGTGATCCCCCGACGTCGACTCCTCGGTGAGTGGTAATGCGGGAGCGAGAGTGGATAGAGCTTCCTGACGAATGGCCCCTCGACCACCTTCAGGGTGAGCAGAGCGCAGAATGTCCGACCAAGTCTTCAGGATGAACTTGGCAGGGTTCCCGGGGATGGCAGTGCAGAAATGAGCGTTCAGAAGATACACTGTTTGCTTCACAACAGGATCCTCGTTATGAATGTAACTCAAGGAGAATTTCCAGACTGCACTCTTCACGCCTTCGACCAGATCTGAATAGTGCTGAACCATGATTGTCGTGAAATGGAGGAGCTCGATCTTCAGCGTATCATCGGCGTCCTGGTAGCGAGATGGATCGGAGACGCGTGACCAGATGATTTTCTGGACCGAGTTGACAAAGTCGGCACCGATTAGGCGCTGAGAGCTGGAGCGCGTAGCCTGGACAAGCAAGGTGGGCGTGATGACATAACGCAGGAAGAACGCCTTGTGAGACCACGAATATAGAGGATCCTCAAACCACGTCAGGAAGCGCATCACAATGTTGCGGCGGTAGATGATATCCTCCGACAGTGCAACCAACTGGTAGAGGAAATGGGTGGTCCGAGCTAGATCCATCTCAAGGTTGCGAGTATAGATCGCGACGAGGTCAAAGACGAGGTCAATGCGTGGATCTCGTTCTAGTATGAGCTTGAAGATGGAAAGAAGGACGGACTGCCGCTCGATATACTCCGCTGCGGTGGCAGTGTTGGGAGCGTACCACACTTCAATAAGGCATCGTATGGTATGAGGATATTGCCGTACCCAATTTGGATCGACAGTCGCCAGATCCTCGAGCAAAAGGAGGGCTGGAAGGAGATTGCCGTTATCTTCGCGCAAGCGCTGATTCGTGATCGCGGGCGTGCGAGAAGACAGCTCTGATTCCAACCTTGGCGCCAACTTGGCCTGTATGATACTGCGCAACGTTCGAAGGTGTCGAGGGAAGTGTATATTCCTCAAGAAGAAGTCAACACCTTCCTGCGGGTAGCGATTAAGGTATCGAGCCAACGGCTCCGAGAAAGGACTCCTGCCGGAGAAACACATAGTGGCCTCTGTCATGACGATGGAATTGATGAGGTTGTCCAGGAAGATGTTCGCCGTCGAGGGCAGCAGGTGGAAGATGTTGGCAAGGCGGACGAGTTTCGTGATACCCTCGTTTTCTGACAAGGGCAATTTGGAGGACGCTTGCAGCATCTGCGGGTCCGCGACGAAACGGAAGTGATCGAGCAGCTTGTGACCGATCTCCACTTTGAAGTAATTCACGAGTAACTCGAGCAGACGTGCTAAGCCCTCCAGACCAGGAACGGATAGGCGCTTAGGATCAGCCAAATTCATCAAGATAGGTCGTAAGCCTGTCTGTAGCAATTCTCGAGGGAGCCTTGACTGGTGCGCTAGAACCATCTTCAGACCGTCATAAGCAACGTCCTTGATCTCATGGGAGGGAGAATAAAGGGCCTTGAAATAGACGCCGGTAACCCTAGATTAGGAGTGAGCTCTTTTTCATTGGAGTACAGGTAAGATCCATGTCACCTTTGACGGGTTTGGTGTTGCTTGTTGAAGAAGTCTGTGAGGGGCATCGATGCTGTCAACAGCTTGATGCAGGCCACATGAAGTTTGGTGATCTCGATACTACTCTGGCGCGCACTACCTCTAGCGTGCAGATCGTCCGCATCTGCGAGTGCAAGGGTCTCGTGTAGGAGACGAAGTAACTCGTCATTGACCTCGACCAACGGCGGGTCCAAGCTGACGCAGTAGCGGATTGCTTCAATCATCCCTATTTGAATGGCAAAGGGAAGGGCACGCAAAGGTTTGGTGTAGATACCAACCAACATGCGATCGCGATGAGGCATCAACAGAGACGTTATGGACATGCCACTGAGTTCAACTAGAAGGTCAATGCATGCCTGGACTGCTTGCCTGACAATGGCTTTCGAGCTCTGAAGTTCGGAGAAGAAGTGTCCTGTTAATGCCACAAGCTTGTTGCGAGCAGCATCTCCGGAAGCAGTGTAGTCAAGGGATGAATTGCCAATGCGCAACACTGTGGTCAAGATGTCGACAATCTCGTTAGTGTCGCGCGGGAGATCCGGCGGTAGATCCTTCAGGACATGAAGCAAGGCGCGTATGACTTCAATTTCCCTTTCTGTAGTCCACGCAGCGCCTACCACAGGAGTGCTCGTCATGATCTTGATACCGGCACAACCTGCGGTCTTACGAACCAAAGAGTCACCGAAGCATAAGGTGATGAATCGGTTCGACAATTGGTGCAGAATGGGTGTGATTTCCTGCAAGGACACGGTCTGACCCATCATGCCGACGAGATCAGCAATCATGCTGGAAAGCAATAAGCGGGCATCTTCTGCTTCGAGGGGGTCCTCTCGGGCCAAGGCGTGGGGGATGGCGTCAAAGAAAGCCGTAAGAAGTGGTGTCGGCGCATTTCGAGTATAAGGATCATGAGGACCGAGGGTCTTCTGCGTTTCAAGTTCGAAGATGCGCTGTGCCACCTTCCCGAGAAACTGCGTCGCCTTTTCCTTTGTCTGAGAGACATGACAGGCATCGAATGTTCCCTGGACCGCTTCGAGGAACATCTTCTTGGCGTTCTCGCCGTTGAGCCCCTGAATGAAATTGCACTTAGTGAATGAAGCTGTGAAGGGTGAGGATGGTATTTACCTCGAGAAGCATGAGCGAGACGCACTGCTCCAGGTACGTAAACGCGTATGAAGCATCGATGGGAGATTTGGATTTGAGGGTCTTGCACGCGATGTCGATGAGAGGGCCGAGTTCCGTCTTGCGCGCATTCCCTGCGAAGGAGATTGCCGTTTTTGGGAATTCCGACTGATCGATGTATTGCAAAGAGGGTTCCCGACCTAGGAGGCGCCGATTCCGGCCACCCAGCTTGCCCAAAATACGGATGGTAGTGTGCGCGATGGCATGATTTGCTGGAACTGGCTTCAAGTGGCTATGGAGGGCTTCCATAAGCTCCCGTAGAACCAAGTTCAGAGTGGGATCAAGAAAATCCGGAGTCAAATTGTCGATGCACAATTCGAGGGTACGAAGACCTTGGGCAACGAGCTCAGGTCCGCCACGTAAGGCCAAAGCTAACGGTTGCATGAGGTAGGAGAGGTGCGGTAGAAGATGGGTGAGTCGCAGAGGGACTGTCAGACACAGCTCGACGATCATGTCCTGCGTCTGACCAACGGACGCATTGAGCTGTCGATTCAAACACTCGAGCATCTCGGGGAGAAGAGGTAATACTTCTTTGTACAGCAACTCAAAACGACCTCCGCCTCCCCCTATGGACCTGAACAGCGCCCTCAGGAGATGGAAATAATGAGTGGGCTTCGTGGCTTTGGCGGCCAAAGGAAAGCAGTCCATGAGGAGCTTTCCCAGATGCAGGGCAAGAATGCTCTCGTTCGTGGTTGGATGAGCTGCGACGGCGGCGAAGGCAATCTTGTACAGACGAATCGTTGTCGCAACGACGAGGTCCTCGTGCTCTCCAAGCATGGGAAGACGGTCTACCAAAAACTGGAGGACAATCGCAAGTAAAGTGGGTGATTGAGCCTCCCTGCTGAACAAGAACTGGCAGATGCCAAGCAGCGCAACTCGCTTCTGGGCACAATCAAAGAAGAAGTCGATCTTGTGTGTCCATACCTCCTGAAAGACATGGAGGTTAATCTCCACCAAGATGGGAGAGAACCAGTCTATCATGCTGCTATCTCCGTCCACTCGAGTGTCAGGATCGAATGACGCCAGACATCTAACACATCCTTCAAACATTCGGAAGATGTACGTGCCATCGGGGGTTGGCTGGTCGCATTTCTTGATACCTGCGAGGCAAACACGGAATCCGTGCAGGAGAGTCTTGAAGAATAATCGGAGTTCTAGGGAATAGGCTTAGAGAGACCTCAATTTTGCGCCACCCCAGACTCAACAGGCCACTTACCGCTCTGTACTTCCTCCGGCTTTTCCGCAGCGTACGCCGCTCCAAACACTGGGCGCGCTCTTTCGATAAGCAAGTCGTCGATCAGGGGTTGGTCGTTCCCTGATTTCGCTCTTTCGAGACCAGCGAGAATAGCCTCATGGGAGATGATCAAGGCATCGAGTCGATCCAAGCAGGTCTTGAGCATGCCCTCCAGGAGGCGAGCCGTTGCTTGAGTTGGCTCCCTTGTGATAAGGGCCTCTGCGCTTCCAAACATAACCTTTGCGGAAATGATATGAATGTTCATGGGAAGCGACGGGTTGTGAAGCTGTCGCGAATAGAGATGGACAATTTTCTCTAGCTGCGCTGACGACAGGTCCGATCGCAAGTGGTGGAACAGGTCGGTGAATGCAGACAGTACGTGTGCACTGGGAGCATGATGAGAAGGTGATGTTCAGAGCATAATACAAGCCTTACCGAAGAAGCTCGTTGCTGCTAAGCCCGGTACCCAAAAGGACTTTCTCATCAAATAACTTGTCTATTTGAGGAAGCAGCGCCCTGCGGTGAGGGGTGGTCATGAGATGGCGAAAGACTATCATCAGTTCCTGAGCCAGCTGTCAGCCACCGTACAAGAAAGATGGTGTTCATTACCTTTCTCAATGCGATGCCATGAGTAGGACAGTCCTGGAGGATACGCAGAGACTGAACGACAAGGATTTCGCCGCTCACGTCAGAGCCAGACGTCTGTTGGCGCATGACAAGTGCCAGATAGGACAGAACCTGTTACGACTGAGATTAACGACCGCAACTGAGTGACTGTTCTCCCGACGCACCTTGATTTGGGCGAGCAATAACTCGGAATAAACTGACGCGTTCTTGATGGTAGGCGCCATTCCCGACCAGAAGTTTCCCATTGCTTCATAGTTCTCTCGGGCCGTCTTTTGCAGTGGGGCTTCGAACTGTAAAAACTTGAAGGCGGCGGGCAACACCACATTCGTTCGGATCGTGTCCTTGAGATGCTGGGTGTACAAACCCAAGACTGACGCCAGCTCCGTCGCCACCTTGAAGCTCTGCACACTGGGAAGGGCCAGGTTCGGGTCTCTGACCGAGGCGGTCTCAATGAACCAGTTGCTCTGCAGCTGATCGACGCTGTTGAAGACATCCCTGCAGAGATCGGTGAACTGCGAGAGGCTCTCTGGGGAAATCTGTCGATTGATCCGGAATAGCTCGACAAGGTGTTTTGCTGCCAACACCGCGTTGTCCTCGTTGTCTCTTCGTATGACCTGCAGCATAAAGTCATAGACAGACTGCCGAGTGGCCTCTGATGATGGAATACGGCTCAGGATGGAGAAGAGAAGAGTCCTGAACTGATAGTCGAGGCCGTCCTTGCGATACGCGGCAAACTCGGGGTTGAGTCTGTCAATGAGGGACGGTACAATGAGGTGCAGGACTCGGAGTGTCTCTGTGTCTCGTCCTGTTTCGACTTCGCGCATGGTGTCCAATCGTTCCCGTATTTCCGTGGCGACAATGAGCTTCGTTTTGATTTCTGGAAGACATCCAGCAGAGCGCAAATGAAATTTATGGCCGACGCACCTGTCGACGGATCCAGAATTCTCGCTACTCGTTGCTCGATATCTGCTCCCGTAGGGACGTGATGGACGTCCACTCCCCTTGGCGCGGCCATGACTGCGCAAAGTGGCAGGAAAGACGCGGTCCTGGGGTGTGGCGCAGAGGCAAATGACCGAGGCTGGGAAGAATGGGCCTTGGCCCGTAGGCTGTGGGACCTTGAACCGAGATACGCACGTGACATTTCTTGACCCGGGTCTCTATGATCGACAAGGCACGCGGAGGCAATTGTAGCAAGCCTCTTGCCTTCGTCCTTCGTTCGGTCTTTGGGTCTTCAATTTCAATCTCGAGCTAGGCTCACTTTCTTCATTTCTCAAGCTGGCCTAATTCTCTATTTTTCGCTTTTATCGGTCTTTCCTCGTGATATGGGCAATCCGACCTCGCTAAGCCAAATTGTCGTCGAGGTTGAAGAGCATCCGGATCAGTAAGGTTTGCTCTTGCCCACGTCAAGGAAGACTAAACCATGTCTTCTGTCTCAGCCGTCAAATAGCAACCTTTTTTCTGGGATGGGTGTTTGTGACCTCTGTCCAATGTCTCCTCTCTTCTGGCCTTCACACGAGCATCTACCGACGTGTCCGTGGTTCATCGTCATCTGCTTTCGACGCGGAGAAGGCGCCATCCGGCACGTCTAGTACGCATACCATCCGGACTATCAACCCTGCTCTTCTCTTCGCGTTTTCTTTATGCTTCCTGTTCGCCAGCGTTGGCTATTTTGTCTCCCTGTCGTCTTTTGGCCCAAAAGGAGGGACTGGTTGCGGTGCGGAAGTTTCGCGGATATTTACCGCGACGGCACTCAGATATCTATACAGCTTTTGCCGTAGCCGCGGGAGGACTAGCCACCCAATTCGCCCGTCTTGTTGGTCTATCCATCATCTTGGTTGCGCTTCGACAACTTGGGATCGGCCGTCGTGAAACGTTGATTTATTGTTCATGGCTTCTGGCCGGTCTCGGTGAGACTCCATCGCTTGTGGATACTGCTGTTCATCCTGATGAACTTACCAGCCCTTGTGTTTGCGAACTTTGCCATTGGAACCGGTTCCATCAGGTCCGTACAACCGTTCATCTTGTTAGAACTTTTTTTGACGATTGCATCAGCAAATCTGATAAATTGAACGTCTTTCTATGTGACCGCAAGCAGTCAGTCCCACAACAACTTCAACCTTGCACTGGATTGATCAACCTTCATCAGTGTCCTTGGTCTTTCATTGGCTTCATCTTTCATGTACTCCTTGATCGAAGTGTGGGCCATCGGGAGGATTCTCACGCTGACTTTCGGTCAATCGCGCCATGTGTTCGTCTGGCTGGGGGATTTTCGTGTTCGCCAGGCATTCTCGCTGCTTCTCCTGGAGCTCTTGACGATGGTCCCATCCGCCCTTTTCACTGGAATCCTAGGGGAATTCATCCCTTTCAGTCTCGGTGCAGTCATTGTCCTTAGTAGGTCTCGTTTTCCCGTCTGATTTGCCCACTCACCACGTACCCAGTAACATTCCAACAGCGTCACCAGGTACCAAGTCCAGCTGTTGCCACCACAGTGACACAAGGTCCTTCTGATGCAGCTGCTTTGCGAGATCTGTATCTAGCCAGGCTTGCGTCTCGATATACGCCATCCATCCGTTCCTACCGAACTCTGTCATCCGGGAGACGGTCTGTCCAGCACTCCATCAAGTATCCTCAGCCTATAATTGGGCATCCGTATTCTGCAAAGAACTTGGATAACACTTCGGTGGTCGAAGTGGATAAGTGGGCCTCTGGATACGGCGCGATGCGCACAAGTCGGCGCAGCAGTCGCACTATTGACTCGAGAAGCGTGCGCAGCATTGGCGTTGTCGAGGTTGCCAGACGGGCCCGCTATCCTTGGACGCGGCCCTCATCGTACCGCACCGAGGAAGTTCCTGCCCTACCCCCCTTCGAGTCCACAGCATCACTTGTTCGAGCCCGCCTGATGATGGTCGAAAGTTCCAACAAGTTTACTGGGGAGGATTTGAAGCCAGATACTCCGTTCACTGCCGACTCGGCTGTACCTGACCTCGCGCTGGATCCCCAATCGCACTTTTCCATGAGTTCAACATCACCATCAATGTACCCAATATCGGACGCGTCGCTGGATCCAACACCATCCAGAGCTTCTTCGCGGGTGCCGTCGACTGATGCCTTTCCTCCGTTGCCGATGTCCCCGAAGACTCCCACTCCCGCCGAAAGCGTGCAGTCAAGAGTGGTCTCCGTTGCTACGATGTCCATTGCTGGGTCCAACCGTCATTCGCTGTCATCATTGACTGAGCCAGATCTGAATGCACAGATTGTGACGATTATGCCCCCGACCCCATCACGCCCGATACTCCTCACCCCCATGCCGCGAAGACCAATCTCAGACAATGCACCGCGCCAATTCCGCGCAGCTGGGTACGCGAATCCTATCCCGGTTCCAAAACTGCGGCGAGACATGATGGGTGATTCGAGAGTCCCGGAGGTGCGGCGAGCTGACGTACCGCATCCAGTGGGGAGCAATCCCTCAGACTCTTGAGTACGACTCGTGCGCCTCAGCTCTCATGACTACAGGACTTTGTTTTAGACATTTGTATCTACGTTGCTACGCATTCGATTGTCGGAATTCTTGCAACGAAAGTATCAGGCTCTTTCAGGCTGTTTCAGACCTGGTCAGACGCATCAGGCCGACCCCGCCTGGTCAGCGATACGATGGTACTGGCAGGCTTGCTCAAGCCTGACCATGTCTGAAGCTACTTTTCAGGCTTGAAGCAAGTTGTCAAGCCAATGCAGACACTTTCACATAGCACGCCGCCACCATTCGATATTCTGAACAATATCACACAAGGGAGTATGGAAACGATTTTTTATTGTATTGCATCTACAGTCATACTACGAGTGTAGACCAATCTGCCAGCAACTAGTTGTGATCAATGTAGATACCTTGTCGACAAGTGTGCTGACGAGGTGAAGTGGATCGCCGAGTGGATCAAGACGAGTCGTGGGCCATGGGAATCAAAGCATTAGGAACGAAGTGCATGCGCGGCTTGGCATCGTCGGGCAGCTTCTTCACGGTGATGATATCCAGTCGTACGGAGCGCTGGGAATCGGTATCCGTAAGAATGTGGCCGTGTGCATGCAATGTAGTAGGGTCCAAAGCTGGTGGGTTTGATATTAGGAATAGGATTTGCGTGCGAGCGCACCTGCAGCCCACACAGCACAAGCTAGTCAGACTCAGTCTTGAGCGAGCGGCGCGCAGAAAAGGAGTGCTGGGCGTACTAGTTGTCGATACAAGGCGGCGGAGGCGATGGTGGTGGTTTCAATGCAAGGACGATAAATGTCGGCCACCCGATTTAAGAACTTGCGATGATGTCATGTCATGCCGTGGTCTCACGCCACAGCCCCACACAAGCCCCACAGAGCCACTGCAACTTTTTATCGACAAGTTCACCAACCTACAGTAGGTGTGTGCCGGCCCTGCCGGGATTCGAGCTGGGCACGGGCGCGCCCTTTTCAAAGCCATCGTCGACCGCCTCCCATTGTGTAAAAGATGAGAATGATGAAGTCTGAATTGCCTCTTACCTGTTGGAAGGACTGCACGGGAGCTGCAATCTGGTCTTATCTGACAATATCTGACCTGGCCTGAAATGGTCTGAAACAACCTGCCCAGTTCTCACCGAAATCTGACAACGTCTGACATGGCCGTCAGATGGTTTCAGGCCTGACCAGACGATTGCCAGTTTTCCGACAATTGTACGTTTGAATCGAATGCTGAATATACTTTCCATGTCACACCATTAGTCCGCTAAGCAACGACGTAAAAGTACCCCGATGTCTATCTTATCGACTGTAGACTGCTGTGGATCCACGGCAAAGGCGGTACCTGTCATCGTCATCCTGCGGACTCAACATCGACAAACATATAGAGCTCTCGGTCCAACTGCGACCATCCACTCATGGCTTCCAGCGCTCTACTACAGCAGATTCAGGCGGGAAAGAAGCTCAAGAAGGCAGAGACGAATGACCGCAGCGTGCCAGTGATAGATACTCCGAAGGGAGGTGGAGGCGGCGGAGGCGGCGGCGGAGGAAGGTCGGTCACATCGTCCGGGTCTGCGTCGTCGATGCCTGCGATGGGCGGGCCACCACAGCTGGGCGGGTTATTTGCTGGCGGCATGCCCAAACTAAAGCCCGCCGGTCAGAACAGTCTCGGTGAGTCTCGCATTATTACCTTGTCTTTCCGATGTTCTGACGACAATCATACAGCGAGACCTCCGACACTGGGCAAGCCGCCTTCAATTCCGACTCGCGATGTACCGTCGCCTGCGCCGTCTCCGGCTCCACCCTCGCGCCCGGTCCCGACGCCAAAAGCGCCTGCGCCGCCATCGAGAGCGCCACCACCTCCAAGGGCTCCGCCGCCACCCATTGCGCCCCAGACGCCTACCCGCGCTGCACCGCCTCTTCCACCTTCAGCGGCACCCAGCCGGTCAGTGCTTACCCCTCCTCCAGCGCCAGCCCGCGCTGTACCGGCACCGCCTCCGGCACCAGCGCGAGCAGTACCGACGCCGCCGCCAGCGCCGAACCGGTCAGTGCCAACACCTCCTCCAGCCCTTAGCCGGCTTGTACCTTCGACACCAGTGCGATCAGTGCCGACGCCACCGCCTCCGCCGAGTCTGCCATCTCGTTCAGTTCCGCCACCGCCCAGTTTGCCATCGAGAGGGGCGCCGAGCTTGCCGTCCCGCATGGCGCCGGCGCTGCCTGGACGGAAGGTGCCGCCGCCAGCGTCATCTGCACCGCCTCCACCTGCGCGTCCATCTCCGGCACATCCGGCCCGAAGCGCGTCTCCTCAAGCTAGGGCCCCACCTGCCATCCCAGCTCGGAACAGTACGATAACACCCAGTCGCAGTGTCCCTCCTCCGCCCTCGCTGCCTGGCAGAGGACCGCCGCCACCGCCACCGGCGCGGCCCCAGAGTGTCGCTGCTCCTGCTGCCCCCGCTCCTCCGCCCGCACCCCCAGCGCGTCCCCAGAGTGCAGGGCCGGCTCGGAATGTGCCGCCACCTCCAGCCAGGAAAGCACCTGCGCCATCACCTGCTGCATCAAGTCTCGCCGCGCCTGCTCCGCCACAGCGCGTCCGTGCCCTGTCTCAGGCAGAAGCTCCTTCACCACCATCGGTCACACCATCGAGCTCTCTGGGTGCACCGCCCAGACCGCGTGTGGTTTCCGCTGGTAGTGTGCCATCTCCTCCCAGATTGCCCGCGAATGGCACTGCTTCATCTCGAAGAAAAAGTATGTGTTCATTTCTCTGTCGTTCTAAGCAATGCTAAGCGTGTTCTTCAGTTCCCACACCACCTCCCAACTCTGGATCCCACGTATTTCCTGTAACTGACTTCCCTCCGCCACGACCGTTCCAATCAAGCATGAAGCAGTACACAAGTGGTCGTCAACGCGGCAGTGACTTTGACTTGGGCTCCCTGTAGTAATAGTACCACGTAGGCTAGACTGACCGTAGATCTACACTTATGAAACCAGTCTCGCCTACTCCTTGGATAAATCATGGTGAAATCAGCAGCTGAACGTGATGAGACACGTATCGGCGTATGGCTGGGCCTGAGTAAGCGTGCACCGACGTATCCGAAAACGGTAACCTTCCACGTATGAATCTTGCCAATTTAAAAGGCTCGATCACTACGCCTGACTTGCTTTCATCCTCCCTTCATCATGCGCTATTCATCGCTGTTCTCCCCAGCGCTGGCTCTGGCCTTGGCGTCGTCTGTCTTTGCCTCTGACGCGCCCTCTGATGTCCTCAGTCTCACCGCGGCCGACTTCGACTCCCTTGTCAACCCCGAACCACTCATTCTCGTGGAATTCTTCGCCCCGTGGTGCGCCCTTCCCCACTCCCGGGCTGTCTGTCTTGCTAACTGTACTGCGCGCTTAGGTGTGGCCACTGCAAGGCTCTTGCGCCTCATTATGAAGAGGCAGCCACCGCTCTCAAGGACAAGAACATCAAGCTTGCCAAAGTGGACTGTGTAGACCAGGCAGATCTTTGCCAGGCCAACGGTATCAGCGGATACCCGTGAGTGCCCTTGTCTCCAGTGTGTAGCACTTGGCTGATATCTTTCAAGCACAATACGCGTCTACAAGAACGGCACACCTTCTGACTACCAAGGTCCACGAAAAGCTGATGGCATCATCGCCTACATGGTCAAGTAGGTTGCTACTACCCGTCCTCAACTCGTCTCACCTTCTACTAGACAATCCCTCCCCGCCGTTTCCGAAGTCACCGCCGCCAACTTCGACGAATTCTCCACTGCTGACAAGGTTGTCGTGATCGCATACGTGTCCTCTTCCTCCGATCCACTCGCCACCGAATTCGCCGCCGCCGCTGAGAACCACCGTGACGACTACCTCTTCGGCCAAGTCACTGACGAGGCTCTGATCCAGGCCAAGGGCCTTACCGCTCCCACCGTCGTCGTCTACCGCTCCTTTGATGAGCCCATTGTCACCTATCCTTACCCTGTCTCAGAGACTTCCGCCAAGGACATCGGCGACTGGGTCCAAGATCTCGCTGTCCCCGTCATCGACGAGGTCTCCGGCGAGAACTATGCCATCTATGCGCAGAGCTCCAAGCCCCTTGCCTATCTTTTCTTGGACCCCACTGCCGAGGACAAGGAAGCACAAATAGCTGCTATCAGGCCTATTGCCTCCACTTACAAGTCTAAGATGAACTTCGTCTGGATTGACGCCATCAAGTTTGGCGACCACGCTAAGGCGTTGAACCTCAACGAGGTCAAATGGCCCAGCTTCGTCATCCAGAACGTCGAGCAGCAGCTGAAGTACCCCATCGACCAGACCTCCGACCTCACTCCTGCGGTCGTCGAGTCTTGGGTGCAGCAATACCTTGATGGTGCCCTTACTCCTGCTCTTAAGAGTCAGCCCATTCCCGAGACCCAGGACGAAAGCGTGTTCACTCTCGTCGGCCAGCAGTTCGAGGAAGTTGTCTTCGACGACTCCAAGGATGTCTTTGTTGAGTTCTACGCCACCTGGTACGTGTCCCTCAGCCTAAATGTCAATCTACCGCTTACGACTACGTTAGGTGCGGACACTGCAAGCGTCTCAAGCCCACATGGGACAGCCTCGGTGACCACTTCGCCAACGTCAAGGACCGTGTCGTAATGTAAGCCCTTTCATTATCACGTCCAACCCACGTCACTGACACGTCGACATTAGTGCCAAGATGGAGGCGACCGAGAACGACCTTCCTCCTTCCCTTCCCTTCCGCGTCTCCGGCTTCCCCACACTCAAGTTCAAGCCGGCGGGCTCGAAAGAGTTCCTTGACTATGAGGGCGACCGTACTCTGGAGAGCTTGGTTGCCTACGTTGAGGAGAACGCCAAGAACAGCTTGGAGGCGAAGATTGCTCAGACTGTTGAGGAGACCCTCGCTGAGGATGCCGCACAGGAGCCTGTTAACGCGTCGAGTCATGATGAGCTCTAATCTTGTAGCATACCCATATCTATTTAAGAGCATCAAAATAATACAGGGCGGATAAACAGCTGTGTACGAGCGACGACGAGACCTGCTGTTCATAAATTGACACTGGTAGATACTTCCATTGTACATGCTTGTCTTTGAACTTGGCTTACCTCTAGGCATGGTTCTCATGGGACTTGACCGTGTAGCATCATGGCTGGACAGTCCCGACTCCCGCACCTTGCGACATTTGTATGCCTCATCATGTTGTCACCATGGTGGTCGTAGAAGATAGCACATCCTCGTCAAGACTGATCACTTCTGCTGATTCTGCTCTTTCCTCGAACGATAAAAGTCGGCAAAGTTGAGCCTCACGGCCAGGAACCGACAGTCAAGATCTGGATGAACTTGCAGCTGCTGCACCAGTGTCTGCGCCTTCTCCGAAAATGCAGCACCATAGTCCTTTACTGGATGGAGAAGAGCCGGTAGTGCATCTCCCAAGGTAGGTTGGTTTTCGCGGCCAGTGTAGACACCCTGCAAGCTCATTAAACTCGCATGGCATGCGGACGTGATGGACTTACGCGCTCCGTGTCCAATTCCCGATCGCGTCTCACCGACTCTGAAAGACAGTAATTATAGAAGTTATCCTGACATTCACAATCAATGTGGCTCGAGACCTTATGGGAATAACCTACAGATGCTTCCCGAAACTGGAGAATCGTCGCGAAAAGATCGCGGACCTGGAGAAGAAGGTTTTCCTACAATGGCCTGTCAGTCAAGGTCGCAGCAATCAATCGGCGTGTCTCACTTCTCGTCCAGCTTTAGGGCTCAGCAGTAGCACCTTTTTCACCATACGATCCAGATAGCTCTTGTGCGCCTCGATTAGCGAATCCAGATCGCCTTCCTTCTTGTGTAAGAATTCCATGAGCGCCTTCCACGAACACTCTATCACTTCAAGATAACAGTACGCTTGCATCTGGCGTATGAAGTGAATCATCTCCGCATTGACAATACGAATCTGATGCCACTGATATTCGAGCTCTGATTGTTACAGTTAAGCAATGATACCAACTCTCACAAGAGAAATTGGCCTCACCAGGAACCCGCAGGAACGTCCGTGAGTCGCCCGCGACACGCATCCAACCCTGTGTCAAAGCCGATTCTATGCGCTTCATTTGCCACAGGTGATTGAACAACTTGAGGTACTTGATCATACTCCCAGGATCGATGACCGTGTCGATGGGTGCATCGACCTTGTATTCCAGCGTGAACGCATCCCATCCAATCTCTCCGTGGGTGTATTCGAGCATGCGGGAGTCCAATCGGCGGAGCACATCCGGGGGGTCGTTCTGTGCATTGGATGAACGAATAGCGGTCTCAAGCGTTGCCGTAAGGTTATGTCGGAACAGCGTATTTGCTGGACGTGCTAGACTTGGACTGCAGAACGATAAGAAGGCGAAGGCGCCGATTTATAGAATACGCACCCAAGAGATTCCATGAGCTGGTCGGCGAAGTCGCCATGTCCGAGCAAGAGATAATGCTTGAGTGCACTTAAGTGATCCAATAGTTTGAACTTGTCAATGAACACCTCGAACAACCGATGGCTAGCGACTTGATATGCCGCGTCGATCGACCGCTCTAACCCATTGATGTCGCTGTACTGCAAAGCTGGTCATGAAAATCAGATTTCTACTAATGAGTGTTGAGAAGGAAGCACTTACTACCGCCTGTGTCACTCATCTTCTCTCTCGTCGCAACCCAGTCGCTATCATGACAGCTGTATCGAATGAAATTCAAGCTTTTCCCAGTGGAAAGTATCTACTTCCTGTTGGGTTCACCTGGCCCGCAAATGACAGCATAACGCACCTTTCGACCGAAAGCCTCTCCAACAAACATAGGCAACATATTATCCTGAAATTGATACTTCGACTGCCATAGCCGCAGACCATTTTGACTTCGTCCCGTGTTATCCTCATTGTCAACCTGGAATCCACCAAAGCCTTCATCGCCGGACGGCTGTCCAGTCAGCGAGGACGGGTGCATGTACTGCAGATGCGCGAGGGCCGAATTCGCCGCGACGAAGAATTCATTGAAGGGGTCGTAAAGTTCCCCAGAGAAGAGCCATTTGTGCAGAGTCGCGAAGAACGGCTTGGACACCTCTTCCAGCAGCTGATCCGTGAACTTGCGGACGAAGGGATCCCCGTTGTCGGTGTAGCTGTGTATCAAATTGACTAGGGCCCCACCATGAGCGTCCCGAGCGCCCTCCACACACACGCTCATCATGCGCATCCTGAGCCGCCAATCATTTATCCAAACATCCAGGCGCCGCAGCGTCAGGCCTGTCTCCTCCTGCCGAAGATTGGGCCTGTCATCCTTTATTGGAGCTGGCATTTGCGACTCCAGCACAGCGATGAGACGGTAGTATTCTGTCAGTTGGGCTTGTAGATGATGGCACAAACTCTGCTCTATCATCCCGACAGCCGTCGCGCCTTCTCGTTCCCGCACAAAGCTCTCGACACGCGTGTAAAGGTAGCCGACTTCAGATAGTCGGTGGATGAGCGTCTTGACTGGCTCAGAGATGGTATATCGCGAGTCTTCAACAAAGTTGAATCGGTAGTCTGCGTCATCGTCTTGTACCGAAAAGCGAACGTATTTGCCGGATATGCCTTGAAGAAGGTAGAGTGTGTCACGGAGGAGGAGGTGTTCGGGTATATGTGGTCGTCCTATCTTTTGGCGGTACTCCTTCAGAAGCTCGGCTTTGGTTGTGCCTCTTTGTTGACGCGTTTCGAATGGTGGATCGACAGGGCTTGTTGTTGGTGTCTTTCGTTGGGGTGGTGGTGGTACTAGGGAGGGCAATAGGGAGGGTATAGCCGATGGTTGCGAGGAGGAGGATGAAGAGGACGCGAGAGCGTGTAGAAAGCGGATGACTTCGTTCTTCCTTGCCAGAACAGGCTGTGGAGGGTCTCAAGGGTTGGTGTTTGGGAGCTGGAAGCAACGTACCTGGTCTAGCAGGCGAGAGAGGAGGTTTGTGAATTTGGCATGGGCATTGCTGCTTGCAGACGACGAATGTAGCACTGCTGAACGTTGGAAGACCGCGAAAGCTCTCAAATAGCGACGTACGCTGCCGCTTGACGTGATCGGTGAGTTGACCAAGGCTTAGATCGCTTTGTGGGATGTGGCTGCATGAAATTGAGCATTTGGCTGTGGCCCAGCATTCAGTGGGAGCACCTGTTGAGGATATCCTGGCAGTGCAGCAGGAGTTCGTCTTTGATGTCATGATTGCTTCTTGCAGGCTCGACGAGGCTGATGATGAGCGATTCAAGAGAGGAAGGTAGGGAGGACATGGTGGAACGCGTCCAAGTCGCGCGGGAGCCGATCAATCTCCCTCGCAAGGGTTACGTCGGGCCGACAACCCGCTCAACGTACAAGGACAAGGCGCGAATGGATCATTGGATGTTCATGCACTGGAGCTCGAATAGCTCAAGTCAAGCGGTCCATCAACGCTGACCACAGTAAGATTGATTTCCAAGATATCGCTGTTGCTTGTCACGGCTTAAGATAATGTACAATCAACCAATACAGTGTGTATTCAAATTGTGATGTGGGTTGATGATACACAGACCACGGAAAGAAAAAAAAGGAATAATGACAGCAATTTGACAAATAAATCAGAGCTTGATCTCCTTGAGACCATCCTTCCAGAAAATGAAGTATGCTGTTGAATGATGGTAAGTGAGAGGCAGAGGTTGCTGAGGAGATTGACTTACGAGTGACACCATCCTCCTAAGAATCAAGACATGATGAGCGACATATACGACTAGCTGCGAAGGATGCTTACACGGTAGTTGAGGAGGGCGACCATGCCATCGGGGTTCATGTTTTCGCCGGTGTACTGATACACTCATCAGTTCGGATCCAGTGGGAAAGTCAAGGTGATACTCACAAATTCGTAGTCCTTGAAGTTGGAGACGATCTTCTTGGCAAAGGCCTGAGCACCCTTTTCAAAGGCCTCAACACGGTCAGCGGGCAGCTGGGCCTTGACCGCCTTCATGTAGCCCTGGAGACACAGCATCAGCCATCGACATTGGATACAAGAGTGCGGCAATGGGCACCTTGAGGTAGGTAAGATATGACTTTTTGTCGAAGCTGGTCGACTGGAGACGGAAGGAGTATGCGACGTTGTTGACCTGGGTGGCACCATCCTCAAGGGCTTCCTCAGCATCCTCAGCGGAGGGGTTGGCACCTATAGCACAGCAGTCAAGGGGAGGTCGAGTCCATGAACGGCATAGACGTACCAATGTCGATGTCAGCGCCGGGCTTCACGGTGATCATTTGGCAGTCCACCTCGTAGGCGATGTCGTCGACGAGTTTTCTGTGCCACGATGAGCCGAGTGCAAATAGTGAGATACGGTGAAAAGCGCACAAGGGGAAGGCATCAGAGAACATCTCATCGCCGGTGATGACATCGGAGTACAACAGCATTTTGAGGGGATAATAAAGAAAATGTACAAGTCGACGACGATGGCGGAAGGAGAGATGCAGACTGAGAGAATGCTTCGCTGGATCATTTATCGATGATCAGCCACGTGCTTCTGCTTAAAATTTTGACATCACCTCGTGGCGACTTCCGCGCTTGGGCATGGACTACCAGCCCGTCGTCGTAAAGGCGCACCCCCGCCCGTCGGCCGCCAAACACAGCCCTGAATCCCGCTACTGGCGCCAGTTCCGCTACCCCGTCTTCGTCAAGGAATATGCGCCAATCACCTCCGTCCACTTCTCCCCGTCAAAACCGCACCGGTACGCGGTCACTGCCGCTACCCGTGTGCAGATATATGCGCCACGCACGCAGAAGGTCACCAAAACAATAGCCCGCTTCAAGGATGTTGCGCGTAGCGGCACAATCAGGGCAGACGGCAAGCTCGTCGTCGCCGGAGACGACACCGGCCTCGTCCAAGTCTTCGACATCAACTCGCGTGCCATCTTGCGTACTCTCGACTCCCACAAACAGCCCGTCTATGTCACCAAATTTTCCGCCCTGACACCCACACAAATCCTCTCCTGTTCCGACGACACTACTGCTAAACTCTGGGATGTTCCTTCTCAAGCTAGTATATCCACCTTCACTTCTCACACCGACTACGTTCGGACTGGACAGGTGTCCACCTCAAATCCCAACGTCATTCTCACTGGCTCTTACGACGGCACCGTCCGCATGTTTGACGCCCGTTCCGGGGAATGTGAAATGGTGATGGGCCAGGGATCCGGAGAGAAGACAGCGGTCGAGCAGGTGCTCATGTTCCCTTCCGGGACGGTCGCCGTATCCTCTAGCGGTCCCATCATCCGCGTCTGGGACATCGTTGCCGGAGGTCGCTGCACAAGAGCTCTATCAAATCATCAGAAGACCATAACATCACTTGCGTTCAACGCATCCGCAAGTCGTCTCCTGACAGGCGGACTTGACCAAATGGTCAAAGTGTACGATGTCAGCTCTTACAAAGTTGTTCATACCATGCGCTATCCTGCTCCCATCCTTTGTCTTGCGGTATCAGTACGTCCAATGCGTCTTCTCCTAAGGTGCTGGCGGCTTACGTTTGCTTCAGCCAGATGAAAGCCACATCGCAGCGGGCATGACGGACGGCACACTTTCCGTTCGCCGCAGACAGCAGAAAGCCTCCGAGCTATCCTCAGATCCCTTCTCCCAGGCGAACATGCAGTCCGGCGCGTTCAACTCCTTCCTTGGCATATCAACTTCAGATATCGGACAAGGAAAGGTTAAATCAAAAGTTAAATCCAAGCCGCTTGGCGAGATCAACGAACTTCGCGTGGAGAGCAAACGGTCAAAACGCCTAAGAGAGTACGATCGTCTGCTCAAGAGCTTCAAGTACTCAGCTGCATTGGATTCCGTGTTGCGACAGGTACGTTTGAAGCTTGACACACATTCTGATGACGATTGTCTGATGCGTTTTCTACTGCAGAAAGTACCCCCAACAACGACGTTTGCGCTCATACAAGAACTCATACACCGTGACGGACTGCGAATAGCCCTCGCAGGACGCGACGACGTTCTTCTCGAGCCCGTCCTCCGCCTCCTCGTCAAGCATGTCACTGACCCGCGCTTTGGCGAGATGGTGTGTGATGTCGCGGGAATTGTCATCGAGATGTACTCGTCCATCCTCGGGCAATCACCTCTCATCGATACGCTCTTCCTCCGCCTCAGGAAGAAAGTCTTAGCGGAACTCAAGTTTCAGAGAGAGTTATTGAAAACCAAGGGCGCGTTGGACATGGTGTTTTCTTTGACGTCGCAGGGTCCACGGTAGCCACATGTGAGGCAGAACGCTACCTGACAGGGGACAATGGGCACTCCGAGGTGCGAGGATGGTGGATGTAGGCCCATCGAGGCTTTTGAGGCTTGCACAGGAAAAGGCGCGCCGTTCCGCCTTCGTGCATGCTTGGGGTACACAGGTGGCTTAGTTGGCTATGCCGAGTGAGTCTTGGTTCCAGTGACACGACGTTCGTGCACACAATATGTTATATATTGCATCTGTACAACTAATCACACCGACGTTGCTGGTGGAGGGTCACTGAGAGCACCGATAAGTCCCTCCAATATCACCTTCCGCGACAGACCTTGGTCTGGATTCTCAGTACCATCTGCGTCGTCATCCACGTTATCGTGATAGACCTGCAGAGTCTTTATTATATCCTGCAACGTCTGATTCCGGCGGTTCATCATCTGCAGAGCGTGTGTCCTAGCCTATTTCATTTCGAGGGGTAAACAAAGTTAAAAACGGGAAACGCAAGATGAGACTTACGCCGTCATCCTCCATGATCACCCAACCGAGGATATAGTCCACAGTCTGGAGAGTATAGAGTCCACCGCTTAGCCTACGCAGGTACCAAGCGTCTTCTTCCGCTGAGATGTCCTCGCCTTCGTCCATTAATGCCTGCCATGAGATCAGTCAACGCTATTGAGTGGGAACCATTAATGAGACCTTCTTGTCTTCTTCAATCTCAGACTCCGTCTCCTGCAGACGTGTCTTCGCAGCATCTCGTATTTCGAGAAGCTTGTCAACCTTCTCGTAGTTATTCTCAACAAACTTCATCATCAACCGTGTCCGTTCAGGCGTATCCGATCCTATGCTGGAGAACAGAGACGCGAGAATGCTGAGGGAATGTGACGTGTCCTCGGATGCTGCAATCTCGCCAGTCTTTTGCTTCTTGTGGCCCTATAGTCGATGTGAGAGGGGGTTACGCGGATGAGTGACCACGAGACTAGCTCACCTTGCCCATGAAGACAGAGAACAGCGTTTTGAGTCCCAGCGCCTCAATGAATGCCTCGCAGGCAGCTGTCCCATATGGACCAGACATGGCGTAGTCCAGCGTCTTGATTGCCCGTGACCGTGATTGTAGTTTCTCCCTGCGTCGAATTAGGACATGAGGAGCGTGGGCTATTTAAGACGTACTTCATCATGAGGACCATGAGATCTGGACCCTCCGCATTGAGGAAGAAGTTCTTTATCTTGCGTTCGTTCAGAGCCGAGCAGAGGGCGTCGAATGTATTCTCCATGAACTCGACTTCGTCTGCGTCAACTGGATCGCGCTTGCGATACGTCTACAACGCCCGTCAGCTCAGTTTAGCGATTGAAGAGAAAACAGCATACCGACAAGACCTTGAGCACGCACTCCACACCATCGTCGTCACCAAATTTGAGACGATTCGCCTGGTTGTCCTGCAATAATATAGAGATGAGCTCGGCAGCATACCCTCTGTTATCATCGTGCTCTCGGGCTTGTATACGGTTCAGCAACCATGACATGATCTTGGTCTTAGCGACAAGTTCCGTTGATAAGGAAGGATTGAAGCCGAGAATGTTTTCAAATATACCTGGAGTGGTATGAGCAACCTGCGAAGAAAGATTTGTAGACATACCGAGGATGTGGAAGATTCCTTGTCGATCAGATTCCTCTTTCTCGTTGAACCTTTTGAGGTTCTCAACAAGCAATTCTAGTATGGAGTTTTCGAGCTAACGAATGCATTGGTAAACACTTGGATTGGTACAGATAACTTGCTCACCAGAGCTTCGATGAGTGTCTTCAAGGCTTCTGCGGTATCTTCGTCGTCCTCATCAGCTTCGTTGCCAACATCTTCGTCGGTCAATTCGTGTACCACCTCCACAACGTCTATGGCAATGTCCGCGTTTTCGTGACTGAGAAGACCGACGAGTTGCGCTACCGTGCCAGACTTCACAAGTTCAGCGTATGCCAAGACGGGAGCCTGGGCAAGTGGTAAGAGTGACTTCAACGCGCTGTCCAGGTCTGCCTCCGAGTCAATGAATCTAGAAAGCAAGGGTTCAGACTTGACGAGGAGTATTAGGCAGCACTGTCGAACTTTGTTGGATCATCTGGGTATTTCGATCGCTGGTCTTGATTTTTGTTGGCCGCTCGTTCAAATCGTAACAAGGTGCGTCGAATGGCCGTGATGGACAGCTCTCCGGGCTAAGCGCAGGATCAACATCACGTTCGCCCGCACTGTATGGGGCGCTCACATCATCCTGGATGCCTTCCTCCCCTTCAGCATTCTCGAATATAGTCAGAATTTCCTTCTGCTCCGAGGTCAACCCGCTTCCGTAGAAGCGACCGTCCTGGTCCTCCTCCGCGAAGTAGTCTGCATCTCCTCCCGGCGCAAAGTTGTCGGCGCCATTCTCCATGTCGACATCCTCGTCAACGTCTTCAATGGTGACCGCCCGCGATTTGCCCTTGCTCGATGCGGGTATAGGCTCTGGCACTGGTTCCGACGGCGTGTCCATCCGCATTTTCTTCAGCATGTCCGGGGTCGGATTGTCTGGAAGCTTTCGCTTGCCAGCGCCTGGGGGTAGTTTTGGCACCTTGACATAAGTAAGCAGTCGACCGGACAGCGCTTTGTGGCGCACCTTGAATAACTTATCGATATCCATGTTGCGCGACCAAGAAATAGAGCAAGTCGACGCGATGGATGAGGGCAAGACGCGTACTGTCACCGTGGGAGAGTGCCTGTCCTTTTGACCCCTTACCACCACCACAAAATGAGTCGCAACAATAATGTCCGAGGGCCCACCTCGGCCTTGACTGAATTTCTGAGGGTAATTCGGCAATCAATCCATTATCACACTCTTCCTCATCGTCGCGCCAAAGGAAAGTGGCATTTCCGCCACTTCGGTCGCCAATAGACGAGCAGCAGTCCCGGTGCCGCCTCCAGAGCCAGTGCAAGAACCAGAAAACCCCGAGGCGCCTGAAGAGCAAGACGAAGATCAGGCTGAACCATCTCCAAGACGTGCCAGACGAGGACGGGATCGGACTTTGGGATACAACTCTGACGAGCTGGATGACCCCCCTACGCCTGCCAAAAAGCAAAAGACAACCAAGGCTGCTGAGACCAAGAAGGCTGCAGCTGCTAAAGGCAAAGGCAAGGGAAAGAAGGGAAAGAAGACTGACGACGACGACGATGAGGAGGACGCCTACACTGCGCTCTCAAAGTCTCTCTGGTCCAATCAAGGCGCGTCTTCGTCAAAGCCGCCCAATGGCAGTTTCGACAACTGTGCTAAATGCGGGGAGCGGTACACTGTTGTATGTCTCTTCTGCTTCATCCCTCTTCGCATCCTCTCACGTCACGCCACAGACCAAGTATACCATCCCCGCAGTCCCAGGACCTGGATATCTTTGCCATCCCTGCGCTAAATCAGGCAATGTAGATCCTTTCAAGAAACCTGCTGCCCCAAAAAGACGCAAGACAGCCACCGACCGGAGAACCGTCACGCATTTCGAAGAGAGACTATTCCCTTCATTGGCTTCCTTGTGTATTGAGGTTGAAACTTTGACCTTACTATATTCCCCCCTTATACTGACATTACCTTTTCCAGGTTGTTTCGCGTCATTTGAGCGACATCGAGGCCTTTGGAGACATCGGGACTTTGAACATGCAGGCCATCTCCAAAGCCATCTCCAAGAATCGAAGCTTGTTCGTGAATCTTCCGCCTAATCTCTTGTCTCATTTTGACGCACTATCAGATCGTCGGAAAACGCACACTTGCTCTACGGTGCAGAAAACACAACTTTGAGTCTATATGACGCTACGAGTAAGTATCATCGTGGTATTGACTACCGCCAGAGGTTGCTGACCATACACACAGAGCTCAACGTCAACGCTCTTACTACGTTAGCTCATCTCAACCCCAATCTAACGACGCTCCGTCTGGACTTTTGCGGTTTACTCACTGACGCAGTCATGTCTGCATGGGCAAAATCCCTGCCCAACCTCGTCTCCCTCCAGCTTCTCGGACCTTTCCTCGTGAGACCTGCGGGCTGGATGGAGTTCTTCAACTCTCATCCCCAACTCGAGTGCTTCTACATTACCCAAAGCGCTCGCTTCGACCTCGAAAGTCTGAATAGCTTGATCGAGACTTCCGGCAAGACTCTTCACAAGCTCGGGCTCAAGGAAGTGGGCCAGATCTCTGACGAGTTCCTCCAGTCTATCGAGCGCCTTGCCGGTAGCCTCACATTCCTCGACATATCAGATCCCAGCGAGCCATGCAGCGACGAGGCCTTGATCAGTATGCTCGCCAAGATCGGCCCAGCGTTGACCCATCTCAACATTTCGGGCCATCATACTGTCTCTGACAATGTCCTCCTTCGCGGCTTGCAGCCAAATGTTCAGAAGCTGACGTCTCTGGTAGTAAGTTGCCTTGGGGAGCTCACGAACGACGGGGTGGCCAGTTTCTTTTCAGGATGGACCAACAATCCCCCTCTGACTTCCCTTGACATCTCTCGCATCCCGAGCCTCAATAATGAGGCTCTTCTGGCCCTCCTTGAGCATTCCGGCAGATCGCTACAAGAGCTGAACCTGAATGGCTGGAAGAGCGTGGAGAATGAGGCTCTGGGACAGATTGGTGTTCAAGCGCCTGAATTGCGGGTCGTCGACTTCGGCTTCTGTCGCAATGTGGACGACTTTACTCTCAAAGAGCTCATCGAGAAAAACAATGGGGTCATCAAGGAAATCAAGGTCTGGGGATGCAACCGAGTTGCAGGTAAATGGTCACTCAGTGGTAATAAGCACGAAAATCTCCGCATTTATGGCATAGAATCATTCAATTGAAGCATTGTCAGTACTTACCTTCATATGTATATATACTTCGACGCTGTGAACGGTGGTGCAATAACAGTGGCTCAGATCAATAAAGCATACTGACTTGATGGACAACGAACAAACACTCAGTGCGGGACATACGATGAAAAGGTGAGCAATAGCGCCAGGTCCAATTAAGCATACATACACTGCACCCCTTCCGCATCTAGTAAGGTTTGTGCCTATTCTTCTTCAAGTTTCTCTCGAGCTGCTGGGCTTTGCGATGACCTATCTCGACGGGTCGGATGGCAGTGTCATCGGCTTTCTTCAGCTTGATGGGTCTGTTGCCGACATATTTACCTACACGGGGAATAAGAAAAGCACAAAACAGTAATTGGACAAACTTCACGAACCGTCCATTTCCTTCCAAGCCTTCAAGAAATCCTCGGGATCAGAAAAAGCAACAAAGCCGAACTTTGCCTGGCAACACGAGTCAGAATGAAGGAATGTAAGACAAGGAAACACAAGGGTACCTTTTGACTCAGCCTGTCTCGGATGACCCGAGCCTTGGTGAACGATGTGTACTTGTTGAAAGCGTTCGCAAGAACGTCGTCAGAAACATCATTGCTTAGATCACCGACGAATAACCTGAACCAGGCTAGGTGAAAGTCAGTGAATCTCTCGTTTCGATGATGAAGGGTGGGCGTACATGGACTCCACTCTAGCAGCGTTTGATCCTCCCATATCTTTCCAGCGCCTTTGCGAAGGACGGTGGTGCGCTTGCCACCCTTGGCGACCTTTCCTCCTGCACCACCGCGCTTGTCAATCATGGCGCCGGGGACATAGACACTCTGCTGTGCGAGAATGCCGACATCGTACTCGTAAGCGTTCGCAGGCACTGGGGCGCTGTGCGACGACGAGCCAGGGATAGGGTATGCGGGACCTTGGTACGGCTGGTGGTAAGGGTTATCGTAGGCCGAAGCCTGTTGGCTGTAGTTGTTGTAATTTGCGCTATAAGGGTTGTTGGCCATGGTGGCAAGAGACAAGGCGGTCCGTGCTGACTAAGCGCCATCACCCTTGAAGTTGCCGGAATTCCCGAGCTCATGGTGGATGCATTCGAGGCTGCAAATTCAATATTTCAGTTGGCCGAGTTTTTCAGTCTCTCGATGACTTCGAGAATAAGAAGTGCGTGCTATGAGAGCCAAATGACAAGTTGCAAAAAAAAGTACAAAGACGACTACTAGTACAAGATTGCGAGAGACGGCGATTGGGACCATCGAGGAGCTAGGCAAGGATCCAGTTTTTCTGAGCGCAGGGAACAGTGGGAAGTGTGACAACGGAATTGAACAGCTCTTCCTGCAGCTCTTTGACCAACAGCATGCAAACCTAAGTCGCGGGGAATATCTGACACTACTCTTTGCGCCCAGGCCAGCTCATCTTTAAGCACCAGGCATCGTCATCCACTGCCTTGAGCGCGCGCGAGCTTCAGTTCCGGCAGGCTCAATGAAAAACATGACATGGAGGCATAGAGTAGCATGCGCATAGATTCATGAATCGTACAGCGGAATGATGGCAAAGCAGATGTATGGCTACTCTAATCTTCCTCCTCCTCCTCGTTTGAACTGAAAAGAAGGTCAGGAAAAAGGAGGAACAACCGGAGAGCGGTACGCACGAGATGTTGTAGAAGCGGAGCTGGTAAACATCCTTGGCGGAGGCAACGACACGGATCCAGTCCCGGAGCGAGTTCTTCTTCAAGAACTTTTTGGTGAGGTATTTCAGGTAGCGCTTGGAGAAGGGGACGTTCGATGTGACCGTGATCTTGGAGTTGCCTGTAACTTTTCTGTCAGTCTCATCCTTCGCAAAGAGGACAAGGAAGAAAACGCACCATCACGGACAATCTTGACGTTGTCTCCGAGCTGCCCGGTCTTGCCCTCGACCTTGATGCGGTCGTTCAAGAATTTCTCAAAGTCGGCACCATCGAAGACACCATCGCCAGCAGGCTTCGAGTAGTCGATGACGAACTTGTGCTTGGAAGCGACCTTGGATGAAGCGACTTTGGGCTAGAGAGGAAGGAGAGCGTAAGCCTACTGAGATGGGAACTCAGCAAAGCGGAAGCTGACCATGGTGAGGGATGGGCGGCGGGACGGCGTGTGTCTTGAGGGTGGCGGTCTGAGCTGATGGAAAAAAATCCGATCGAGTAGAGTTCGGACACTGACCGGCACGTCGGACTTAGCCGTGCGGCAAGCAAGCCGAGAACGAACCTTATTGTGCTCGCTGCTGGAAGGCAATACTACATTTGTTGCTGATATTTTGTCCATGTACACCAACTAATATACCTTCGTGCTCGACAACTCTTCTGCCTCCTTCAATGGTTTCGGCCATCTCGCTGGTGGGGCGTCCCAAATTCCTAACTCCTTCTTCATCTCTTCGACGTTCTGCTCCCAGCGCTCCTCCCAATAGACAGTGATCATACTCCGTGCACTTCCGCCGCACTTCAACGCCCAAGGAACATACTGCGAGAACAGACGCTCCCGTTTGGCCTTGTTCAAGCGAATGGGGGCGAACAAAGCCGAGAAACCTGCCATTGGCAGTCCAAGATTGGCAAACTCGAAGTACTTGATGGCCAATTCGGATTCGACGTTCACAGGCATGTTGCAGATACAGTGGTAGAAGTCGTGGCATTCACGATACCGCTGCATCACGTATGCGAGTTCGGGATCGTCGATATAGTGTACCTGTACGAACCTTGAGTGCAGTGAACCTTCATACATGGAAGGAGCTCACAGGAGCTCTGGTGTCAGGCGTCACGCCACACCGCTCGAGCCATGTAACGTACTGGCGTCCGAAAGTCCCATGAGGAAGCTGCGCCAGTTTGTTCATATCGACAGTCCTAGTATTGATGCGCGGTCTCTCTTTGAGGATCTTTCGGCCCTCGGAGCTTTCTAGCATCGTATCACGGAGACGGCGAAGGGATGGTCCAGCAGAGGTTTCTCCCACAGCAGCAACCATGTCTGAGAGCAGAAATTGAAGAGGGGCAAAACCCAAGTCCGTCTGAAGTGCTTACCGCCACGGTAGGGATCAGCCAGTGCCATGAGGCCCGAGCCAACGAACAGAAATGCGTTCTCAAACCAGTTGAGGTGGATATGGCCGGGGTAATTCGGACCAGTTGATACATGTCTTCTGCTATATTGTATTGGAAGTTGCACCGCAGGGAGCAGGCGCGGTCCAGCAACGCGGGCAGACAGCCGGCAGAGGGAGGCCATGGTCGCAAAGTGGTGAGATCGGAACAGAGGCGCGCGCTCACGTGGCTACGCGGGCTCTGGCCCGATCAGGCCTTGGCAACTACCACCCTTTCTTCTCTGCTCCGACGATGGTCTATGCACGGGCCACACACAGAAATGCTCAGACCGAAATGGAAGTCACATCCTGGTGCATTGTGCGTCCCTGTGGACAGCGCTCAGCCGCATTGTTCGATCATCCTGGTGGCTCGCTCGTGAACGTATATGGACGACAATGGCGCCTCGTGGTCGCGTTCGACGCGAGGGTATAAGAGGCGCGCTGGAACTCTGCCCATCCCCCAGTATTGGTGTCTCACACCAGCCAAGATCACACTCTCAAGTCCCCTTATCGCCTAATAATCTTTCTCCCCCGCTGCACAATGGTTTCCCTCGCCGCCGCCGTTGCCTCCATCATGAACGACATGGAAATGAGCCCCGTCCAGTCCCCGATACAAACCCAAGCGGACCGCAAGAAGCGCTACGCCACCTATTTCCCCGAAAAGCTGGCCGAAGCGCTCGCTTCCAGCCCCGACGACGACGAGAGCACTTGGGAGTTCCGGCCCACCTGGCTCCCTTCCTCTCGTCCTCCCAGCCCGGGCCCTCTCTCCGCTGATGGAATGTCGCCCGCTCAGCAGATCGCTCTCAAGTACCGAGAGGGCTTGGATCTGGCCATCATCGTCAACGCCGATGGCTCATCGTCGTCCAGAAACAGCACCAGTTCTGCTGCCGGAACTTTGGTTGGTGTCGAAGAGGGAAAGGCTAAGGACGAGGCCGACTCCTCGAGCATCTGGGAGGACGCGGCATCTCGCTTCGCAGTCGATTCGGACATGTCCAGTATTGGAGATGTCTGCATAGACGAGGTTCCTACTCTTCGCCATAGCAAGTCTTGCGCCGAGGCCTTGATTGAGCTGGTACGAATCCTATCTTTCCTGGTTTGACACTATCGGCTGACCCACGCATTGCAGTACGATGAAGCTCTTGAGGAGATGGAGAAATGCGGCGCCACCCTCGATGACGTCCTCGTGTGTCCTCGTGCTGGTTGCCGGGACACCGTCAGAAACGTTTACGCCCTCAAAATGCATCTGGCAATTCACAACATTGCGGACCGAGTCGACGGACTGTACGCGCAATCCTCTTCTATTTCGGCGGACCTCAATGCTGAATCTGACGAAGACCATTCGGATGTGCTCACTGTGGGCAGCGGCTCGAAAATCGACAGGCTCTAGCTATGCACTCGTGCTCTGGCAGCACCATGTCCCCGCCATCAAGTCCGATTATTGGTAAGTCTGTGCGGTTGTTGCGCAAGTGATATCAGTGCTGACTTGTCCACAGAGAGCTTCAAGCAAGTCCTCTCTGTAGTGACAGCCTTTACCCTTTAACGTCCTCTCTTTACGACCACCTCTCTTTAACTATTGTAGTATGTAGTACTCTAATCATGCGTCGCTGTATCGCTAGTCCTTCATTTTTCAATTCCACATTGTGTCTGGCTACTCTAAGGTTGTGCGCGCATTATCTGACGGTGCTCCTCACAAAGCTCGGAGACTTGATTTACGTCCAAGTGGTTTTACAAGCATTTACATGCCATTACACGGGCGTCGTGCCAGGCTGCGCATGCAATGCTGGGTAGAGGATTTTACCCGGGCCCGGCACACGATCCGCACATCCGATCCCAGCGAAGCGAATTTTCATTCTGGATCCCTCTCTCAAGTCCTCCCCTCAAGGTAATGCTGTCCGTTTTCACATCCAGCGACAGCTAGGATGCGCGCGCGCCGACTCCCGCTTTCCGCAGACGCGCGGATCGACTGAATCGCTGGATGTGCTACTTTGCGTCTGGATGTCGATCTGACTTGTCCTCCCGCAGATGCCATTCGTCAAGAAGGTCAAATCCGACGCCTACTTCTCGCGGTTCCAGGTTAAGAACCGCCGTAGGAGAGAAGGAAAAACGGACTGTGAGTGCGCCGTGCTGCCTGACCGGCGCGCCTGCTGATTCTCTGCAGACTATGCCCGCAAGCGGTTGGTGACCCAGGCCAAAAACAAATAGTGCGCGCCACGGCATTCTCTTTTCTCCGCCGTATATTCATCGTATTCTGCACGCAGTAACGCCCCCAAATATCGTCTCGTGGTCCGCTTCACCAACAGGGAGGTCATCGTGCAGGTCGTGTATGCCCGCCTCCAGGGCGACTTTGTCTTGACTGCCGCACGGTCAAAAGAGCTGCCACGGTATGGCATCAACCACGGTCTGACCAACTGGTCTGCCGGTGCGTCCCCTCCTTCTCCTTAGCCCGAGATCGGTTATTCATTTACTACTCGAAATAGCATACGCAACTGGTCTGCTATGTGCCCGCCGGGCCCTGACAAAACTCGGTCTCGCCGACAAGTACGAGGGTGTTGCGGAGCCCGACGGTACTCTCACCATGACCGAGGTTCTGGATGAGGAGGATGCCCCACGGCCATTCAAGTGTTTCCTTGATGTCGGTCTCAAGCGGACATCAACCGGTTCGCGTCTGTTCGGTGCGATGAAGGGTGCCTCAGATGGTGGTCTTTTCATTCCCCACTCCGACAAGCGATTCCCCGGCTACGACCCGGAAGGCAAGGAGCTGGACGCCGAGGTGCTCAAGAAGTACATCTACGGTGGCCACGTCGCCGAGTACATGGAGAGTCTGGAGGAGGAAGATGACGAGCGGTAGGTCATCTCCTGCCGGAATTTGTGCAGCTTACTCATGCCGGCTACAGCTTCAAGAAGCAGTTCGCCACCTACCTTGCTGACGGTGTTGGATCTGAGGACATCGAGGAGATCTTCACCAACGCCTTTGCCGCCATCCGTGAGGACCCCATCTTCAAGCCCACTGACAAGTCCAAGGACTGGGCATCAGAGAGCAAGAAGTACATGACACCCAAGCTCACCTACGACGAGAAGAAGGCTCGCATCGCCGAGAAAATCGCCAAGTTCCACGCTGGCGCCGAGGCTGTCGAGGAGGAGGACGACGAGTAGTTTACTTTTCATCCCTCCCATCCTTCATTATGCTGCTGTATGTCTGTGCTACTTTTACATTTATGACTATGCGGTTCAGCTCGGCTCAAGGGCCCTCGTAATTATCTGTTCGACCCAGTCCAGTAAGGGTATCGCGTTGGTTTGGTATGTATGTATTTCCCCGGACTTTGACGTGCTTCGGTCCAGGCGAAAAGCGACACAGGTGATGCGGGACTTGTCCTCGAACTCGATTCGGAAGTTACTGTTGTGGCGTAAGGAGGATGGTTTGCAGACTAGACGGGCGTACTTACAATACACAGCCCTCCCATTTCCCAATACACCTGTTCAGGTCAAGGAACCAGATACCACCCACGTCCTTGGCTAGCTCACGCCCGAGCTCACATATTCGGTCCAGCAAGAACCTTGCGACATCATCTCTCAGTAGCTGACCAAGCTGTGGTATGGATGTTATCGTCAATGTGGCTTGGGGGAGATGTGCTGTCAGAGTCGAAGGTGATCTGAACGAAAAGCGGACAGAGTGTCTGAAAGATTGTACCAATATGTGAGAGTTGCATTTTCGGGCAGCAAAGAGACTCACCTTTTGTCGATTCGCAAGATACATTGCCCGCCCACAGAATGTACATGCCTATCATCGAGGAGTTTGACCAATTCGTCACCCACCTGCCCAACAGGCTGCATGTATACGGTACACAGTACGCCGCTTTTCGTGAGCGCCAACACCATAGTCTCGATTTCGGCCTTGATCCTGTCACAGAAAACTTCGTATTGAAGCATGTCGATGACAGGTTGGAGAAGAAGCGGTGCGTCGGTTTTCACGAACATTGGTCCCTCCAGGCGTTGCTGTTTTAGATATGCATGTCGTCGTAGAAGAAGGACGTGTAAGGAGTGGTATATCAAATCGCATATGGGCTCGGTTAGAGGGTCTCCTGTATCGTCTCCTTCAATCTAGCAGAAAAGTATGAGCGAGGTCAAGGTACAGAAGGAAAGAGATCTTACTAGTTCGAACCGAAGTTCTATCCCAAGGGCTGCATCGATAGCGATGACACGTTCAGATACATTCGCAGCTGCACTGGGCAGACTGCTTGCTTCGTTGACCAGATACGAGAATATCTCTTGCTCGGCCATCTCGCGTTGAGCCTTCCGGAGGAGGTTGTCTAGTGCTGCGCTGTTGTCTGCGTATGTGGCGCTGTACGTCGTTCGTGCATGGCCACCCTCATCAATTCTCGCAAGACAAACGCGAAGTCGGGTGTTTTGGCGGTGGGGAAAGACAATGTCCTCAGTGTTCTTGCTAGATGACGCCATCCACGCGATGGCTCGTCGACGGAAAACCTGGGATGCTGTTACACGTCAGATCGAGAAAAGTGAACATGATGCAGGTTGACGACTGACACTCTTCAAGACCATACGTGACCATGAAATCCTTCGAGGACTTGTCCGCGCCTTTTCCCATCGCAGCACCGGGCGGTAATGGCGCGGGCACCAATCCCCAATTGCCCTTGCGAATCTTGAGCGCGTCGGCCCAGTATTTCTCGTCCTTGACACGGTTGCCTTCCATTCGTTCTGCGGCAACCTTGAAGACATCCGCCGCCTTCCGTAAAGACTCGTCCTTGTCCCCAATGGTAAGTTGAGCATTGAATGCCTCGATGGATACAGTCGGGGCAGGCTTCTTGACGAAGGTAGCGGTCAAAAGTGTTGGTGTGGCTTCGGGAGCCGCGGCTGGGGCAGCTGCTTGGCGCAGTGGTGCAGCCGGGTCATATGCTGGTGCCGAGGAAGGTAAGATCGCGTCCAGCAACGCCGCTCCTTCAGATAGCTCTCCTTGCGCGACACTTGATTGACGTGGTTAGGTCGTCATTCGTCAAACACGGTAAACATACTTCAGAGACTCCGCAATTTTGAAGTACATTTCGCGCAGCTCTTCGGATGTCATCTCCGTGGGTTCGTTCTGGTCATCATCGTCGGCATCCTTCTGTTCGACTTTGGTTGTTGAAACGGTATCCAGCAGACTCCCGTTCTGGGTTTTGTCAAAAAAGTCAAAGCCTCGCTCAGCAAAGACGCGTTTGAGATTTTGAGCAAGTAGTTCAGATGCGCTTTCCTTCCTAAAGATCGACTTGAGGATGAGGGTAACAATAGATGATTTTTTGGTGTACCGTTCGAAGAACTGCTCCCCGTTCTGACTTATGTCGTACAAAGTGGGTATGGGAGCACCATTTTCATCTTTGTAAGGCCGCTCGAGAGAGAGGCTAAGCTGTTTCCACGGAGCGCTGTCGACGTTCATGGGCAAGATATCACCCCGGAACCCCGGACCGTGCGGTGCTTATGTCATTCCCCCGAACAGGGACGCACTCGAATGATAAGATTGGCCGAGTCACCTCTCTCATCAACTTCGACGTCCCCGCGCGCGATGGCCAAGCAGTCCATTGACGGCGCCTCGGCCTCGACACCCTCAACGTCAAACAAACGCAAGAAGATTGAGGACGACGACAGTTTTGCCGGCAAGAAGAGAACCCGCGTCAGGTCCGTACTTATCTCCAGCTGCAAATTGCACAAGTTGGATTTACTCTGATTTCATTCTATTTTTCCAGCTTTTCGTGCGGTGAATGCCATCGAAGGAAGCAGAAGGTGATTGCACTCTGCTATCCAGTGACGCCTTGGACTGATTGACTTTCAGTGTGACCGTCAAGTGCCCTGCGGACATGTGTGCATCACTATTCCCTTCGCGCGCCCTCTTGCTCATCGTGGAACAGTGCGTTGCTCGCAAAGTGCCGGAGCTATGCAAGGCCTATACTCCTGGCAAGGGCGACCAGGACGTCGGCGCACGTCTCGCCAGATTAGAGCACATAATTGAAATGGCCCTGCCACAGTTCTGCGTACCTACGACCCCCGGCGCGTCCTCATACGATCTCCACAATCATGGCGATTACCGAAACTCAGACGAAGACAACCGCTCTGAGGACCAGGAACCTAGTGGAGGCACTTTCCAGAGCGGTAAGTGGTACGGAAATAGTGCGTCTGGGAGCATTGCCCCAGGCTCCATTATTGAGCAGGTACGCGCCTTAGCCTTTCGTTGCCCACAAAATGGCCTACTTGAGTTCTTCAGCTGCAACAAGCACTACCCGGCCATTCATCTGGCCACGATGTCAAGCTACATCGTGATGGCCGCTTCGGTGGACCATCCACATCCAACATAGATTCAGTGACAGAAACCACCGCTGCCGATAACCTCAAAACCCTCGTCCAGGAATGCGGTGTCTCCCCACACAAGATATCCGAGCTGCTCCAGGAATTACCGACCCTACGCACAGCCAAAGTTCTCATCGACTATTATTTCGAATCTGTGTACGCACTATCATATGCTTCCTAGCGTCCAGCGCTCATCATTCCTCATTCAGCAATTGGACCCGATATCCAATATCAGAACCAGACTTTCGACAAGCGTACAATGCAATATACTCCCATGGCTCTCACGGTATCTCCGCGACGAATCCACAGGATGTCAGTTTCTTGCCCCTGCTGTTCGTTATCTTTGCCATCGCTGTCAGGCTGGCTCCCGACGAGATTGGCGGTGACGCTCGTGTTCGGCGGGTCACTTCCCTACGATATTATTGGTCTTGTGCGTAATGGCGCCTCCTATCACCCAGCACCCTCTTACACTGGATTGATTAGCGCGACGCTCTTTGCTTATTGCAGCCGCTATACAACCTGACTCCCTAGATATCGTCCTTACGCGACTCCTGGTGCATATCCATCTGCTATTCTACATTCTCGAAGCATTCTGACTATCGTCTAGAGCGCTCGTTTTTTGACTTTTGATCGTCGAATAACGGAATGCTGGAGTCAGTTAGGTGCGGCCGTGCGTACTGCTCAAGCGTTGGGTCTGCATCGTGATGGTGCCTCTATGGGTATGGAGCAGTCAATGATAGAATACCGACGTCGAATATGGTGAGTATTCCATTGTTACATGAGGATGTCTTCAATATTGTGACTCAGGTCGTACCTATACCATGCGGATCGATCTTATGCTCTTGTTTTGGGCCGCCCAAATTCTATACAGGACGGCTACACATCGACACAGATACCAGGCAACGTCAATGACGTTCACGACACTCACTCTGCGCCCCTGTCCTCCCCAACCAAGATGACCTTCGTCGTCCTACGCCACCAGCTTGCTGTTATCATTGGACGTATCGTGCATCACTTCCAGCAAGTCCGCGCTACCCATTACTCCGAAGTCTTGGCGCTTGATGACGAGCTGCTCGCTTTCATTCGCGCACTTCCCCCACATTTCTCACTAGAACCCGACCGATCCTTAGACGAGGCTAATACATACATCCCAATCCACCGCTTCCTCCTCATCACCGAAATCATGTTCGTTCGAACAAGTCTTCACAGACCGTACATTCTACAGCGCTTAGGATCTGATCGCTATGCTCGATCAAGATCTGCCTGCTTTGAATCAGCCATCGTGGACTTCCAAGTACGGCAGGCATTTAGAGAAGTCGTACCTAGGGAAACGAGAGACTCTCTGAGCAATGCATACAGGGAGTTTCAGACGGCCATGATTAGCGGGATATACCTTGTCTTGGAGCCCAACGGGAAGGATGCCGAGACTATGCATGCTATCCTGGACTCGTTCATGAAAGAACACGAGGGTATTCGCGAGATGGACGAGACGACTCGACGCGAGCTCAAGACCATCGAATTTTTGAAGAGCAAGGCGCTGAATCGGTCCAGTACAGACATTAGTCACGAAAATCCGGCGCAGCTTCTTCTGGGTCTGCACCAGGCTTCGCCACCAACTGCTCCTCGCCCTCCTTTCCCCTCAATCTTGAACATGACAAGCCCGCAAACCCCTCCAAATGCAGTTGGGTTCTCGGGCGGGATCAACCACTCGCCTACATTCCAGCGCCTGCAGGCGTCGACTGCGGGCGATTTCGCGAACTCGCCGACTGCGTCTGGAAGCCCGAGCGAAGACGACACTGCTGCACAGTCGCTGTTGGACCACTGGTGCAACACGGTGAGCGCGCCGTTGGATGGGCCGAGCTCTGTGCCCTCTTGGGGTGGACTTGGAAATGGAAACTACGCAGGGTGGGTTGGTACGACATCGACTGTCGTTGCGGCTCCCGATCCTCGCATCCTAGCTGGGCTTGATGGGACGGAGTGGGACTACTGGGAGGCGCTGGTGAACCAGATTCACCGACCGGCGACGAATGGCGCGACGGCCAATCCATGAGTTATTTGTGTGCTTTAGTATCTATGCTTTCTTGTATGATTTCGACTCTGATGTAACCAGAATGTTCTGCACTATGATTATTGGATCCAAGCAGTATGACTCTGCGCTGAGGCGCGTTCGCGAATCGTCGATCTGATGCCACCGGGAGCGTGACGTCAAACGATGAACATCTTAAACCTTCTTAAACTTCTGAGTCTCGCAAGACGAACGTTGTCCTTCTCCCACCATGTCGTTCCATATTCCCACAATTTTACTCGACATCCCGCGCACCCCCGTCGTCGCTGTCGGGCTGCCGCTTCTGCTCGGCTCTCTGAGCGGGTACCCGACCTCGCAGGTCGTCAAAAGTCCGTGGTACAAGGTGGGTGGTCGTCAACGTGTCGGTGAACGCAGACATTGAGCGGAGCGCAACAAGAATCTTCATATGCCGCCTTTGCAGCCTCCCCGCCAGGTGTTCCCTGTCGTGTGGCCACTTTTGTATATGTGTGAGCACGACCGCGTTTAAGACGCGTCAGGCGGCTCACACGCAATTCACAGCGATGGGATATGCCTCCCATCTCGCAGTCAAGACGTTGGAAATTCCCTTCCTTACTCCTACTACACGGTAAGTTGTGACAAGTCGCGTCGTGCCTCCAAGGATTGACGTGTCAAACAGTTCGAACCTTGAAATTGGTGTTGCCTTGTACTACGCCCAACTTGCCTTGAACCTTGGGTGGACTCCGCTCTTCTTCGTGGGCAAGAGTGTCAGTGCCTCCCAAGAACTTCACCGATGGATCTGACGGACCTCTAGATTCGATCAGCCCTTGTAGATAGTGTTTTGTTGACAGGAACCACTTGGTACATGACGGTCAGTCCTCGTGCACTCTTCAATCGTATGACCGAGTTCTGACCTTCCACTCGTCAGTACCTTCTCCATGGCCCCACCAATGCGAGAACTACGTATTTCCTGCTGCCCTACTGCGCGTGGCTCGGATATGCAACCTATCTCAATGCAGGAATCTGGTACTTGAACCGCGGACGTGCCGTTGACTCTCTTGATGAAAGCAAGTGACCTGATGCGTGTAAAAATATGCAAATATGAACCGGCCTTACCTGCAATGTTTCGGAATTCTAGCTTATGTACAGTAGCAACTCAGTGGCACTGGATCGAGTCTGAGTCTATCACAGTATGTACTTTGTTGGAAATAGACACAGAAGAATAAAGTCTCCATAGCAATTGAACGATCATCTTCTCACATCGTTGAGTCGAGTGTCGAGACTACATCGCAATCACAACAAGGTACTACATGCCTGGACACATCAGCAAGTTCTCCCGAAAACTGTTCCGGACTTTTTGGACTTTTCCCCTGCCAAAATCGGGCCGAACAGTTGAACAGTCAACAGTCAAACAGCCAGGTCCGAGGCCCTGAAAAGTTCGATCACCAACTGCCACCTCACACATTTTCCGTCAGCTGTTTACACATCCCGTGGGTCTGAATGAGCACAGAATGATGATTAAGATATATTTTCTGATTTCTATGTAACAGGAATGGATGACGGACGCGGTGGACTACTCGAAGGATGCAGCAAACAGCGGAAAAGTCCGAAAAGCCGGCCAGTAACCGGGGAAACTTGCTGATGCAGGCTCACTCTCTGTCCGAGTCTGATTATATGCACTGTGTTGATTTGCATGATTTCGGAAACACGATTGCGTGAGCGTACTACTCGCTGTCCTTTCATGTGAGAAGGGCAGCTGAGTTGACACACACAATCTTGCGCATTCTCCACGTCTTGGTTGGTGTGAAAATGATGAATAACGATAGTAGAAGCTACATGAAGTAAACGAAACGCCTGGTCTCGGATGGAGCGTCAAACTACGAGATACAAAGGTCGTCGCGTCGTGCTTTTAGAATAACCCTGAAGACATGTTAAGCATGGTCGGTATTCGCGATGATACCAAAATACGCACAATACATGGCGGTATACTTGACAGTTATGTCGGCAGACCCTGCGGTACACTGCGACAGGTAAGTGCATGGACATGAAATAGCTCGGAGGATACTTACGGAGGCAGGGGGCTGTCCTCCATGGGTATCTACACGGAAAATCTGCGTCGCCAAACTTCCCTCTATCGAAGAGAGGGAAAGCCAGTCAACATCTGAAGAGCCGGTGGGGGCGGCAACATCGCCTGTCTTCGCGCCAACGACGAAGCCGGTGGTGCCAAAGTCCCACTCAGGACTCAGACCAGATCCCGTAATAGGGTTGTGAATGAAGTAATGGTGGCCGAGGACAGCAGGCGTGTGGATGCCCGCGTTGGCGCCCATGGTTGAGGGGTCAGAGCTAGAACTGCCCGACCAGATAGAGAAGGCCGTGGCCGAGAGGTTCTTGAATGCTGGGGAACCGGCACAGCACGACGCATCGAACAGTGTCGCAACAGCGCCGACGGACCTGGGGTGTGGCGTCAGGGATGAAGTTCATTACAATGAAGAGCCAGCGTACGAGTAGGTTCCAGTAGAAGCGCAGGTGTAGTTCTGTGTACCGATGCCAAGGCCAATGAACTTGGGAGTGCCGGAGGGAGTAGCCAAGCCCGAAGGAACAGTGAGAGCGACTGAGCTCAAGTTGGTGCACTTAGAGCCAGCGAAGCTCTGTCCAAGGGAGGGGCCGGTGAAAGGGAACGGAGCTGCAAAAGCAGACGCGACAAAGGAGAGTGCAAGGGTTGTGAAGGCTAGCATCGCGATGATGAACTGTATGTGATCAAGAAAGACTGAAGTTGGAAAGGAATGGGAAGAAGGACTCAGATGCAGTTCAGTATGAGCATAGGCCAGTTTTTAACCATGGACAAAGCAGGGACGAAAGCTGAATAAAAGACGAAACACTTGACCTGGAATTGCCCCACAGGGTGAGGAGCCAACAGGGAGGAAGAGAGATGCAGGATGAAACCCTCTGAAACCTCGGTGCTGTCTGACCGTGAACTGACCGTGAGCACAAGTGAAGCATCACGTCCCTTGAAAGGCGACGAGTGTTTGACGTTCGTGGAGAGAGTGCCTGGAATGGAGCGCCAGAGTCAGGAATCTCCGAACGACCCCAGAAGAGCCTTTTAGCCAGCGGCGACATGAACGATAAGCGTCAAAAGTGTTCCGCTCGAGATTCGGCAGGCTGAGCACAGAGAGAGCTCTGCTGATAACAAGTGTATGCTGTGGAATATGAGTTCGGGCAAGAGTGGGCGCCAGCGAGCGCAAGATTCATTTCGAGCTCTACAATGTCCCGTGCGTGGGGGTTCCCAGGGGAAACGGTTCTGGTCGTTACTAAGTACTTGCAATAGAAAACGTGGGGTATAGTTGCCATAGGAAGTTCAATTTTCTTCTACCTGGAGACCCCTGATGGGAATCAAAGAGCAATATTGTTGCACGCGCCTGCACGCGTCGGCGGACGGATTGAGAGTAATTTCCAACAAGTCAGCGCTTCTACAGGGCCAATTAGAACGAACCACTGGTGGATGTCCTGCACACTATGGTTCAATTGGTAAGTGAGCTGGTACGAGGGCCAAGCGGTGTGTCACAAACCGTAGCTTGCGTCTACAACATTTCCGGCAGAGGGCGAACACGCTGCGTAACACAAGTTACACAACCCGGGCTCAAAGAAAGTCGAAGAAGAGATAAGTAATTTGCACATCAGTCAATTAGTAGATCCCAGGTAGATTTAGGGTGGATGTAAGATCCAGGAAGATCCAGGAGCAGGAGAACTGATTTACACATCAGTGATAGTAGATCCCCGGCAGATTCACGCCGAAGGATTTGGAATGCCATTGGCGCAGGACAGGCGCAGGATTTGATGTTTATCGTCCACACAACCAATTTGTATCGAGAGACTCAACTCGAAATTTTGAACAGCCTCCATCCCGGCCTTGTCAAGCCTGAAAGCTGGAAGGCTGACAGGGCGTGAAGGACAAAGGGCTCAGGATGGCTGTCCGAGGAAGGGCGAGGAGGGGCGAGGAAGAGATATGACCGAAGTTCTCTTATAATCCGCAAGGGGGACACAAGCTGACGTTCGGTTGTCCCTGGCTTTTAGTTCGTACCTCAGTAAAGCCTTACAAGGACGATCCGTGAGTGGATTATGACGGCCGAAGGAAAACGAGCTTTCTTGATGAAAAAAGAGAAGGGGGAAGCGGCCAAGGTCTAACACTCAGAAATACAATTTGATGATGCGTAGCGGCACGACATGACAGCAGGAAAAGCGAAGCGAAGGATTGCAAGAGAGCATGAAAGGATCCAGAGCAATAACAAAGCAGAACCAACAAGCATCAGACAGAGGGTCTATCCAGAAGCATACCGCTCCAGCAGTTGTGTGTAAGTCTCAGATATCTGAAGGGTCCTTGTTTGGAACGGGCCATCACGAAAAGTACAATGTTGGCTCACTTGCTGGGCTCGTTCCTTGCCACCGGGAACAAACCTGCAGATGACCGTGGAGGATTCGAACCATCGTTTCGCTTCATCGAGCGCCGAAGCCCTGAAGAAGATGTATTAGCATTCGGCATACGCGCGACATGTAGATCGATGCGCACTCGAGACACTCAAAGCCAGTATTATACGATGTACTGAGAAGCCAAAATCGTTCATCCATAGGGTACGGCTGACGAGCCGTTCAGAACGACCTTGGGGTAAGTAACGTGATCCTCGTACCTCATCGCTGTCGATACTCTGTTCAATGACATGGACAGCCTGCTCAACGTACCCAATGGCCTTCAACCTATCGGCGGCTGAATTCCGGGCGAGAATAATGGTACATATCGCTCGAAGCCATCTCGAGAACTTGTCAATCGAGAGCGAATTGTGGTCCAAGCTGGCCCGCAGGATGGCCTGTGCGGTTTGTCAGAATCTGTTCGTGACGAAGGACTTTCATACGTCACCTCAAGACTGGCATAAAGAACTAGAGAAATTGAGCATGATCATCCAGGTCAAATTGGTGTACGGTCCATACTTACCATCGACGGGGCAGTCCTTCTCCATCCACTGCAGACAACAGAATGAATAAGCATACAACATGATTCGACAGAATGAGTGACAAACCAGAATATCACTTATGGCTTCATAGGTACTAGCAGCCAAGGGACCAGCTGAAACGGCATCCTGCGAGCAGTGGTCACTTATCACATCCCAAATACACGATCTTCGGCGACGTACTCCGACTATCCCTGCCATTGCGTCCCAGTCCTTCAAGTGGGCTAACAGCTCGACTTGAAAGACGCGAAGTGTATGCACGAAGTATTGCATCCTTGAAACATCTCCTTCTTCCGCAATGATCGCCTTGTCCGAGATTTCCTGGACGCGCTTGCGACACGAGTCGAGTTCTCCAGCTATTCGCCTTACTTGGTTCTGTGAAGATTCCGTTAGCGAGTTTCAGCATGGAAGCACCGAAGAAAAGCAAAAGGAACACCCACAGAGTCGGTACTTCCGTTTGCTTCTTCTCGACCTTGACGAAAAGCAAAGACTGACGATAAGTAAGGAGCCCATTCAATCGCACCCAATGATGAGGAGACTCACCTCGACCAGATACACTAGAAAAAAAGGCAATGACTAGATGCATGTAGACATCAGCGTCAGCTTCAACAGGCGACGATTGACAACACGTTTCTAACAGCTGAGGGAGCGTGAGTCCACGAATTATGGTCATGACAACAATGCGAATTGCACTGACGTCCCGAGTGATCTCGAACAGGTCTGAAATTCTCTCCTGACGTGCCTCCCACTCTGCACAGCCCTGTACAGCGCAGTTGTACGCCGTTCGCCATAGCCAAGAGATATCCTTGGAGATCAGGCTGATCGTCTTTTGCTTGCGCGCCGTTTCGATGAAATTCATTGCTATTTCAAATCAGTCTTTCCTCGAGGGACGCGGATAAGACACTCACAACTGCGAAAATGCTCCAGAAGGGTGTCGACAAGAAGAGGTCTGCAAACGAACACAAAGTCAGCGAAGAAACACAGTACCCACAGATGTTACTCGCTTGTTTGCAGAGGGCTCGGTCAGCAATCTCAGCACAAGCTTTATGATACACCGGATGAGCGTCATGGCCTCGGCAATCGTCTCACCGCCGTTTGGATTTGACAACGTCAGCGTACCAAGTAGAGACCTCAAAGCCGCTAGAAGTATCAACCTGTTCTCACACTCATGCGACAACTGAGTGGCCAGTAATAACATCTTCCGATCGAAGTCCGGACATTTCACCATTTCTTGTACAGCTTTGACGGCTATGGCAAAAGAAAGATGAAGATCTTACTGTGCTGACGAGGGAACAATTACCCCATACCTTCATCGTCGATTCCTGGTCACGATTGTGAGCATGATATGATGTCTTATCTGCGATCTCTGATGGATCTCACCTTGATGCACAGCAATCAGGAAGATGATATAATGTGTTGCAGCCTCATTGACGGGACAGCGGCGCACCATCGCAGACGCCTTCGCAAACTCCTTATGCTCGATATAACACAACGCCGCCTTACGATAGCATTTAGCCCACGCGCTTGAAGGGCTGTTTGCTCTGAAGAGCTCGTGACTGCCAACGGAGAACCACTCGGCCGCCTCCGTCCAGCGCTTAGCATTGTAGTGCCTATCGCCATATTGCCAGAGAAGCTGAACATCACGTTGGCGAACGTCCAAATAAGCGATACGAGAAACATACTGTCAGACAGGCAGTCGCCGGGATACTCGGTAGCTCGTACTCAGCCGCGCAGATGGCTGACAAGATAAGTCAGCTATGTAGAATGATCAATGACTGGCTCCCCAGAGACGCTCACAAGTGAATGCCGAATCAAGCACCACCATCGCACGAGCATGATCGTCGTCCTTGGCACAGTGGACGATCAGTGATAATAGCAGACGGTCTGTCAATCCAACGCCATCGCCAGGCGCCATGCATGCTCTTTTGAGACAAGCCTGATGTACAGCAGTGACCAGACTATGTTGGTGGCTGATGGTTCGCAAGTCTTGGAGGACACTATAAGGCGTGGGCGGTCAAACTAAAGACCTTGGAGGAGCAGCTGAATTCCCACTCAGTCAATGTTGTCTCATTCAGGTCCATGTGCTCCACTATAGACTCGAAAGCTGTTGGGCTGTGAGCATGTACATTCCGAATGATTTGATGACAAGCTGCTACCTTCCAATAATGCTGATTCTCCAGCTTTGCGCCTTTTGAGAATAGCTAGACGGAGCCATCGCAACTCCTGATATCCCGAGTCGTCCTTCAGAAGACGATGAGCGTTATAGTCATCAAGCAGTGCGATGCGTACCCCGTCACTACTACCGCCCCTACTGTCAGGTTTACGACCTGTCCCGACGGCTCCGCTATCTATAGTTGGTATCAATTCGTCCAACGTCGCCTCGGCACGATCATACGACCCAGACAGGAAGTATGCCCTTGCCAGTGTACGTAGAATGGAGATCTGCAACCCATCAACATCAAGAGTCGGGTTCGGGCGTGATAGACCCACTTTCAACTTTCCGCTCGCGTCCACGCCCTCACATTCGGTATCTGACAGAGAAAATGCCTTCTGGAGCCAGCCTACCGCGTCACCTGGGTTCGTGGGTAGAACGACGCGACCAATGTCGTAGAATTTGAGAGCAAGGAGGGTCCGCTGAAGAGAGTTTCAATCCGACGCAGAATAGTCAGGAGGGAGAATTCACGTCGTGCGACGGAAGGAGACGGAGTCGGGCCTCATCACCTGAGAAAGGGATCAGCGCTGGGGCGTCATGAGATAGTACTAGAGTGTCCTACCAGTGATTTTCTGCGCCATAAACTCCGCGACAGTGTAGTTCTTTTCCTTCGCTGCCTATCAAGAGATGAGTACTCGATAATTGGCAGCAGAGGGGAACATACCGCTTCCATGCGACTAGAGAAATAAACTATGATTGCGCATGCTTTCGCTTGTCCGTGTGTTCCTTCGGGGTCAGCTGCATGCCGCAGCAGTTCCTCGAACTGGGGATGCTGTGAACAGAAATTCGAAGGTTGTGGCGTACAATGCGTACCTTAGCTGCGCTACTGAGGACGGTTCCGGCAAGATCGTTGCGTCCATGCTCTGCAAGAAATGATTAGAGGCTCTATATGACAGCAGAATATGATGCACCTGAAAGCGTTGCTCCCGTCTTGCTTGCAAGCTGAAGGACGTGCAATAAGCCTGGCATGATGTATTCAGGCCTCCTCGGAAGCGGCTATGAGCGAGAATGTTTACTTTCGATATCTGGGCATGGCTCCAGGCCTGCTTCTACGAGTCGAAATGCGGCCAATCGCACTAGCATAGCGTCTCAGCGAAGCATGACAGGCGCAAGGGAGGAAGGGAGCGCACGTCCATCGATGAGCTCGTCATCGTCCTCCGTGGCGTCTGTACTGCCCTTCTTCTTGTCGTTGGCAGCGCTTTGAGATCGTACCAGACTGGATATATTCCACAAATTGACGCCTACGACCAAGTCATTTTTGGAATGAGCCTACACCCACGGGCAACGCGCCTTCCTGGTCCAACCAATCTCGTTCTCCATCGCTGGCATCTGAGATGCCCTCTGCCAAGGCAGCAATACGATGTAAGCCTTTCGCCGCGTTCTTCGCGTCGTTTTCGAGCTGCGACTTGGTCGTTCCGATGAGGTCTGGAAAGCGTTGGCTGTACTATATGCGTATGATGCAGGGACGTTAGCTACCCTTGATGGCCTGTAGATTGCCGACGCCGCCGTTCTTGCGCTTCTTGCCCGTCGACATGGGCGCTGGCAAAGTGGAAGCAACGCGTGTCTGAGCAGTTGGAGGCGGTTTGCGCGTGATGGATGTCGTGAGCAGGATGGCGTCGATCAAGCAAGCGCCAAGAATCCAGGTCGCTGAAAGGTTTGTGCCCAAATGAATGGCCAATACTGAACTAGGTTGAACATTTGCAGTAGCAACTCTCGGGCGTCAGGCTTTAATATGCGAGTTTGATCAGGATTGGCTCCAGCAACCAAGTATCACCTTCAAACATGCTTCCTTCTTGGCGTATACCATCGAAGCTAGTACTGTAGTCTTTCGATGGACTAGTAAGGTTGCCACGTACGGCCGTACTCAAGCTTGCCATTGTGAATGAAAGCGCACAATCAACAAGTGTGTCTATGCAGAATAGTACGAACACGAGTAGGGGAGCCAATCATCAGCGAATAACCATCTCAATACAACCCTATAACATTCCAAATCATTCAAGGAGAGCCTGTAAGAAGTGACTGTTGACTCACAATACAAAGCGGTGTACTTCACGGTCAAGAGGCCAGAGCCCACAGTGCACTGTGAACGGGTCATTACAAGCATGCTTTGGCGAGCAAATTACGAACAGTGGCGGGAGGTTGTCCACCCTTGGTTTCCACTCTGAAGATTTGAGACGCCAAAGTTCCCTCAACGGCGGAGAGTGACAACAGATCAACATCGACAGTGGAATTGGGTGCAGGAACGTCCCCGGTCTTTGCACCTACGACGAAGCCCTTGTCACCGAAATTCCATTCGGGGCTCAAACCAACCCCGGTGATGGGGTTAGCAATGAAGAAATGGTGTCCCAAGACGGTAGGCAAGTTGATGTGTGCGTGCTGGCCGACGCTGGTGGACAGCAAAGTGCTGGGACTGCTCGACCAGACGTAGTAGGCAATCGTGGTAAGGTCGTCGAATATCGGGGTGTTGACGGCGCATGACGCGTCGTACAACGTAGCCACAGCTCCCGCGGATCTAGAGGAGTAGCGTCAGCAGGGAGATCTTGGGCAAGAGAGACGATGTTACGTGTAGGTACCAGCAGCAGAGCAAGTATAGTTTTGCGTTCCAACACCCAATCCAATGAACTTGGGTGTACCGGTGGGCGTAGCCAACCCAGTAGGAACGGTGAGAGTAGCGTGATGTAGACTACAGCTCTTGAACAATCCGGAAGGGGCTGCCAAGGCGTAGGCGACGAAGGAGAATGCCACGGATGTCAAGAACAGCATTGTAAAAAGAGAGACGACCCTTCGTTTCTGAATGAGCAAACAATGTTCCGAAGATGGGATGGCGAGAATGACGCACTGGTAGAGGGTTTTGGGTAGTAAGGAACGAAGGTGAGTTTTTCAGGTAAGAGCGAAGTCCTGGCAATTCGTCGGGACATGAGCGAGCTTTTAAAGATTCACCTCTCCATCTCCTCGGGGTCTGCCGGTTTCAGGAATGCCAGAGAGATCGTCCGGCGTCGGTCGTTTCTATTGCTTTGGAGACTCAGGACTGTAAGATCATGAGAAGAATTGATTGAAGAATGTGCGCGCTCAGCAGGGTGATCCGTCTTCGTGCAATTCCCCAAATCATATCACCCACCAAACGTTTCTGTCCGTACTATATTACAGGAGACATTTCGCCGAACATGCGATGAGCCTGCCAAGACATGACACGACAGATGGAGTATAATTAGGACGCACGTATGCATGTGCTCAGAAAGAATCACTGCGTGGACTCCTTGCTTCGTGTCACTTATGAGTACTGTCTGCGAACGCGTCTGCAATCAGCAGGCACTGACGTGTCGTTGATCAACACACTGCGTACAGTGCTTCTTTCACTTTGTTGATCATTCTTGTAGGGCCTGGCCAGATGCAGAGATTGACCTTGGTTACGGCCAGCCGTTGACTGTTATTCTTTCTGAGAGTCCTGGCGTGTGAGCACACTGTATTACCGGCAGAGTATCATTCGAAGCTCGCAATGAGACAGACAGCGACAAACAGCAGACATTCGGCGCATCATCCAGTGCTCGGGGATACATAGAGCTATAGAAGACGTATTCGCAAGGTCAGAGAAGGGTTGGCAGATTAGTGATCATAGACGGAATACCGTTAACGTTATGCCTTCGCTTCATCCGAGTTCTAGACAGTCTATAGCATGTCGCCACTCTACCTCGTGAAGTAAATGGGATCACCAAGAAGACGCCAGACTCGTCTTTGATTGGGAAACAGAGGGTACCGTCGGGAATCTGACAATGACAATGCTGTAAGTAGACTCGGATAACCAGGGAGGTGGGAGGTGTTGAACGTCAAGAAGGTATCGATATCCATCTCCTGTCACACGGAACATGATGGAGTGATTGAAGTCGAAAATTGAAGCCATCCACAGTCCCATCCACGGTCAAGTTGGTTTTTTGATTGACGGAACCTGACGGGACACTCGTCAAAAAAGCATGCCAGAAGACTGCAATCATGATCCTTGATGCAGATGTAGATGTATGAAAGGTGAACAGAAGACTAGCGCAATGGTACCATGGTCACTGAGGCACTTGAGTGGCAAGACTTGAAGAACTTCAATTTGAAAACCGTGTGGCCTGAGACACGGCCACGTGCCGAAACCTTCAGACTGCTCACTGAGTTTGAGATGGATCGAGACAGTGATTCCTCCAAAGATATTGCTACTTCAGCCTGTGTCGAGTTGGGATCAACAAGTTCAAAGGCTTCATATGAAAGGAGTTTGGCTTCAGACGACTCGGGATGACTTTGTTCGAGATCAGGGATTACATTTGGTTAGACAGCGCGTAAATATGATACAGATTGAGATAACAGCTTCACATGCTACAGAAGGTGAGATTACTTGGAAACTTCATCAGTCAAACGATATAAGCTGGACTGTGCGTACTTACCGAGAAGTACATGAGCTTGCTTTGGTTGCTGTGCAGTGGTCGGAAGCCACGCCGGAAGGCATCGAGGGAGTCATTGGCTTGCGCGGTATCGGTCTGACTGACAGTATCCGAGAAGTTGAGGGAACCACTAGGATCGTAATGGTTTTTGGCTCGCGAACATACGATGTCCGCGTCTGTGGAGAAGGTATCAAAGAGGAGTTTTGTGTCCATAATGGAGGAACGAACAGTATACGGGGGCCGGGATAGACACCGAACGAGTCGAGCGCGCATATACATGGCAGAGCGCGAATGAGAGGCTCTGGATGGCGTCAGGATCGAACTGGTTCTCATCATACAAGACCTATCCTCAGAGTCATCAGTGTACATGTTGAGTATCACAAAACGAGACTGACGGAATAATGCGCTGGGCGAGAGGTTCCCAGCAAGCCACCGTGACTCTGGAGATAGAAGTCAAAATCGGTGGGATGTGTGACATCCCGGTCGACCACTGTGCCTGCGGGACAGTTCCCGGAGCGGTCACCTTCTCGCTCGCTTGTTGGGAAGAACCTAGGGATCGATTAAGACCGGGGCTTACTATACACTCCAAAGGAGGCTTACCGGACGTGGTGGCGTTTTCCAACAACGACGATAGTGATCTTGGGAGTGATCCCCAATTCCCTGCAGGCATCTGGAGGGCTGTGAGCTGAAGGAAAACATAAACGAGGACTGACAACGAACTCTTCACCGCCACCAATTCTATTTCAAACAATTAATCTCACTTCGCCAAGCGGAGTGAAAAGAAATACCTTGCTCGAGAACCTGAGCGAACTGTCCTTCGGAGACTCCATCACGATAGAATATGATTCGCTTGGGAGCACCTGAGCCCTGAACCTTCTCGATGCTCCTGCGATAGCCCATGTAACTTGTGAGGGCGTGCTGAGCATAAGATCAGTACAGGTGTCATGCCAAGAGTCCAGCGGCGGGATACCTTCGCCATGTCCTTGATGTCCTCGATCATCTCAACTCGGCAGTTCTGCACGCGAGTTGCTGAGGACCGAATGAGATTCAAGGATCCGGAACCAGAAAAATAGACATACTGGCGATGTACTTCGCAGAGTCCGAGTCCACGTTGGCGACCAGTGCCGTGAAAGAAGGACGACCGTCTGACCCAGGCGCGGGATGGATGACGTCGGCACCTAAGACAAGATGCACAGTGATTAGGTCGGATCCAAAGGAAATGAAGAACACATACCCATCACTATGGTCGGGTTGCTGGGGTCACTCAGTGCCCGGGCGGATGCCGCGTCGGGGACAACGTTGATGCCGCCCATCTTCACGTTGATCCTGTTTGATACTTTAGCGAGAAGATAAGAGAGATGAAGGAGTCACAGACTTGAGACAAACGTTAGCGTAATATTGGGGCTTTGCGCCCCAGCACTTGTTCGATTTGAGGCATTGGGTCGCAACACCGGCCTGGAGAAAATGAATACAGAGTCTACCTTCAATGCGACTGCATACCGTGATGTCTCCAAAACTAAAGGCAAAGGTTAGAGCTAGATAGCACAACACAATGAACACTTACTGCTTGACCGCTGTGTAGATATCGTTTCCGTTGTCGGGGAGGACTACGACGATGAGCTGGGGAAGCGCGCCAATCTTGGCACGACATTCCATGCCCGCATTGTACAGCTGGTCATGAATGGTGCCCTGCCCGTTCTCCCATTTTGTTATGACGGGATCCTGAATGCCGATGCCTGTAATGTAATCGATCAGCCGTGGGTTCAGTTAGAATACAGCGTATCGTCAACGTACCGACATCCCGGCATGAGTTCCGCAAGCCCTGTACTGCCGTCTGGCATGCACGTTCGTCGAATCGGTTTCTGCGCTCGTACACTACGAGGACCCAGGAGGCGATTTGAGTGGGTTTGACGAATTTTTTGTCGATCCTAGAGGAAATGGGTTACATGCCGCTTATCAAAGTGATGTGTTGCACATACATATTCCAGCTCCCGTCGCGCGGGACGATGGTACGCTGCGCGCTGCCCGCACCATACTTCAACGTCGGTGGGGTGAGCACTCGAGCCTGGATCTGGAGGGGTCCCTGGGATCTGACATTCATACCAAAGTCGTTGACGTATTGCGATTGTCCGTATGCTAGGACCTGCCCACAAATGTCAAAGCTGGAAGAAAGGAATGATTGAACACGAACCTCGAGACCTGCCTGGATGCTATTCTTTCTGTCGCTCGGCCGCTTGGTAGCGAAACCTAGTACGTCCTTTGTGAGATGAGCTGGAACCTGCTTGCGCATGATCTGGCCAGGTGGGACCTGGCAAAGCTCCAACGGGATGAGTGCGCCAGAGCCAACCTATCAAACTCGATCAGACAACAACTCGAGATACGAAGCGACGACATACCTCGACACAAAGAACATCCGGGTGTTCGAGGGGGCGATTGAGAGTGACTCTGAAATAGTCCGCGACCGTCATACTGCGGCCATCCTTCGTCTGGAAAGTGAGCGAGTTAGCCCCCGCAGGGCTCAACTTCTTGATGACGCGGGGGGTTTGTTCCTTGCCCGGGGTGCCGCCGGGAGTGAGCACTCGTATTCCAGTAATGAACCGCTGAAGACGCAGCCGCTCACGGTCGGGGAAGCCGTGCCTGGGTGCCAGAGTCATGGGTTTGTCCCGTCCAATGAACTGTAGACACAGATCCAGCAGGCGGCCGGGTCTGTACATGGTCCCCGTCGAGATGTCGATGTTGATGAGCATGCGTCCCATGGCGGGACGCACGGACTGAAAGTACCCCCGCCACAAAACGAGTCCGGAACCTATATCCTTCGTCTCCCGATCAGTGAAGAAAGAGCGGACGTTGAACGGCCAGGACAACGATGGTTGCATCCGTATCACGACATTGAGGGCCTGCGACGAGGATGAGGAAAGGTTGCGAAGAAGTGGGTGGGGGCATACCGTGATTGCAGTAAGCACACTATTGTCGTGTGATGATTTGCCTTGGACGAACTGCTGGAGGACTCTGCCCAGAAAGATCAGACAAACAAGAAAATGAAGCAAGGAAAAAAGGACGGCGTACTCTGGATTTATTTCCGCCACTTTGGTCAACCGAATCTTGTAGACCTTGGGCCCACGGGCGGTGGGATCGGCCGGCTTCTCACCCAAGGTGACGTCGAACTGAGGGCGGCAGGTCAGTCAAAAGGGTGAAGAGCCGACACAGAGGTGCTTACCTCGCGACGACCTTGCTCAAAAGGGAGTGCCCGAATCGCAAAGATGTTCTTGCGTCCATCGTACACGACGCGTGGGGTAAACACGTCCGGCGCTATCTTCTCCTGGAGCGCCTTGATCAGGTCCATATTGAACCGGGCCGGGAGAGTCTTCTCGGAGGGCAGGATAACTGGAACCAGTGATCAGTGGCGATCGCGACGCGTCAGAGAAAATGCACGCACCAACTGCGACGATAGGAACACAGCAAGGGAGAAGAACGGATCGTCAATGACGGCCTGTGAGGACGAATGCCAAATACAACATACCATCGTAGTGGTGGATGATGTTGCTGGGAACAGACGTCTCATAGAAGTTTACGTGGATGTTCATCGCACGACCGCCACGCCCGAACTCGCGCCGCTTGACACCGACTGTGGTGACATGATCCGCCGGCAAGACATGCTGGCCGCCGACGCCGACCGCGCCGCCGCCGCGACCACCAGTGGCGCCGCCTCGACCAGTGGCACCTCCGCGCCCACCGCGAATGGCAGGGCCTCCGGCACCGCGTCCGCGTCCTCGTCCGGCCATGAGTTAGATGTGGATGTGTGGTGAGTTGGCGTGGAGGAGCGCCGAGAGGAAGATTGTGGGAGACGAGAAGCCACAATTTCTTTTTGTTCCTTTACATATACCATCATGGGATGGCTATTACTCCCGATTGACTTTTACTTTGTGAAGCATGAAAGAAGGAGTGTGACGGACTGCGTGACTGACTTCTGATGAATGGCAGATGTCCATCCAGCTCTGGGTATGCGACGTCCATTCCTGTCCAATTAGGGAGCACCCTTGCCCTCTTACTGTCTTCCCAGATTGAAAGTAGTGACTCCTTCGCTTCCGCTGATGACAATCGCATCGTGGTGATGCAGGATCTTTCTTCTTCACACTCAAGGAACGTGGGATCGCCCAGTTAGATTTTGGATCGCGTCTGGATCAATCGCCCCACGTATGTCCCTGACAATAGAGAAGACGCGTCTTCTCTTTTGAATCCCTTCAATTCATGTATCAATCTTGCTTACTGACGCGTTTGATCAAGAATTGTCGAGACTGAACACCCATGGCTTCGAAACAATAGCAGGACCTGCCTAATGTGCAGCGATCGTCTCATCGTTGGGTCCCAGACGCGACAAACAAAAGAGAGCGTGTCATACGAAGACGACAAGGAAAGGTAATACATGGCCCTTGCTACACAATTGGCACGGAGACACAGGTGCCACGGTGGTGACATGCATCCAAACTACGATACTAGAAGACCAAATGAGAGGTACGATTGATCTTGATCTCGACCACAGAAAGGATGAACCAGTCGAGTCCGACGAGCATGACAGCCCGGACGCTTGAGGCGTTTGACACATCTTGCACTAAACATATCGAAAGCCAGAATCCATGTCGCCGATGACACGGGGTAGAGGGGGAGCCTTGTAGCATGTCGCGATCAGTGCGCCGGACGCGATGTATCCGGAAGCACGAGTCAGACTCCGTTGAGTGATGAGTCTGTGACCGGGCACAATGCCACGTTGACCACTTCTTCGCGGGGGAAGCGACTGAAGGTACCGAAAGACTAAGCCGTAGTAGTAATTAGTAAACGTAGACAAAAGCTTACCGAACATGTGGACGCTTTTGGGCGAGATTCAATCCTTCATTGACGGACGTTCCCGAATGCGAGTATTCATGTCAGCGAAATGGGTCTGGATCCGCAGCGCGACGGCACCGTATCGAGGGTCGGCGGTGGTGTCGGATTGACGAAGAACTACAACCATACCGATAGTCAGGCCGAACGGGAAGGGGTCGGACGTTGGCGATGACAGGGATGGTGTACATGTTCTCTCAGTTGCGCGTGCAATGCGACTGCAATGACTCTACTGCGAGGAGGGCGCGTGAGCTGGGGGGACCCTGTATTGAGCAAGATGGACACAATTCGGTCCAAGAGCGCATGAGCAGCGGGCCAGACGTTGTGGTGAACGAGAAGAAAGAGGCGCGGGAATTTGTCTCGCGGTAACAACTTGTGTTTGATCTTGTTACTCAACAACCTCACTCGACTTCAACTTCTTCCATAGCATGCCCCAACTGTCTGAGCACCTCGGTCTGCCTCTTATGGAAGTGTTGAAAGCAACAGCACCCGCTGCTTTGCGAGGATGTCGCCGCTCCTTCTGCCGCCACATCAAAGGCCGACTCACATAGTTCAGCCATGTTCGGAAATCTGACTCCTTCATAATTCCAAACGGCGATGCTTCTATGGACTTTCCGCGTACAATGTCCAGCTTGCATGCGTGCAGACGCCAAGGGATTGGCTTGTCGGTTTGCACCCCAAAACGTGGTCCGTGGCGCTTAATTAAAGGCCACACACACACGGTTCCGCGTGTTTTGTTCATTGTCGCGCCAATGTACCCTGGGCTACGCGTCATTCAACATTCGTTACTGTAATAGGACAGCGCTGCAACCGCCGGCCTTTGTTGCATCCATTCAAAAGGGCTTTGTGTCGTTCCCCGGGTCTTTGTCTTTCTTGGGTCTACCTCTCTTCAACCGTCGTCTCTACCTCTTGGCTGCTGACTATCATCTGAAAGTTCCCCCTTGTCATGACTATGGAGAACACACCCGCCCAGTCGTCGGAGAGCCTGCGTAGGAAGATGACTTACCGCAAGCCGGTCCCCGAATTCGTACCTTCGCCACCGATGTCCCCCGCTACTCCCGAATGCTCAGAGGCCAAACCAATCTGTTTCCCGTCGCTGCCAGGCTATCCGCATCCACCGGTGGGCCCACTTAGCTTGTCTTGCTACCACAGTGACTCAGGCCACTCAAGTTACCAGAACATTGGCGCAACACCATCGATCGGGCTGTCTCAATACACACACTCGAGCGAGAGGGCTTGAGTCGCAAGTCATCAATCGGCACTGATTACAGTACGCTGTATGACCCTCAGGTATGTATCCTCCTGTTTGTGGTGAAGTGTCTGGTTCGATAACTTGCGGCAAGACGTCTTTCGTTGGCCGCGGGTCGGTTTCCGGTGAATGGCCCCCATCTGCCTATCGCTCCCGAAGCCCATGCAGGAGTCCTCGAATGCAGCATCAAGTACGTGTAATTCGATTAGTGATGCCGCCTCCACAATTCTGAAACAAACACCACCTTAGTATCGCCCCCCAACACCGCCTCTACCGGCAGCACACCGAAAAGAAAGGACTGACGACGATGTTCAATTCACGACTCCAGTTCAACCTGTCAGTACAGTCTTTCGACGCTGTTCCCGGACTCTCACTGATGGACGGTCAATAGTATGAAGCATATAAAGGCAGCGGTGACTGCCCAAAGCTCACTGGACAACCGTCGTTCATGACAGAAATATCACACTCCTCGTACGGCCTTGCGTCGACACCTACGCTTTACTCGGGAACAGATGCTGATCGGGCCTATCGGGGACGAGATGGGCGTGCCGTCAGCACTATACTGCCCATGTACATCGTGGCGAGACCACTCCCGAAGAAGCAAAAGCGCCGAGGTTGCCTATCTGGCTTGTGGGATACATTGTCGACTATGTCTTGCTGTGGGTCTAGGCAGTAGGCGCTCTAGAACGAGGCCAGGAAGAGGATCAGGGCATGTAAACAATTCTACCGTAATAAAGCATCTGTATTATATCTGCTATATCGACTATCTCATGCTACATTGAACCGTGGCGAAGTGCAGTAAGACCAAGTCGTTCATTGGTTGATGGCAAGCAAAGATAAACAGGCATCAGTTCCGCCTGAAATTTACGTCGACGTTCTCCAATTCTGATCCCGACGCTTGCTACATAGCTGCCTCAATGAGCCTTTGAAGTAGGCCGCTCGCGCCTTGACAGCGACTATTCCGAACGTTTACGAGGACGGCGGCACCCAACCTGCATATTCAGCCCACTGTTCGCGACGCGCCGATACCTGAATGGGCGACCGGAATCACTACGTAGCTACGACGCAATCCTCCTCGCGATCTCAGCCGCGTACGTTGTCCGAGTTCCGGCAAGAGGAAGGCAGGGATAACCGGAAACGCCGTTTACAGGCCTTGTGGCGGCACATCGTCGAGCGTGGTTATATTTTTGATCAGGATCCCAAATGCCAGACGGCGGGCGAGGTTGAGACGAGCAAGGCAGAGCAGCAGCGGACTGTATACGAGAAGGAGTTTGTCGGGCGGGTGGGTGGACACGCTGCACCAGCGGGCTCGCACAGAATTGTCGACATTGAGTGGAAGGACTTCAAGAAGTACGCAGAGGCCAAGGAAGTTGGTGCGTATCTTATCTGTTCTCGGCTGTTTCCTTGACGCAAGTCGTGCAGAGCTGTGGTCCATCTTCCATGACGAACTCGACCTGGATGGTAACGGCCAACTCGACCAGCATGAGCTGGATTCCGCGCTCCGGAAAGCAGGCGAGCGCACCCCTTCGATTCCCGTCCTCGTTGCCCCGCTAATGTCGGCATCACAGACATCAAATTGTCACCCAAAACATTGTCCGAATTCATGGCGTATCTGACGCCCGACACACAACCCAATGCCGGCGTCACATTTGGCGAATTCCGCGACTTCCTGCTCCTCCTGCCGCGCAAGGCATCCCCTGCAGAGATCTATTCTTACTACCAAATGAATAAGTACTTGGGCGACGACGGCAGAGGTGTCGCCAGAGTCACCATGGAGGGTCAGTCCTATTGCTCCTCCGACACGCGTTGATTGACACATTCTCAGGTGATGTCAGTCTCAGTGCAGAGGACAAGCCTCCGAGCCCTCAGGATGCCGTATCCACCTCTGACGCGCGTACCCCAAACGTTCCCATCGATGCCAACTCAAGCCACCCTGTGTATGAAGACGAGGAAGATGAGGACGGAGATTACGATGAAGAGCCCCACGGCTGGCTAGACGGCCACACGGCGCTCAAATTTCTCTTGGCTGGTGGCGTGGCTGGTGCCGGTGAGTTCATTGCCTTCGCCGCCTCACTTCGTATCCAATATGCCATGCAGTTTCGCGGTCGTGTACAGCTCCCTTCGATCGTTTGAAGATATTTTTGATTACGCGCGCGCCTGACGCGGCTTTAGCGCCTCTTGCGCCTGCATCTACCTCATCCCAGATCGGTGGAGTGAGGCTAATAGCCGGAGCTGTTTCACGGATATACGCTGAAGGTGGCGTGCTCGCCTTCTGGACCGGCAACGGCCTTTCCGTAGCCAAGATATTTCCCGAATCTGCGATCAAATTCTTCACCTACGAATCCTCTGTCAGTCTTGCCACTAGTGTCACACTTCTGTCCTCATGTGTTTCACTATAGAAACGAACGTTCGCGAAGTACTGGGATCATGTCGAGGATCCACGGGAGATCAGTGGGTTCAGCCGTTTCGTTTCTGGAGGTATTGGAGGTATTAGTAGTCAATTGAGTAAGTTTCATGCGGTGTTGCTTTCGATTTGCCTCGTCCTGATGCTTTGCATAGGCATATACCCTATAGAGACGCTCAAGGTTCGTTGCAGCATGCTATTCTCTCCTGAGGTTCAATCAAATCAAATGTCCTTCTTCAGACCCAAATGATGAGCAGTACGGGTGCACAAAAGCGGTCATTGATAGACGCAGCGCGGCACGTCTGGGCGCTAGGTGGCATCCGTAGGTATTACCGTGGATTGTCGGTAAGTTTCCGCGGTCTATTGTAGTCTTTCAGCTAAAGTCGCAAACGCAGATTGGTCTCGTTGGTGTCTTCCCGTTCGTGCCTCGCTCGATTGTGTTTGGTCATACGCTTATTTGACCTTAGATACTCGGCGATCGATATGTCCACATTCGAAGCACTCAAGTTGGCGTACCTACGCTCGACGGAGAAGGAGGAACCCGGAGTGCTTGCACTGCTGGCCTTTGGAAGTATATCTGGCAGTGTTGGAGCTACGAGTGTCTATCCACTTAATCTCGTTCGGACACGCCTGCAGGCGTCTGGGAGCTCAGGTCATCCCCAGGTCTACACTGGGGTGTTCGACGTTGCACAGAAGACGTGGCGGCGAGAAGGGTGGAGAGGATTTTATCGTGGACTATTCCCTACATTGGCCAAGGTGAGTTCCTTGCTAGACACAGTAACCCTATCTAATTTGTCTGAGGTCGTGCCGGCAGTTTCAATATCTTATGTCGTCTATGAGCATACTAAACGAAGGTTGGCTCTTCTCATGATCGTAGCGATGCAGATGGCTGACTCGCAAGCAGTCTTGGTGTTTAGATATTCTATTATTATGCATTGCTTAATGAGCTATCGTGCTACGTACACATTGTATTTATCCTGCATTATCATACTTGTTGCTTTTGTGTTGAGTCACTGCATCTACGCACTGCACCTACGCGCCAGTGTGACCACACACTTGAGGGCAGTAGTATACATGTCGACTTGATCACGTTCAAGCGGAAGACTAAATGATATTCGACCGATTCACTGTGTAGGGCAACCTGGTCCCTCTTGGCCAGCTAACGCGGCCATGTCAGACATGAGTTTGTTAGCCCTCGGGAACATATCCATCATGTCCATGCCTCCCATCATCGGCATCACACTTGCACTCCAGGCGTCTACTTGAGCATCCGTCATTTCGCGTCCTTCAACCTGTGGCACCTCAACGGTCCGGTCCCACCTATCGACATTTCCGACATCGACCATCGCGGAGCAAGGAATCTTCCAGCTTTGGATTTTCCAACCAGCAATGCTCAGCAAGCCGACCTCATACCCTCCCTTGACGAAGGCATCTAGCCGATCTTTCGAGAGAAGCACAGTGCACGTCGAAGTTTCGCTGTCATAGTCAAACGTCGAGACAAACTGGAGAGAAGACTTCCATGGAGTCTTGACAAGCTTCGAGCGCACATCCATCGAGACAGCATCCATGTCGTTTGGCAGACCAAATACCAGGAGAAGGATCATATGTGTAGTGGGGACATGGGCCACTGCGCAGGATGTATATCAGACTTGAGCGTACGACAGATGATAATTCGACTTACACAAGGCTATCTCTCGGAAGCGAATCTTGACTGAATACCTTCGAACGTCTGCTACAGAGATCATAGCTTTTGACGCAATGGGGAAGAGCTTCGGTTCCCAAAGCGACGCTGCCACTTCAAATTCAGCAATGAACGGTAACGTGCATATAGGTCCCAGAGGCTTCTTGCGACCCGCAACGGGAGGTGGGGCAGTATCGTGTGGGGTCACAGATCGTTCCAGTCGTCTCTCCAGGATGCGCTCGACAAGATCGGCAAGAAGGTGGTGGGGACTAGCGAAAGGTCAATCAAGACAATATGATGAATACGGATGTCCTCTTACTAGCCGAGTTTCACCCAGACTTCTAAGGCGCGGAAGAAAGAGTGTACATTTACCGTTTCACGAACTTGCATCGCGCAGTTCATGAGTCTATGAGGACTGTCAGCAGATCGTGTCGATCAGGCCTCAAATGACACACTTTTTGTAAGGCGATGGCATGACCGTACGCCAGAAGCATGCTGTCGCAATGGAGGTGAGGTCATCGCGAGGTAACAGTCGCGGGACTTTCTCAAGGCGCTGAAACATATGATATTCCACTGGAGACAGACATTTTCCACTCAACGCTACGCCGAATGCCGATTCGATGTCACTGAGAACCGATCCAGTATATCTGTTCAAGACCAGTCATTAAACTTTTCCTCTCTGATACAAGAGGCGGAAACCAACGTGTAGATTTGAGAGCTCAGCGAGAGCTCGTAGAGATCTTCACGCGTCATACCGCCTTCCCAAACGGAAGCGTTGAGCAGGTTGCAGGTTGTGAAGTAGGCTTGAGGGTGGGATTTGAGAAGCGGTGTCGCAGACGTGAACGCAGCCAAAAAGCCCCCACTGTGGAATTTGAGAATCATCAAAAAAACTAGTCATTGTACTCACACATAGTCTGGAACATTTGAGGCATGAATGCGGTCAAAGAGGACGGGGAAGCTTTCAGAGCGTGTCAAGGTCTCCAGCCTGATTTCGTCCATAACGGCAAAGCCGTCACCCAGAATGAGCTCAATCTTGAGGTGATTCTTCATCTTCTTGAGGCCGGCCGCGGTCAACCAAAAGAATCGAGAGCTGACGCTATAGAGGCCGCCTTTGTCACTTGGACCAGAGAGGTGGCTGAGCTCTTCACAGAACAAGTTCATGCAAGCAGAGAAAGGGTCCTGTTCGATACGATTCCTCTGTAATAACCTTGTCAAGCATGAGCAGGAGCAATGTTAGTCTAATAGAAACTTACCAATTCGCATCTAGTTTTGTGTAATTTATTGACCATCGATTTCGAATGAACTTTGCGCGAATTTCTTCTGGTGACATTCCAATCCTCATGTCGTGATCGTTATTGCGTATGGGTTTGAACACCTTGTCTTCCAACTTCTTGGGTTCATCGATACCGGCGGGCGGTACCAGGATGCCCAGGTCCGGGTAGAGCATGTTTTCGAGCACAGCGGCACCTGGCACGGTCTTCTGTAAGCGTTCGAGCCTGTTGAATTCATCATCCGGCATGGACTCCCAGTCGGCGATATATTCTTTCAAGGTCTGGCCGTTCTTCGCTGCATTTCTCTTGGTTTGCTCGAGATATTCAGGTGACTTCAACTCCTGAATGAACTTGGCTTTGGCCTCTTTCTTGCGCGCCTGTGCATGCGTCAGAATACATCCCCGCAGTGATATTCGCGACTTACAAGTAGTGTATCTCGGTCGGCGGAGCCAACTTTGGTCAAAATGTTTGCATCTGCATCCTCTCTAAAATACCTTCAACAATGGCTGGATTGATACCTCGCACTGGACCTACGAAATTGGAAGCATTTCCTCAAACGTTTGAGCGGTCTTGCCGTTGGTGCGCCACCACTCTAGACTAGTGAGAATGCGCTTGCAAGACTTGGGTTCGACATAGAGCCATCCAACATCAAGGGCTGTCCCACTGTTGACGGCGCGAGAGACATGGCTCTGAACTTTGTCCACCATCTCGTCAAGAACCCGTGCTGCCGCTGGGGGCATGAGAGCCGCCAGGTACACGTAATGCAGCATGGTCAACAAGTATTTCGACCGTTTGGACGCGTCCGGATTCTTGAATGTGGCCAATTCATCCAAGGTGAAGAGAACAACAAGATCACGAGCCAAAGCAGTCGGATGAACATCCACCTGGTATTGCACCCCGTGTCAATTGCGTTGATATGGGATGAGATGGAAATCTCACAGCAGTGAAGTGCACATCAAACTTCTGTGGCAGAGGGGTAGGACAGTCCTGTCCAAGATCTATGATGGTGCCGTACATGTGTCTCGCGTCGCCGATCCCACAGAAGAAAGTCGAGAAGTTAAAGGGTGCGCCATTGCGGGGTATTTTGATGTGCCGGGCCTCAACGTCGGGATGGGCAAAATCCAGGCCGGTATGCTGGCTACGAAGCATGGAACTGACTGGGTCATGTCCAACTACGTAACTACGAGAACATCTTTAGATCTGCAAACAAAGATGTACAATGCTAAGACTTACTATTCGAGAATCTCTTTCTGTGCAGCTCTATAACGAGGCATGGAGGCGATTCGGGTGTTGACGCGATTCGTCTCCATGTCAAGCTTCGCCGCTACTTGCCTGTGATAGGCGCGAGCCCTTGAGAAGTCGATTATTTCGGGTTGGTCATCTATGAGGGTTTCGTCATGATTCGAAAATAGTCTCGACTTCTCCAGGCGTTGCTCTAATTTGGGCCGCAGTGCCTTGTCATTTGGAGGGAGCATGGTCAACGCTTGCGAACACGTCTGGCTCGCTGCCCAGTATTGCCCATCTTCGAACTTGGAAAGACTCAGAGGTTGTTGACAGTGTGAGACAGCTTTGACACTCACCTGCGCCGCAGAAAGATTGGAAAGGTAGACCTGTTGAACAATACGCAACGCGTCAATTGACGCGTTTCGAAGAAGCACGTACAGGAACGGTAGGCTCAAGCTCAGAGGCCTGCTTATACAGCGAAATTGCGTCCTTGAAAAGTCCTTTCTTGTAACTTTGGGTGCCCAGCGCTTTGAGTCCCTCTGCCGACAACATGATGTGCAACAAAGAAGGCAAATGTGATGAAAATTCAAATTGCCTCGAGCCGATCGGAGCCATCTGGCCGTTCGGCAAATACAGTATTATTTCAAATTCTGAGGACATTCAGACGCGTCCAGGACGCGTCGACGGCGTCGTTGAAGGGGACAATCCAACAGGTAACAAATGCGATTGTGAATACCACAAAGAAGTCTCATCTAGTCGCACATCTATCACACTGAGCAAGAGGTACAAAAGCCACACCCATCAGTACCTCATGATCAGAAGGCCGACACACAAAACCCTGAGCAGTTGCAGAAGATGTTATACTCGACATCCATGAATCCACTTGGCTGCCTAGCATTGCTCATTCTGCTTCCTCTGGCACATCAATGGTCTTATCCCACAAGTCAATGTCTTCAACATCAGTCATTCGCGAACAAGGGATCTTTGCACTCTAGCCTGTGAAGTTGCCAATCTTGTTGGCATGCCTGGTATGGTGCTGTGGCAGATGGTTTGAGCTGTGCGTGATTAGAGAGCTTGGTAGAAGACACACAGTGAGCTCCTTGATTCATGGAATTGCCATCTAGATTAGACATCTTTGCACTGGTGGTGACTCTTCGCAATGGATTCGCAACTGAATTCTGGTCTACCAGTTTGCATGCAAATGTATCTCAGGCTTTCACCTATCCAGGCTGCTTGTTCTGCCTTCATACTCGATCGGTGACTCAGACTACATCATCAGGAAGAGAGGATCCTCACCTATATAGAGCACAATCATGTATCACTTATCTCATGCTGTCAACATCACTTGCCTACCCCATGAATTGTGCTCATCTCCTCACGTCTGCACAGAGAGAAGGAAGCAGAAGTGAGGATATGAGCACAATTCATGGGGTAGGCAAGCAATGTTGACAACATGAGATAAGTGATACATGATCGTGCTCTATATAGGTGAGGATATCCGAACGTCTCCCTGTCAGACCCCACGCAGGGAGACGTTCGGATTACTTGGATTCCTGCAAGTCGCCAACAACTACTAGGAGAATAGGTCAATTTTACAAGGACCCTCACCACTCAAAATTCACCTAACTGCGAGCCCCTCTTTCTTGGCCTCGAGATAAGTCCGAGGAGCTGCTTTCATGAAGGTCGGTAGCCTTTGCAGATTGCGTCGGGAGCGAGGAACCGATCGAATGCGAGCCGTCAAAAGACTCGGTTTGAGTGGTGGTCGGAGCTCGCCAAACCTTGTCGGCAATTACGAGTAAGCTTCCAAGCATATGTCGCCGTCATCGTGCTGAAGAGAAATATCAGGCATGGTCCGGGAGAGAGGACAAAGGAAGCAACATACCAGTCCCGCCGTGGGAAGCACGACCTGCAAGGCAAGTCTCTCAGAACATTGTCGTGTGCGTATACCCCCGAAAAATGATCTTATGCAAGCAACCTCGTCCGCCTGAGTCATTGTGACCTTTCGTCAGCAATCGGGAGGGAAAAACGACATGCTGTGCGCACCTCGGGAAACGATAGTCCCAATTGCACGCCCCGTAACTCTGGCTCGCTTAACAGCGCTGAGGGGATGTTCGGACGAGCGATCGCCAAGGATCGTCGCAACGTGCAGCGGCGAAAGCATTGAGATGTCGACGACATCGACGATGGGGACAGGGCAACCCGGTTTCGAGCACTGCCCGACGGCCAATGGCCCTTTCGTTTGCCTATACTGCTCCAGTCAATGATGTCCTGCAGCCGACTTGAATGGTGCATACAGTTGTGCGTCAATGGCTGCACGCCGTGCTCTGCTGTCCTGGTCGTCCTTGTGAGCCGAGAAGGGGCGATGGAGGGTAAGGTGCGCTATTCGAGTCGATAGGCTTTCAGGCAGCCTCAATGTCGTTGGAGACAGCGGCACAGTAGCTGAGCATCGCGTCAGGCCAGTATTGAGGCTGGGTAACATGGTGCGCGCGCACAGTGAGAGCGCAGATCCAGGCAGGACCGATGTAAGGAGATGCCCCAAATCGACAAATGCAGACATGCGCTTTCTCGAGCGGAGAAGAGTGCATCTCGAGGTCCTGCAATCGTAGTCGAATGTAGACACGAACTGGAGTAATCCATCCCAAGAAGAGTTAACGATCTGAGTGCGTACATCCATTGACGTGGCATCCATCTCCTTCGGCAAGCCAATTACCAGAAGAAGCACCATATGAGGCGAAGGTAATACGTTTGCGACTGAAAAGTCACATATGAGAAGGGAAAGACGTGGGTAACGCGGAAACTCACGCATCTTGATGCGTTGGAGAGGAATCCTGACGCTGTACCTTCCAATGTCTGCTGGGGAGATCATAGTAGCTGAAGGAACGGGGAAGAGCCGAGGTTCCCACAGCGCTGCAGCAACTTCAAACCCAGCCAGGAACGGGAGGGTACAGACGGAGACCTGTGAACGCTTGCGGTCGGCCACCGGTGTGGGTACCACAGCCTGGGGAGGAGCTGAACGCTTGAGCTAGTTTGTCAATATCTGCTCTACCAAATCCGCGAGAATGTGCCGAGGACTGCAGATGCCGAGGCATCAGTGGACGAGACGTCAAATAGAAGAGTGAACATACTATCCCAGATTCCTCCATAACTCCAAGGCACGGAAGAAAGTGTGCACATTCTCCACTTCCCGAACTTGCATTACGCAATCCACCAACCTGTAGGTTTGCTGAGGGGGGAACTGGCTCCTTTGATGTGAGACTCACCGAGTGTATGGAGCAGGAAGAACAGTTCTAAGAAAGCATGCAGTGGCAACAGCAGTGAAGTTGTCTCTGGATAGAAGTGACACCTTCTCAAGACGCTTGAACATATAATATTCATTGGGCGGGAGGGGTTTCCCAATCAACGAGATGCCAAATGCGCTGCCCATCTCTTCATATAACGCGCCTGTGTACCTATCATCATATTTGCGTTATAGATCACACAAAGTGGTTTGCAGTGGTAAAATGACTCACGTATAGGTTCTGGAGCTCAAGCTGAGAGCGAAGAGATCTGGACGCAGTAATCCACCTTCCCGTTTACCGAATGGAGAAGATCGCACGACGTGAAGTACGCCTCATCGTAAGGCTCCAACAGGCTAGTACCCGTCGTCACAGTCGCCAACAGGACGCCTCTGACTCGCATCACCGTATCAGATATGGTCTCTGTAGATTGAGTCCATTCACACAGAGTCAGGGACATTCGAGGCATGTACCCGGTCGAACAGTAAAGGGAATTACTCGAGTCTAGGTAAAGTCTTGAGCTTGATTTCCTCCACGACGACGAATCCATCTCCGAAAAGGGCCTCGACATATATATGAGCGTCGAGAGAAAGCTCGATGCACGACGCCGTGCCTATAACGGGGGATAGAGGCGACTCTCGGCGATTGATGAGATTGTTCTTCATCGCCTGTTTTGCGATTCTTTGTCGTTTGGCCGCCTCAGTCCTAGAGACATCGTCGAAATTGAGGGCGGCAGCACCAGAGTCGTCGTCAACTGGTCGTGACTCAATAGCAAGCGTGCCGCTTTGAAACCTTCAGGCGAAGAGTCAAATCATCAGGCGAAATGATGTCTAAAGCCTTCGTACAGGTTTCCATTGCTGGTTGGTACTGTCCATCCTCGAGCTAGTATAAGATCAGATTGTGTATGACGAGACTTCACGTAGTGTTACACCTGTGCAGCAGCTAGATTCGACAAATATACCTGTCCGATGTTAGTCTACGACGCGACGCGACGCGCTCGGAGCACACATATAGGAACAGTGGGGTCAAGCTCGGATGCCTGCTTGTAGACTGAGATAGCCTCTTTAATCTTTCCTTGGCCGTATTTCTGATTGCCTAACGCTTTGAGCTTTTCGGCTGCAGACATGACGGTGGTGAATAGAACCGTTCGGTCTGGCGATTGACCTTGGTCAAAGTAATTGGCAATAGACCTCGGTGATTGCCGTGAGACTCCAGGCGGAGATTCCGACCGACTCTGTGCGGCGTGCGCAGAGTCGCAGACGCCGCAGACAGCGCTGTGACTGAGACTCCGCTCTGAGTTCAAAGACTCACGCCGCCGCACAGTGCAGTCATCATCGGCGTCGTTCAAGATACACACATGAACGGATATGCAGTCAACATTCCAGAGTATTCTACAGAACACGACTACTCGATACTCAATCATTGAGGCAAGAAGACTGACGCGGAAGCTACTGTGTGCGCCTGTTGGTCCATCTATACAAACGCACGGAGACGGCGGCGGACTCGCTATTGGTTCCCTCTCACCTTGTGAAGGCCGTGCGAGAGCCACTTCTGCGTCCTCTGTACATTCCGAGGCAAATGCAGAGCTAAGCCACGGATTACGCAAAGACAGGAAGGACCCCAGATCACAATGTGCGCCACAAGGGTACTTTACTCAAGTATGGAGGTTGAACGTCGCCCGTGATATTCGCAAAGTGGACCTGAAAAGTTGCCGCGGCCGGCATTTCTCGGAGGATCGTGGGCAGCTGTATAGCAGCCACAATCTCTTTATTTGGACAAACAGCTGCACGTGATGCGTAGCCCCCAGTCCAATTTTGGCCTAGCCGTCTACCCGACCAGCAAATTCCTCAAGACTCGATAAAATGGCCCGCACAAGTGCGTATCGCTGTCCTTGTCTCTGGTGGTGGGATCAGGCGTTGCTCGAGACGGCGAACGATGGCGAAACTATGGCTGGACGTATGCTCACATAACCATTTCCGCAGACTTGCGCACCGGTCTCAACAAGGGCTTCCCGACCACCCCCATCGCCAAGACTGTGCGCCCCAGCCACCGCAAGGGCATCCAGAGCACAAAGACCACCTTTGTCCGCTCTGTCATCCGGGAGGTCGCCGGATTCTCTGCCTACGAGAGGCGGGTGATGGAGTTGTTGAGGAACTCCAAGGACAAAAAGGCGAGGAAGTTGACCAAGAAGAGGGTGCGTCGCTGTGCTTTGCGCTAGTGTTGCTTGACGGCTCATCGCCCCATCCAGCTCGGTACGCTCTTGAGGTCAAAACGCAAGCTCGAGGAGCTCTCGAACATCATCCAGGAGAGCAGGAGGGCTGGCCACTAAACTTGCACTCGACCTGTCCCGGTTATGCCCTACATATGCGCCATGTAATACATGATCGTTATGCACTGTCTGCGACGCTGTATTCCGCCCGGTGTATGATAAGAGGTTTTGAAAGCTGCTGACTATCTATTCGACGCTAAGGATTCATCGTCGTGCACTGTGCGCGACGCAAAGTGAATGGACTCTGCCATCGACAGGCCTTCTACGGCTTGCGACCCTCTGCGATTGTGGACAGCCCTACTCTCAAAGACACTGCATCTGTGGTTCATCTGATAATCGACTGCAAGCAGGACGGCTATTGGGTAGATTCCCTATCAAAATGTCAGTATGTGCGCTCATCCACAAATGGTCAATCTTACCGCGATGTGCGCGTTGACTGGGGCGTATATGTCGCCCAGCGTCCCATACGGCAAGCGTATCGTGCTAAAAACGAGGACAAGCACCTGTACATTGTTGAATCAGTACCGGCGCCTGCTTGCTGAGCGCTGAGCACTGGCTTACACAAGAAGTACAGTACAGAATGCCTGATTCCAGGAGAAGTATCAAGACTTGCACAGCTTTCGATTTTCCTGTACGCAGCTCTTTATGAATCCATTTTCGTTGCCGCCTCAAGACACCTCTTCAGTTCATCGAGCATGCGTTTTGGTGTAAGCTCACCAAGCCTTCAGTCCAATCAAAGTAGTGGCCAGGACGTTGGTCAATATTGACAATGATATGGCTATGATCTGGCCGTAGTCTATCACGTCTGTGCAACGCTTGCTGTTGGCAATGTGAGCCATCAACGCTATCCGAGTGCCTATCGTCGCCGCAAGGGAAACTGCAGGCAATGTCAAGGCTTCAACGAGTCGCCGAATATGATTGTAAGAGACGAACCAGTGCTGCAAGCGAGGAAGATCATTGACATTCTCAGTGCTCGCCTGGCCGTTCGGTCGTCGCAAAGCACCCAAGCACGCCAAACAACGATGCAATCACACAGCTCGTACTATATATGCGACAAGTCAGTTCTTGTTGATTCATAGGCGGTGTGGCACTCACATTGATCAAAATGACAGAGTTTAGCAAGGTAGGGTACTCTATCTCCTCATTGATGAGTCGAATGAAGCGATTCACCGTCTTGTGAATAAGGCCAGCAATATTCACAATCCAGTATACAACGGAGATCCCAAACATGAATAGAATCATGCAGAAGAAGAAGCGACGCGTTCGTGAATGGAGCCCCTGCTTTCTACAGTTCTTGTTAAGTAGCCTGCACTGTGAAGCATGGCACTTCGTTCGTACAGCATCTTCCGAGTCACATAGGCCACAAGGACAATGTAAGTGCCTATAATAGATGTTCACGTCCTCGAACCTAAAGAGACCAAGACTTGGAGGTAGAGGCTCACCAAATATCAGGGTCTCCAAAAGCGCCTGTACGCTATTCACGATTTGGCGGACGCCATAGTCGTGCAGTAAGGCCACTGATAGACTGATATCTGGCATGATGAATGATGAGAAAGAACGGCAGACATTTACAATACTTGCAAGACGAGTGCCAGTGATCCAGAGTCAATGAGCGCCGACTCGGAACTTCGTTATCCACGCTTGTTCCTTCTTGTTTAGTATCACCATCACCGATCGCTCCAAGAAGCTACCACCGTATGCAGCTTTCTGCTCTTCAGCCATCTTCTTGAATAGTAGTCAAGGCGCTCGGGCTGTAACCAGACACGAGGGCAGACGGCGACTTTGGAGTCTAACGACGGTAAATGCCACGGGCTCGCCTGTTCGAAAATGATTTCTGATGCCATCATGATCTACAGGCAGTGGTTCCAGCCTCCGAAGATGCATCGATGAGCGCTGAGCGCTGAGCGTCAAGAGACGAGATGAGCTACCCGAGTAATCATTCGAAGTATAATGATGGGTCCTGGTCTTCCATATGGATTCTCTGAAACGGCGCTGACACCGCAAAGCTCGGCGAGCAACAGGCTCAGTTGAACTTCAGAGCGACCCGTCCCTCGTCATCCCCTTGCTCTTAGAGAGGTACTACTGTACTCGAGCCAATTGTAAAGCCCTCTGGATGCTCTTATCACATACCATTTGTGACCATCGGGACTTGCTGTCGCGATGTACACAAACGCGCCACTGGCAACGTTACTCTTCTACATCGAGCTACTTTCTGTGGCTACCGCTCCCATCGAGGCAAATCGGAGAGACTCTAGATTTGATCTGTCTGCCCGCTGGGATCCGCTCGTGCTCTGGCGTTGTCGACCAGTGTCCTCAAACACAGTACCTCCGTTCCTGTTCTGATGGTCGACCGCTAGCAGCACAACTATTGGGTAGATTCCCTACCCAAGACTTAAGGCAGAGGACACATGGAAAGTTCGTCAAAACTTACGGCGATCTGTACATTAATGGGAGTGTACACGTATCCTAGAGTTCCACTAGGCAAACATATCATGGAGCTGACCAGTACCGTCACCTGTCGCCCACGTAAGTGTGTAGTTCCATGTGTATCGTGCAAGCTTACACCAGAAATACAGTAGAACAAGCCAGATTCGATGAGGAGGATCATGATTTTCTCTCCTCTGGAGTTTTTTGTCCGCGCAATGCCTAGCTCTTTGCGAATCCATTGCCGCTGCCGCCTCTGCGTGTTGTTCAGCTCAAACATGCTGCTCACATCTCCCCGAAATTGAATGTACTCACCAAGCCTTCGCTGCGATGACAGAGGTAGCCGTGATATTCGTGAGGAGCGACAAGACTAGGTTTAGAATCTGGCTATATTTTATTGCCTTGTTAACGGTCGCGCTGCCCGGCGCATGTGCGACCAATACTACGCGGAGGCAGATCGTAGTCACGACCGAAGCTTAGGTTCAAGGTATCAGCTATAGTATCTCAACGAAGTGTACCTCAGACTTACCGGTGGTACAAGTCAGAAAACCCATTGAAAGTCGAAGAAACCTCCTATAGATCTGTTCATCACCGTGACTGCATAGGACCCAAGCACGCCAAATAACGACTCCATCTGTGAGTGCATACTGAAAGCCAACTATTTGGTAAGCGTTTCGATAGGTTGACCACTTACATTGACCAGAATTATCGCATTCATCAAGGTAGGATAAAGAACTTCCTCATCTTTGCGCGTAAGGAAGCGTTGGATTGCTCGTTGAATGAGGCCGACGAATTCCACGGCCCAATACAGAGTTGAGAGCCCAAACATGAATGGCATCATGGAAAGGATAAGACGCCTTGACGATGAACTGATACCCTGCCTTCTGTTGTTTTATTAGCCTCATTGGTAGAGTCAAACCGAAGAACGGACATACAGCATTCTGTGGACAAAGTAGCCCACAAGCACACTATATATCCCTGCCCAACAAGTCAATTAGAACCAACGTTGACTGATTATGCCACTTGCCGAAAAATACCGTCTGCAGAACGAGCTTTATGGAGTCCACGATTTGTGTAATGCGGCCTCGCGCAGCAAGGCATCGGACTCTGCTTCTGCAGCGATGACTGGCATCGCAGACTAGAGCTTACGGGGAGGACTACACTCGAAGAAAGGTGTGGTCTTATAGGTCGACTACATATGTCGCATTATACTAACTAACAAAGCGGGCGGTAGATCAGACTTGACTCTTGACTCTTGATCCTCATTTGACGGGTTCTGCTCGGGCTTGAAACAAGATGCAGACCCATTCAATAGTCCTGCATCAGTCCACCATGCTACCTGTTCTGATGGCATGTCAATAAAGTTGGGTTTGTATAGCCAGGGTGTAGGTCGATGAGAGTTCCTGGCCCGCTGGCCGCTCGTGCACCCTCGGGAGATCCGACGCTTTGGGGGCTCTTCGTCATCGATCTCCTACTCAAGATGTTCGGCATTGCTGTGTGATTCTGGCTATGCATTCTTGGGACCACAGAGGCTCGAATCTCCTGACGGACCGGAAAGATTTGGTGTGAGATATCTACTTAGTTGAACACTGAGGAGTAACTGATGGATTTGAGCCCTGATGCCCAAGCCTTTCTGTAGTGTCATCTCATGTCCTTATCAGAGGCCGCCCCGCCCATAAGTTCGCAACCAGCGCGACTTGGTTCACGAGGTTTACACGAACGTGCCACCTTCTAGACCGTGTTGCTTTCTGTGGCTGCCGCTCCCCTCGACGCGAAGCGTAAGGACTCGAGATTTGATCTATCTGCCCGCTGGGACCCTCTCATGCTTCGGCGTGTTGGACCAGTACTAGTGGGCTCGAACACAGTACCTCCGTTCCTGCTCTGATGGTCGACCGCCAGTAGGACGACTATGGGGTAGATTCCCTACTCAAGATCTCAGGTAGAGGACACATGAAAGGTTGTCGAGAACTCACGGCGATCTGTACGTTTATGGGAGTGTACACGTCTCCTAGAGTTCCACTAGGCCCGGGCAAACGTATCAAGGAGCAAATCAGTACCGTCACCTGTCGCCCACGTAGTAAGTGGGTAGCTCCATCTTCATCGTGCAAACTTACCCCGGAGATACAGTAGAACAAACCAGACTCGATGAGAAGAATCATCATTTTCTCTCCTCTGGAGTTTTTCTTTCGTGCAATTCCTAACTCCTTGCGAATCCATTGCCGCTGCCGCCTGTGCGTCTTGTTCAGCTTGTGCTAGCTCAATCTATCCAACACACTACCTACCATGCTTTCCCCGCGATGGCAGAGGTAGCCGTAATGTTGATCAGGAGCGACAAGACGAGGTTTGCAACCTGGCTGTAATTGATTGCCCTCGTAACGTTCGCATTGCCTGCATGTGCGAAGATGACGATGCGGAGAAGGATTGTGGTCATGACTGAAGCTTGGGTGCCATGTATCAGTATATTAGCGGGGAGAGCCACAACGGAGACGAACTTACCAGTGGTACCAACGAGAAAGCTGATTGAAATTTGAAGACACCTCCTGTACGCCTGGTCGTCACTGCAGAGGACCCAAGCACGCCAGATAACGACTCCATCCGTGAGCAGGTACTGGACGTCAACATGAAGAGGGTATGTGTTACAAAAGCTGACTCACATACATTTATCAGAATGACTGCATTCAGCAAGGCGGGATACTCGATTCCCCCGTCTGAGTGCGTGATGAAGCGATTTATCGTTCGATGAATGAGACCTGCAACATTCACAGCCCAATAGACAGTCGAAAGCCCAAACATGGATAGCATCGTGTAGAATATGAGGCGTCTTGTCCTTGAGTTGAGTCCCTGCTTTCTGTAGTTCTGGTCAGCACTCCTTCCGCGCAAACGAAGAGCCAAAAAACAAACATACCGCATCTTGTGGGTCAAGTAGCCCATGAGCACTGTGTAGATCCCTGTCAAAGGGTGAATATCGTCAAACTGGAGAAACTCGCGCAACTTACCGAAAAACAGTGTTTGCAGAACGACTTGTATAGAATTCATGATTTGCTGAATGCCAGCCTCGCGCAGCGAGGCGTCGTATATTGGATCTGCAGCTATGACCGGCATCGCAGAACAGGCGTTTGGTGAGCACTGAGTACCGAGTAGCTGACTCGGACGTGTGGTCCATCTCATATATCTCAAACTGAGCATCTTCAATCAGCGCCCGAAGTGACAGAAACAAGAGGCGAATCAGTTACAAGGAGAACTCAACGAAAGTTTATGAGGCTGTATGCACCATGTGTCAGTTCATTAGAGGGATAAGTATAACATCTGAATTGGACCTGCCTTAACGTCACTAATACGCGTTCGGCACCTACACCGGTGGCGGTATGATTTGGTAAACGTCTCTGTCTGGTGTTATATAGGTCGCAGGAAGTTCCTGCCGACTCTCATAATCTCCATCCGCCCGTGCAGCATTCAAGAACTCGGCGGTTCGTGAACTGTTTGCCATCTATCTTGTACCAAATTCCGGTGTTACTGATTAGCGCCGTGCAGTTCGTCGAACCAATCGACATCATAGGGCACCGACTGATGGGCGGGTGATGTAAAGCTATGGCACTCAGACAATCCCGGTACTTCTTACGAAGAATCTCGCAATGACAAGACAAATCGTGGCCGTGTGCATTGTGGCGCATTCTGGCCGAGATATGTCTTGACTTCACGTCACAGTCCCAGGGACTGCCCGTTTAACGTGTTGGGCAAACGGCCCAGGACTGGTTAGCGTGGAATACTCTGCAGCCAGCGTTGTCTCGCGTTACCTGCCACCGGACTAGAGTAACTCTGATGGTGATTCTGTACTTCATCTTTCAGCTCCAGAATGCCATAGTTCACAAGAGGAACTTCGAAATGCATGGGAATAGATTACAAGATGCGGGATAAGGATGCATACTAGAAATACAAAGTACCTACTTATTATCATGCGCGATTCTTGGCTGATCTTCTCGTGTGTCGAATTTCAGAAGGCCACGGAGATCCGTCAAGTATCACTACAGGGATTACACGAGATCGTGATTATCGGGAAGGGAATGATAGACGCAGTCAGGATATAACACACCATGATTCATACACCTAGGAAGAAGCATAGCTTTCCTTGTGTGCGCCTCGTTGTAGGGGGTCACATCTATCAATCAACATACAATGAAACGAACCTCTGCTTCACCCCGCCTCGTTATGCTTCTCGCTCAGGTGCCGCTCCAACGTGCTTTGGGATGAATAGAACTTGGACAGCGGACATAGCGGACATCGCCAATTGCTACCGCGTCCATGTTGTCGGACCTCGTGCCGGAGGCGGTCGTGTTTCCGGGAGAAGCCCTCGGAGCACCCAGAAATCGTGCACACAAACGGCTTGGGATCGTTTGACCGTCGGTGCGTCAACATGTGTACATTGCGCGTGTAGCTGCGCGTGAACCAACGACCACAGTCCGGGAAGAGGCACGGATGGGGGCGAAGCGCGTTGCCCTCAGTCGTTGGAGGGGACACGGGTGCTGAAGAATCCGACAGATCCGAGCGCGCCGAGGATATAGGCTCATCCTTCGTTGAGCTCGGGGGAGAGTATGAATGCGATGTCAACGCTGGGGTCGACACGTATGATGAAGCCGCGGATGAAGGAGTGTACGACGAGGACGGCGTTGAGACCGGCACGGGCATATGCGGTGAGGAATGCGACATGCCATATGAAGAGTGTGCAGGGAGTATGTCAGATGCGGGGGAAGGGGGCAGATAAGGAGTAAATGGCTGCTGCTGGAGAGGAGATATATCTGAAGCATTCTCCGAGCCTTCTACGTATCCTGCGATCCAAGAAATCAGAGTTAGTTTTTCAAGAGACGAGGAGGAAGGCTAACCAGATGTAAACTCTGACCATCCCAACGTCTCGAGTGCTGAAAATGCGTCCAGCGGTGAGAAAGACTCAGACATCTGGAACGCTTGTCTGTTCAGAAATGTGTCGAGCTCGCTGGGAGGTGTGGGTAGTTGGAAATAATTGTTGGGAGCTTCAAGTGCTGGAGAATCTTTGTAGGATAATGGATCCATGGAGGCGGGCACCAAGGAGGTGATTTGGGAGTCCAGATATGAGTCTGAGAGCAGACGACGGTCAAAGCAAGTCGCGTCAAATGGAAGTCTAGAGAACTCACTGTTCTCGTTGTATTCATCTTCCCAATTCCAACACGAAGGCTCTGTGAGCTGGCCATCGCAATGTGAACGTGGTGTAGCCCACATAGTAACTAGAATGTCGTCGTCTTGCTTGACTGTGGATAGGCGGAGTTGAAGGTCGGGAGGGATTAGCGGCGTCGCAAGCGAGGATGAACTGGGCTTGTTAAGCAAAACGGCATTGCCATCTGAAATGGAGACTTTGAACTGGACCCGCCCTCGAGCGAGTTCGTTGAGTGGGAGAGTAAGGGCCATGGCAGGAATCCGAGGGGAGATGGTGGGCCAGGGTCAGCCGAATGCACTCTGTTATACGAAGTCCGTGGATCCAAGGACTTTGCATTCCGCCCAGAGAGGAAACAATACATGGCCGTGTACAAGCGATGAAACCTTTCTCCGTTGAGAGCCGTCATGTCGTCGTTAGCCGACACTCAGTGTAGCGTTACGTCGAGTCATTCATTTTGCTGCATTCCGGCCCAGAAGTGGCGAACCCGCAAAAGCACCTGATTCTAGCCAATTCCAGAGAGAGCAGCGCACACCACGGGTTTGCGACAGACAAGTTCAGTCGGCTCCAGCCCAGAGATGCAGCCAAGTATAGCGATGTTGACACATGTCGAGGACAGAGTCAAGTGCAGACTGTGCAGTGACGGGCAAAGCAGAGCTCCACGAGGGTCCAGGCTGCACTGAGACGGGTTGAAACTCCGCGGGGGGCACCCCCCCCGGGCCCCCTTTTCACATTTTCTCTACTGTATACAGTGATGAGATCTGTGCAGCTGTGTACACTCTGCCATTCTGCTTGGGCATTTCGTCGCAATTATCCACATAGCGGGCTCGTCACCATCCGAGCATGCGTACGACCTGGCAATGACCTACGGGGCTTTTCCGCGTTCCTCATTCGGGCTTTGCCCTCTCCGATCATTTGACTGCACTCTCTCACTCTCCATCTAACGGCGTGGATCTTCAGGACTGTCTTCGTCTCTTCCATCATCCCACGGCCCTCTGCGATAGACTTTTGGACCCAGACTCTGGAAGCGACACTCGGATCCCAAGGACGTCTCTGCTTTTGTTGTGGCGCAACTGATAAATCTACCTCGGGTTGTGTATTAGTCTAGCTCAAGCACCTGGCCATGAGAATGGAAGAGTCAGGACCATGCAATGGTCGGCCAAGGTGGGGCGGCTCACTGGCTACCGAATCTGACTCCACTTCATACCTCGCGGCTTCCGAGGAACTGCGCCTATCCCGCGCAAGCGCCTCGGCGGGGTACCTCCCCACTGCTCTGAATCACTCTTCGTGACGCCTTCCATTCGTCATCTAGCCTTCGCCTCTTTCACCGTCTACATACTCGGGTTCGATGGAATCAAAGGCCATGGTGTTTGACAATAATCCCAATGGATCACTGCATGACTTCCGCAACGATAGTCTCGAGTAACATCATGCTACGCCTCAGCTGCGAACCTTGGCCCTGACATGTTCAAACTGGGATGACACCATGAGCAGGATCGAAAGGTCCCATGTGAATGGGGATGCGTTCGTTTGATGGCTCTTTCTGGCAACAGCATGCTTGGCGTCCTCGTACACCTTGGGTACGCGCGTTCTCGGGTGGGTCCACCTCCGCCGGCCTGCTTTGACACCAGTTGACGACGTCATATCCTTAGCTATCCGTCGTAGGAGCGCTACCGAGATTATACTTCGAACACGAGCTACACGGCTGACTTTGGTATCTCCTGGTACCATCGTATCTGATCCTACATGTGAATAATCTCAAGCGCTTCCAAAGATCACATTTTGTGAATGGTTGGCGGCCTCTGTGTTCCCAATCAAGACTGTTCGGCCACACGATGAGTGGCGATGCGTGTATATCGGAAAGGGTACTTTTGCAGGCAGATCTTGCGACGCTCTCACTTGCCTATTTGGTCTTTCCGTCCTCAAGGCGCAGACAATGGCGTTTCGAGGCCACTGCCTCTGCGGACGCGCCGTTTCCGCCATATAATCAAAAATACATTGTGAGCCGCCGAATTCAAACTTACTCATATGTTTATGCCTTCGATGTCATTTCAACAGATGCACTTTTCGGTATGAAATGCAGTGTCAAGCTTCGAGGCCCGTATGATAAAATCACTCACGAGAAGAACGTGACGGCCGCCCACGATTCGCGATGCAAATAACAATCCGATTCATTGATTTCTTCCAAGATGAAGTCTCGAAATTCGCGGCAGAACTCCGATTTTCGATTGTTGTGGTCCCTCGCCGCTAAGCAAACACTAGTACTGGCAAATCCTACACAACGAATGGGAATACATACGCGGATGTTCCAGGTTGCTCCACCCCAAGCTCGTCTTTCCGTGTACTTCTCGTTCGATTGGCTCGGGCAATGGGCCGCCTTCCCACATCCACCTTCATTCTCGAGCATCGTGCATCATGGCCACGCCAATGAACTCTATACGTGTTCTAATGGCTTTTTCTATGGGCAATTGAGCTCATAGATTCTACTCGGCGCCATAATACAAACAATCCACGATGGACTCCCGATTTCCCGAAGGATGGGGAGACATCTTTTGATACGCGAAGCGAGCAGGTCGACCAATAAGCCCGCGTTTTGACGTCGCTTGCGCATGATAGTATTGGGAGATTCACTGATTGAGGATGTCTAGGTGTGTCCACTGCTGTCGTAACAATCGTGGCTGCAACCTCGCCGTCTGAGGACCGCCGCGTTCCTCCGGGATCGAGCTATCAACTATGTTGCTATATGGGCGGGAGGTCTGAAGTCCAGAATGGAAGAATATACTACACGAGCAGATGATCTTGCAACTGTGATCGTTATATAATCAACGCGCTTGTGGCGGCGTCCAGAGTCTAGACGAACAAGAGATACTCTACTAGAAACGCGTGACGCAAGCCAGTCGTGGTGACGAGCCTTTGGCTAGATGTTGATTGACATTGTAAATGTTCCGTCTGCCATCAGTATAGAACGTCGTCATAGAGCTACGTGAACTGGAGGTACTCAACCCCCGCAACAGTACACTTCCATCATTCAAATCAACCTCTTTCAATTGCGTCGCAGCGAGAAAGTCCCGACCTTCTTCGACTTGATCAGGATGATGTATCAGCATCAGGCGTACATTCAAGTCTTCTTTCCCATAGTGCATAACTAGAACGCGAATATACATAGGTATTGACAATAGATAAGCAACTAATCCGAGAAATCATGAGTATACGTCGTGAAGGCCATTAATCGAGTGTATGATGGTGTGGTATAGCTATGTGTATATGCATGCGACTGTAAGGACCGTGTGGATACATATGTGCACCGAGGGCGCAATGCTCTAAGCCCGTATCCCGCTTATCCATCCATCCTCTTGAAGCTAGCAAGCATCCTGTCGATATGCAGACAAGTGGATGCTGCCGTGGCTGGCTATGAGGGCAAGGTGTCCTCTAAAGCGCGCTTCTCCTCTACAAGCCTCTCCAAACTCCGGCTGGGTGACGGCATACGTATTTTCGATACCCAGGTCCATCTACCTCGGTTTTCCGTTGCCTCTTCGGATGATGACGACTTCAAGAGGGCGCGAAGATAATCACGACCGAGGATAGGGGCGAGGGAAAGGAAGGATAGGAAGACAAGCTTGAGAATGATCTCTGGGGAGAGAAGGAGAGAGGAGATGGTTTGTGGGGTGGGGGATGGTGCAGAGGCGACAGTCTGGAGAATGTCTCCGATCTGATAAGAGTGTTAGACGGCGGGTAGCGGCGTGGGTGGACAAGCGACTTTACCTGACAAGTCACAGCGGTCCAAGGTAGAGAACCAATGAAGGCACCCAGGAAACAGTCCGCGATAGGTACGCCAGTAACACCGCACGCGATGTTTATGCCGGACCAGGGAACGACACCGATGAGTCGAAGAATAGAGAGACGTATCCAAGGCGAAGTCTCAGAAGCCTTTTCCGTCTCCTGCTCTGATTTTGTTCCTTCGAGCGCTGATCGTGTGAGGTCGAGCGCTTTGGGGAAGAAGTGCATGAGGAATGGAGCAAGGGGCTTGGATAGGAGCGTGGCGCAGATGGAGCCGATGGTGGTGAGCAGGGTAAGGAGAAGGGTGGCATACGCAGGAGAAAAAAGAGCGCCGGCCAACACGTTCTGGACCAGGTTGAGTCAAGTAGAGAAGGAGCAAGAAATGAGGAACGCACCCAGATGACACTACCGGGTACCGACCATGCATGCTTGAAGACGGCGGTTATTGAAATTATGGCGAGGACATGCGCCAGCTGCGCTGACCCGCTCTGTGAATAGCCATGCAAATCGCGCCCCAGTTGCGAAACGTCTGCCAGAGTGTGCGGCCACGATACAGCTATGGGCAGCGAACGGAATAGCACGAATACCAGCCCTGCTGATACGGGGAAGGAACAGATCACCAGGAATATTGGAAAGTGGACTGAAGGCATGCGCGGCGATGCATCAGCAGGTGGTTTCTCGTTCATCACGTTGCCAAATGAGGTCTTTGTGGCGGACGCTGATATGGGAAGGACGAGCTCGTCCTCCTCGCGCGGCGTCGAGGGCGCCGACCAGGGTATCGTGTGCGTGGGCGCATGCAGAACATGGAGAATGCGCGAGGCAATGAGAGCGAGCATGGATGGCGCCTCCAAGGAGCTGTCCGCGTCGGGGACGGCGTTGTCGAGCTCAGCGGGCGGGGTTGGCGGCGGTGGCTGGAGGGCTGGTATGCTTCGACGACGGCCCAGAGAGCGGATGGTGAGCGGGGGGCGTAGAGTTGTGGACGATGCTCGGTGGCGAATTGGAGGAGGAGGGGACAAGTTGGCTTCGGTCATGGCAAGTCGTAGGGGCTCGGAAAACTTAAACACGGCCAGGGGCCTTCTCATATATCTAAGCGTGATTACTCTGGGCGACCCTGACGCCTGCTTCTTGGCGACAGCGTCTGAATCCGGCCGAGCTGCCGAGCGCGGTCTCGGCCATTCCCCAGCTCTCCCGCTCACCGTCGTCGCCGCGCTCGCAGCACAGTGCGTCGTTCACAGCCTCAGCAGTTGGGCCAGTGTCCTGCTTTGCCTCGTCGTACGATCCTGATCGCTCCAGTTCATTTCATCGCCTCTCTTTGCCGCCCGTGAGTCAGCATTGATGTGGCATCGGGATTCGGCGGGAAGACAATAGATAGCACATGGTCATCCTTGCAGTAGCTCTCAGTCATCCCCAACGTCTCAGCTTACTCGAACTTCCGATAGCTTGCTAATAACCCTTCGGACCAGGCCTATTTTCTGTCTTTCTTTCCGCCTTCTGCCGAGCTAACAGGCCCTGGATGCAACGTCCAGTACTACACTGCTTGCCCAGGAGCGCAGTCGGTCTGCCAGTCTTCAAACACCAAGAAGCTACACGAAACGTATGGACTTGGTGCATATAGCCTCCAGCAGCATATTAAGGGGGCCCGCGCAGCTCGCGTTCGCGATCAGGGATGCAAGACGCGTCATTACGCCACATCACGAGGTTAGCGGACGTCTCGAACGCGTAGCCGCTGACGTTGAGCACTGTTAGCTCACCCAGCTTTGAGTGGGCATTAGAGCGATCTCGCGATCATAGAGCGACACGCTCTCCCAACAGTGCTGCCCGTATTTGTCCTGCGTGCTTATCCCGCATCAGTAGCGAGCGAGAGTGCGATCGAGACCGATAGGTTCGAGATTGTCGTTTGTACTTAGCTCGCTGCTCCCTGGTGCTTCAAGCTCCAGCTTCCAGGCCGAGTAGTTTCTTCGGAGTTGTAAGAATTGCTAATACGGCTATGAGTTAGTCCAGTCCCAACAAGCAGAGCTGATCCGCATCTCAGCTTCGTGAGTCTCATCAGACTCATGACCCAAACTTCTGTTATCGTGCACCTTCTGGCCGTTGATTCAAATCATCTGGCACGGACGTCGCCCTCGTCAGCCACAACTGTGCACCGCCTCTTCCGGATGGTACCGCCGCTCTTCGAGGACCTGAAAAGTATCAAGCGCAATATGAGCCTTCCGATACTACAGGACTAGCGTGCAGTCTCGCTCCTCTCGGAGCCATTTCTATCAAGAAGCTCCCAAGGATCACATACGAGGAACATGTCGACACTCGGTTAGAGCGGGTCTGGAATGGAATGGCACGCCGGGAAAGCAATTGCCCCCGGTTGAAAACCATTCCTTCAAGTAGACACAATCCTAGATGAGATTTGGAACAAAATAAATTAGCCCACAAACATCGCCCTACAGCCGAACCTTAGCATCTTCGCCAAACACCACGCCTTCTCTCCTCCTCACGGTATTCGCGCATCACCTGAACCGCAACCCAAAGGCAAGGCACGGTCCCGGCTAAGAATCGCAAGCCCTCAAAGCTCCACAAGGCGCGCAAAGCGGGAAGCCCCCCGGAAAAGCCGACTAAATTGGCTGCCATCATCAGAAGAATGTTGAAGGCACCGAGGGTAGCGTGAGCATGTCGCTTCCAGGTCGCCGATTGTATAGACGCAATGAGCGGCGTCAATACGATTTCGGGTAGCACGAACAGGCTCACGAGCCACCCCCAGGCCAGCAATCGCGCTTCGAGGTCATGCCATAATGCGACAAAGGTGAAGACGGCGAGCATGTTGCGCCAGGGGTGCTGGTTTCCGCCGAGGGGGATATAGATGTACTTTAACACCCAAAGGTTGTACGACCGATGCCACCCTCTCCAGAATGCTGAGGGGGAGTAGTTGTTCGCCATGCACCGAATCATGTTTTCGGGTGGATCTATAGCCGGTGAAGGCATCATGGACCACAGACGGAAAAAGCGCCATGGGACGAGAAGCTTCAGCCAGATGAGGATTAGGGACCAGAAAGATAACAGTGAGCTGTTTAGTGGTGAGAGCCCGGTATTTGGGAAGGACCATGCATATATGAAGTGCAGAATGACCTCTATGGTCAGAAGAGGGATGATCAGGCGGATGATGGGGCTAACGAGGGAGACTTTCGGTGGTGATTGGCGCTGCGAGGCAAAGTCGGAGTATGTGATGATGGGCCCCGCAATGTAGAGAGGCGCGTATAGTGCGTAGTCTAGCAATTGGATGAAAGTTCCGTCTGGTGCGTCGATGTTGTAGGAGATTAGTCGGAGCATGGTGATATTCCATGATACGTGCCAACGAGGGTACAGACCGCCATAGGCGTCCAGCCAAGCCAGGCTGGGATGTAGGGAGGCATAAGGGAATCCACCAGAATATGACGCGGCAAATAGCACTGCGACATTGACGGTCCAAGTGAGAGCACGGGATCGTCTAACCGAATATGAAATGACGAAAATCAGCATCACTTTCGCGATGGAAGTCCCATGTAGAACCGAGATGAACACCAATGAAAACAGCAGGTTGAGGTTCCTTCCCGTCGGAAGACGCGTCAAGAGGGCGTGCCCGAGCGCTGCACCGATTAAGGCTGGAAAGTTTGCGCGAAATGAACGGTATTGCGCGTCGCCCAGGTCAATCTTACGACCGGGTATCCAGCCCGGCCACAGGTTCCACGACGGGGTATTTTTGGTGGTGTCGTACCCCACCCAGGCCATCCATGGTACGACAACCGCGATTATAAGGAAGTAGAGCCGAAATTCAGTGGTGCGCCATCGTGCGGGCGTTGTGGAGATGTCGGTCTTGGTGGTGGGTACTGGGACAGTCAAAAGAAACTGCTGGGTTGGCGGTGAGGGTGGCATAGACATGGATGACTGGGAGTCAGAGCATGGCTAGTGGTGGGGGGTAGTAAACTGGATCCGTGCATGTTTCCCGATTGGGAAATTTTATAACACGGCACAGAGCCTGACAAGTTCAAAGTTGCCACGGACTTCGACCATCATAACTTATGTCTCCCGCCTCGGCCCTCTATGTCACCGTGGAATTGCTCGTATCCTGTTGATTTGGCTTGCGTAACTCGCTCATCTCCTACGCCGAGCAATAGCTCAATCGCGACCCGCTCAGCAAGGTGTCTTTCTTGTTGTCTCTCTGGGGCAAAGTCCTTGCCAGTGCGAATGCACCGCAGATTGAATCCGGCCACATGCAAAGCTGAAGAGCAGGAGAAACCATCAAAGTGCGGTTTTTCCTACACCCTTCTCCAATATCGTCATGGAGAACGGAAGGCTCTACATTGCCGCACAAGACGTCAAACAACGGCAAAACATAGTCGGCCAACTTGCACCGGTAAGTTATCTTTCAGTGGGTACTAGAGATCCGGACTAGTCCCACAGATGAGCACCGCTCGCTCTTTGCAGAGCTGTGATGTCCCTTCCCCCATCCAAACTGATTAAGACAGCTGTAATTCGAAGTACAACATTTCCCATTTCACCATTCCCCTTCCCAGATGCGATGATGCTCCCGGGGGACTGGGTATCCTCTTACAGCCGCTTTTCTCGTAGAAGGTGGCGGCGACTGGCTGGTATTGAGACGTTGACACGTGAAGGCTCTTCAAGCCTTGTGATTTTGCATGTTCCACTAGCACCTCCGACATCATCCTTGCTATACCCTTCCGCCGATGGTTGGGCGAGACGAACATTCTTCGCACATGTCCTGTTGACTCTGCGTTCAGGTGTTCTATGCAATATTTTGATCAGCTGGAGTAAAAGCTTCATAGATAAAGTCATTTGCCTAGGCCGACACAACCACCGATTTCGTACGTTCCATCCGCCGAATTAACTGCAGCCACCCAGAACTCGGACGCCCACCCGTCACCGTCCCTCCCGCTCTGATAGTGGTTTGCAACATCCGCAAGATCTGTACCCGCAACAGAATCCTCTATTGGCTTCATCGTCAATCTCCATTGATGAAGAAAGGTCACAAGGATGACAGCAGCTACAATTGCACCTGTAATAGGGTTGCTGGGTGCAAAAAGAGCGAAATCGCCAACGAGCATCATGCAGGCGACGAGAGTCATGTGATGGACAAGTAGCGCATTCAAGGCTCCTCTGTATGGCGATTCCTCTGGGAATTGTCAGATTTGAGGAGGCCCAGAAGCCCGACACTTACGCCCACGAGTGATAGAATCACGAACGAGGAGTTGAACCTCTTTGAGCTCCTCGTGTCGGAATGGGCGGACACGAATAGTCTGCTTTGCGGTCATTGGGGTATATTTACTGGAAATGAGAGGTGAGATTGGGACTTGGAGGTACAAGTTGGGATGAATCAGCAGAGGATGGGCACCAGCAATGCCTTATAGTAGCGTCGCTGTAGTCCGGTCCGGCCACAGAAGACGAGAACCTGTCCCATAAGGAACTAGATAGACAGGGAGGCGTTTCCCAGTCCCCGATGCACCGAAAGAGTTGAGTGCTCCCACATTCCTCGAGTGCTCCCACATTCAGTAACTGATAGCGAAGTCGATGATTTTATGCCCGAAATCTGTGGAAAGACCTCAGTAAGCTATTCCCAATGTAACACCGAGAATTTATACCGCAACGATCCTGCATGACCAGAAAAAAGGGAATGAAAATAGTGACTTGATTTGAAACTTCTGATGAGATACAACAGTAGATATACAGGACAGCGAGACGAAAAGGAGGGCAGCGGAGTATCGCAGCGTAGCCGGGCGTATTGACGGAGATTAAAGTGTTCTCCAATGACGGAGGGAGCGAAGAAGAAAGGTATCGCACAACAGGGTATCAGTATTCTTGCACCATGGCTGCAAAAAATGAGCGTGAGCTGATGGTATCGGCACAGCAAAGGCCGCACATGGTGTCCAGCCATCCTGCTGCAAGGACCCGCTCTCGACCTTGTCCAAGAAAGATCGCATCTTGATCTCGTACGGCGCGAAAAGCTCGTTGAACTCTTCCCTGCTGATACTTGTCGGTCGAGATCCAGCCGGGGTGAGGGCACGCTCCATTCCTTGGCCAATCTCCAGCAGCAATGCATTCTTATGGGCGGTGTTTGCACTGGGAAGCTGGAACGATCGTTGGTCGTAGACTCCTGCTGCAGCGAACTGAAGCGGAACGTACCCTGATCTTGAGTTTGGCAGGAGTAGGCACAGGCGCGGGGAGCTCCAGATTGCGTGACAAAGGTTCTGGTGAGAGAGTGGGAGCGGGACTTGGCAGCTGGCGCTCTTTCGCGCGACGGCTGCTGACCCAAAAGCGCAAGGCAATCGGGTCAATCTGGAGCAGCCTGGCCCAGGTGTTGACCAGCGTTGCCGAAGCGTGCGGCGTCCCATTGAAGAGTGTCTCGAGGTCCTCCATCGTCCTTTGGGATACGCCCTCGATATGACCTTCTGGGACTCGTTCGTGCGATGTACGACTCGGACGCTGCTCTGTCGTCATAGACCTTTTAGACTCTGCTCAAAGTTAGAGTGGATGGTAAGATAGCGAGAATCAGAACACGCACTGCCTGATCTCCGATTTTGAAACCAATGGCCGCATCTGTGGACATCGTAGTCGGCGTCCGCCACCTCCTTGGATACACGTCAGCGGGATGGTCGATTTTCATGAGGAGACGCAGCACTTTTATATGTGCAACAAGATCCTGTATCTGCTCAGAGGTGGGGGAGTGGCTGACGTTGTTGTAGAAATCTGGGGCGCTAGGTGAATTGCGGTCTTCCTCCGGGTTGTCTGGAATCGGGCGTACTCTTCAAGATCGCTGCGCCAGCCGATGCAAGCCGAGGGTGTTTCTTTGGCTGCATGTTGAGCGGTCTACGTGCGTGGATGATACATTCAAAGACAGGTTTTGGCGTGGTGGCGGTGGTGGATCGATGTCAGGTGCACATGTTGGGCATTTTATCAGGTGCCGCTTTCCGCGTCTGGCTCAGACAGCAGGAGATTTGTTCGCGGTTGATTCATGGGACGCGTTCCGCTTCTTTTCACAAGATTTTGTGCGTCGCATATCTCTCAGCGGGCTTCCCAATCGGTTGCAATAGGTAATCATCGCGTCGCGACTGTAGATCGTCGACCAAATTGTGTAAATTTATATTTCTTTACTTCCATTCCTATTCATCTCGAATCACATCCAAGGCGTGGTCCTCTTCAACACTGATTGTTCTGGTGAAGTGGTCCTTTTACCGCCTGAGGAACAGGGATGATTCGTAAGCGAGAGCGAGAGCGAGAGCGGGGTAAACCCACTCTTCCTCGACCTCTCAACACATCCCTCTTCGCAACCACGAGGGCAGCTGAACTCGAGCTGAACTATAGTACTATCGCTATGGCGCCCATACGAACACATAATAAGACGCGCACTGGATGCCTGACGTGCCGGAAGAGAAAGGTCAAAGTAAGTTTGGGCTATCTCACGTTGTATCGCGCCAATAAGTATTCTAACCAAAGCTTATGCGTAGTGTGACGAGTCGTCTCCAATTTGCAGTAACTGTGCTTCCAGGGAGATTGAATGTACTTGGAATTCTGACGCGACTCCGGGTCCCTCCTCTAACTCACCATCTCCTGCGGCAACCTCGGCGCCGATAGCCAGGACCATACCCGTACATGATCCAGTACCCCTTCCCCTTCCCGTCCTCGTTCCAGCTGCAACGTCTCACACTTACACAATCACCATACTGGACATGGAGTTGATGCACTATTACTCTACTAAAACATGCACTACACTATGCGAGGATCCAGACGCCGTCAACGTCTGGAGAACAGTCGCACCACACATCGCATTCCAGCCCAACAACCAGTTTGTTCTTCATGGCATACTAGCCATTGCCGCTATGCACAGACACACGAACACGTCCACGTATCCCCTCCCTGACATATACTCCGCCGCTGCCTCCAGTCACCACAAACTCTGCCTCGAGACATTCCCTTCGGGGCTTATGGAAGACGCGATCCCCGCCTTCCTAACGCATCTCCTGATTGGCATATACGGTTTCGCGTCCTCGAGCACGGTGGTGTACGGTCCAACTAGATGGCTGGCGAAGATCCGCGAAATACCCGTCGATCTCCTCGCAAAATGGCCACAGTTCCAAGACGGCCCTACCGCACCTTTAGCGCGTATAAACACGCCGCAAACGCTCGACCCTCCTGTTTCGAACTTCCCCGAGTCACTCTCCACCATCCATATCGCAGGGCCGGACATTGCAGAAGTACAAGACGTCGTCGTCTCGGCAGCATACGAGAACGCGGTGATCTTGCTGAGGCGGTCCTGGGAGGCGTCATTTTTCGTGGACCATCACTTGATAGCTGCTTCGACGCTTTTGACGATTGCCTCTGACCAGTTTATGATGCTGCTGAGGGAGGGTCGAGCAAGAGCATTGGTAATATATGCCTACTTCTGTATGATGATGCGGCGGATGGAGAAGACTTGGTGGACCAGGAAGAATTGGGGGAAGGAGATTGAGAGGATAGAGGGACTTCTGGACCCCCAATGGAGAGGCTGGATCAAGGATCCAAGCGACTATGACCCATTTCTGTAACATCCGGCTTGGCGCAGATGCATATCTTCCAGAGTCACGATACATCTGCTTCCACCCGTTTCGGCATCGCAGTCCCCGATTTTGTCTCCATCGCCACCCCACTCTATGGCGACCTGGCTGTCATTCAAGGCATGATTGATCTCTACCACAGTCCATGGGGCTACCGAGCGTGGGTGGGCGTAAGACGTGTTCCGAAGGCAGCCTCAATGCCAGATGCAGTCGTTCGGCAAAGGAAAGAGGGTCACTGTTCATAGGTGCAGCGATTGCTCTCTTTTACACCTGCCAGTAAGGCCGGCCCAATGATGAGGAGTAGAAGGAGCTGAGCCGTGACATAGCTCCCAAGAGGATAGAGCCACTTCCTTCGCCCCGTCAGAACAGATATTTCAACGGCAAACGTGCTGACTGTGGTTAGGCATCCACAGTATCCGTCGCTCAACCCCTGCAAGGTGGTGCAAGCGACACGAGTTGTGCTATTCAGTCTTTGTAGAACGTGAAAGATACCCAAAAGGGCGGTCCCGGCCGAGTTGGCGAGATATGTGCCCCAAGGTATGTGTCCAGCGACATTGAGCTTGACAGAGAGCAGGTAACGCGTGAGGACGCCGGGCACAGAGAATAATATCGCGGCTGTGGCCTGATGGCGATACGCCGGGGAAAGGCGGAAATACACGGGGAAAGCAGCGGCATAGAGTAGGAGGGAGATGGTCACTATATACAGCTGGATGGAGCGCGCAGGATGAGGGACAGACACTTTGACGAACGAGCCAAGGTATCTCCCGAAGAACAGGGATGCGAGTGAAATGGAGAGCGTGAACACGCTCTTGGAGAGGCCATCCATTACAGTCCGGAGACGGCCGTGATGCGCGCCAGTCGAGTTGAGCCATGATTCGAATACGTCGACTTGCCAGCTCGAGAAAGTTGTCACTGAGCCGCAGAAACCTAGACGATTATCAGTAGATGAGACACAAAAGTAAGCGGAGACGCACCAGTGGTCAGTGCAATGAGCACAGGCGAATAGCCTGAGATGCTCTCCCTGCAGAAACCCATGACAAGGCAGCCGACTGCCTGGGCGTACGCGAGAGAGAATATGGCCTGCCCGTCATATGTCGCCAAGGCATCCAATCCGAGGCGCGCGAGGACGCCGAAGATGGCCGCCGGAAACAGCGGGGCGATGATTTCGAGCGAGAGAGGGTGTATGGTCTTGGGCGGGTCGACGGGCGTGTGCGGTTCGTCTTCGGGTTTTGGGCTTGGTGCGAGATGGCGTCCATCCATAATCGTTGAGCCTGACGGGGAGCGTAGTCTGTCAGAGGTATGCATGCGCCAGACTCGACGTTGTGAGATCCAGTTGAGAGCAGGTTAGAGCAGGTTGAAGATCGAAATGGACTAACTTCTGCTGCGTCATGCCAGGGACGTATCATTGATGGGACCAGCCCTACTTATGTTTAGCAAGTACTTCCATGTTTCTTTCGCTCAGCATCCTTGTTGCAGTTCTCGTTGTTTCGCTGGCGTACATGTTTTCCTTCGGTAAAAAGTGGGACCCGAAAGGCAAGGTGTCCACTCTGCCTTGCTACTTTCTTTACAGGCCGCTGAACAACCATCCAGCACTGCTACGTGACAGGCGGTTCCCAGGGCCTTGGCTTAGCGCTTGCCATCCTGCTCACACAACGCGGCGCGCACGTCTCCATTGTTGCTCGGGACAAGACAAAACTGCGCGCGGCTTTGGATGAGCTCGAGAAGTACCGCCAGACGCCTAGCCAAATACTCGCGTATTACTCCTTCCCTCTCAATGACGCCGCCGCGTCTTCGGCCGCCCTCGACGCTGCCTCAGCCCAACATGATGGGCGCGCCCCAGATGCCCTTTTTCTCTGCGCCGGCTCTGCGCGTCCCGGCTTCTTTGTCGAAGAGAGCGGAGATTCTCTCAAACAAGCCATGGACAATATCTACTGGGTTCAGGCCTTCACTGCATTGGCTGGAGCAAAACGTATGAAGGGCGGCAAGATTGTCTTTGTCTCTAGCGTTCTTGGATACTTTGGCTTGGTCGGTTATTCTTCATATTCCCCAGCGAAATTCGCACTGGCCGGTAGGTCATCACTTCTGATCTGCCTGCGAGCCTGACGTGGCTGCCGAGGTCTCAGGTCTCGCAAACAGCCTTCGCTCCGAACTCATTCTCTATGGGATTGATGTGCACATCTTCTTCCCCGGTACCATCTTCTCACCAGGTTACGTCGAGGAAAACAAGACCAAACCGAAAATCACTCTCAAGATTGAGGAAGACGACGGCGGTCTCACTCCAGACAAGTGTGCAGAAATATTGCTGAGCGGTATCTTACCTCTCTGCTGTTCTACTTCATTCTCTGACCCGGATGAATAGGCGTTCAACGCGGCAACTTCCAAATAACCGTCGACTTTATCGGTCATCTTTTCAGATCCACGACGAGAGGCTCATCCTCCTACAATAACATCCTCATGGATACCCTGTACAACATCATCGGATCGGTCAGTAATTGTCGTTACGCGTCGCGTCGAGCAGACCTGACCGTTCCACACAGATTGGTATCCCCATATGGCGCCGTACCGTTGACTCGCAAATCAAAGAACATCGTGCAGAGCACCAAACTTATTTGGCGGCAAAGGGTATCGCTGCTTGATTGATCCATCTACTATGTACCCTCTATCTATGGCTCTCCACTTGATACCAGATATTGTGCAGTGCTTTGATCTCGATGAGATCTTTGTCGCCACTCGCGACTTGCGCTCTCTGCGGTTCAGGTCACTGGTTCGGCATCTCTTCACCTTGTTCCCTCTTCACTTGGCTTTACTCTCAGCACTGGTGACAATCAGTCTGGGGCGGCTGAATTGCGGAAGACTTTGGCATAGACGTCGCAGGTGTTCATGTACCATGAATTGCTAGACGATCGTGCTTCGCACAAATGGTTTCTTCTTCGTTCAGGTTTGCCACGTCAGGCTGTTCTTTGTCTATGAACACTCGGCTTCATGAATCCTCTGTAAGCATTCTCCATTGGCAGTCTGCTGACGGACGAGCTGATTGCGTGGACCTCTGGCGAATGGGGAGGAAGCAACTTCTGAGCGAATCCTATCACAATCAGCGCGATCTGGAATGTATTGAGGACGCCGCACTGAAATCAAGCTCAGACATGCCATGGGGAACGCTCATGATAGATCCACGGGTCCTCATATCAGTGATTACTCCGTGAGCGTTGCGCGGTCGCTGACAAGTGATCTCTGGGTCGCAGCGATACAAAGACGGCCGCACTAGCTCCTGAGACTCCAGCAGAGATCTCCGTAGTGGTGATATGCTGTTGTCTGCCAAAATCGAAAAGCCAGTGCTGTCTGCCAATTGTTGATCAAATCTATCTTGGCAGTGGCCGCATTTCCATCGCTTCGCTTACCCATCGAGCTATAGTTGGCACCTACATGCATCATGGGCTTTATCTACTATCTCTACCGGAAGCGTCAACTTCTTGGCTCATCACTGCCTTCAACCCTATCATGAAGGAGGAGGAAACACGGGCATCAAATGTTGTCACCGGGACCGTTTTCGTGTTTTCATTTCCGTTTCTATTAGCCATAACATCACAGGCCTCAACAGAAATCAAGAAGCCGTTTCCGCTCCGCTCAGCTGAATGGTTTCATTGCGCGCTTAACACGCCGAGAAGACTTACGAGCTTTGGTGCCGAGGGATTGCGCCACTGTGCAACTAAAGTTTTCGGAAACGTCTACAGGATCTCAACTAGTGCGTGTATGTTGTTTGACGTATGAAATGCTGGCATCATTGCTCTCAAAACCATTATAATGTCTAGTTGACTTGACATGGGCCACGTACATATCGCTACATGTAGTCCTTTCTTCAAACAATATAGTTCTGTCTCGATGGTCATTTGAGGTTCTGCTTGACGAGATATCCATCCCTTGCGTCGACATACCGCCCAATACCCAAATGCCAACATATGCGAGGAATCATCAAGGTGAAACCTATACCAACAGTCGCCCAAAGCATCCCGCTCCAATTGTAGAGATCCCACTTGTGGTCTCCTAATGACCATAGTGTGAGATAAAGGTGCATCATGTCGCCCATTAAGAGGGGACATAGGAGCGCGAAGACAAGCTTCTCTTGGAGGGCGGGATGCGCGAATAAGTGCCTCCGCGCGGCGGTGAGGACGAAGAGGTTGACGACGCCCATTAGGGCACAAACATGGGCGAGTTGAATGATCGTGACCAAGCTTGCCCGAGGCAGTACGTCCGGGGGCGGCGCGTGGATGGGCCACGGCGCTTGGCCATCATGAGTCTAGTATGGTGATGATCAGCAAGATAGCTCAGTCATCTTTGCAGCGAGAGGTGCTCACGCTCTTGGGATCGCTACGATGAGAATCAGCTTCAGGTTCTGGTTGAAATGGCGAGGAAAAACATACGCTAGTGTCCCCAAGAAGCCGATAATACATAGAAGGGGCTCGTAAGCCGCAAATACGAAATAATAAAAGTCGGGGAGGGCGGATCTGGTGGACATAGTACAGAGCGGAGACAGCTGGGGCTTTTATATCTGATTATATACAAGTTGATAAAGGAACGGCTGAGAAGGGACGCGACAGGACAGGCCGGTCCTGGGTGCAGCCCGAAGCGAAAGACCCATGAACCTGTCCATCCGAGATTCCGAGTCTCTAACCATCTGAAATCTGTTCCTGTATTACGTAATCCATCACTTCCTCCGGCCCTAATGCGCTGTCAACAAAAATTCTGTCGAGGCCGTTATGGTTCCTCATCTTACACCACGGTCCTCTTTAAAACCAAGGCGTGCAGGAGGATCTTGCCCTTCCTAATGGCGAGGACCAAGAGCAAAGAGAGATTCATAATGCTCGCGTTCAGTCGGATCGTCGCAAGCCGGTCACAGGAGCTTGAGCTTCGCTATCTTCTGACATTCAATATTCTGATTCAATGATAAACATTTGTGATTCGTTTCACTTCGTGTGCAATCCCGCATAGGCCATTTCTTCCCGCTGCCAGTAAGCCTTCTTATGTAGCTTGGGACTGCACATACACTGGTTACCCTTGTTCACACAGTGCTCTTATTCTGGTGTATCATTTACCATAAGCTTTTCGGTCAACGCCCCAGCGCCACAGCACGGTGGCATGGACGCCTCGAGCTCTGGATTCGTTCTAATACTTCTATATTGCGGGCATGTCGGAGGACCCATGTGGAGATGTCAGCTTTACGACAACCCATCCTCTCTTTGCAGAAGCTTGTTCCTGCGTTATGGCCCGTGTTGAGACGCGAACTCATCATGGAGGGCGTGAAAAGTACTGCTAGTCCCACCCATCTTCAATCCGCCTGTCAGCTAGGGCGGATGGTACCAAAGCAGGCGGTTCCGCTGAGAGGTTGACTAGGCTCGGGTGAAGAAGGGAGATACTCGAGCTCAGATCTATGGCGCTCACTGAGCAAGACTTCACACTGTTCCCAAATTAATCGCCTAGCCTATATGACCCAGAATCCCACGTCCATTGCGGCAAGCTTGCGCAATTGATCCGTCGCCACACGCTCAATAGGCTTTCCCGAGACCTCCGAGAGTCTATGCAGTAAATATGTGCACTGGCACATTGTCAGTCTCGTTTGCAACAGCAATGTGGCGTCACAAGCTCGCACCATGATTGGGCGAGGGATCCATCTATATGTTCATGCGTTTAGCGTTCGGCGTGTCCTCGACGATGCTGACACTGACCTCTCATCAGAACTGGCGAAAGCGACGAGCTGGGCAAGTAGAATCACAGATTCTACAGTTGCGGAGTGTCCGTTTCGTTGGCATATGGTGTGACTCACGACTCGAGGTAAACCGTCAGCACAAACATAGCATCTACATAGACGACAATGAACGCCCCAAGGCTTGGCGACAGATGCCCTACTGTAGTTGTGGGGAGTATGAGAACAGCTCACCGAATTGACCACTGGCATTGAAAGAAGCTGACCTCGAATCTCATAATCTTCAGCCAATTTGTCGCAGGTCCTCGTTTCAAGCGTCGTCTCTGAATGTGCAAAAGGACACATCTGGCAGGACAGGAATGAGCGATCCCGCGAGCCAATCACTGTCATGATATACTTAAGTATGGCGCGGTGGAGCAAGATGCAGAGAGCATTGAGTCAAGGCAGTGGGTTTCCAATTGGGAGGATAAGGTAGAAGGATACAGCTCAGTCAAAACTACAAGTGAGAAGATAGTAGATATATGTTTGTAATCATTTCAGGTAAGTTACGGTTGAACATCCAAGAGATTGAAAAATGAGAGAGGAAAGAAGATGTTTCAATACGGCGCGTTTACAATGTTGGAATGGCTCCTGCCTCCTACGTTGCCCGCCAAGGATGCCCTTGTTGGTCTCTTGAGGTTCTTCTTGTTGATGGCGATGACATTGTTCTGGAGAGCCACGATCTGAACGAACACAGATCAGCAAGATACCACAAAGACGACACGACGTAAGGCTTACAATCTCCTTGTCATCCCCAAACTTGAAGTTATCCTGTACGACCTGATCCTCGTACTTCTTGATTTCATAGCGGTCGAGCATGCCCTTCTTGACCTTGGAGAAGTCCCACGCAACGATGAATTGACCGGTGGACGTCACAATAGCATTCTCAGTCGCGTCCTTCCCTTGATTGAACCTAGAAGCCGAATGAGCGTCTCAAGCGAAAGCGATGGGAGCGCAACTTGCCTCGCTGGGGTAAAGGAAACATCATGGTTCATATACGCCACATGTTCACTGCGCAATTGCAACCGCCTTGGGATTGGCTTCGCATCTGCCGGGAAGCTCCGATCAAAGCCCAAGCTCCCTTGGTACTTGCCCTCTCCAATAAGGGTATCAATCAGCAGCAAGTAAGTCTTCGTGGTGGCAACAATCCACCGTCCATCGGCAGTGGTATCTATGCCGAGGATAGGATCTCCCAAAGGCGGCAAAGCAGTCTTGGCATTCTTCCCGATGGAGTCGAATAGGCGAATATCACCCTTCTCGCTTGCCACCGCAAGCTTCCCATTGGCAGTGGTAGCGACACCGGAAAACTTGTTCTTGCTCGCGTACTGCTTGTACTGGCTGTCCACCATCTTGTTGCCCGAAACTCGAGGATCGATACGGAACAGCGCATTGTGCGAAGCACCAACAAGAGTCTTCTCGGTGGTCGTCGGAGCAAACTTGTTGTCGGGAGCAATGTGATCCACCATAATATCGTCATGGACCTTCCACTCTTCGACTATCTTGCCGCGTTCTATGTCCATACTGAACAGCGAATTGGGCTCGGTAGGATTCATCAAGACCATCTTCGAGTCCTGATCATGAAGCATGACCTAGAGCTATTTTAGATGAAGGCTCTCTTGTGTCACTATCAACTCACCGCCTTTGGCACAAAGGTCTTCCCTTTAGGTGTGAGAAGGTTGGCCATGGTAGCCAGGTATTTTGCGTTGCTTTCAGAGTCGTGGCTGAAGACACCAATGTTGTTGCCACGAACGACATATGAGCGGTCGCCCTTGTAACCCACGGCGAGCATTGAGTTCTTCTCCCCATTGAGAGCGGGGGGTCTGTCCTCCTCATCGTCGTCATATTCGCCCTCAGAGTCTTCCGAATCTAATGCATCTTGATTATGAGAGAATCGGAAACTCTGTTGACGAGGCGTACCAGAACCAGGGTCCAATTCTGACAGCACCTCATCTTCGTCCTCTTCTTCTTCGTCTTCTGGGTCAGCCATTTCGATGTCTTCCGACGTCGCACTCATGATGTAATTTCGCTCGTCAGGCTATTATCAAGGCTTTAGCATTGCTGATGTCACGATGAGGAAGTCCATACCTTGACTTTACTCCACGGCGCCTGGAATTTAGTCTGCCAGGCAGCAGCCGTGAAGACCTGAAGAAACTTGCTGTAGTCTTCCTCGGCGTTGAACCTGTAGACCCAGCTCGTCATATCTGTGTCGTTCACATCCACCTTATTCCAAGTGAGGGATATCATCTTCTGTGACCACTTCTCGTTCATGTCTGACTTGATGTCGTGCATGAGAATCGTCTGCCCGTTCTTGACACCAGTCAACCAGAAACGATACTCCCCGTCGCGTTGTACAATCTGGGCAGTGAGAGCCTCTCCCTCCCCTTGGAAGGAACCGTGACCATCAACGACAGTCCAAACGAAGAGCGTCGCTTCTGCGCTCGCTAGAACAGTGTTGGAGTGGTCCTCTGGCATCGCTCGAGCTTTGCCCTTATCGGCTCTGGGCGAAGAGGCGGTGGGAGGTACTGATTGAGAGGCCTTCTTACGAGGTGTTGGCTTCTTCGTGTTCATAGGGTCCGGTCTTGTAATTGTGAGTCACTGGAGGAAGATGTCAATAAGATCAAGAGCACACTCACTTCCACATAAATTCGTCCAAGTCGGAATCAGCGAGATTATCGGCGCTGGCCTTGTACTTGCGTTCGTACATGGCGCGATACATGCAAAGCTCAAAGAAAGTCTTTGTGGGAGAATTTGTGCCCTGTGCGACGTATTCGAAGAATTCGTCGACGTCGCCACGGAGATCTCGCCAGGTGAAGGTGGGCTCGCCATCTGTCGTCCCTGTGCGGAATTCGAGCTCCTCGCCAATCAAGAAGGTACGTTCCTCGTCAGCTAATAGGATCTTGAGAAACACACCAGGTCAGAAAATGCACGGGCCACTCACTTTCGTCCGAATCTTCCAACAGCTCCTGATCACCATCTTCGTACACTCGAGTGATGACGAGCTGGAAGTTGTGCTCGGCGGACGGAACGCGGCGGATAGTCGCCATAGCGTCATTATAGCTAGAATAAACGTAAGATTGGGGGAAATGGTGACGATATGGTGATACAAACATGCATTCCCGTGAAGAGCGAATATTCCCCGGACGAACAAGATAGAGTTGGCCGGTGGATATTTTGACGACTGGATGGTGATTAGATGTTGTCGAGACTTATCGCAGTGTACTACACACCTTCGGCAGCATTTGGATCCTCTATCGTTTGGGTTTGAGTCAACTAGCCGCGAAGATTGCCCGGATTGAACGTACGCCACACTTTGCCAATTACTGTTTGAATATATGCATAAGTCGTCAAGAGATTAGACCGAGAGAAAGACGCGACTGACGGCTCTTGAAGAGATTCATGGCGGCGGAGGTGGCGGTTAGAGTAAAAGAGGGGGAAGTGCAGTCACGCAGGCTTTGTCCCTTTTAGGCAATGGGTGGCTCGCGACTCCGTTTCCACTGCCATGGCTACTGCTAGTCCCACCACGCCAACGACCGGTAGACTTGCCTTTCTCTCCCGCAATGCAGCACACTTATCACAGCTCCAAAGGGCATGGCGAGCCTATCAGTATCAACTCAAGCTCAATGTTCCGCGCGCGAAACTCAGCGATTGGAGAGGTGCATTGCTTTGTGTCTGATGACTTCTTTACATGTCTGACAGTACAAGAAGGCGCCTTCACCGACCGACTCTGTATTCTCCGAATCCCGCCTTGCGCGCGAAGCTTCTCGGTCCACGTTTGCTGTTCTCAACGCGTCCAGCCGCTCGTCAGCCACCATTCGCTCTGATCCCGCCATGTTGACGTGCTTTGATCCAAATGACCGCGAGCTGTACGATTTATGGGCACCCAACAGCTAAGTTATATACGCTTTACGCGGCAGCAAACACGACATTTCCTCGAATTACTTTCAAATTGTAAGGTGCAGGGTTAGGGTTAACATTCTTCTTCAATCGACCACCACATTCTACGCACTTCGTTCTCTCTTAGGATCAAAATCGACTTAGTCTTATCCATCAACCACCATCCAGCCTCCCAAGATACTGCAAAATGGAATCCCTGCTACGATGGGGCATAACAAACTCTGACCCAAATGCACCACCTCCCGAGCCCAGGAAGGACCTAGATCCAGCTATCATCGACATGATTCTCGGAAAATCAGACGCAGAACTCATGAAAGAAGATATGGCCGTCGCTCTCGACGTAGCCAAGTCGGAGGACGAGCGGATAGACGCACTGGATCACCTTGAGATGGTGCGCTAGTACCCTCTTCAGTGTCTTGCCTCAATTGACAACACCCCAGTTGATAGAGCAAATCGACAATGCCAACAGTGAGCTTTTCGTTTTACTTCGAGCATCGGACCATTAACTCCCTCCTGCAGATTTGGAAAAATTGAATATGTGGTCATCGTTGCACGCTCTTCTCACATCCGAAGACGCGACGGATTCCATAGTCATGCAAGCCCTATGGGTGATAGGAACAGCGCTTCAAAACAACCCTGCCGCGCAAGAGTCGGTGCGTTTTTCTCGAAAATCACATATAATGATATCACTCATCTGTGTTCAATAGTACCTCGCTCTACACCCACTTCCAACCTTGACGTCCTTCCTTGTTCCCGCCAGCTCATCGCCGCAAATACGCTCAAAAGCACTCTACACATTGTCTGGCCTCTTAAAGCATAATGCGCCTGCCGTCAGGGCCCTCGACGAAGCAGACACGAGCGGGTGGCCGAAGCTTCGGGATGCCTTGCAAGGTAGGACCTACGGCTATCTCACTCAGACTCTCTCTTACCTGCGTCCCAGATCCTGATATAACCGTTCGTCGGAAGGCTGCATTCCTACTCAATACGCTCCTCACGCCCAACGGCGAATCGTCGACTTCGACGGCCGCTGATAACGTGCGTGGCGGTCAGCAACAGCCCGTGCATTCAAACTCGCATGCTGCTAATTTGCTGGATCCTTCGCGTACAAGGACGTCGCTGTTGGCCATCAAGGCCATCGAAGAACATAACATACTGCCTGTCGTTGTCGATGGATTGACACAACCCCTCCCTTACGGCGAGGATGGAGAAGTCGAGGAGCCCGACGCCGATCTTGAAGAGAAGCTCTTTGCGTACGTCCTCTAGAGTTTGTCTCTTTGATAATTATTGACATTGGCCGAAGGATCCTTAACACCTACGCTGTTGCTTGCGATCTGGCTCTCGACGAGGCTCATAAACAGTCTTTGAAAACCTGGATTGCGAAGGAAAAGCCTAGAGCGAGTGAGCATCGCTGGGGGCTCAGTGATATGGAGCTAAAGCACCTCGAGGAGAAGTTAATGTGAAAGTGAAATCATAATAGAGTGTACTTGTATAATTCACGACGGTGACATAAACTACCAGTAGTAGGTTCGAGTATGTACTTCCTTGCTCCAATTTGTGTGACCTTTGAGTCGAGTGTTCGCAGCCTCGACCATGATCGGAGTTCAAAATACCCTGCTCTGCCAACGACCTCATCATCGCGCACGGCTGAACGATGCCTAGAAACCCGCCGCCCGCTGATCCCGACCCCGAGATTGCTGAGGATGACGATGGCGACGACGATATCATGGACGACCAAGACGAGGACGGATACAGTGAGTGCCCTTCCGCGCAGCACCTTCCCCTCCTCCATCCCCTGCCGAGTTGGCTTGATTATTGACTTTCAGCCTCGTCGACGCCTACCTCAACAGTCACCTGGATCAGTTGGTTTTGCTCGCTGCCCGGACACGAGTATTTTTGCGAAGTCACGGAGGACTTCATCGAGGACGATTTCAATCTCACGGGGCTGAACGTGTTGGTGCCGTTCTGGAAGGAGGCAATGGAGATGGTATTGGATGTCGAGCCAGGTGCGTGTATTACTGTGCCGTGCGCAAGACGCGACCTGATGGGCGGTCAGATGAGGACGCGGCGACAAAAATACCGGACGTCTCAATTGTCGAGTCGTCGGCAGAGATGCTATACGGCCTCGTGCATCAGCGATATATCCTTACTCGTGCAGGCCTACAGGCTATGGTACATTGCGCTGCTTCCCTTTCACAACGAGCTAATTGTCTTGCTACAGATCGACAAATACGAAAACAACGCTTTCGGGACTTGCCCACGCGTGTACTGTCGCTCGACCAACGTCGTTCCCTGTGGACGCTCAGATACACCCGGCTACGATACGGTCAAGCTGTACTGCCCCAACTGCAACGACATTTACGCCCCTCCATCTTCGCGCTACCAGGGCGTCGACGGCGCATTCTTCGGCACCACCTTTGCCCACCTCTTCTTCCAAAGCTATCGCGAACTTGCTCCGGCGCCGTTCTACAAGCCAGGCACCGCGTCTTCTGGCGGCAGCTCACCCGCCAGCGGGACCAGCGGAAGTGGGGCCGCAACGGCGTTCGTCAACCCCAATCCGCATGGTGGCCAAAAGCGAGCCGAGGGCATCATCTATATACCAAAGATATACGGCTTCAAGGTCAGCGAGCGCGCCAAGAGCGGTCCTCGCATGGCGTGGCTTCGTCTCAGACCCGAAGCGCCCGAGGAGCTGGACAAGGTGGACTGGCGCGGACGATGGCTCGATGCCGACTTTTCTGATGACGACTCGGACGAGGACGAAGACGACGACCACGGAATGGAGATGGAGGAGTTTGATCCTGTGGGCATCTCTCATTTCCCCCTCAGACCGTTCTGAACGTTGGCTAGGACGTCACTTATGATGACGACGAGGAGGAGGAAGAGGAGGAGGAGGAAGAAATGCAGGCGGAGCAGGCATACACTGGTGGACGGCGGGTGGCGGACCTGGTGGTTCAGCAGACTCAATCGGCGCGGACGGCGCCCACCAGCGCGGCCTTACGCCCAGTCAAGGATACATCAAAAGTCCCGGCGCCAGCGCATGTACCAATACGAGTCGGACTACCGTCCGGACAGGTCCGCATCGTACGCCAATACGTGCCGACCACAGCATAATGAAGGGAGTGTGTAGTTCAGTGTATCATACCGTTTCATTCGATTATTCTTGCGTTTTAATCTTAATCCTGTATAAATGGCGTTGATAGCATGGCAAGGCCTCGTCTGTGTTGATTCCTTCTGGAGGGCTGAGGTAAGTGTCAGGAAGTTCTTCGCACATGCGAATGGAATGCACGGTATGGATGTTACAAGGCTCGCGCGAGAAGTTGGACGGGCAGCTTGTATAATTAGTGCTTTGACCGTGAGATGGACACTTCTCTCGGCATACTTTCTTGTCTAAGGAATACGCTCGGCCCTCGAGCTCTCTCTGAGAGTCTTTCTGACAACGGCGGTCCTCCGCTGAAAGCTTTCCAGACAGTTTCTGCAGGGATACGGTAGAAGTATCGATAGACTAGAATTTACATAGTGTCACAACGGCATGCATGTCAAGTCATACAACACATTTGATTTCGACATGCCACTCTGACGATTAGCATGTGCAGAGCCCCCAATGTAATTGTAGAGGAGAGACCGTCAAATAAGCTGTCCATACTTGCCAAGAGTACGATGAGGACGAATGTTGCCACTCCAATTTTGTGAGTAGGACAAAGGATCATCTCAGGTATGCCCGCAGGACATATGTAGATGATGTGGAGGACCTGTGGTGTTTGAGAGATGAGACGGGTAGAATAGAAACGGCCAGAGAACTACATACCTTGATGATCATGAGATACGTCTTGGCCAGCCTGACCACGTCAACGCGTTGCATGTTGAAAGACCAACGTCTGCGCGGAGATGTCATGACAGCTAGCGGAGTCTCCGGAGCAGGAAGAGTGAGTAGGCTTGTCTTCTCAATCGTAGCAGATTCAGCGTCAAGGAGCGCTTTCTCCATCTGAGCGGTCTCGGCAGGAGTCTCCATCTGACCAGGCGTGGCTGTCCTAGACTCTGGACTTGAGTGCCTTCGAACAACAGGCAAGGGAGATGTTGCATTGGTAATGGATGATACGCGTGCACGAGAACGCTGGCGAATGGGGTCTAACTAAGAACTTTGACATAAGCGGGGGGAGGTGAAATGAGAACGCAAAACGTACTCTGCCTTCACGAAAAGCCGATAATACTCTGTCACAGGACGGGCGTGACGCAGGTATGGGATTCAATAGACCTTCCATCAGTATCAAGAACGCTCTTGGCAAGCCACGAGCTTCGAATGACGATGTTATCGTAGAATTGGACTTGAAACCGGGATAAGAGAGGACTTCGGCTTCCAAGCGAGACATCTTGTCGTCTTCAGCTAGGCTATTCACGGTGCTCCCACTAGCATCACCCGCTGCGGCGTAGTGATACGGTAGTTTGAAGAAGAGAAGTTTGTGGAGGATCATGCCCAACGACCACATATCAGCTTTACTATCGATTTGACGAAGGATGCCAGTCTGGGGAGACGGGAGGGATTCTGGTGACGAGTATTCGAGGCTATAACAAGAGCCTTAACTCAAGGACTCCAATTGAAGGAGCTCTACTCACGTCCCAGTGTTGCCAGACCGTACTTTTGGGGTATTGATCATGTCTCGAGATGTCCCGAAATCGGAGAGCATGGCACGAGGTCTACAGAGTGGTAAGACTCTGTAAATTGCACAACGCCTGACTTACATCAAGCGTCCTTCATCCCAGGTCAACAACACATTGCCTGGCTTCAAGTCGAGATGAAGAATCGACTTTGCATGCTGAGGTCCAAGCTTGCAATTGAGGAGGCGATCATAAGGAATAAGCCACGGAACTGACCAAGAAAGCCAGGCCCTCGACGACGTCGCCGAACAGACTTTTGGCTTCGTCGGCACTCAATAAATGCACCGCAGTCCAAGTCTGGCGGTACTTTGAGCTGCTGCCACCATCCATCCGACGTCTTAAACGTTCCTTCTCTTCGGGCGACGCACGCTGGTACATTTTGTAGGCACGAATACGGGCAGAACGCGACAATAAGTCTGGATTCTCATCCGGAGTTGACGGGCTGACATGCGCATGTGTTTCTCGGCCGAGACGAACGTCAATGAAGTCGTCAAGGCTGCAAGCAAGTTGAGTCAGAACGCAAATAGCTCTGTGCACACAGACCTTCCGCCCTCCGCCCATTGCATGAGGATGCTGAGTACATGTCAATAAGTATTCTGTACTCCCGAAGAAAGTTCTCAACTGTAAGGTAGGCACCTTCGGTCCGAACGCAGAGAACTGGGTCGATTCTAGCCAAGAGTGACTGGATGATGCGATTAGTGAGGCACGAAGTGAGGCAAGGTGGGAGCCCACTGGTATGTAATGATATTGGGATGATGGAGTCGCTCGAGTAAACGGACCTGCGAGAGCTATTTGAGTTAGAGTTGCAGGTTGGAGAATAACGAAGTAACCTCGCGGAGGATGTTGATCAAATAAGAGTGAGATTCGCCTACAGCAACCTTCTTGACGGCAAAGTGACCCAGAGGATTTCCATCCAGTACGTGCTACAAACGAGGTCACGGAGGTCGAAACGTGCTGGAATGTGGCTGGTGTACCTGGCAGAGATACACGCTTCCATTAGCACCCATTCCCAGCTTCTGCTCCTCCGTAAAGAAGGCCTTAAAATAGCCGTCCGCCAGAGCTTCGGGTGAGAATGTGCTGGGGCCAGCTTGCGCATTACCGCTAGACTCGATCGGCGGAGGTGGTGTCGAAGGACGCGACCAGGTGTCATTGGCAATTGCGAGAAGATGAAAGTAATTGGAGGCTATCGAGTGATCGTCCTCGACGTCAATTGGGAAATCAGGCTCTGTATGGAGTCCAGCAGGCAGTTTCTGGTGGCAGGCAGGGCAATAATGCTCCCGCGGCTCTTTTGACGAGGCGCGGATGGCCAGAGCATGGTTGGTCGGATTGTAGAGCACCACTTGGTTGGAGGCATGGAAGATTGGCCGCCACGTCGTCAGAGCGCCAAATGCGTTGTCCTCGCCACCGTCGGGCGACAGTGGGCCGTCAGCGTCGGTGTACATCATGAAGCACAGGGTCGAGGCTCGCGTGTACCGATTCAGTCTCTACGTCACATGCCTCAAGCCCTAACCCCACCGGTCTCGGAATTTTTCAGTAGCGCAGGTTAGCCTTGCACCATGGCCAACAAAATGGCCATCGATGCTGCCAGTGCTATTCATCACCCACTGCACATCAACCTCCCTGGCCAAACGCAACTTCTTCTCTCAAAAGTACCATCTAATGCCCATGCATCCGTAATTTCCACCGCACAATCCACCGCAGACCTCCTCCGGGCCTTGTCAGACGCTCTCGCTGATCCATCCCTCACTCTCCTCATCGAAAATCTCTTCCGGCCCATCTTATTCGATCTATGCGCTCGCTGGATAGCGCTGCCGCTTCTTACCGAGGATCAGCTTGTCGCCATATGTCTGCTTATAGAAGTTCACGAAGAACTATTTCCGTGCGTCAAAAACTTCAATCTGCCTCTTGACAATGAAACAATCTGACCCTTCCACTTAGTATATTGCACTCACTCATAGCAAGACCCGCATTGAAAGAGGGCCCACTTGCGGGATGTCCCCAGCATCCAACCGATAAACGTCGCGTCAACAGGCTTGTCCTCGCGTATTACCGTATCCTACAAACCAACCGGCAGTTGCCCACTCAGCTTTGCTGGCCACACTCCCATCTTTCCGCTATCATGTGGGATCCAGCATTTGACAATGCTTCACGCCTTGTCGCTCTACACTGCTATGCTCTCCAAACCGGGATGGGTGAAGTCGAACGTGTAAAGATTGAACAGGACATTCTCGGAGAGTCTTGCGGAGTCGATTGTCCCCTACATTATGAAGACAAACCGAATGGTACTTTAATAGAGGTCGATGGCTGGCTCATGCCCGTCCTAGAAGTGAAACGCATCCAGGCCGCTCGCGAGGAAATTGCAACCTCCAACCAGTCCTATTTTTCCCAAGACTCATACCTGCTGCCGCCGGACCTGAGGTTTGCTTCTTTCCACTCAATCTCTCTTTGCCATATTCATCGTGTTGCAGTCCATTCGTCGTGGACATCGAAGGTGTCTTACTGCTGCGATCCTCGAATGTTTCTGGCGAACCCACTTCCTTGATAAGGACACCTACAACACAGCACAATCTGCGAGCTTTGGCTCACCACCTATCACTGCGCGTTCCGGTCCTCCTGACGTCACCTCCATCCTCTGGCAAATCAATCATCTTGTCGCATTTGGCTTCTCAACTCTTCCCTCATGTCCAGAATCATATCATCACTGTTCATCTTGCGGACACCTCTTTGGATCCTCGATCATTGATTGGCTCATATGTATCCTCCTCATCCCAGGCGGGCACGTTTGAATGGAAGGAGGGTGTTTTGGTGCGCGCCATGCGCCAAGGGAAATGGATTGTCTTCAAGGACATTGATAGGGCCAGCCCGGAAGTTCTGGGAGTCTTGAAGCCCTTGGTGGAGTCTTATGGCATAACCAAATGGATCGGCGGTTGCGCGTACCTTGACGTCTCAGGTCGCGGTAGAATCACCGCTCAGCAGAGTTTTGCCATCTTCGCCACGAGGTCGCTTGCGCCCTCTCGCAATGACACATTCCCAGCACCGCTTTTTCTTGGTGCCCACAAATTCTCGGAGGTCGCAATATCGTCTCCCAGCCTCGACGACCTCCAGATGGTACTCAGCGCCAAATTTCCAAGGTTGGCCGGCGCGGCAACGAGCGCGCTCATCAGGCTCTGGGAAGGACTCAAGGCCGTTCCATCGGCTTCTTCCATGCGGGTTATAGGCCTTCGGGAATTAGAGAAGTTTTGCGTCCGTGTTGACGCGTTACTACCAGCATCGTTTCAGCCCATCCATACTGACGCATCTGAAGAGCTTGCATTGCTCGCCTTGTTTCCCAACACGCATTTTCGCGAACAGATATTCCTGGAAGCTCGTGACGTTTTCTTTGGCGCCGCTGCTCTCACGACGGCTGCCCAGATCTACATCGAGTCCGTGGTGAATGTCGTCGCTGAACACCTGGGACTGGATGCCCAGCGGCGCGATTGGCTCTGGAAGAGGTGGTCTCCCGAATTGAAAGTGGAGAAGGATGTCAATGATGTTGTCGTCGGTGTTCGCTCCGGCAACACCCTCTTACACGCGCGTATGACGAAGCCCGGCATCCCCTTACCCCCTTCACGTCCGTTTGCGATGCACAAACCTGCTGTATTGCTCATGTCACGCATCATCACTGCAATATCCCTCGGAGAACCTGTTCTCTTGACTGGTGAAACCGGCACAGGAAAAACCAGTGTTGTCACCCACCTCTCATCCTTGCTACGGCGGCCTCTGATCTCGCTGAACCTGTCACATCAGACTGAGTCCTCTGACCTCCTGGGTGGATTCAAGCCTGTGGATGCACGAGTGCCGGCATCCGCTCTGCAGGAACGCTTTCTAGATCTTTTTGGGTCGACGTTCAGTCGGCGGAAGAACGAGAAGTACGAGATAGAAGTCAGAAAGGCGGTCAGTGATGGGAAATGGAAGCGGGCAGTCGCATTGTGGAAGGACAGTGCCAGACGTGCAAGAGAACGAATCCGCGAGAAAACGGGAGAGCCATCGTATGTTGACTTCGTTGCTCTTTTCATCATCGTCTGACATGGTTTTAGGATGGATCTTGTTCAAGAGCGGGAGAGCCAGACGCCGAGGAAGAGAAGGAAGGTAGAAGGGACGTCTGAGGCAAGCTGGAACACGTTTGCACACGACGTGGCGGAGTTCGAGATTCACCACGTCCATGGGAAGAGCAAGTTCGCATTTGACTTCGTGGAGGGCCCATTGATCAAGGCTGTGAGAAATGGGGAATGGTTTGTGTATTTCGCACGCAATATTGAAATAGTCTGACATCCAGCAGGGTCCTACTGGACGAGATTAACCTTGCAAGTTCTGAGACTTTGGAGTGCATAACCGGTCTGCTGCAGAGCTCCACTTCCTCAATCACTCTCACAGAAAACGGGTCTCTGGAGCCTGTCCCACGCCATCCGGACTTCAGACTCTTCGCTTGTATGAACCCGGCGACTGACGTGGGAAAGAAGGACCTAGCGCCTAACATCCGATGCCGCTTCACTGAGATAGACGTCCCATCTCCAGATGCGGATCAGGAGACACTCATCAGCATCGTCACGCAGTACATCGGACAGGTTGCTGTAGGCGACAAGGCAGCTATTCTCAACGTCGCCGAGTTCTACGTCGCAGTGAAACAGCTCTCGCAGTCGCGCACGATAGCGGATGGATCCAATCATCGCCCTCATTATAGCATGCGTACTTTGGCCCGGGCGCTCACATTCGCCGCAGATATCGCCAGCACGTACGGTCTGCGCCGCGCTCTATGGGAGGGTTGCCTCATGGCGTTTACGATGGTGTTGGACGGTCAAAGTGCAGAGGCCGTTACTGCGTTAGCGCATCAGCATATCCTGGCTGGTGTTCGCAATCCGCGCTCCCTCCTCGCCAAGGTTCCCTCTGCTCCCTCTTCAGATCACTTCGTCAAATTTGGGCCCTTCTTCCTCGAGAAGGGTCCGTTGCCCCTTGACCCGGCGGATGAATACATCATGACGCCCTCAGTTGAGGCCAAGCTCATCGACCTTGCTCGGATCATCCTCACTCGCCGCTTCCCTGTTCTTATTGAGGGTCCCACATCGAGTGGAAAGACGAGTTCAATCGAGTATCTCGCAAAGAGGACAGGTCACAACTTCGTTCGTATCAACAATCACGAACACACCGACATTCAAGAGTACCTCGGCTCTTATGTCGCGGACCCTATCACTGGCAAGCTTGTTTTCCAAGATGGTTTACTCGTTCGGGCCCTTCGTCAAGGTCATTGGATCGTTCTCGATGAGCTCAACCTTGCACCTACCGACGTTCTCGAAGCCCTCAATCGTTTGTTGGACGACAATCGGGAGCTTGTCATACCAGAAACACAGGAAGTTGTGCGACCACATCCTCACTTTATGATCTTTGCAACTCAGAATCCCCCTGGCTTGTATGCCGGCCGGAAGATATTGTCGCGTGCCTTCAGAAATCGATTTCTCGAGGTTCACTTCGAAGACGTCCCTGAGGCGGAGTTGGAAACCATTCTCTGCCAGCGGTGTCGCATTGCGCCGTCCTATGGCAAGAAGATCGTCATGGTCTTTCGCGAACTTCAGAATCGCCGCCAATCTGGTCGCGTCTTTGAGAGCAAATTTGGCTTTGCGACCCTCCGTGACCTCTTCCGGTGGGCCGGGCGTGATGCTATGTCCTACCAGGAGCTTGCAGAAAATGGATACATGCTGCTTGCAGAACGTGCACGTCGCTCCGACGATAAGATCGCCGTGAAGGAGGTCATTGAAAAGGTTATGGGTGTGCAGATTGACGAGGTAGCCTTATACAGTCTCACCAATGCATCGAAGGACGTCGAGTCCTTCCTTGCGTGCCCGCTTCCCAAGGACAGTCCCATCATCTGGACGACTGCTATGCAACGCTTATTCATCCTTCTTGGCCGTGCGCTACGATTCAACGAGCCTGTCCTACTGGTTGGCGAGACGGGCTGCGGCAAGACCTCTGTCTGTCAAGTCTTCGCTTCAGCCACCGGCCAGAATCTACACGCACTCAATTGTCACCAAGGGACAGAAACGGCTGATTTGATCGGCGGTCTTCGGCCCATACGGAATCGTTCATCCTTGGAAGCCGATATCTTTCGCGACGCGTCGGCCTTGCTGCGGCGATATGCCGAGCTCCCGGATCATGCCTCCCTCGAGTTTTTTACAGCCGAGGTTGACAAATTGCGCCAATCCCCAGAACTGGATGAAGCGACGCTGGTGGAGGTCGAGGACATTCGGCGTCGGATCGGCCGTCTCAATGCTATCTTCGAATGGCATGATGGCCCTCTGATACAAGCGATGGAGTCCGGTGATGTTTTCCTGCTCGACGAGATTTCGCTGGCAGACGACTCAGTTCTGGAACGCCTGAACAGCGTCCTTGAAACATCTAGGACCATGGTCCTCGCTGAGAAAGGCGGGGATAATGCTAGTGACTCTACTATCACAGCCTCGGAGTCATTCAAACTTGTCGCGACCATGAACCCTGGAGGCGACTATGGCAAGAAGGAACTGTCCCCTGCTCTCCGCAATCGTTTCACCGAGATCTGGGTACCGTCAGTTGATAACCGAATCGATCTAGAGGTCATCGTCAGCCATATGTGGAGACACGATGAGTTGAAGTCCTACACCTCCCACATACTCGACTTCGTGGACTGGCTGTGTGCGGTGGCGGGGGATCGCTCTCTCATGAACCTTCGGGATATCATTGTACGTGTCTCCCTTGTTCCAGAGCTTCAGTCGGTCTCATCAGTCATCACAGGCATGGGTGGACTTCTCCAATCGGACCTTCGTGAACGGGCAAGGCATAACTCCTGACGTCATCTTTGTACGCCACACTTAGAATTTCTCAGTACATGGCTGACTAGCCTGCCTTCTAGCATCACGCGGCTCATATGACTTATATCGATGGGTTGGCATCCATGTCTCAATTGTCCAGCTACTCCAAAGATGGTCTGGTGCAGCTGAAACAGGATGCACGGCGCAAATTGCAAGATCTTGTCACTGTCGTGGACGACATCGACTCTCCTAGGGGTGTCTTGGATCCGCCGAGCGTCTTGCAGCTTGGCGCTTTTAGCATAACGAAAGGAAATTTCGTGTCGCCTTCTGCCGTTTTCAACTTCAGTGCGCCCACGACCAACAGCAATGCTACTCGAGTCATTCGTGCATGCCAGCTTTCTAAGCCTATCCTTTTGGAAGGGAGTCCAGGAGTTGGAAAGACGAGTCTCGTCACGGCACTCTCCATTGCTGCGGGGCACCGTCTTTGTCGTATCAATCTCTCTGATCAAACCGACCTCGCAGACCTCTTTGGATCTGACCTGCCAGTTGAAGGGGGACGTCCGGGTGAATTCTCTTGGAAGAATGCCGAGTTCCTTGACGCACTCGTGGATGGTCACTGGGTCCTCCTCGATGAAATGAACCTTGCGCCCCAAGCAGTGTTGGAAGGCCTCAACTCTGTCCTGGATCACCGCGGCACAGTCTTCATTCCGGAGCTCGGTCGTTCTTTCCCTCGCCATCCTAATTTTCGCATATTTGCCGCTCAGAACCCTCTCAATCAAGGCAGTGGCAGGAAGGGGCTTCCCAAGTCTTTTCTGAATCGTTTCACCAAAGTCTATGTCGATGAACTCACGGACGTCGATCTTCGTATCGTTTGCCGACATCTCTTTCCGGATGCGAGTGCTGAGCTCCTTCAATCAATAGTCAGCTTCAATATGAGGTTGACAGAAGAAGTTACTGTCAAGCACTCCTTCGGTAGAGAAGGTAGTCCGTGGGAGTTCAACCTGCGGGATGTGATCCGTTGGGGCACCTGCTTGAACCGCCCTCATCTCGATCCAACACTTTCCCTCCGTGCAGTGTACCTCCACCGGTTCAGGAATATTGAAGATCGTCGTCGAGTTCTCGAATTATACGAACAGGTCTTTGGCATCTCCTCCCATGCGAGCGTAAACCCCGCAGTTCACACCTCGCCCGACTATTGCAAGGTTGGACTCTTCGAGACGGCACGTAACAATCTGTTGCCGACCTCGCGCTCGGGTCGTGTCCTCAAGATGCAGCTCAGTGCTCTAGAAGCCGTGGGTTTGTGTATCCACCATTCCTGGCTTTCCATCCTTACAGGCGGTCGTGACACCGGGAAAAGTCAGATAATCCAACTCTTAGCCGATCTCACAGGCAATTACCACCGCCTCTTGTCACTTAGCAACTCAACGGAAGCCTCCGATATCCTCGGCAGCTTCGAGCAAGTTGACGCGGATGGTCGTCTCATTGCTATCGCTTGTGACGTGCTGAGTATCGCCGATCGTCATCTGCGCTCAAAGATTGGATGTCGGTCAAGCTTAGAGGGCCTGGAAATTCTACGGGAGATATCCTGTCGTCGTTCACTCTCCCATGATCACTCGACAGTCATCAGCATCTTGAATTCCGTCCTCGCAGAACTAGACGCTTTCTACGGCATAGAACTGGACGCTGTTCGCTCGGATATACATCGTCTCTCAAGCAGCGGACCCGCTCAATTTGAGTGGTTCGACGGACCACTTGTTGATGCTATGAAGCATGGTCATTGGCTTGTCATGGATGGTGCTAACCTTTGCAGTCCTTCTGTTCTCGATCGACTCAACTCAGTTTGTGAGACTGACGGCCGTTTAACTTTGAACGAGCGAGGACATGTCAACGGAAGTGTTGTCGTTATAAAGCCTCACCCCAACTTTAGGCTATTCATGACCGTAGATCCTCAATTCGGCGAACTGTCTCGTGCGATGAGGAACCGTGGGATTGAAGTCGCGCTACTGGGTGCTCCACTTGCTGATGATACTCAAATCATATCGGACTTCCATCGACTCCCTCGTTCGGTCAACGTAGATAGCATCCAGTTCGACGTATCTCGGCGCGGCCTCCTACCAGTTTCTTCTTGCCAAGGGTGTCCTTCGTCGCTCCTTTCATCTGGATTTGCACTTCGCCATGACTCCGGCTCTTCATACCTGCTAGATCAGCTTCCTGTCCTCTTGGAATCGAACCTCGAGCCGGCCATTTCAATGAATGCCATTCTGCGTGTCATTGGTCGTTCTGTTGTCCCGATCTTCGTGACGCGCTTTGTCCGCCTATTGAAACATCTGTCGACACCCGATCGCGACCCAGTTTTGTCTTTTCTTCAAGATTTCCCGGGACCCGGTCAAGCGACGATCGCCAAGATGCGAGCGCATCATTCTTCAATACGGGAAGTGCCTTTAGCCTTCATCTTGATGCAGGTCAGCTGATTCATCCATCTCACGAGCACTCGCGTTAATTAATTTATGTTGTATATCTCCAATATACCGATTTCAGCCCATGATGTTTCTTCAATCCTTTGAGTCAGCCGACAGTCCGTTCAAACCAGCACAAGACGTCTTTCTAAGGATTCTGGATCTTTCAGCAACTCTCGTTCTAGAGCAAGCCGACCTGCCTGCAAGCCCTTCTTGGTCATCCGAGCTGCATCGAAACACTTATAGTGATGTCGTTGCGCTGTTTGCCACAGTGCGAGAGATGTCCCTCGATATCCTCAGAACGCCTGCAATCTCCGACGACGATATTACAGTGAGATTCTACTCTGCTTCGCAGGTAACCTTCTGACAAAGGCTTCAGTCAGTCTTCGAGTTAGCATTGGCCGTGCTTCGATGTGCGAACCAACTACTGGTCGCCGTATCCAACCCACACTTGGACTATTCTTTGGTGTATGCCATGGTCAAGTGGTTGATGAAGGCTTTGGATCAATGCCGACCTCCATTTGTTCCTGTTCTCTCTTCTTCAGTGAAACTATCGAACACCATTTCCTTCTCGTCCGGCGTTGGCCTTTCGCAGCTATGGTCTCAATTCCTGCTCATGCCCCAGCAAAAAATTTCTTCGGAGATATTACAGCTAGATGCGCAGAGTCGTCATGCCGCGTCCATGGACGGTAAGGATTCCTATCGTGTGAGATGCAAATTTGTTGATGACGCCTCGTTAGGTCGTCGCCAAGTGTTCACACTGATGTCATTGCGCCTGACTGGGAATGGCGAGACACAAGTGATAGAACGATTGATTCACGAACGAATCAAGGTACATTCAACCGCTGCATTCCAATGCACAAGCTGAGCATGGCTACAGCCTTGCGACTTCGACAACGTAGTAGACCTAAAGATCGGTGACCGCTCAATACTCATCACAGAACTGGGCGTCTTGGCGGCATCCCAGCCTAGCGCGGTACGCGTTCTTCTATGTCTGCAACTGTGCGGAACCTCATTCCACTCCAGCTCTTCTTCAAAACTTTTTTGGAAGCGATATGCGACCATTCAGAGGTCTCGTTGCTGCGCATGGTTCCTTATCAAGAAATTATGTGGCTCTCAGAAAGTGGTGATGCTCGACCCGCTGGTGAACCGGTTTCTGCGTTGCTATCTGTCTCGTAGGCTAACGTGAATCCAGATTTCATCCCGATAGTCATTCGACAGCAGTTGCGGTGGTTGAAAGATCTATGGGCTTCTGGGGCATCCACTGTAAGCTGGGAAGGAACTCGTAGAACTGTCTTCTCATTGGCGTGGTCAGATCACTGATGGTCCCTCGTCTCTGCTTCGTCCTGTAAATCTCATGGATCAAGTGTCCACCTGGTGCGTTTTCTCTTTGTATGCCGCGACCCATGTCTCATTGAGTACTCAGCAATCCAGCCAACTCGCCCATGAACCTATATGCGGAATATGAGAGGCGCGTCAGGCTGAAATCCAAGCTCATTCTATTGCAGTGCGACATGGACACCTCCCGACTCAAACAGCTTCGTCTTTTACTCGAGAAGTCCACCGACATGGTAAGTGGCATTACCACCAATTTACGCTCCGGCACTGATTGAAGTTCAGATACGTGATGCCTTCCCTCAACAACCGTCTGGGGAGAAATCCCTCGCTATAGGTTCACCGAGATTCGCTGACGCCCACGAGCGCTTCATGGAATCGGCCCTTTCGGCTTTGGAAGACACGGCGTCCAAGGATGAGAATTTGTCCGCTATCGGTCTCGCGTGGCTCTCTCTTGCAAGGATGGTCCTTCATCTGGCCATCCCCGATGTTCCCATTGATCCCGCCGCAGTTCGTCACTCTGAGCACCAGTTCATACAAAGCGGCGTTTCTTTGCTTTCTGAGCAGATCAATCTTCACCGTCAATTTGATCAGCTATCAGCTGGTAATGCTCAAAGTGTCGCTGCGTCCTACCTCGAAGGACAGCGTGATAGTCTTCACTCTATTGCTGGTCCAAAGCCACGAATCTTCCGACAAGACGTGTCTCGGCTGCACATGTTTTGGTCGGAAGTTTCGCAGTTCCAGAACACCGTATCGTCGGCGAAGATTGACGAGTTACTGCTGCAGCTTCAGACAGCAGGAACGTCTGCGCTTGCCAGGGAGGAGTCCATGCAGCAGACTATCCATAGTTTCGTCCAGCGCCTGGAGACGGCTTATGCCGACTTTGAGGACCTCGGGGTCATCGTCCAGTTCGCGTTACAACATCTGCGCATGGGATTGCGCATTTTGCGCCATGCGTTCGTTGAAAAGGATGTGACGACTCTCACAGAGCAATTCACAATGGCACTCACGATCTTTCCCTCCATCAAGAGTGTCCCCTTCTTGATGAACTCAATTTCTGTTCCCCCAGGAATCGGTATCTGCCAGCATCATCTCGTGGCTCTGTCGGCAGTTTCCTTCGAGATTTGCGCCGATGTCGTTTGGCAGAAACAGGCTTGTTTCATACGTGAATCATATGATCGTATCGTTCGCCTTTGGTTGATGGACCGAGAAAAGGCGAAGCGCGCCGATGAGGAAGCACACTCGCTCTACAGGCGGACGGACTCCGCATTTGACGACCTCAGCGATCACGAGCGAGAGGAAATGGAATTCCGGGCACTGTTCCCTTCCTTCGAAGACGTTTTCGACGAAGACTCTACTTCTCAGAATCCCTCGACATCCTCAGTATCGCTGGTATCGGAATCGCAAATGAAGCAATTGCTGGACCTTCACTATTCCATCACCTATGGTTCACGGGACTCACCAGAGAAAAACTTGCGCGAATACTTTGCAACCCGCATGCAGTGTGTTTCGAATATCCAACTGCAGTCACTTTCTGGCGCGATAGACGAGTGTCGCATCTTCCAGTTGAGACTCTTGTCTCAATGCCTCCCTGGCGGTCACCATCGCCATCATCAGGATATCTCGGTGAACTTCTACACCGATGCCAACATTGAAGAGGTCAAGAAAGCTGTCGCCGTTGTTAACTTGCTTCACACGCGTCTACGACAGTTGCTTGAGGAATGGCCTGAGCAGATGGTGCTGCATCATCTCCGAGCACGCTGTGATAGTTTCTTGTCTCTGAACTTAGACAGTCCAGTCGCGAAGGTCCTCTCTGGCTTGGAGCAGCTCTTACTTCAAACCGAGGACTGGGAGTTGTTTGCCAATCGCAACAACAACCTCAAGCCGGAGCGTGCGATGCTCATTGACTTAATTGTTCAATGGCGGCGGATGGAGTTGTCGTGCTGGGATAACCTCCTTGACTCGGAGCATCTCAAGTTTCAAGGGAGCATCGCTGAATGGTGGTTCCGTCTCTATGACACCCTAGTTCGTGGATCATTGGACACGTTCGCTCGGGACAGGAACGGGGATGTTTCTGCTTCCGACTACTTGTCGACCCTACTCCCGATGCTAGATGAGTTCATTCGAGGCAGTCCTCTAGGCCAATTCGCCTCCAGGTTAAAACTCGTCGAAAGTTTCGCGCTCTACTGTCAGCGCATCATTCCCACACTTTCCCCCTCCGATCGACCTGTGATTGCCCGAGTGCAGTGTCTTTTGACGTCGACATGGGAGACTTTCGACCTCTACTCGCCGGCGATAGAGACATACCTCCGAGATCAGCGTTCCTCTCTGGAGAAGGAGGTCAAAAACTTCGTCAAGTTAGCCAGCTGGAAGGATATCAATGTCCAAGCTCTGAAGGCCAGTGCTCAACGTACGCATCATCAGCTTTACAAGATTATCCGCAAGTTTCGGGACATCTTGCGCTTGCCAGCAGCGGATCGCCTCCTTCCTCAGTTCTCGCGAAAGGAAGACGACCGCAGTATGGAACCTCTTCTTCCGGACCATCCTTTACCGTCGACACCGACTTTCCCGCCTGGGGAGAACCCGTCGGCCGCTCCGCACCTCGTCAACCTGGATAGGACATACACCCGGTTCGCTGACATCTCCCATCGCAAGCTCAGAGCTTTTGTCACGTCCGCGTTGCCGCTTCATGTCGAAGGTCTAGCAACGGACATCATCACTGGAATCGAAAGCTTGTCATCCTTGCAAACCCCCCCTGATATACCTCCAGAGAAGCGCACCAAATTTCACAAGTCTGTACTCACGCGGAAGCGAAAAGCATGGAGCGATCTGTTGAAGGAATTGAAGCGCGCTGGCTTCGCCACCAATCTCAAGCCTGAAGTGTTGCAGCAGCACCAGGACAGTCGTTGGCTGAGGGAACAGCCGAACATCGCGTCAGGAGGAAATGAGCACTCAATGCGGTTTGTCAGACAGGCGGATAATTATTTCCGTCGGCTAGAGGGAGGTCTGAAGCAGTTAAGGTCGTCAATCCCGGGTCACCATTCGGATTTGACGACTCGGGAACTCCAGCGGGGCCACACACTCTTGGAGTCATGCTTTGGTATGGCTGTTGAAGCTAGAGCCCGGTGAGTCATATCCTTCTACAATCTAGCCACAACTGATGTACCTTCGAAGCTTGGCCGGGTCGCTTAAGAAATCAGACGCTCTGCACGATTCGGTGCGACGACTTCGACTGGTAGCGTCTACCACAATTGCTTCTGTAGGAGGAGGTGCTTCGGATCATATTCTCGGCGTGCGCAACATTCTCTCTCGGCTACACAATGCGCTGGAAGAATCAACCATGACCCTGATGTTGCTGAAAGAGCTGGACGCCATTCCACTCCTGGACGTGCTACATGACATCACCACGGATATGAAAAACAAAGTTCAGCATATGGTAGATAGAGTCAAGAAAGTGGCTGAACACGTCAAATTGACCGCCTTTCCGGTCGTTCTTCTGGGTGAGTCCTTTCGAACTATAGCGTAGACCATCTCCTTACATTGATTTCCTAGACGAATCTCAAATTCTGGCGGATGCCCTCAATCTCGTAGAAGATCTCAAGTCAAAGACTGACCAGATGTCCAAAGAGCACCCACGCACCCGAGAGATCTTCAGCGGCCTTCATCAGCTCCTGTCGGAACAGCTCGTTCCGACGGTGTGGTCTGCCGAGGAGCCCAGCGTCCCACGAGTTGATCCAGATGCCATCATTGACGCTTGCCTCATCACAGTCCAGTCTTTGCTAGGAAGATGCGGTGATCCTATCCCAGACGCATACGACAGAGACAACTACATTCGAAGCGACTATAACGCTGTCCGTGATGTGACCCAGAACATTGGGGTGCTTACCATCGTGGAACTGCTCGACGGCCTCTTCCGTTCAATGTCTATCGGTCAGGATTACTCTTCTCTATCGAGATTGCTCCCCTTTCTGGATCGATATGAAGAGCTTCTGGATGACCAGTTGACATGTCACGCCGCATGGACGAAGGCGTTGTTCAAAATGTCGCATGTTCTCTGCTCCCTCCTTCAAACACTGTCTAAAGATGGCTTTTGTAAACCTCCCGACCTTGACGAGTCTGGCACGGGTGGAGATCAAACCGGTGACGCAGATGGATTGGGAATGGGTGAAGGCACTGGATCTCAGAACGTCAGCAAGGAGATAGAGGATGAGAGTCAGGTGGAGGGGCTCAAGGGCGAAGAGAATCAGGAAGGGGATGTCGACAACGACGACGACAACGCGATCGAGATGGCAGACGACTTCGGCGGGGACATGAAGGATATCCCGGACAATGGCTCGCAGGACGACAACGAATCAAATTCGGATGAAGAGGAGGAGCATGACGAACAGATCGGAGAATTGGAGGCGAGCGATCCTGATGCAGTCGACGAGAAACTCTGGGGCGACGAACAGGGCCCCGACGATTCTGGTCCGGAAGAAAAGACGGACAAAGACCACTCTGAACAGAAGTCGAACGATTCGGAAGTCGTGGCGAAAGAGGGTCAAGACAAGTCTGACACGAAGGAGCAGGAGAAGGAGAAGGAGGGGCAGCAAAATGGTGAAGAACAGCCTGAAGAGGTACCCGAGGAGCAGGCTGAAGGAGAGAAAGATCCCGAGGCGAGTGGGGCTCCAATGGAAGACCACATTCCCCAAGCAGATACTTTGGATCTTCCGGACGATATGGATTTGAGCATGGGAGATGAACCGGAAGGAGACCACGGCGAAGATCTGGATATGGGCGAAGAGCAGGACGAAGAGCCGGACACGACAGAGGATGCAGAGATGCAAGACATGGAGGATTTCAACGGTGGGAAAGACGATGATGCGAAGCCTGAGGATGGAGAGGGGATGCAAGAGGATGATCAGAACCCAGAGCAAGGCGAAGACGATGATGGGGAGGGAGAGCCAGGCAGAGCGGAACCCCTACTTGAGGATGACGCAGATCCACAAACTTCTGTCGAAGAGACCGGTGTTGCGCCCCCGGACATCGGTACGGGCGAGGATAACCTCCATTCAGACCAGCAGGAAGTGGGAGAGACAGGCGAAAATGCCACAGGTGAAGTTGAAGCATCTTCAGGAGCGGGCGGAGGAGACAGCGCGCAGGACCAGAAACCACAGAAAACTCCGTAAGTGCTTATGTCCTTCGTGCTGCCAGGCTTCGCTGACGAAATCGCTAGCTCTGGTCCATCCGAGCCCACGCAGACTTCGAACGACCTACCAGAGGCCCAAGATTCTGGCGACAGTGGTTCGGGGGTCCAACAAGGTCAACAGCCTCAGACCGAAGCACCGCAGAGCAAAAGTGACCCTCTTCGAAGTCTCGGTGATGCGCTCAAGGAAGCACGCCAGACCTTCGATGAGATCTTGCACAATGAATCCTCTCCCGACAAGCCTACGCAGACCGAGACTGCCGAGCAGCTCGAGTACATCAGACCAGACGAGGATGAGGAGATGCAGGCACTTGGTCCAGCGGAGGATGAGCAAACTGCGAAATTGAAGGATCTCAAACTGTTGGACGAGGAGAAGGAGCCTACTGATGACACACCGATGGATGTTGACATGAATGTCCCGACGGAGGCGGAGCCCCAAAAGCCACCCCAAGCCTCAAAGGAGCAGAGACAGAATGGCGATACCGAAGGACCTCAGGACAGTCGCGAAGGCGCCATCGTTCATCAACCCACCCATGGCCAATCCGCTAACGATCTTCCCGATCCAACTGCTCCTAAGGGTGGTGACATCGAGATGGATGAATCTCTTCCGGACGAACAAGTGGAGGTCGAACTTCGTAAATGGCAAGGGAACGGCGCACCATTAGAAGGCGCCGAGCACATATGGCGCCTCTACGAGTCTCTTACCCATGACCTGGCCTATGCTCTATGCGAGCAGCTCCGTCTCATCCTCGAACCAACTCTAGCAACGCGCCTGAAAGGTGACTACCGCACAGGAAAACGACTCAACATGAAAAAGATCATCCCGTACATTGCCAGCGACTACACCAAGGACAAGATTTGGCTTCGTCGAACGCGTCCCAGCCAGCGAGAGTACCAGATTCTCATTGCGCTCGATGACTCCCGCTCTATGTCGGAATCACACTCTGTACATCTTGCGTATCAAACGATGGCTCTCGTGTCAAAAGCATTGACGCGTCTAGAGGCGGGCGACATTGGCTTCGCCAAGTTTGGAAAGGCGGTCGACATTCTCCATGGCTTCAGTGACGGACCTTTCACTGATCAGACGGGCATGAAGGTCATGAGCGCGTTCAAGTTCGATCAGAAGGCCACCGATGTCCTCTCTCTCGTTGATCGGAGTCTCCAGGTGCTCGAGAGGGCGCGTGAAAGCAGGTCGACGAGCTCTTCATCATCTGCAGACTTGTGGCAGTTGGAAGTGATCATCTCCGATGGAATATGCCAGGACCACGAGAAGCTGCGGTCTGTTCTGAGGAAGGCGGAAGAACAGCGGGTTATGATCGTGTTCATTATCATCGATTCATTGGATGCGGAGCAAGGATCAATCTTCACGATGGAGAAGGCGGAATTCCAGAATATCGACGGGCGCATGGAGCTCAAGCTCAATCGTTATCTGGATACGTTCCCTTTCGAGTATTATGTGGTTTTGAGGGACGTAGAGGCTCTTCCAGGGGTTCTGGCGACGACGTTGAAGCAGTTTTTCGAACGTATATCCGAAGAGTAGGTATCATTATGTAGAGCTTTGTACAAACTAGAAGTCATCATGTAGAGTATATAGAAGTGTATTTCTCTGCAATGTATCATCATGAATCCGCGATTTTACTCGAAGAGAGCCAGTGGCAGTGCAAAGTCTTCCTCTTCATGGATCCATCAACTTCCAAGTTTCAGCAGTCCTTGCCATACGCTATCCTCCCAATTTCGTCACCTTTATCCGCCCTTCATAGCCAGCGAGCCCGGCATGAAGAGACCACCCTTGATCTTTCCGAGGACTTCTGTGCCCATTGCGGATTTTACCTTCTTGACGGGCAAAGCACCACGAGATCAGTGAGAAAGGCCGACGGAACCAGGCTTCGCGTGATAACCTGTTCAGGTTGCGGTAATGCCTCGGAAAGCTCTATGAGTCGGGGTGCAGCTTCTCTATTCCCCCCGCAGAGGCATCGAACTCGGAAAGGCCAAGCTGCCAACGCGCCATCAGCCCTCGCTCCTCCTCCTCAGGTTATTGCCGAGCCACTCATCGAACAACGACTCGCGAAAGCGGAACCACTTCCGCCAACTAAAGAGTCGACTGGCCCAACCCTCAAATCACGTCCGAAAAAGAAGTCAGTATTGCAGGACATGCTTGCTCGAAACCGCAAGTGCGAAGAGAACAGCAAATCAGAACCAGCGTCATCTGGAGGACTGGCTGCATTCCTTAGTGGTTTGTAGGCACGTTACAACCACTTGTGCAACATTCTGGTTACTGATCGTTGCTCAGAACAATGACATACCCCTTGAGTGATACAAGGGTTGTCGCACTTTGCAAGAACGGGCAACTAGTATCCGACGAGTACTATATGAGTGTGTGGATCTCAGCCAGTAGGCGGCTGAATGCAGGCTGAATGATGAAGGGGGAAACGCCGAACGGCGGGCCGTACGTTGACACATGCTTGTGCAGCATGTAATACGGCATGTTTCCGAAGTAAGAACAATGACTTCGCGAGAACAAAAGATGGCGGCCCTAGCGTCGGCATCATAAGGGAAAGCTTCTGCCCCTCACCCATTTCATCCTCACTTTATGACCATCATGTCCTCCTCCAGTGGCACGCGTCCCGCACGCTCCTCCCATGCCGTCTCGCACAGTAAAAAGCCCAGTCTTTCGAGCTTCCCGAGTCTACCAGGCCGTCCATCCATACCATCTCTTTCCAACTCGATGCACTGGCTTTCGCGTAGCTCTTCCGAGTCCAAGGTCCATCACAAGGCATCTCGATCCATAGAGCTGCTGTCTGGGGCGAACCGCTCCGGTGCTTTGGGATCTGGTGCCACCGTGGTCAGAACGCCAGACGACGCACTCAAGGACTCGGGGGTCCGCCTGCCGATGTTTGCAGAGGAGAAGAGCCCATCGTCCCCCTCAGATTCCAAGGAAAGTCGGACCCTGCCAGCTCTTCCATCAGAGCTGGAATCTGACGATGATGGGGAGCGCATTGCATCGTACCATATGTCATCCCAAGAAGACGTACGCGTTCCCGCCTCGCGCCCGACACGTGCCCCACCACCGTGCCCCATCGGCTCATCACCCCCTGCATCTGCTGGACTTCTTCGCACTAGTCACGATGACATGGGCGAGGTGCCCCCGCCACCATTCCGCGTTCTTCTCATGTCCGATGCCCCGAACTCGACCGTAGAGCGGTCGAAAGTTATAGTCACGCTGGAGACGTGCACCACGACATTCCGAACCACACTTGACACGCTTCTCTCTCAGCCGTCCTACCTGTCCGAGTATCTTCTTTCCATATTCCCTCGTGCGCGGACAGTCTCGCGTTCTTCGTCTGTATATTCCACTGGCGACGAGGAAGACTCTGACGTACGGGAGACATACCGAAATCATCTACTCTCACAAGGACTCTTATCGAAAGCTCCCTTCGACGTCCACCTTTTCATAGATCGCCCTAGCGAGTCGTATGTCATTCCTTTTCCACTCTACCGAAACTTAGCCATTAACATCACTTGCAGATATCCTCTTATTCTGTCTTACCTTCGCAGTGGAGCATTCCCTCGGCTCTTTACCCTGGAGGCTCTATTGGACCTTCGGGACGAAGCATCCTTCCTGGGTCTCTCCACACTTCACGATCTATGTGACGACGAGGTGCGGCAGCAGACTGGAATCAACGAGGGGCGGGCACCCTCTGTGCACAGTATGCATGCCTCCGTTCACAGTCTGCACGCGCTCATTGAACGTGTTGGACGCGAGTCGCAGACGGAATATGACCCGGGCAATGATGCGAGTCGCTCACGTCCTTACCACAAGAAGGGATCATCTGAAGGTGGAGGATTCAAGCCGCCAACACCACAGTCATGGAAGAATGGGCGCTCAAGTCATGGACGCAGTACAGCATCCTTACGATCTCCAGCTGGCTGGATATGATTGAAATGATTCATCTTGGCATGCTTTTGTTACTTGTATAGTAGTCTCATAATCTAGTGCATCTACCTTTGTAGCTATAGTTCAATTCCTCTCTACGCTCTTTAATTTGACACTCTTTGTGGTATGATAGTATTTTGGATATAAAAGGAGGTATTGAGACTATGAAACCCACTCACACAAGCTGTAGCCACTCGCGATTTCCATGAAGGGTTCTGCGATCGTTACTCTTGTGTTTTCCGATAATTACTTATAAACGACTGGCGCCGGTTGTTGACGTACTTGTAGACGTATCAGCAAGTATCAAGCAAGGAAGCATAATCTGAGGTGATGCACGATATGCATTCAGCCGCGAAGATCTGGAAGAGCAAGCAACTGGACACGGGTAAAACAAGAAGAATGTTCCATTTGCATGAGATTTTTTCTCTTTCTCGTAGATAAGTACATGAGTCGAAATACAGTATTGGCGCCACGAAGGTCTGAGCCACATCAGTACAGGAGTCTCGTAAGGAAAACATGAAGGAAGTCAAAGCTAAAAGTACAAGTTCCGGGTCCGGGATTGATTGCTGTTGCAGCTCAACGCGATTATTTCTTCTCAATCGCATAGGGATTGACGCTGTAGACCTTGATCACGGGAGGCGACTTCGTCAAGTCAGCAGTGACAATGACCTGGAGAACCGTGAGCAAATTTGACAACGACGCCGATGAAAGCACTTACGGGAACGCTCATGAGCTCTTTGATATCCTGAATCATGTGTCCAGCAGCGTTGGAGCGCAAGCCCTCGAATTCGGGCTTGACCTTCGCCATCGACAAAAGCCTCTGCTTGGATGTTTCATTAGTCGCCTCGACTTCGTTGCGACCCAGAACAATCTCGTCATCATCGCCTTCATCCTCGTCGAACAACGCCTTCTCGTCATGTACAGAGCGCGACGTAACCTCCATTTTGATGGCGTGCTGTTCCGCGTTCTGTTTGACCTTCTTCAAGTGTTCATCGTCGCTGTTCTCAGCCAACCAGGTGATGACGTCCTTGTTCGACCAATAGATCTGGAGGGTGTGAGTATGCTCATCGTAGACATGATTCTGTAACCAGTCAGTATCAGCGCCCACTCCACGAAGAATGTAAACCTACGTCGATGGGCATTTGGTCAACGTGGACACGCTTCTCGATACCAAACTCAGGAACAAGGACGTCGAATGCGGCATCGAGGACACCGACAACCTTGGCCTGACGAACGACGGGTCCGTACCGTTGAGTGAGGTCAGACACGAGTACGCAGAGGAAGAGATGGGCAGATTGTTCTTGGGCCAGGACGGCAGAGTCGCGTTTGCTAGAACGGACATTGGGTTAGGACTGCGAGTCGAGTGAATAACGACTACATACATGTTACACTGTTGTGCGACTTTGGCGACAGCATCGCGATCCATGGTAAATTTCGGATCAGCTGCGGGAGCGTAAGTCAAAGAAAAACCAGGATAGGCAGAATGCTTACCTCCGCCTTGCAACACTGACTCCAACTGACGGTGAACCAGAACGTCGGCATAACGACGAATAGGCGACGTGAAGTGGGTGTACAAAGGCACGTTGAGTGCATAATGGTGATACTTAGCAATGTCGAGCATCCCGGAGCAGAAATACTTGGCACGATGGGTAGCTTTGAAGGAAAGGAGCTCTAGCAGACGACGAGCGGTAGGATCGGTGATTTTATCGAAAGAGCGCATCAGGGCCCCGGAAGACGAAGTATCCATTTCATATCCCAACCGGGCAGCGCGCTCTTTGAAGGTGACGAGTCTGCGTTCGATGGGAGTATCGTGACGGCGGAGCAAAGCCTGCTCAGGAAGGTGCACAGCGATGTGCTGGGCCGCAGAGATGTTACTGAGAAGCATGAACTGGAGTCAAATTGGTTCAGGCTCTTCTCAGGCGATGGTGAATCACGTACCTCCTCAATAAGATCGTTGGCGTCTGCCCGCACATGCTGACCGCAATCGGTCGGAAGGCCATTGTCGTCGAGTTGGAACTCAAGACGAAGAGACTCCAAAGAGAGTGTACCATTCTCGAACCTCGAAGCACGCAGCTTTTTGGCCAAGTCATCCAGAATCTTGATATCGTGCTCGATGTCCTTGGCATCGTGCTCGGGTGCGACGGCAACACCGCCCAAGACTTGGCCTTCAATGACGTTCTGGGCGTCTGAGTAGCTCAACTTGGCCGCGGATCTTCATGTAACCAATCAGAGGTGAACGAGAGATAGATGCAAGACGTGTGTATACCTGATGATGGTCTTGCCGAACCATTTAGTCAACACTTTGGCCTCCTTGTTCATCGTGAAGATAACAGAGAAGGCAAGACGGTCCTGCCCGGGGAGAAGACTGCAAAGCTCCTCGCTGAGGGCCGGAGGCAACATCGGGACAGCGCGTTGAACGAGATAGACGCTAGTAGCGCGCTTACGAGCATCGCGATCCAAAGCAGTGTTCGGCTTGACGAAGTACGATACATCAGCGATGTGAACGGCGACTTCATAGTTCCCATCGGCGTTGAGCGTAACGGACAGAGCATCGTCCAAATCTTTGGCAGTGTCCGGGTCGATGGAGAAGACACGCTGGCTGCGCAGGTCCTTCCTGAGCTCAACTTCGCGCTCGGGAATTCTGGAAAAAGTGTTATGTTGCATACTGAGAATCACAAGGATGCACTCACGTCCAAGGCATAGGAGGCAAGCACTTGATGACGTTCTCGGTAAAGTCCTCGGTCGGGAAGTTGCAATCCTTGAGGAGAGCGCTGGTCTCAACCTCGATGTCCCCGATAGGGCCGAGTTCTTCGACTAGGGTTCCGAAGGGATGCAAGGAACTGATAGGCTAGAAACGCAATCAGACAGGGAATCTGCATCACGAAGGTGGTGCTTACATGACGCTTGATGCAAGCGACGAAAAGCTTGTCCACGTAAGCCTCCGAATTCTGAACGAAATCGGGAGGCGCTTGTTCGGTGGGAATGGCGATCAGGGGCACTCGTTTGTCCGTAGGCTTGAACCATACAATCTTCGGACGTTCAATAGGTGCTCTCCTAGGCTCGTCCCCACGGTCGCCTTCACGCTCGCGGCGCTCGGCTTCCTGCTTCTCTTTGGTCGCAGCAGAAGATGGACGCAACAAGCCAAGTGTACCGGAGAAAAGCTGACCCGGCATCCTTTCTACAACGGCTACAACATGGCCAGCAAACTGGGGCTTGACATCGTCGGTGACCCTTCGAGACGGAGTAAGCACAAGTCAAACAATCGACAGAGAGAAGAGAACTGACTCTTCATCTTCAAACAGCAAGAGGCCTTGCCCTTCAACCTCGACATCGTCCTTCTTCTTGTCGTCCCTGCGACCAGCGCTCGATCTGACGTCGTAAGCAGAGTTCTCTTCCTTCTTCCTCTTCTTTTCCTCTTTCTCCTTCTTCGTTCCCCAGACTTCATCGACATCAAGAAGCTCGACGGCCACGATATCTCCCTCCAATGCCCGGTTACGATCCTTGGACCCACAGATGTAAATGTCGGCGTCCAGGACTTCAGTAGCAACATAGGCATCCGAGCGGTTCCTCTTGTTGACACGCAGAATGCCAACAACCAGTTTTCCAGCAGCCAACAAGGGGGGTAGTGATGCTTGAGGTAAGTAAGGGGCAAAGAGAGACTTGCGCTGAGGCTGGTTGGACTGTTGTTGGAGCTGTGACTGGAACTGTTGTTGCTGCTGTTGGAGCAAGTTGATACCGCCGAGGCCCATGCCCATCATATTGGCAGCCATCATGTTGGGTAGCATGTTCGGGAAGCTGAATGAAGCCATCTTCTGGTGGTGACCACCGGCAGCGGCACGGAACTGCTGCAAACTCTGGAGTTGCGCCTGCGCTTGGGCAAGGTCAGCCGTGAAGCCGTTGGCGCCGTTCGTGGGTAATCCACCGACACCGCCGTCTATAAGGCTTCTGAATAGACAATTCATACAGTCCGGGAAGGAACTTACTGATACGCCAGCTGGAGTCGGCGCGGGACGCTTGCCTGGAATGACCTCCGTTGAACGCTGGGGCAGCGAAACCATCATCGAAGCCGTCTTGAGGGACCTGAGGGAAAGTGTTTCCATTGTAACTAATGGATCCTTGCGGACCGCCCTGTTTGTTGACGACGTTGACGCTGTGACGTCGGCCATGGCCACGAGGAATGCCCTGCGTTTGTCCATCGAGACCCATGTTGTTCATAGCGCCGAAGTTGCCGAACTGGCCCATGGCAGCTTGCGGAGCTCCGAAACCACCCTGATTGGCCATAGGCACAGTACTCTGAACCCGTCGGTGCGCGCCTCGGTTAGGGGCAAGGCCGGGAGTCTGATAAGACAGGACTTGGTTCGAAGCCAACTGCTGCTGATAAAGAGCCTGCTGCTGTTGCTGAAGGGCTTCAATCTGACTCTGGAGAGCGATCTGCCGGGAGGATTGAGTACTATCCTGTGTACAACGATTGTGGCTCACCTGTTCGGCCATGATACCCGTTATCTCGCCACTGTCAGTCTTACCGTGCTGAATGTTGTGCTCGCGAGGAGGATCAGCGGGCATGCCCTGTTGAGGGAACTGGAAGCCAAGGTCTTCCTCGTCGATGGGTGGGCCCATCATGCCTCCGCCGCGCTTCTTCGCGCCGAACATGAAGCCGGGTGCAAGCTGCGGACGGCCAGTGGGACCAACGGCCTCTTGCTCCTGCTGAGCAGCAAGAGCAGCAAAGCGAGGAGCGGTGAAGCTCATACTCTGAGACTGGGAGCGGTGCTGGGGTACCTGCTGTTGCTGCTGCTGGGGATAGTACTGCTCGCGGATCTCGCCTTCCTCGACAGGCATGCCGTTGGCGTCGACGTCTTCCATCATCGCACCGAGGTTTGGCGCGAAGGAGTTGAAATTGCCAGACAGACCAGAGGCGCCCATGGAAACAGCCTTCCGGTGTTTTGCATCCGCGGAATTTTGGATTCCGGGGTAAGCAGCTGCGCCTGGCTGGAAAACGGGAGCATTGAGCGGGAGCGTCGAAGTAATGGGAGGCTGGGAAGGTGGGAAGGATGCCGCGGGCGGCTGAGGCGAGGTGGTCCTGAGGTCGGCAATAACACGCTGAAGGGATGATAGCGCATCGCTTGAGTCCTTGGGCTGGGCCGAGACAGGCGTCGACTGCTTGGGAGGCTGATCCTTGGGCGTGTTCGAGCGCCCGCCCTGCTGAGAGGCAGAGGCCTGTCCTTTGCGGTGTTGCTGAGGGCGCCCGCCTCCGCCTCCGCCGCCGGCCGACTGGTTCTTGTTGCGCTGATCGGGTTTCCTGCCAGAGTCAGAACCCTTACGCGAGGCGGATTCAGAGCCAGACTCGGCAGCTGCGGCGACCGGGGTGGAGGGCTTCTTGTTGTTTCCAGACGACCTCGAGACTGGCCGGGCACCGCCCTGGTTGGCAGAGCCTGCTGGCTTGCTAACGGAGGCGGTCCGCTTGGGTCCACGACCATTGCCCGCAGAAGGCTTTTTGTCGTCCTTCTTGGGCGGCGGTTGAGGCGTAACTTCGTCGGTCATGTCGTTCGTAAAGAATCTAAGTCGAGAAAGGTGTTATAAAGTCTTTTTTCGGTTTTCGTTACTGGTGGGTAGCTGTGAGGAGGGTGAGCGCTGGTCGACACGCATATATGCGGCACAGAACGGCTACCTTTAAGTTGGGCAAGTTGTGGCTGGACGGCTTTGCCCTGTAGGGCGAGTGAGGGGAAGGAATGCGAGGTGGGGCTTATCGGAAAGACGTGTAAGAGCGCAACCTTGATATTTGGCTGATGGGTCACTGGTCTACATTCTCACGCTGTCCTTGGCGTTCCTCGTCGCCTGCGGAGACATTTGATGCGTTGCACAGTAGAGAATCGCCATTTGACACAACCAACATCCACAGTCCTACTCTATCTGCCCTCTCTAGCTACCACAATCATTGTCTACTTGAGCTTGGCTATGATAGCATCGGTATACTCCTTCGTCGACGCCTTGCCGCCCAAGTCTCCAGTGATGGACTTGCCCTCCGCAATCGTCTGTCAGAGAACACTCAGACACCTTTCACACAAAAGCCAGAGCGGACACGTACCGTCAAAGCCGCCTTTTCGATCTTGTCAGCATGCTCGAACAAGTTCATATGCCTACCAAAAGTTAGTCGCGATCATTTCATGATCCGCATTAGCCCATACCTCAACATCATCATCGATGACAACAGCAGCGCCGTGGGGTTGGCAAGTCCCTTGCCTGGTAGCGATGTTACGATACACAGCTTGACAGTTCGATACTGCCTACGTACCAGCGATATCAGGAGCCGAACCATGAACAGCCTCAAATATAGACGCGTCCTAAATGAGGCGGGGTCAGGCATGAGACAGATTCCCGACTGATAATCCACATACACGACCGATGTTGCCGGACGGCGTCAGACCAAGACCGCCAATAAGGCCAGCGCACATGTCGGAGAGAATGTCACCGTACAAGTTGGGCATGACCATGACACGGTCAGAGTAAGGACGAGGATTTTGGGTGACCTGGAATTCTTTAAGGAAGGAGATGAAGCATGAGCAATGCACCCACTTGGAGGCAAACACGATCCAAAAGATCTTCATCATAAGCGACGTCGGGGAACTCTTTCGAGACTTCACGACATGCCGACAAGAACATACCGTCAGACATTTTCCTGAACGGTGCGTGAGCCTACATATTCGCGGCCTAGAGAAGATACGTACATGATGTTCGCCTTGTGGACAGCAGTGACGCGCTTCCGTCCGCTGGACTGGGCGTAGTGGAAGGCATAGCGAGCGACGCGTTCCGAGGCATCCCAAGTGATGAGTTTGATGGACTGAACCACACCGTCGACAATCTGCATGCCGGGTTACAGATGGCGCAGAACAATGTCAGTGGAACGAGCATACCTCGTGTTCAATACCAGAGTACTCTCCTTCCGTGTTCTCTCGGATGAGGACAGTGTTCACATCATCGTAAGGGGTCTTGAAGCCTTGGATGGAAACACAGGGACGGACGTTGGCAAAGAGGTTGAAGGTCCTGCGCAAAGTCAAGTTCAGAGAAACATGGCCCTTTCCGACTACCTCAAATTTTAGAAATTCTATCTTGAGTGAGAGACGTGTTCACTGACTGGGAGTGGCCAGAGGACCTGACGTCGGGCATTTCAGTTCACTCAAGTGAGATTTCATTCATGTAGACACACCCTTGAGAGCCACAGTGTTCTTCTTCACGGATTGTATAGCGACATCGGGAATGACGGTCTTTCCTCCTTTCAGAATCGGGGTGACGTCGACTTCCTCCCATTGAATGGGGACCTGCGCCGAAATGAGCATGAAAGCGCGGTGAAAGATTGTGCAACGCACACCAGCAGCGACGTAAATGTCCTTGACCGACTGGCTGATTTCCGGCCCAATTCCTGTTTGCACGGATGAGTACGTGATGCTCATCTACGTTCGGGACCTCCTCACCATCACCAGGGATAAGAGTGACCGTGTATTTTCCCTGGAAAAGTGATGAGAAACGTTGGAGGGTGTGTTTTGTGGTCCTTACATTGCTACCCTTCTGGCCAGCAAATGCTGCAGTCGGAGAGGCCGCGGCGTACTGTCGAATAGCCTAGCGGAGGTGTAAGACGATGGAAAACACTAATTGTAAGTGGAGCGCACTTGAGAACGTTTGAATGCGCCCTGCGCAACGCCAGTGAAAGACCGAGACGCCAACATGTCTGTACAAAAACAAGTTTGCCGGACCTAAGTCGAAGCGTTCCCTTCCGATGTAATCACGTGCCTCCGGAGATAAGAACTGTCTGACCGGGTCACCGACTGTGACGGCCTGCTGACGGCCCTCTACATCCTACTCAAAGGCTTGAGCTTGGGCGTTGACGTCGACATTCCTTGCAAGCTTCCTGCATCCAGTCGAAACATTGATCAAGGTATGCCAAATCATGCCAAGGACATTACACATGCTGTCAAGTGGCAGCGAATAATTGTGATTGTAGGTAGTGACGAAAGCAACAGAGTGTACAAGTATAGATATACAGGAAGGTGCGATATACAATCAGAGGCAAGTGATAGTCCAAAGAGCGTGGGTGAGAGTCATCAGCGTTGTCGTTTTGACACAACTTGACGGTAGTCCCCATCTTCGTCATCCTTCTTGCGCTTTCTCCCCTTACCGGACGGGATAGGCTTCACTGGCTTGAAGGAAGCCGTGACATCGTCCCTCAACGCAAAGATGAAAGGCCATGTCTGCTGTGTTACAGAATTGTTCATGCGAATGTCTTGAATGTTGTCCCGCATCCCTTTGCGTAGGGTGTAGATAGCAGTAGCGATTTCCTCATCTTCTGCCTGGATTTCATGACAAAGATAGATGGCCACACCTGTTCAGAAGAATAAGCCTCCGAACGAAAGACTTGAAGCAACTCACAGATGAATACAAACTCTGCTGGCGCTACTCTCTTCTTGATGGAGCGGAAAACTTTGTTGTACCTCTTTTCGGAGGCAAGGAAAATCAATTTGTTGAACATCCACTCAATGTCCGACTTGAACTGGACAATCAAAGTGTCAGTTCTCTTGAGCCATTTCTCCACCATAGTTGCAGTTGCAGTAGGCTGATTCTCCAGATAATCACAGCTGCAGATGGCCATAGCGATGAGGTAGAAATCACCGCCAAATTTGGATGCTATCTCGACATGGGTCGCTACCCCGTTGTCAGATCGAACAAATGTCTCGAGAAGTTGTCCAAGCCAGCTAAGGACGATGAGATTAAAAATCAAATCTGACGAGACATTGCATACTCAGCGCGAGGAGTTGACAGTGCTTGCAAGCGTTCTTGAGAAAAACGAGTTCAGACTAACATATGTTGATTTGACGGCAGGACCTACCAGCGGGTCTTAGTGCTACACCCATTTGAACCCTCTGGAAAATGTCGCGTATCTGGGCGTCGTTGATACCCTCATATTCCACTAGAGTGATGTTGGCACCGAACATGTTCTGTTGAACGAACACTTACCGCACGGTATGATCTTCTTCAGAAAATCGTCCTTCCACTTCTTTGACAGAGGCACTCGATTTTTAGCCGTCGACGAGGTTGTGAACCAGTACGGTTTCTTAGTAGTCGGATGACGGCCTGGTGTGTTTCAATACGAGGCTAGCCACAAGACGAACATGTTGCCAACATACACGATATCTGGAAGAAGTGAGAAATCCATGTGCCCTGAAAAGTGCAGAAGTATACCAACCTGGCCATCAATGAACTTTTGAATGGACGTGAGTCTCTGTCGACGATTTGTGACACTCTAGTGAAGGGAACATTCGATTTAGCCCACCTGTTTGCCATCCACACAGACTTTGAGCTCATCACCGTCTTCATCATGAGTGATTACAAAGACAAGCGGTGGGATGTAGATGTTGTGGAAGAGCGAGTCGATCAGGTGGCTGTTTGTCGTTGAGGGGAAGTATGATTTGTGCAATACAGATCCTACCTCTGGCTACTGTCCTTCCAGACGACTTCTGTTATCGCGCGCGTAATGAGGATGCCTTTCGCGGCGGCGAAACAACGTGCGGAGCACTCACCGCGCTGCCATACCGGGTCCAAATCGATCATTCCCTCGTGTATTAGATCTAGGACACTTTAGAGGAATAGTTGGAAAATATTGATGGCTCACCATGAAGATCCTCGGTCGTGTAAACTCGTGACCTCGCTGGAGGTAGAGGGTCCTTTGTACAGTATCCTGTTGAACGAAGAAGCGATGTGAGTTTCAACCACGCGCAACTTGTGCCAACTGACCGTCTTCGTCTTCGTCTTCTTCGTCTTCTTCTGAGTCTCCGTAGAGCTCATCCTCTTCGTACTCTATCTCCTGCCCTTGATTGTTCATGACGGCCACAGCGCCACCCTGTCGGACGAGGACGCGTTGGGTGAGCGGAGGTAAGAGGAGGTAAGAGGCGCGAGGTAAGAGGCACGATCTTCAAAAGTCACAAGTGGCGAAAAGGGGTGCATGTCGCGGTCCGGCCAGCCGATCCCGCTTTGACTCTTCTCAGTCATCATGTCCAGTGAAACTAAAATGCCACTTCAGAAGTACTTGAAAGTTCTCACCGGCAATGGCGTTCCAGTGAAGAAAGCGATGCAGATCTCCGGCAAACTGTAAGTTTCCAGTGGATGGAAGAGTCTCAACGGCAATCAACACCACTATAGATACAAGACAGTCAATACCCCCGCCCAGCTATCCGCTCTGACAGACCTGGACTTGGTTGGCCTTGGATTCGAAAAGGAAGACCGAAAATTCGTCATGGCTGCCCTCAAGAAGGGCGGATACTTCTCAGCTCGACCGGGTCCTCACTCTACGATTACACCTTCTGAGTCATCCGGCTCAAACTCAACTCAAGCACTTTCTCCTGCTGTCACCGTCGCAGTGCGTTACATCATTCCCCATGCTCCAGTGTCTTACCACGATACGCCAGACCACGCCAACAAAGAAGCGTAAACGCATCGAAGACGTCAACGACTTTCTTCCTGGTCCGACAGACGAAGCCGCGAGATATGGTAGCATGGATTTCAACGAGGTTCTCGATCCCGAGGTTTGAGTACGAAGTGTGTGTCTATGACCGACCCTCTTACCTCCTTACAGAAATTGATGTTGGAGACCTCCATGGTGAATCGCGCACCTATAATGACGGCCTGGTCCATGATTGTCGCTGAAAGACAGGGTTTCAAACGCGAAGAGGCATTGAGCATAGGTAATCGAGCCCTTTCTTCCATTCATCACATTCAACCGGCCCTCTAGCCTCCGCTTACACCGAAATGAACGCCATCGCCAAAGGAGTATCCCTTGGCATATACAAAGACGGCAAGCAGAAAGGCATCGAAGCTGCCCGCGGCGGTACACAGCCGTATGTCGAGTTAATGGGTCGCAGGTACGCCAAATCTCTTCCCCGTGATTGTCTAAGGTTTCAATTTGACTAACGGACACCGTTAGAATGTACGTCTTGTTGAGTATCGTGTATCTGTTTCACTCAAGTCATGAAAACAACATCTGCAGACCACTCTATCAAGCCCAAACTGATCAATGGCGCGCACTAGTCAACGGCACCCCTGCGCAACCCAGTGTCGCCTTCTCTTATATCTCCCGGGCCTTGCGACAAACCACACCATATATCATTGGCGCAATGCGGCTACTGGCCGAAAGTTTCAAACCAGATGAACTCAATCAAAAGGGCTTTGCGCTGTACACCGAATTTCGACCGGAAGTGAGCGGTTGGGGAGAGAGGGCACAAGTCAGATGCGACAGTATCCTTTCCCTCAGAAAGACCACGGATGCGAGAGATACGGTGAAACTGGAGGAGGCGCAAAGCTCTTCGCAAGGAGAGACGGTGAGACTTGACGAGACACAAAGCTCTTCGCAAGGAGAGACGGTGAAGCTTGAGGAGACACAAAGCTCTCCGCATCATGATTCGCAGGAACCCCCAGATAAGATACGCAAGCTCATCATCCAATCCGAAGATAAACAGACGGCGGGAAACCATACACTCAAACCGCCAAGTGCAGCCTAGTTGGTAGTGTGGACGTGTGGACAACATACGGTAATAGTATCTCTACGGAGTATCCAATCTAGTCCATTACGACTCAGAGATTTTTGATGATAGCTGAGGTGAAGTCCGAGGTAGTAGCAGAACCTTCAAATGATGTTGGTCGGATGAATTCAACAGAGAAAAAACTTTTCATACCTCCCATATCTGCTGTCCTCACCTTGCCGGCATTGATAACGTCGAAGGTGGCACTGGCAACGTTGTTCGCAATGGAGTCGAGACTAGAATGCGTAGCTTAGTAGGTGCAGTGTACCGTTGGCGACAAAACATACCCCAAGTGCCTCAACATCATGGTAGCACTAAGAATCATAGCGGCAGGGTTAGCCTTGTTGGTGCCCATGATATCGCTTGCAACGTGACGGCATCCGGGTTCAAACAAGGCGTAGTCCTAGGTGGAATGAATATTCTGCAACGGAGTTTTAGATAGAGAACGCTGAATGGCTTACCCGTCCCACATTACAACCGGGCACGAGTCCCGGGCCACCGACCAGAGCGGCACCGATGTTAGAAACGATAGCACCGTACAAGTTGGGCATGACCATGACATCGAACTGCTGGGGCTTGGCGACGAGTTGCATGGAGCTAAATGGAGCGAATTAGAAGAGGCTCTTGTTCCAGGCAAAGTCGAGCCCTCACGTGTTATCGACAATCATATCGTTGAACGCGATGCCGGTGGATTTGTACTCTTCTGCTACGCGACGGAACGTGTTCAGGAAAAGACCATCACCGAGCTTCATAATGTTGGCCTTGTGGACACAAGTGACTTTCTGTAACGCAACTTGAGGCTATGCTTCCATGACTAGATGACTGTGAGAGCTGACCTTGCGGTTGTTCTTCAAAGCAAAGTCGAAAGCGAAGCGTGCAATACGCTCCGCCTTGACGCGGGTAGAGACCTTCAGACTCTCAACCACGCCGGGGTAACTCTGATGCTCCAGGCCAGAGTACTCACCTTCCGTGTTCTCACGGATGATGGCAAAGTCGACATTGTTATGACGAGTAGGAACACCGGGGAGAGACTTGCACAGAACAACGGAAGCGTAGATATCCAGCTGCTGCCTCATGGCCACGTTCCACGAAATGTGTCCTGATTGAGAGATGGGCGTGAAGAGGATACCTAGAGGGGGAAGCGTTGCAGCACAGATTACAAGAAATTGGTCAGAATACGAACCCTTCAATCCCACTCTATTCCTCTTCAAGCTCTCCATGGCCTCCTTGAACAGAGCCTCGCCAGAGGAGGACATCCCAGAGACATCGTACTGCTCCCACTCTATGGGAGCGTTGACGTGTTCAAAGATTTCTTTGACGGAGTCCGTAATTTCCTGGCCAATACCGTCTCCAGGGATGAGAGTGACCTTTTACCGGGAAAGTTCGGCTCGTTGTTGACAGGAAGAAAAGCTGGATTCATACAGTATAGACACCGCCGTACTTTGTCGGGGCCTAAGTGCGACATATGAGTGTTTCGAACATTTTCCTGAGCGGAATCTTCTGACCCTCTGGGTGACCTTTGGGAAGCCAGCGGAGAGAGTGGTGGCGGTCCTCTGCGATGGCTATGAGCACGAAAGGCGTTGCAAAACAAAGAAAAAGGCGCGCCTTGGCGAGGGCGGGGCGTGCAGTCGCCGCAATCGCGTTACGGAACATGACGGGAGTTAGGGTAAGAGGAGGAGGGCGCTCAAACTCGGGCCAGTCGGAAACGGCCGGGGAAATTCTCGGCGTCCCCGCGGCGGCAAACTAAGTTATAAGAGAATCACATGCTTTCACATGCAACTCGTCCTACATTTCCCCTTCCACTGGCCCAGTCAATTATATGGATGATTAACCTGGGCCTCTACTTATAAGCAGAGCGCTCTTAGCCGGTCCTTTCTTCTTGACGACCTGTAACGATTTCTGCATCTAATACTCTACTTCCACTTGGCCAAAGCCAGGTTATATGATGGCTGTCGACATCTCAGAGGTCGAACGGCCTCTTGCTCGCCGCCGCATCGATTTTTACCTCGCCCTCATCTTCCTCGTCGCCCCAGTCTGGTGCATCGTTCCCGCATGCTGGGTGTTTGCTTTCTATACCACCGCGACCAGGAGCTTTTACACATACGGCTGGAAAGGCCACACCTTGTACTTCATAGCTCTATTCGAGGTCCGTCACTCTCCACAGTATCCCATGACATGTCTTGCTCATGGTGGAACAATCAGGTCTTATTCAGCCTATACTATGCATATTTGGTGAAAGTTACGGGTGTTCCTACTACTACTCCGATACGAAGTGTGGAGGAGCTCGAGATAGCCTTGGATCGAGTCCTCAAAGCCGGCCTCGCCAACCTCTCGGAGGACGCAAACTCCGTTTTGGGGCAACTTCAAGACAGCAGACCCAGCAGCCCAGATGAGGACATCATTCAACTCGAACACGATGACCCCAAAGCAGTTGATTTCCGTAATGCTTTTAGGACGTTAGTGACGTTTGACATCCCCATCTTTCCTCCAAAAGGAACTGACACACACACTCAACTCACAGGTGGTTTAACGGCGCAAAGTGGTCGGAGGTCAGGAAGCATGAAGTTCGGCAATGGTTGTACTGGGCCATGTTCAATTCGGCTCTTCCTCCCGAGGAAACACTTAAACCGGAGTTTCGTGAACCACTCGAGCGTGCTATCAAGCGAATGGAGAAGCGCATCGGGCGCACCATTCCCGAAGGCTCATCACCACACATACGGCCATTCCTTCTGTCACTCGACAAACTTAACGTCTACTCGCGACCTTTCATCGTCTATGCCTTCATCTATCTCATGAACGTCATGTCACAAGCTCGCTTAGAGCGGAAATATCAACTTAATTTTACATCATATAAGGGCTTAGAGTGCGCTGAGTTCCTCCTGCTCTTTGTGACTTGCTGCTAACGCAAGTTCCAGATATGCATACCGCATTCCCGAATCTTGGGACCCGAATTCAGACACCCGCCCAATTGTCTTCTTCCACGGGCTAGGTCTCGGTCTATCTCAGTATAAGATCGCCTTGTCCAGGATTATTCGCAATTTTGGTGATCGGCCTCTGCTCGTGGTTCTACAACCCCATGTCAGCCAAAACATCTTCCATCCTAGCTTTCTCAAACCTATGAACCGAGAGGAGACCACCGAGCGTTTGGCTACTCTCCTAGACGAGCTCGGCTGGGCGAATCTTGAGAAAGAACTCCCCAAGGATGAAAGCTCAGAGAAGCGCATAGCAGCTCAGAAAGGCGTAACAATGCTCAGTCACTCCAAGTGTGTTTACTTCACTCTGTACTGATAGCTTCTGCTGAACCACCTCTCAGTGGAACTTACGGCCATGCCTGGATGCTCAAAGACTACCAACACATGATAACACGCTCATGTTTCGTTGATCCAGTCGCATTCTGCACTTGGGAAGGAGGTAACCCAAATCCATCAATTGTACAAGCAGAATTCACACTCATGTCTCAATCTAGACCTCTGTTACAACTTTTTGTATCGCAGGTGCACAACAGTAGGCGTTTCTCTAGACTCCCATCAGTCGCCGTAATCTCACGATATTCACCAGGGCCTCGACGTTGTGATGCGCTACTTCGTAAGCTCTGAGCTAGGTATTGCCAACCTTATGCAACGCCAATTCGACTGGTGTTCAAACGCGCTGTGGTACGAAGAGATACCAAACGCTCGAGACAACAAGAAAACGCTCTTCATACTTGGCGGGAAGGACTCGATAGTGAAGGCTCAGGTATGACATTTCCCTGAAATTCTCCGAATCCAATTCATCTCTGCTGTAGCGTGTAAGGGAATACCTGGCATCGCATGGTGTCCGCTCCAGCTTGTACTTCGATAAGAATGGCCGACACGGGCAGCCGTTCATATTAGCCGGAGAAAGTCACAAAAAGATCATGACGTGGCTGCGACAAGGTTAGGACCTGCGAAGACTTCGTACTTTTCCTTTCTGTCATTACCAAATGTGAATCACAGACTCTGTAGAACGTGTAAATAACTCATCAAGTAATTGTAATCATTGCATATCGTCAATTCTAGTCTTTCACATTCTGGATTGCATCCCATGTCGTCCCTTCGACAACTTATCACGAAGCCTCGGAAACAACTTGAGCGTGTTTCCAGACATGACCGCCTCGAGCCTTCTCGGGTCGTGTGCGTAATATTGTTCGAGGTGAGTCGTGTACCACTCTGTCATTCCTTGACTGACAGCTTCACAAGGATCAGCAAAAAATCGTCAAGCACCCGCTGACAACTTGCCAGGAAAGTCCGTTCCGAACAACAGCTGTTCGGGGCCAATGAACGAGTCTGCCAGAGCGAGGTTCGCGTCATACGAGACCAAAGCCGTGTCAAAGTAGAAGCTCTTGAAGTCTTCGAGGATCTCCTCCGACGTCAAGGAGCATCCCATATGCGGGGAAAGAACCGCGACGCGACTGGCGAGCATAGGCATACTACCGCCCATATGCGCGAGGATGATCTTGACCTCCCTGTATCTGCGTTTCTTTCCTGCGAGGGCACAATCAGGGATGTGGAGGTATTGTACGCGAAGCTTACCAGTGACGACAAGATGCCCCGCGGCTTTAAAAGTTTCATTGGGGACCTGGGGTGCGCTTAGCTTTTCTGTGATGGACACCGAATCACACCGCAGAGCATACTTACCTCAGTCACCGGCAAACCCAGAAAGTCGTGTGGCCAGGGAATGGAGGACGGTGTTTGTGCGCCGTGCAGGAATACGACAGCCTTGCGTCTGTTGAGCTCCGCCCAAATCCTGTCATATCTGTCGTCTCCGATGTATGCTGATAGGACGTCAGAATCATCCAGAAGAGTTTGAAGCAGATAAGACGCGTCCTTACTCCCAGAGTCGCCCTCGCCATATGTCGAAGAGAGAGCGATGCCATCAGCATGCAGGATATCCAGGGCATACGCGATTTCGGACAGAACACCTGTGTCAGAGAGCGTGTTAGACGCGTTCCCGAGCTTATCTGAGCGATTCTGTCCTACAGAGCTTACCTTCGATGTCATCTAAGAATGGGACCGTCCCAAAGAAACCGAACCTATCAGGATACGTCGCGCAGACCTGTGCTATGAAGTCGTTGTGTTTCCTGGCTAGAGCACGGTTCTCTGGGCTGGGACAGCCTTCAGCGTATGCAGGGATAGAGAGAATAGCCATGTCGATGCCAGTGTCTTCCAGGAATTTCAGGCTGATCTGCGGCGTCCATGGGAGATTTTCAGGAGGAATGCGCCATCCAATGGAACGCTGCTTGGCGAGGGCAGGGGAGAAGAAATGGTGGTGGACGTCAATGCGAAGCATGCTGTAAGCGATATCTTTGGGACAGAGCAGCCTTTGAAGTGTGCCTTCGAACTCAGTGACGTGCCCGCGACGTGTGAAGAAAGCCGATTAGCATGGCAATTGCTTGCGAGTGTCGCGCTAAGGCAAAGGGTAAAATCATAAAACCATAAAACGAACTTCACTCATAGTCCATTGGTCGTGCTCCTGGTGTCCCGCCTTGTCATGTATCTAGCCGCTATGCGCCACTTTCCTGTCTTATCATGACATCAATTAGTATTCTCTCATATTGGCTGTCTGATCTCACCAATTCAATGTCAAAAAGCTCAAGGATGACATGCGCACAAACAAGGTACACCAGTCTGGGAAGGAATGTTAAGCTTCTGGACAGTCCAATACTAGGCACTGTTGTCTGGAAGGAAGAAGTCGCCAAGCAGACGAAGTATATGGAAGCTCATCTGTACACTTGCCGACTTGATGGGACTCATGGAATTGCGTACTCGCGAGGAACAGGACGAAGAGCAACAAGATAGCGTACAGCAGAGCACTGGATTTTGGCATGCATCATAGGGATTACATAGCGAGGACATACGAAGACAAGGCGAGATGCGTCTACTCTTCCTCCTCATCGTCACCACCCTCCTCCTTCTTAGCGGCGGCAGCAGCGCGCTTGCGCTTGACACGACCGGGGCGTCCACCACCGTATGGCGAGGTGAGGGCAAAGTCAATGTGCTTTTGGGAGTCGAGACGAACGACGAAGGAGGGAACGTTGACAATCTGCTTGCCGACGCTGAGAGATGTTCAGCAAACGAGGACTAGAATACTGTGAGAGGCCCTTACCGGATGTGCCGTTGCCTGATGAGGACACGGGCGTGGTGGATGGACTTGGCCAAGCCGCTCTTGAAGACCTGGGTCTGGAGACGGCGTTCCAAGAAATCCTCAATCTTGAGGGCCAACACGTAATCGAGACGCATGCGGCTCTCGTCGAGCACACCGATACGCACGAGACGGCGGATGAGGGCGTTTCCCTCGAAGAGACGCTTGGGGTCCTTGTCGTCGAGCTTGAGCAGCTCACGGGCGGCACGACGAATCTTGGACAGGATCAAAGCGATACGCCAGATCTCGCGCTTGTTGCGGAGACCATACTCGCCAGCGAGCTATGGGTCGTTTTCAGCGATGAAAAATGGATAAAGAAGGCGGTGGTGGGCACCTTGAGCTCGGAGTCGAGACGGGCAGATTCGAAAGGTCGGCGAGGGACCTTGTAACTGCAGAAGGGAAAATGGGGAGCAGGCCGTAATCAGCACACTGCATCCCTCCACGCTAGGTGGATCTTGAAGACTGTATCGACACTCACGTCTTGCTGTGGTTCCTCGGTGCCCTGCGCGGTGGTCAGCATCACGGCTCGCAGCGCCAAAGCAAGTCTTACCGCGGCATGGCTACGCTGTTTTGTCTTGAGGGTTGAAGGGGGACAAGAGATCAAAAAAGCCGGCAGTCCTGTCACATGCCGGCCGCCAGCAACTGTACAGTTGCAAACCGGCCGTGTGAATCTGCGATCCGTTTTCGCAAACTTTTCCAAGTCGACCTTGTGCGTATATCCCTGCTCGCCGTCGCCCCGCCGCCGCTCACGTCGAACAGTCCTCAAGATGCCTCACTCCTTCGGTTACCGCGCGCGCACGCGCCACATGTTCAAGCGTGGGTTCAAGGGTGCGTTGTACGGGGGACCTATGATCCTGCACTCGCCTGACGCTGCACAGAGCACGGTGCCATCAAGCTCTCCACGTACCTCATCAACTACCACGTCGGAGACATTGTCGACATCAAGGCGAATGCCGCGCAGCAAAAGGGCATGCCCCACAAATACTACCATGGGTGCGCCTGAATCCATCTAGGAGCGGATCTATCTCTAAATCGCATGCAGCCGCACTGGAATAGTATACAACGTCACCCCCAGCGCCGTCGGTGTCATTGTCTACAAGGTTGTCGGCAACCGCTACATCGAGAAGCGGGTCAACCTCCGCGTTGAGCACATCCGTCACTCCAAGTGCAGGCAGGAGTTTTTGGACCGTGTCAAGCGCAATGCTGCCGCTGAGAAGGTCCAGTCTGACGGTGGTGAGTCGTCCTTACCATCGCCCTCATCTGCCGGTGTAACGTATGTCGCAGCCCGTGTGTCACTGAAGCGCATTGCCACCCTCCCCCGGGAATCTCGCACCGTCTCCACCACCGACAACGCACCCCAGACAATCACCCCCGTGCGGTACGAGACCTTCATCTAAAGCACTCTCTTTGGAGCGGAGGACTCGCTGGTGTTTATGTTGTCGATGCCTTGCATGTATGTATGATATGCCACATGCCCCCGAAAATACGAAATGTCAAAAAAGCGCACTGAGTTGACTTTCTATGTTTCGTTTGTACATTATGATCTGAATGGTTTACACTCCTCGTCGTCCCAGCTGACGAACTTTCCGCTGAGAGAAGCAGGGGCCTGCAGAGACAATGCTGCTATGATGTTTCCAGGAATATCGGGAGCAAGGAGCTCGCCTTGCTGGTGAAACTTGACGAACTTGCCATGATCTGTCTCTGACATGTGTTCCATGCCACCTGGTCCTCGAATTTGAACTTGCATCTGTGCCGAGGGTCAGTGCCAGTCTGCCATATCAGAAGCTGTTACGGACAGCGGTATCAACGACACCAGGTCTTAGTGCGACTGATGTGATCTTGGGTTCCTCCTCAGCGAGTGTTCTAGGATCGAATCAATTCGCGTGCGCGTTTGAGTTGATTCAGAACGCTAATACTCACCTACACAGGCTGTTGAGTGCCGCTTTTGACGCATTATACGGTCCCCAACCAGGTGTGCCCTTCACAGCAGCACCGGAGCTGACGAAGACGATCCTGCCGCCAAGTTCGCTCGTGCGTAGAGATGGAAGACACGCTCCGATAGCCGTGATCAAGGAGAAGAAGTTGACGTCAAAGTGCGCCTTCCACGCAGAGAGAGGTGTCGAGTCTCCAATGCGACAGATGGGATCCAGTGTGCCCGCATTCAGCACAAGTCCGTCAATGTAATTAAACTTTTGTTGTACTTGGCCAATGGCTTGTGTCAGCTCGAGCTCATGCGCTCTGTAATGCGGGGCATAAGAGTGGGACGAACAAACGCCAATGGACTTACACGTCGCATTGGAGAGTGAGCAATCTGTCCGAAGAAAGAGCCTTTAGCTCGGGAGACTGTGTGCGGGACAGAGCCGCGACGTTGACATTGAGACTCAAGAGTTTTTGCACGACAGCCAGCCCAATTCCTCTGCCTAGATTGAGCACAGATGTCCTCTGAAATCGTTTCATAACAACCTTGATGCCCCAGTCACAATGACCACAGCGCTACGACTCGACATGGCAAGGAGCTGAGAGATAGTGGTCGCGTCGGGCCGGTGCATCCGACATTCCCGGCACCGTTGCCTAACAAGGCAAGACGCGTAAAAATGGGGCAGCCGGATTTTTGGCTGGCAGTGTTCCGTCCCCAGCCGCTCTCTCTCTCCAAAAACGATGGTCCTCCGCCTGGCCCTCCCCCGTCTGGCCCTCGCCACCTCCCGGTCATCGTCCTCGTCGTCTCTACTGGCCCGCCATGCGCTGCGCTCAGCCCGCGGATACGCCTCGGCGTCGGACAATACGGTGCGCCCGTCATGACATGTCCGCCTCCGACCCAGTCTCATTCCAACGTGTTCGCAGATGACCGTCCGTGATGCTCTGAACGCCGCCATGGAGGAGGAGATGATTCGGGACGAGACGGTCTTCATTCTCGGCGAGGAAGTTGCCCGGTACAACGGTGCTTACAAGGTCAGTCGCAGAGCTTACGCCTATCTCGACCATAACCAATGGAATGCAGGTCACGAAAGGTCTCCTCGACAAGTTCGGCGAGAAGCGAGTAATTGACACGCCTATCACCGAAATGGGTTTTGCTGGAATAGCGACGGGCGCCGCGTTGGCTGGGCTGCGACCAATGTTAGCCTTTTCGCTTTGCTTGGACGGGACTGGCGCTGACACGCTGTTGCAGCTGCGAATTCATGACCTTCAACTTTGCGATGCAGGCCATTGACCAGATCGTCAACTCTGCTGGCAAAACATATTACATGTCGGGCGGAAACGTCCCATGTCCGATCGTCTTCCGTGGGCCTAACGGCGCAGCTGCTGGTGTCGGCGCCCAGCATTCACAAGACTATGCTGCTTGGTACGGATCAATCCCTGGTTTGAAGGTTGTCAGTCCTTGGAGTGCTGAGGATTGCAAGGGTCTATTGAAGGTACGTTGAGCGTGGTTTTCTCGTCTCTCCGTCACTAATACATCATCCAGAGTGCCATTCGTGACCCCAACCCCGTCGTCTTCCTCGAGAACGAGATGTTGTACGGTACTTCCTTCCCCATGTCGCCTGAGGCCATGTCAGAGGATTTCCTTATCCCCATCGGCAAGTGCAAGGTTGAGCGCGAAGGTTCCGACGTCACCATCGTCGCTCACAGCAAGATGGTCACCCACTCGCTGGAGGCTGCCGATGCTCTCGCTAAGGAGGGTGTCAAGGCCGAGGTCATCAACTTGCGCTCCATCCGCCCTCTCGACATCGACACCATTATAGCATCTGTGAAGAAGACCAACCGGTAATAGTTCTCAAACTCATGGCGTTCTTCTCGACTAACGCGCTCCAACAGACTTGTCATAGTCGAGGGTGGCTTCCCTGCTTTCGGTGTTGGCAGCGAGATTTGCGCGCAGATCGTCGAGAGCGAGGCATTTGATTACCTTGACGCGCCTGTTGAGCGTGTCACAGGTGCTGATGTTCCTACCCCCGTGAGTACATCATTTGAAAGTTCTCAATCATTGCTTATAGTGCTTCCTTTAGTACGCCAGCAACCTCGAGGCTCTTGCATTCCCCGACACTGCACTTATCACCAAGGTTGCCAAGCGGGCCTTGTACAGGACCAACTAGTTTACTTAGTATCAGAGGTATACCTTATTTCAATAGACTTTTCTGGAAATACCTGCGTGAATTGAGCTGAGTTCGAGGTACGCCGTTGAGCGCGCGGTATGTGTGTATTGCACGCCGTTATATTACTCGGTTTCGATGGGTCCTCAATGTGCGCAAGAGGATAGAGCTGAGCGAGCGGGTGCAGTCATTTATTCCGCGGATAACAATATATGAGCACGTAGAATACAATGCTAAGGAAACCAGCCAGCAGATGAGTGAAGGGATTGTAGCAGAGAGAAGAGGGCTTACGGGTACAGTAATTAGTATATCTCGTCGAATGGTCTAGTGTCCTTGAAGCAGCTCTCCCAGACTTCGTTAACCACCTTACGGGCAGTTGCCTCGTCTGGGCAGTTGGGGTTGGCGGTGACGGACTCGATGGCCCGACGCCGAACGCACTCCTGGTGTTGCGCGGCAAAGTTGACGATACCGCGAGAGAGCTCGCTGAAGTAGCGGCAGTCGCCGCTGAGGTTGTTGGCGCGTATCTCGGAGCACGCTTGGTGGCGGAGGTTTGACCAGTCGACCTTGAAGCGACACTCGTCGTACATGTGGATGAGCTCGTGGCTGATGGTGCGCTCGATGTGGCTGCGACTGTAGAAGTTGTTGGCGCAGAGGACAATGGCGCCGCGCCCGGGCGCGTAGCCGCCGGCCATAAAGCGGGAGCAGGGCGCGCAGACGAGGTTGCGGGCGGGCACCTTGCAGCCGCTCAGCTGGAGGTGCTTGAGGAGGAAGGTGACGATGGGGGAATTGTCGAGCAGCCAGGCCTTGTTGGCCTCGCAGCGGGCGACGGCGCGCTCATCGCGTTTCCTGAGCGTCTCCGGGTCCGACGGCGAGACCATCTGGCCCGCCCATTTCCGCCAGCGCTCGAAGCTGTCGCTCATCAAGCCGAAAATTTGCACAGCCACACATCTGCTTTTTCTCACAACTACTTCCACCAATGGGTCGTCTTCGTCGTTCCAGAGCCCACCACGCCCGCAGAGACGTCCACAGGGCATCGCGCACAAGGGTATGCCGCTCGCTGCGAGGCATGGATCCTTGTTAACAATTGAATAGGTCAGGACAAGAGACCTGGACCAGATCCAAATGATTGACCTGGACCCTAAAGTAAGATCTCCCTTCCCCTACACTTCTTCACTTGACACTTGGCACAGAACAGAGCAGAACTAGAGGCCCAACCGCTGGACTTTGAAACGCCTGGATTAGCCCAGCACTACTGTGTCGAGTGCGCAAAGTGAGTCCATCCTTGCGTACATCGACAGCGGCCTCAACTTCTAAATCAGACACTACGAAACCGACGTCGCATTGAGATCGCACTGGAAAAGCAAAGTGCACAAACGCCGTGTCAAACAGCTAAAAGAACCGGCGTACACTATAGAAGAGTCGGAGAGGGCTGCTGGACTCGGACGGGACACCCGACGAGCAACACACGACACCGACGTTCCGATTTGATTTCTTTTTCTTATCTTGTATATGTACGATCTCGGTCTTTTACTCGCAATCCTCGTCTGATTTTGCTCCAGTAGTGTAACAGTAGATCTGGAACGAGTGGAGAGACCAGCTCTCCTATGGAAAATCAAATTCAAAGATTGTTCTTCCAGACACAGCCCTTGAATGCTCATACTCCTGCCTCATCGGCTTACGACCTGCCCAGGACGCCGACCGGAACCGTCCCCCGACGTGCTTTGGCGGGCTCAACAAGCTACTCCCCAGATTCAAGTGAGGAACATCAAGATCCACTTTGACCGCCGCATAAGACGGCGTAATAGGTCCTTCGCTCTCCTCATCCGAACTATGACCATCGCAGTCACTGCTCATGATCAAAGATTTTGCAATCTCCTCAACAATCGGTTCCGCTTCGTGCTCCCTGAGAGGCTCGTATGCAAGCGCTGGGCTGGGGTATATGATCCTATCATCTGCGTCAGGGACAGTATCCATACTGCTTTTGCTACTATCACTGGACTGCGATGTCGCTGGCTTGATCATCTTGGGTATCATAGGCAACCTGTAGTACAGCGCCAGCGGGGGAGAGTTCCTGCCTGTGTACTGAGCAAGGGGAGGACTATTCTCGACAACATCTTCCTCTGTGATGAAAAAGGAGGGAAGTGTAGCGATTTCTGCGCGCAGATTCGGAAGTGGAATACGAGCCAAAGGGTTCAAGGTGAGGATCCGCTTGAGGATGCCCTGGCACTCCTTGGAGATCCCCGCCATGGAAGACAGATAGTCGGGTTTATGGAGGTAGCGATTGAAATTCGAGGATGACGAAGCCGCCTTTTCCCAAGGTCCACGAGCGCAGATAATGTTGAAGGCGACGATTCCAATAGACCAGGTATCGCTTTGTTTCATGGAGTACGCAGGAAGAGTGAACTCTTCTCCTAGACGTTCTGAAATGCAGTTTCGTCAGTCAGTCAAGCACAGCAGAGGAAGACGTCGCTCACCTGGACTTGTATACATCTCGCTTTCTCGCCCACATCCAATTCCAGTCGCGGTCGGGGAACTGGTCGACGCTCTAAAGTCGCACAATAACAGCTTGAAGCCATCCGAATCGCCTTTATAGAGAATACTGGAGGGCTTGATATCGCCATGGAACACGCCCTGCTCGTGACAGTAATGAACGGCATCGATGATTTGCAACAAAGCGGGGCGAATGAGTCCCGGATTGGATTGGAAGAGATATCGCTCGTTGATAGCTGCGAAGAGATTGCAATCGGCGAGTTCGAGCTGCATGCAAAGGGCGTGCTCGTCTTCGTACGATCCGAACAAGGTCAAGATTCGTTCGTGGTCAGAGACCTTGGCGTGGTTCGTGATCTCGCTGGACGCGTTTGATGGCTTTGGGATGCATTTGACGGCGACGTAGCTCGGAAGATCTGGCTGGCGGGAGACTGCACGGAGAATTTTGCTGTGACGGCCAACAGCGACGACGTCGAGCAAAGCGGGACGCGCCTTCTCGGAGGGGGAGACGTAGCGATAGCAGGTGGAGGAATCGAGACACATGAAAGCAGATATGCGAGCGAAAACAAATGAAAGCGGGGAAACAGTGAGGTAGAAATGTGGCGACTGTGACAGTCAAGGCGAAAGTTGTGGTTCACGAACCTTCAATCTCTTTTAGGTCGATCGGAGTTCGCCGAGCTCACCGCCACACTGGACTGTTCAGATTCATAACACAAGTGCCTATGATACTGTCCTGGAGATATTCTACAAATGTAACGATTCTTTGAGTAAGTCTTTGAGGGCTGATATATCTGTGGCACATCTAGGCTTTAATTGCGCGAACGTCAGCACTCCATTGTCAGGCACCCCGGACGGGAACTGCGCAAAGTACATCAGTCCCGTTGAAAGGCGTGGCCCACAACCCTCCAGCTTCGCCATAAATCTGGCGCTCTTAAGGACAGATAGTCGACCCTTTTCTTGGGTTTCTTCCCTACCACCAATGCGAATTCGGCACTTCTCGTAGAATGGGTCGTTCAAGCTTTTGAGGCAGACTACGGGCGGACACGTCGTGAAGTCCATGTGGCGTACCAAGCTCACAGGCGCCAATTTCTCGTCAAGCGCAGGAGTGCGAGACATAGTCCGCCGCGCAACGAAGTCCAACTAGTTGATGTCGCGTGCACCCAATGCTATCGTTGCACCACCGAACTCTAAGCACACGGCCAGTGTGAGCAATACAAGGTAAGAAGAGGCTAAAGAACACATCAAGGCGGTTTCGCTTTACCATCTTGCAATCGGTTTGGTGCTGCTTCCAGTCTCTTTCCTGACATTCTCTGTAGCAAGACTAGCGAAGTTCACAACCCGAGCAGCGGGAAAGAGTTGCTTGTCTCCCGGAAGAGTCATGGTGAGGACAGCGCTACCGAAATATATGTCAAGACCATCAGAATGCGTATAGATGGCAGCTACTTACCGATACATCTCCACCTTCGCAGATAGCTCGATAGGACTTCTCAAAGACCTCCCGATCCAACTCGATCCTCTCAACCTCCTGTATGAACGCGTTCCAAATTGCAGACCCCATGTTTCCAGTCCTCGGCTTGCCAAGCAACTGGCGGGCTGCGCCTACTTGGACAGCGTAGTGGTGTAAGTATGGCTGGACCTTGCCAAGAAGCTGCTGCTGGGATTCCATGTAGATTGACTGGGGTTCCTCCAGACACGCACGGAACACTGGCGCCTCTGGAGCCTGTAGTTCCGAGGGCAAGGCCATGAAGAATTGTTCAAATTCTTTGAGCTCTAGAAGGGCGTCGAGATTGCAGAGTAGCTGTGTAACGACACAAGAGTGCTCTGTGACTGTTTGGAGCATCGCTACGAGTGATTTGAGGAGTCTGCTCGTAATGGATGCCAGCGCTATTTTTTGGGTGAGATCAGAGATATCCGGAGCTGCCAGCCGAGACGCGGAACTCTTCAGATCTGCGGAGGGCAGCGTCAAAAACCGGCTGAGACGACATGGCTGGTGGTGGAAAGAGGTAAGATCCAGTCAAATATCTGCTGCATCGCTTTTCAGAAGAAAAGCTGTCCCCATCCAACTGGAAGAAGTCCAAGAAGCTGTCAACCGGGCAGAGACGAGATACGCCAGAATAGAAGGCAATTCCCTGAGAATGCCCTCACAGGAAGATTCAGGATAGAGATGCAGCGATTTTGCCACTGGGATGCTTTCAGAAGGGGACTAGAAGAGTCGCTGACTCGCGAACGCATCCAAGCTTCACACACGGCAGGAACTTACAGTACCGATCGCAGATCTATGTCTCTGTTAAAACTCTTGGCGATTTGATGATATCGCAGGTCCTAGATCGCACAAACCAGCAACTTGTCGATGAATACAATGCGCTTCTTCATACTATCCTGGAGTCTCTAGGGAAATGAAGGAATATATCGAATAGACCAAAGCTGCGTGACGCGTACGTTCCAGTTTCCGCGCAAACGCTGCAATTACCGAGGTGTTCGGCTCCGAAGCGACTGTCGATAGGAAGATCACGAGAGGCATGCTCTATCCATTGTATTGTGCTCGAGCGGTATACCAGACTCCCTGCGAGTCCGTTATCGCTCGTCCATATTTGAGTAATAGCTTGTCGCGCTCCTTCGAGTTAACAGCAATGTCAGACAGGAAGGGAGAGATATCGTCTGCCTTCCACCGCGAACGCGTCAAGAAGAGATCTGCGAAACGTCGGACCGGCTCTATAGGCAGCTCTGACGCTGGGAAGTATTTCAGGGAATCATTCACGTCGTCGTCCAGAGTCGAAGAACTGAGATAGTTGCCCTGGATGGTGCATGATCTGTCAGTCTCCAGCTCGAGCGGGTGGGAGCGGGGAACAAACGAACATTGAGTAGGTCGAGAGACACGGAGTCTTGGAAAGTATCACCGACAGCCGACTTCCAGCTGGTAAACAGATCGTCCTTGTCGATCGCAGAATGCTGTAGACGCTCAGAATGGAGGCGGTTAGGATGATCAGAGGCAACGAACGCGATGAGGCCGCAACAGGTTCAATCCGACTTCGCGTACAACACCGTTCACGTCCATCTCCCAAGAGCCATGCCGTATCTCCCCAAACCATGCCATAACCTGTGTCGAAACCGACCTTGGGATTTCATGGACGTCCGCAAGGGCGTTGGTAATCTGTTGGACGCTAGCGCTTTTGTGTGAGAGACCATCGGAGACGAGCTGGTTGAGGATCATTTCCAGTATAGTCTGAAGATATGCATGCGCGATGGGTCGTAGCTCGCCGTTGATGTTCAATATACGCATGTCCTGGAGACCACGGTCCAACTCTGCATCGCTGGCCTGTATCGTGCCTCTGGTGTCCTCATACATGATGCGCGTCCTCTGTGAGCGCGTCAGACGCGTCGATAATCGAGCATACGACACCCACCTCCGTAGACGACTCGTCGTCCTCTTCAAGCGCATTCTCGTCATATTCGCTTCCTCTAAGCAGAGCCCTTAGCTTGTGCAATTTCGGTACCACCGGGGTCAGCTCGATGATTTCGTTTATCTGGTCGCGGATGACGATTTTGTCATCGTCCATGTCCATGCTTGACGCGTCGGGGGGCGTTATGACAACAACCGAGTTGGATAGCTGAACGGAGCGCATAATGTAGGTAGTGTCGCTCGTGCAGAGAACCGCATCCTCGCCGCCTTGGCCTCTGATGGTCATTCTGTTCCAACTCAGTCAGTATGTGGTATTCCCTGCGCGAGGTGCTTACCGTGCAGGGAATCCGTCCTCGATGGATCGTTCAATGAGCGCGCATAGTTCAGGCGGCAGTTCCAACAGCTTGAAAGAGCCGGTTTCCGAGGTTGACTGAGAGGAAAAGTGAAGTTCGTGTTCCATGACTGTCTTGGTGAAAGAACAGAATAGCACGTGGCTGTGCAGCTTGATTGCGAGGCACCCGAATGCAGCTTTCGAAGGAATGCCCAGGGCATGCCTTCAGCCCTACAAGCTTCGGGCTTCGAGTTCCACCATCATTTGGATATCATTATTAAGCGGCACTATACATTGGTATCAAGGAGCCTTGGTCACAGTGTGGCGCACATGAGTAGTACCTCGGCCCATCGAATCGAAGGCCTGCATATTTTCTCCTCACCACCCATGGTTTCCTCGGCCGTATCCAGACACTGTGAATACTGTATGGGAGTGAATGCAAGCAATGTAACGCATAACGGGGGCCCCATTGTCTCGCCTATTTGGGGGCCCGTAATGCTTAACGAGGGGACCATCGCCTAGGTTCGGGTGCGTTACTTGCCCAAAAAGGTCATTTCTGTGGCGCAAAAATGACCCTGATCGCCTATTCCGGTCCCCGTAACGCCCAAAAAACCCTCCATCGCCTCAATCGGGGGTGTTACTGCCCACGTGACCATCGCCTCCATACACTCCCATACAGTACGGCCTCCACTCTGATCACATTAATGTCGTTAAAAATATAGTTATATACAGCTAAAGTACAAAGTCCCATGTCATGATGATTAACTGAGTATTCCGCTCAGGGTCTGTCGATATTTCTCCATTGTCTTCTCTGTCTCTTCGTCCTCTAGAGTCGTGTCCGTGGTCTGCAAGAGTGTATGAGCTTGCGGTACAAGTATAAATGATGGATGGCGTACCGGAACCACGTTGGAAACTTCGCCAGCTTCTCCAAGCTTGCCATTGGTCAAGGCAAACAGAACCTTGTCCACCTCCGCATCGGCCTCTTCCTCCAATTCCTCGTCCTCATCCATCTCAAGGGTATCCTCCATCATTTCCTCGATTATGCCGGCCTGCATATCACAATGAGTGGGAGACAGAGACAGACAGAGCATAGCGTGCCTTGGTCATTTCCATGCTCATCTCTCGCATTGTGGCGCTGAATTGAGGGAGCCTGATGAGCGCGTTTGACATCTTCATGATTTCGGTCGATTTCTGCAGCGAGCCCGTGATTTTAACCATGGCTATCAATACAGTCAGTGCTGGATAAGGTTGACGAAGCAGTAAGCACACCGAGTTGTTGATTCAGCTGTGTACTTATAGAGCCCAGTCTTGCCTTGCTCACAGATAACCGGTCCTTCTGCTTGTCACTGCGAACGACTTCTCGCGCGAGTATCCGTGCAGACTTGACATCCCCCTTCTGTGCGAGTTGCTTTACACTATTTCGGACTTTGTTCGTGGCGAGGTCAAGCTGGCAGCAAGCGTGAGTTGGACACGAAATGCGTGTGCTGGAGGCGTCCAACCTGCCTCATTTCCCGGTCAAGCATGCGTGATTCGTGGCGTAGTTTATTCTGCCATGCCTTGACTTTCTCCTCCGGTGTGGGCCCGTATAGAAAGCGGTTGAGCGACTGCATAGCAGACGATAGTGGAAGCGGAAGGGGGAGTGGGCTCGGCAATGTCCGCGGCACGGGGCAATCGATCGCGGGCAATCCAATGACTCAATTTAGAGCAAAGCATCCTCCAAAATTTCGCGGTCACTCCTCTCGTTGTAATGGCTGTCTTTCTGCCGCTACTGGACCAGGCAGCTGGGGATCTCTTTGCCGCCCTCGAGCGGATTGGCCCGGTCATCCTTTCGTCGCCAAACGGTCCCTTGCCAGATCACGCATATGTACTCGTTGACGGCCCTTCCTTCGACTTGTCACTCATCACCACTCTCCTCGACGATGGCGCGGAAAAGGTCATCGTCCCGCTCTCCTGGGCAAAGGAACTCGTCGGAATCATTCCCAGGGATCGTATTGTCCTCCTGCTCGACGTGGGAAGCGTCAGCGCCGTATCGGACATAGTCCGAAGCGCCGTTTCCGGCGTTCTGCTCAAATCGCCTGCTTTCGATCTCGACCTGATAGCGTCCATATCAAAGTTCTTCGAAAACTCAGACATCTACGTTCTATCCAATGGTCCCAGTGCTCCATCCAAATCGTCAATACGCGAACTTTTGGGCATCAAGGCCGCTCTTGTCATTCCTGGTGCTCAGCTTACGCTGGACACATCCACTTCTTCTCAGATCAACGTTGCCGATGCATTCATGGCACCCTTAATCTCAGACCGCCCTGATGGTCTTTTCCCAACCGTCGTCTGCAGCGAAACCGGTCAATCACTTGGCCTCGTCTATTCTTCGCTCGCATCAGTCAAGGAGAGTATTTTGACGGGACGGGGTGTTTACCAGTCGCGTAAGCATGGCTTATGGCGCAAAGGAGAGACCTCTGGGGCCACCCAGGCTGTCACTAGCATCCGCTTGGATTGCGATACAGACAGCTTGGAGTTCCGCGTCGTTCAGCACGGCGCAGGCTTCTGTCACCTGGCACGGCAGTCGTGTTTTGGCGAAGCCAAAGGTCTCTCGGCGTTGGAGAGCACGCTCAAGTCCAGGCTCGCAGACGCACCCGAAGGTTCATACACCAAGAGACTTTTCAACGACTCCACGCTATTACGATCGAAGATCATGGAGGAGGCTGACGAATTGTGTCGTGCTGAGACCAAAGAGGAGGTGTCCTTTGAGGCCGCAGATCTGTTCTACTTCGCCCTGACTAAATGCATCGCGTCCGGGGTCAGCATCGCTGACATCGAGAACTCACTCGACAAGAAAGCTAAGAGGGTGACTCGTCGACCCGGCAATGCCAAACCACAGTGGACTCAGCCATCCCAATCAGCACCCTCCCCTCCCAAACCGTCGCCGCCACCCGTTGATCCCAACGCACCTATAAAGATGCGCACATCTGACCTTTCTGGCATCCCCAAGGCAGCGCGCGCCGACCTTCTTCGTCGACCCGTCTTAAAGTCGGACGAAATGATCGAAAAGGTCAAGCCCATCGTCTCCAAAGTCCGAACTGAGGGTGACAAAGCCCTCCTCGAGTTCACTGCCAAGTTCGACCGGACGACGTTGACCTCAACCTGTATAACTGCTCCCTTCGGTCCCGAGACGATGCAGATTGACCCAGAAGTCAAATCGGCCATCGACAAAGCTTACAGCAATATCCACAAATTCCACGACGCTCAAGCGGACCGTTCGACACTGGTAGTGGAGACCATGCCCGGAGTCGTCTGCTCTCGATTCGCACGCCCGATCGCTCGTGTCGGTTTATACATTCCTGGCGGAACGGCTATCCTCCCGTCTACAGCGCTGATGCTGGGTATCCCGGCGCAAGTTGCTGGATGCAAGGAGATTGTCTTCGCCACTCCACCGCGCGCTGACGGATCCATCTCACCTGAGGTGATGTACGTCGCTAAGCTGGTTGGGGCGTCCACTATCTTGAAGGCTGGTGGAGCACAAGCCGTTGCAGCAATGGCGTACGGAACCGAAACATGTCCTAAGGTCGACAAAATCTTTGGTCCAGGGAACCAGTGGGTGACGGCAGCGAAGATGTTGGTGCAAAACGACACTGATGCCCTCGTTTCCATCGACATGCCCGCCGGGCCTAGTGAAGTCTTGGTCAGTATCTCCGTCACCCAATCATCCAGATTCCTAACAACAACTAGGTCATTGCAGATCACACTGCGGACTCGTCCTTTGTAGCCGCAGACCTCTTGTCGCAAGCAGAGCACGGAATAGACTCGCAGGTCGTCTTGGTCGCTGTCAATCTCACCAAGGAGCACCTCGAAGAGATCGAGGCAGAGGTGGACTCGCAAGCGAAGGCCCTCGAGCGTGTGGATATCGTTCGGCAGTCAATCGCCAAGAGCATCATTGTTAGGGCTACTTCCGTTCAAGAGGCCATCGACTTCTCGAACGACTACGCGCCAGAGCATCTCATCATTCACCTTGAAGACGCTGCAGCTGCCGTTGCGCACATCGATAACGCTGGGAGTGTGTTCGTCGGTTCCTTCACACCGGAGAGGTATGACGCTTGTCTCTTTTCATCATCAGGCCTCTTTTTGACCGGTCTGACAGCTGTGGCGACTATGCCTCTGGAACTAACCACACTCTGCCGACAAATGGATATGCCCGTCAGTTCAGTGGTGTCAATACGCTTTCGTTCCAGAAACACATCACCTCGCAAGAGATTACGCCAGCGGGTCTGAAAGATCTTGGACCCATTGTGGCCACGCTGGCGGACTGCGAGGGCTTGCAGGCGCATGCAAACGCTGTCAGGATACGGATGCGCGCTCAGCAAAAGTAGATTGGGTCTCGTCGATGTATCTATGGGAGTTGGGTCATTAATATTAGGCACAGAATAAGAAGTTCGATTATAACTCGGTGGGCTTGAGAAAGAAAGATTAGTGAATTACAACTTCAAGTGCTTTGATTGATTGATACAAGTCATCTAAACCACAGGCGAGCTTCGATACGCTGACCTGACGCTGACTGATGGTTATCGAGCCTTCCTTAAGCTTTGGAGTAGGCTTGACCGCCAGCGCAGCGTGAGGTCGGTTGGGTTGGGTTAGGGGACGAGCGTTCTCAGCCTCAAAGTTGGACACGACTTCAACCGAAGACCCTGCGCAGAGAGTCGTGCCTCGCTGAGATTCTTGTGGTGGGAAGTGGTAACTGGTTGAAGAGTGTCGTATGTGTGTGTGCCTGTCTATGACGGTTTGTGGGTCCATCGGGGTCCGACATTTTGATGATTTGGATCGCCGTGCATATCCTCTCGCAAGTATCCTCGCTCATTTTAGAGGTTTGGATGGAGTCTGTACTTGCGTACGCATGTCACTGCTGCTGCAACCATAGGAAAATACCATTTGTTGAAAGTACGTCTTGTACGTTGCTCGGCAGTGTGTGTGCACCACGTGCTATGTCTAGCGCGACATAGTCTCTGATCGTCATCTCATCCCATCCCGAACCATCTCCCCGTCCCACAACCCATGCTCTGACCGCCGCTACCTGTTTTGTTGCAACTTGCAGCCCGCTGTCTGCCCTCCATTCGACTCTATGGGGCCTGCCAAAAGTGGTGCCAACCGCGTGGAACCGATCAATCAGGGGTTGAACGTTGGCGTCATGGATTGAATACTGGTGCTGTCTTTCTCGCCTCTCTTCTCACTCCCATCTCTAAGGCATGCAGAATGTCAGTCACAGCTTCTCAGGCGAACAATAGCACTACCAAGACCTTCCTTACCGCTCTCGTTGCCAATGGTGGGCTGTTGGCTGTCGAAGTCGGCGCCTTCATCATACTCAAGCAAAGGCTGGGGAGGATCTACAGTCCAAGGACATATCTACCACCACCAGAGTGCGTCTGCTCATATGTCGCTACTAGCTGCGACTGACCAGTCCATTAGGAAACGCGCAACTGAGCTGCCGAGAGGAGTATGGAAGTGGCTTCCAACTCTACTCTTGAGTCCAGCAGAGGATATTGTGCGTTGCTCGACGTCCCGCGCTCCAGTTCGAAACTAAATCGCGTTCAGATAGCCAAGAATGGTCTCGACGCGTGGGTTCCTCGTTATGGCCTGCAGGCCTTCACAACGTTGACACGCACAACAGATATATGTTCCTCCGTTTCATCAAGATGATGATATGGATATTTCTCGTGTTCACAATCGTCACGTTTGCGACAATTGCACCCATCGATATCGCAGGCATCCACTCTGGCAATACAGGACTTGATCGTCTCAGTTGGACCAAGTTTGTTTTTTCGTCTGACGTTCAATAAATGTAGTACTGACTCTCGTCTATGTAGTATCGCTGCCGAGAAGGACCAAAAACGTTTCATCGCACACATCATCATCACCTATTTCCTCACATGTCAGTTCAATTTGAGCCTGCTGCTAGCGTCGGGCTCATTTCCTTGCAGTTTTTGTGTTTTGGATTATTCGCAGAGAAATGTTTCACTTTGTCCACAAACGTCAACAGTTTCTCATCAGCAAGGAGCACTCCCGCCTCGCCCAAGCGCGTACGGTTCTCATCACTTCCGTCCCCGATGAGCTCGCAAACGAACACGACATGCGGCAGTTCGCCAGTTTCATACCTGGAGGCGTGGACAAGGTCTGGTTCTATAGGGACACCAAGTTGCTCAATGAGCTATTTGAGCAGCGTCAAAACCTCTGCGGCAAGCTCGAAGCAGCGGAATCTTCTATACTGCGCGACGCAACCAAAGCTTGGCGCGCCAAACAGAAAGCTCACAAGCGCGCAATGAAGAGCCGAAAGAAGGCGAGACACACAGATCTGGAGAGGTCTGTCAGTGATGACCTCGAGCTGTTGGCGAATCCGATGACTCGCGAGCTTTTGGACGAGCTTGTTCCTCCCAAAAACCGACCAAAGCATAGAACCGGATTCTGGGGCTTATGGGGCAAGAAGGTTGACACAGTGGATTGGTGCAAGGACGAGATCGCGAGGTTGAATGCTGCCATTGACGAGCAGCGCAAGAAATCGGAGGGTAAGTTTCTTGGGAGCGCATTTGTACGGTGTAATCTGCAGATGGGTGCGCATGTCCTCGCTCAGTGTGTCAGTTACCACGAGGTGAAAATCAACATTGCCTTCGCCGTACTACTCGCTGACTCTGGTCTCCCGATAGCCGTTGACAATGTATGACAAATGGATGGAGGCGCACCCGAAAGACATTGTCTGGCGCAATCTCGACGACGGCGCCCTCGAAATGCGGTCGAGATATATCATTTCGTGGATTGCAACGATTGGACTTATCATTGGATGGGCGTTCCCTGTGACATTCATTGGAACTCTGAGCAACCTAGACGATCTTTGCGTCAAAGTACAGTATGTATTTTCGCATAAGCTACATATGACTCGTGCTAATTGTTACAGTTGGTTGAACTGGGTGTGCACAGCGCCAGATCCAGTGCCCGCTATCATCCAGGGTATCTTGCCTCCGGTGTTGCTTGCTCTGCTCTTCGTTCTTCTGCCATTCATTCTCAAAGGTGAGCTCGTTCACCAGGACGACCGTCACGATTCTCACGTCATGCCTTAGCTCTCGCCTGGTATGAATGTATACCTCGCTACTCTTTAATGTCGATCAGCGTATATCGTCGTTTCTTCATATTCCTGCTGATGTGAGTACTTGCTATTGTTCATACAACACTTTCTTACGCCTGTACGTAGCCATGGTTTCCTCATCGTGACACTGAGTTCCGGAATAACGAAAGGTACGAGAGCTGCAGCTCCTCAGAGGACACATACTGACCTGTACCTTTTAGCCATCCAGGAAGTGAGCGAAAGTCAGAAGTATCGTGGAAAGATGTCTGACTCGTACGTTAGATCATCGAGCAGCCCACGCAGACCGTGCAGCAACTGGCGGAACAACTTCCAGGTGCATCTATATTCTTCTTGACCTATCTCTGTAAGCTATGGTTTGTTTCTGTACGCCACACCCTCTGATGTTATGATTCACACAGCCACGCAAGGATTGGCAGCAGCTGGCGGTGCCCTGGCTCAGCTAGTTCCTATCATCCTTCATTACTTCCGAAAATGGTTCTTGGGACGAACGCCGCGGCAGGCTTACGCTGTGACATTCATGATGCCATCGGTATGTACACTTTCAGCCGGGCTACCTCAAGCTCAGTCAATTGTTTTCAGGCCAACTTCGGAGTCATTTTACCACGCTTGTCCCTGCTTGCAACGATCACCTTTGCCTACAGCGTTCTCAGTCCACTTATCAATGTTATGGCATTGGTTTCCTTCTGCATGTTCTTCCTTGCCTTCAAATTCTGTAGGTGTACTTGCCTCAAAAGAAGCATCGGTGCTGACCCTTGTGGCATCTAGTATGTACGCAAGTCTTCGATCAGCCGGACGAGAGTGAGACTGGTGGTTTGTACTTCCCCATGGCCATCTCCAACCTCTGTACGCTGCTCAAATGGACTTGTGACATCTACGCTAAATTGCTCTCCAGTCGTCGGTCTCTACATCGAGCAAATCTGCCTCGCTTGTCTGTACTTCTTGAAGGTCTCTTTCAAGGGCGTGCGCACAGCCTCAATCATCGAGGGAGCATTTATGCTCGTCCTCGTTGTGATCACTGCATGTTTCCAAGTTTATGTGAACAACAGTTTCAAGCGTGCGTACTCCCAAATTGACTTGTCCAGCAATAGTGACGGTGTCTATAGCAATCACCAAATTCTTGCCCATGTCATTAGCGACGAGCAAGATGGCAAAGCGTTACGAACAAGCCAGGCTGCTCAGGGCGGATAAAGCTGCTGAAGAGGATGAGATGGACTTGTTTAGCCAATCCCGTGAGTGCATTGCTATGTTCTATCGGTCTACCTTTCTGACTGAAACATTGGCCAGAGGTCAAACGCCTCCGGAGACGTTTCAAGATGATTCCCAAGACGGTGGATAACGGGCTCGAAACTTTGAAGACCAAGTTTGCTCCTTTACCGCGCAAGTCGGATGTTGACGAGCGTGAACGACTGCGAACATCCAAGGACAAGGCGAGGTCGCAGGAACCTGCTATGACGGTCCTACACGAGAATGAAGGCGGAGAGTCCAACCAGGAGAATAATTCTTCTGCCGCCGCCACCACTAGTGCAGAACCCGTTCGGTCGGATGATGCACCAGAACTCTCTCGGACGCCCTCAAATGCGAGCAAGAAGTCTGCTGCATCAAATGCTTCCAAAACCTCGAAGCACTCTGGCAGGTCTCCGTCTTTGAACAAGGACGGCGATCAATCGGTGATGGCACCTGAAGTAGCTGCTGGATTCGATCTTTCTTACGATGATGGCGACGACGAAGCTGAGTATGATGCCAAGGATGAGCATGCCTTTGATCATCCCTCGACATACGTGGAGCAGCCGTGGATATGGATACCTCACGATACCTTGGGTATAAGTGAACTTTTGGTGAACGATCTAAAGACCGCTGGCGTAGCTGCTAGCGACGAGGGGGCGAATATGGATGCAAAGGGCGTGGTGGAAGTTACAAGAAATCCACCCGACGAATCCTGGAATGGAGGTTCGAATTTTCTCCTCTTGAGGAATCGCGCAAACTGACCCACTTCCGACCAGGTCATGACCGATAATGTGCAATATATATATGACCTATAAACACGTATCATAACTATCCTTTGTATACTAACAGATGAACATGTAATACTGAATGCCTCCAGTCTCATAACCCGGATAGTCATGGCTTGCAATGGTGGACATTCAAGTGTAGAGACCTTCTCCCTGCTTGTTCCGACACGCTGCACAAGTTGAAGAGTGTGTCGTGCTGCGTCCGCGTTCTGAACTCTGGCGGTAAGTCATCTCAACAAGAAGTCTTCATCCTTCTGATATCATCAGAAAAGTCGAGACTGTCATTCTTCGAATCTTTGATTCGGGTGTTATCAAGATAGCGGGGCTCGTAAGTTCTTGAAAGACAAGTGTCAGTCAGTCTATGCCGGGCGGTGTGATTGATGAGCTCGTTACTGTAGTCGAATGGTAAGAGTAGAACCTTTACATATAACGTTCTAATTATGCTACTCAATCAAAGTACTCAACATCCAAGCGGCCACATCAGGCAGAGCATTTCCCCATTTGAGCGCTTTTGGTCGACGAGGGTCGACGCGCATGATGATGGACCCCTAATTCATAAGGCGCGTTCTGAGTTCTCCTTCCGGATACTGTGGGCGATCTTCCGTCCTTCTTCCTGTCAACCACCATTGATACGACACTCTGAGCTCAGCGCCAGCCGCAAACCCGGCGGGCACGGCGGCAAAGCGCATTCCGCCCTTTCGCTGGCTCAGTGCAGCGACGAGTTCGCTTGTTGACGACTTGGCAAGCGCATGACTGTCTTCTGCTTCTTCGACGTGGTGCGCTGCTTTTCATGTGCTCAAACCCATTCCACCTGATAAAAGGCGCAATCGCAGACACGCATATACTTATCAGGATGCCCAATCTGCTCGCGCGATTCAAGAGAGGGCTTTCGAATGCCCAGGGGCCGGTCGAGTCGCCTGTAGTTATCGGCATACCTTCACCACTACCTGTGGCGGTTGAATTGGGAAGGAAGATACATCCCAACTTACAGGACCTGATACCCCCGTTCATCTCGCCGCCTCCGCCGTCACCAACAGCAGCGAGCTCAAGTGTTCCTATCAACGATGGCGATGACTCCGGCGACGGTATTCTCCCTTTGAAGCCACGCCCAAGAGGGAGATCCGCGCAGCCGCCGTCTGCCCATCATCCGACATCTTTCACAGGCAACCCCGACGCTCACCCTCACGAAGTACCTCTCCCACCTTCACGTTCAATATCAACGACCTCTTCCTATGAACATCACGACTCTTTGATGCAAACTCCTCCTCCCCCCGCCTCTTCCCAGTCGCCAGCACCGCCTTCTTCCTGGGCAACGTTTGGACGCAAGGTGATGCGAGGCGCCAAATCGATACCCAACATCATTGATGCGTCGCGTCCCAGCACTGCCGGAAGTCGCACTACATCGCAACGGTCACATACCCATACACCGGCGTCCACGACAGATGGGATGCCGGACCCCTTCACGCCGTTTGCTTCAGTGTCATCCGGGTCAGCGCCATCCTCAGGGTTTACGTTCGGACACGGTCATATGTCGTCCATGGTCGCGCCCCCCATGCCTGCATTAAATCATCCCGCTTTCCAAGAAACTTCGAGCCCAGTCACCGAAGGCCTTCCAGTGAGCTTGACAGATGATCGCGAGGTCGTGCAGTTATTTTCCGAGAAACAGGCAGTGCATCCGCAACCACGTCCGTCAATATCTCTGCCGTCAATTCCTTCCAGTTCAAGGATGTCGTTGGGTCCGCGTCCTCGACTACAAGATATCTTTGCATCAACCAGTCAATTCATTGAGTCTTCAAGTCATTCGCGACAACAGTCAACTTTAAGTCGTGGCAGTGGGTCGCGGAGAAAGCGAGCAAGACGCTCCAAAAGCGCATCCGTGCTCAGCCAGCATGCTTGTGTCGTTGATGCACCATTGACAGATGGCGGGGCAAGAGAGAGGTCGAAGTTTACGTACCTTGATACCGGCCAGGCACGTGGGAACAGCGTGGGTGCATTCTCGTTTTTCAGGCGGTCTTCGTGCCTAATCTCATCTCTCTCTTTCTATTGGGCCTTGTTCTCTTTTGTTCCAGTCGCAGGCTTGCGGGGTGTTTGGTCTGGGATCACCATTCTTATTACACAGTGCATCCGGTACGTCGGCTTGTTTCTTTCCTCGTATCGCTGGCGATACTGACCGTTCGACGCGTCCTCAGCCCCGGGCTCTTATAACTTATCCACTTCGACGGACGACGATAATTCAATACCTCAACATAATTCATCTTTGACTGGAATGTCCATTGACAATGCGATCCCTCACCCTTCCGCTATTTCCTCCAAATCCTCCAGTCCCCCAGGCAACGAGATACCAGACGATTCTCGGACGCCCCTAGATTCATCCGCGCAGCCTCCTCGTTCCGCTCAGCCATCATCCACTCTATTAATGCCTCCCTCGTTGTCTGTCACCGGACCCACACCCGAATCATCTCCTGTAGTCGAGCCCATGACACCTGGTCGAAGCAAAGGAAAGCGCAAGGCTGACGACGTGGAAGGACCTGGCGGGACACCACCCGACGCCAAGAAGGCCGCACATCAAAAAACGACCTTCGCGCAGGATCCCAGACGTGCGTGTTCGCTCGCCACGTCCGCGGTCCTAAACGCTAAATTTTGACTCTAGCTCACCGTGCGTCCGGGAATTCTGGCTCATCCCATGCTCCATCTTCGTATCACCGCAGCAAAAGAGCGCGTATATCCGGAACTACGACGCCCTCGAGCACAATTGCTGGTAGAATGTCTGCTCTCGGCGAGGACAGCTCCCGGCCGGCTTCCCGGGCAGGGAGCAGCAATCAGCAAAACGCTTCCAACACGGGTTCTTGGGCCAGCCGGGGAAGTACACCTGCAAGAACACAATCGCGGACGTCGGGACGTAACAAGAAGGACCGGACGCCGTCTGAGGCTCCCTCCCGCCGAAGTCTATCCCAGGCGTCCATCCCCATTTCTGCCTTGATCTCGCCGCACGCGCCATCAGTCTCCCACCGGTCCTCAGTGTACCACATGCGCGATCCACGAAAACCTGCGCCAGTACAGCCGACTCCGTGGTCCCTGTCGTTACCCGAAAAAGGCTGGCAGCAGTGGACTGATGGGGGTGGGAGTCCAATTCATGCCTGGATGTTCTTCATTGGATTTGTGCTCTTTCCTCTGTGGTGGGTGGCGGGCTTCCTTGTACGAATCCCAAGGACGCGTGAGATTGGGGCAGAGGCAGAAGAGAAGGGCGTAGTGCTGGACGATCCCCAGGTCGAACACGGTACGCATCTTGCGCTATTTTTGAACGTGGGCGATATGCTGACACGCTTACAGATGCTATATCATGGAGGCGGCGCTGTAGAGTGATGGCAGCCGTATCCCTCTTGACCTACGTCCCTTTCATCGTCTGTATAGCCGTCTTCGCACCGCGGTAGTCCTAGCGTCAAGCCTCGCGTTTCTTGATCCCTGCCCGCATTCTTATCCAGTCATTATGAATCATCAACATTGTATTAGCATCCCACATCGTCAACCGCCTGTTATATTAGACCGTCGCCCGTGTTACCTTGGACCATCGAGACCCTCAGACAGCCACTCGTTTTTACTTGACATTCTTTTGTGTTGTGCCCGTGTCGTCGTTGTAGAGAATAAGTTATGTATGCCTGCCGCTTTCCTGATAGTATGTTTTGTACTTCGCTATCTATGTGTATTCGTGGTCATGGTGCAATGTAATTTATCTTGCGTTCCAGCCGTACTTTCCCCCAATCTTCGGGCGGGTGCGTCGCGTGGGTACTGAGTTTTGACCTGTTCACAGCGAATCGGTGCTAAGCAGTAGATAGAATGGTACAAGTTACAGGACTATTGGTACACAAGAAACAAGACGCTACCGGCAGCGACTGAAGGTCATACAAGTTTGACGTTTTAGTCGTAGTACAGATCGATATCATCTTCCATGTCCTCCTCCTCTGGTGTGAACTCGACGCTCACACCTCCACGAGGGCCTGTATGATTCGGCCACCTTTCTTCCCTTTGGACATCAAGTGGCGCACCAGATGCCATCGACTTGAGAGCGGCCATCGTGAACTGTAACACGAATTGATTAGCGAATAGTGAGTCGAATAGCACTGAACTGACGTGGGCATCGTTACCCGCATTGTGCAGATGCCTGGTCGGAATCTGGAGATGGTGGCACATCCGCTCGAGTTTCTGTCGGTTGGACGACTCGTCGCCGAGCAGGGCGCCAAAGACATCACTTGTGTCGATGATGTAGATGCCGGACTGAGGGACGTTGTCGGGGAGCAGATAGGTCATTCCATCGATGGGAGCTTCCATGTCGTTCAACGTCCTACAAGTCTCTTGATGAGCGACAACTGTATGAGGAGTAACTATCATGACTTACTTGATGTCGCCACTAGCATCGTGAAACACGAGGAATAAGGCTCCAAATTGGCCCAGGCGCTCGAACATTTCTGAGAGTATCTTGACGTATTCCTTGTTAGGACTTCTCCTGGGTATGACCGTACTTGTCCCAAAGTCATAGTTCTTGGATGAAGCCAAGTTGAGCTGTACCAAATTGGAGAGAAAGTGGCAGAGACTCACTCTGCGATTGTTAGTGACATATTTGCCGTTGAGGTATTCGTCGAAGCTGAAGATGTAATGACCATCTTCGAGAACCTCCCCACCATCCTCCCAATGGATGGCACTTACTCCCATCTCCGTGATTATCTTATGCTCATACTCGTATGACTCGAAGTCCAGTGCGATCCATGCACCTTTCTTCTGGTTCCAGAGGTTTCGGACACGTTCGAAGATATCGCGACGTCCGGTGAGAATACCGTTGGAGTTCTTGAGGCGCTTGTTGTTCTTATCGATCTCCTAATGAGTGTTAACACAACAGTATTACACTACTAACTGTGCACCTTAATCGCCTTCTTCAGGTCACCACCCGTTGCATATCTGGCAGGAGAGACTGTCTTCAGCTCAGAGGAGAGAAGGAGACAGTTTGAGTAGGGCAAGGGCACGAGTGCCTTGGTGATCTGCATCTCATGAAGCCAGTAGCGCAGGTAATCAACCTGCTTCGACGAGAAAAGAAGGCGCGCTTCGCCACTGGGGAACGTGCCTACGGTGATTATTGAGATTCCGTACACCAGAATATAACACAGCGGTACCCATGAACAGCTGAATGCCGTGTTCGCCCGGATGGAGAGGATGGTTGGGATGAACGAGGGCGTCGTGGGCTTCCAATGGGTCAGAGTCGGGAGACGCAACATACACAAAGAGGAGCCCATACCCAAAACACACTTTACCCTAGGCCCATCCTCGGGGTTCTCCACAGAAATGGCTTCATGCCTATATTCAACGCGACTTGTCAGAGACGATGTGTTGTGACAGCGACGCGACGCGATCTTGCCAGTAAAACCAAATATCAGTATATCGGTAATATCCAGTGAGTGTCGCCATGTTATTATATTTTCTCAACGACTGGATGCGGGATGATGGTGGCGAGAAGAGAGCAGGAAGTCGTGGTGACGCGCCGGTGCCGAGTGTCCGACTTCCGCTTTAGGCAGTCGAACCGATTCCCGACGATGTCGCGCTTTTCTCATCTCTACTGCAAACGAAAATGTTCCTTGTACTTAGAAACTGAGGATAAGTAAAGATGAATACCTACCAAATACTTTGAAGAAGTCACAACAGACATGGCGCCCAAAAACAGTCATCAAAAAGCCTCACAGTGCGCGACGGTTCAGGTTCAAGATGGTCGGCAGTGGCGCGTGTTCATTCATTCGGAATACATGTATTATGGAGACTTGTGTACTTCTCAAAGTACTTACCCACCATCCATCGCCCCATTGTGCTGAGACACGCGCAGGCAGATTCCCGATTAGGTTATGGTTGAACAAAGAACGCATCCCGTGATCGCGCGCGCTGCAGCTTGTTCATTGACCACCATGGCAGGCGCCAAACGCAAGACACGGCCGTCGGGCTCGGACACTGCGCCGTCCCCGAAGAAGTCCAAGTCGACGGCGCGGAAAAGCACGGGCGGCAAGCTCCCACGGCAGCCGACACACGGTGCGTCCTCCGCCCCTGCCACTCACGCCTTCCAACGCCACACATGCAGACGACGGCCCTCCGAAAAAGAAACATCGATTCAGACCCGGAACGGTTGCACTGCGGGAGATCCGGAAGTACCAGAAGAGCACGGATCTGTTGCTCAGAAAGCTGCCTTTTGCTCGTCTGGTGCGCTAGCTTGTTTGATCCATTGGACGGTGCTCACGTCGAGAACAGGTTCGGGAGATTGCGCAGGACTTGACGACAGACACGAATCGGGGTGCGGAAGATGGGGAATATGATATGCGGTGGCAGAGCTCTGCTATACAAGCACTCCAAGAGGCAACGGAGGCTTTTCTGGTTCATCTATTCGAAGACGCGTGCGTTGCGACACCCTCTGCCTCGGACACTCCTTCAATTGTTTTGCAGAAATTTGTGTGCTTTGCATGCCAAGCGTGTCACCATCATGCAGCGCGACATGCAATTGGCCCGCCGAATACGCGGTCAATGGCACGGCATAACATGATGCTTCTTCAGCTTATTTTTACGCCATATTGTATTATCTTTTGTACTCTTTATCGATACCTACACGCGATACCTCTACCTCTAGACACAATCCGGCCCCCAGGCGATATCCCTTTCTGCTACAGACAACAAGAATCAGCATTTGCACACAGCGGACGTGAGCATGTCATATTAGATCAAGAAAACGTCAACGAAACCCATTCGCAAGGAAGGGTTCCTCCAACCACAGTTGTAGTCATTCGTGGAAAGAAGAAAGAGACAAACCTCTACGGCCGCCGAGAAGACTTGGGTTTGGGTCGAGTTTTCGCAGACTTTGCCGGCGTTGGCACTGGCAAGGGTAAGGCAGAAGCATGTAGTTGGTCGAGCGCCTTTTTCCGCGAGTGCTCCATCCACCAGGTCTGAATGAGACCGAATGCAGCAGAGACAGTCCAGTACAGCGCCACAGCGCCCGAGACCTGGCTCGCAATAACGATACGAGCAACAGAGATGAAGCGCAGACCGCTCTTGATATAGTGGGCGGGCTTGATGGTGCGAATGCCCTTGGCCGCCTCCACCTTGGCCTTCTCCTCATTGACGCGCAGGGTCTCGCGCTCCTTGTTCGACATGAACCATGTGCTGGACTCTACGTTGGCGAGGGTTATGAGGCCGAGTGCGATGGGGAACGCGAGCGACTCGTCCGGATGCGCGAGTGTGGTGAGCGACATGAACGATTCCGAGTCGAAGCCGGAGAAGGGGTCCAGAGCGCACTGGGTGAGCAGGTACGAGGAAGGAATGAAGAGGGCCATCTGCACGACGGCGGGGACGATCGTCGTCGGGAGGCTGCGGCATTTGTGCTCGATGCAGAGCGCCTTCTGGTGTTCCTTGAGCTGGAAGACGCGTCAGTTCATGACAGGCAAAGAGAAAGTAGTGTTATGGGACTGACGACGGGTGAGGCGCGCTGAATGAACAGCTTTTTCCACGCTTCCTTGTCGCCTTTGAATCCCTCCGCGCGCAGCTGTTCGAGTACTTCACGTTGGACCCTGGGCCGTATTTCCAGCAAAGCAGGCTCGACATATTTGTGGTAGCGTATCATGCGTTGATTTGCCTGCAAAACGCAGTTAGAAAGACAGAAAACGAGCTAATACGTAGAGCGCACCCATAGAGTGACTGGAAGGATACCCAGACGTGCTACGATGGTCCCTATGATGATTGTTGTCGAATATGGCGGCCATGATGGCGGGTATGGGAGGGCGGTGGCGAGCTCACAGAAGGCCTCGGTGAGATAGCCGCGTCGCTGTGCCGTTCGTCGTGCATGGATGACTCGCGGTAGCGGTGGTAGGCGTGCAACATGGAACATGGTCAGGCATCAATCAGACGGAGTGTGAATACTCAATCGGGCCGACCAAGATTTATACGCCACAGCGTAGTATTGGAATGGAGGACCAGGACAAATATCTTACCTACTGTACGCGAGTCGTTCACGTTTGGCTACTTGAACTTAACTCATACATACTTTACAACTGTTTTCCACCGTTCAGACCTCACTTTAACGACGTTTCTCATGTTTTTTGAATTTTCCATGTTTTTTGACTTTGCAGCGCATGGTCATTGATACAGTAGAACATAGCATAAAGTCATATGAATCGCCCCGACGTCCTCCCGCTTAGAAGACCATCTGGTGAGGGAACTGGCCCTTGGACAGACCCCACGACGCGGAGAGGTACTTGGACAAGTTGTCCGTCTTCTTGACGGCGGCAAGGACGGCAGAGTCCACAGACTTCTGGTCAGCCGTCTTGGATTCGGGCAGGGGCTCCTTGGCTTTGGGCTTGCCATCCTCGAAGAACTCGGCCTCAGCAGAGCCGGACTTCTTGGCGGCGGTCTTGGTGAAGTAGGCGTCGTTGAATTTGGCATCAACCTAAGTAATTAATTGAGATATAACCACCGATCTGGATGGATTTCGACGCACCTCGAACGACGACAGGTCGACCTTGGTGGAGGTGGCAATAACGTAGGCCTGGTTGACCCGGCGAAGGGGCACACCGTTGATCTTGAAGGGACCAGTGACCAGCAGCAACCCGCTCTCCAACGACTTCAAGAAGACAACCCTCTTTCCACGGAAACGACCGGCGAGGAGGATAAGGACGGTGCCGGGGGTTATGGAAGAGCGGACGTGTGCGGGTTTGGGGGACTTGCGGCTCTTCTTGGGAAGGCGCACATCGTCTGCTGGGTAGAAGCGGGGCGCCTTGGCCGTGGGCACAGCGCGCTTGCCGCCGTTCTTGTCGCCGCCGACTGTCTTCTCCACAGTCTCCGGCGTGGGCTCCGCGGCGGGCTTTTCGGATTTTTTGAGGCCCTTGTGCAGCCCCCGCTTCTCTGCGAGTTTTGAGCGCGAGAAGCGGCCGACGTGGGGGGCGAGTTCCTTGCTTCGGGCCATCTGGGACGACGATTAGCAGCGCGTCGACAGCGGCAGCGAGCACGTACTTGTCTTGAGGTCGTTGCCGATATATTGGTCACAATCTGGCTCAGGCCGGCTGGATTGCAGTGACTGTACAGTTTTGTTGCCCAAATAAAGGGCATGCTCTCACGCCTGATCAAAGGCGGCGATTGCCGAAATGATTTGACTCGCGGCTGAGTGAGTCACTCGCTCAAACTCTCCATCTGACGTTCATCATATACCTTCAAATGAACCAACATGTCCTGCAGAAATTCTGTCCATTTACTGAAAAGGACTCCAGGAGCCCACCGCCAAGATTCAAGCCAACAGCCTGCTGACGCGATGCCGATTTGAAGCTGCAATCCATCCATCTTCCGGACCGATGTACCGAATGCTCTATTTGGAACTTCTCCCCTTCTCGCACTTGTCGTTGCAACCGAACATGCAAGCTTAGCCTCAAGCATAGTCTCGATGGCGGACTTGGCTCCTACCCAGCCTGACTACATTGACGTCGACGTGCTAGGTTGGACTTTGACTGCTTAATACAAATTCCTGCAGTCTCAACTTTGCTCAGATGATGATGGCTTCGACGGCGACAAAACCATCCACATCGACCTCGATGACGACGACGAGCAGGAGGAAGAGGTCACAGAGACACAGAGCTTGATGCTCAACAGGCTCAACATTCCATCCAGAACCCACTCTACTGCCTCACTGGTAAGTCACACTCAAAATGCTTCCGCGGACGGCACGCTGATGCGACGCGTCAAGTCGAGCAATTATACCGACCATGACATCGAGGCTCTGATGGTCGCCTACAATGATGAAGATCTCTCTGAATTGGCTACCAAACCTGCTCTAGGTTGATATCCGAGATTCTGTCTCACCGTTCCCGCTGACACTTACTTACGTAGGAGCTGAGCCCAGCCGCGTCGTTGTAGGGTCATCCAACTTGCAACTCAAGCGGGCTGCTGATAGCACCTCTTTGTTGCCTCCTGCCAAAAAGGTGAAGCCAAATCCGCCCGCTGAGAAGGACGCCACAGACGCGCAAATTCCGGTTATAATCGTATGTTCACTTCACACGCCCCTCAATTCGTTCCGAATAGTGATGTTATGCAGTATCACAACAAACGCCTACAGGCGTGTTATGATGCGCGCCGACTACGATTTGGAATACAGTTCGAATTCGCCCGACTACGGACGAACAAGGAGATCAAAGAGGAGGACATTACAATGCCCGTTCTCGACTCGCTGAAAGATATGACCAATACGACTGGAGTACCTGAGGTCTCGAGACAGCTTAAAGCTTCATTCGAAGGTGGCTTTCTCGTGTTTTGACTCTCAACCATTGCTCATCTGAGTTAGAGAATGCCTCGTTCTATGCTCAAGAGAAGGAAGCTCGTGTGAGTCCTGCTATACACTAAGTTTCTTTGTACTGAGACTCATCGGCAGTCTCCCTGGAGGGAGCAAGACCTCGAGGACGATCGCCTGTCAAAGGACAGGAACGCGGGACTCGGCTTCTACAAGGAGGACCCCGAATGGTATGCTGGAAAGATCAACTATCGAGGACGCTTGAAGGCCCTGACTAACTCCACCCCCTCCAACCCTATGTTCGAGGTCATTCTTGACAAGGCCGAACTCGGTCCCTCCAACCGTTTTGCGCGTCAATACGGGAGCAAGTACTTCCTCCGCATCAAGATTCCTAAGACGATGTGGTCTCTTGAGCGGAAGCTCATCGAGTACTTCAAGCGGCCGTTCATCTTGAATGGTCGTGTCGCCCGAGCCTTTTATGAGAAGGACAAAACTGTCTTTCTGTTCATCACCAACGAGGGCTTCAAGGATGGCAGAGTTGTACCCGACGCGTTTGCGGACAGTGTCAGTCTCCTTGAATTCATGTTTTGGCATAATCCCATAGACCTCGACGGTAAGCAGGTATGTTACGCCACATTCGATGTGAAGTGTGGCATGTGCTCACCCTCTATAGACAATGACAAAGTGGTCATCCCGGTATGCGTTGGGGCTGTCGAACTCAGCTCCGGGGTTGATTTTGGAACCGGACAATATCCGTCACCTGCCAGACGTGGGTGAGTATCTATATTTTCTCTGTCCGAACTAGTCTCTGATGCTGCACTGCAGTTTCCGCCAACGATTCTGACATGACGGATGGAGCCGGTCTAGCCAACATCGCGACACTGCGGGCAATCCAAAGACGATTCACCTTCGAAGTGCTTCCCACGGCAGTTCAAGTGCGAATCAATGGGTGTAAGGTTCGTTTCGTTGGCCAAGTCTCTGCTCAACAATCTGACAAATACCTTTATGTAGGGCTTGATCTGCCGTTCGTCAAATGACGACCTCGCCTCGGAACCTCAAGTCCATATCCGGCCGTCCATGATCAAGATCAAGACTCAGCCTCACGACGAAGCGCATCGTATCATCGATGTTCTCCGTATCTCGCATGCGCGTGTAGGCACCTTCTTGTCCGCTGAAGTCATCATCAATCTGGGCGAGAATGGTGTTCCCCTTGACGCGTTCAAGTCATTGTTGCAGACGGGCTTAGAAGCCATGATAGCACCTTTCGTTGCGTGGGAGGACCGAGATGCGATGCTTGAGTTGTTCAGGATGATCTGCTCCTATGGTGGTGTCATGTCTGCGCGCGCTGCTCGACGAGCGGTGGGGATGGCGCGGGTCAAGGGGTACAGGGAAAAGGAAGAGGACGATTTGGAGGAAGAGGAAGAAGTAGTCGTTGATGGTGAAGGTTCGACTGCTTGGTGGGCAGACCCGGTTTCTGGACAACCATCGTCTCTTGAGGAGACAGTGCGTGACTCGCCCAGTTGACACTCACTAGCTAACACTTTCTCCAGGCCATGACACTGCTCGCTGCAGGCTTCACGCCCCCAGGTTGTCACGTCCTTCACGCGAAACTGCAGCAGATCCTCAAAGCTGCTGTGAAACGGCATACCCAGCAATGCCGCATCAGCATACCCATGTCGGCTACTGCTTTCATCATTCCAGGTTCGTATGCCTTCGGGAAATTAGAAAGCAATGTGAGAACTGACCTTCTTAGACGAGGATAACGTGCTCGAAGAGGACGAGATTTTTTTCAGGGCTTCGCGACGGAACCTCATTGGACCGGACGGATTGGAGACAGACATCATCACTGGGGATGTCTTAATAACCAGACATCCTTGCAAGCTGCCCAGTGACGTTCGCAAGGTAAGCACGTCCCGGAGATTCCTCGCCCACAGCAAAATTGACACTTTGGAAGTGGAAGGCCGTCGACAAGCCTTGCCTGAGGGACAGACCGGATGTAATCATACTTTCTGTCAAGGGAAAACGTCGTATGGCAGATTATCTTTCGGGAGGTACGTCTCTTTAGTCTCATTTTTCACCACCACTAGTACTGATTTGACGATGTCAGGCGACTACGATGGGGACAAGGGTCTTCTAATCTGGCAGCCTGAATTGGTGAAGCCCTTCCGGAATGCCGATCTCAGCTACTCTGAGACTCCGCCCAACTTCAAAGAGAACTTTCTCGAAAGCAACGAGACGGTGGCGGAATTTCTACAGCGCGCATCTAAGGAGGCTGTAGGAGAGATGCAGAATTTTCTTTTGGGTGGTCTCAGCCATACGTCCGTGGTTGGCTCGTATTCCAACATGCATGACGTCGCTGCCTACACTCTTGGCTATGGCCACGAAGAAACCAAAAGGCTTGCCTACATGTAAGTCATGAGTGGACTCACTTGCTGAACTATACTCATTCTTCCCAGGTTCTGCAATGTGCTTGACGGCTCAAAGACAGGCTTGAGAGTGAAGCCGGAGGTCTTGAAGAAGGACCAACGGAAGTATTCTTCCACCTGTAAATGGAAGGAGAAGCTCGAGGGAGATGACGAGAAGGAGTCGCATGACAATAAGGTCTATGCGAAGCGCGACGGGGTTGGCAATCGCGCCTTCATCATGGATCAACTCCAGGCGCATGCCAAGACACTCTACGACCTAGAAACTGCGAAACTTGAGCAGTTTTTCAAGAGCAAATTTCCACAGGTCGACGAGGAGCTCAAGCGGCCGTGGCTTGAAGCCTGCGCGAGGGCGGATCAGGCTAGCAGAGACTTCGGTGAGAATCGCATGCGGAAAGAGCTGGAGAAGATCAAAGAACATGTGGAGACTTTGCGCCAGGAGCACAGAGATTCCGTCAGACACTCACTCTCTTGTCAACGGAAAGGTGCAAGTTTCACAGACCTGCCGATCGAGCAGCGCCAGGATCTATTGCGTCGGTACTCGCGCATGTTTGCTGCTGCACCCACCGGTTTGGTGAGCATGTCTCCGTCCGAGGCGGCCCATGTGAAGGCTTCGTATGCATACACATTCGATGCGGAATCAACAAAAGCGGGCCCGAAATGGACGCGCTTTCCTTGGGATGTAGCCATGCGGGATCTTTGCGAGATCAAGGCCAAGCAGTCGGGCAGTCCGATGACAGTATCTGGTCATTTTTGGGAGCGAATGAAGGTGTCGTCGAAGTGAGTCTTGTATTGGTTTACTACAAATACCCTATTTATCTATACCGTTCACCTTGATTCTTGTGTACACTTCCCTCAACATTCATCTGTATTGTGATTTTCACTGTATCTGTATCTACACCAGCGTTGTATATCTTGGAAGTGTCATATGTACTAGTCCTCTTCAAAGTGAAGTTCGCAATCTCATCGGTGCCGTTGGTGAGATCGATCTCATCAGAGTGCGCATTTCACGCCGGAGAAAGCTTGTTAGAATGCTATTGCTTTCATCAGGCAACTCAAGCTTGATGAGTAGTGTTGCGCCTGAGGCCTGAGAGCTGAGCTATAGCAATTCAATGAAAGGATCAATGATCGGCGGGATCGGCGGGACGATCGGTCAAGCCAGGGCTAAGCTCGAAATGAAATTGCCGCACTTCCAAGCTTTACTTTGATCCTCCTCGACGCTTTGTCCAGCTATGTAATCATGAGCCGTCTTGATTTGATCTTCGTGTACATTCAGTCTCAAGGACTCGCTACTGTTGCGAGCTTACAACATTAGACCTGAGTACTTTCCATTTCCAGCCTCTGCCTTTCTTGCTACGTCACCACCACTTTGGCGCGTCTTCACTCTTTCGTCTCTCTCTCTCGTACCCGAGAGGGTGGCCATTTATATTCCTTGTCCATACCTGGACACTCTTCCCCTCGTTTCAGCACATCCTGCATGTAATTCAAGGTGCAAACAACCTGTCAAACATGGCCGATCCAGCCATACCCTTTCCGGTTGGGAACCTACCACAGGGCGCTCAAGACACGCCTGAAGAGGACACCCATCCCCTCGGCGATACAGGAGAGCTGAAGTCCTCATCAGGTCAGCTAGAACGCGTCCATGTAACTGTATCATTCTCACAGACGGACACAGAGCCGGTGTTACCAGCGTCTGACACGTCTGCTTCCGTCGCAGGTATGTAAGTTCAAATTGCCAAAATTCAATCTGAGTGTACTCACTTCATAAGAATAGAATCTTCCAAGACCGACTTGACCTCTTCCGACAAGCTTACGGCTCTTCCTTCTACGCCCAACCTCAACAAGGCTAGTCGATCGCCAGTACCAGGCAGCAACAGAGCACTGCGTCGCAGCTTTGAGGCATCCAACTCTTATCCTTCGGTCCATAGCGCAGGTGACCTTAATGCACTCGGACTTCAATGGCACTCAGGACATAGTCCTAAAATCCCTCCCAAATCTAGCGCTTCTGCGGAGGGCCATGATTCACCTAGAGGACGGGTGTCTAATGAGTCTGACCGTGCCTCACTCCCCACATTGCAGCAAGGTGTACGACAGGGTAAGGTTGCATCTGCTCGACGGCTCCGATCACTGACTCAGAGAACCGTATAGCATTCTCGTCGCGTTTGAACAGAGCAAGTGACGTGGTGTTCCCTTCCCCAACGCAACAGTTACGTGGTGATCAAACCCCTCCATCCAACAATTCGCGGTCGCGTGCTACATCTCCGCTGCGTATCCTCCAGCAATGGTCGCAGGGCATCCATAGACACCACCAACATCGCACTGAGGAGCCGTTCGTTCCCATCGATCCATTCACTCTCAATTGGAAACTCAGCATCCCCACACTCGCATGCCTACCCTGCTGCTGCTGTCCCACAGATCCAGAAAACGCGTATGACTGCGACCAGCTTCGTAAACACTCCACAGGCATTTCCGATTTCATTACAGATACCCTTCCTCGCATGCTATACCTCTATCTGCTTCTTCGTCTTCCGGCGCTTTACTTCTCTAGGGTGGCACGCATATTTGAAGATGCCGATGTCAGTCGACCAGAGATCCAGCGTATGATTGATGCGTGCTCTCGACCAGGGTATAACGTCCCTCTCTCATCAAATGTCAATCTCAACCGAGATGCGAACGGGGCTCGACATGCCACTACTACCGGAGCTGGTATTATGGGCCAAGTTGGCGCTGTCCCGCTGGTTCCAGACCTTGACATTCCCCTGACTTCCCCGGAGGATTGGACGGCGCCTTTTGTGTCACCTGCGCTCGTCAGATTCAAGCACTCTTGGGAGGCTTTCATCGACTCGCTTTTGAGAGAGTGGAAAACTTTGAATGTTGTTTCTGCATTGCTGCTTTCGTAAGTGCGTATTTCTCATTCGCGAACAGATGCCTGATTGGCCTGTTACAGTGCTATATTGACCATGTTCCAAATACCCGATGCTGCTTCTGATCCTTTGACTCGAACAGCTGCTCTGCTGTCCCTAATCTGTGCTTTGATGAGTTTGTCGTATGGTTGTATGTTCATTGTCCGATTTGGGACTATGAGAACGATGTATCGCGCGTCGCGTTGGGCAGAGGTAAGGTTCATTTAGATCTTCCACGGAATCCTGATGCATCGTCTGGACAGGAAGCGAGAAAGAATGATACTGTGATATGGTGGAACGTTTGGGTTATGCTCGCGATGCCTTCAGTTTGGCTAACCTGGTATGTTCTCTGTGCGCCTCTATCATCCGAGCATCTTGCTAAGTGCCATTTGAAGGTCCATGATAACTTTCGTAGTATCCATTCTATCTTTCGTCTGGCGTACCGGCGCCGTAGATGACCCAGATGAGCGGTCTCCCTTAGGCAGGCATGCCATCCTTGGACCACGTATTGCCATCACCGCCGTCTTTGTCCTGGGAATGATATACTTTGCCCTCATTGTGCGCACGCTCAAGAGCTACGGATCTCACTGGGTACTCAAGGGCCGAAGACAGGTCACCGTGGAACACACCCAGGTGCCTGTCGAGCCGGATATTGGAACGGCTCAAGATGGAGGACGGGGGAGGGAAACAAATAGGGAACGTCGTTCTGACGAGCCGGCGTCGAATGCTGCAATGATGATGACGGACAGTCCTGAGAAAGGAAATGTGAAGTTGAATGTGGACATTTCAGAGCTGGAGGTGAATGGGGCAAGGGACAGGGAGGGCAGGATGAGATCGTTATTTGGGTTGAGCAGGGAGAACTCTCGACAGGAAGGTGATCCTGAGCGTGGACTGGGCTCGGCGTCGGCTGGACAGAGTCAAGCTCCTTCGACGGAATCATGATGATATGCTATGCTATACTGACGTATTGACGATTTACTCTCGGACCCAGGAATTATTTATGCTCGTCGAGGGTGTACTACACTTTACTGCCACGTTTCTTACTGCACCCTTCTTTCTGTATTGTGTAGAAATTCACGTTCCAAGTGGTCACAAAGATTCATGACAAACAGTCAAACTAGATCACACAAAGTTAGCGGAGACCGGCAAGAGAGTGTGAATGTCTGTGGCGCGCCGCAGTGCGCTTCGATCACATGCACCACTCAGGTCCGTGGCATCTTGACTTTAAGCTATCACTTCGTCGCAGTCAGTCATTTATTTTCTTTTGCTTGGCTGCTTTTGATGAGGGCTCACAGCGTAAGCGTATGATCTCGAGTGGCGGATAAGCTCTTGACTTGCGAATAGGATGGCATCAAGCGGGTTACAGCGGCGGCGCGGTGCGGCATCGACCTCTAGTACGTCTCCGGCAACGGAAGACAGTGGAAATGGCCACGCGGAAAGGAGACAGAATCAGACTGAGTGGGCAGGCGGTGGGAGAGGCGGTAAGTCACATCTTGCTTTTGTTTCTATTGGCCGGTTGCGCTTTGGCTGGAGGGACGAGGAGGACTTGGTTGGAAGGCTGGCTTTCGAGCTAGGCATGCCCAGTGAGGGAAGGACGGTCTTGACAGGACGCAAAGGAAGACTGTGCGTCGAGGATGGCTACCAGGGCGGCACAAGAACGTCGGCGCGCACACACACACACGCTTGCAGCGATATCCATCAGAGTGCCACGACTGGCCCCACAGCTTCCCAGTCAGAACAGCGCTTGCCGCGTATTGATGTCCATACAACTCCTCGTCCGGCATGCTCCCAAAGGCGTGGTCACCCCTCCTTTCCGCAAAGTCAAGACAGGACGGGACCATCACTTGCATTGTACCTGTCTCATCGCCATCTCCTGCCCACCATGAGACCGCATTCGCCGCGATACCCGTCTGTGTCTGCTTAGAGCTTCTGTTGCATGATCCTCCAACATTCGCCGGTGTGTGCTGCGCCGACGTGTCGCCCCTCTACTGCCTATCCCGATACTCGCTCCTTCCCCCTGGGGAGCGTGCAAGTCATACAGCCTTTCCCAGTGACGTCGCATTATCTATAAGTCGCGTTGGTGCGCTGCGTCCGTCTTGCGGTCACTTTCTCTGGCCATCGCTCTTGCTGGGTTTCATGGTGCCGCTTTCGCTTTTGCTTTCATCCTTTTACAATCATCTTCAATCTTTCTGGAGACATGCAATTGATATCCATCTTCCCAGGTTCTGCCTTTGAAGGCGGGTCAAAAATCGCATACGATCCCCGAGACCTGTTGAACGAAGAAAAGACACCACGCTTAACGCTGATGGAAGAGGTGCTATTATTGGGCATTAAAGATAAACAAGGCTACCTTTCATTCTGGAACGATAACATCTCCTACGCTCTGCGCGGTTGCATTCTCATAGAACTCGCTCTCCGCCGGCGAATTGCCATCCTCCGCCCCTCCGCCTCCTCCGCCGTATCACACTCTCTACCCCTCCCTGACCGACCGATTACCGTCCTCAGCAGCACCCTCACGGGTGAAACGATTCTCGACGAGACGCTGCGCATGATGCGGGACCAGCAACCCCTGGGCGCGCTCTCGGTCAACGAATGGATTGATTTGCTTAGCGGAGAGACGTGGAATGTCATGAAAATTGGCTTCCAGCTCAAACAAGTTCGGGAACGACTCGCAAAAGGGCTCGTCGACAAGGGCGTCCTCCGAACCGAGAAACGCAATTTCCTCTTATTCGACATGGCGACGCACCCCGTCGCTGACGCACGCGTCAAGGAGAGCATCATTCAGCGGATAGGCGCAGTCGTCGGGATGCGTGGGAGCGCCGTACCACGCGAAGTGGAGCTTGAAGGCGTCCGTGATGGCGTTCTGCGCAGCGTCTGTCTCGTATGCGCAGCGTACACTGCGTCGGTGCTCGATAATGCGTTTGGTCGATTGGGATATGAAGAGCGTGAAGGTGCTTTCCAGCGCGCTGATGAGATTCTCGCCGAGTTCTCAATATGGCCGTTTGGTGGAGGCGAGGGTGGAGCCACTGCTAATACGCCGGGTCGTCGACGGGGTGGAGCTACCCAGATTGCCATGGGGTCAAGAGAGGATGGGAGGGAGAGTGTACGCGGGTTGGTCGCCGAAGTGAGGAGGGGAGAGGAGGACAAGAACGAGGGTGAGATCTTCGAACTTGTGGCAGCGGTTCTGGACGTCCTTGCCAAGTTGGATAGTCTGATATAGGCGGCATGCTGGGGGGTGGGGGACTCTCGACCACGTAGGAGGCGCAAAACCATCGATTTCGACTGATATGGAATGAAATTCATTCTCTTTGCGTACTTACATATACAACTAAGGCTTACACTAATTTATTTGTTCTTGTCTTTCTTATCATTGCTTTGAGGGCGTTTTCGGGTCGACTCTGACAGGAAGGATATACTCAGACTAGATCCAAATAAGTATCATACGCGTTCAGGCGCCATGGCTGAGGAAGCCAAAATAGAAAAAGAATCAAGCAGAGACCGTACAGGCATGCAGAGCAAGACAAGGCCTAGAGATAACATCGAGAGCACAGAAAGGCCAATGTATGTATGTAACAGTAGAATAGGTATAAGAAGGCTATAGTACATTATCTATTGGAATATGAGGTATTCTATAGACTCCATTGTGATATGCCAAGAGAAAGTTCTTGGGTCGATACCGATGAAGGACTCATGGCTTAAGAAATTCTAAAGCCGCCTCTTCTTGGGCGATCCTACGTCTGAGCTTGCTCTTTGTCGCCTGTGTTTCCTGGTGGGACTTTCAGGGACAAAGTTAGGCGGAACGGTTGTGAATTCATTGACAGTGAACGAGCTGGCAGGAGACAGCCTGCCGACAGATTCAAGACTCGCAGTCTTGGACGGACCGAGGCGTGGCGTAGAGGGAGCCTCAGTTGGGGGAGATGGTGAGATCTCCTCTGCAATGTTCTGTAGAATAGCCCGATATCCAGCTTGAACGTTATAGAAGTATCTAAAAGCAGTGTCAGCATGATGGTCAGAATGAAATTGCATATATTGCCTACTTCGGAACCTTGGTATAGACACGAAGCATGTATTCACCGAATTTTTCGGGCATGAGTGTGGAATAGTCTCCAGGCTTGGCATTGCGGGCCACTGGTGTAATCCGTGTGAGTTCCTGAACAATCAGCGGACAACGTTGACTTACCGTTTGGCTTGGATTTCGAATAGAACTTGACACACAGTAAGGGATTCTGATCCTGCATACCATAGTGCATAGGCGCCAGTGAAACCAACACGTCCGTTTCCCTCAGTTCGGACGGGTCGATCGGTGGGTAAGACTGCTGATTCATATGCTCGTCATCCCCGTCCGAGTTACCGAGCACGACTGAACTTCCATTGGGTGTCGACCGTGCAATGAAATCCTGACGGGCCATGGCGACAATCTGCGACGGGGTTACACGAGTCTCAAAGAGTTCCCTGTCACCCCAAGCAACAACCTTGTAATCGACCATCTTGTAGAGGTCCCGATTCTTGATGCGGTCGAAAATGGCTCGGGCCGGGGACAGGCGCTGAAAGCTCGGAGTCAGTTGAACTACAGCATGTAGAGTTTCTTGATACAAACCTCGTCATCTTCAGCACGCATCTCAATATGTGACATGATTTCGTCGGTTAGATAAGTGAACTTCTTGGGGTTGAACACCCAGGTCGAGATCCCAAGGACGGGCTCAGCAGCAAGGAGAGCATCAATGACCATGTATTCAATGGCTTTGGCTGCACAAGACAGTGAGGACGCGTTCTGACAGTCTTAGTTGTGACAGACCCACCTGTCTTGTGGTTGTAGATTTGCTTAAAAAGACGGAAGCGCGTGTTGTACACCTCGTAGATATTGTTGATATCCTTGATATCATAACAGATTTCTCCGTTGATGACACGGGCTGAGTTGAGTAATCTAGAACAAGCAACGCATGTTATCCAATCGAAACGAGGCTATGTGGCCGACTTGGACCTACCTATTCAGATTGATCTTGACTGGTTCACCAATCATATGAGAATCCCGAACGAAGTAGTCAAATCTATCACAAAGCTCAGCAAGGAAGTATGTGGCAGTTTGTGGGCTATACCTATCAACATCCAGACCGTTTCGCTTGTTAGCGACAATATCGAAGAGGAAGGATTTCTCAGAGCTGTGAGGGTATCAAAGACATGGACGGAGCGCGACTCAGATGATGGCTCACAGGTCACATTTGCGCCTCTGTCCAGCAATGAGGTCCTTGATGAGGTGCTTGTCCGCGTCCGAGATGACAATATGATTTACTGAGACGAGGTGTTCGAACATGAGCTCAGATCCTTCTTCATGCTGCCATTTACGATCCGGGCTAACAAGCGCGGTGAGTGATGTGCGCAAATATAATGGAGAGGACTCGCCTTGCCACGGGCATGAACATGCTATCCCAGACATGAGACCAAGGACCGTGTCCAAGGTCGTGACACAAACCAGCAATTTCCACGCACTCGACATCACGGTCGGTGATCTCTAATTCGGGTTGTTTCCGCTGTAGGTTGAGAGCTAAGCATCTGGCAAGATGAGCGACTCCTAGAATCCGGGGATTGCGCGGTTAGTCAGGTGAAGGTCTGTAATAACGTCCAAGCTTTACCGAGACAATGCTCGAACCGATTATGGGACGCGCCGGGCCAGACCAAATAGGAAGTACCGAGCTGCTTGACGTGGCGCAAGCGCTGATATTCTCGACTGCAACGCGTTTAGAGGGAAATCACAAGCTTTCAGAAGAACGCGTACGTGTCGATGAACACGGCAAGTCTCTCGCTAATCTCAACTATGTCTTGTTAAGCTAATTCTGCGGATTACACCAGCTTTGAGCTCACTGAGGTCATGTATAGGATCCTTGATGGACCTGAGCACGGCTCGGGAGCTCATGTCTATCGGTATGCACCTCAAGTTCGTGCAAACCGCATCCAATGGCGACGTCGCAATTGGATATGATTGGCGAGAAGGAAAAGGGAGCCGACGGACAACTCCGACAAGAAAATGACAAGGTGTCACAGTATATTTGATGCACGTGATGTGACTCAGAACGTTCCATACACGCCCTCCCGCCGCCCCACTGTCAGGGACTGTGAGGCTCCCGCCTCCCAAAATCATCAATGATGCACTACAGCATCAATTCATTGAGCAGCGGAGGAAGCGTGGGGTACGAGCTCAAATGACTAGAGATAGTCGCCTTCACTCCCAAAAGCGGCCACACACTCGTCCCGGAAGAGAGAAGATTTCCAGTGCTGAGTCTAGAGCGATGTAAAGCTCCCAGAGGTCAACGTGTAGTCATTGTAATACATACTGAGTGTGGTTAAAAATGCAAAAAGAAACAATGTCCGAAGAACAAATCAAGAAACATAAAGAAACAGCAGAAAGGTGCATGTAAGTATTGAAAACAAAGTCTGCGCAATTACATATGACACGATAGTATAATCAACGAGTTGCAAGTGTCTGAGTGAGAGTTCCGTTTCGTTGTAACGAATGAATTAGCGAGAGTCCCAAGTGGAATAATGATAGTGTAACAGGAGCGAGTGTTGTTTGCATCAAACGGGATGCATTTTGGTGAGTATCAAAGTCAACGCCCCGATATTCGAGAGACGGGAACAACGAAGGAAGCTCGAGAAACAAAGTGATGATGCGCTATGATATGGCTGTCGACCTGCGCGACGGAACGGTCCCCGCTGAATATGCGCGAGGAGGATAGTTGACACTGTAGCCCGACAATGACTGAGATGCTGGCGAACGAGCCGATGACGAGCCTGGTTCGCTAGCTCGACCTCTCGGCGTTGGGCGAACTGCATGTGAATGTTTTTCACCACTGTGTTGACGCTGGTGGCCTATCGGCCGTTGCGGGGATGACGACGAGGAACGATTCGAAGAGGCATCGTGGATCGATGTTCGGTGGAGACGATCTGAGCTTGAATTCGCGCTGTTCCGGGAAGGAGATGGGGAGAGGGAATGTTGCGACCTAGGTCGCGGGTATTGATGAAGCATGAAGGGAGCCGTTGGTGGCAGCAGGAGCGTATCGTATGGCGTGGGCGGTGTCAGGAATGGCTGCTGTAGTGGTATGGGTATGAAAGATGGAGAGGGAGGGATAAGGCTAGCGTTGCTGGATGACCATCGACCATGGGAGGTAGACGCCATGGAGTGCCGCTTGCTCCGGATATCCTCTGAGGAGGAAGAGTAGACCGAGGACGGGCGAGATCCGCCTTGTGGATGATGGCCGACTTGTGATCCACGACCCGACACACTTGGCGGACGCGAGTTACTCGGCAGTGGCGCCGATGCCTGCCGGCGAGGTGTAGGGGGTATCGGGTCGTAGACGTGTCTTGTATACCGATTTGAGCGTTCCCGGTCGTGTTCGCCATGACTGCCGCGCAAGGATGATACTGGCGAGTCGGGATTGGACACCGATTTGTTGTTGGGACCACCGATCCTTGCGCTGTCTCGCCTAGCTCGCGAGGCAGCGATCTCTTCCGCATAGAGTCGCTTATTGCGCTCCTCCTCCATGGCACGCTTCTCCTTTTCCCAGGCTTTGCGCTCGTTCTCCCACTGAAGACGCTGTTCTTCCATCTTCTTCCTCTCCTCGTTTATCTTGGCTTGCTCCTCAGCAGCGAGTCGCCGTTCTTTCTGCTCCTGTAGAAACTTGGCCTTCGCTTCCCGCTGTTTCTTGACGCGCATGATGTAGCCAAGGGGAATCCGGTCTTCATTGTCGTCTTCAGCAAAGCGTACACCACGTTTTGCAGGCGGCGGCGGTGAGGGTGGCGGAGATATGGGCAACGTAGGCGATTGTTTGGGTGCGTCGGCCTCATTCCGAAGAGGGGAAGGCGCCGTAGGCTGCAGAGGCGCTCGTGGTTGGGACGGGGACACTGTGATCGAATAATCAGCGTCCGGGTCAGACAAAGCAGATATGTGGGACATACCAGACCCATGGGAAGAGGTGCTCGATGGAGTGAGCGGTACATCCGACGCGGGTGTCTCATGCGGTAGCTCGACTTCAGGCCGCCATTCAGGTGTGGAGGATGTCTGCACAACGAGCGGAGGAGACCGCTCTGCAAAATCTATCATCGCCTCCAACGCCTCAGAGAACTCGAGGTCCGGGACGGCGAAACGCGTCCCTTTCACCACTTGTGGTTTGATGTCGTCCCCAGATGGCATCCAGACCGTGAACCGATGCTCAAAACAAGGGCGATCGATCCAGCGGCGTAGGCCGGGAGAGTGCTGAAGGACATGGGCAGACTTGGGTAATGCGACTTCATCAACTGAAGACGCGAAGGGAGCCAAGAGAGAAGGTGGCGACTTCATACTGAAGGGGAGGATGGAGGACTGCTCAGAGGGAGTGAGGGCGTCGGCAGAGTCAAGAAGACGATTTAGGAGATGTCTTTTAAGCATCGAGGAATGAAGTGTTTCCTGACGTGACAGTGGAGGCGAATTGCAGGAGCGGGGGTAGAGAGTGTTGGGCCTCTTACGAGAGAAGGGAAGGAGTAAGAAGGGCGATGCAGATGGCCGTAACACCAATGCATTTTGGAGATGAGCGGAAAGATATTCTCGGGAGATTGGAACGGCAGATGAGGGGATGGAACGGCCTTGGACGGGTGCCGACAGCGACGAGATGTCATCATCATCTGTATCAGACGTGTCTGGGTCGGAGTCTTGCACCGGTGGGGCAGTTCGAATGCCAGGTGGTGGTGGACGGAGCAGAGGCGGCGGATGAGCAGGAAGCCATTCCCGATTCGACTCTTGAGTTTGTGCATGCTTAGGCTTCGTGACGGAAGGTCGTTTAGTCAACCATGAGCTTATCCATGATTTACTCTTTGTCGTGGGCTCGAGTGAGACTGGAACATCGTCAGGTGTCTGCAGGCTAGCGGAGCCACTGGATGACGCGGAGGACTGGCCAATATCGCTTCCCCGGCCAAAGTGAGGGGACGATGAAGTGGACGAGACGGCTGGAGAGTCGACGGTAATGGCACGCCGTGCACCCTTCCTCTTCGTCGACGCAAGCGAAATTGAGCTCGCTGATGGCTGGGCAGCCGAAGAATCATTCTTCTCGTGGCGCGATGTAAAGACTGAAGCGAATCGACGCATTGGACAGCGTGGTCAGAGAGACATGAGTTCGGGGAGTGGCGGTTAGGTAAAATATGAGGAATATGGCGCAATGGCGGCGAGGGAAAGGCCGTCAACGGGCTGACTCAAATGGGACGCGGGTGAGGGATTGTGCGTCGGGTTTACCGGTAAGGAGTAAGGCCCAGGATCACCTAGACAGCCACCAATGAGATGGCCGTCAGCGACAACAACAGCAACGGGGAGAGACGCACCAGTGATAGTGGTGGCCGACGAGGTCAGCGGCCGACAGAGAAGTGTTGGAGATCGGAATCCGGTGTTTGACTTGTCCCACCGATTTCGTCAGCAACATTGTACCTCTCGTGGGACACAGGCACACGTTTGCGTTCTTCATATCTGCACTATTTCTATTTTTGCCTGCTCTAAAAACTACTGCAAGTTGCAAGACAGCAGCACTACTGAGGCGCCGTACGGTGCCTCGTATGACTTGGTTTCCTTGGCTTCTTCTTTTGTCTCTTCCACCATCGCAGTAACCCATGCTCGTACCATTCCAACACTCGAAACACATCCTCTTCCCGGGCCCTCACCAACTTCGCCCCGCGTTTGACCAGCCGACCAAGTTCCGACGCCACGCTGCCTCCATTGTCAGCCCCGACGTACATCTTGAACTTGTCCCCAGGCCGTGTCGTTGCCTCCTGGGCGACTGATGTTGCGTGTAAAGGCACGCAGCTGCGGGTATCTTCCGCCGGCGCCTTTCTATCGACAACGACAGCGTTGTGTCTGGGAAAAAACTTACCCAGGACGTCCTTTTCTAGAAATAAGTCAACGCCGTACCCCCGAAGGTGTCAACGCAGATGACTGACCTTCTAGACTGCCGGGGCCCAGCGCATGTTCGCAAAACTGGACATAGTCATCCAACAAAGCATCGCTCAGATCCCCAACCGACCTTCCAGGCGTCAGGATTGTATGCGCAAGCTTGACCGTCGAGACTTGCCTATGCACTTCAGGATTCAAAAGTTCTTCCAGAAAAGTCTCCTCCTCGTGTTCCATGGCCGCGACTCGTTCCATGAATTCGTCGATCCTTGGGAGGGCTGCCGCCGGATCGACAGGGTCACATGGGACTCTGCGAGCACACGCATCATTGCCACATCCGCGTCCTAGCTGCAAACTATTTACCTTTCTACACCATCCAGTCCGTAAACCATCTTGAGGATCAGGATCGTCCCTGCCACAAACCCAAGTTCGGCAGGAACATGGTCGTACATCTTGTGCTCCGGATCACTCCCCTTGGCTCGTTCAAGTGCTGGCGCGAGAGCGTAGCTGACGCTTAGGGGCAATTGAAGGATCTTTGACAGTTGCTTCGCCATTTGGTACAATGTGGCTGATCGAGCAGTGTGAGAATTTGACACCACCAACGCGATCTGGGAATGGACGTACGGGTTCCCCCAAAGGCTTTGATTGTTCGCCACAGTAACGGCGCCGCGTTGAGCTCTGGTGTCGGAATCCCGTATGTTGCATGCACCTTTTTGGCCAATCGTGACGTCAAATTGTGCAATGCGAATATTCTTGGGGGACGCTAAGCTTAGGGTGAGTAGTGAGCAATGTGTTACAAAGTCAGATGGTTCAGGATCTCACCCGCATTGACAGAGACTTAATGGTTTGCTTTGTCAGATGAACTAGCATTGACGGTGGTATGTATTTAGCGGCATCCAAGTACGGCAAGTCATAAGCTTCGATTGCTCTGTGGAAGGAAAGAGGTCATCATGTGTAGAAAAGGACACGGGCGGACGGACACCATACCTGATGAAGTCACTGTACATTATCGGTATCCGCAACATCCAGCAGGCTAAAGCTAGTACAGAGATGGTGCTAGTCATGGACCTGTACTTGTTTAGATCAGGGGGTCGTTTCTTGCGGTCAAGTCTTGGTCCATCGCTGTCTTCAGATGCCGACTCATCTTCCTCCGAGCTAGTGTCTGCTTGCAGAGCGGCCAAAATGGGATCGTCTTCGTCGTCGGCCTTGTTCTGGTCAGATTCCTTTCCTTCGACCTCTTCTTTGTTTGTGCTCGTGCTCTCGCCATGAACGTAATAGTACGGTTCCGGGGGTGGATGTTCAGGGAGAAGAGTCAAACTCAATGCCCAAAGATCCTTGCAGACGAACTATGCGCCGGTCAAGTCACGATGGATGGACGGGGAATATAGCGGAAAAGACGAACCTCAAGCTCTCGGGGAAGTTGCCACAGTCTTATAAGCGCGGCGATCTGTTTACGAAGGACCAGCTGCAGGCATTGGAAGTAGAGGAAAGTACCGCGCGGACCATGATACACTGCGAAAGCTTGAATACGTAGTCCATAGTGAACAAGAGCGAAAAAGCGGCAGACATTCGGGGTTTGCGCGTCCTATACCGCTGTCATCCGCCTTTTTGTTTCTGCCTGATTTGAGAGTTCGTTTGTGCACAGCGTGAGCACCCATTTCTTCCTTTTCGACGGTTTCATTCCTATAATCCTACTGAATCGCGTGAATAAGGGAGATTCTCGGCCAAAAGCACTAATCATTTGCCTGCAGGATGTGACCCTCACTACAAGCAATCAGCCCGCTAGATGGCTCCTTGTGCCATTGTCGCGAACGGCACACTGGACAGCGACGACGCGGTGCCATTGGTGATGGTGATGGGGTAAGGGACGATGCCCAAAATTGGCAACCAGCGCCATGCGCTTGTCCGGTCCGAGTCTGCTCTTGGTCGCTCACCATGAGGGCGTTCATTTTTGTGTTTCTCGCTGCTCTGGTAGCGGCAGTTCTGGGGTGCGTGTTCCGCTTTCTTCCTACGTCTACTTTCTGAGGCGATCCAACAGATGGGACAAGGTATATACCATTTTCTGAGCACCAAGGACCGCCTGATGCTCGGTGCAGGAAGATCACGAAATATTCGACCTTGTCACTGCTGTGGAGGCTAGCGAGGGCAAGGGAACGACGTTCTACTCGTGGCTGGATGTCCCCTCTACTGCCACAATTCCCGAGATCGCAAAAGCGTACCGCAGAAAGTCCATGGTCCTGCAGTGCGTCTCCTATGATACCCTCCGCGTTCTCCACTTGACTCGCCCTTAAGCCCTGACAAAAACCCCAACGACAAGACCATACACGAGCGTTTTTCTCGTCTTGGCGTCGTCTCTACCATCCTCCGTAATGCGGAGAGCAGGAAGCGGTACGTCTCCTCGGCCCTCAGTACCTGACACGTCTTAGCTCTACTTCAGATACGACTTCTTCTACAAGAACGGTGTGCCCAAGTGGAGAGGAACAGGATACTATTACTCTAGATTTAGACCAGGCTTGGGTGTACGTGGCTAAACGACTCGAAACCATGCGGGGGCATTACTGACAATCCCTTCAGTCTGTCCTCGTCTTCCTCGCCATTCTGACCTCAGGACTACAATACCTCGTCCAAAAGCTCAACTACAAACGCGACTTGGGTCGGATAGTGAAAATCCAGAACGACGCCCGGCTGGCAGCTTGGGGTGCAAAAATGGTCCCATTTGACGGACAGCGCAAGGTCCGTATACGGATCCTTCAGCCATAATGACGTTCTCTGATATCATGACAGGTCAAAGTGAACTTGGGAGGCCCTCCTTCTCGCGATGAGGACGGGAACCCCATCAGAGGTCGCACCGTAGACATCGTTGTCGAAGGACAGAACACATACATCGTATGTCCCACCAACTTCTTCCATCAGAGGTACACAGCACTAACCCTTTTTGCCCATAGACCGACGGTTTCGGAAACATGGAACCCCTCGACGCATCAACGGCCGTTCCGCCCCATATTACGCGCACCTGGGTTCTAGCGCTTTTCATCAGTCTCTACCACCGCATCTTCAAGTCATCAGAATCGTTCACGCCCGGAGTCAGCGAAGACGAAGACGGCTCCGAAGATGTATCCGACGCCAGTGGGACTTCGTCCGGAAAATACGCACCCGTCAGCAAGGCCGGTGGTAGGAGGCGGAAAGTACCCAAAAAGCGGTAACTTGTGTCGTTGTCTATGAGGACGTATTTTACATTGGAATCGATAATCTTGCATTCATCGCGGTGATTTGCAATTTCCAGACGCTTTACATGCAAGCAGAAAGCAACGCGCGACAGTAAACGATACATGCAAATTAAGTAGCAGGGAGGAGGGTATGTCTAGTGGTACAATAGTGTCGAATGTCAAATGGATCCAGCAATACATAGTCATGACAGGTCGTAACAGTCTGGCGAAAGTAATGAGATCAAGCCCTCGCTGCCTTGGGTTTCCCATGAACGAAGAACCACCGAACCAAGTCTAGTGTGGCGACTGAATCTTCTATAGATGAATGTCCCACAGTGCTTCCGCCCATCTGTATCCGGATTCCCAAGTTTTGGCGAGCCCTGGATGGATATTCTGTCAGTAACAGCGCTATCAAATATTTGCGCCACACACAGATCTCTAAGAGCACGTCGGAATGGCGGTCCGTTGGGATGAGGAAACAAAATGGCTGTGTCGATGCAACGATGATGTATGATGCGTAATGTCTTCAGGTCATTTTCGAGAGCATGCCCAATTAGTATGGTTTGCGAGTTCATGATGGAGTTGAGAGCGGTTCGGATCTCCGATAGTGGCCGTCTCGCATTGGAGTATATCTCCTGGGTTATACCAGAGAATCGCGTATTGTAGTCACTAGATGAGAGGAGCTGATTGTGAGTCAGAAAAACAGAAGAGAGGATAAATACAGACAGAATGTGGACGCCTTCATCCATCTGGACGATCTCGTCGAACACTTCCTTTCCTGCCGCGTCTATGATGGATACTCGCGCGACTCGCATGCCGCCTGTGGTATATATCATCTCACAATCAAGCGCGACAATATCCAATGCAGAAGTAGATGAAGATGGGGAGGGGAGGGGAGAGAATGCATGTCGTTTGTGTAGGATAGCAGGCTCAGACTCGTAGAAGACGTGCGGTCCTCGAGAGCATCCTTCAGTGTCGGCTACAGACCTCGAACAGCAGCTATAAACCTTGACCCGTTCGCCTGGGAACTGATGAGTGATTGACAAGCCTTTCAGACAGACACGACCCTACCAGACGTCTTCTTGGTGTATGGCCGACCCCAGTGATGCAGACATTCCCGCGGATCTGGATCTGCCTTGACAAAGAAGGGCTCCTTGCATCGTTCGCACATAGTGGTCTGACCATCTAGACTAGGCTCTGACCCGCCGTCCGCGCCGGGGATGTCAGTGATGTATCCCCACTTCTGCATGTCTTCCAGTGAGAGGATGTAGGGCTCAAGATGTGCGGAGGTCAAGATGAAAGCCTTGATAGAGTTGCGAGCCTCGAGACGCGCTGCTATATCTGCAGTCGTGCCGACAGAGTCATGATGAATGGAGTCGGGTATAGCGCGTTTCTTGAGCGAAGCTGCCGACTGTATCATTGCCTGCGACGAGGTGTGAGTATCTTTTGGTGGCAATGCTGGCAGACACGAGGTATACATTGCGGTAAGATGTCTTGCTAGCTTGCTGGTAGATCTCGTCTTCCTGCCTGAGAGCATGTTCGGATGCAATGGTGGGATTCGTCGGAAGGATAGTGTCATAGAGAACAAGGAAATGGTCGTAAAGCGTTTTCAGCATGGCCTTGGTGAGGAGGTAAGATAAAGAATGGACGCCTCGAGGATGCAGGGAGATGTATTATCGGACCGTGACCTTACCTGGCGTACTGGTATAGGGACGCGGGACGCAGCTGGAGTGACCTTGAGAACGGGAGGACCTGAGCTGGGCTATAGTAGCAGACGTCAACCGATGGTGGTTCAAGGTAGCACGGCGACTGACAGCAGTTGTGGCGCGCACCGGCACCGGCTTCCGTCCTTGGGCGGGCCCTACGATCTGCAGCTTTCTCGGAGGTTCTCCATTCGGCGTTCCTCGCGGAGAGGGTGCCGCGGGCCGCTTGACAGGGATCAGCGAGGAGGTGGACGCTGTCGCTGCGGGAATGGCGGCGGCGGCGACCTGGAATAAGGGCGGGGGGACCGGTAAATCCGGTCGATGAGAGAATAGGCAGTTTGGACGCGTGCAGGCGGTCTTGTCGGGACAAGCCGTGTCCTGGAACAGCTTGAGCGAGGAGAACATTGTCCGGCGACGCGTGTGTCAAGAGCGTAGGGCACATACACTGACAGTGATGTGACATGTCCTGCTTAGTCACGCGGCACACGGGAAAGTACTCGGACCCTCCATAAGTTCTGAGCACGAACCACCGCGTCTGGCTGGCAGCGCATCATGACATCCACCTCGCCTAGGCTCAGGAAACGGGGCTCGTCGTTCACCGTCATCACGGACCGCATCGAGTGCGTTGCTATCTCACCCAATTATCGCCGCGTTCTCATGCTCTGAATCGGCGCGCCAGACAGGACCCAGCTCATCATCTCGCGGGCCCCTTCATGCCTCAGACGTGCGTCCATGCTGCCCTCTGCCGTCCTGCATTGATTCACACCAATATCCAGTCCTTTTGGCAGTCTCACTCCGGTAGACGAACGCAGTCCATCACCATTCCGCCCAAACTTTGTCAGGCCAACAATTTCGCCGTGGCTCAGATGGGCAGTCGTACCCAGTGCGCATCCCTCTCCGCTCGTCTGCTGCGTATGAGACCTGACTCTTCCCAGAGGAGGCGTTTAAGCTCGTCATCTTGCCCGTCATCTTGTATATAAACTGGGAAGTCCTCGCTCCGTGGATTGGGAAAACACTCGACCCGATCCTCTCGCCATACCTCGGCTCCTACCCTTCCTCTGAGTCCAGCGGCAACCCCTTCCGCGTCTTTTTCCTCTTGTCGCACTATGTCCCAACATCCTCGCCAGAGAACCCGCGATACCAAAAAGGCTACTACGACCTTCTCTTCGTTGCATACTACATCGTTTTCTGGAGTATGGTCCGTCAGCTTCTCACCTTCAACATAGCGCGTCCCGTCGCGCGTTATTTCGGCATGAGGAAGGAGGCCAAGATGGAGCGGTTTGGTGAGCAGTTCTATGCTGTGATATACATGGCCATCATGGGCGCTTGGGGATATGTACGTGGCTTTATACTCCATTGGCAACTGCTCAGATGTTATTTGCACTCTGCAGCGTATCATGGGCCAACTGTCGACATTTTGGTATCGCACTGAAAACTTCTGGCTTGGTACGCGCTCGGACAGATCAGACCATCACCCCAGACTGATTCCCGCGCAAAGGGTATCCGCACTGGGATATGCAACCCGAACTGAAGCGATACTACCTCATGCAAATGGCGTACTGGTGTCAGCAGCTGCTTGTTCTCATCCTCGGTCTGGAGAAGCCGCGGAAGGACTACAATGAATTGGTCGCACACCACTTTGTCACCATCTGGCTTGTCGGGTAGGTGCTTTCGTCTAGTGACATGACTGAATTTCACTATCCTCTCTAGCTGGAGCTATCTTACGAATTGTACTATCATCGGCAATGCCGTCTATATGAGCATGGACATACCTGACTCAGCTTTGGCTGTGAGTTTCCTCCTTTCTTGGCAGTGAGACTGCATGACGAGCTCGTCTTAGCTCTCGAAAGTTTTGAACTATCTACAATGGGAACGGGCAAAGACAGTTGCTTTCGCTGTTCTCATCGTTCTTTGGACGTACGTGCACGATGTCGACCTCGGCTTTTTCTCATCGTGAAGCGTAGTTACTTCCGCCACTGGCTCAATCTCGTCATGCTCTGGTCTGTTTGGTTTGAGTTTGACAAGATACCGTGAGTCATTGGTCGATTCTGTTTTCGAGCTATCACTCAGATTTTACCTCAGAGAAGAGCACAGGGTATGGCTACCAGAAGAGGGCTGCTGGATGCCTGCGTGGATGAGATACCAGATCTTCATTCCCATTGCCCTCCTCCAGCTGCTCAATCTGTTCTGGTATTTCCTCATCATGCGTATCCTTTACCGGTAAGCTAGGATATCACCTTTGGGCTGCTGACGACTTACTTTTCCCGCTAGCACCCTTACAACAGCGCAACTCGACGATGAACGTTCCGATGACGAAGACGACGGTGAGGACGATACAAAAGAGGATTGAGAACGATGAAATGAATGTCGTCTACCTAACCTATATACTTACTTGGATATCCCATCTCTGGTGCTTAATTCCACTGTCGTATCTCTGACCTTTTCGTGAGCATGAGGTTGCTGAACCACAGGATTCGACAGTCTTTCCAACACTCCGATGCCATTCAATTTTCTATGCAGTAAATGCTGTACATGGACGTGCCGTGCAGATTTCAGCAAGCCTCGCCTTCACTTCCGATAGCTGTTCCAACCACAACTTTCTCCTTGAACCCAACCCGCCACTATCGCCGCGCGGAAACTCCAGGTCCTGCCACTCGAGATCGATTCGTGATAGCGGAGAAAACACTTGGCGCGTCTTCACTGTGTTCACGAAGACAGCTGGGTTAAAAAGCAGCTCTCCGGTCAACACCAATACGCGGAGATTAGGAACCAGGAGACTAGACGATGGATTTGAAGCGAGAGCCTCCAGAACAGCGTCTGTGATACCGGAAATGGCTGTCAAATGAATGACTTCAAGGGAAGGCGCAATGCTCAGCAGTTCCGAAACATCGTCGGGCGCGACATGTGCGAAATGGTAGCCAAGGAGAGATAGCGGGCATCGTGAACGCTGGAGGCAGCGAACCAAAGCGCTGAAAGTGGCACAGTCATCTGGTATGCTGGAGTCACGAAGGCTGCACGTATATACTTCCAGTGATTCTAGTACTGGAAAGGAGGCGTGCTCGAACACCTGTCTGATAGCGTGTTGGCCCCTGCCGTGTGACATTGTCAACTGCAGCGACGTAAGAGCGTTACACGAGATCAGCATGTCCTCCACCTCGACTCGAGAGGAGCCATATGACAGTTGGAGAGAGCACGCTGTCATGTTGCGGCCAGAGTCGAGAACGCTCAATGCATGCCTGGAAGCAGCAATCGTCCCGCAGTATCTCGCAGAAAATTCCGCGATCCTGGCCCACTGCACCCCGAAGCACGACGTTGGGTCCTGCACATCGACGGTCGTATACGAGCATAACTTGGAGGCGTTATCGAAGATATGGATGCTATCGAGATCTTTCGATTTCTCCTCGGGAGTGAGGTTGTGAATGTAAAGCTTCGTTAGGGCACGGAAACGAGGACGCAGGGAGTGAAGCCCAAAAATGTTGGTAAGCGGAAGGAAGAGGTGGAGCTCCCGTATGCGAGGAGCGATAGGCTTTAACATCGCGTAGACCCTCGGGGGTAGCATGAGGTGGTGCCCACTATGTTCTGCGACGCACACATCGAGGGCTATCTGACCAGATAAAGCGATCTGCCGCCTGAGTCGATGAAGATAGGACTCTTGGGCAAATTTCCCAGGACCTATGACCACTGTGACCCGCGACCAAAGATTTGGGGAAGCGAGAATGAGCCTATGCCATCGCTTGCAGACGAGCATGAGGATCCATAAGGGACTTTCATCAGGAGGAAATTCCCAAGTATCAATCAACGACGATCGAACGGGAAGATCGAGGGCAAGGTCGAATATGTGAAGGAGAAGTTCAGATGGTAGTGGAATCAGCGGGCTAGTTTTCGGCGCATAATCCACTTGACGTGTGCCGAAAGAACTCTGATAGACTTTGTCGAAGAAGGTCTGGTGTACAGGACGCCTCGCATTCCGGGGATTGCACAGAAGACGCATCTACTTCGACCACGTCTTGCGTGCACGACTCGGATTTAGCGCACATCCTGATGCGCAGACTCCTGATGGCGATAATCGTGACACCGACGAGGAAAAAACCGATTCTTCCATGCCACCACGCGTCGGCATTGTCTGATTAATGTTAGGGAGGATGTGGAAGCGCAGGAGTGCCACAGACTGTTCATGATCTCCATTTCTGTGAGCAAGGGTCAAGTGCACTACGATGGTGTTGATGACGGGCAGGCATGGGAGACGCCCTCATGAATGCAGCGGCGAAGACATCTACAGCTCAACTGTTACACGCTGCGAGCATGACACAGCAAGATGAGGAGGTCGACTGAATGGTGTGGAAATAGAGCGAAGGCTATATGGAGTCGGCGAATTCGAGGGTGAACGGCAAACGCCGTACTAGTACCTCGATGTCATAGGCTCGGTCCGCTCGGAGTCGATGATCACCAAATCGGAATTCTCGGTCCGGAGTCCTTTGTTATTCTCTTTCTATTGTTCTCGGTCTCTGTCTTTCATTCCACGACATGGGCGATAGAATTGAGGAAACGATACGACAGCGCGAGATAGCTGCGTCGCACCCTCTGTCTACCATCCCCACCCAAGTCAGAAAACCAAAGGAGGGCATCCCCAACACCCCATTAGCAGCGGCCACAGTATCTTTCCTCCTCGGCTGCGTGTTCTCGTTGGGCGCAGTCACTTTTCTATGTGGGGGTCTTCCGTACTGGTGGGCGACTTACCGACTTGGATTCTTTGTGGCAGCATGGTCGGCTTTCCATTGGGCAGAGTTCGCGGTTACGGCAGGGTGGAACCTGGAGAAGTGCAGTGTTGATTGTGAGCCACATATCGATGTGGCTAGACTCAGAAATATTCACTATGACTTAGCTTTTCTTCTCGATAATGGCTCTACGTATCACATCGCGAATAGCAGCGCTATACTTGAGTATCTCATTACTCTGTACTTCAAGCCTTCATGGAAATCAAATCCCTACATCTCGATCATCGGTATGCCCTCACTATCAGCGCAGACGGTGAAGCTTGAACGCATATATAGGCATCTTCGTGGTACTTGCAGGCCAAGCCCTTCGCTCGGGCGCAATGATTCACGCGTCTGGAAACTTTTCCCATATGATCGAGTATCGAAAGAGGCCTGCACATACTCTCGTCACCGATGGCATCTACGCGTAAGTACATGGCAATGCACTCGTGTTCATTGATTCATGTATCTGCACTAGTTGGTTCCGTCACCCTTCCTACACCGGCTTCTATTACTGGGCCCTAGGAACGCAGCTCGTTCTTCAGAATCCGGTGAACTTCTGTCTCTACCTCATTCTTCTATGGAGGTTCTTTTACTATCGCATCAAATGTGAGTGTTCTCATCGCAAGAAAGTCGCTTTGCTGACGCTGGTTTACAGCTGAAGAGCAACTTCTTGTCAAGTTCTTCGGCGATGAATACATTCAATACCGGAAGCGGGTCGGCACGAAGATTCCATTTGTGCCATAGCTCCCTTTCAGGCTTTCAATATAGCTGTTTCTTTTGCAATACGGTCTGCTGCCCGAAATGTAGCTCGAAGAGAACTGGCCAGTCGTACTGCTTGACGAATACACTTGTCAGGATCCGAACACCACTACCTCGTATGGCATCTGCGTACTATCATACAGCTGTGCCCTATATCACGTCTAACTTATGATGATATCCGTACAAAAAATGTCTCCAATATAATTCAGAAGGCGTGTCACGAAATTGTGCAGATGATTTGATGCGTCCGCGATTGTTTGAAGTTCGTATACAAGGACTAAGCGTGTCTGTTCAGTAGTACAATACCGCCCGCTCGGCCATCAAACATCTTTCCTTTCCGCCGCCTTCTGTTCACCGCCGAGCCTATAGATAAGTGTAGTACATACAAGTATAGATACAATGAATGACAGTCATGAAATGGTGAGTACTAGTGGTACATTGAGTAATACAAGCTCTCAGAATAATGTCACAGAGACAATTTGAGACGATTCAGACACTTCTAGAATGATACCATCGTACCCATACACTGCGATCTGTCATGAGAAATATCTATGAGCAACTGGGCCACGTACGACGCGTCGTAGACCCGGGCAACGTGATGTTGTCCTCGTCGTCAGTTCGATCCAACAGCATCGACGGAGGGGATTCACGAGGACTTAAGAAGTGACTTATCGTCTCGAACTAAGCTGCAGTGAGGCAAAGCAAGAAAGGAGGGTACATATACTTACTCGATCGTAGAAACGCTTCCGCGGTGGCGTATCTTCTTAAAGGTTGGAAAGCCGAAAGAGATATAAGGTTGTTGAATAACTACCATCTTCGTCATCCTCTGGTGAACCTTCGATCTCCCAACTACACCGCTTGTAGGACTGGAACAAAGGTGATCCAGGCTAGGCTGGCGGTTAGACAGCGATCGCGAGGTTAAGATAGAAGCGAACGATATTGGTGTGCAGAATAATCTTGCGAACGACGTGATCTGCACTTGATATTAGGAAGTCCATCCCGTGCTGAAAGTAATTGTAGAAGTCTGAAGGCTATTGAGAAAAGTGCGAAACGACATGTCGGATACATACATCCTATGTTGTTATTCGACTGTTCCGTGGAGTGGATAGACATGCGCTGATCCTCCTTGTGATGGACTCGTAGGGGAGGGCCAAGACCTAGATTCAGGTCTTGCGCGGTGGTCTCGCCGATCTTGACATGGAATGTTGGGGTACCAGAGGGGTAGAAGTGCAAGGTGACGCCATCCTTCACCTGTTACGCGTAAGGGCACGCTGGATAGTTTGGAGGAGAATGCACACCTTGACAACGGCTAGCGAGACATCACCGTCCATGATCGGGCATTCCGCCACTTCGTCTAGAGCATCTCCATCATCATGCCTGGGATCCTTCTGTGATATGAAAATGCGCTTCACTTCTTGCATCTTGTCATCGGACTGCACCGCCTTCAAGCCCTCTGTTATCCCGTCCTCCTCAAAGCTGAACCACAGGCCAGGATAGCGCAGGTCGTCGCCGGGATAGGTCGGCCCAAAGAAGCGGCGCACATCAACCCGCCGGAGGATGTCCTTGGGGGAGGAGATGGTGGTATCCTTGTATCGGACTATCAAGGGGGGATTCGAGTTACGTAGCTTCCGCACACAGATGGTCCGCAGGCGTTGATTCTTCCCAGAAAAGAGCAGGTCAATCTGCCTCAGATGGAGGACAATCGGTGTTGTTGACGGGGTATCCGGGTCGTATTTGATGTCGACTTGGGGGAATACGTTCTGCATGCGGCGTAGCATATCAAGAACTGTCCATAGCGAGGATCCTGAGAGCAAGTGGGCTGACCGGCCACGTACTACTGCAGACAGTATTGCGCACCAATCTCAAACATTCCAAGACCAAGTCCAGGCCTGATATCGATGTCGAGCTCGGCCAGCATTGGTAATCACGTCGTGGTGAGCGTTGAGAGGAGAAGCAGTGAAGCTCAGATCGCCGATTGGGACCAGCACGTGGTATATAACCTTTGTCACCGACCACCATGCCAGACGAACGACAGAGAACGATAATAAAGGCGCGCAGTTTGTGCTGCTGCTTCTCTTTCTTACACTGCTCTTACAGGTCTTCAGGAAATACAGCAACTCACTTGGCCCGGACGCGTTGGAGTTGGTCGAGCAAATCCTGGATGAGAACGGTATCGACGACAATGCTATCGAGCTATCGCTGGAAACGCTGGCCAAAGAATACAACAAGCAGGATGGTAAGCATATCACCGAAAAGCTCGTCTAAGCTACGTCCAACACGCTTTAGACGCGACAATGAAGGTGACAGTCGAGGTACTGCGACGCGTCTACGAATCATTCCAAGAGCAAGACAACCCAGATGAGTTTGAAGCCGACTTGATCGATCCAGAGAGTCATCTCTATGTGATCGACGCGTTCGAGATGCCTCTGTGGCATTGGTCGCCCGAAAGAGGCACATTCGAAAGGTTCTACATCACCTCTTTGGCTTCACAAGCATTACCTACCAATGTCCAGATTCAATGGCCAGATGTCCATCTCTGGCTCCCCAGAGTCGCGTGTCTTAGCTGTTCGAGATAGGTTACATGTCATCAAACAGTGCGTGCTCCGGAATGAGCACTTTGCGCCATCCACACTCCCATCAAGAGACCGCCAAAAACTGGTCACAGTACGCGTCGAATGCTACGCATAGACGGTTTCCTGATGTTTTTGGCAGCTCAAATCCACTAAACAGCTTCTCGGCCGCCCAGGAGAGCGCTTTCTGATTCTGGGAATGCTGACCCACTCCAAAGAGGGAAAACCATGTATAGAGGATGCTGACGGGAGTGTCGAACTTGACTTCTCCAAGCTGGTAAGCAATCATTTAGTCATGTTAGCTGCTATTCAAGTCTCCGCCAGGACGTTCCAGGCGAAGGACTGTTTACGGAAGGCTGTCTAGCTCTCGTCGAGGGCGAGTACACCGAGGAAGGAACTCTGGAGATTATTGCTATTGGGCAACCCCCTTGCGAGCCCCGCTCAATAGCTCGGTCAGCCTTTCAAGTCATCCTGTCGCGTTACATATTGAAGTCAGCTCCAGATCAATATACGGACATATCGACTTTCTGGGGAAAGGTGCAACATCGTTGCTCGAAGACGTATCCATGTTGTCCTCTTTACTCTCCATTTTCGCTCACTCTATTCTAGACCCAATTCAGTGTCCGTATACGAGACGAACTGTCCGACCTTCACTTCTTCTTCCTTTCGGATGTCTGGTTGGATCATCCACAAACCCTGCCCGGCTTACAGAAGATGTTTGATAACTGCATCGAAAACAGTTTCATACCAAAAGTGATCACGCTGTGCGGTAACTTCACAAGTCATTCCATATCGCACGGTAATAGTCGTGATATACAACGATATCAAGGTGGCGTTCATATTCATGATGCTGGGCGTCTCATCTGACCATTTGTAGACAATTTCGATGCTTTGGCAGACCTCATCGCCTCTTACCCAGCCATCACGCGCAACACGCACTTCATCTTCGTTCCCGGCCCTCTGGATATCACTGGAAATTCAGTTCTACCTCGACGGCCTCTGCTTTCGGCCTTCACTTCTCGACTGAAATCCAAAGTACCCAAGGCGCACTTTGCCACCAACCCTTGTCGAATCAAGTTCTTCAATCAAGAAATCGTCGTATTTCGGGAAGACTGCATGTCAAGGATGCTTCGCAACATCATGGGTGTCAAGCCGGATGTCAAGAGTGAAGACTTGAGGCGATATGTCGGCTAGCCTCACTCTCGTAGAGAATGACTCAGCTCATCCTTCTCTCAGCTTGTGCAATCAATACTCGATCAAGCTCACCTTTCACCTTTGACCAACGGCGTACAGCCTACGTTGTCCGATTATGACCACTCGCTTCGACTCTACCCGTTACCTACAGCGGTGAGGATACCTCCGTGCTCTCCCATTCACTCAATAACAAAATACATAAGGTTGTTCTTGCCGACAAATATGACAGATACAAGATCACGTATACAGGATGCCACGTCCTGAACCCCAGTAGTTTTGTTGGAGGATCTTATGTTTTCGCGACGTACAAACCGTCTGAAATAAACTCAGAAGAATGGTGCGCAGTTTCAGTATATGTTCTTTCGTAGACTCACACATTCATTATCAGCGTGCTTCCTTTCGACGACGAAGAATGAAGGTCTGTTGGGACGATAGCTACATTCTCGGGGGGAAATACGTTCGTGCTCATCTACATGACTTGCTTGTATCGCTTCGATTGCTCGCGAGACGGTTGGCCATATGTACTATTCAGGAAGGGGTCGTAAGCGTACAGATATTACCCGGCATGGACCAGGCTGAGGCTGCTCTGCTTCGGAACTACAGTTCGGGACGGCGACGAGACAAAGCCCGGCCCGGTTCTGGGCGGGCAGCAGTGCACGGCGTGAGCGCGAAGACAGCTCACTTGTTCCCCAGGCCTCATAATGTATCCGGCCCGGGAAAAGCTCGGAGTTCTCCGGAGCGTAGTCTGTCCTGAACCTCTGACATGCCTTTAAAACCGATGTCGCTGCTTCCATTTGAACTTCGTTTCTAACCACCATGTCCGATAACCCATCCTTTGTCTTGCGTGCGGTTGAGGATGTTGCTTATGAGCAGCGCGATATCCCGGAAGGTACGCCCGCCGCCCACCCAAGTCGGTGGGCACGCCCTGATAGTGCTATGTTCGGTCAGTCGGGGACAACGATGTTCTCGTCAAGATCATGAAAACTGGTGCGTTCCTCCATGTATATTGATGTTCAACTCAAGCCCATCTTTGTGCCAGGAATCTGCGGATCCGATGTAGGCATAAGCCCGTCCTTCCAACCTGTCCTGAACTCAAACATGGGTCTAGGTTCATTATCTCGTTCACGGACGCATCGGCGACTTCGTGGTCGAAAGCCCCATGGTGCAGACCATCATCGATCTCCAATCAAGGCTGCTGACGCGTGCGATAGATTCTTGGACACGAATCATCAGGACTCATCCACAAAGGTGCTTGACATGTGCGAAGTGCGGCCCGAATCTCTGACGATCTGTAGTCGGAGCGAAGGTAAAGAACCTCAAGGAGGGCGATCGCGTCGCCGTTGAGCCTGGCGCAGGATGCAGTGCGTATCAGTGACCTATGTACGCGACTGCTCTTACACCGATGGCCAGGGACTTGCGAGCTCTGCAAAGCCGGTCGCTACGAGGTGAGGCTCTCTATCTGTTGCCATCATCGCAGCCAAATCTAACGATTACAACAGCTATGCGCTGACATGAAATTTGCCGCCACGCCTCCTTATAACGGTACTCTGACAAGGTACTACAGCGTCCCGGCTGAAAACGCGTATCCTCTTCCTGAGGGTGTCTCCCTCGAAGATGGCGCCATGATCGAGCCTCTCGCTGTCGGCGTTCACTCTGTCTCTACCCTCGGCCAATTCCGCGCCAGCCAAAACGTCGTTATTTTCGGTTGCGGCCCAGTTGGTCTTCTCTGCATGGCTGTTGCCAAAGCCCTTGGTGCCACGCGCGTCATCGCCGTCGATATCGTCCCCGCTCGTCTTGAGTTCGCGAAACAGTATGCTGCGACAGACACCTACCTCCCGCCGTCGTTCAATCAGGGGGAGACCAAGATGGAGTACAGCAGGAGAAACGCGGAGAACATGAAGAAGGTGCTCGGAATTACTGACCGGGGCAAAACTGGTGTCGACTTGGTTATCGATGCCAGTGGAGCGGAGGTGTCCATCCAGACTGGTTTCTTCGTGGTGAAGGTTGGCGGCACAATGGTGCAGGTTGGGATGGGCGCACCCGACATCAGCATCAACGTCGGCATGCTGATGACCAAGGAGCTGAACTACAAAGGATCTTTCCGATACGGCGTAAGATTCTTGTTTACTGTATAGGGTTTCTACATGTACTGACGATCTATAGCCCGGGGATTACCCACTTGCCATCGAGCTCGTTGCTGCAGGAAAGGTCGACTTGAAACCTCTGGTCTCACATAGGTTCGCCTTCACTGATGCTATCGTCGCCTTCAAAGCCACAAGGGCAGGAAAGAGTGAGGATGGTGTCGGAGTCATCAAGGCCATTATCTCTGGGCCAGACGTTTCAGTCGACGCGGCCTAAGGAGGGGAGAGAAGTAAACCGCATTATCTGCGTTGTAACAATAATGGAATAATATAGCGCTGACTTGGAATCAGGCTAGCTCAAGGTGACAGACAAATGACTGGAATGAGGCCATTCGTGGTAGATGATGCTCTACGATACTCCCACTGCGCTCAGACTTGAATACGCTATTCTCAGGCCTACACTGTCCCAAACGTACTCCTTGTCCTGCTCTTGCTCATCAGCTACTTTGCATCAGCAACCTGCCCACACGCCTTGCACTTCCTGATCTCCTCACTGGCCATCCATTTATCGAGAATTAGCTTTGTCTCAAGATCATATTTTGCCCCGGGATCAGAACCTGAAGGATAACAGGCTTCCTCGTATATGACAGTGGGCACGGGGTGTGCGTACTTCTCACAGTACCAGCGTAATCGATCTGTCGGAATGATATGATGCCGCTTGAGACTCGCGAAAATGCATGGCGTACTGGCAGTTCCAGCAACGTTCATGTGCTGCACACCGATGCTTACCGTGTTTGCAAACCAGATGGGACACTGTGGTGTATTTGCTTTCGCGCGGCGTGGTCAGGATTCAGCCATATCTGGCCCTCTATGAAGCGACTCACCTGGCACTAGAAACATCTGGCCTTCGTCAATCCAGAAAGTTTGGAATTTGCCATCTTCTACTATCTTCAGCATCATGCCGCCTTTGTACTGAAAAAACCATCTCTTTCCGAAGAATGTCAACCTATGTTGAGTCAGACCAAATACACAAGGAAGTCGCGTACCGGTGTATCGAGGATTTGGAAGTCTTTTCCTTGTTCCGGGCCACTGACAGCGACGACCTCAAGGCCACTCCCTCGCCAGAGAACAAAATTTTCCTTGAGTGGCGGCTGGGTGCGCTCTTTATAAGTCCAATCCACCCACTGCGGGAAGTTGTCCCAAGGTATAATGGTCGGCATGATTGAGTCAGAGAATACGAGGCAGGAAGTTATGCAAGAGGAAAGGCAAGCAATGGAGACAGAATCGACTAGGTGTGGCAGGGATTGATGATGTGGGAATGACAAAGTACGACAGGGCGTGTGTAACACCTTTATATCAGTAAGGCCCAAGGCCCTACCGATACTTCCTGAAGTTAGACAATAAGTAAGTTGACAATAAGCTGACAATAAGGTTGAACTTGACAAGAGGTAAGGTAGGAGTCAGACGCAAACGGGGTCATCACGTGCTCCTTTCCTGCAAAGGAAAAAATACGAAGAAACTGCTAGGCTCGGGACCATCCGCTTCTTCCACGTGGCTGCGCTTTTCACGTTTGCGAAGCGGCTGGTTCCAATGGTGCCGGATTTGGCTGAGCCTCCAAAAGCAGCGATCGGACTTCGACACACGCAACTTCAGTATCGATTGGAAAAGTGTCAAAAGTTGGTAAATGAAAGATGAATATTGTTTGATTCTACATCGAATGAGCAGTACTTTTTTTTTCTGATCAAAAATCATAATCACAAGTCCATCGGTGTCCGATCCTCGAGGTGCCCTTCAGCACACTGGATTACATTCTCCAAATCATTCCTATTCCACCCCAAGCAGTTTCCTCACCATCCCTACTGCTACAGAACAGGTTTTAGAGGAGGACAAGTGAGGCTAGGCGACCGTCAATCTGGTGTGGGGAAGGGAACGTCCCCCGATTAGGAACTCCCTCAGTTCACTCAACACGAAGTTGCTCGGCTCCCAAAAAAATTGAAGTTCACGCCTATTGTATCCAATACAGAATCAAAATCTGACCAACTTTCATTTCTTGACCTAAATACATTTTTCTGACGCCAGAGGGTGTCCGTATCACGAAGGCCAAACACTGATTTGGCGGGCTCACCCAAAAAGGCAACCACTGCTCCCAGCCGCTTCGCAGTAGTGAAAGCGAAGCCACGTGCTGCGTTGCGGTTGGTCACGAGCCTAAGAAACTGCATCAGAAATTCTGGATGCCCCGTTAGCCCTACAAGTCTCGTCGTCAAAAAAATTTGAACACTATTTCGGAGGGCTTGACGAAGAGGTTTTATTTTTTAAAGCCCTGTGCAAAGCTCTGATAGCCTTAGACGAGTTTTGGGACCCCTGCACGTGATGACCCCGTTTGCGTCTGACGCCTACCTTATCTCCTGGGTATCTCGATCTCGCTGAGGCCGCCGAATCCCGATCACTCAGTCCCAAAAGGGCAATTGCCCCTACTTGCCCTTTCTCACCCAACTCTACAATGCGTCCGTCACTGGCCCTCTTAGGCGGGCGTTCTGCCTGGAAAGGCATGCAAAGTCGAATACTTGAACTCGCACGCCATACTTAACTCCGTTCAGGACCCTACTTTGTAGCCTTCAACAATTTGAAGGCCGCCGCCGCCACCAACTCCGGAATAGTCACGGACGCGCGGGCATGCACCATTCTCCCAAATTTTGTCGGGTATGTGCAAATCCGGCCTCTCCGCGCACACGAGCTGAATATGACACCCTCGCAGGCTCAAGTTCTTCGTACATAATGGAAAGGATTACTTGCCAGTAATGGTCACCCCGGAAATGGTTGGACACAAGCTGGGCGAATTCTCACACACAAGGAAGAACAACCCCACCAAGTACGTCAAACTATTGTTCACTTTCACAGTCTACGACTGACCCGCGTGAAGATCCAAATTCGCCAAAATTAATGCAGCAAAGGTCAAGAACATGTCCCGTAAATAGACTCTCCTTGTGCGGATTGTATCGCAGTCTCTTTCCGCCTAATATGACACGCCTGAAAGGAGCTGTATCTACATATGTACATGTACAGAGCAAAGTCATGACACTGGCAAGGGCAGTCAGAAATAGACATCGGCACCTTAGCGGCGAGCGCGATCACGAGCATCACTTGTCTTCAACCATCACTACCGCCCGCCTCAAATGACTTTTCGACCCCGGAATCCCTACTATCTTCGCGTCTCGGAAAGCACAATACTACCTCTCTACGTGCGGCTTGCATCCATTCTGCTGCGGTCTTTAGTGACCCCGCCAACGCATCTAGCTCTATCTTGATGACCGTCACCTCGAATGGATGTCAGACAAAGTCCTGCAATATGTTCTTCAGGATATCAGGCCGCAGTGACGATCTTCGACTCTCTCGTGGCTGCTATCCCTCTAACGGACGAATCCAGCATCATACCGAAACTAACAGCCGAAATGGCCCAGGAGCAGAGCAACAACGAAAAGAAAGGATCTGTGGACACACATAGAGGCGGTGCGTACTTTATCGTCTCTAAACGACGGTACCCTCATTTCCTGCGTAGATTCGTACCAATTCTGCTATTTCCTGCGCAAATCACAACCACATTCCGTGCTCACCAAGGTCTGCACCCACTCTCCTTGGTATCCCTCCTAACGTCATCGCCCTACAGACTAGGATGTACTCTACAGCACCCCTGCCAAATCCACAAAAACGTAAGCCAAGCAACCGTGCAGTGCAACCCAGGAAGCGGCCAAAGAATAAAGGGAAAGGGAAAGCCACCGATTCAGCCGACGAAGTCTCCGACGACGAGGCGACCTCCTCGCGCCGACGAACCCGAAAAGACGATGCCGCTTTTGCACCCGAAGAAGACTGGGACATGGCCCCGCCGGCTGATGAGGAAGAGAAGCCTAAACCCATCATGCACCTCAAATATCGTGGTTTTGAAATTATGGGACATTGCCTCTGCATCGTCGTCGAGCCCTGGCCGCACCTCCGAGCGCCATCCATCGTGCCCGCTGCACTGAACATGCCTTCCCGCGCAAGATCGCAAACGCCAGCGGTGAACCACGCGATGCTTCCACCGCCCGTTCCAGAGGTGAATACCCTGAGACGCGAGCGGACACCACTCTTCCTTCCTGACGACGAGGACCGTGAGCGTAGTCAGACGCCGTATCCCTTTGGCTCGGATTGGATCCCTTCTGTACCACCTGACGACGCTGAGGAGGCGGAGATGGAGGATGATACTGGATGGGGCATGATGGAATTCAGTCAGGTTCTGCACTCTGCTGGAGATTCACGAGCGGGTCCCCTGGAGGACGATGATGATATGGACGGTGCAGTCTTCTTCGGAGACGCGGATGAAGTGAAAGAGTTATGATTGTGATTCTTCTGCCTTTCTTGTACATATGTATCATGTATATTGAACTTGGACAAGGACACTTGGCAGTGCATTCGACCACAGATGCTTGGGTACCTTGTTGAGTAAGTGTCTGTGGTACGGTATGAGAGGGTAATATAGACAGGAGGGATCAATTAGTTGAGATCACTTCTACGTAGTATGTATCATCACTCGTTACGCTCTACCGATCTCCCGTAGAATCTCAAGTTGGCGCGCAGGCGCGACTTCCCGGAAACCAGCGTTAGCCATCTCAAACTGCCCGTGCCCTCCGGACAGTGCACGTAATCTGTTGTTATAATCAAGCATCCTGCTAAGCGGCGCCAGAGCATTGATAGAGCGCCTTGAGGCGGAGTGGCCCTTGTTCGATACATTCGATGCGGATGGCGACAGTGATGCAGGTGGAATGTAGACATCCGTGGAGGGGAAACTCATCCCATCTTCGTCATCCATCATCCCAGATCCAACATCGAGAAGCTCCGCACCATGTTCGGTCAGATCCTTCGCAACCTTGCCCATGCTATCCTCGTTGACGCTTATCTTGAAAAGAGTATACGGCTCCATGATACGACCCATACCCGCCACTTTGAGGGAGGAGTTAAGGATCTTTGCACTGGCTCCGCTGAGTACAGATATACTAGGGCTTTCGTAGCCCATGATTTGCACATGAACGTTTGACATCGGCAGAGAGGAGTGTGGCGAGTTGGACAGAGCACTCGCGATACCAGCAGCCATCAACAGCTCATCCGACTCTCTGGATGTTTGAGGGTACGGCAGAGGCTGTCCCAGTTTGTTGACCACCATATTTCCGTCCCATTGCGGGTCGCCCACCTCGCCTTCCTCCAGAGGTCGCAACTTGAGGGAGACCATCACCTCAACACCAGCGATGGTGATGCGCTGTTCAAGTGGCACGGATGCGTAGTTGGGACCAAGCGCCTCTCGATAGCTCACACGACGCGTGCCGAACTCGAAACGCGCGTTGAACTCGTCGCGTAACCGGCCTTCGACGATCTCCAGATGTAGAGCGCCCATGCCATGAACAAGGATCTGACCCTCCTGCATATCCACACGAACAGACGGATCCGTACGAGAAAGAGATTCGAGGGCTTCTGTGACAAGCTCCAGATCGGCATGAGACTGGGGAATGACGGAGACAGAGATCACGGAAGGAGGGGTTACGATATTGGGAAGAGCGGATCCATCGCCCGCCTTGACAGACGTAGACACGAGTGTGTCACCCGTGCGAGTTACTCGTAGGCCAGTGATGACCCCAATAGAGCCGAAAGGTAGCTCTTCCACATCTTGTGCATCAGACGCGTATAACAGTTGCAGTTTGGTGACGCGCTCTCTTTCGTGACGGTTTTGATTCAGAAGCATAGTTTGGCGTTTCAGATTTCCTGTCCAAGGATGAGGATGCGAGGAAAGAGTCACCATTGAGCTCCTCACCTGAGTAGACCCTCACGAATGTATTCCATTGTTTCTTTCGTTTGTCCCAGCCTACCTTCCAAGCCAAAATACGAGGTGGTGCGTTCCGAGGAAGGGGCTCTGATAGAACGTCCAGCGGGCTCGCGAAAAGCTCTCCAACGTAGTCCATGACAATATCTGTCCCGACGTGCTTCAGAGCCGAGCCACAAAGAATGGGCAAAATCTCGTTCGACAACGAAGCTTTACGCAAGTGGGGCATGATATCGCTTGTCTGGACCGTAGCATACGCTACCGGGTCTTCGGGAAGGCCAATCAGAGCGTCCATAAGAGGCTCAGAGAAGGTAGCAAGCGTATCCAGCAGAGCCATGCGAGCAGGAATGAGCTGTGAGGCGACAGGATGAGAGGGAGGCAGCAGATCAAATGTCGCGAGCCCGTCGGCGGTACGAGGGAGGGGATGGCGCGTAGGCGTACCTCCCGCTTCGCTCCACTTCCAGATTTCCCATTTCACGAGGTCAACGAGACCTTGGATGCCCGGTTCTGCTTGAAGATAGTCCTGTGGGTCAAATGACGCGATGGGAAGGATCAGGACCAGCGGGCAACGATGTAATTTGTGCTTGAGGATGGACAAGATAGATGCACTATACGATGCTCCAGGCCGGTCCAACTTGTTCATGAAGACGAGTCGCGTGGCGACCTCGTATCTGATTCAAAGTGAGATAATGGGACATGGGACCAGAGGATCACTCGCCTGTCAAGCTGCCGCCAAACGCGTTTTGTCTGAGCTTCAACGCCCTCGACCGAATCCATCAGAACGACAGCGCCGTCCACCACGCGACTCGCGCTCTCCACCTCCATGCCAAAGTCGGCATGGCCAGGCGTATCGACGAGATTGAACGTCCAGTTCTTCCATTTGACAGGAATGCTGGCGGACTGAATCGTGATGCCCCGCTCCCGCTCGGCAGGCAAAAAGTCGGTAATGGTGCTACCAGTGTCCACCGAGCCAGAAGAGGAGATATACTCTGATTTGAGCAGGATGGATTCCGTCAATGTCGTTTTTCCCGAGTCTGGACATTTTCGTTAGCAGTAAGCACACACACAGAGAGGACGCGACGTCGAACCAATGTGGGCGACGAGTGCCATGTTTCGGATGTCGGTGGGCGGCGCCATCCGTGGCGCCGTCGACATAAGCCGCGTAGGCGACGGCCATCTTGATATTGCACATCGAGCCAGGACTCGACAGAACATAAGTCAGAGGCACCGGGTCGCAATGAACCTGGGCATGTCAAAATTTCTCACGCCGGGTAACTCATGCAAGTACTCAGTACTACTACTCCAGTGCATACTCATGAGCGAGAAGTTCCAATCGGTCAAAGATTTCATGGCATTTCTAGCGCGTACATATTTACAGATGCAACGCAAAAATACAATTGTGATAGTCTGGGAATAACCTGTTAAGTGATAACTTAATAAACGGTAGCAAAAGTTCAACAACGTCTATCATAAAGAATCCATTAAGAGGCCTTGGAAGGTACGGCTTTAGAGGAGCGAGTATTTGTTGGATCGTTGGATGGAGGAGGAAGGATGTAATAAGGAGGGTATACGGGACCATATGAGGACATAAACATAGCAGGATGGGGGCCGTACATGGGACCGGGCGGTTGTCCCATTGGATGGTGGTACATGGGAGGCGCGTGGGGAGGGTAAAGGTAGGGAACAAATTGCTCTGCTGGAGCGAATTGACCATTTGGAGCGAGAGAGGCCATGGGTGGTGAGGCATTCTTCTTGGTGTCTTGATTCCCTCGAGACGCGATTTCCTTCAGGCCCATTTCTTCACAGTTGGCGTTGTAAAAGTTGCAAACTTGTGCGGCAGTCTGAGAGAGTAAGTTGAGTGGCCACCAAACCCGTGTTGGAACTTGAGACCTTACTTTATGAGGCATCGCAGCTGCTATTTGCTCAAAATCAGTTCCATGTCGTCCAAGAAGTTCCAAAAACAGTTCTGCGGCCATTCATTAGACGAGAGGTGGTATAACGGCGATCACTACGCACGCTTGTCGTCATTGGACCACTGATCAACAGCAACAGGGCGCTTACGACGAGAGGAATCACTCGGTTCTACCGACTTGGTGTCGGGAGTTGATGAGTCGTCGACAATAATAGCAACAGACTTTGGCTTGCGAGACTTCCTAGCTCGCTTGGTCGGCTTGTGATCCTCCTATGAGATTGTCAGTCACTACTGATGCTAAAAAGAGAGACTTTGATATCATACCTCCTCGTCTTCCTCGACTTCCTCAGCAAGCCCAGAACGCGCTCCAGTTGCGCGTCTTCGTTTCGGACGAGCTCCCTCTGGCTCCGGGGTGGGAGTGGCAGTCGGTGCATCCTCAGCCGCAAGCCGTCGCATGGCCACCCTCCTCTTCGCCCTGCCGTTACCCGAAACTTCGCTATCACGCGAGACCTCGGCGTCATGCTGACGAATATCGGCCAGCAACGCGTTGGCCTTCTGCTTCCCAGTCCTACGTCGTCTCCGTTTAGGCGCATAAGTTGCGACCACCTTGCGGAAATCGATCGTGCGCTTCTTGTGAAGGTAATAAAACGCAACACACTGCGCCGTCGTCTTGTGAGGAATGCCGTCCGCAATAATACCGAATTGCTTCGGATAGGCGGCAAACCGATCCAAGAATATCGCCTCTTCTTCCGGAGTCCAATCATCTATCCCGGTCCGAGGGCGATAGTACTCTGATGGGTTCTCGACGAGCAAGTTGGAATCGTCATAAACATAATCCACATTGCCACGTTCTACTGACACCATATCAGGAATCTTGGCATGGTTTCTCGATGAAAGAAAGGTGGGGTTCGTGGCCTCGTCATTCCCAAGACTGGCAATGATCTGCTCCATCTCCAAATCAGACCGAACCATGTCGCCTAGAGTTGCCGTCCTACGAGTCGTGCGCCCGGTCGCCGTGTAGTCCACTTCCAGAATCGGAGTAGACTTGCTCTGACCATCCAAGGCTTGACAGTGGATCTTCCAACGCTCGTTCAACTCCAGGTACTCCTCCTCCAATCGTTTCGCCTTCGCTAAACGACCGACATGTAGATTGTTGAAGTGATGCGCAAGGGCTTCTTGTGTACCAGAGGAGAATGCTTGGTAGATGCGCTTAACACGCGGTCCATGCATAATCTCAGTAACAAGGCTGTCTGCAGTTGAAGATGGACGAGTGCTTGCAGGTTTGACGAGAGCAAGGTTCGAGCGTAGAATAGGGTCGACTCGTTCTGACCGAGTCTGTCGATCGCAAAGTATCCTGGTCATCACTGTTACACGAAGCGCGTCGCCTAAAGATTGTGTTGGTGCCGCCGTAAGATCCTCCAAAGAAAAATCAACGACAAGAGGCGGAGCCGTTATGACCTCTGCTTGAGCGGGAGCTGGAGTGAGCGGAAAATTCAAGAGATGTGTGGTCGATTCCATGTCCTCCATGACAAGTGGTTCGACTGCCTCTTGCTTCACTGTTACTGCAGCGATTGCATCGCCGTCTGCCTTGATGGTTTCAAGCGAATCAGCTGAAACGAGGGGACTAGCCATTTTGACGTCTACATCTCACTTCTTTAGAATGAGAAGACCAGATATAAGAATACACACCTTCGGTTGTCGCGACACAACGAAGGTCAGTTCCCTGGGAGGGCCATCGATAAACAATCACAATCCGAAGGCTGATCATTCTTACCGTGATACTCGTGTTCGGAACAGGCTTAGCCGGAGTGATGCCTGGAGGCGCAGAATACTCGTCTACAGGCAGGGTGATCTCTTGCTCTGGTGGAGCACATAATGCCTCTGCTTTAGTTTGTTGGAAAGGTGACGCAGTCGGGTCGATAACAGGGACAGGTGGACTTGAGCTGCGCTCGAGTGACGCGGGTTCATCCGCGACAGCTGTTTTCACAGTGGACGAGATGGTTGGAGCAGGCGGAGGGGTTGGAGGGCGCGATGAAGCTATCGAATCAGAACGACTTAGAGGTGCGGACGAATTCTTTGGAGATCGGGATGTCTTTCTGCTACTCCGAGGTGTTATCCGACCGCGACTAACACTTCTCCGCCTGCCACCAAATCGAGGTGGCGAGATAGAACGATTACGCGGGCGTGAAGGCGAGCGAGAACGAGACGGGTTTCTTCGTCTAGTATAGGGACGTGGTGAAGAGGAACGTGAGCGTCGAGGCAGACGAGACAAGTTCTGCAGGGGTCGATGCAAGCTAGGACTTGGTGGACGAGACCGAGATGAGGACCTGCGTCGTGAGGAGGAACGCGAATCAGAGTAAGATCGACGACGAGGACTGCGGGATCTAGAACGCATAGAACTTTGGCGGCCCCGCGGAGGGGGAGAAGATCTTCGACGAGACACACTATGTGCTCTCGATGACGCTACTGAAGACGAGTTTGTATCATGTCCCGGCCTGTACGAATTAAAGTGTGGAGGTAGAGGATCTCCTGGTATACCTGAAGGCGGTCTGTAGAAGCGGTCACTAGTCTGGCGAAAAGTATTGGATCGGTCCCTGGACGGTGAGAATCGAGGACCTTCAGGAGATTGTCTAGGATTATATCTGCAAGGAGAAGAATGAGAGAACCTGTTGTGAGCTCAAGGTTTGAATTCTTACGGCGAGCGTTGTATACTTCGATTATCGTGTGTTTGCTTCCAGCTGTTGGACGGTTCGAACATCCGAGTAGATGTCACGGAATCCCTGCGACCTGAGGAGCCGCTTTCCCAGTGAGACTCTGTGCGAGGTTTCCAGCTGTCGGAGCGGTCTCTGGGCTGCGTTCTATCCGGTGCATAGCGATCGGGACTGGATGATTGGCCAGCTCGTTCTGGCCAAGGCGGCGGAGGCTGCCTATGATAATAGTTGGCGTCATAACCAGGCGCACTCCGCGGTGAATAACGATGACTTTTGGGAGATGGCGTCCTTCGCCGGGGAGGGGGCCGCTAAAAAGAGGAATGATTGAGTTTGAGACAGATTGAACATGGCCTATGTTCTACTAACGTCGTACGACATGGGACCATTGGTCGGGGACATTCGATGCCCGGGATATATCGAGGAGGACGAAGATGGCCCGGCATCATAGACAGAGGCCATCTCTCCTCTATGTTGTTTCGGATGATTGTGAGGTGCCGAGAATCAGTCAATGTTAGTCCGGACGGAGGCAGACGCCTAAAGCAGCAGAGCACACAAGTGGAGAGATTGATAAAGGAGAGGAGAGGTGATAAGGGGAGATGCGCGAAAAGTGAGAAATCCGACTTCGAAGTGTAAAGTGGACTTGAAGAAACCGTCACTATCAACCGTCGACAATAATTTGTGGCTGTTAGATTGCGGGACCACCGCATGCCGTTGATGCCGGACAGCCTCTCCTCCATTATCATCGCTTTCAGCTGTCTCGTTTCAGCCTGAAAGTATACCATTGCAAGAGGACCGTTATGCGCGCAAATATGCTTGAGATAGAGCGCATATATGCCTGTAATAGATGTCAATATACACTTGTGCCGCTTTGCCGAGACGGATGCAAGTGCACCCAACGTGGCCGACGTCCGGGACATGGCATCTCTCCAAGATCCGTCAACGCTATTCTTCCAGCGAGATGGCGTTCGACGCCTCATAATCACTTCTTATTGGATTGTTATACTGCTTGCAACACCGCTATGGTGGAACATTACCAGTATAGAGCGTCTATCCCTCCCATGGTCGCGTGTCAACGACCAGGCGCAAACCCTGCTCGCGTTCCCGACGACCGTTCAACTGGATCCCTCTCTGGCTGCGCAGCGTCCCTCTCTACTTCACGAACTCCAGGGAGCTCTGGCTGAGCGGTCGTCCAAAGAGCTGTCGGTCACTGTTGCAATAGGCGCGCGGACGACAGAACCGGGGCTTTACCACATCTCTCCCTCGACCTCCGGTGAAACAAGGATCTCTGGACGCCATCTATTCATCGCCGCTGACCAGCCACGTCAGTACGCCTTTCTTCGCCCCAGTGTATTGCTCAATTGAGTCCAGTTGCACAGGTGGCTGACACCCTCGCGAGTCTTCTCACTCCTTACCCCGCAAGGCAAGAGTTCCGCGTCGCCCAGTATGCCCCAAGATATCGTCTCGCGTTCACGCTACTCAATGAGGACTCTGCCGCTGGACAGTATATGTCAGGATGGGACATCAAATCAGCACTGAACCGTGAGCTCTTCTCCAAGATCCCAATCATCTACTTGGTTCGAATGCTCTTAGGTCACATAAAGCCGATTACCTCGTCAATGTCAATCTTGCACAACTTCACCATTGAAAGCCAAGTTCAGTTCCATGCACCTCTAGCATTCGAACCAGAAGTACTTGAAGACGGCACTTTCGGACTCACTTCCGAGCATTTGACTGTGTTCATCAACTCTGCTGAATGGACTTTGTGTATGTCGAACGATCGCGTATTTATTATCGGCTTCTAATTTACGAATAGCTTCAAGTTCATCGAACGATCCTGTCCTTCACTTTGTCTTGTTTGTCCCCTCGGCCCCAACTCGACCGCTAAACATCTTGAATACGCGAGGTACAAATTTTCCGCTTCAGACTCCCTACAGCGTACTGAATTAATACAGTGAACAGTTTCCTCATTCCCCAATGGGGCGGCGTCGTCATCTACAATCCGACGGCTGATCAAGACCACATGACATCTGCACAACTCGATGCAATCTTTCCTTCCTTTTCAAGTCATTTGCTCTCGCTTCTCGGTCTTCCCCGACTACCAGCTGGCGTTGTCTCTAGCGACGACATTTCGGACTGGCAACTGGATGCTCTCCTTCGACGCCGCGCATTGGAGAACAATCAAGGCGCCAAAGACATCCTTCAGAGCACCGTGAAACTTGTAGATCAAATCGAGAATATGCCGGTCGGACCTACTGTACGAAACGACGTCGAGGCTGCTCTTTCGGCTTTGGAGCAGGTACGGAGTGCCTTTTTCTTTCCACCTGACCGTGCTCACGGTGTTTCGATAGTTGGACGGACACGTTTCGCTTTCGGATGCTTCTCGATACTCAGCTGAAGCAATAACGAAGGCTTCTCGTGCCTTCTTCAATCCCGGGATGTTGGCGCTGTTATACTTCCCTCCGGAACACAGATATGCGGTGTATGCACCGTTGTTCGCCAGTGCAGTCATACCCATGATAGCTGCTGCTGTACGTGAGTTCTCTGCATGGAGGAAACAGAAGCGACTTGCAGGCGCTACTTCATAGAGGGGAGACATATACATACTGTAACTTATTGGCAAGTAAATCATAGTGGATCCATGCACGAAGAAGTCAAATTACCGCCTCGATAACTTCGCATCTTGCTCACGATGCGAATCGCTGACCGAGCTTCGGATGTTACGATGCAATTCGCTGTAGATTTACGCGAATAGAAATGTGTTCTCTCATACATTTCGCTTCACAAGTGTAGTCCACCATCATCATCTGGAACGGCCTCTGAGTGGTGTACTGATAGCGAGGATGTAGTAGAAACGCTGGTGCCATTGGTGGCCGAAGGTGCTTTCGCGGGAGAGAGATCGTAGTGGGCGTTGTATATGACGCCCTTGTCGCGCAGAGCAACCTTCAGCATTTCTACCCGCTCCTCTTGTGAGCCACTGTGTGGAACCTTAGTCCGCAGGAGCGTTAAGAGTATAAGCTAATGCATTATCTCACATGACTACGTCGTTCTCTTCAACGGCCTTTGTGATCTCCGCATCTTCCTCTTCAGATGTTTGGAGATGCTCTCGAAGAAGATCCTGTGTTTCGCGAAGCTTTTGTAAAGAAAGCTGTAGACGCGCGATTTCTGGGAGACTTGGTCGGATCTGGCAGCGACGAGTTCGAAGAGACATTTCAAGAACCTTCGGTGATCACAGAGACGTCGAGCGCGAATGCCTCTGATAGTGTAAACGGTTGACTGAATCGAGGATTGAACGACATGATGGCATGAGCCAAGTTTAGTGTAGATAGTCAACTTCCAGCGATGCGTCATCATATACACCCTTGACGATCCGGGACTATTTATTTAATATGATTTACACTACAATTCATACTCTATGATAGAAAGCGTGATCATGAAGACGCTGAATCGACAAAAACCTCTTTCCAAACCGTTCTCAACTCCTCTAGGTCCTGTATGACCACGGCACGATTCTCACTCTGCACCTCTCTATCGGCACCGATCTTGCGTATTTGGCCGCCCTCCATATTCTCGAGACCCTGTTCACAGAAGTGTACACAACTCCTCCATCCTAGCTCGCATGCAGCGTCTACGTTGCGACGGTTGTCATCTACGAATAAACACTTCGATGGATCGGATACACCTGCTTTGCGCATTGCCTGGAAGATGGGGTCAAGCATCCGGCCAAACGAAAAGACAAGACGTGCGTACCTGGCGGTAAAAGTCATGTTCTGGTTTAGCGACAAAGGCGTGGTCCGGCGAGTTATAGTCACAGAACACAAGACCGTCTAGCTGATCATCTAGATTCAGGATTCGGAGAACTCTCTCCGCGTGCTGAACGTGATATTCAGTATGCCAGGAAGCAGACGAGAAGCGGTAGCGAACCGGGCGATAAGCGTTGGTCAAGCCCCAAACACGCGCTTTGGTACGATCTATGTCTTGGAAGAGTTTGCGGAGACTAGGGTTTGGCTTGATCATCTCCTCAAGGGGCAGAGACCCGTCGCATTTGTTGTCGAAATCTATCGGGTCTGGGGTGCGGGCGTCAGCGCGGGCGCGTCACCGCTGGACACGTTGCGCACTGACCGACATCGTGATGCCGCACCAGGCCAGCCAGCGCGAGGCCGTATTGGGTGTAGTACTTGAGATGCAGCTCAGATGCCTCCGCGTCGTCTAATCCCAGTGTCATGAAGTATGCTGGAGACAGCGCTCAATACGTGTGGTTCAACCGGTGTTGGGTATGGAATCACCGTGGATTTTCTTGCCCATCGCTTGGGATATTTTGGAGTTGGCAGAGTAGAGGGTATTGTCAATGTCGAACCAGACAACAACACGGTGATCTTCTGTTGCCAGCATTTCATTTCTTAGCCTGGTTTTGCATGACATGCACGTCCTCCGGGTTACTTACCTTGAGTGGACATGGTGGTAATAAATGAAGTGAGATGTGTTGACGTCAGGCCCTGCCATGGCGAGTCTAAGCTAATCATGGCCATCGCCAGTCAAGTCCAAACGTGCGCTCAGTGATGGCATATCGCAGATGGACAGGAGGACATGGCATAACATAACACCATAAGAGAGGGCAGTAAAAAAGTGTACAGATTTAATCTTCTGTCTTGATTGCTCCCTTCTCCGACACATAGATACCATCCAAGAACTTTCGGATATCCTTGTTCCGTACGCGACACACACCGTGGATAGATGCAGCTGAGAGAGATTGAGAAATGAAGAAGGGAGCAGCAAAGGGCACGCACCGGATTGGGAAACGTTGTCGATGTCGTTGCCAACAAGGATCAGCTCATCCTTCTGCGCTTTTGATTCCGAAACGACGACACCATCAAGCATGTTCACGTGTCGGACAGTCTTGATGGTGGATTAGAAAGCGAAGGATCTGTAGAGCACAAGTACACACCTTTTCACCCAAAAAGTTACGGATCTCCATGGCCCGGCCATCGTCTTGTATGATACAGTTGATAGGGAAATGGGCATAGACGAGGCGCATTTTGTATTCGAAGCCCTGGTCACGCCTAATTCAATCTCTCGATCTCTCTGTATCCGAGGGATGCGCACCTTGGTGACACCAGTAATCATGTTGTTGATGAGACTTTTGATCGTCCTCAAGCAAGCGACGTGCTTCCTGCCGCCCTGCCAGACAGCCAGAGAGACCTTCGTCGACTTGCTCGACTTGACAAGCCGGATGTCCATGTCGACATGGCGGACGTTCTTGGAGAGGGTTCCCCGGGGTCCAGTGACGGTAATGAGGCGGGACTTGATGGAGACCTCAATGCCCTCGGGGATCACAAGTTCTTCTGTCTGGAGCACGTCACGCATCTGCGAAACAAGCGGGTCAGCCCAAGGTCATCCAAAGTGCATCCGGCGAATCCAGCCAAGCAGGGGGCGCGCATGGCGATGCGTGGGTTCTCCAGGACGAGCAGCGGCGTAGGAATCGCATGGGGGCATCGTTGGGCAGAGTCTCACCTTGAGGGATTGGGCTTGAGGAAGGCTTTTCGATGGGGGCGGACGCAGACGAACGAAAAGGACTCGGCATTCCGTCGGCCATCACTCCGATAGGGTTAGGGTTCGACGATCAAAATGACTCCGTCTTTTCCGTCTCTAGCACTATCTCCTCTAGACTCGTTTCCGCCACAATTCTTAAACATATTGACGCCTGTGACTGCAGCCGGCAGCACAATCCCACGACAGCTTCTTGGACTTTACGACGGCTTTCTGGACTTCTTTGAAGATCTATGACGGGACCGCTACTGCCGCCACCAGGGCCATACGTACTGCATACTTACTTACCTACACCCTCGCGAGATTGAGGGATGTGCGGAGAAGGTGAATGACCTCGACAGACCCAAACAGTACGCAATATATTTTAGGATCCTGTTGCAGACTTTGGAAGACATGATGCATGAAGCTTTGCAGCGCTGCTTCCGCCTCACTCTAGTCAGTGTTGCACTTGGTAACGATACTTGTGACTTGCACGTTCAACTAAGTCATTGCAGGCAACATCTTGACACTGATCATCTCACCGCATCCGAATCGCCATGCCGCTGCAGCGCCTTGGCCACACTTCACTCTAGTTTACCTGTGGCTATGATACTTTCAATTGAATTTCTCGGCAACCTTGGTAGTGTAGATACCAGCGTGACTGAATTCCTTGGGGCAAATCTGCGCCAATCCAGTTGGTATATGGTTGATCTCTATTGCTGTGCCTTCATCTCGCTCGTCGAAGGTTATACAGTCAGCTAGCGATTCGAAAGGGACTAAGGGTGCGTCAGGGGTGCGCGCTCGTGTTGTTGTTGACGGGATACGAAGCTATTTCGGGTACAAATGATCCGGGGCCATGGAGGCAATTTCACCCTGTCACCGTAATGCCACACTGTCCTCTGCTTGAGCCATCACGGAAAGCGGATCCCTCAGCGCTCAGCGCTCAGCCACCGCCCGCGGCGCCCAGCAGGCAGCCATGTCGCCCAGCAGTCTCATCAGCTCATTATTCGCGTCCCTTCCCGCGCTCTTCATAAGCGCCCCGGATGCCAGCTGGTGGACCTGGGTCGTTCTCTGGCTCATCCGACTTGCTACCTTATCCTTCCTTCTCCGCACATATATCATTCCATGGGCTCTGGCACACATGAACAGGCGTGTCCGGGTTCGCAGTATCAGCCTACGCTCTATCCGCGGCCTGTACATACGTCGCGGCAACTATACTGTGCGCATCGAGCGGCTGGGGTACAATATGGACAGTCTGGTGGATGGGTGGCGAATCATAGTCGAGGGCTTGCTGGTGGAGGTCAGGAAAAGCGAGAAACCCCCCGTTGCACTCCCCAGGCATCGTCGGTCGCTCACCCTACACCGCATATCCCAGCTGGAACGCGGATTTTGGAACGCCCTCACCTTCGTGCACTCTATGATAGGCCCCATGCTGCGACCCATCATCCGTCACTGGTTCATCTCCGCCCTCCATGTCATAGTACGCCGGATACCTCAGAAAGTTACCCTGGATATTCGCCCGCTCTCAGTCGTCTTCCCGGACGCATCTAATGCTACCATCACCTCTGATCTTCTTCGTCTGGATTTCAATGTCAACTTCTTCCTGCGCGAGCGGCGTCGTACGTACGGGCTTCGTCCGACACATCCACGCGTGAATGGTAGCCATCCGTCATACAGCGTCGGCGCATGGAACAATAGGTTTAGGGCGAGCGTCAGCAGGTCATTCAACACTGTTCTGGAAGAGACTGAGGGGAAGGCTTCGATAACACTTCACCTACGAAACATTTATGGCTTCGCTCCTACGAAATTTGGACGAGGTACGTTCCCTACATCACCGTCATCCTCACAATCTTACTCCTCACATCAGAGACCCTGTTCATCATTCCTGGGGCTACTGAATCAGAGTTATCGTTGCGGTTCGTACCAAGATCGCGTCGTATAGACACCCACAGCCTCTCAGCTACTCTGACAACCAGCAAATGCGAGGTTGAGCTCAGCCCCTTGCTCGGTCTCTTCCAGCAACTGAAGCGTCAGACGTCGGCCGATAGTGAACCGTTCCCGCTCCCCTTCGGATCCAAGCCGTTTTCGCCCATGTCTTCGCCTATTTCCCCAAGATCACCGTGGTCAGCGGCGTATTCTTCTTCCGAAGACACGCCGAAGTCCCCGGTCATGAAGGCGCTTTCGGTGAGCCTTCAAGGGATGCAGGAAACGCAGAACAACTGACCATTTGGTAACAGAGAGCTTCAATGTTATCGGGCCGTCACGCATATCCTCCATGCATGAAACTAAAGGAGACGAAAAGTCATGTTTGTTAACAATCTCTATTCGTCGAGGCTTGCTCTCATACGTTCTTCACAGGCATTGATATCGTTCTTGCATTCCTTCAAGGTGACTGTCGATAAAATTGTCATCAACAGTCGTCACGATGATGGAGAAGAAGAGAGGGCGAGCTACAAGTTCAACGTACACGAGTTGTGTCTGCAAGCTGGATTGAGCGATCCACATGTCAGCCCTCTGCATCAAGATCGGTTTGGGAAGTCGTCCAGGGCGAACCAGTCGTTCGATCCAGATGTGTACTCAATCAGCTTCTCATCTGGACCCGTCAAGTTGGATCGTTACACGAGCCGCCACCACCTGCGTCTCTTGGCTATGGAACCACTCCGTCTAGAATCGATCGTGACACAGTTCCCCGCCCCCTGGCTGGTGCCTTCGCCGTTTCTGGGCGGAGACCCCAATGGGCCGCTTTTAGTGCTTTCCTTGACCTTGGGCAATATTCAGGTCACGGAACAGTTGAATCATCTTGCTGCACTGCTTCAGAAGGTCAAATCAGAACCTACTGCGCCTCCGCCTCCACCAGCGCATCCTGCCGAGTCTGGCATTTTCGCGCTTCCACGTCTTGACGTTTCGATACGTTGCGGCGCGTTCAGTGCGCGTCTCGTGTTACCTGATGCACACGGTATGAACAAGATATTGGAAGCCCGAACAGATGGATTGGTGGTTTCTTGTCGTTCGCACTATTCCAATCGACCGGAAGCCTCTCTTCGTGGCGAATTCGACACACTTCCTCTTTACCTTGACCTCGCCGCCGAACTCATGTTGGAACCGACCTTCATTCGCGTCAGATCGAAATTTTCGCCCAGCACCTTAACCCACCTCTCCACTATTGGTACAAGCGATGCCGATTTCTTGGAGGATCCTGTCCTTTTGTCCTTGGAGCAGATCCAGATTGGCGGGAAGGCTTCCGCTCTGTGTGACATACGCGATGATACACATAATATCGCTCGTGTCGATTTCGCGACATGGATAGGAGATGTTTCCTGTAGTTGTGACGTACTGTGTCTCGAGCTGTGGCACCCGTTGGTATTCGAAGCTCTCGTCCTAGCCCTAGGCGTTGTGCGAATCGGCAGCCCATCGCCCTCGGCAGAGAAACTGGCGCCCCCTCTTTTGGACCGTCTACCCACCGGACTTTCGGCGTCTCTGTTCCTGGGGCGCACTGTGCTGTTCATAGCACAGCCAGATATAAACCCAACGGACGAGATGGAAATTTCTCGAGGAGTTGCCGTTCGCGCTGAACAGACCTTGCTCCAGTATTGTTCCATGGAAGTGCACCATCAGCCACGCTTCAAGAACATGCCGAACAGAGTCGATGCTCGGGACAGGCTCTTTCTGCCTGAGGAACATCTTGAGCGTGCCTTCACGGCGGCCAAATCTTCCCCCTCTTGCCCCACGGCATCGGTCACCTTCAGTATGATGGATCTGAGCATACGTAGCGCCTTGGCCACAGCGTTTGAAGCAGACGACCCTACTATGGCAGAGTGCGATAACCCAGATCTCGGTCATCGGGAATTTGTACGCATACGAGGTGTTGCTGGAGAAGCCGCTTTCTCGAGCAGTACCGGCGACTCGTCGTCTTGCGAGGCCGCCATCCGCTTGCATATCTCGAATACCGTCCTCACGCTCTCTCTATCTCATCTCTATCACACCTTGCTTGCCAAGCGGAATCTGGGGCATCTGTTCCCCCCTAGGTGTCCCAGGCAAGAGGCGGTGCAGGCGAAATCCCCTCACAGAGTGGATGTGAATTTCAAGAGTAGGCTGGACGCTATTCAGGTGTATCTTGGATTGCCCAATGAACGCGCTGCGTTACGGTTCGACGCTGTCCGAGTGGAATCACAGGAAGGTGCTTCTCCCAAGGTGTTCCTTCACCGAACTGCAGGCTGGGTCTATGTACGCGCGCCGCTGAGTCCATGGCAGGGAGGGGCGGTCCGTGGTCGCTGGAGGGAATTTGCTATCCTGAGAAGGTGGCAGATATCTATGCCGGCATCTTCAGACGACTCGATGCTCGCTGTCAATGGCGTATCCGGGTACATTCGCATTCCTTCTGGTTATGTTGTGGCGGACCTCATTCAGGATGTCGGTGTCTCCGTAAAGGCTGCACGCCATCTGGTGCATCTCGTGAAGGAGGGCCTTTACAAAGACTTTCCAGCGCCAGAGGCGGAAGGCCCCAAGCGCATCCCACCGGTGAAACTATCCATCTCTCACTTTTGCCTCGAGATAGAGGACGATCCCTTCGAGCAGAAACTGGCGATGAACATGCGTGCGGGCTTCGAGGCCGCTGAACATAGACTGGAACGCGAAAAAGCCTTTGACGCCAAGGTCATAGCTATCGTGGATCCGGAAGGGCATTTTCGCGACGATCTCACTCATCATGAGTATGAGTTCTCCTCCGCACATACGGTCAGCGTCTCCGAAGCAAGGGCCCGCCTTGACGAGGTTCATTCCCTTGACTGGGTCATGCGGCATCGTATATTCAGGCAAGATACAATCGCTCGACAAGACGCCGTCATGAAGAGCTTCTTCGAGAACGACTCTCAATCTTCTGACATCGCTTCATATAAGGACATCCCAAATATTGTCAAGGTCGCATCGAGCAGTCGCCTACCGCCACTCTTCCGTGTCATGGCCTCTGGCGTAACTATCTCGACTTCGAAGCCTTCCTTCCCTGCAGATTCATTGGGCGACTTTCTCTTCAGTCAGGGTGATCTCCCAAGAGATACGCAATATTCCCTGTTGGTTCCATTACATCTGAAGTTGGCGCTGGCGTCGTTGAAAGTTACACTGCGGAACTACCCAGTTCCCTTGATAGAGATCCCTCAACACTACTCTAATCACAAGCTTCCTGCGTTGGAGTTTGATTCCGACCTGGTAATAGCTGAAGAGATGGGATCTTCGCACTCTGTCCTGTGGGTTGAGTGCCCTATTTCTGACGACAATGACGGTATATATGGCGCAACCTCTCTGGTTCTATCCGTACCGAAGACCATCATGGCAGTCAAGACGTACGCCAATCCTGAAGTTCACATCTCGACGCCGGCGGTCACTACTTTTGCATGGGGCGTCAGCTATGGCCCCGCCACTCAGGACCTGATGCGAATTTTGGACACAATAACAAGTGCGCCACGAGATGAATCGCCCGGTTTAGGATTTTGGGATAAGGTTCGGTGTCAACCTCTTGATGTGATCATAATTCAATCTTGCGTTCAACAGATGAGACTTGTTTTCCATTGGAGTATCAGGGTGTCTTTCAAAGGGGAGGTCCGATTCCACATGAAAGGCGGGTACATTCGCTTGGACATTACACTCTCTAATTTGTCAGTGACCAGGTTCCCGAGACCCGTACAAAGTAATTGCTGCAGGCGCTGGATTCCTTCTAACGTGGCAAGGGCATACTAAGCTGTTAATTGGACGCTCCAATGATGATCAGGAAACCGTTCAAGTTATCAGTGACACCATGATGATTGCAATTCCACAGTGAGACTTTCTGGTTTCAAGTGCGAAGCTTTACTCATCATTGTTACAGTTTCATTCTTGAGGACCCTGACAATGCAAAAGCGAAGACTTATAAGAAAATATGTGCCAAAGTGGTGTCTGGTGTTCGGTTTGGTGTAGGATTCGCTTTCGAGCGGACTTGCGGGACAGAATGCCAAAAATGCTCTGGAACTGCCTTCAAACGTCAATGTCGCTACTTCGATTTCCGACCACACCACAATGTCCGCCTGGAAAAGAAAACGTCTAAGCCTGTATTGGGGGTATGTGCTGCTCTGCCAAGGCGTTTACACCCGGCTTGACCGAATTCTACAGGGCTTGGACGATTCTTACCGTGGTTTCCGCTCGGACTTCATCCACTTGTCAATATCCTTGACTTCGTCGGTCAGAAGTTCGAAGGCCGCCAACCCTCGACCCAGTAGCATCTACCTCACGCCACAAGGTTTTGCGCATTTCTGGAAGTGGTGGGAACTATTTGACGGTGTCATGTCCCTCCCAATCCGACAGGGCGCATTTTTCCCCCGTCGGATCATCTCTCCCAAGTTCGGAAGACATCTCGCAACAATCAAGTACCGTATCTCTTTGAAGCCGCTTACAATCATGCATGGATATATAGATGATGGGAGAGAAAGTAAGCTACAAATGCTTTTGCCCATCGTCTCAATTCGCTAATCTGATCAACAGCGTGGACCGACGGCGTCGTGCCGTGGGTGGGGGTGAAAGCGTTGTTAGACGAATTTCAAGTTGACATGCATCAACGCGATACAGAATTCAAAGTAGTCGCAAGCGACGGAAGCTCGGGGAAAGCTGTACGGCATAAACCTTTCTATGCTGCAGAAGTCGTCATGAAGGGCCTGGATTTACGAGCTGTTCTGGCCATTTTCGATGAGCCACTCAAGAAACTCATCCCGGTGAACGCTACGCCACAACAGGAGAAAAACTACAGGACTAGAAACGTCTTAACCGAAACGCCACTAACTTCGTCGTGGTACGACGAGGAAGATTTCATCGAGTTGGATTGGACTTCTTCGGCGCCCCCCATTCTTCACGTTCTACCTGTTGTGACATGTCCACATCTCACGTACTTCAAGCGGAACTCAGCTCTGGCGGAGACGGGGATTTATACCAGCAAATTTGGCAAGGAGAATACTCACATTTGCTTGCTTGGCAAAGAACCTGGTGAGTCCTTTGCCAAGACACCAAGACCATTGTGCCGAATCTTTCAGGTGTACCACAGACCCAGAGGCTTCTGGCAGAGAAGCGAGTGGAAGATCTCAAGGCCCTTCTGGGCACTGAGGACCATTCCATCCCGAGGAAGATTACACTTCTTGAGCAATACATCTCGCATTTGGAGGACGATCCAGTGTCGCCCTCTGACGGAACGGCCGACGTCTCCCGAGCCTATCAGATTCCATCAGACACTGTCTCGCCAGATGAATGGGCCGAATTTGACAACGTTTACCAGATACATTGCCCAAAAATCTCATTGGACAGCGCCGTTAGAGATGTATGCATGATACTGGAGCACTTTCTCTCTTTTAACGATCCCTATAGATCATGATGCAGTACTATTATTGTTCAAGAGATCGACGAGGATTTGAATATCATCTGGCTACGCGGTGAGTTCTTCATACAGAGTTTCATTTACTCGTAATGACATGACTCGGAAACAGTGCCGTGACTTTCGTCCTTGGTCAGGCGAAAACAGCCGTTGCTGTCAAGCCGACACCCAAACCGTCAGTCAAAGAGTCGGCCGCCAGCACTGCGCAAGCAGCTGCACTGGCTTTGAAAAACATACTCTTGGGCGACCGAACCAGTTCCGATGACTCTGTCGAAGAGCAGGAATCTGACACGTGGAGCACATTGGATCCTTTACATGGGTGGTGTGACGGAGTCTCTTTAGACAAGAGTCACTGCTGTTTGCTCTTGAAGCCTCAGATCATCTTGCATAATAGGGAAAAGGAATCAGAGACCTGTGTTGTCACTGCGCTGCAAGCAAAGCTCCAGTCGTTTGCTATCATGGATGATTTCAATGCGAAGGATCCTGTCAGTGGCAAAGTCATGTCTCGGTGAGGTTACCGGCATCATGATGTGCCTGCCCGCTGACTCCTCTACGCAGAACTTTCACCGTGCTATGCGGATTGCAGACATTTGCTCCGACTCCGCTGTCCCGAGACCGTGGATGCGTACCTCTAGAAGTGCTGATTGACTTCCGTTGCGAAAGTGACGATTTCGACCGCCTCGTACCTCAAACAGACGCGACTTTCCATTATGACAAGTTCAATCGCTTGCGATTGCGCAATAACGTTACTTCGGTAGTTACAACTTCAAAACAAAACGGACGCATGGGTAGCACTACCCATCTGCAGGACCAGACAGTAGCTCATCTCTTCCAATGTGTGTGTGGCACCGACTGATGCTTTTCATCTTTAGGATCTGATCAAGGTCAACATCCCGAACTTCACTGTGACCGCGAGCGATTACCATTTCAAGACCATCTCTAATATCGTCAGCAAGGTCCTGCTCTTTTCGGACGCAGTACATAAGACAAGGGTTGACAAGCTGGAGACGTTGTTATTCACTTACGATTTCACCGATCTAAGTTCGGCGGCGAAGGTCATCATGGACCTTCAAGAGCGCTTGAGGGCGGCCCTGGGCATCGCAACACTTGCCAGGGAACGCATAGACCACGGGAAGCAGGCTCAACTCGTGGAATTGCTGCGACTCCAGGCCCACATCTATTTGCTATCGGAGGAGCTCAATCTTATCTTCGACGCTATCAAGCTCGCGCAGGATCGCTTTGATGACTCAACTGATCGAAAATCCGCTTTGCTGTTGAATACTTGCTCTTCCCAGATAGCATGGAACATGTTGGACGAGAACCGAGAGATGCTCGCGAAGCTTGTCGTGCAGGACATTGACTACTCTTGGCTTAGTCGACAGGACAGCTCCACAGTGAACAACCTGACGGTCGGGAATCTTCAAGCGTTCGATGGGTCGAAGGATGCTGTCTGGGCGGAAATTTTGTCCAAGTATGACGATCCACCGAATCATCCCTTGCTTCGCGTATGTATTTTCCCATGTTCGATATGCTTGCGAGCTCTCAACTTGCTTGCAGCGTGGGGTATTTTTAGTTTCTGACTGGTCCATTCTTCCGCCCGTTGGCGGTATCACGATTTACGAGAACTTCGATCTGAGCCTACATCCTATGCGGCTGCAGATTGATGCTAAGCTTGGACGTCGTATCATGGAATACCTCTGGCCCGCTCGCCGAGCGAGGACGATTGCTAATCATCGCGATAGTAATGAGTCCTCGGGAAGTGTTGCGACTCCGCACAAAAGGATATTCCCCCCCACTCGTACTCCCACTCGTAACTCCTTTGACTCGCACACGCGGTTGAAGATGCATTCACGACAGGTGTCAGAACCTGAGACGAACTCTTTGGCTCCTCCTACGCCGACCGGTCTTCGCAAACTTGGGGCGTCGCGCTCGTTTACCAATATCCGTGAGGCCGCATCTCGATCGACGCAATCATCGCGTGGGCCATCTTTGTCCAGGACAAGATCAACAGAACTTCTTGTTCCCCAACGACATGCGCGGTCGACGGACAATGTGATGGGGCGGGTCAAGAAAGACGGAAACAACAGACAGCGCGGAGATGCGGCCGAGATGAGAACGAGGTCTCACCAAAAGACCTTTGTCCTTGTGCGCATATCAAGGTTCGTTTACCTCAGTCCTGAACGGAGCGACATGAATTGAATGGGCTTTAGTCTCCATGTACTGCTGAGCATGATGAAGGAAGAATCGTTCGTGTGCCACGAAGCCCGGATCACAACCCGGGATCTTGAATATCGAAATCAGACATGGAGTGTACGTCTTTCCATCGTTGCTTTTATCCAGGCTGACCGCGTCTCGCCAGTTCGAAGAGTTGGTCGACCAATTCATTCCTTCCGATACTTCCTGGAAAGGATGGGTGAAGATGGCGTTCAATCAGCCTCTTGTTCCAGTCCTTCCTGTCGCTCGGGAGCTGCTGAAGAAGACAAAACTGATACCCAACTCGAAAAGTCCAGCGATGACAGATGGGCGGCCCTCCTCACCATTTCGTTCGCGAACCTATCTGAAGTTGCCTTCATTGCCCTCTGAGGACTCCATGAGCGAGAGCACAAGCTTCGGTGCTTCGCGACCTCAGACGCTGCAACATGGATGGCGAAGAGCATCCAAGAGGCATGTCATACCAGATGCCCCTTTGACGACAGAGCCTGAGGCAGAGAGTGCCTCTGAGGCGCTGAACATCGTCGTGGAACACCAGAGACCGCATCAACATAGAGTTCTTTCCCTTCTTAGCAAAAGGAGTGACAAGTCGTCCAAGTCTACGAGTGTAAGTGAGCCACTACTCTAGACTCATGGCTCTGATATGTTCTCTAGTCGAATGGGACGACATCTACTTCTTCAAGTTCGAAGTCTCGGAAATCTACTGAATCACCGTTGAGGAGATAGACGGAACCACATCTAATATATTCCATTATTTACACTACATAGTCGCACGCAGGAATCATTGTACCTATCATTGCATTGCATATACACAGTCTTACACCGTCATACAACCTGGAGGTAGATGGAATGTTTTGCTGCCCGGTGGAACTTGGTCGGCGCCTGTATTAATAGCGCAGGGTGGGTCGTGGGTCTATGTACCCGGCGTACTGCTTCAACTTCATTTCCTCAATTGAGTTCGTCATTTCTACCTGCCGCACACTATATAAGGGCTCTCCCCTCGTCGTGGATTCTCACTGCCACTATGCCCAGTGTCCGCATCAAACGGCGCCATTATGCTACGCTCAGCGACCACGACAGGCCAACTAGCTCGCCAGATGAGCCTCGCAGTTTGTCCCACATCTTTGCTGGGCGTTCCGTAGCCTCGCCGGAGCCTCCCACCGACGACGAAGAGGACCAGTCTGCGACATCGCCACCGTCGATGACCTCGCCTACGTCGCAGTCGCCCCCACCGACGATCAGAGTCTCGGAAGAGCCTCAGCGACCAGCACCAATGCGACGTGCTAGGGCGGCCAGCAGGGTGCAGGATCACTGTATGTCATTCAACCAGCGGTCGATGCGTCTGTCGACTGCACCGGGTCTTCGCAGTCAGCGCAGTGACAGTTCAGTTTCGCCTTCTCGCCGGACGGCATCCCCAACGCGTTTCAATCCGGTTGACGGCGTGGTCACTCTAGAAGGCCCGTCCGCTGACATCCAGGTCCATTCTATCGACGGAGAACCAGGTCTGGTCGGCAGTGCCCTCAGTCTGCGCTCGGAAGAGGAGGCTGCCAGCTATCAGTCGTACCATCCATACCTCGATGACCACCACCACGATGATATTGTCGAGCATTTGGATGTCGTCGGTGCGCTTCATGGACATCTCCTCATTCTCCGGACTGACCGCCCCTTCCCGCAGATCCACAAGTCGCTACAGTATCAAATCTTACGAATGCAGCCAACTCAATTCTCATGTAAGAATAGCTTTGTCACTTTACCCTTCACTACCCCTTACCGCTGTCGAATAGACCGCCGCTATCGTGGTATTCACGAAAACCCGTTGTTGTGCTGTCAGATACCCCGGAAGAAGACCACGAGAAGGGAGAGCGTGTATACGAGGATTCTCTTGATCGACATGTCAATGACGTCCTCAAACGTCCCTCAAAATTCAAGCGCACGATGCGTGGTGTCTGGTCATTCTTGAAAACTCGTGTGTACCAGTCCTATCTTGTGTCACTTATGTTGACACATTCTGTTTAGCCATGGGCGTGAGTATTCGCTGCTTCGTGGCGCTAGAAACTCGACTGAATTCACTATAGATTATCGCGGGCATCTACGGCTTTCTGGTTGGTGAGTTCCTGTCCTCGACGCATCCATACGCCCAATTGATTTGAGAAGTATTTTGGGGGGCCGCTATCGTCGTTTTCCTCATCAAAATCATCAACTTCCACAACTCGAACACACAAGGCTTTTGGGTCGAAGTCAGTTCGCAAGTCACAAACGGCAAGTTGCTACCGAGAACCTATCGTACCGACCACTGATCACTTGCTCATATCAGGTCTCTTCACTCTCACCGGTGTCGGTCTTATTCCTTCGCGTATCTTAGACTCGTATCGTAAGTCATCTTACGACTTGGAGAGGCCATAACGAATACCTTGCCAGGCGTCGTCAAAATTTGGCATTACAAGAGGAAGACTCGCAGACTGCGTGCCAAGGCTGGTCTACCACCACTTTTCGACGAGGACGATCTTCCGGACCCTGATTTCGATCCGAACTACGTCCATGTTTTGTCAGAAGACGAGCAATATGACCTGCATCGCCGTAAGAATCTTTCGGTAACTCCGCCTCGCGCATACTAACCCAATTTCAGAACAAAGGAAGTTTCAACATCACCAGACGTGGTATAGGCCTCATGGAACAGCGACACACAGAGTAAGCTGATTCGTCTATTCTCGCAGCCAAAATCTCATGAAGCGTGTCAGGCATTCCCTATCAAGTAAGACGAAAGATACCCTCCGCGGCGTTCGGCCATTTGACCTCCTCTCAGCACTGCGCTGTTGATCTGCTTGTTCAATGATGGCAACTCATTTTTCCAGGTCAGTGGGTTCCATTTACTGAACGACGGCATCTTATTCGTGGCCCCGCAGGTGATCCTCTGCGCCTGCATGTGGAGTATGGACCGGTTAGTTAGCCTCACTACCCACGGCTGCCATTCGCTAACCTTGCGTTGCATAGATTCCAGCGGCCCGCTTGGACGACCGGAAGTTTGATACCCGCCAGTTTCCTCTGCGGTATAGCGTCAGCTGTATTCATTGCTCGAGGCAGTTCCAAGACCAAGCGGATCAAAGAAGTTCAGAAGCGACTACGCGATGCGTTGGCAATGGAGCACCCGGAGGAGATGAAGTCCTTGGAAGAAGGAGCGCAGGGTACCGGTGGGACTGGCTTGGAAGCAGCTCCGTCAACAGGGGAAAAGACCGGCCCAACACCAGACGTTGTCGTGGATGAACATATGACGATCTCCGCTGCAGCTGCTGCAGCGGAAAAGAGGGGGATGTCCTCGGAGCGGCGACGACGTTCGTAAGAACCTTCACGATGCATGTATCCTCCAGTATTCAGATTTCTTACCTATTTCTCGGCAATTTGTACGGCTATTTACGACTCCTGGGACAGCGACTGTTGTTTGGTGTCCCCTTACATTACATGTTACATTCTGTACTCGCGTACCTCGCATAATTTTTCATGGTTTAAGGGACTTGCTTGATTCCTGGGGTGATTGACTCTATAACGAAGGAAAACGGGGATTTACACTCACTCGAAGACTGTCAAATTCTTCAGACCCACAAATCTCGGCGCAGACGGTCTCAGACCATCATCTCCATATGTCGACAACGAACAGGCAGGCTACACTTTCACGTTCCATGCAGCTCATTATGCATTATGCCAATCAGGCTAGGGTCGACAGCGGCTGTCTGTACATAGTTACTCGGTGTTGATAATCACAGGCGTTCCGATACCACCACTTGCCACTACAACACATACGATGTCATGAATGTCTAATGATTAAATGTTGCTAAGTGTTAGGTTTACATTGTGACTATTCTCATCACCAAACAACAAAAGGCCGTCCCCCCATCAGTTGTAGAACGACTGAGGGTGGTCATAAAGAAATGAAACAGTCGTTAATGCGCGAGCAGTATGTACTAGTAGGAATACGTGCAAGAAAGAGTATGTCAGGGAGTTTTTTAAGGGCCATAGAAGGTGATATTGGGGCGGGGGCGGATCTGGAGCTTGTGGGCAAGAATACCGAAGAACAGGAAGACGAAGAGACCCCCTACGACAAGGTCAGTTATCCGGATGCAAAAGATGCCTGATGAACACGAACATTGGGCCCATGCGATACCTTGGATGGAGACGATTCTCGCGCACTGGCCGTAGAAAGGCTGCCATTTCGGAGTGAACGAGTCGCGGGGGTTACCACAAGTGTACGAACGGAAGGGCGTAACCTGGAATATGACACCAGCACCCGTTCCCCAGAATACAGCTTCTATGAAGCAGACAAAGCACATCACTGCACATGGTCAATATCACAGGCAAGTTCAGAGGGGATGACATACATCCGACGCCCTCAACAAAGAGATGGCCGAACAAGACGACGAAAGTGAAGACACAGCTGAAGAGGAGGAGACCGATAGCGTGCTTGTACTCCATTCCGGGCCATTTCTCGTAGCTGTCGCCCCACTGGTGCAGCTCCTGGCAGACAAGACCGAGTTCCGCGACACCTGGTTGTGGGCATGTGGGCATGAGTAAACAGCAATGCGGCGATTGTTCAACATACTGAGGCAGAAGACCAAGCCGAAGGCAATTGCGTACAGCGCACGACGTGGAGACCTCCAGAAGGTCTTGAACGTCAGTTTCTCGTAGTTCTTTTCTGTAGAGATACATCAGCTGCAGCGTATCGATCTACAACATGATGATCCTCACCGTTGGCCATTGCTAGCGCACAAGGGTGAGGGTCTTTGGGGAGGAAAGCCGAGTGTACTTGGGCGATAACAGCACACCGTAAGTGTCAGCACCGACTTTAAATACGCATTCCCAGCACCGAGGGCCCGAGTGGTTCCGTCGTTTGCATTCTTTCCGGCTTGATGATAATCTTGGTCATCTACCACGATTTTCTCCACCAATGGCCGTTGTGGCTGGCCACACCTGAGCAATATCTGTTTACGAGATGACCGGAGTAGATTTGAGACATCGGCTAGGGATGGCTGCTCGGTGAATGCACGCGAACGGCGCGTAAGACCCGTGTAGACATTCAAACATCAAGAAGCTCTGTATACCAGTTTGAGCCCCAAGTAAGTCGTAAGTCATGTAAGTATAGCAAGCGACGGCAGATGTCGACCCAGCGATGCATGATCACCGTCTATGAGTACCGCAGGCATCGTCTTGTGAGCACTATGCGGGATCTTGGCGGGTTCAATACATAGGCAGTCACGGTGGAAAGCGATAGGACGGATAGCCGTGAGAACTCGGCCAGCGAGAGTAGAAAGCTAGACCGAGGCATTGATGTGATGCACGGGTATGATGCAGACAACGTCAAAGAGCCGAACAAGATGAACCGCTCGAGACTCGGTGTCGACTGTTCGGAAGATGGTGGAAAGATTGAACTAAGTCCCAGCCGGGCGAAGCCGAGACATGAGCATGATTTTTCGTGCAGGGTTAACGATGTATGACTCATCAATGTACACGAGCCGTCCCGAACCTGTCCCGAACCAGTGATTGAAAGATACTCAGTAGTCTTCAGTCTTCGAAAGATTGAGCCCGACAGACAGTATACAACAAGCAAGCATCGATTCAATATGTTCCAACATGATACTAGTGATACATTAAACCGATTCGGGGATTGTTGAAATCCGAAAAGGGATTGTTGAAATCCAAACCGCCCCATCCACCCAGGAACTGAGCGGATTCCACTCACACTCGGCGAGCTCAGAGCAGTCCATCTCTGCATCCCAATAGATATCGCAATGGTCAAGAACCAAGCATACCATAAAAAACAACGCCACAACTACCCGATGGCAACTTCAGAAAGTGTTCCTTATCCGATAAGTTAACCAGTCATAGTGCGCTGTTGAAGCGGAAAGAGAGAGGGGGAATTTAAGCGTAGTTCTCCCTGGCCCAACGAGCACCCTCAACGAGGTTGGAGAGCGAGGCCTCAGTCTCCTTCCAGCCACGGGTCTTGAGACCGCAGTCCTACACAAGGGTAAGCAAAATATTGGGGAAGGACGCGCACGAATATACGTACAGGGTTGACGAAGAGGAGGGAGTCGGGGAGGATGTCGAGCATGGACTTGAGACGGTCCTTGATCTCCTGGGCTCCGGGGACACGAGGAGAGTGGATGTCGTAGACACCAGGGCCGATCTGGTTGGAGTAGCCGTACTGCTTGAAGGTCTTGAGGAGCTTCATGTCAGCCTTCGACGCCTCGATTGAGATGACATCAGCGTCGAGACGCTGGATGGAGGGGAAGATGTCGTCGAAGTCGGAGTAGCAGAAGTGGGAGTGGGTCTGGAGCTGGTCGGTGACACCAGCGGTGGACAGCTTGAAGGAGTCAACAGCCCACTTGAGGTAGGCATCCCAGTCAGAGCGACGGAGAGGCAGCTATGGGAAGGGAAAGATAAGTCGCCAAGCAACATGATGAACAACTGAGACGTACACCCTCACGGATGGCAGGCTCATCGACCTGGATGGCACTGATACCAGCCTTCTCGAGGTCAACAACTTCGTCACGGAGAGCGAGAGCGAGCTGCTTGGACTGAAGCTCGCGGGAGACATCGGCACGGGGGAAGGACCAGTTGAGGATGGTGACGGGTCCGGTCAACATACCCTTCATGGGCTTCTTGGTAAGGCTCTGCGCATAGGCACTCCACTTGACGGTCATAGGGCCAGGGCGGGAAACGTCAGAGACGATGATGGGAGGGCGGACGTAGCTGCAAAACACGATCAGGTGACATGTACAAGAAAAGCAGTAAGAAAGACGGACCGGGAGCCGTAGCTCTGCACCCAAGCATTCTGAGTGAAGACAAAGCCGTGGAGCTGCTCTCCGAAGTACTGAACCATGTCGTTACGCTCGGGCTCACCGTGGACGAATAGGTCAAGACCGATCTTCTCCTGGAAGTCGACAACGCTCTGAACCTCCTTCTTGATGAACTCCTCGTACTGCTCCTCAGTGATTTCACCTTTGCCGAGCTTAGCACGGGCCTGGCGAATCTCCTTGGTTTGCTGTCGAGAAAGGTTAAGATACATGATACGTTTGGTAAAAATGGATACGCACAGGGAATGAACCAATGGTAGTGGTGGGGAACTTGGGGAGGTTGAGGTGCTTGGCCTGGATATCCTTGCGGACAGCGAAGGGGCTCTTGCGGTCAAGCATGTCGGGGGTGATGGCGGAGACGCGCTTGCGGACAGAGTCGTCGGAGTTGGTCTCGAATGCACGACGCTTAGCGATGGAAGTCTTGTTGGCCTCAAGAGCGGCAGCGACAGCGGGATCCTGAGATCCGGAGACGACGGCAGCGATCGTGGCAACCTCGGCAGCCTTCTCAAGAGCGAAAGAGAACCAGTCCTTCTGCTCCTCGGTCAGCTTTTTCTCGGAAGCGAGGGTCACTGGGGTGTGGAGGAGGGAAGAGGAGGTGGCAACGATAACGCGGTCAGCACCGAGAGCATCGACAGCCTTCTGGGCGAGCTTGATGGCGGCGGCAAAGTCGGTCTTCCAGATGTTACGGCCAGAGACCAGACCCAAGGAAAGGACAATGGGCGTAGGCTTGATAGCAGCAATAACATCATCGAGCTGATCAGGGGCACGGTCGAGATCGATGTGGAGACCAGCGACGGGAAGCTGAGCAACAATCTTCACGTTGGAGTCGAGGCGAGCGAAGTAGGTGGTGAGCATGATGGAGGGAGCGACGGGCGAAAGCTCGGTGTAGGCGGTGGTGAACTCCTTCTCGAGGGTAGCAGCAACGTCGAGGACGAGGACTGGCTCGTCAATCTGGACCCACTCAACGCCGGCAGACTTGAGGGCAGAAAGAAGGGTCTTGTAGACCTCGAGGAGCTTGGGGAGAAGGGAGATCGGCTGGAAACCGGGCTTGGCATCCTTAGCGGCCTTTCCAAGGACAAGGTAGGTAACGGGGCCCAGGATGACGGGGCGGGTGATGACACCGGCAGCCTTGGCCTCCTCGTACTCTTCAAGGGCCTTGTTGAACAAGAGCTTGAACTCAGTCTCCTCGGAGAATTCGGGGACGACAAAGTGGTAGTTGGAGTCGAACCTGTCAAGTGGACGCGTCAGATATGGCTTGCAAGAACAGGCAGCCAGTACATACCACTTCTTCATCTCGGAAGCGGGGACATCAACACCATCGGCCTGGCGACCACGGCCCATGGCGAAGTAGGTGTCGAGGGGGGAGAGGCCCTGGCCGAGGTAGCGCTTGGGGATGACGTTGAAGGCAGCAGAGTGGTCAAGAACATGGTCGTAAAGAGAGAATTCGCCACTGGAAAAAATGTTTAGTTTCATGTCGATCAGATAAGCAATCGCATCACCTGGGGACATAGTCGACGCCCTTGGCCTTGACGGAAGTCCAGCTGGCCTTCCTGACGTCGGCAGCAGCCTTGGTGAGCTCCTCGGCAGTGATCTTGCCCGCCCAGTAAGCCTCGACGGCTTTTTTCACCTCACGGTTCGCACCTGCAAAGATCGCTGAGTAAAGCAAGAGAATTGTCGGGCAATCGCTGCTCACCGATACGAGGGAATCCAAGAACACTGGAGGCAACCATTTTGGAGAGGAGGGTGATGGTTGGAGAGGGAGAAGGAAAATAAGGCGAGATCGCATCAGATTCGCCATTTTGTACGCTCACAACACGTGCTTCGGCCGATCGGCTAGATCCAGGCCTCGATTTAATTTTCTTTTTGGGGGGCTGCTTGCCTGCGGGGGATACGTTTACGTTTCACAAAAGCAAAGATGCTTTTCATCGCTTCAAGATAAGTTCTGAATGCTCGCGAAGTACTTGGAGAGAGCGGCAATCCTTCATCTGCCATCTGTCCAAGCGACATTTTAATTCCCCAGTACTTCTAGCACTTCATTCGCGCTCTTCGCCGTATCCGATGACTGTTGATGTCGGCAGATAATCAGAATCAATGTGCCTGTATCTGAGGACACGAAACACGCTGAAACACGAAGCAGCATGCGCCGTCGGCCAAGAGATCGAATGCGGTAAAACGCAAGCACGCGCACGTGAGGCGGGACCGCGCCTCCATCGCATCTCATTGTCAATCTTGACTGTTGACCATCACGTTCGCCCTTCATCTTACGTGGCTGGCTCATCAGCATGCCTCCCGGGACACCCTATCATTCTTTCCTCGTTGAATATCCTTACATACGCGTCGATGATTTCACATCCATCAAGAACGACCAGGCCAGGATACATCTTTTGACTCACGCACATTCGGACCACATCGTCGGGCTGCAGGCGAAGACATTCAGTCAACAGGTCATATGCTCGCATGACACGAAGGAGCTGCTGCTACGCCACGAGGTCTACAAAGAGCGCCATCTTCACGAACAAGAGCTACGTGCGGAGAAAAGAAAGACATATAGTCATCTCAAAGTGGACCCATTGGTCGGAGAGCATGGCCAAATCTACTATCAAGGATCCAAAGATCTTCTTGTACGTCGGTCTCGATCCACATATAAGAAATTTATTGGAAAAACATCCAGAAAGTGGTCCCACTCAACACACCATATCCCGTACAGATTGACAGCAACCGCTCCGTCACCGTTACGCTCATAGATGCCAATCATTGTCCCGGATCCGTAATGTACGCTCGACCTTGTCCCAGTCCTTCCGCGACGTTGCTAAAGGACTTGTCAGGTTTCTCATTGAAGGTGAATCGGGTAACGTCCTTCACACTGGTGATATCCGAGCAGAGCCGTGGTATCTGGAATCGCTTAAACACAATCCATATCTAAAGCCTTATTTGGCTATGCCTGGCTCCACTCCCGGCGTTCTGAAAACACTCGACGCCATCTATCTGGACACTGCATGCGTCTTCAACGAAGAGGAGGTCCCGACGAAGGTGTGTAAGAATAACCGAAGTGCACATTATATTCTCAAACCGAGAGTAGGAAGACGCCACAACTGGTCTCATAGCACTAATGCGCTTGTTCCCGCCTTCAATGCATTTCTTCCTGAATACTTGGACCGGTACGTCTCGCCGGCCACCAGCAGGACCATGCATTGACCCTATACCTGCAGCTGGTTACGAGGACATCTTGACCGCGGTTGCGTGCGCCTTTGGATCCAAGATTCACACCGACCGGTACAAACACTCTATCTACACTAAACTGGAACAAGAACCTGTTCTCAGATCCGTCAGCACCAGAGACGCATCCAGTACACGCTTTCACGCTTGCGAGAGGTTCGACAGATGCGAGTACTGCGACGTGCCTGAAAGCCGAGCAGACAGTCTGAGTACCAAGGGCAACCGGGTGGTCTATGTGAACCCGGTGAGCACCATGAACAGAGGAGTATGGAAAACCTATCAGAGCAACACCAGGCAACGGCTCTTGGCGGGCGAATCTGTGACAAGTCTAGTAAGTTACTATCCCTCGTCATTTCTGCATCAGCTAATCTCAAGACACAGCTAGTACCGCTTGCTCGACATTCGCCTTTTCCCGAACTGGTTGCCCTTGTTGACATGTTCAGGCCAAAAACCATCGTACCTAACACATTGGATCCAACACTCGATAACTTAGACTGGGTCGGCATTCATCAAGCCTTTCAACCTCATCTCCGTGGCGGCAGCGACTCAGCACCGTCCACCCAATCATCAGACTTAAGGGCCTTGCAGGATCTATCTCAAGATGAGGACGGTATCGATGTTTCATTGAAGAACCTGGTTGGAGATCGCGCCGAGGAGCTATCTGATAAGTGGGTCGACGGGAGAGGAAAGCGACGCAAACTGGAGGTCTTGAAGAAGTGGTTGACCATAACGGAGCCGTTCCCCGACAGGCAACACACTGTGAACCGGTCGGCGGAAGAGGACAAGGACGGATACGACTCGAGCTCTGACGTCGATGACGAGGGCGGAAGGACCATGCACAAACTGTTCGCGCCGCAAGCGGGTATAGAGGTCTTGGACTCGCAAGTCTCATCGTCTCCCACCCGCGAACCACATCTTCCCTCGCCGTGTTCATCGCCTCTCTTACTGCCCGCCAAGCGCAGTAGAGCTCCGTCCCCATCTCCTGCTGGGCCTTCCACAAAGCGACAAACAGTTCGACGCACACCGTCACCGCTTCCTCGTAGCTCGCCGACTCTTAGCTCTCCTGTCTTCCAGCGGTCATCACGCATAACATCCACACCACGACCCATTCGCTCGCAGACTACGCCTAACCTCACAGGGAAGGGGAAAGCAAAGGAGGATAGTACTCCCATGCCCATACGAACATCAAACGTGTCTACGAGGACGAAGCCGACTTCTTCTCGAGCGGCTCGGTTTCCCCCTCTCAAAGCATCTGCATCTGCACCGGGACCTTCAAGGCCTCGGAAAGCTGCAAATCGTGTCTCGCAAGAGTCTTCGGACCACGGTTCGGACGACGACGACGACAGTGGGGTCACCGCTGATTATATCTTTGGAGGCATCGCACCTTTAGCATCTGACGATACTTCTGTCTCCACCGGAACAAAGGAGGGAAACTCAGAGATCTTGGTGGATGTCGGCAATGTTCTAGACAAGGTGGTACCTGTATCTCACACGGCGAAGGACAAGACAGTCAGATCTCCAACAAAGTCAAAATCATCAGCGGAAGCGACAAGCAGGATTTCGCCCTCGAAGAGTACGATAGCAACGAGACCTTCTTCTGCAAGGACCACCGTGCCCTCCAAGATAAAAGCTCAGGACCTCGAGAGAAGCCGAAAGGAGGCCAGTACGCGTCGCAGGATGATAGAGCAGTATCATCCCGGTTCGCCAAAGCTTCCAGTGCTAAAAAGGCGCGATACCCGGTACTCGGTCAGATTGGAGTGGGTTTATGGGAGGGCGGCGCTCCTTGACCGGAAACTGAAGGAGCTGGCGGAGCAGAACGCTAGCGCTGAACCGGACAGGAAGAGGATAGATAAGATAGCTGCGGATATCCGGACGGCTTTGGAGGAGGGGAGACGTCCGGTGGAAGTCATTCCCCAGCTGGAGTGCATATTTGGACGGGAGGAAAGCCAGGAGGTGTGTCAATTAATATTGGCGAGCGGCGCTCCAAACAAGACGCCATGAGATGATACTGTTGCTTCGAGATGCCCCTGCCCTAAGTACTTATCCCCTTCCCACTCGGGCGGTGCACACATGCCAGTGTGTGTTATCTTACGATCGTTTCCCATTCAATTCAGCATTCTGTCGTGACAGTGAAACTCGGTACTCACAGTCAGGCGAGTCGACGATAGTGTGAAAGATAACCTAAAGATAGCTTGAATTGTATAAAGGAGAGTGGGAGTAATTATTGCGATTTATGACAGCCCTTTGCCACCTTAGAATAAACTGTTCTATCAGCTGTGGTCTACAGTTTTTTGAAATTACATTCAAAGAGGAGGAGTCGGCGGGTCCATAAATACGCAATGGGTATATATGAAGGCTATCTCTCTCATCTGGGGGTGTCGGTTATGAGTCTCGGTGATGTGATGAACTGCGCGACAGAGAGTGGTGGCGGACGTGATGGGATGACGTCGGGGAGTGGTGACCTCCAAAGTCAATGAGTGCGCCGTGCTCAAAGGCGCGCGAATTTGAGGTTCCCTCGCTACTCTGCTCCCTAGGAACGTCCACCGGCCGCTGTTTCTCAGGTGGAGGGACACGCGGCGAACTCGGTAACACCGGGACTGGTGGCGTGTAAGGTGGAGCAGAACCCAAATCTACATCCTGTGGCTGCGCGAAGATGGCTGGAAGAAAGAACAACACGCCTCGACTGTAAGGCTGACGGCGATTGCGCACTGGTGCCCGTGGAAGAGACGTGTCTTCGCGTAGACCGGTCATAACAGCGAAACGGTTTCGCACGCTTCGGATGGCACCCATCAGTGTGCTGGATGACCGGCCGTACTGATCGTTGGAGGCTTCCGACAAGGTGGGTGATAGCGGCCGGTCATCGAGCGGGAGTGAGAAGACAGGAAGCTCATCGCTGGGCGAATCAGGACCGTCTGACGAGCCGAAAGTCCAATGCCCGGAGCGAGAGCGGCGGGGAAGAAGAACCTCATATCCACCCATACGACGCAGCCGCCCCTTCTTACTGGGCAATGCAACGGAGATGACACCAAGTATCAGCACGACCAGGCCTATCCACATCATGATCTTCCCAAAGTGGTTCAAGAAAGCGATGAAGCCGGCATCATTTGCGTGCCAGCTGCTCCCATAGAAGTGGTCGAAGAAGGTGTTGGGGGCTTCACCTTCCTTGGCATTCTTGCCGTAAAGCGCCCTGGCGAGAATGCGGATAGGATCGCTCACAGCGCCGGCGTGTGACGAGGTGTAGATGCTATACTGTGCAGAGAGGAACATGGGCCCCGTCGAGAACATGACCGTGGGGTAATTGAGAATCCAAGAGTGATCAAAAGTGACCAGGCTGTGGATGGTTTGAGCCATAAATGGATGACCCTTCTCCGCGAATATGAGATCGTTCGAAACGCCGACCGGGATGGTTTTGGGCAGGATGACCGGGTATGCGAGCAGAGGGTCAAGCGCTCGGGTGCAGCCAATGTCGAGGTCGAAGTATATACCTCCATAGTGGTGCAGCACAAAATAGCGGATGGCATCCGCCCGCTGTATGGGGTAGGTGTAATCGTTGAAGGTGTCCAGGAACCACGGATAGTTCTCCGCAATAAACTCGCGCGAGCTGTTGTCTGTCCAAAGCATGTATTCACTGGCACCAGTCAGACCAAAGAGGAAGGGAGGAAGAGCGTGCTCACTAGTCTGGCATAAGATCGCGGCAACCCTGCGAAATTGGGCGCCATTTCTCCGGTAACGTGTCTGTGCGCCACGTCTGGTGCAGGATTCTTGGTATGCGCTCTACTTGACCATGCTCTGAGGCATTGTAGCGGTCGTAGTGGCCGAGAATGGGCACCTCATCATCAGAGAGATAGGCGGCGGGGTCGATGGCGAGGTAATATGTTATTGAGGAGAGAACCACGACCGTCCCGACGAGGAAGAGGGCGAGAATGGAGAGAAAAATGCACAAGGGACGACGACGAGCCATGATGGAGAGAGACAAGCCAGTATGCGCCAAGCGAAACGGTGATTTCGAACCCGTCACCGTGACCGCCGGCTTATGTCCCGCAATTGACAAATATCTCTCGCCGGAAATCCATTGAGTAGAAATACATTCAGTCCCCCTACAACAGCTCTATGGGTTGTTCAAATACATCCCCTAGCAGCGCCTCCAACGTATCAGACGATTCCAGAAAGACCTCGTCCTTCCACTCCCGCCCCAGCCACTTTAAGCTCCCAATCGCCACTTGCCAGTCTGCTCGAGACCAGTCCTGTCCCCGCCGCGCTCCCGCACCCGAGTAAGGGGCGCGTAGGAACACGTCCAGTCGCGGCGAACTTGCCGGCATTTGCTTTCGCGTACACAGATAGTCCAGGCAGTCCTGCGCAGACCATCTGTTCACCGGTTTGTCGTTCTTTTGCCATTCCGGAGCGTATCTCGAAGGCGCTATGCCGCTCGCCTGATGCCTCCTGATCTCCTTACCCCCTACGGTGTCAACAAGATCCTGGAGCAGTATGGTGAAATAATTCCTGGTTTGTCGGTGAAGGTCATCACGGACGTCAAACCGTGTCATGACTACTCCATGGTTTGGGGTATTGTCTACATCCATTGCGTCGGGATCCATTTCCACAGGAGGTATCTCTCCATCGACTATGATTGTCTTCCGATTGAAATGAATCTGCTCTCCCGCGAACAAACCAGCGTTTACCACTGCACCAAAGATGGCCTGGATAAGATATCGACTGCTCCATTTCTTCCGTACATTCGGTGTGTTGTCGATTGTGCCTGCACAGCGTTCAATTCTCTTTCGCATGGCTGTGGTGATGTAAAGATTCCTACCCAACCCTTCAGTCTGCGCCTCGAAACACAGATTATAGTCACCGCTCCACAGAATGGTCCGCGGACCTAGAGATGCGTAGTACATGCAGCAGTCCAGAATCAAGTAGTCGCCCAATCGTTCTGGTTCGTCCTACATATGCGTCCAATGATACATGTGTGATGCAGTGCCCGAAAATGTACGTACATACCTCATCTCGCGCTTTGAGGCGCCAATTACCTGACTTGCGTTTCGTCTCATTCGAGGACTGACCACGAATCTTCCGGCGTTCTTTAGCCTTCTTCAACAGCCATGTCGACGCTGTCGACGCGAACCATCGTAGCTCTGGATTGTTCTTATGCCTTAAGTCATATTAGCGCGGCGCGTTGTACGGGTTCATAACACATACCCATCAAGCTCTTTGATCACCGCACCTGGCACGACAACAATGATAGGTGCCTCTGTAGACTCGCAATCGGTCACAAACTGCACCAACATATCGAAATGGTGCAGCAGAATATTCGTATCGATGACCAGGAATGTGGTGTACTCTTCCAGCGGCGCCTAATAAGACCTAATTCAGTTTCGTTGGCGGGAGCCAGTATATTTGATAGAATGCTCATACACGCATCTCAACATCCTGGTCCGCGATCTTGTCAAATTGTTGTAACGTAGAATCATTCAAGTTATCTTCAAAAGGCGAAAGAGAAGTGGCTATGTGAAACACGGCCATTGTCATTGGTGCTGGAGTGGCGCATCGAAGAGCTCGACGTACTTGAGGCCAATCCATAGCTAGAACTTCCCGTGGCGCTGTAGAGATCAGGGAACACCATGATAAACGGACTCACAAAGGCGGCGATCTGGAATAGGCAAGCTCGATCGAGCCTCGATCACTTTGCATTTGATGATGGCTATTCTCGTCCACCATAGTCCTTTTCAAAACCAAGATGCCCCTCCCCAGTGTCGTCCAACGAGGTGTCATGGGCCAAGGTCGAACCGCGGCACATGGCCACGTACTGGAGATCCTCTCGTGCTCATCAGTCTTCTTCCATACCGTAAGGTGATGCAACTCTATAAATGAAGCACACCATCTTGAACTTCGCCAGCCAAGAGTCCCAAGACCGTGCTTGAGTATATCCGCTCAATGTCGCGCTACGATTTATCCTTCCAAAGAGCCTTGGAACAACCGTCTCTCGGCAATTCTTTCAATTCCGTGCCATTCTCCATTCTGACTGTAGCGGCTTTTCGCCACAGTTCCATACCGAACATTGTCCTCTTGAAGAGGTCAGTAACCCAGACTCTTGCTTCACTATTCTACGGACTCATGGTCTGATTGCTTCAAGCGTCCTTGTTCTCCATAGCGCCTTGATCGATGTCAACTGGTGTGGTTCAACTTGTTGTAGAACTGTCCCAGTGTGCTTCTCAGGTAAACGTGCTTCGCTTGGCGCCAAGCATATCAGATCATCTGCTTCAACCTCTGCTCGTCCGATTACAATCCGTTTTAGCAAGACACAGCGGACAGCAGATCCAGAGCCTCTTTCCGGACTACTCACAACTCTATTGGTGGTCGGACTCGTCATGTTCACGGTCCCGCCACATAACGCTACCTGGAACTACACCCGACGTCTAACAGCACCTTTCCCGTCTACCTTGGCAGTGTTCAGTCTTTCAATGCATCGTTACTCGACGAAACTCGTGTCGGGCTCGCGAATTGATCATGAGCGCAGATCATCAGGCATCCACGAGCATCCGCTGTGATCTCAGAATGAGTGGAAGTACATCTCCTTCGTGACAAGCACCGATGTCTTGCCGTCTCACCGTCCGACGCTTCATCACCGGATGCAAGCACCATGTCAGCTCACCCAAGTTTTCTGGTATATAAGGAGCGTAAGGCGATCTTTACTTTCCCATCGCATTGAAACCTGTCCTCGACATGCGAATCTCGCCTTTACTGTCCGTCGTTTACAGCGTTGCCTTGGCCTTGGCTGCTCCTTCAAAGCGAGCGGCCTGCACCTCGGCCGTCACCATCGCGCACTCCGAAAATCCCTTTTCCACACGCACACTGCATGCCAATAGCCACTATGGAAACGAGGTCAAGGCTGCTGCTGCCAACATAACCAATGCGACTCTGAAGAGCAAGGCTCTCGCCGTAGCTCAAGTCGGAACGTTCTTGTGGCTGTAAGTTACATCAGCAAGTTTCCCCGGTTACTGGCCGGCTTTTCGGACTTTTCCGCTGTTTGCTGCATCCTTCGAGTAGTCCACCGCGTCCGTCATCCATTCCTGTTACATAGAAATCAGAAAATATATCTTAATCATCATTCTGTGCTCATTCAGACCCACGGGATGTGTAAACAGCTGACGGAAAATGTGTGAGGTGGCAGTTGGTGATCGAACTTTTCAGGGCCTCGGACCTGGCTGTTTGACTGTTGACTGTTCAACTGTTCGGCCCGATTTTGGCAGGGGAAAAGTCCAAAAAGTCCGGAACAGTTTTCGGGAGAACTTGCTGATGTAGTTGATTGACTGCTCTCATCATGGTTTCATCATTGTGTAGTGACACAATCTCGACCATATCTACTTTTGAGAGTTACCTCAAGGAAACCGCCTGCTCCGAGATTTTTGGAGTTGTCATTTATGACCTACCTGGACGCGATTGCGCCGCCAAAGCTTCCAATGGCGAGCTGGCTGTTGGCCAAGTTTCCACATACAAGTCCCAATACATCGATCGTAAGCCCTTCCTCCATGCCTGTTTTGCTCATCAGCTAACTTGAAATGTTTCCCTCTCAGCTATCGTGACCATCATCAAGAATAACCCCAACATTGCCATCGCAGCTATCATCGAACCGGACTCGCTGCCCAACTTGGTCACCAACTCGAATGTTACTGCATGCGCAAACTCCGCTTCTGGATATCGTGAGGGAGTCGCATATGCTCTTCAACAGCTGAACCTCCCGAACGTCGCCACGTACCTTGACGCTGGTCACGGTGGCTGGCTGGGATGGGACGCCAACCTCCGTGAGTCCAACCAAGAGGTCCTTGCCGTACGACTCACTATTGACGCATGATACAACACAGAGCCCGGCGCACAAGAGCTTACGAATGCTTACAAGAACGCCGGATCCCCATCTTCTCTCCACGGCGTCTCCACTAACGTCGCCGGCTGGAACGCTTGGATCAAGATCCCAGGAGAGTTCGCGAACACCTCTGATGCCCAGTACAACAAGTGTCAGGACGAGGAGCGCTATGTCACCGCCTTCGGTGCTGCTCTCGCAACCGCCGGAATGCCAAACCATGCCATCGTCGACACTGGCCGCAACGCCGTCCAAGGTTTGCGCAGTGCTTGGGGCGATTGGTGTAATGTCAACGGCGCTGGCTTCGGTGTCCGCCCAACATCGAACACAGGTAATTCGCTAGCTGACGCTTTCGTGTGGGTCAAGCCCGGGGGCGAATCCGACGGCACTAGCAATTCGTCCGCAACTCGGTACGATTCATTCTGCGGTCTCTCTGACGGTGCGTATATCTCACTCTCTTGTACGAGATGAACTTTGTCTGAACGTGACATATAGCCTACAAGCCAGCGCCTGAGGCTGGGTCCTGGAATGAGCCTTACTTCGAAATGTTGATAAACAATGCGGTCCCTTCGTTCTAATCATCAGACCGTCGAGACTCGAGCAGCGTAACTAGGAATATCAGCGGAATGTTTGTTTATCTACGTGATTGAAAATCGCATATTTTCGTCACAATTTAGAGCGACCTGTGAGCCCAGTCGTAGTGGTTCTACGCTTCAGATCTGAAACCGACTCAGTGCAATGAATCCTATTTCGAACAACTCGACCCCTAGTTCACTCCAAGTCCAGACGCCGCGAGCACCGTCCAAGCTTACAATCTCTTCGCACTAACGACGTCCCTATCACTCAATCTTTTTCGGAAGTGACAAGTACGCATCGCATTGAGTCGACTATACAAGGCTTCGAGCTGGCAGATTAAATCCAATGCATGCTTGTATATTTGTTTCTAGTGTGTATGCGTAGAGTAGTAGTATACAGTTGCGGAAGTTCATAACATAGAATATAATGAAATTCATGCACTATTTAACCATCATCCATAAGAGTCCACATCCTCGTTATGGAAGAGGTGCTATTGTTTGAGCGAGTTTCTTGGTCGGGGGAGACAATTCAAGGTCAGAATCGGCTTTCCGTTTGACACCAAGTTTCGTCTCAGGGGAAGGAGTATCTGACTCGCGCTTGAGACCTGGAGGCGGTGTTGACGGTCTTGCTAGCTCAGGTGTTCCCGATCGACTTCGAGGTTGGCCTGTTAGTTCGTTGCGTATCCGGGCGGCAAAACTGTTCGTCGCAGTCTCTGCATGGCAAGTAGCATGATATACCTGACAAGGCGGTCAGCGACGGTCCTCTGTGCACCAGCTGGTCAGGAGACGTACCCGTCCATCTCTCTCGACTGCATTGTACCACACCCAATCTTCGTCGTCCTCTTTGAATACAGATTTCAGTTGTTCTTTGCATATCGGACATGGGACGTCCTTTGCGGAATCTCCGCGAACAATGACGAATTGGGCTCTTAACTCGGCATCCCTCTTACTACGCTCAGCAGCAGCCATCTCCGTTGCGGATATTCGACGTGTTCCTTCCCGACCCTTGCCTTTCACATCAGCAGTATCATGAATCCAGTCCTACGCACGTTGTCAGCGCTCGAAAAGCGTGGATAAGTCATTCAATCGTACCTCGACAGCCACGAACCAGCTGCGACTGTGTCCACGTCCGATGTTTTCGTTTGCCTTGCGATTCTGACGGAAATGCATGTCAAGATGTTCCTCTCGCGCTTTTTTGCCAACAGGATTGTCGGGATACCGGATACCACATTGCTTGCACTGAATGGAATTCTTTGCGTACAAGATATCAGCAATTGCGGGACTCGTCCTATTTGAACATTATAACTCATTGTTCGTTGTGAAAAGTTGCTTGACTCACTGAGTGATTCCCAAGGTGCTCAACTGAACATGATGCGATAAGATGAAATCCTGATACGAACGCTCAGCATCACGTTCCATATCAGCAGTCAAAGGTTTGCTGTCGTCGCTCTGCTCATATGAAGTCGCTCCGGCTCCCACAGGAGTCCCGGAGTTTGAAACAACGCCAGCCTTAAGAAGCGTAGACAAAAGAGCTGAATAATTTGCAGCAGGAGGTATACTATCCGGAGCAGGAGCAGGAGTAGAAGAAACTGAAGGCAAAGACTGAAACGCTGGCTGTGGCGCTGGCCACGAGGGAGCGGCTATTGGGGCCAATGGTGGTTGCGAGACTGTTGGAACATTGGCTGTCGCAACCAGTGCACGCAGCTGTGCAAGAATCTGCTGTAATTGATCTTGCGAAACCCCGAGCATTACCACGTCGCGAAGCTATGCAACAAGTTTGAGAGAACGTCAGGGACTAAGAGGCGAGCACATACCTGAGTAAGTACTGCGACATGCTGTTTGGCGGTAACATCGCGAGGATCGGCCTGCATCGCCCGCGTCCGTTGACCAAGAGTGAAGTCGAGCTCGCTGAGGACCTGGGATTTCGTGATGCGAGATGAGGACGACGACGACGAAGCCTGGAGCGCGGTCAGGCGAGAACATCGGAGGGTACGGCGGGGACAAACGGAGTTGGAGGTGTGATCTCCCCAAATTCCTCGCTCGATCGAGACTTGCGCCGCAGCACCGAAGAGTTCTTTTCCATTGGGAGCTCCTGTTCTCCAAGTCTGGACAAGCTCCTCCATTTTGCTTCGTGTGGGCTCGTCAACCATGTTATATGATTCGAGAAACAGAGGAATAACGAAGCTCGCAAAATGGCGTGCGTACGGCTCGTAGATGTTTTTCGAGATCATGTCCAGGAGATAGAACGCCGGAAGTTTGGTCCAAGGTGATACCTGAGGTTAATGAGTCAGCAGTCCACGGAACCATGAAAGCCCGCTGTCTTTCGGGGGCAATGCGCTCGTCGATGAAAACAGCGAGCGATGTGCGCAAGCGGCGCAGGCGCAGTCCTTATGCCTCAAATATGCAGATAACTACATTACTGATACATCGGACACTACAGGTACTTGGGAAAGGGTACCGTGCGAAGCAAACCCCATGGAGACGAGAGGCAGCACAATCGCGACGACGAAGCAGAGGCAGGGAAAGACTACTCACCTGTCTTATGTGCGACTCCAGGCATTGGGCGACGATGTGGGCATATCTGGTGTAGTCGTGGGCGAGAATGGACAAGCCCTGTATAATCGGTCGGGAATTTACGGTCAGTTCCCTCAGCCTCGCAGAAAATTCCTGGCGAAAAGTGTTTGGGTCCATGAGAAACACCGGCGGAGGGATGGGCTGAACGACTGGGGCCTGATGATAGTACTGTGGCGCGGGGTAGAGCGCTGGGGGAGGTGGCTGCTGGCCATACATCGCTGGCGGCGGATAGTGGCCTGGATATTGGCTTGGAGATTGTGAATAGACAGACATGTCGCAGCCAACGTCCTTCACGATAGAAATACGATTCGCTGGCGCTCACTCGATGGCACACGATGGTTCTGATGCAACCTGTGGGGGAACAAACAAAGCCATATACTGACAGTTTTTCGAACTCCGCTTCTCGGCTTCTTCGGGGCGGGTCTGAAACACTCCGGACGCGCATGGTGATACATCTGCTTTAATTCAAATTGGACGGCACGCTTCTGGATACAACTGGAAGCTTCGTCCAGATGTGAATATCACGACGAACGGTGAACATAAGACTGATATTTCTAGTGGGGACTTGCACATATGTAGCTTGCAGAAGACTTATAACACTCAGACATCTTCATGGATGTAAATGGAGGAGCAATACATAGTCTATATTCCGCGTGAACAAATTACATCGACTTCGTGGCCGCGATCTTCTTCATGCCCACCACCAAGATGGTCATTGCGAACGCTGCCGCGGCATAGGTATAGGAAGGCCCAACGGTCCAGTACGAAGCACATGCTAGAAGAAGTGTTACCAGATGCTCCGTGTCCACCAAACAGTGCTTACCTAGCAGAGGACCTATCGCACGGCCAAGCTGGCCTGAAGACCGGAACTTGCCTAACGCTTTGCCTTTCGCGAGTTGAGGATGTTCCTTGGTTGTCTTTCCCGTGACGGGGTCGAAGATAGGTTCATCGCATTGTAAGGATGCAAATGCGGTCAGGGAGTTCACCACTGTGGCCGATGTGAACGCCAGACACACCGCAGCGGCTTGGAGTAAGCGCAGGGATAGAGTTGGTCGGGTGACGACAAACTGGGGAACAATGGCAAGAAGTATGAGGGCAACGACGCAGCTATGCACGCCTCTCCGTGCCATATTTCCTTCCCCGACTCTGGAGGTTGCACGACGAACGTAACCGCCTTGTAGGAGCGCGCTTACAATTCCAATGGAACCAATTAGCATGCCGTTCTGTTTGTTATTCCAGTCAAACACTGTGGGAACGAATCTCAGAGTACAGATTATGACGCTGCGGATCACTTACAGTCGAACGTTAAAAAGGTCAAGGTGAATTCCACGCCGGAAAAGATCTGCAGAAACATAAAGTGTAAACGGCGAAGGGATTCCAGAATCTCTATCCGTTGTTCGACGCTTGCTTTCTTAGCTGATTTCGCTTCTGGCGCTTTCGAACTTTTCTCCTCTTTCCTCACAGGTACTGACCTGCCTCGCGTTTCGGGGAGAGCTAGCATCAAGAATAGCGTCTCAGCTGCCAAGAGCACTAGAGTCAAGATGGCCGGCGCCGCGTATATGTTGAGCGAACCAAGCCAAGTGCTTTCAGCGAGGTATGCAGGAAGGGGCTTTGTGGCAAAGTACGCGCCGATGGGTGGACCGATGCAGAAACAGATGGCAAAGGCAATACCGACATGAGCGAGGGCCTTGGAGCGATTTGCTGGGGTGGAAACATCGGACAAAATAGCACTAGACGGAAGATAAGACAAAGAATTGACCGTGTCAGAGGCGGTAGACTTACATAGCTAGTTGTACGTTGCCCTCACTGAGACCGCCAATGATTCGGGAGAGCAAGTAGGTAGCGAAGGTCGTAGATTTGATCCAAACAATAGCGGAGAGGAGATTTCCAATCATGGTAAGAAGAAGTATACGCTTCCGTCCATATTTGTCCGAAAGAGATCCAATCTTGGGAGAGACAAGGAATTGTAGTGTTCTGCGTGCGCGGTCAACATTAGCAACTTCCGTCATACCGGGGCAGACGTACGAGAAAACCGAACCCAGCAGTCCTCCTGATACGATTGAATGAACGAATTGATAGACGTGCGAGAAACTCTTACCTAGCAACACGATATCCCACCGCTCGGAATTGGCTCTTATAGCTGGATTGTAGAGAAAGCTACGGATGTAGGATACGAATGCGAGCGTTCTGGAAAGGAATCCATCCGGGTCCGAGATTTCGCGCTATTCCGAAGGATTATTGACTTCAAGTAGAGTATAGCATACGTGTCATGATACATACCACAGTGTACCATTCTATCAAGCGAGGAAATAAAGGTAGCGGAATAGTGAATGCAAAGAGATCAAGCACGAGCGATAGGAAGACGACCCGCTCAACACTAGGCATTTCAGCAGTGCAGAAGTGGAACAACGAGCGAGGAAGGATAATTTAGATGAGTGAACGAATGAAAGCAATTTATTTCCATCGGATCACACTCCGAATCTGGTGTCGAACTGCCGGCAAACGTGTTCCCGGCCATCCGACCCCGTCTCTCACGTCGGGTCAGTCATTACCGCGTTTCCGTGAACATTAGCAGGACTGATTCAATGAGGAGAGAACGGCGTCTTTCCATTCATCCTCTCTCGAGTAATACGAATTGCATCTACACTGCTTCCAACGCCTCTGGGACCTCACCGTCGCCGGCACCGCGGAACTTTTGGTCTTCAGCCGCAGCCGTCAAACTCGTCTGGAAATGCGAGCTCGTGTCCGTCTTCGTTATCTCGCGCAAGGCCATGGTGGCGTAAGCCGCTGTCCCCAGCGTTAGTTCTATCTGAAGGGCCATAAATTTACCATCTTCCACCGTCACCGGCGCGTCGAAACCAAGCAGCTTGTCTTCATCTGCCTGGGCCAAAGGGACATCGGGGTCTGTGTATCGTAAAACGGACCATGACATCTCCTTGGGGTGGTGCAGGATGTTACGGTACGAGCCATTCAATGTGTAGATTCTGCAAAAGTCGTTGGTCGTGTGTGGGAGTTTTGACTGCGAACCTTACCGTTGTTTCCGAACAAAGTTATCGGCATCAAGACCATCCAACTTCAGGAACTCGCGATAGCGCTCCCCCAGTTTACCCCCAGGATACGCGACGTCAGTTCCTGGTAGAGGCATGATGACATCGAACATTGAATATTTATCGATGTCCTCTTCGGTGAGAGTTTTGACCACAGGCGCAACGTAGGGCTTTCTGTTCCGCTTGCGCCCACGATTTGACGTAGGCTCTTCTGGACACAGGTGAGTTTGACCGCTTTACGGATGAGACCGAGACATTACCTGGCTCATCTTCCTTTTCTGGCTCGCCGTCCCCTTCCATTTCGACCTCGGCGGGAGGATTGTCGAACACCAGATCACCGGGAATGGGTTTGTCAACTCCGTAAGTCCGGATGCGCTCAGACACGATGGCATTCCAGACATACGACTGGTATGCATGGGCATACATCAATCTAAGGTTTTTAGGGATCTAGTACATTCGTTGAGCAAAGAGAGAAGATGACAAATTTAATATACCTGCCGTGTCCAAGGCCCCCATGGCGTTGCGAGTGTCGCCCTTCATGGTCCTGAAACTCTCCAAAAGACACCTTTCGGCTACGACACGTCGAGGCATCAGTTCAATAGCCTTGTCGAGATCGTGATCAACCAGCCAGGCATTACGGGCGGCCTCGACGTCCGGGTGCTCTCCGTGGCGGGGCTGGAGAATCAAGGACACTGCTTTCTGCCAGTCGGACTGGAGGAGTGCGAGTCCGATCGAGTGGGTTGGAACTGAAGCAGTCCCGAAGCGTTGCATACCTGGTTGCCTTGTGTTAGACTACCAACCTCGAGAGCTGAGATGAAGATTACCATAATAGTTGATGAAACCCTTGTTCTTTATTGTGTTCAAGGCTGACTCCATAGATTCGACCGAGTCGACCTTCACACTTCTGCAACCTAATGAGAGATGTTCAACAGATGGAAGAGAGCTATCTCACCGCAAGGTAATCACAAAGGCATTCCCCTTCAACATGCCCAACTCCAAGCCTGCTTTGCGGTAATTGAAGTCAGCGATTCTCACACCGCGGTCTCCACGATGCTTGAGCGCATCTTCCGCAGATCGCTTGCCGCCGATGACGCCGTTGGCGAGCTTCCAGACATCTTCTACTGTCTTGTTATTTCGTTTTAGAGACACGCGTTGAACAGTGACACCACGCTTGTCCTTGGTTCCTGCCACAGCAAGGTCCTTTACGTTAACGTGAAGGGTGCGCGCTAGATGTCCAAGCGCATCTTGAGTGTCGCGGTTGGTCTTTTGCATCGTGAAATGAATGTACGGTGGATAGGTTCCTCGGGGTACTTGTTGACGACCACCACCTGAAAAAAGATTGAGATTGACTTACGGGCAGACTACTTGAGAAATCCTACCTCGCGCCCCGCCACGACCACCACCGCGTCCACCGCCGTGCTTAGACCATTTGATCGCGATTCTTGAACCATCGACATCGGCATCAGGCGCGCTGGCATCAGTCTCACTGTCGAGTTTGCCCTTAAAGAGCTCCCTAACAGCTTGATGTAACTCTGTTCTTGTCGTTTTGGATGCTATTGGCTAAACAAAGACGCTGAGTTATATTGTGGGAAGTCGAATACGGACATGGAGGAATACAGACGTCGGTTAGGACCTTTCGGTTGTCTTCTCGAGCATTGCCGCCTCTGCCTCCACCGCGTCCGCCTCTTCCTCCTCGACCACCACGGCCACCGCGCCCTCTTCCGCGCCCTAAAGATGTGGGTTCTGGTGCAGATGCTTCAGCCTCTGTTTCGCCACCCTCTTCTTTGGGAACGCGACCGCCCCAGCCAGAATCACTGATTCTGGGAGGTTCAGGCCCTTGCAAAAACATAACCTTGACTTTCTCGATGGCATCTGCGGACATAAACGCCGAAAGTCGCGTCGTGAAAGACAGAGGCCAAGGTTCGTTCGCATCAGGGGATGTTTCCTCCGGTTTTTCTTCCGTCGCGGGTTCCCCATCCGCAATGGGCTCGGCGACCGGTGTCTCGTTTTCTTCGACGGCGGTGGCGTCAGCCATAACGATGTCGTCAGCAGGTGCAGCAGTAGATTCCACAACTGCAGCAGGATTTGGTTTCGCAGATTCAGGTTTCTCCAGAGACTTGAGATGGATAACATTGCTATCCTGATCGACCTCAAAGACCAGAAAGTCCGTGAATCTATGGTCATCAGAACAAGATGTAGAACAGAGGTATACAGACTTACCGCTGCTTGATGATCCCTTCAATTTTGGCCTCGTGGTGGCCAACATATTCAGATATGCCGACGTCTCTTTCCATGAAGTTTATGGCGCCGGACTCGGAGGCCTGAGGTAGAGGAATACCGAGGAGAGAGTGACTGGGTGGGAGGATATGGTCATGTTTTTTGGGTTCGACGGCGGCGGCCTCGTTGGTCGCGGGCGCCTCGTCGTCGAGTTTCGTTCTTTTGGGCGAGCGGCCGCCGTCGTTGTCGTCTTCGCGTTCGCGGACGACGGAGGTAGCGGAGGACATGGCAGGCAGAAGCAAGATGTGCGATCGATGATCGGACAATTTTCAGGACGTCCATCATGTACAAGTCATCGTATGCGACGCGCGCCGCGAAGCACACCAATCCGGCCGCCCGCCTCCTCCTCGAGACGATCGAGCGCAAACAGTCCAATCTCGCGGTCAGCGTTGACGTCACACAAGCCGCCGACTTCGTCGCCATCATCGACGCCGTCGGGCCCTATGTCTGTCTGATAAAGGCATCTATTCTGTTGATGTCCACTGCTGCAATCTCACACTCTGTACTCCAAGACCCACGTCGACATCATCGAAGACTTCCACTACTCCCTCATCGACGACCTCCAAACTTTGAGCACCAAACATGACTTTGTAATCTTCGAGGACAGGAAATTTGCCGACATAGGTACTTCTGAACACATCCAGCCAACAGCACCCTCTGAAACATGCCAGGGAACACTGTTGCCCTGCAGTACTCTGCAGGAGTTCACAAAATTGCCAGTTGGTCGCATATCACGAATGCCCACCCCGTTCCCGGTCCTTCTGTCGTCACCGGTCTGAGCTCTGTCGGTCTTCCTCTTGGTCGTGGACTACTGCTGCTGGCTGAAATGAGCACGGCGGGCTCACTGGCACGCGGATCGTACACTGACGACGCGGTGCGCATGGCTCGCGCTCATCGCGACTTTGTTATCGGCTTCATCGCCCAGAGGCGCATGGACGGCGTCGGCGCCGAGTCGCCAGTGGATGAGGATGAAGACTTTCTTGTTCTTACTCCGGGGGTTGGTCTCGACGTAAAGGGCGATGCCATGGGGCAGCAATATCGAACGCCGCGCCAAGTCGTTCTCGAATCGGGATGTGATGTTATCATTGTTGGGCGTGGTGTTTACGGCAAGGACTACAGTCTGACAGACCAAATTGCCGAGCAGGCGAAACGGTACCGCGCAGAAGGCTGGAATGCATACCTGGAGAGAATAGCATGTTGAAATTTCAGGTCTTCTACATCTGTTCATACCAGCCTGCCAGGACACCGAGTGATCTTGTGCCGTAGAATGGAGTGCCGCCGCCGGCCCGCAATGCGCGCACGGTCTTTCCCCTCCTGGACATGTTCATTGTTCTCTTCGCAATTGTCCTGAATTGACACAAAGGAAGGGGTTTCTTTTGTCCGGCCGTCTCTTTTCCTTCATTTGCTCTCTCACTCACTCATCTTCTTGTAATGAACACCCTCACGATTACAGTCGACGCCGGACGTCTAAACAAGCATAACGAATTTCTTGATAACAGATCGGATCCCAACGATGTCCATGCCTTTGCCGCCCTCTTCAATGGGTGGGTATCCATAGGTGCATATACTTGGCAACTTGGTTTTGACAAGACGCAGCGTCAGCAACGACACTCCACGTCAGATGAAGGGCTTGTACATCCAGAAGTGGCGGCAGAACGTGAATGGCGTCGTCGCCGTCTCCACACCTCCCATGTCCCCGTTCGTGATTCGTTGCCACTCGCTCTTCCTCAAGTTCCCACTCATCTTGAATTAGCATGTCTGGCGCATTCTCCCTGTCCCCGGTCGCCGTCATCCACCCTGACGCGCTCGATGTTACTTCAGACCCTCCTTACAGGTTGACGCCTGAAGTACGCCGAGGAGCTATCGCCCTGGAGAGTGACGAAGTGGACTTGGACTTATTGGACTTGGATGCAGACGACGCGCTCTCGAAGTCGTCCGAGTCTGTCGATGACAGCCTGGTGCTGCAACATGTCATTTATCCTGGTACGTCTGGAGAGAACCTTCTCCGTTGTTTGGAAACAAGCGCTTACACTTCAATGCACGCAGTCCGTTCACCACCTCTGACCAAGTCCCATGCCGGCCCTCTGAGTATTTTGAGGAAGATCACGCTCCCCTTCAAGATTCTGCGCCGTCCAGTGCATTTCTTTCGTCGTTGAGTGACGAAGACACGCGCCATCTTTGTTTGAAGTTTATCATGGACATGTACCCTCGCTCGCTACCTCGCACTGTACCCGCTACACATCCATATCATATATGTATCTCGATGAACTTACCTTTCATCGCATCTAACTCCATACCACTCCATACTGATCGATTATATTCAAAGCTCGTTGACGCATGACTGCAGATCTGTCACCAAGAATCTCAGGTCTGCTCTAGGTCTGATATCAGAAAGAATTGACATATTTTTCTGTATACATGCCTCGATGTCGTCGAGCGCGCTCACCGTGTGACTACATACCGTGTGCTCTGGGTCATACGGCAGCGTCTCGGTATGTTTCACAGTGACAATGTTGCAAGTGTTCAATGGGGTATCCCCCATTGGGGATGCACGACAAGTATATGCAATCGATGGATCCTCGGGCCTCAGTGTCCGTTAGAAGGTTTTCGAGTTCAGCTGAGAGTGTTCTGAGTCTGGGAGTCAGATCCCCAGAGGAGCTCAACGGCCGTTGACACAGATACATACAGTATTGATACTTGGTCCTGTGGGTCCATGCCAAGCCGCGCAAATCGCGGAGCAATCTCGGTGCCGAAGGCTTCAATTAAAATACATTCGCTAGCCGTCGGTTAGGGCTTTGATTTTCATCTCGTTCCTCAACCTTCAACGCTGGTTCAACGTTCAACCACAAGGCATGCCATGATCAGATGTAATCAATCACAAGTACAGGAATCACAGATTTGAAGTACATCGTGTACACAAAGCATAGGAAATACGGGCGTACATATACAAGTTCAGACCACGAGAAGCCAGTCGAAGTCCAGTGGACTCTTGATTCGTCAATTCACGCTCACGGTCATCTTGGCTCTGTCATAAGAGTCCGTTGTATACTGTACGCTTCGCTCAACATTGATCTGCAACTGAACATGAGGTCAACAAGTCAGCACGGTATCCTTCGGTCAGGCTTGAAGAAATATTGCACACCTCTGACCGTTTCCCGATGTCAGATACTCGTCCCCCAGAAGTGGTTCCCGACTGGGGTTTCTTGTCAGCAAAGGACAGCAAGCAGGAACAGTTCAGGTACATACACGGTAGCGATTTCGACGGGTATCCATGACCAGAATGGCGTTGCCTCCTCCCTCGGCGGAAGACTGCGAACGGCCATGTCGGATGCTCTGGCGCGTGTTCAACCTGTTTCTCGGAAGCATGAGAACAATAAAAAGGTCATAAGGACAGTGAACACACGTTACGAGGAGAGAATTAGCGTAAACTGGAACATGACGAATGTCAGTACATCAATGATTAGCCAGCGTGCGAGCTGAAAGAACCTACATTTTCCGATCACGAAGTGTATGCCCATGAAAACTAGATTTGACGGCATCGCGAGCCACTGGGAAGCAATTTCAATTAAGCGCCAAGAATGCCCGATATGTGGGGAGACCGGGGATCCTGTGGGGAAAGAGACTCACACATATCATGGCCACAATTGTTCCCGCACTGAAAAAAGCACAGGCGTGAGAGGGAGAGCAAAGACAAAGAGTCTTCACACACCAAGTGAGTGCGCCAGTCTCAAACGCATATAGAATGAGAGAATCTATTATCGCGTTGAGGCTGAATCATTGAGTAACAGGCGGAATATCAGAAAATGATTAGAAAGGAAGGGACAGATGGAATAAAAGATGGTGGCGCACTTTTCGGCGCCTGTTTTGCTGCGTGATGTCTGCAGGAGTAAGAAGAGAGATCCAGTGATCAGAATGTCCACGCCCGTAGACAACGCAAGGCCAAGGGTGAAAACCCACTAGAAGAGGGTCAGGACAGAAGAGAAAGCAAGTAAAGACAAACTCTGAAATGGTCTCTGAAGGACGCGAATGTGGGTAGCCGAAACCTGTAGCGAAGAGTCAGACGCGGAGATTATAATGAGTGTTCCAGCGCACATTTCGGCCGTGGTTGCTATGATGGAATCACAGTCAATCGAGTATTCATGGTGATAGAAGGCGGGACTCACTAGCCGCGGCAACTGCATGGCGTGACAAAAGACGTTGAGCGGCGACGCCTAGGGTACAATGATGAAATGAACCTACCAAGCCTCAACACCGCCAGTATCAGCTGAAGGGAACTTGTAAGGATGTGGCGAAGGCAAGGGCAGTGTGAGGAACATACAATAGGGCATGTGATGAACAGGTTTTTCTTGCTCACTGAGTACGTCCGTCAGCGGGTAATACCATGAACTATATGGCAGTGAACAAACAGAGGTAGATTCGCTGAGCAAAGAAGCTGAGGCCGTCGTTGGTACGAGTATCACAAAAATGAGAGGCACACGACTCACCAATGAACAAGGAATGTGAGTATAGCCTGCATTCCCGTAAATTCGAAGATTGAGCGATAGTCCACGAAGACATCAGAAGGACGCACCGTAAGTATGATAGTCAACTGCCATCGTCGGCGGTCAGTTGGATAAGGTGTACGTTGAGACTCGATGTCATACCGCAATGCTCCTGTGACGGGTGACCATACAATTCAACTCACAGGGAAGCGGGCATGGTGGGCTACGCACCACGGGATGTTATCAATGTACTCGGCCTCGCCATAGTGACGGATAAGGTAGATCCAGTTCGACACCCAGATGAAGCAGGTGTGCAAGATGTCGAGGCACCTACAAGGTCTTAGCCAGGGAAGCCGCTCCAGGCCGCGTCAACTTTACCAGATTACTAGAACCTGTACGGTGGTGAGCGGTCATTGTGGATGGAGAGGGGACATGTACCAGTATCTTAAATGAAGGAAGATCGGTGGGGTACAGTTTGTGGTAGAGAATGCTTTGAATGCCAACAGCGCCAGAAAGACTGCCGAAGAAAGTGTGAACAAGATGAACGTGCCAGGGGGAGATTACGCACAGAGAGGAGAAAAGCCCCCCGAGGAGCAGCGCGCCAAAGGTCAGCGCAATGTCTGTGCTCATGGAGACTGAGAGTGTTTGGGTGGGGGTAGGAGGGTCTTGTGAGGACATTCAGGTGCATTTGAATTTAAAGCAGCATCGCGTATGTCCGTTCTTAGTCCGGCGGTACCACACGCATCCTTCTTTGAATTGGAGTAGCCCTGAATAGGAGGAGGTCAGCCCTCGGTCAGCGGCTCGACCCTTCGGCGCACGACCGAGTGATGTCAATAGGCATCTGATTCGAAAGATCAAAATAAGTACGCTTGAGCGCCACACCCAACATACGGTCTTTTACGTAGCCGACGGCCGCGTGAGTAGGTGAGAGATTCAGAGCCCACGAAGATCTGCGCAAGGAAGTGAGGTTGCAAATGGTGGGAGCCGATTTAGCGACGGTCTACTGCACTGGCAGTACTCTGGCAGTGCACTTGAAAGATATCAACGCGGCCGAACATCAGGGATGCGAGCCTCTGTACATGTGGAGGAAAGAGTGCCCTTCCCGAATGTGCGAGTCGACTACACGAACGGAGCGAGCTTGGATGCAGCGCAGATTCAAAATCGAAATATCTGTGTAAAGCCTGTGCTGGATTCGGAATCGGAAGGACAAGTATTAGGGCTACCAACAGTTGATGCATTGCAGCATTGATAGTTCGTGTTAGGTTGAGGCGGGTGCAGGCCGTGAGTCATGACACTGACACGCGACCTCTCCCTGACTACAATAGAGTGTATAGTACAACTAAAGTACAGGCTAGTACAGGGTACCAGCCATGAGCTAGCCATCGTCGGCGCCATGCATCAACAAGCTGTGCGCATGCCATCGACCTGCATTTCCCCCCACCAGCTCAGCTGATTTCAGCAAAGTGGAAGAAATTTAGACATCGGCGTTTTCGATATGTCCAGGACGGAGATTAAAATATTGTCACACCTCAGCATATAAATCTACTCAATTCGTTCGGACTCAGAAAGAAATGACCTTCCCAGTGGGACCGTGTCGCGTAGTGTTATTGTTATCGTGAGATCAAGACTCCGAGTCTACGAAAAGAGGTCTCCAATTCAAACGATGCCGCCGCTAGCGTCTAAAATGAGCGAGGTTGCTTTCGAAGTCAGCAAAATATAAGCGATTCGCAGTGCAATATAGACAATCCACACATAGAACCTCCCGCGTATCTCAGATCTCCTCGGCGGCGCCTCTATTCGAGACACGGGACTCTTGGACGCCGTGCCAGGATGAGTACTCATTGCAGCAGTTGTTTTTGCACGATTCGGATCACTATAATACGACCACAACGCGACGCTCCATGCATACATAGAGGAGTGGTGGAATGCAGGCACCCTGATAAAAATCGTGAGAGGAAGTTATTGGAACCGAGCATTGAATCTTCGTGCGACCGAGTTCAGGCTAGCCGAGACGCGAAGAAATCGGAGGCTACAACACCCGAGACAGCACTACCTCAAGCCTCTACCCTTCAATCGCCTTTCGGTAGCAGTTATCAAGCTCCTCTGATGGATACTGATTCCCTCGTGCCAAATTAGAACGTTATGGATGTGCAGGAGAGTATTAGGTTGATTGTCTGATATCGTAAGAAGAGGAGACGTCAAAACTGACTGTTGGAGTCTCAATTGCATCACAGGTCACCTTATCGTGTGAAGAGACTTTGGTAGGTCTCCAGGCTTTGGATTTATCTTTGGGCCATGGATGTGGCAAAGAAACTTGAACGATCTCAGGGGTCATTCGATCGCGACTCGATCGCGTTGCATTGGAAAAGCACACCGTCTGCAAATTCTCACAAGTACTTACTGCTCAAACTGTGCCGCTGGGTCCGACTGACCAGTATCGTTTCGCAGGACCCTGAATAGAGGAACGGTGCGCGGACATCTCATCGTTGTCACTCCGAGTTGACTACGGGACAGCCCGCGTCGCGACGTCGTGGCAGTCAAGATCAAGATCATACAGCGGTACAGCATCTAGTAGCGCCAGGAAACATACCACTTACATGCCTCGGGAATGCCTCGGAGTTGGATTGACTTGAGCTGCAATTTGAAGTCATCCATGCCGCCAAGACGCGAGCTACCTATTCAGGCGAACAATGGATACACACATCGGGAGAGGAAGCAGACGAGATCCTGAAACTTGGAATATAGAATCTAAATATTGATACATGTCATAGATGGAGAGGATGAAGAGCTAATGATGGCGATGCAAACAAGTCCGTGCAGTAATGGATACAGAGAATTGGGAAGGTGGTATATGTGCTGTGTGTGATGATGATGATGATGTGGATGTGTGACGTGCCGCAATGATGGTTTGTATGCAGGCAAGGCCGCAAGGGTGATGTCGGTGGGTGGCGAACGTGCAATGTTGTGAACGCCTAGAAGGAGTTCCGTCGGCTCCTTCGCAGGCCAAATAACCGCCTGAAGGTAAACTTCAGCTTCTTCTCCTCCTCTTCGTCTTCCGACGTCAATGGGGACTCTCTTCGCTTCGAGGAGAAGAGCTGTCCCAATTCTTCGTACATGAGATGTGTGTCGCGGGGGGACTGATTTGTCATGGAGAGCGCGAACGGACTGGCAGCAGAGGTGCCGGTGGTAGCGGCCGATGCAAACGACGAGACCGTGTTATACGACATCTAGGCTTGGCTGATGAGAGGATGGGGAGTGTACAACTGCGAAGGGCCTGGATGTGGCGTGAATCGCAAGTGTTGCGAGTGGGAGGAGGGAAGAGCGTTGTCGCTGATGGGGACAGCATGTTGGACTCGGCCCTTTATATATGAAGAGTCAGACATCATCAAGCAATTCAGGACGGTGCGTTCATGATACCGTGTATGGTAGTTCTTGTTGACCCACACTGTTAAATCCAGCCAAATACGGTTGCTGACCCTGCTTTTTGACCTCGTGGCATCGCTTATTCAAGCCTTCTTGTTCCCAAAACGTCAGTTAGTTTGTTCGTCCAAACGGTCCATTAGCTTGTCCTCAGTTTGTGGGCTCTGGCACCCCGCCAGATCCTCCAGTAATCACATGAGCCTCGCAGAGATATAACGAGGTGAAGCCTGTCGATTTGACGCCTAAGTATGACCTATGGATCCACAAACTTCAACCCCATATTAGACTCCGACCCTCCTGGGATGGGCTCAAATCCCAAGCGTTCATAGAATTGCCTCGCTTTGACATTCCGAGGATCCATGCCGACCCACACCCCAGCCAAACCCTCACTCTTCAGGTGTTCTGCAGCTTTGTCAATCAATTTCCTTCCCCATCCCTTTCCCTGGTACGCTGGAAGAATATCGATATGAAGATGGGCTCCCGAGAACGCAATGTTCGGCTCTGGCGCTGTGTGCATCTTCCTGAGCAGCTTCATGTAGCGCTCATCCGCCGGTTTTTTCGCTATCGATGGTGGGTATTTTTCGGCCAGTGGTGGCCACCAATGTTGCGAGGCATACTCTTCGAACGCCCGTGTGTCGAGTGATCCTAACACATATCCCACTACTTCCGCATTGTCCTGATCCTCCATCACGAAACCCCAACACCCCGGCAGCTTCACATATGGGACCGCATACACAAGGCCAGGGAGCTCGCCAAAATCATGCAGAGACTCTGCCGATTTGCCTGCGTCCGCTGTAGCCAGACAGATATGCGACAAGGATGCAGTGTCCGCCTCGCCGGCGCTTCGAATGATGATGGTGGACATGGTAGCCTGAGGGGTAGCCCGTACTTATCATGACAGGTAGATCTGAAAAATCAGTGACGTGCTCGATTTGTTCGCGCCGATTATCCCACATTCAGAAGACTAGTGCCAAGTGGCGGGCAGAACGTACTCAAGATATATAATTGCGAGGTAACTGTCCAAGAAGGTCATCGGTAAATGTACAATAGTTGATGGAATAATAAGAATGAGTGCTTGAATGCTACAGTAATCCGGCTACCCGAAGGTCGTGCTGTAATCTTCTTTCGTTCTCTAACGCCTCTGCAATCAGTCTGGCACGATCTGGATCATCGGGACCGATGGCCAATAGTCGAGCCAATTCTTCTTCAGAGTGGCCTTCCTCCGCGGCAGCAAGGCGAGCTGCTTCGTCGTCATCATCTCGACTTCCGAAGACGAATCCTTGACGGAAGAAATCTCCGTTTGCAAGTCTATGCAGACCGAAAGCTCGTTCGAACTGGGTGACGCCCTGTTCTGGACCCTGGCCTTCAGTTGCAGGGGCTGCAGGTGCAGTCTGTTGTTGAGTCGCCATGATCCCGCGTTCCCAGCGCTTAACGCGCCAAAAGCCAAGAAGAGATGTCAGCAAGACGAACCATCCTATATGATAATCAAGCAACCGAAGATCCAGACATGGGTAAGCGATACGTACCAACAGTCATGAGGAAGAATGATAACCATTCAGTTGTGGCGTCAGCGACGAGCTGACCAGCTTGTTCCTCGGTAAGACCCGCGTATGGAGAATCAGCGGGCGCTATGGCGCTTGCGTTATTGTAGTACGAGTCCGCCTCAGCTGCCGTCATCCATGTTGTGTTGTTGGAGTCCGATCTCCATTGACCCCATCCTCCTTCACCATCGGTGGTGTCATCCATACGGCCACGTAACGCAAAGCCGTACTGTATAAGAGTAACTCCGAGCCCAGCACGAGAGCCAAGACGGGCAGCATGCGTAGTGTGCAGCAGATAGGTGAGGAGGAAGCCAATGAACTGGAACGAAATAGACACCAGCATGTTGCATAGGAATGAGAAAACAGACCCTGTCGGAAGGGCATCAATGATCATTTCTCCAATAGAGTCGGGCGAGAATGGTGCATGGACGGTGGTTTCCCAGTAGGGCGGCACTGAGTCAGCTTGGGCCGAGGCATAGGAAGGCGGCGCTTCTGCTTGTGTGTCCTCTGGAACGATATGGGTCTCATCGCCTGACAGATGTTTAGATATGATATGCGGGAGATTTGCCAGGAAGGCGCACCATCCTGAATCCTGATAGGCCGTGTCGGCTTGGCAGTGACATTGGCAAATACGCCATCATTGTTGGTGCCGCCACCAATGGCACCCTCCGGCCGCCGCTGCTGTGTGATGCCAAGGCGCTGGGCGACTGTGGTAGGCAATATGGCCCCGGCGCTGCGCTGGAACCATCCTCTTCTGGGACCGGCCCGCAAAGTAGCAATGTTGAAAGAGGGGATTGAGCCGTTGCTATTACCAATACTGTTGGGTAGCGCCGTGCTCGATGGGGGAGGAGGAGAGCCGGGAGGGGGCTGCGTGTAATCGTAGTCCACGTTCTCGAAGTCGTATGTGCCGGGAATGTGGGTGGACTGCATGGAGCGGTGGCCGCGCGGTGGCGAACTGGGAGTGGGATTTAGAGGCTGCGACTCGGAAGCATCATGAATGTCGTCCTCCTCCTCGTCTGAGTCGGCGAAAGCGGCATTCATTTCGTGCTGGGCGTCGCGGTCTGAGCGCGGGTTGGGGAGAGGTGCATAACGAGCAGACATAGGGTAGGCAAATGACAACAATGAGCGGAAGATTCGAGAGGTGTCAATCTTATGATGGAGGTGAGAAGCAGGTCTTTGCCTTTGTTTTGCAAGGCTTTGCACAGCCCCTGCTGACATTGACAATGACACATTCATTGTTCGAGCAATTGATAGACGTCGATAGACGTCTGACTACAAGTAGGTACTTTCACGTCTTCCTGGGATTCGATTAAAAGGGTAGCGTTCGTATTGAATTCACTGCGTGTAACCGAAACGTGGTCATCGAAGAGGGAGGCCGTTTCCCACCCCGCTATAGATTCAGATGAGATGATCAATGTGTCAACCACATACCAGCAGACACATCTTGGATGTGCCTCGAGAGTTAAGACGTTGGCGACTAACCTGATCTACTTTCATCTGCCTCGAAAGGGCATATCTGGTATCGTTGCTAAACAACAACATCGCGATTTACGGCTCATGAACGGGGCCAGATTATCCTGCAGGAATTGATAGCACAGGAAGATCAACTGAGACTGACCTCGATGCCCGCTACAGATCCTCTAGTTTGCAGCAGCAGGTGATACCGTGTTGTCACGCAACGCCTTGAACCAGAACAATATCGTGAAAATGAGGGAGATCAGGCAACTTCCGCTGCTGTGGACATCTTTCATCAAGATAAATTTTCAAAGCGAAAGCAAGACGTCGATAGGTATACACCGGAAGAAGAAGTCGAAAATACACTAATAGCAAAGCAATGCGAATAAGTTAGAAAGCAACAGGCGGACGACACCTAGTAGTCCTGGCTCTGATAGGGAGCCTGGGTGAGCAATTCCCTCTGGGAGAACGGCGGAGTGTCGAAATCATCCAGAGGATCCAGAAAGGGCTCAAAGGGTTGCGAGGGGAGGCTTTCACCGTCCAATGGATGTATGCTCTGTGTGTATCGCTTTAGCCGCACGGGGCTCAGAGGCGACTGACAAGGCATCGGGGCGCTATTCCTCAGCGAATCGTGCAGGTGAAAAGGTGATTGATAGCGGTCATCCTCCTCGTCCTCGTCATATTTCTGCGTAAGAAGCTCATCGACAGCATACATCGAGGCAGACGATCCTGTAGACTCTTGCGAAGCTGGCGCTTTGTGGTGTCTGGGGAAGAGGGAATCATGGGAAGGGAACCGAGGCAATTCTTCGATGGCAGGACTAGATGCACCGGAATCGCTTGACAGTGCAGCAAAAGTAGGCCTAGGTGTATGCGTCGGAGACCGCTGTGTAGGGCTGGTGGATGGAGGGGATGGCAGTGATAACGGTATGTCGTTGTCGACGAGGGCGCGTGTCCGTTTCTTGGGCGGCGGTGTCGCTAGAGCACCGGACAGGTCAGAAGGACGCGTTAGCTTCAGGCGAACAATGTGAACGGGAGATGTTGACTGGGATGAGGCGACTTACCATCTTTCTGGCTGCCATAGGACACTCCGCTACTTTCCCCCGCACTGAGAGAGCCATTGAAAACGCGCTCTGCTTGGTACTGCGACAGCGTCATCGGGACGGTATTCTCAATGTGCTCGCTCAAGACGTGGCCATTTCTCTCTTCTTTCGTGTCGAATTTCAGAGTGCAATTCTCCCAACGGCAGAACCACAGAAGTGGCTGGGACTGCGACATCTGCCGAGACTTGAGATACTGTCAACAGCGGCACAAAGAAAGAGGAGTGAACTTGCCTGGCCTTGTAAGACCTAACTTTGTGTTAGACAGTCTGGGGATGGTGGGTGCGGCAAGAGTTACGATTTCCGAAAGCGGTCATGGCCACCGCCACGAGCCTGCCACAAAGTAGCAAGATCAACATCGACATCAACCTGATTGGTGAGACTACCAAGTAGTACGAACATTGGCACAAGCACTACAGACGCTGCCTTCTCAAGTGCTGGCATGAGAACCTGCAGGCCCTGGGCAACACTTTATGCCATAGCGCAGATGGGAATTGAGCGCAAGAAAACTCGGCAATGGAATGGAGTAGGGCGTGTTATTATCGGGGTTAAGTGCGAGCATGCTCTATATTGTAATATACGTCTATATAATAGTATACTTATGCCTAGGATTCAACAATCAAGGCTTTTTGGTTCTGATCCTGGCGGTTGGTTGGGGTGGGTTGATTGGCTTCCCAATAGGCCACAGACCGAGAGCACTGCGAACGGAAGGTATCTGGAGTAACAAAGTTTGAATGACATGAACGATAGAGAATGACATGATGGAGACGACCAGGCCCTTCAAGGATTATGAGCACAACATCCCGAATTATGAGAAGAGACTGACGTTCGGCATCGGAACCCAGTAGATAGAACCATACGCAAGCACCGGAGCAACCCATTTGATGGATTGGATCAATACCATACCGGGCGCGTCAGGAGGAGCTTCCCTCGCGGCCAGCTACAACAGGATATAAGCAAGCATACAAGTCGCGAATTAAGACACGTACCGCTCCTTGCAGAAAGACCGTACCAGCGAATGTCGCAGCGAACCAATGTGGTGGTAGCGCAGTAAGGTCGGGAAGCCAGTCCACGCCGCTGTGTGTAAGCTGCACTATAGGGAGTTCGCAAAGCTGGCGCACGCCCAAGAATGAACTGACAGTCGCGGTCAGCTGTAACACGGCGGGTACCAAGGCCTTCAGTGGACTGCCTCCAGCTACTGATCGTATGGCTTGGGCCTCTTTACTGAGACGAATCGCGCTTTCCCGGTCCCCTGCCCTAAGAGCCGCCGTGGACTGCTCCATAATAGGTTTTAACTGTGGGGTAAGCGTGTTGTTGATGGCCATCTGCTGGGCGGCCATGATCGTGAGGGGGGTCAAAGCTAGACGCGTGAGGGCTCCGGCAGCGGCAATGGTCCAGAACCATGGCAAGCCGTACGAGACGTTGATGTACTCGAGCAGAAGCTGGTACAAGCCGACGGGAGTATGCGCTGCAAGCCCTTGGGCTGCGAGATCGCCGAATTGAAGTGCGGGAATGAGGGACTCGGAGGGGGTGGTCGCGACAGCAGTGTCAAACGAGTCTGATATGAACTCAGAAGGGGGGATGGAGGGGTCCACTGGAGTAGTCAAGGTGGACTCGGCTGGAATGGAGTCTGCTTTCGGGGAAGGATCTACCAGGGTAGACGGTGTTGGCTTGGAGGGCCAGAGGGAGAAGGCGCGGCTAGTAATGGCAACCCGGGATTGTATTCTGGACGGCTGATTTATTTCTTAGTTGAATTGACCCAGTCAAAGATAGACTCACTCCGTGCAAGACAAAAATTTGACGCCTGCTGCACAAATGTCAGATTTCTTGCGTGAGACCAGACACTGAAACAACACACTTGAGAGACCCGACGCGCGGCAAGCCAAGCAAGATTCGGCGCTGCATTTTGTGCTTTCCTGGACTGGGAGGACGCGCCGAAACGGGGAGTTGTGGCAGGAATCAGACCCGACCGTTTGAACTTCCGAAGGTCGGCAGAGGTGAGTTCGGCAAAATGCGCTCGCGTCGATCACGAGCACGTCTCCCTTTCGACCAGCCCTAAAGTCTAAGATGTCGCCCTCGAGCTCGTTGACCGCTGCGAATCCTCCCCACGAACACGACACTTCGAAGAAAAAGAAAAAGAAGAGAAAACATCGCGAAGAGGAAGCCGCTGCTGAGCCCGCTCCGCCCGAAGCCGAGAAACCGCGCAAAAAGAAAAAACACAGACACGCAGTGCAGCAAGTGGACGAGACACCCAATGCCTCCACCACAGGAGCCAGTCCCGCTACGCAGGCCACCCCTCTCATGTTGGATGTGGACGGCGCGATGCCCGACTTCGATCCAAACTCTGCAGCAGCCATGGCAGGCGCTCTGTTATCCGCGCTGGTAGCCGCGTCCAATAGCGACCAGCCTGTAGCTGGTCCCTCGAATGCCGCCGCCGCCTCATACCCGCCACCACCTGTCTTCCCAATGCCCGCCGACATCCTGTACAACGTGCCGCCAGGAATCATACCGCCAGACATGTCGTTTGGGGACCCAGAGTCGAACGAGCTGGTGTTGAAGGCACTGCAAGACATGGATTTGTCCAAACTCACAGGTCTGCTCAAATCGCTCGAGGGAGCTTCAGCGAGCGCAAATGCTCCTTTCGTCCCTCCCCCACTGGTCCATCCCATAGTGCCTACTCCGGTGGGCCAGGTGCCGCCGAGTGCGCAGAGCATCTTAGCATCGAACTCGCAGCCTCTCCAAAGCTCGAGTGAAGGGTTCACCAGTCACGACCACGCGTATTTGCTCGCGAATAAATGGTTGAATACTCGGCAGCTGTCAGCGCTCGTAAAATCCCAAGGTCCGTTCCACCAGTCTTCATATGACTGTTTTCTCACCTCTTTCAAGGGCTCGTATTCAAGAAGGGCAAGTTTTCCGCTTTGGAAGAACAGCAGCTTTCTGGTGCCATTGAGCAATACCGAATAGTCAGTGGGCGTTGAACCTCTACGCGCCTCCAGCTGATTCCGATCGTGAAGTCAAAAGGACTATCTGAGCATCAACTGAATGATGTTATTTTTCCGAAGGACGAGCGAACTCGGGAAAATGCGTTTTGGTCTGAGATCAGTACGACCGATCCTCATTGTGATCTTCTGACGCTAATCGCACCGATAGCCGCTGCTGTTCCACAGCGACCCATCATTGCGGTATATCATCATGTGAGACGCTCACACCATCCATTACGATTACAAGGCAAATGGACGGCAGAAGAAGACTCAAGATTGCGAACGTGAGATCGTATTGTACTCTCGAGCGGTGCGGTGTCTGACTCTATCTGCAGTGCTGTGATGCACCACGGTCAGCAGTGGGAAAAGGTCAGCCTAGACGTCGGCCGTGGTGGCGCAGACTGTCGCGATAGATACAGGAATCACATAGTCAACAAGGATACGCGTGTGAGCGGTAAGCAAGTGGCGTACAAATTCTGGAAATTTACTTACTCACCTCCGTAGGCACTTGGTCGAAGGAGGAAGAGGACGAGCTGACCCGCATTGTGACCGAAATGACTGTGGACAAAGGTCGGGATGCAGACAACGATGTCTTCTGGAGTACTGTTGCTCGGAAGATGGGCGGCAAGCGAACTCGGGCACAGTGCCGGATCAAATGGTCAGTGGCTGGTCCTCTCAGGTCTTTGTGAACATACAAGCTTACGTGCACTAGGACCGATTCTCTGAACCTGAGCCGAAAGAATGATGGGCAGAAGCCCAGATGGGGAAACCAAGACGCGTACATCCTCGTACACAAGTATGACTTCATCATATGCTGTCGGTGTCTTTCTCAGCGTTCATTTTGCAGGTTGGATGCTCTGCAGATTCGCGATGACAGCGAAATTGATTGGAAGAAGATACCTGACGCCGACTGGAACATTTGGAGTCCACATGTGTTGCAGCGCAGATGGCAGACCATGAAGAAGAGTGTCAAAGGTTACGAATACATGTCGCACCAAGGTTGGTTTGCCTCTACCTTGCCCATGTAAACCTAGGCTAAGCGCTCGCAGAAATCATGGATATCCTCAAGGTGAAAAAGGTCAGCTCCAATGCATCAGGTAGCACTCGCCCCCGGAAAATCACGAGTGCGGCAACGGTGGACGATGATAGCGACGAAGAGGCGTGACGGGTCTTGTGTCGTTCTTTTTAATATCGGTATACTACTCTGGCTTTCACTTATAAACGCAGTTCATTCATTCCTATACGTCACAGACAACGTTGCAGCAGCAGACTTTGCCATGAGGTGCCCGTGTACATAAGAAACATGGTCTGGGATCGAAGTCTGTATTGAAATGCTCATACCCTTTCGCCCGTTGATGTTTGCCTTCCTCTCTGCCTCCGCGCTGGTACATCTGTTGCCAAGAGTTTACGATGGACCGCCGGCATTCTCACTCTTCAGCAAGGAGCATGTGCTCACCAGACAAAGTATCCTCGATACTTGCAGAGCTCTTTACCGTGAACCCAGCCATGCGCCCTCTTTCCATGAGCGAGACGTGTCGGATAGATTTGAGGAAGGGACACACCCTACCCTCATCAGGAACGCGACGGTTTTCACTGGAGAGTACGATGACTCTGGACCTGTTCTTCTCCTCCATAGCGACATTCTACTGGATCAGGGAATTGTCAAGAGTATTGGAAGCATCGACTCCAGTATTGCTTTGCAAATGTATGGCTCCAAGCTGGAGACTGTCGAAGCTCGAGGAGCATGGGTGACACCTGGCTTGAGTGAGTCGTTGTGAACGTTCAACCCATACCCAGGTTGATCTCGTTGCAGTCGATCTTCACTCTCATCTCGGGATACTCCCGATTCCATTGCTCAATGGTCAATTCTCCTTGCTGCTGACTGTCAATTGATTACTGACACGCGTGTTAGGCGCACAGGACACGAACTCGAAGCAAGGCCCTGCCGCGCCATGGTTGCGTGTCATCGACGCACTGCACACTAACGATCCAGGCTTCCTGCTTGCCATTGCAAGTGGAGTAACATCCGTCCAGGTCATGCCCGGCAATGAGAATGTAATCGGTGTGTCTATGTTTTTGGGATGATAACGAATCCTGAGAGAACTTGCCATAGGTGGGCAACCGGCACTCATCAAGTTGCGGTCCACATCCGTTGGGTCACCGTCATCCATGCTCGTCGATCCCTCGGGCGACGTATGGGGGCGTGTTCAGTGGGTCTGATCGTTCATACAATAGCAGCAAACGAGATTCACCCACTTGCAGTCACAGTGTTGGAGAATCTGCCAATACCGCCTATGGGCTCACACGTATGGATTCGATCTGGGCCATACGCGCAGCCTACAACCATGCGCAAGAAATCAAGAATCTTCAGCATGCTTATTGTCGTAAGGCTGAAGATGGCTTATGGGGCGAAATCAAAGACGATGTCTTTCCTTCCGATCTCCGCTGGGAGAAACTCGTTGACGTGTTATGGGGCAATGCGAAGGTGCGGTCGACTGCATAAAACCTTTTCTTGCTCACGTAGTCGTTCTATAGGTATCTATTCATTGCAACGAGGCAGTGGACTTGGATGCTGTAGCCCGCGTAAGTAGGCACAAGCCAGTTCAAGGACTATGAAGTCATACCTGGCTATAGATTTCGAAGGAATTCAAGTTCTCTATATCGACCTTGCATCAGGCTTCAGAGGCTTGGCTGGTCCCACACCTGCTGAACGAGACGTATGCCTTCTATTGCGTCTAGTGACATATAGTTCAACAATCTCTGCATGCAGCTGGAACGGTCCACCAACGGTATCTATCTCCAGCAATTTTGGGTAAGTTTTGGTGGGGATGCCAGTTTCGTATCCTTGAAGTTAAGCATTTCCTCTAGGCCCAGACGTGAAGATTTCAGAGGCTCTGAGCACGCCGCTCGTGTCCTTGCGGACTGGAATGTCTCACTCGTGATTCAAGTATGGTTCTCTTCGATCTTGAACATTGAAATTCTATCTGAAGAACACCTTAGTCAGGCTATCCAAATTCCAATTGGCAAAGTCTAATTCTTGCAGCCCAGCAAGCATACTATCACGGGCTGCCGGAACAGATTGCGCTTGCATCGGTCACTTCCACACCAGCTGCAGCGGCCGGTATCTCACATCGCGTCGGAAGGCTCAAGGAAGGATTTGATGCTGATGTTGTGCTATGGAACTCTCATCCGCTTATTATCGGTGCTGCACCAGTCATGGTCTGGATAGACGGTATCTCCCAGTTCCCGATGAAGAGCAAGAATGATACCACTCTCCCCAAGGAGAATACAAGCATACTCGAGAAAGCCCCGAACTGGGATCGCGCACGAAACGCGTCCGATCAATGGCAAGGCTTGCCTCCGCTCACCGGTCAGCGAGAATCCGGAAAGGTTGTGTTCAACAATGTTCGGGAAGTCTTGGCCCGCGCTTCAGATGGAGGCCTCGAAGTTATCTTCGAAGCTAAAAACAACGACTCTTTAGGCGTCGTTGTGACTGATAACGGGCGTATAGTTTGTGCCGACGTTTACTGTTCTGAACCGCAAGCGTCGGTGTACATCGATACTCACCAAGGCACAATTTCTCCCGGTTTTCTCTCGTATGGTTCCACCCTTGGCTTGTCGGAGATACCAGCAGAGCCGTCTACAGGCGGTGGGGATCTCCCGTATGATGCTTTCATAGCCAACGTCCCCGGTATCCTTCATGACGTTGGCGGTCTCGTCCGTGCGGGCGATTCCTTGGTATTCCAGACGCGCAGAGCCCTGTAAGACCGACGACTTCTATCATCTGCAACCGCCGTCTAACGCTCCCTCGATGTAGAAATGCATATCGCGCCGGAGTGACCTCAGCGGTGTCACTCTGGACTACGCCGTCCGATGAGCATGTCATTTCAGGTCTTTCAGTGGCATTCCGTACAGGAGCCTCTCACGCGATGGAAAAGGGCGCCATTATGCAGGATATAGCGGCGCTGCATGTGAAGATAGCTAAGTATCGGCGTGCTACGAACGTGGGTGTGAGCACCCAGATAGCGGGACTTAGACGGCTGCTCTATGGTTGGGAAAGCACGGAAACAGAAACCGGTAAGTGCATCAAAGATCACTTACTGTCGTATTCACGTAAGTCCAAGGATCATGGTTCAAGAAAGCGTCGGAGGTAAGTACTCGATCGTTAACGTATCGACTGGGCGTTCATGTGGCGCAGGGAATTGTACCCTTAGTGATAGAGGTTCATAGCGCCGATATCATGGCGACTTTGCTTATCCTCAAGGCCGAGGTGGAGGATAGACGCGGCTCTCGAATGAGGATGGTATTCTCAGGAGCCACTGAAGCCCATCTTCTGGCTGGAGAAATCGGTAAGTGGTGTTCCCTGACCACTATGACTTTGCCTTTGAGCCTGCCCCAGCGAAGTCTTACGTCGGTGTCATATTGGATTCCGAGATGCCCATTCCCAAGACGTGGGACGAGCTGCGAAGGTGCGAGAGTGGCGGTGTGTGGGGTAGCAATGATTGACATGTTTTGCCTAGCCTGCCCGGACCGCCACTGTCAAACGAGACGGCACTGGCTGTTCTCCTGAAGAGCGGAGTGGTGGTCGCCATAGCAGCGGGGCCCACTGTCCGATTTGATTTGGCCGCGGTGAGTATCGCTCCACATCTCATCAGCGTAGCCTATAACCGAGGACGCTAGATCGCGGAGAGGGAGCGACTGGGGAGGGCTGACGTCTACGCTCTGGCAAGTAAGAACCTAGAGAACCTATTAGGTCTTCGAGTCACGAATAATGACCTTGTCGTATACGATGGCGGAAGCGCGTTCCAGCTGTCGAGCAGAGCTGTGGCAATAGTGTCTTCACAGACTGGTTCAATCGATATATTCGACCCGTAGGCTATACATATATTATACATTGTCCTTGACTGGACCGCAGCGATGAGAGAAGTCTGCAACTGCGTCAGTTCCAAAGAAGACGCAACGGAAGGTTACCGACCCGGTTCATACCACACCCAACAGAGCGGCACTGCTCTTGATACCTCGCCCACGCGCCGCCGTCCAACTGATAAACATGCAACTCAGAATGAAACCAGTAAACCTACATCTTCATCATACACATGTCTGGACACCCGCAAAAGGCCTTACCGGAAGAAAGCGATTCGTGAGATGGAGCGCTCCTCATTTGGCGTCCTCGATGAAGCAAATATTGAGCGCAGCAGTGCCGGCGTCACTGGGATGCGACTCGACTTCGCCGGGGGCGGGGGTGGGGGCGGCAGAACAGGCCTGGCGGTGGACGACGTGGACGCAGTGGACGACATGGGTAGCACCCGGCAGGCAAGCGACCCTGAATCTGAGTTCAACATAATTTTCTTGTCATTGCCGCTTGTGATGCCCACATCCTGCATGTCCTGTTGTGCGTTGAAGTCTTTCATTCCCAAATTTCCATCCGACTAACATCAAACTATTCTTTCTCCCAACAGTATGATCCGTATGACCGAATATACACCATGTACAGAGGATCTGTGCCATTCCACGAAGACATGATTCGGGTGAGCGACCGCCTGCCCACCCAAGACGAGTACCGGCGCCTGCGACACTTGACGATCCGGCGGAAGAGCGCCGAAATCAACGACGATGAGCTCGCCCACGCTGTCGAAGCATGCCCACACCTCGAGTCTGTAGTCCTGTCAGGAGTTCCCAGCACATCCGACAGAACCGTCGTGTCTCTTGCCGAAAATGCCAACAATCTCATGGGTATCGATCTCTCCGGTTGCCAGAACGTTACGGACATCGGAATTCTGGATCTCGTTACCAAGGCGCTCCCTCTCCAATGGGTCATGCTCAACCGTGTCGCGGGACTAACAGATCCTGCCGTCTGCGCCATCGCGCGATCTTGTTCACGTCTCATCGAGCTCGAGCTCTGCAGCCTTCCTCTTCTCTCCCCACTATCTGTACGTGATGTCTGGACTTATTCACGGTAAGTCTCTACATGTCGCTCCTATACCCGATTGACACGTCTCAGGAAACTGCGAACGCTGCGGTTAGCATACTGTCGTCTATTAACGGACAAGGCGTTCCCCTCTTCGTTGGAAATGCCCGCATCTATCCTGGATGACGAGAAACCGCTACCCCATCGTCCCGTAACGTGGCTGGAAGAGCTCCCACCTCTCATCCTTAGCCACAGAGCGGACAATCTCCGTATACTTGACGTTGCCTACTGCAGCATCACGGACGATGCTATCGCCGGGATTGTTAAGCACGCACCAAAAATACAGACTTTGAACCTGTCAGGGTGCCATCTGCTAACAGACCATGCACTGGAGAGCATCTGTCATCTTGGAGAGAATCTAGATGTTCTCATCCTAGCCCATGTACCAAACATCACAGACACTGGGGTGGTGAAGTTTACGAGGGCATGTGTAAACCTCAGGTGTGTCGATGTATCTTGTACGTCTACAAACTTGCGCCATCTGCCTCGAAACTGACATGCAGAATGCAGTCTGCCGCAATCTCACAGACATGTCAGTGTTTGAGCTGGCAGGTCTTTCGTCTCTAAGGCGTTTGAGCCTAGTTCGCGTCCACAAACTCACAGATATTGGCATTTTCGCGCTTGCGGAGCACGCGTTGGGATTAGAACGGCTGCATATGGATTACTGCGACAAGCTATCTTTGGACGCGATTCATCTCCTTCTGAAAGCACTTGAGAATTTACAACACCTGACGGTCACAGGCATTCCTGCCTTCAAGCGAAAAGGCATACGCCGATTCTCTGATGAACCGCCTTCGGTGAGTTTCAACATGTTTTCAATGTGGGAAGCCTCGTTCTGACTCAAAGCTCGTCACGATCAGACTCTGGATGTTGATCAACAAGCAGCGTTCTTCGTCTTCGATGGACCAAATGTCAAGCAACTGACGCGGTTTCTCAGCAAGGAGGAACTAAGGCGCAGGGAGTCTGAAGCGAGGAATCTCCCTTTCACGCCGCGTTCCGATGACAGACTGGATCTATACTGAAGCTCTTTACACTAATGATATACGGGAAGAAGGAGAATGGGTTCATTACGAGTGAATGGCGTCCATTCGACCTGGAACGTATATTTACGACATCCGCCACTACCTATACTTAGCCCCACGTCTTGTTGGTCTTATGGCGGCGCGATCGATGATCTTGCTCGCGTATTACAGCACATCCTTTCCATCGAATGATATGCGCCTATGCAGATCTGGGCTGCAAAGGTTGATCCTAGGTCCGTATGAGACTGATTGACAGGGAATCTAGACAACCCAACACTGTCGCGAGGGTATATAGGCGATAGGGGTGGGTTATACGCGACTTGCGAGCGTCAGAACGCGCAGTCCGGTGGGGATAGCCGAAGGCAAAGAAGGTGACATTGGTACAATTCGCCGAAACGGCTTAGACTTGGATAGGTTCAACGTCAGTTGGTCGCCTTTGCTCGAAACATGTGAGCGAGCTGTACGGTATATTACTTGGCGCGCTGAATCCGTTGGGCGTCCCGCGCGCCACATCAGATTCCCACTTGTACAAAGCCCTGACCTGCAGCCCGCTCGCGATATCGCGCGGAAAACACATTGTACAGCATCGCACCCACCGCTGGCCAGGTTTCTGTCAAAGTGGCGGCAACCCCTGTGGTATGTCAGTAATGATATTTCATTTTCCGTCCCAACGTTCCACTTCAAACAGTATTCGATCATCCATTAATGCCATCGCCTGTCGCTGACGCCATCTCGCCTCTTGCCACCACAAGCGACGACCACCGCGAATCCATGGCGGGTTCCCCTGTTCTCATTTTGCCCGGCGACCCGCCTGGTACGCAGCGTCCGCTGTACTCTTCGGCTAGCGCGCTGCTGGACCGCAGGGCGTCCAAGCCCAACGCGCAGACTCAGAACCCTCACAACTTTTCGTTGTCCATCCAGCAGGATTCCGACATTGGCGGTATCTCCGAGCAGGGAGGGCCCGCGCTTGTGTTCAACCAGGAGTGTGGACGCCAGAACCGGCGTTTGACGACGTGCGGTTTCCTTCCACTACCCCCAATAAGCGCCTCGCCCATATGTACACCGACTACAAGCATATCGTCGCGCAATATGCTCGGCGAGGGCTTCTCATCTTCATCAAGCGGAACAGATGGCTATATCACGGCGCCTCCGACGCCAAGCGATAGTGCATCACTGAACTTTCATTCTCCACCCACGTGGATTTCTATACCCCCGACTCCACCGCCCAGATTGTTCCGGCGCTCGGTGACCTGTGTCGCACGCCGACCACATTGCGCAGCGGTCTCACCTTCGGCCTCATACCCTACACAGTCTGACACCGATTCGTCCAAAAGCGCACCCAAACGGCGTGCCTCTGCTCCTTCCATCTCCTCCCACACGCGCAGCCGGCCATCCTCCGAGTCGTCTGCCTCCTTCGTCCCAAGAAGAAAATCCAAAAGTGGAGCAGACGCGATTGTGGCTGCCAGCCCGCTGCGCACATCGTTCCTTGAAGCCCGAAGCGCTCCGTCGGCCTTTCCGAGGCGCTCGCAGGCCATGTTTTCCATTGGTCATCATGTCAGCAGCGACCACGAAGACAACGGTGAAGGCAGTGGCTCCACGGAGGGGAGCACAGAGGCTAGCTCGAGCAAGAGCTCAAGCGATCAGAGCCACGACCTTTGGCACGGCGAGAAACAGAAGGACGATATCAGGAAATATCATGCCCTTATGGAGTTATTATCCACCGAAGTGCGATATCTGATGAACTTACGCGTCTTGGTGATGGTAAGCTTCCATCTCCCAACTTTATAATGGCTTATGAAACCCTCATAGATCTACTTACGGCAACTGCCCACCATAACCTGTCGAACACCCTCTGGGTCTACTTTTGGGCGAAGTTCCTCTTTCACTGCCGTCCCTTCCCGCTCCAACTCCCACACATACCTGCATAGCGCCTTGAATTCGTCTTCTATCACTGTAGCGGAGACCCTTGGATTTCAGCCGCTTACCGTGATCAACCCGGAGAAGAAGGACAAGTCCCTGCCTCGCTTCCTTTTCACCAACTTGGAGATCGACTTGTTGACTCGTAACGCCGAAGAGGTTCTGCAAATTCACGAACACCTTGTTGAAGAGATGCGTACAGTGATGACGCCGTTGGGTTTCGATATGGGGTATGATAGCAATGCATCTGATCCATCGCCCCCTTCGGAAGCTACGCTTGCCAATCTAGAAGCGGGCCTGTCCTTCATCGCCACAAAGTTTGCGACAGAGGTACACATCTCGCGGCTTTCGGTCATGGCCATACTAATATCTAGTCGTAGGCCTCTCGTTTCAATGCCTACGAGACGTTCTGCGCTGGCCACCCTGAGGCTCAGAATATCATTCGCAAAGTCCAGCACCAGTACAGTCTGGAGTGGGATACGTACGAGCAGCGTTGCTCGTCGCTCATCTTCGAGTTGCTTGGCCCTGAAACATCATCACCCGTGGAAAGCGGCGATGCCCCTTGTCCTTCACCTGTGCTCGCTGCGAATGAGAACACAACGATGACTCTGCCGCTTACCTCGAGGGACAAGAAGCGGCGAGCGTCGGTATCTTCTTTCGACGGGGCGGTGCGTGCATTGCGCCCCAAACATATGAGCGCTCCCTCCGACACTTCCACCCGAGACAAGGGGCGCTTGACGTTCTTGGACTACATGATAACACCCGTCCAACGCATCTGTCGGTATCCTTTACTGCTTGACAACTTGAGAACTGGTAAGGCCCTGCAGACCCTGTCTTCCCCGATGCTCTTGCGGCGCTCAGACGCTAACGTCATTGTCGAGAGCGCATCACAGGCAATGAAGCACGTCGCTGCTCGTGTCGATGAAGCTCGACATCGACATGACATAGCACAACGGTCTTCGTTGATCGCATCTCGAATCTCGCGAGCTACCCCTTCTCTATCCTCTTCCCAGACCTCCTCATCACGTTCCACGTTCCAATTCTTGACACCGCGTTTTCTCTCCTCTCTGGGTGCCTGTCTATTGGCGGGTTCATTAGATGTCATGCATCACCATTTGGCGAGACCCCACGCCAATATCAACGCCAAATATCTCGGGGCCTTCTTGTACCTAGGCGGCTATCTCATCTTGGTCAAGGTCATCAAAGGAAAGATTTACGAACCAAAGCACTGGTTCTGCCTGTCAGACTTCCAGTTGCATGAATCCGACGACGATGGTGGGTCGCGACTGGCGTCATGATTATCGGCGCGTTCTGACGTGTCCGTTAGCATTCCTTCCGTGCTCTTTCCGAATTTCGAGCAAGGGCCATCAATTCGAGCTTGCTGCCGCCTGCCAGCGTGAAAAGGAGGCATGGTTGTCAGCCATTCAGGAATCCCTCTCACACACATCGACGGGTTGGATAAACGGACCTATTTCAAGCTTGCAAGCGGATATCAAGAGCAGGCCTGCCTCCTTCGCCTCGGACGACCCATTCGATAGTATCAACCCTCTACCAACCATCATGTCCAATCCTGACATCGCCAAGAATGGGGAGCATCCCGAGATAACAGAGGCCCTACTCGCAGCCTTGGCGACAGATCCTAATCCCACTAAACCGCGGCCTAGCACGAGGTCTGATATGCCAAGCAGGCGGTCATCTACTGCGTCTGTGAAGGCCATCTTCGCCCCCATGTCTGTTGTCGAGTCTGACACTGTTGTCATTCGCCGTTCATCACCTTCTGCAAGGATGCATGTCGACCAGGGTCTTCACGATGTCATTTCTGAACCTTGTCTGACTGCCCGCTCTCATGCGAGCAGTCGCGAGGAAGAGCTGTTCCAGGCGCCGAGTATCACACGTTCAGGTCCACCCGTTCGATCGCAATCCTCACTGAGCATGTCGCGGCTCAAGAAACATGAAAGTGTGCGTGTTCTGCGACGAAAGAGTGTTGTACTCGACTCCACTATGTCGGATGCTGCTCAGCGGCGAAAGTCAGGCTTCTACGCAAAGACATTGACTGCACAGAAACGGCAGAAAGAGCTTAGCATCACTTCGACCAACTCGGATGGCGAATCTGCATTCTTCATTCCTGCTGACTCTGAGCATTCTCCATCCGCCCTTTCACAGTCTCCCTCGACAACAGTCTCGTTTCCGACATCCTCGACTGCGAGCAGTCCCATCAGCGCTGCATACGACGTCGAACGTGGCTCCCGCCCAAATTCCTTCGTGAATAGCGTCGGAGGCCTTTTCCGCTCTCAACCTTCCTCGCCAGTGAGGCCGATTACTCAATCCACTCCAAGCAAGAAAACCCCACAAGCCGAAATGCCAACTAAACTCTCCACGTCTACCTTGAAGCGTTGGATGAAGGGTCCTTTTCATCGTCGCACACATAGTGCTCCCGAAGACATCCAGTCAGCCATGGAGTCGCCAAAACTCCCTGATCTTTACTTCGGGAATGATTTAGAATTGACGACCACTTTGAGGCAAGTGGCTGCCCCATCACATTAGAATCTCTTGAGCTTCGAGACATTGTATCACAAGAATTAGAGCATTGCATTTGTACATCTTGAAATCATCATCATATACCACTACCTTATCTTCTAGCTCAATATCGGTGTATGTTCTGTAGATAAGTACCAGTTTATCGTATAACTAAGTTTACATGTTGCATAAGAATACAGAGTGAGTAGATGTACGAAGCACGATAGATACAGAGTAGATCAGTCCATGAGTCGCCGTCGAAGCCAAAATAAGATCTATACAGGCAAGGCTCATGGTATGAGGCCATGGCTGCGAAGGAGCACCTCCCATCTGAAAACGTACATTAGCCAGCCTTTCGTGACTTCATATAAGTTACATACTCGTTCTGTTTGAGATTCGCTTCGGCAAGTTGTCGCTTCAATTGCCTTGAGATGCAATCAGGACTCGACGACATTGATTGACAGAACTTGACAAACATATTTTCTTTTGAAAGAGAGTTTCGGGCCTCTTTCGTGCTGCGCAGGTCATTGGTCATGGCTTCCCATGCCTCATCGTCTGGGAGGTTGATGTCGTTGTACATGCCATCGAGCTCTTCGTTGAATGCCTGCAGTCGAGTCTTAAACACGTCTCGCGAACGGATACAATCCAACGAACCTCAAACATGATCTCCTTTTCAGTCGTAGCATCATTGAGAAGGCTCTTCATGAGCTCGCACTGGCGTCTAGCATTCTGTACCTCAGCTTTGCGCCGCGTGAGTTCTGCCGATTGCTTGGACAGTCAAAAGTTAGCAGAGAATCCCGCAGTTCAAAGCGATTTTTGCATACCTCACTGAAAGCGGTCGAGAGCTCTTCCAGAGAGCTTTGAAGGCGATCGTATCCAGTGAGACCACGCGTCAGACTATCATCAGCTTCGGAGATCGATTGAACAAGGGGTTTGAAGATGTCGGACCCTTCGGACGTGGATGCCCGTGTCGGGGTCTCAATAGTGGAAAACGGACGAGGACGACCCAAGGGCGTCCCTTCGCCTTGCCGTTGACCAATGAGCTTTTGCATTTCTTCCATTCGCTCTTGTGCTGCCCTCGTCTGTTGCTAGATTGAGTGAGGCGTAGCCACAAAGAAAGGAAGCGCACCAAGGGCGCCACATTTCTTGAAGGCGTGGACAACGCTTTCACAGGCGAGGAAGGTCTCGAGTGCGACTCCTGTCGTTCGGGGTTCCTCAAGGAGCGTGCAGTGTCGATCTCGACCCGCATACGCTTGACTGCGCGATGAGCAGAATCCAACTGTAGTATATTGGAATCAGTATAAGTCTAGACGTCGGCGTGGGCACGAACATCAAATTTCGTAGCTCGCGAGGTTTGCAAGAGCTGATCGGGCATAACATGCTCATGTATGTTGTCGAATGGTGTATTCGTCTCCGACGTCGGAGGCTCGGGACGAGTGAACGAAGGCGTAGCACGAGGTTGAGCTCTATTCAAGGGAGATCCCTGACTGCGGCGAACCACAGCAGGCGTTGCACCGGATTCTGAACGAGAAGTAGTTTTCTTCTTGATCGACAGAGGTTCGACAGACGAACCACCCGTCGAGTTTGTGGCGACGGGTCGCGGCGTCATTTCGGTATTCCCGGTTGGGTGGAACGGTTGACGCTTGCTACGGGGTATACCAGTGGGACGCACTGATGGTTGAGGGACTGGAGGAGGAGTTTCCTCCGCTTCAGAGTCAGAAGAAATGAAGGCGGAAGGAAGGAGATGGGAGGGTGGAGGTAACGGTGAAGGAGTTCTAGGGCCCATAGGTCGTTCTACAGAATGACGCGACAGCGATCTGGTCCGACGTGTAATCTCGTTATCTGCCGTCACTGTACACTGACTGGTCGAATCTTTGGAAGTCGACGCTCTAGAGACTGGCCGCTGTAGGGATTCCTCCGCTACAAGACCTTGAGAAACACCACATAAGCTTGGACCGAAACCTCACCTTCAAGGATGGCCACCTCCGAAGGTGAATGTGAAGAACCCGCCGATGGCGGCTCGTATTGGGTTTTGCTGTTTTTACGGGCCAATTTAAGCTGCAGCGCAAGATTGCGCTCTGATGCATCCATGGTTCGTACATCTCCCATGAATGAGTCTTCTTCGTCACTCACGTCCGTGTCCCTGCCCCGAGAGCTGGATCGCGAGCGAGAGGAAGCCCGGGAGTCGAGCCTACTGGTAGATCGCCCAATTCTGCTGGGTGGCCTGTCGTATACTGCTGTAGGAGCAGGAGACAGGCCCCGCTTGACACCTCGCTGAGGAGATGGATTCTTGGAGCCGAATGAATCGTCATCCATTGTTGACATAGTAGTCGCGATGGTTGAAGTAGACCGGTGGGAGAATCTAGCGAGGCTATCATCACCAGTGGTAGTGTGCGTGTATGTCGATGAACGACTGTTAGTCGACTTGGTCCTTCGGTGACTGTTGATTGAACCAGCGAAGAAGTCAGTATGGAACAGGTTACGAGAGATCGCATCGAGTCCGAATATAGACGCCTTTGTTCGAGCAGTAGGGGTGGATGGCCGCGAGTTTCTGCCCGTTCGGAATTCAAACAGACCATATTGATGTACTGTAGAAGAGCTATTGAGCACCGTGAAATCTCAGTAAACGCTACTTACTCGTCAATATGATGCGACTGGGGACTTTGGTGGTCTGAACGATATCCTCGAATATTTCGTCGGATGGATCAGCAGAGTTGACTTTATAGCGACACACCCCACCCGCCAAAGGTTGCACACGTATGCACGCAAAAGGAGGACCGTTGACGCCGAAGGGAATGGGGTCCGCCGCGCCGATGGCATCTATCTGAACGACAATCTTCGTCTACAAGACTAGTAAGCAAAGTAACGAGTGACGCAACCGAAAGCTACCTTCTTGGTTTCTTGCAAGAACGCAGTGCGTTGGTATACATTATAGTAGGTGCGTGCCGTAGTCACTCGGCTACTCCCACTGGGAGTCACGTCCATCTCATCCGACTGTAGCACGACCGACTGCCCAGCACGAGTGCGATATTTGGCTTGAGTTGTCCAAAGATTATGGAGAAATCTCTGTTTGTCTGTCTCTGTGCCAGTGGGATCAAGGTTGCCGGGCTTGACAACAGTCAGACACCTAAGGGGTCGCTGCGACCATCTGTCGCTGAGGTCTTGTGGCGGGTTCTCGAGGTAAAGATGGAACTCTGGGGAACACGTCAAGGTCAGGATATCAGATACAGACGTTGCTCACCTGGTCCTCCGACATCTGTTGCCGCCACTTCTGTGATGTCCATGACGCCCTTGAAGCTCATAGCATTCTTGCGCTTCCCGCTCCCGAGGTTGCTAGATTTGGTAGCCTTCTCCATGTCATCTAGACCTGACAACGCGCGACATCCTTTCTCCCCATTCCCCGGTCGCTTCACGATCAACAGTTTGTCGTCAAACAAGATCAGAGAGCAATGCAGCACAGTGGCCAGGCTTGTCGAAGAGGAATTAATTTGGGGTCCGTCAGAGAACACGTCCTCCACGTCGATGCAGTCAACGAATCGCCGAGAGTTGGAGAATAGGTCGGGAGGGAATTCTTGGATATGTGTACTCAAACAGTAGAAGATTGTCGCGCGTTTGGTCTGCTCGTCTGTTTCGGCCAATGCTATCTTGCTCGCTATCTCGTCTGCCTCGATAAGTTTAACGCGCTGGGGATCCTCAGGAGGCATGTGTTTGATCATGGTCCGGAACATTAGGGTATACCGGGGTATCCGCTGAACAGGATCCATGAGAAGCTCTCGTAGTCCAATTCGATTACGGGTGTCTGCTTCAGAGTATTTGATGCGCTAATGTACGCGTCAAAAGAGAAGACAAGTTGAATATAGACACACACGTCGATGTAGGCAGCAAACTGTGACGAGCGTTTCGACATCTCCCTCTCGAATATCATCTGCGCATCTTCTCGTTTTACGTAGTACTGTCTGTACTGCTCAAACCCCTTGAGTTGTTTGAAGTGGTGGAGGGCGACGTCTCCAACGCCGCCCACGGTTTTGGCTCCGTTTGGCGCCAACATCTTTTCCAGGTCCGTCAAAAACGCCTCGTTGACAGGGAGGAGATTGTCGATGTTGCCAAACAGGGTCTTGGCTTCGTAGGAGGGCAGTAAGGCCGTGTCTCTGCTTTTCGAGAATTTGCGCAAAGGATCCGCATAGTTTGTCTTCAGCATCTGCAGTCGCTTCACGTAAGAGCGCTCTGTTGAGACTAGCTCGTTAATGACAGAATTCAACGCGGATGAGTCGGTGAGGGCGCGCTTGCGGGTCATGCCGCTCTGGGCGCCAGTCAGATGTTGTGAGTTTGACAGTTCTCAGAGATTAACACACCGCGTCCACTGCCTCCGACTCCGTGGAGGAATTGAGGAGGTTCCCATCATCTCTCTCCAATAGATCTCCCAATGACAATACGAGTTCCTGGATTTCTGTAGTGGAGTCTAAGTAGCAAGAAAGGTCGCGTGATAGGCCGCGCACCATCCGGAAGCCTCTTGCCGCTTTCAGAGCCTTCCACAACGACGGCGCAGAAGAATGCCCTCTTGGTTGATGATGGGGAGGCGAGCTGATCTGGACGAGGTCGTATTTCATCGCCGGTTGCAAGAGGCACAACCTTTCTCGGAGACGCCCTCAGCGCCATCACGATGCTGGGCGGGGCGGGAGACGATGAGAGGCGAGAGTAGGTGACGGTTCAGGATCAGGGAAGCACACAGTAAACAAGGTACGATCACGTGGTTTGGTCCTCGCGCCGTGGCTAGCGCAGTTCGCCGCAGAAAGGTTAACATAGTTCGCGACAGCCTAAATGCACACTATTTGAACTGTTAAAACGCAGAGAGCTAGCATGCAACTGTTTTTCATGGCAAGATCGAGTATATGATACAAATGCAGTTGTGACGTCAAAAAAGAAGAGGTAATACAGTATAGTATCCTGACTGGTACCTAAAAACCCAAGCCTGCGGCGCAATCTATACGATGCCCGATGAGTAATGTGTGCGAGGAATATAAGTATGTATGCTGGCATTAGTGTTATGGGTAATCTCGGTCGGATTATTGCGAATGATAAGTAAGGTCGTGGGTTGGGTAATGCGAACGAAGCGACGGGAGTGAGCAGCATGAATGGCGCAAGGATGAGACGGGAAGATCATGTCAAGGCCGGATTGGTGGCAGCACTTGAAGCTGCGATGCTGCAGTGAGGATTATGTGGCCAAGGGCGGTAGTGGCGGCGTTTGAGTGTCCATTATCGGAGTCCCAGATCTGGAATATTCCGCGATTGTGGCTGTAGGTACTATCACGGAACCCGTTCGAGATGGTGCTAATGTACGATCTGTGTCGACAGTAGCGATGGTAGTGACGGGCTGATTGTGAGGATAATATGACATTCGATGGGTGTGTGAGAAGTCATAAACGGTGAATCTAGAAACACTCGCAAGTCAATGCGACCGAACAAACGGACAACACGGGTGAAACGTACTGTTCCTCCAATTGGCGTAGTTCTGGTTTGAGCTTGTCGAGATCGCTATTAGCCTTGCGTTTCGTATGGGTGAGAGGCTTTTCGACCATCAGAAACTCATCCAATTCGTGAGAGACGTCAAAGTTGGCATGTTTCATCTATCAAAGCCAAACTTAGCAAGAGTTCCGGGAAGGTCAGGCATGAAAAACGTACGTCTGGTACAAAAGGCGGCGAGACCTCCTTGTTCTCCAGAGCGTCCCAGTCGATACCTTTGAACCAAGGGTGACATCGGATATCTTGCATGCCTTGTCCATTCGGCTTGCAACCTAATCGAGAGCCGACATCTCGTTCTATGAACTTGACCAAGATCAGTAAGTGGCGAGCGTTGAAGTAGTAATGGGCGCCTACCCCTTTGATTGCGTTAACCCCGGCGGGGCTGAGACTGGAGTCCTCGGGAAATTTGAGCGAGTCCTTAAGGATTGATTGGGTCATTTTATCCGCGTTCCTACCATCAAAGGGCCTGCGGTGGAACAGGAGTTCGTAGGCTGTCACGCCTAGACTCCACCAGTCTATCTGCCACGAGTAGCCCTTCTTCCCAACGACTTGCGGAGCCATGTATGCCATGCTACCAGCTATGCTCGTATGGAGGCGTCGTTCCGAATAATGAATGGCGACATTGAAGTCCGTCAAATGTGCATGACCGGCAGCATCAAGTAGAATATTGTCAGGTTTCAGGTCACTGCAATCAGTGTTAGGTGGCTGATGAACGTTATGTGGCGCATTGATTTATTACCGATGTATTATGCGTTGTCGATGGAGGTATTCCAGTCCACAAGACAATTCTGCGACCCAGAACTTGACGACGTCTTCAGAAATGCGGCCCTTGCGCTCCAAGTGGACTGAAGTGGGTGTAGGTCAGAGATGAAAGAGTCCGGATGGATTGGACGTACAGCGCAAGTCCCCTCCGAGCATGAGATCCAACACAAAAAAGCAGTTCTCATCGTCCTGGAAAGCATAGCGCATATTGACCACGAAAGTATGGTCTATCTATTTGCAAAGGACTTATGTGAGCGATGAACAGCTTTGGCTGATGACGCCGTACCTCCTCCAGTAACCGACGTTCTTGGACGACATTGGCGACAGCTTTCTGGCGGATGCATTGGGCTTTCTCGATGTACTTGAGAGCATATAGTTTTTTTGACTTTTTGTGCTCAACGACGCGGACCTTCGTATATCAGTGGGGAGTTCGCGAAGCTCAATGGCCGCGTACCTTGCCAAAGGCACCTCGGCCTACAGCGCGATGCAAATCAAAGTGGTAAAGGTTGACTTCGCCTTCAAAATCGACGGGTTCTGAGAAGCAGCAGCCCATGGCGAGGCGGAGCTACTGGAAGAGACGTAACGGCGTGAAGGAACCAAAGTGTGTGTACGAGGAATATATATGACGGTTCAAAGGGCGGGAGGTGGAATGGTCATGACCGGAGGAGACCAAGAGGGGCAAGGTAGATGAAGCTTCCATCCGTCAAACGCCCTTGCCATAAGTTCATTGTGCCCAAATTGATACGTTTCCAAATTGGAAACAAAGAGTTACGTTATGTCTGACCCTGACATGCATACCCCGTTCCTGATGCTGCTGCCCAAGCTTGTCCAAGTTGCAACTGCCCACAGGACACACGCTTCTCTCAGTGATCACTACGCACTGTGTGTTCTGCTCGGATTCAAGTGGTAGAAATAGTGCCGGAATTGGCCTCTTTGTTCTTCTTACAGATGGAATACTTCTCCTGACGCTAACTTAGTAACCGTTTAGCTATAGGACTCACTCGCCGCCTCATGTCCTCCTCATGTGGTCTTGTCTTTCATTCCTTTGATGAGACCCTACGTTCATCGGCTCGGACCGCTTGTTTTTAGCTTGTCGAGTAACAAGCTACCCTGTCTTTCGGTCGGCGCGCGTCTTCGCCCTGCATCCTCTTGTTCTGAATCTGGTCTCCATCTCCATGTGCTCATCCCCCGCCTTTGAGCTTTGTGCCTCTTTGGAGCTCTGAATGTTGGATAATCTGAGATCTCCAGGCAACATCAACTGCTCTAGAATACCTGGTTGCATTACTATTCTCCACGAGCTCTCTTTGCCGCATGTGGCGTTGAAAGTCTTTGGCCATATGACGAACTCTCGAAAAGTGTTCTACGATGTTCGCGATTCCGGGCTGATCGCAGTCCTACACCCTCAACCCGGAACCGAGCGTCAAGCACATTCGCGACTCAATGGGGCGCTGTATTGGCAACGAGCACTGCGCGCTCTCGATACTTATCCTCCATGCACATATCGAGACTTGAAGCGTGCCAGAATAGAGTACAACAATTGTACGTATTCTTACACCGGACTCTGACAATGTGTAGTATGTACAAAAGCGTGGCCAGCACTGACATTGCCGCGCATCACTGCACTGGGCAGATCTACCACCCAAACACACTGGGAAGAGTTAAACTATAATATCAGAGGAAGAACAAAGGCCACATACTCTTCATGGATCTCGATACCACCAATTTCGTCACGCCTCCTTGGGTCAATGCGACTTACTTGATTGGCAACGTCGTCTGCTAGTGATGTGGGCCCACAAACAGCGACAGCCAATCCACTTCCAGTACCCTTCAATTCAGCGAGTACTCGTACAATAGTAGCTTCCAGCATGCTTCCAACCTTGGGACGTCCAGGCGACAAAGAAAGGCCAGGATGGTTGAAAGAGTCCTTGGCGAAGGGGAACTTGCCAACGACCGCTCTAGTGTAGAAGACCGAGATCTTGACGGGAGTGTACACACTCTGCTGGATCATAGCGAAGAATTGGGGAATCATTGGCACGAGCGCAGCTGGAGACGGCGTCAAGTATCAAAGAGAAATGTTTGGTCAAGATACCCACCAGGATCTTGGACAGTCCAGATCAGTTCGATCATCTTGACTCGGCTTTCACCCTTGAGGTCCTTGTGAATGAGCTCGTTGATACCGGCGAGCGCATAGGTGATTCCGCTACCGCCCACCACGAAGACAACTGCAGAATTGCTCGCTGGAACAGCGTGTCCTGGGCCACCTACGATGACATAGTCAGCCTTCGCTTATGGTAAGAAACCAGCGATTGTACCGTATGGACCGTCAAGCATGACCGTAACGTTGCGTCCAGTACCGGCTTCATTGTATCCATCGCCGCTACGAGCAATGTCGTAGAGATTGTGAGTCCATCCACCGACTTTCTTGATCATGAGAATCATGCCGTCAGGTCCGTTAGCGGCGCTGGCAATAGTGAAAGGATGAGTCTCCGCCCAGCCCAAGAGTCCCATGCCGGTAGACAGAACACGAAGACGGACATGCTGACCAGCCCTCCATCCCGCGTTGATCTGTGGGATCTCGAGGCGCGTGACACCCAACTCTGGGATGGGGCGAGCGATGGCTTTCTGAACGCGAGTCTTCAACCAGCGCAAGGTGAAGTCGAAGGAGTAAAGCGCAATTGCCGCCCAAACGTATGGCTGACATGATGTTTTGTGCATCCAAGCCTAGAATATGAGGATCGGGGATAAACCTTGATAGGTAAATGGACACACCGCCGCAAGAAGTAAAGAAAGTCCACCGATGTGGCTACCAAGGAAGATGTTATACGCCCTTTTCCTCCAGATTTCGGTCGAGAAGACGTAGAGGATATCACAAGCAATCAAGCCAGTCAAGCCCCAGTAGTTGGCTGGTTCAGCGATGCTTTCCGAGAACGTTTCGGCAATCAGCCACTTGTAAACTAAGGTCTATCGTGTGCATATTCATCAGAGATATATATATGGGGTAAACGCACTGTAACCAAGACCGTGTACATTGATGGCAACGACCATAATCATACCCGCGATGCGATGCATGAAGTTCAGCTGGACACGAAGTTTAGATGAAGGTTGATGAGTCTCGAGACACATGCCTTCTCGTACCCCATCCCCAGGAAAGGTCCGATGGCGTTATTCTTGCCCGCAAATGCGAAGATGAAAGGTAATTGAGCGATGCCAACCCATCCTGTACGAACGGGATCTGAGAAAGGATTGGATTTATAGAATGTTGGATAGATCCACGCCGCAAGATAGAGGAGACCGCAAATGACTTGGGCGAGAGAGAATCCAGGTAAAAGTCGCATCGAGAGTTCGGAGGAAAATCCTCGCAGGAAAGCAGGACATGTGGGCACACGGGTAGGATATTCCACAACCATTGGACCACCCTTCTCGTCAAGACGTTGAATGTGAGTTCCGTGTTGGTAGTATGTATGGGATTCTGCGGAGGAGCCGCCGCCACTGGATGGACCGTGATCTTGGGAGATGTTCACGATCCGAGGCGATCCATTGAAGGAAACATTGCGAAGGAAATGCCCTTGAGACCATTCCGACCAGCGCAAAAGGCGGGCACATATCCGGGGGACCCGCACAATGAACAGAACCGCAATCAGGGCAAGAACAAGGAGGGACACATGATAGACGAGAGCCTGCTCATCCACACCAGGTTTGGCGCCAGCGCCAGAGGGAGGAGCGGCTGTACCGGTCGCCGCAGAAGAGGCGTTAGCGGAAGGGGCAGAGGAGGACATTGCAACTCAGAAAGAGTGGGCGGCTGATGCTCGGAAACAACCTAAGAAGCCGCACGAAGGCTACCAGAGCTACGTTCGTTTTGGAGAAAGACAAGCGAGGGAGAGGTGGGGGGGTAGGCAAGTCTAGACGCGGGGGTCCTTATGAACAACATGATCCCAAGTGGCTCCAATATATGTAAGCCAATATCCACCGAACCGCGGCACGCAGCTCGAAAGTGCAGCAACGCAGGCTGTTGGCAGGCTGCGCAACCTGGAAGAACCCAGATCGATCAACTCCAAGGACCAAGGTCCAAAGTCTTCCCTGACTTTCCTTGACGGGTCGGCTTTGTCCGTCGTTCTTGACCCAAGACAGCGGACGTAAAAGCAGCCGCGACCCAGCAGAACGGCCGTTCTCAATTGATCAACTCCTCCAAAGATTCCAACAGTCCTCTGTACCTCTGTACTGTACTTGCTGAACGTTGTTGACAGAGCCTGCGTGAAAGATAACGCGATCAGCATGATTGTCGGCTTAATGCGACCGTACGGCTTCCTTACCCTGCGTCTCCATGTCACCCAGCACCTTTGTATCCAGGACGTCCATGAATGAAGTTCGCGCTGTTCGTTTCCTTGCGCTGCCAGTACACTTCATGCCCTCAGGAAGGACAGCAACTTCACTGATCAGGTTCCAATGATCACCTCAGTGTCTGGTATGATCCCAGTGCTGCCGAAACCTGGTACAAATCATCGATCTTCGCGCGCCACCAATGTATGTATCCATGCTCCCATGGTCCGCAGTCAAAACAAAAAGAAATCTATTCACTGCATTCGCACAGTAGACCATTCTGACTCCGACGTCAGATGGTGGCCGCCAAGTCTTAGACTAGCGGGAGAGAGCTCGTACCTCGGACGTCAAGTTGAAGCCCTGGAGTTGCAATCTCGATGTCGAGTGAGTACAGTCTGAAGTTTGTCAATTTGGACTACAATTCAACTGAGTGGCGCACTGGATTGAAGCACAGAGTGTCTTGTGTCATGTCGCGGATAAACGACCACTGCACAAAACCGTACTCCAGCAACTTATCCCCTCACCCGATTCATTACTGTAGCGGTGGTCTTCTGAGTAGAATTAGATCGAGAGAGCTTGCCAGTGTGTACATCATCTGGAGAACATCTGCACGGGAATGGTAGGAACGGGGAGGGCTGCAAAAATATGTACACGTCGTGCCCAGGTATCAACATGGACGACCAACCTTTGGTCTATGTATGTGTACTGCCATGCGACTCAAAACCTGAGGAACTTGCAGCAGTCGGGAGAGCGGAAGCAAACGCGGTCACGGAACTCGGCCCGAGAAACGGTAGCGTTTTCTTGTACACAATTTCTATCAGCCTCTGTCAACACCTTAACAATTCCTCTAACGACAGACGGTAGCCGTTGCCCTCGCCTATTGACTGTCTGCGACTTGGCGCTGAACGTGCGTGAATGACTTTGTTCTGCACGTGGAGAACGAGTCAGAGATGGTTTTTCCAGCGGACCAGCCCTAAGTTGACCACCACCACCTCCTCTGTTCGACTGTTCTCCACCAGCATGGCGAGGGAAAGAAACATTCGGACCGGCCCCATTACCGCCACATTTCTCGGTACTGTCTCTGCTGCGCCGTCTAGCACGCGCCGCCATTCGGCAATGACTCTGCGTTTGGGGGGAGACCTTTGGATGTTCGACTGTGGAGAGTCGGCACAGATTCAGCTTCAACGGAGTACGCTGCAGATGGGGGATATTGAGAAAATCTTCATCACCCATACCCACGGTATATACACCGACGCTTTGGTTCATGAACGAGACATTGACCGTCAACGCAGGCGACCACATTGCTGGCCTTGTCCCCCTCATGTGCCACATTCTGGATGGCGCTGGTGGAACGGCAGAGGAGGGAGGCGTCGATCCCCGTCTCAGAGCAGACGCGAACGTCAAAGTATGGTCAACATTTACTGTGCCTGCCATCTCGTTTTGACTATCGATGCAGCCTCTGGAGATCTACGGCCCCTTGGGGACACGCGCCTACATCCGCAATTGTCTCAAGTACACCTACACTGCTCTCGGTGCTCCCTACGTCGTACACGAGCTTCGTTTCCCCAACGACCCCTTCAACGACTACACGAATTTGCCTCCTCATCGCCTCGAACACACCGGGCGCAATATCCAGATGGAAGACGGCATGTGGCTAAGATTCTACGACGATAAAGTCGTGTCGGTTTCTGCCAGTCCCATTCGCCATTCCATTCCCTGCGTAGGCTATGTCATTCAGGAGGGCCTTATTCCTGGCAAGGTCGACCCGAAGCTATACGTCCCACACATAAGACGGACGGGTGATAGCATGCGGCTCATGACACAAATTCAACTGGGAAAGAGAGTCACACTTTCCGATGGTAGTGTTCTCGAGGGCCCCAAGAAGAGGCCCGGGAGAAAGATCGTAATACTTGGCGATACACACAATCCTTACGCTATTGCGCCAATCGCAATGGATGCTGACCTGCTTGTGCACGAGGCCACCAATGCTCATATCCCGGACATGCTTCTAGACAACCTCAGAGACGAAGACACATACGCTTCCGTCGAGGCTCGCGCTAAGAAGCGCGGGCATTCGACGCCACAAATGGCAGGTGCATTCGCACAGCACATCAAAACGCAGACACTCATCCTCAATCACTTCTCCGCGCGATACCCTGGTGACGACGATGTCAACGAAGACGCTGCGCGCATCATGGGCGCCATTCGCGATCTGGCAAAGAGCAAGTTTGACGGAGAAGTGCTCTGCGCGCGCGACCTCTGGAGCTACGACGTAAATATTCCAAAAGAATGATAGGACAATCAATCGTCGATGTCGTCTGGGACCTCTGATAGCTCACTACTGGCGTCCGTGGCCTCCCCCTCCTCCATCTCTTCTCGCGCCTTCTTTTTGCTTTTGGGGTCTTCTTCCACCTCGCCCATCTCGATATCCTCTGCCTTCACATCCGCGAGCAGTGGCGGCGCTTCCGGTGCAGGTGATAGCCGCGGAGTGGTGTCCACCGTATCCTTTCCGGATAACCGAAGTGCGCCGAGATTGCTGACAATGGAGTCGAAGGATATCTTTTGCGTATGTATCGCACGATTGAGGGTTTCATGTTCCGAGCGGACCGCCACGATGTCGTTCTCAAGGGAGTGTATCATCCTATCATGGTGGAAAATTAGAATAGTAACTAGAATTAATCGAATGGCACACTTCTCCAACTCGTAACGGCTAGGTAGTGTGTTGATCTTCTCCGCTACCAAGTCATATTCCATCTTCCGCCGCCGGAGCATTTGGGCGTCTTCGAGGGAGCCTTTGAGCTGTTCGATTTGACCAATAAGACGGCTGTGTTCGTCATCTATGCTTTGCGTCAGTGTGTCCGTACACGCATCGCACAGTCGACGCACCTATTCTCTGGCGCTCCTTCTCATACTCTTCCACCTGTCTCGCTTCCGCTTCACATATCATGGCGCTCTTCGATAATGCCAGCCTAAACGACTCCAGTTCCACCAAGAAAGCCTCCCTCGCATCTTTGGACGCGCTTTCGTTATCCGAATCCTGCGTTGACGACACATACGCATGGAATTTTTTCACTACGCGACGTAGAGGTCGATCGTCGTTGTATATTCTGGCATGTATGATAGCATCTACGCCACATTATAGTCAAATCAAGAGAGAAGTAGTAGGCTGTACCTTCCTCATCTTGAGAGAACTGGGAAAATTGTTGAGGCTGCGGTGTTGAGGCCATAATGTATCAACTGACGCGATGTGATGGCTGGAAGGAAGAACGATAGGTGGCTGTGCAGCTGCCGCTTCTTGCTCTTGAGTCTTGACCGCGACGACCTCTAGAACTCGAGCCTGACTTCGGCAACTCTCTGTGGTGTAATGTGGGCCATAAGATAAGCCTATCTGGACCCTCTGTGGCAGCTGTCTTGATCGTCTTACCCTTGAACTTAACGCAGGAATCTATAGTCCCGGACATCAATCCGACGCCCCATCTTGAATACATGTATCCATGGATGATTACAGTCGGGTCAATTCCGTGATGACAGACTCTAGATCAAACGTATGGCCACCTATCTTTTATCTGGCTATAACCCTTCCAAGCAATGTCACTTGCCCAAGCATGGGTTGCTCTGCATCTTAGTTCAAGCCTTCTCCTCGCAGAACGCCAACTCATGTACTAGAGCTGTTTTATGCCACCTAAGCGATTGAGCCAATTTATGTGTCACCGGATTAGAGACCGACCAGGACATAATATGCCATGATGGGCATCCATCCGCTACAGTCTGTAAGGTTCGTGGTGACCTATCTTTGTAGGTGGAAGCGCTGGCGGTACGATTGAGGGCACTACGAGGGAATCCTTCCTTTGACCGCATGGCTCTGTATTTGAACCTTTCGTGCGCCACCTTCATCTGTACCGCCACCTTCCGCTTTCCAGATATTATGTTCGAGCTGACTAAAGGTTGTCCCGAATCGAGTCCTTCTACTGAGAGCGCCTTCGCAAACGCGCACTCATACCATGGTACGACAGCGAGTACACAGGAAGTAAGTGAAATGGGATGCTAAGAAATGACTTGCAGATATTCAAAACAAGTACATCGTTCTTCCTGCGACGAATATTGACTTCGACATATTACGAGGAGTGGTTCAATAGTCTTGTAGGTTGTTCTATACAGTACGTTGAAAATCACAGGTATACAAGTTACATACATAAGATAACAGATAAGTAGAATAGAGCGAGGCCTAAGTCCAAATAATAAGCAGTTGCTGCTTTATCCCCACTCGTCCGGTACGAAGGGAGTGACCAGTTCATATGTGTCCTCATTCGTTCTCCGGTTATGCTTGTTGTTTTTGTTTCCTCGGCCCATTGCCTTCCTGAATAGCCTGCCCATCCCACTTCGCTCAGACTGCTCTCCCATGTCCATTCTGTCAAGGCTGGGATAACACGTGTCCATCATCTTGGACAACTTGCGGAAACCAGACGAGTGGTCGTTTGAGTACCGGCGAGACTCATCCAGCGCAGCCTGGAGATACAGTGCGAGGTTCGGAAAGGATATGGGGAGTTTCGGATAAGGTAGAGTTGCGGTTGAGGGTATAGTGTATGTTCTTGAGATGGGCGTATCCGCGCTATCTCGGAGCACGTTTGGCAATGACGATAAAGTATAAGACCATGGTAGGATTTCCACATCACCGTTAGTATATTTTCTCGCTCCAGGTATACCGGGTGGGCATGGGTGGTCAATCGTGAACCACACAACAGTGCGCCAGTCCATCGAAGCGGGATGAGTCTACAAGATAATTTAAATTGAGAAGGGGCAAAGACAGAACACGATCCATACCCTTATGAATTGTACAACCGCCCGAAGATGCAAGTCAGTCTTGACAACGGCCAGTGCCTCTACTGTTGGCTCCATTCGTGTTCCAGAGAGTCTGGCCATGAGCTTCAATAGATGTCGCCAACTTGGCGCCATAAAATGTAAAGGAGGACATCGACCATAGGGTAGAGATATGATGTTGGGCATCACATTCTGCATCGGCTGTGGCAAGGGCGTTATTGCAGGAGGAACGAATCCTATAGCTGTCCTTCGGTCAGTAAAGATGAACGATTGAAGTTGTCATGTGTACCCACAGACGCCGCGTAGCAGTTCCTGGTCGACAAACTGATTACCGCCTGTCACCGGTTGCTGTTCTTCAGTGTCTTCACTGACTGATGAGAGTGATGAAGAAGATGGTAATGGCGCGCTGGACGCTAAGGAAGCTGCATCAGCGCTGGCTGGCCGCGAGCTTGGTGCAGATGATGGTAAAGGGACCTCCGACGAGCTCAGGTACGAATTTGCAGAGCCTGCAGAATTGCTACGATAGAGTTGCTGGGGGTCTACTGACAAAGAAGACTCTGTCGATGGAACAGGTGGACTCCGCTGAGTATTGGGAGACACGGCGTCGATATAAGCCGGTGGAGGTGCAGGCCCCGGAGCATTGATTGTCGGGAGTGCACTACCATCGTTGGCTCTGAGCTTCTCCATTTCTTCTTCTGCTGCCAGTTTTCGCGCGAACGCTTCATCAAGAGATAGCGTCGGTTCCGAAGGACCAGCTTCAAATGATTGTCTCGACTCGTTCTCCTCTTGTGCAGCCAGTTGTCTAGCGAAGGCCTCGTCAGCGGATAGGTGTGGTTGGGACGCGTCTGGAGCTCGTTCCTCTTCCTCAGCCGCTAAGCGGCGGGCGAATGCCTCGTCATCTGACAATTGCGACTTTGTTGACCTCCAGCTTTCGCTGCGACTTGCCGATGGACCAGATGCGGGGAGAGATGCACCATTGGAAACGGCCAGTTTGGACGAGCCTGGCTGAGCCATGTATGACTGCATGTTCCCAGAGTTGTAAGAGTTGTTGCCGCTGGGACGCAGAGATTCCTCAAGTGCACGAGCAAGATCTTCTTCTTCTTGACTTGACAGTTTTTCGAGAAACTGGGCTTGCCGAGTAGACTCTTTCCGCGACAGTGTCAGGGCTGCCTGCAGTTCTTTTGGGTCTGTGGGCGATACGGGGGAGTCGACAGCATCATCAGGTCGAGGATGCTGCGGATATGAAGGGTAAGGGAGTTCTGCAGGGACATCGTTAACCGGAGGTGGTAGTGGGGGCACAGGTCGTGGAGGCACTGCTGGACGGTCATTGTAACTTGAAGCGTCGTATGGCCACCGCGGTCCGTCAGAGGTCGCATGCGGTCGTCCTCGCAGATTTGGTGGAGCAGTCGGCAGCTTGCTGCTGAAGAAGATATCGGGCTTGTGGATCGTCGGGGGAACATAACCTGGGCTGAGCACGGGCGGATGTGGGCGCGTCGGCGAGTAGCTTGTGCTGGGCTCTGGCGCTGTTGCTGATCTAAATCGTCTTCCATCCCGCGAGTCGCCGCTCGGCGGATTGTACGGCCATGCGTCTGTGTTCGCCGTCAGCTAGCATTGCTGAGGTCGACATACACGCCTACCGGAGGCATTGTTGTAGGAGTACATTATCCAATGCTCGTCGTCGTCGTCGACAACAAAGGCAAGTCGCCCGTCAGCGCTGTCGTAATAGTCGCAGCTTCGACTAGTGGTTGATAGGAAAGGGTCCAGCGCCTGGCGTCCGAAAGTGATGATGGTAGTCCGCTAACCACGGGCGCTTAGGACAATCAACTCGCATTGTTGTGTTGATCGTCGAAGATCCAAATCCACCATTGAACAAAACAACAGGCAATTGCCCTCTGGTTTAATGCCGCTCGAGTGATCTAACGACACACCCTTACAACTGACACGATCGACAGGCAATCTAAATAACGTACAATGCAGGACAACGAGAAGGATATGCTAGGATAGTAAACGAAATGGGATGAATATGCGTGCAGCTTGTATCAGGAAGACAAGGGAAATCGGTGGCATAGGTGCGGAAGAAACGTATGAATGAAATGCAACATAAAGGAACGTGAGGGACGTGTGGAATTCATGAGATGGAGTGTGATGCAGTGACTTTGGTAGCACCAGGCATGGTGCTGGTTTTGAAGCCGAGCTGGCGCATGACAGCTGGGATGCGAGGTCAGATCACGAAACACTAGCTTTCTGTGGTCGTGCACATACCCAAAAGGTCCGCCTTTTGCAGAGGCTTCGACAGAGAAGCAGAGAAGAGATTGTTTCCGTCACCGGGGTCCGTACCACTGTACGCGCTGACAGCAATTATTGGCGTGTTGGTGTTCTTGCTGTTAGTGCTCTTTATGTAGCGAGCCGCCCCTTCGCCGTCAACTAAGAGCTGCCATTGGTCCCATTGTTTCCAGATATAGAGCAGCGATTGACTTACGAACTGGCATATGGAGATCCATCAAAATACAGTCGAATTCTGTGCAACAGTCAGTAAGATCTTGTCACTAATAAAATGCGAACTCACTAATGTCGCCCATCGCAACACTAATAGCCTCCGAACCGTCCGCGACCACAACACATCTACAACCCAACCTAATGAGTAAAGTCTCGAGGATCTTCGCAGTGATAGGATTGTCTTCCGCAAGTAAACACGTCACAGCACGATCATGGGGATCAGGGCCCTTCCTCAGGTCGATGGAGTAGACAGACGACGGTGGAGTCCCAATAGAACCATGGCCAGAATTCCATGTCTCAGAGCCTGAAGCGTCTCCGCCGCTTGACACTGATGCAGTGCGCAACCGACTGGGCATTGAATTGCGCCTATCGACGCCATCCATGTGATTGAGCTTGAAACGATCTACAGGACCATATTCAGAAGGTTTGCGAACATGTCCACCACTTCCGGGCGTACTGTTTCGGGACGGAGATGATGCTATGGAGGACGTCGAGGTCGCAGGGGAAGGTGGATTTGTCGGTATCGCCTTGTTTGGGTCAGACGTAGTGACAACGCTCGGAGGCTTCTTCAGCCGTGTCGAGAGACTCCGGCGACGGCTATGCAGACCAGTCGTCTCGGAAATCGCGTGTGTCAAGGGAACCATCTGGTCGGTCTTGAGTTTCCTTATGACATCGTCGTTGGCTTGTTTTAAGACTGGCAAGTTTTTGAAGCTGAACGATCCAAAGTCATCGCTGGTCGACGGCGTTACAGGTTCACGACCGCCCATAGGGATAGGCATTGACGGAGGCGGCATCGATGAGTCCACCACTGGACTGTTCTGGGAAGATTGCCCTGCGACTGCGACTTGCTCGTCATCGTGGAACAGTTGAGGGATAGCGCCACGAGGATCAAAGTAATCTGTTGACTCCGGATCAGTGACCTGAGGGATGAATGCAGCTTCGGTCGAGGTGACTTTGTCCCACTCCAGGTCGTCGAAGAACGGGTGAGCCTTGACCTCCTCAGCGCCTTGAGACCCAAGACGGACAGCGGGGTTGATCGTCATTAACCTTTGCATGAACGCGTGCGCCTCGTCAGAAAACTCGTACCAGTCCTCGTGCCAATCGATGATACCCGAAAGGATGTTCTCGAAGACACGCTCTGGCGTTTCGGCGTGGAATGGTGGAATACCATAGAGAAACTCGTAGGTGATCACACCAAGAGCCCACTGAGAAGTAACTGGTCAATACAAGTGGACGAAAGATGAGGTCGAGCTTACCCAGTCGACAGCAGCGTCGTCACCACGCAAACCCAGGATGGTTTCAGGCGCAAGATAATCTGGTGTACCGACAAACTTCTGATCACCTGGTGGTGTACCACCCTGCGAGTTGGAATTAGAATGAGAATGAGACCGTAAGTCAGTTGTGAGTTCCGTTGCGAAAGACTGCAGAGGACTGTCATTCTTTCCGTTCCTTCGTGGATAAAATCCCACTACAGACTCAGAACCGCTAGACTCGCTGACATCATCTGTTGAGGGAAAATAAGGCGAGTTGCCGACACGCGGTATTGACTGGGTCCGCTGGGTGAAGTACGAACCTCCGGCATCGGCAAAGACTAGCGGAGACGACAAGTAGGCAGAGTCGATGGATGGCGGACGTGAGCGGGAGTTGTACCTCGTGTAGGGTCTACTGAGCTGACTTTCGCGAGTCTGACGACCAAGTAAACCAATTCGACTGAGACCAAAGTCCGTAAGTTTCAGATGCCCGTGCTGGTCAATGAGAAGGTTGTCCGGTTTGAGGTCACTGAAGATAGTTCTGATAAGCTATACCTCTAGGGAAGTTGATGCTGGACTTACCGATGTACGACCCCACGTTGATGCAAATACTCTAAACCAAGCACGACTTCAGCGACATAGTTCTTCGTCCATTCCTCCGGAAGTGACCCAAGAGACTTGATCAATGCAGCACAGTCACCGCCATTGAGATACTCCATGACAAGATAGAGATTGTCCTTGCTCTGGAAAGTGAAGTACAGTTTCGCGACGAACGGCGAATCTGATTGCTTCATCAAGATCATTCTCTCCGCTTTGACGTTGGTGATTTGATTCTTCGCAATCATGTCGGCCTTTTTCAGGACTTTGATGGCGTAGTAATCCCCAGTGACTTTTTTCTTGGCCAGAAAGACGGAGCCAAAGGCCCCCTTGCTAATCGGTTTGATGATGTCGAAATCTTTGATTGAGGTGGGTTGTGTACGAGTGAGCGGGTTAGCAGAGGGTTGTCGGGGTGATAATGGTACAGAAGAGCTGGAAGAATGATTGACGGTGGATTGACGTCGATGGCCTCGTTTCATGGACCGTTGGCGACGAACGCCGTCGCGAGGCATGGCCTGAGGTGACGCGGGAGGAGTAGTCACCGGATGAGGATCGAGTAAGCTGGATGAGGATTTACGCGTCTTGACGGTCAGTGGACCGGGATCCAGGTTCATAGCAGGAACTGCATCCTCTGGAGAAGGAGCGACTATTGGTGCTGCGCGAGCGAGAGGAGAAGAGATGGATGATGGTGTGGAGGAACGCGTGTGCATTGGCCATGCAGGTGGAGGAGGAGGAGCTGGAGGGGGTGTGGGAGGGGCAGTTCTGGGTTCAGGTGAAGCAGTGGGCATGGGGGAGGTCGAGGCCATAGGCGTCGGATCAGGGGAAGAAGAAATGTCTCCAGCAGTCGAGCGTGCGTACGCATAGAGGGATGTCGTGCTGGACACATCATCGATCGATTGAGAGAGTTCTTCGGGCTCAAGGCTGAGAGGCTGACGGCTAAGAGCATCCTCGTCGCTGTCGCTTTCACTAGAACCGCTGCTTTCCTCCAGAGTGGCCAGATATGCACCCACCCTATCCTGCGCCTCGTGCCAGATTTTCTCCGCATAGCGAATGGTGTTCTGCATCCTCACGACGTTGTCGATTTTCTGACGCATCACCCTCTCTGCATCCTGAACAAGCATCCCAAGAGCGTTGTCCTCTGTCGTCGGCTTGGACCAATTCCTGACCTGTGACATCTTACGCTCCGAAGTCGGAGAGAGTAAGCGCTGGCGTTCAATCGGCTCTTTCGATTCCTCTTCCTTCAGAGAGGGAACCGAAACTTCGGACGCAATCTGCAGTATGTCCTCCAGCTGATCCAGCAACCGTCGCTGCATCTTCTTGACGCCGAACTTCTGCATCTTGTTGACGCGGAATAGTTGGAGGGGCGAGGAAATGATGGGTGAAGTTGACGGGGAGAAAATGGGCTTTCCGCGATAATACGGAGTTGACACAGGCGAGGACCTGTCCATGGCGGCACACAGATCGCGGATGGTATTGCGAAGTTCGGAAATGGATTCGTTACACTCGGATATCTCTGCCTCGAGACGGTGCGTCTCCGCACACGTTTCGCTATGCTTTTCAAAGTACCACTGGGGGATTTCATTCTCACATATGCGGCAGAGAATGGGATCGGAGCATATTGGGTCGTTGAACGGGAAAGGAGCGTCTAACGGAGTTTGTCTGGCGGGCTCGGGAAGATCGGTCTCAAGCGGTGGAGATGAGGGTAGATCTTCGGGATCGATGTCCCCCGCTGCAATGAGCGTGATGGCAGGAGAATCGTTCTCGTAGCGTGGAGAAGCGATAGGTTTGACAACCCACATGGTATGAGTGGGCTGGCCGTCCTCGCGGTCGATCATGAGCATACCCTTACCTTCCATTCGCTGATAGAGCGTCTGACCGATGGGTGGTTCTCGCTCCTCGTCTCGTTCCAAGCGAAGTCTGAACTGCGCCTCGACCGTATGAGAGTCGTCCTCCATAAGACGTTGGGTAGCGAGCTGGAAGACATGAGAGTCTGCGGGGTGAATGAGCTCGGAAACTCGGTTGCCAATAAGTACATCTGGATCTGAGCTGTCGCGGGATCAGAAGGATCTCAATTGATAGCGAGAAGAATCCATACCCAACGACGATACTCCAAGCATGATTGACCCAAATGAATCGATCGCCATCCAGACTCAACTCAATTACAATGTTCTGGTTTTGGGCAGTCTCTGCTTGGAGACGTAACCTTTCCGTGGCCAAGACCCTAGCCGATTCATTGCTCTCCTGGACCTTAGATGCGCCACGAGGGGACAGTTCCGTGTCTTTGGGTGGAGAATTTACCGGCTTGCTTGAATCATCTCGAGGCCGCCTGTTTTGACTTGTCTGCCGAGACATGCGAAGTTTATGTTCATCTTCGGGGTTCAGTTTGAAACCCTCGAGTTCCATGTCCCCTCGGCGCGTCGTGGGTGTGGGAGCTGGTGGTACCGAGTCGTCCGCCGGCTTCATGACAAATGTCAGCGGCTCGTCCAGTTCATCGTCGTCATCAAAGTTCCAGAATTGCTTTTCGGCCTCCCACCATTCAACCACTCGACTAAGGCCGGCGATAGCTAGTAGCACCTGGACATACCAGTTCCGTCCTTGCCAGTCGGGGTTTTCATCCCACGCTTTGCCAATGTTCTGAACCCTTTGAACAAGGGACTCGCAGGCTTTCGGCTGAGCGGTGAGCTGAGACACGGACGTGTCTAGAACATCCGTCGCCACCCCAATTATCTCATATAGGGCCGCCATGATGGGATCAATGGGGTCGTCCACGATAATTCTAGAGGAGCGCCGGTTGGAGGAAGAGGAAGGTGGGCCGTAGTCAGCAAAAGAAGCGTGTGTCTGCAAAGTGGGCAACGGGGATCGCGAGCGTGAGGTGGAGCGGGAGCTCTGGCCGGAATGTGTAGGACGAGTAGGGATATGTATGGTCCGTGATAGTCTTCGAGAAGGGCCCTGTGTGGACCAAGTTGGTGCAGCTACTGGATTGGCCTGCTTTCGAGTCAACGGGGCTTCTGGAAGAACGATGACAGAACTTGCGGGACTGGAGGCAAGACCGCCTGATGATACGGATGAGCTCAAGGGTCTGTCCCAAGGATTGAGTGGTTTCCTGGACGTTCCGGGGCTCATGGATGACGAGGCAGAGGCTGGGCAAGAAAAGTTGAGCAAGGCACACGACGAAGGAAAAGGTCCCAACCTTGACGGCTATGCCGGCTCCCAAACTCGAGTTCCGCCTCGTATCCGCCGTCTGAGCTGGACTCGTCTGCGAGAAAGTCCGCGCGGGGATCGGCGGCGTTGTACAGGTAGTGGTCGTAATCTCCTTGCTGGGAGTCTCTATCTCGTTCCCGGTCCCTCATTTCGCGATCTGTCTCATGATCTCCCTCTCTGAGCCGCTCCTCGAAAAAGACGGTGATGTTGTTGGTGACACGCTGCAGCTCCTTGTCGCATTCTGCCTTTGCAGCCTTTAGCCTTCGGGTGACATGGCGTCGAACAAAGGGCATCGAGACCGTGCTGGACCCGCCGCCCAGGGCATTGTTTGAGTTGGTGTTGGCGGGAGGTGCGGGCGGGGACAAGACTGATTCCGGGGTGAAAACGAGAGGACTGGGGGGCTGGCGGAGGTGGGGGTGATGGTGGCCGGAATCGGACATGGAAAGGACCGTATTGCGCACTGGCCAGGCGGGAAGGAAGGCGCGCTACGCAGAGATGAGAAACGAGGAACCGAGACGGCGAAGAGAATCGAGCGTGATGGCGTGGTGGTTGGTTCACGAAGACATTGAGGGCGAGCGGTGGGCGAGGTGGCGACGTTGGCCCGACGACGACGATGGTGGTCGGGAGCAAGGCAGAACAGGGCCAGATTGAATGTACATAAGTCAGCAGGATTACAATTCATTTCGGACTATTCATGCATGCAACTTCATGCAATAAGTATCTGCGGGTATCCTACGACTCGCTCTAGCCTGCTCTAGTACTACGGTGGCAAGATACGGGAGGCTCTCCTGCGCAGTGCCAGACACTTGCCAGACTTCTTGCTGTGACTAGCTGTGACGTGATCACTTGACCTTCATGCTCGCCACCATCATCTCGCGCCAGCTACAACGGCCAGCGAGTCTGCGCGCATTGTCGACCGGCAGGGCTGCTTGGGACAACTCCAGCGCAACTGCAGATGCCTACAACATCGTGGCCGAAGCGGCCGACGCCGCCCCAGCAACCCCCAGTGCGCAATCTTCCGGAGCGGCGTTTCTGCCAGTGCTGATACTTCGTTCATTTCAGAATTGGAGGTGAGACAAAGGGTACTGCGCGAAACATCCACCCTGCGCCCGTTTCCGGCAACAAGCGTGAGCTAGCCCATCCACATATCGCTCACCATGGGCTGACCAGCCCTCAGGTCATTCGCCCTCATCAGTTCACTCTCCAGTCGCGGAAAAAGCCAAGAACGTATCGCCCGTCAGTACCTCGCGTTGGCCCTTCAGTGAAAGAAGCACGCGAGAAGGATCTCTTCCACCAGCTCAGCCTTGATCCTGTGGACTTCGCGTCCACGCCGAGCTTGCTCAACGAGTACCTCACAGCTATGGGCAAGATAAAAAATCGTCCTAACACGCAACTCACCCGCAAGAGTCAGCGCCGCCTTGGCAAGGCTATCCGTCGCTCAAGGATGATGGGCATCATTCCTACCTTCAGTCTTCGCCAACAGCCACTTGGAAACATGCCCATTATTCCTCAGAGGAGCCAGCAGTAGGCTATGCGTATACCAGAAATCCATCCTAATTTCTGCCGTCTTGCTCAATGGCGCAGTTGTCCCACTCAGCTTGAACAAATTCAATGACCGTTTTCAAGCGCCATCTGCTCAAGAGGCGACTACATTTACGCTACACAATCACCGAGCGTGTCGCAGCAAGATAAATGATAATGTAATATTAGACCTCATTATAAGTAGTTGATATGCTATGATCCCTCGGTATCGCTGTCTCCTCCAAGAAGATTGCATGTCCCGATGGCCTGCGCGCAGTCGGGTGGATCCTCGATAGCTGCATACACTTGCTGGAGTGAATCCGGATTTGTAGTCTGCAAGTCAGAAAGCCACCGCCTGCTAATCATCCAACTCGCAACACCCTTCGGTGGAAGGTATAGACCTTCCTTATGCCGGCCGGCAATCCGCGTCTTCTTGCGCCTGGTTTGTGGCTCTCCATCCGCGGCCGCCTCTATATCCAGAACACTGTAAAGACATAACAAACGGCGACTGCGCCACGCGTATCCCTGTGCATATAGCACGTCATTACCATCTTCGCCGCCGGAGTCATCGGAAGACATGCACTCCAGTTGGAAAGCACCATCGAAAGCAACATGGTCGAAAGCATGGACGCGAAGCCTCGCGTCGGCGCGATTCGTTAATTTCTAGTTGTGAAAATCAGTCGTGTGCCAGTCGTATCCATAACAGTAATCTTACGTTCTTCCTTCGTGAAGTATGTCGGGAGTGTTTCGCCTTCCGATCCTCGCGCTGCTTGTTGTGCAGCGCCTCGTTCGCGTCTTTCTGGATTTTGAACTTTTGACGAAAGGTGGTAAAGCACTGGTCAAAGGCAGAGTCCAGATTCTTCTTTGAGAAGTCGGTGTCTGAGACCTTGTCGTATTTTTGCCGGTTCTCTTTGATGTGGGCAATTACACGGGCCTTCATTCGCGCATTGTGTACGGATTGTTTCGGTGTCTTGTCCCATACAAACCGTATAGGATCGGATTCGCCAAGTTCTTGACCCTCTGTATAGCTATCAGGAAGATCCTTGCTGCTCGGGGTATCCATAAGTTCCAGCATGAGTTTCCGCATCGCGTGCTGCAAGGCCAGTCAAGGAAAGCTAGTGGAAGGTATGTGAGATATTCCTCACATGAATCGTAAAGCATTGTTGGTCATGGTGATTGTTCCTACGCTTCCTAGGCCGCCGTTTGGACTCGGAGTCGGATGAATCCGAATCGACATCGGACTCGGATGCGTCGCTTGTATGCGACGTCTTGCGCTTCTTCTTGTGCTTCGAAGGTGTGGCCGGTGTTTGGCTGGGCGTGTTCGCGAGGGCGGGTTGTAGATGAGGGGAAGGAGACGGTGTCATTGACGAGGGGGTGTATTGCATGTGAGAGGTAGAAGTCCCCGGGGTATTATATTGCTGTTGGGACGGGGCTTCAGATGGCAACCGGTACGCATTGTGTGCTTGGTATAGAAGCGGAGAATTGCCATACCCCGGAACGACCGCGGATTGAACAAGAGGAGAAGGGCCCGGCCCAGGAGATATGTCCGGAGGAAGACGATGTGTCGACACACACATGGGAGGAGGCAATGATGCGGCGGAGACTGCAGGAGATCCATTGAAGGGTGTATGGGAAATGCTTAGAATATTCCGCAAAGCGCCGATTTCGTGGCGCATTCCTAGAAGTTGCCGCTCGACTTCGGCCTGTCTCTGAGCGTATTTGGCCTCCTGCTCTTGTTCCCAAGCCATTCTCCGTTTCCTTTCCAGCTCTGCGGCCTGGTGCGTGGTAGCCACAAGCTTCATTAGCGCCTGTATACTCTGTGGAGGCTGCGGCTGCTGTACTCTGTAAGCAGATATGAGAAGGTCCGCAAGGTTGGTAGATTGGATGGGAATTGACCTGGCAGGTGGGAGGGATTGCTGGGGTTGGGCTATCGCGTGCTGTAGCTCGCTCCGATGCGGGACATACTGCTGTTGTTGGGTGCCCTGCTGGTAGACCTCACCGGGAGGCAAGGTGGCAGGCTGTCTGCTGCGCTGGGGAATGACATAGGAAGGATTTAGGGCGTCTGACAACTCGCTGGAGCCCATTGGGCCAGATCATGAATGAAGGAGAAAAATGACAAGTCCTCTGTTTGCGCGTGCTTGCGGACAGGCGATCACTTACGCATTGCTCTCGACGCGTCACCTTCAGCACTCTACAATCATGGATGAATTTATGGGCGGCCAGTTCCCTATGCGCGGACCCGGGACGGGGGCCGACGCAACCACCCCAGACAAGTGCGTCCCTCTGCTCGCTGCTCGCGACGACGACGACGGCTGACCACACTGCACAGCGGAGAAGTCATTCACATCTCATCTCTCGCCCTGCTCAAGGCAAGGCGTGCTTCAGTTGCAGTTCTGATTGGCACTGAACGAGTCTTAGATGCTCAAACACGGACGCGCTGGTGTCCCCATGGAAGTCATGGGCCTGATGCTGGGTGAATTTGTCGACGAGTACACCGTTCAAGTCATCGACGTTTTCGCCATGCCACAGTCTGGCACCACTGTCAGCGTCGAGTCTGTGGATCACGTTTTCCAGGCAAAAATGCTCGACATGCTCAAGCAGACTGGACGGTGCGTGTCTTTGCCATCGTTCGCTCCGCCTCTATTAATCTGTTCTAAAGACCAGAGATGGTTGTCGGCTGGTACCACTCCCATCCCGGCTTTGGCTGTTGGCTATCCAGTGTCGATATAAACACCCAACAGGCAAGTCTTTCTGGTCTCTTCCTCGTCAATTCTAATCTATCGCGACAGTCATTCGAATCTCTCAACTCGCGCTCGGTCGCTGTGGTCGTCGACCCCATACAATCCGTCAAAGGAAAGGTCGTCATTGACGCGTTCCGTCTCATCAACCCTCAAACCGTCATCGCTGGCAAGGAGCCTCGTCAGACCACCTCCAACATCGGACACATCAACAAACCTTCAATACAGGCCTTGATCCACGGTCTGAATCGACATTATTACTCCATAGCAGTCAACTATAGGAAGACGGAGCTGGAGCAGGCAATGCTGATGAACCTGCACAAGCGGAACTGGACAGAGGGCTTGCGGTTGCGTGATTTCCATACTCACAAGGAGGACAATGAGAAGGCCATCAAGGTGAAAATCATTCTTGTCGCATTTTCAGCGCCCATCTCATCCCTTTTCTTAGTCGATGCTCTCGCTTTCGGAGGCATACAACAAGTCGGTGCAGGAGGAATCGACGCTGAGCTCAGACCAGCTGAAGACGCGTCATGTTGGGAAGCAGGACCCCAAGCGTCATCTGGAGGAAGCGGTCGAAAAAGCCATGGGAGACCAAGTTGTCCAGACGTTGGGAACCATGCTGCTTGCTGAGCTTTAGTGCAAATAGACTCGTGTATTGTATATCATACTGTGCCAGTAATCTACTTATTGAAAGTTAGCATGTGTGTGACATGGCGTTACTGAACTCTCCTTAATATATCCCCATGATGGCTGCTGGAATTTCGCCTGGTATGCTCAGAGTCAATCCTGGTTCATATCTTTGACGTTCGTTGCGACAGGGCAATTCTGTAAGTCGCATGGTCGAGGTTGCAAAAACTACTAAAACCGCTTAGATACCAGCCGAAGCAAAGACTTCACTGAACTTCACGATCAAGTGCAGGTACAAGACCCATGATATCGCGCGACTCGCATTTACTCAGCGACAGACATAGACGAGTGTCAATCTGCTAGAGTCCCTGGAGTCATTTCTGTCGACGTTCCAGCGGGACTTGTCTGCCGTGTCCGGCCAGATATCCGAGTTGCAGAGTAGAAGCAATGGCATCGAAAACAGACTCAAGAGCCGTCGGGTACGTATTGTTATGCCCTCTCTGAGCACTCTTAGACACCCCGCAGAAAATTGAAAAACCACTGTCGAGCCTGATATCCGACATTGCTATTCCGCCGGCGTTGGCTCGCCTCATCCTGGATTCAAGCGTCGGAGATCCCTGGATTGACGCCATTGCAGAGTTCGAAAGCAAACTGGAAATGGCAAAGAACCGTTCGCGTGTGAAGGCGGCCAGGGATATTGGAGAGGTCTCGGAGGGCCTGCGGATAGTGGTACGTGGCTTACTTTGCGTCAAGCTCACTGCTGACCGGCAGTATTTCTAGGCCGCTGGAAAGATCAGACTATTCTTCCTCGCCCTATTCAAGCCCATACTCAAGAGCGTCACGACAAACATTCTCGTCATACAAACTTCCGTCATACTCAAATACCGTCCGCTCTATACCTTCCTACAACGACAGGCTCCCAATGTGGCACATGAAATACAACGCTCGTACGTGGGCACTGTACGCACTTACTATGAAACCGGCTTTCGTCGTTACGCGCGCAGTCTGTCCTTGATCAAGGTCAGTCACCGACCCTCCCTTCGTTCGGAGCTGTCACTGACACGCCAAAAAGTCGCGTTCAATAGAGAAGTTCGAAGCCATTGGATCCTTGGAACGACCTTCGCCACGCGAAGTAGACCTTCAGAGACTCTCTTATGCCAATATAGACGGACCTAGCGTTACTTTGGCCTATATGGCAGACGACAGAGCCTATGTAAGTGTAGAACCTTTCTCTGCGAGAATGGTACCTGATGCTATTCCAGGCTGAACCTGTCGAAGCGGTCTTGCGATCGCTCCTGCTTGTATTCATGGACAACGCCACGGCCGAGTACACGTTCCTTAAGACATTCTTCGCGCCAGAAGCCACGCTGCCTACTCGAGAACCAGATACTGGCCTACTTTCTCCGACCTCCGTAATGTCACCTCCCAACGAACGCGAATCTGTATCAGGATCCGACTTTGGAGGCACGCGTCTTTCATCCTTTCCAACATCTATATCGGCTGCATTAGCAGTGGCCAAGGAGGAACAACAAGCTACAGATGCCTTATGGAAGCAGGTGTTTGACCCTGTCCTACAGTATATCCAGGTAAGTCATCGGTCCCGTCGTATGTGCAAGTTTTATCTCATCATCGGTCAGACCTTCGTGAACGGAGTAGCAGAGCCTGCACCACCTGTGGTGCCTTTGCTGACAATGATCCGACTTACGGAGGACGTTGCGTCTGAAATCGAATCTCGCTCATGTCCTGCCGCCGTCACTTTCATGTTCGGTCTTCGTTTGAACTTATGGCCTGTGTTTCAGAAAGCTATGACGGACCATATTGAATCAGTTAAAAAATTGACGGCCGGGAATGCAGGATACTTTTCACGGGCGGCCGTCTTGAATGAGAACGCTGTGATGCACGTAAGTCCTCTTGGTGTTTCACTCCAAATTAGCCTGAGATTGTGAACAGGTATGCCAACATTTTGTTGTCCTATTCAACTCCTTCGTCGCCTTGACTCAACAAGCAGAAGAGACGATGATCTTTTCGAAGTGATTCCCGAACTGGTCATTCCCTCCCGCGCTAATACAATCTTCCTACAGTCTTCTTCGACTGCGGCAAGAACTCGTCAATTTGATACAGAAATACACCAATCAAGTCTCCGATGTTACCGCAAGGGCTTCCACACAGTCGACCATCTATGAATCTATTCTACAAGGCCTTTCGGTCCGTACCAGTCCCATATCGAGCCCTGCCACTAACATTATTATGCTTGTAGAAGGGAAACCAGCTGGCAGCGCATCCCAAGTTCCAACAAGAGCTTGCGTACTGGTCCAATCTCGAGGAAGAAGCGCGCAGAAAGATATCCGTACAGCAAACAAAACCCCGTCGATAAGTCTATAGATATATACACGGTTCTGAAATACATTACATTATTTTTGTCGTTGGTAGATCTTGGCCAAGAAGCCGGTGAAGACCTCCTTCTTCAACGTATTCTCACCGCCTTCGGGTATGGTCTCGATCATCTCGTTGAGCTGTTTGTACACCTTCTCCTCGTATTCGGCATATATTTCGCGCAGCTTCAACTCCTCGTACAGGGCCTTCACCTTGGCCTCGCACTCCTTGTCCTTGCGGCCGTAGTTCTGGTCGAGAATGGCACGCTGCTCAGGTGTGGCTTGAGCGAGCGCGGTGTTGATGCACCATGAGCATTTGTTGTCGAGGATATCGGTGCCTATCTTGCCTATCTGCTCTGGCGTGCCAGAGAAGTCCAGGAAGTCGTCCTGAATCTGGAAGTACTCGCCAATAGGGATAAGGATGGATTTGGCAAGCTCGTATGGGCGGATGGTGGAGCCCGAAAGAGTGTACTCGGTGGGAATGTGGCACACATACATAGCGAGCGCGACGGGGAGGTAGAAGGAGTAGTAAGCAGTCTTGTAGATGACAATGAGACTGTGCCTATGAACAGACAGGACGTCGATCAGGGAGTGATCCGGAGCAGACGGATTGGATGGCAGACATACTTTTTGAGCGAGAATTTGCTGAGATCAACCTCATCCTCGGGAGCAGTGATCAGGTCAATCAACTGACCCATTTCAGTCTGGTAAGTGGTTTCAAGGAACAGTTCGAGGAGGTCGACGTAGTACGATTCTGCGCGGAAGTGCTTCTTGAGCAGGAAATAGATGGCAGCTTCGAGCATGAACCCATCGTTGATGGCGATGGAACCAACGCGAGGGACGCGATACCAACACGGCTGACCCCTGCGTGTTATGGAGCTGTCCATCATGTCGTCCGAGACCAGGAAGAAGGCCTGGAGGAGCTCGACGCCCCAGCCAAGGACGGCAGCTTTCAAGTACTCGTCGTCGGTCAGAGCGCGCCCTTTGAGGATCTCGGCGGTGTCGACAACGGACATGCCGCGGTTGAGCTTGCCTCCAGGGACATTGTAGTCAAGATTCTTTAGGAAAGGATAAGTGAGCAAGCAGAAAGAAGAGCTCATTACCGGCTTACTCTCTCGTACCATTCTGCGGCATCCTTGGGCATACCCTCGGCATTGAGATGGTCAAGGAGCTCCTTCTTAATGACCTGCCAGGCGCCCTCGAATTTGGCGCGACGAGCAGCTTTGTCTGAGGACATGGCGAGCGGTGGGCGGGCGGTGGACGTAGATCGGGTGAGAGGAATGGGCCCACCACTCGATCGATCCACTCTTTTATGTTTGATCGGAAACTCCTTGTTCGCTCGAACTCAGGTATGTATGCAACAAGTTTGTAATGTCCGATAGATGAGTACCGATTTTCGACTCCCGAGATCCTGATGCCAACAGCGGCGACGCGATGTCCATCGGCCACAGTCTATTTATTGACAACACCGCTACCCACACCGACGCCCGCCGCGTCGTTCACTGCGGCGACTGCTTGAACCTGCTCTGTTGTCCTAGATGGATGACCCGAACTCTCTGGGGATATCCTTCTCCGCTTTCCTCCCACTCGCAAAGATACAGCGGGTCTATACGACTGATATACTAGTACATACTACAAGAAGCTGGGGTACACTCTGGCGAAGCGAGAAAGCGAATGCTTTGTCACTGGCCCGTCATTATTCATGTCGCCGAAACGAGCTGAGCTTCCCAATACCGGGTTCGACAGCCATCCAAGAATCAAGTCTTCAACATTTGTCAGCGCTGGCTGGCATTGCACTGATGAATTTGACGCACCAAGAAATCTCACAATGAACAACCGCTCTCTGAACGTGCCTCATCCTCTCCCTGCGGTATGAGCAGCACCGGCACCATCACTATGCCTCGTGGCGTCCCCGCTCCCTCTGGTAGAGAGACCGACTTCAGCGCAATCTGCTGCTCCATGTCGTATATCCTCTCCTGTCTGCACTCGTTCTTCGCTCCTCGCAACACGACGGCTATGATGCACACCATCAAAACCAGTAGGATACAGGGAAGAGTGACCTCCCCATATGGGACGAGTTCGATGATCTCGGAGGATGATTCAGTATCTGTTAAGGCTGGGGGCATTTGGTGTGGTGCAGCCTCGGTGTGGTAGTGGTCTGCTGTGAAAGGCAGTCGTACGAGGAGGTGGATGAGTTTGTTTTTCTCAGGTCCGGGCTGGTCAAGGAGGCCCTCTGGGTGTCTGGACTATATAGACCGGTGATGTGGATATGACTACAACGATTCACGCTTATTATTGCTGACTGACTTATGAGCCATATCATGATTCTGTCTCGGAGCTGGCCGCCGGCATCGTCTATTTCATGGTGAAGGCGACTTTTCCCTTTCACGGTGGACTTCTCACCAGACGCATCAAGACATACACTCGTAAACGACAACATTGGTTGCGGAGGCTTCACACATATGTATGGTGCCCGCTACTTATCGTGCAAAGTGACACTGACAAGGCATTTCCCGAGCGGCGTGAATTGGCGGGAATGAGTTCATACCCAGAGTATCATATCTCTTGGCCAGCTCTTCGCGGTGAAGTTGACTCCCTGCCCGTGCCGAGGCCGAGCGCTCTCAACCTCAGCCTCAACATCGATATCATTGTTCTTCCTGGGTGTTGCAGAGGCGAAGAATGTGTACGAGCTGCCGCCTTTGCAAAGCCATTCCGATGTCGGGATCTCAATTCAAAGGTCATCTTTCCGAGTTCCTTCACGGTCCAGGAACTTGATTCATCCCAAATTCTGCATGCAATCGCTGGGGCTACGCTTGTTTTCGGCTTCCATTCTGTCGTCGGACTCGTGTTCTTCAAGAGGACTAGGAGTATAGTGTACCCACGAGCTCACTGCAGCTGTACGCACCGTCACGAGCACAAAACGTCTTGCTAGCGCCGGATGACTCGGATGATACCAAAAATGCGGTCTCTGGAAATGGAATCATCCGTCAGTCCCGTCCATCTGGCACTGCTGAGGCACACACACAAATTACAATCTCATGATCAATGACGATTCAGAACCTTCAACAGAACAGCCTGAGAACAGCTGAGAACGGCAAACTTTGAAGCGCACCAACGTACCCTGACCTACTACCCTGACTCTTCACAGTAAATGACGACAGCCATAGGTGTATCATGTTCTTGAATTAGGCTAGTGAATATTGTCGGCCTTGTCCGCAAGTCTGTGCCGAAGCGTTGATGATAGAAACGCGGCGCGAAGATCCAGATCTCGATCACTGTTCAACACTTGTTCCGAAGTTCCACCCCAAAACTTCCGCTTTGCTTTTGAGTTGCTTCTCAGTGCGACTGTGAGCAGGTATGGGGTCATCTGGGACAACAGGTCCATAACACCGAGGGCAGTCACCACAGCAGACGTGAGCGTCTACCTTGACACTCCAACTTTCCACCACTTTCCGACATTCATTTGTGTTGTGAATGGCTCACAGGTACAAACGGGTGTCCCTCTGTGTTTAAAGGCTCGTGCCACCCACACTGAAAAGAGACCAACAGCTGAGTGATTATCCATGAGGAATACCGATTGATACATCCTGATACAGTAGGATACACAGCTTACATACTGTGGTCTGACACAAGTCACCAGGTCTCGACGCGCGCATGCCAGTGACGCATTCCCTTCTATCAGAGCGCGTCGGTATTTTTTTGTCAGGTCGCGCACACTTCACATTTGTCATTGATCTGTCGGGTCCGCCTGCAACTCTCTGCGTCTATTTACTTACTGGGGAAGTCTGGGGTTGTTGGGGCCCCACGGCCATATGTTTTATTAGAATGATGGCATGTGGCCACACTCTATGATGCTCTATGAGGACCGCCAACCGCTCCGCCTGGTCCGAACGGTCAGACGACGTCAGCTTCTTTGGCTATACTTTCCCGGTTAGAAGAATTTCTCCACGCGCATTGTCACCCCTGCCAGAAGTGCTCTTCTGTTTTGATCTATGCCCGGATGTTGTATGCTAGACGTAGATATAAATTGGGCGGTGACTTCTCTTCTTTCCCAAGGCTCCCTTCTTGTTCCTTACCAGAAAGAGCACTACTGACATGGCGATTACGAGGACTGTCCCAACCAACCGTAGGGCCATTCTGCTCTCGATCTTCATCGCCTTTGGAGGTGAGAAGACATTCTTTAGTCTCGTATGTGCTGGACATGACTTCCCGCCTCAGGTTTCCTATTCGGATATGACATTGGTATGCCGATTCTGCCACCATCCATCTCCCCCTGCTCATCTCCTCATTCTCCTCCCATCAGGTGTCATCTCAGTATGTACCATAACTTCGCGAGGCTCGCCGCAAAGCTTACAAAATTCTTCACAGGGATGTCTTATCATGCCAGACTTTGTTCGTCGCTTCGGAGTATTTGACGCATCCACCGGGGGATATGTCTTGGATAGCAATCGCCAGTCAATCATCACTTCACTTCTCTCGGCTGGGTACGTCTCGGTGGTGGTGCCCATGCATCTTTACTAACATATGCGACAGAACATTCGTGTATGTCATTTGGTGGTTCTTTACTTCAGGAACTTCAAGTAACGGTCTCGCAGTGGTGCGCTCGGACAAGCCTTCACGTCTGATCGCTTCGGAAGGCGGGGTTCCATCTTGATTTGGTCGGCGATATTCACAGTGGGCGTGGTCATCCAAACCGCCACAAACACCTCCATCCCCCAAATATCAGTTGGGCGATTCATTGCCGGCCTTGGCGTCGGCGCGATGTCTGCTATCGTTCCGTCAGTGCCTCAATTCATGGCTCTCCTTCTCCTTCTGATCTCATCACAGACTCTACAACGGAGAGACCGCCCCCAAGGCCCTACGTGGAGCTCTGTTGGTTCTATACCAATTGCAGATTATCATTGGGTGCGATTTTTCCCTTTCCACAATCGCGGTGCAGAAATTGATCCCGCCTTAGCATCTTCCTGAGCTACATTATTGATCTGGGCACTCACACAATCAACAACTCTGCATCGTGGCGCATTCCAGTGGGACTTCAGATGTTGTGGGGTCTTATCCTCTGTTCGGGTATCTTCTTCCTTCCTGAATCTCCGTACGCCAAATCTCCTTCATCAGATATCTCTGTCTGCTGACTGTGCCATAGTCGTCACTTGCTGGGCACGAACCGCACCCAGGAAGCGCGGTCGGTCATTGCGGAATTGAACAGCGTACCCTTGAATGACCCACTCGTTGAGGAGATGGTCGAGGAGCTGATGTTCGGTATTAGAGCCGAGAACCAGGAAGGAAAGGCGACTTGGTTGGAATGTTTCTCGACGAGGAACTTCCTCTGGAAGCGCACGCTCAATGGAATGATGTTGCAATTCATTCAACAGCTCAATGGACAGAACTTCTACTGTAAGCCTACAGTCATTATGCTTGACCAAGTGCTCACAATCCTTGCCACAAGATTATTACGGTGATACTTTCTTCAAGAGCGCCGGAACCCAGTTGTCGCCCTATGTCATCCAGACTATCTTGGGTGCTGTCTCTGTCGTTGGTACTGTTCCTGCACTGGTTCGTGGCTACCCCAAGAAGTACGGACACCAACTGACAATGCATTTTTCAGTATCTTATCGAGGCTTGGGGTCGTCGGCGCTCTCTTCTGCTCGGTGCTATATTGGAAGGAGCGTGCTCCCTCATTGTACGTTTTCGTGCCTCAATACACAGATCATTGCTGAACTGATGATAGGCTGGTCTCGTTGGGCACTATACTTTAGCGCCCGCTGGGACACCTCTGAATGAGCTGACGCAACGCAACAAACGTGGAGGTGACACTCTCATTGCGTTTGCCGTTTTGCATGTGTTCTCTTTCTCTATCTTCTGGGGACCTGTACCGTTAGTATCTGTCTTTCTGGTCATCGAGCTCCAGCTCACATCATGAAACAGATGGGTGTATCTTGGTGAATCCTTCCCTCTTCGCGTCCGTCCCAAGGCCATCGCCTTAGGAAGTGCGACCAACTGGTTGTGGAATTTCCTGCTCTCCTTCTTTGCACCCCGGATTGCTAAAGAGTGCGTGACTTCCTGTGATTGGAAGTCAATGCTGATGAAACCTTAGTATCGGACCTCTCATTCTGCTGATTTTCTTCGGCATGTTGACGTTCGGTGAGTCTCACTCGCTACTATGGTCTTCAAATACTGAAACTATTTCTAGGATGGTTCTACGTATACTTCTTCATCCCTGAAACGAGGGGACTCAGCTTGGAAGAAGTTGATGAGATGTACCGCTCTGGTGTCAAGCCATGGAACTCGGCAAATTGGAAGCCACATTTACATGACCACGTTCATGATCACGAGAAAGGTTCGCAAGTCGGTGTTGAAAGGACCTCTCAGGAAGAAAAACTGTCTGCCTAAGTAGGTCGCCGTAGGTGCGAGAGTTTTCGCGCTCGCTGTAACATGTACTTCTATACGATACGACGAATTCCCATTATCACAAAACTGTTGTGTGCGCATCTCCAGCCCACAATGTTGGTAACTTGAATCTATCATACCATCACCAACTAGAACAGTCTGTGTCGTATTGATGAACGATTACATGCCAAATAAGAATAATAGATTGTGTGATTATTCATGATTAGTCTGAGAGCCCTATGATAGACGAACGAGGTGGAATTCAGTGATGCTCCTTTTGCAGAGCAGGGAACGAAGCCTTCAGCAAGCTACCGTTCTGCTTGCCAATGCCGAGCTTGGTCAGAACGTCTATGACCTCGCCCGGACGACCCGCGATCGTGCGTTTCTTCGCCGTCCTAGATCGAGTCTGCGTCAGTCGACTATCACCTCCTGGGAGAGATGGTCCATGATCAAGCGTGGAGATGGAGGACGGTCGACCCATAGCTAGAGCGGGATTTGACATGCTACTCCTTCCTTCCAGAGCGTCCCTCAAATCTGTAACGCCAACAGCTCGGGTAGAGCGGGCGAGACTCTGTAGAGACATGTTCTCGATGTGCATGAGAGCCGGAGATATCTTGAGAAGTGGGGAGACACCATCGCCACGAATGGTATTGTCGTAAGACTTGGATCGTTTGTATGCTGTGGTAAACAGTCAGTTGCAAATCCACATGACGTATGATCCGGGACGCACAGTCTTGTAGAGCCTCAGTCGCAGTCCATTTGTGAGTTAGTCTCTTGCGAAGACCCGTAGAGTCAAGGCCAGTCGCGTCCTGGACATTTGGACTGGTAGCTAGCAGCGTAAGAGCTGCGTTGACGTCTACGCCCGACCAAGAGACTTCCTCCGGAGTAAGAGGTGTCGAAAGGAACTCAGTAGCGAGTTGCGCGTGATGATATACGCCGATTTCCAAGGAGGGTATAGAGGGAAGCTTAGATGTTTCCGGGGTTGCGTTCAAAGACTGATCCCAAATTAGTACAGACATAAGAACTTGGACATGGTACCCACTTTTTCGGCGAGATCTGCAAGCTCGGGAAGATCCCATTGCGAGCTCAAAAGCAGCCATATCTTGGCAAGAACGACCTTGATTGCATTGTACCTCCGAATGGTGAGTATGTTCTGCTCTCCATCTTTCTGCGAGCTAGCGTCTAAGGCCAGCAGCATGGGTACTCCGGTCAGGAGACCGCGGACCGGGAGTTGGCCGTGTACTGTCGCTAACACATCGACAATGTTTGCGAAGTCCGACAACGTAGCGGGAGACGTCGATGGATGCTGGGAAGGTGCCTCTAAAAGTCGGTACGCTAGGGAAACTTTACGGCCACGAGGTGCCTGCATGGCTGCGAAAGAGGTTCGTTCTCCGCCAGGACCTGCACTCGCCGGTTCGTTTTCTGCGAGTTCGACCTGGATATTGGGGGTTTTGCGAACAGTAGAGTCAAGGGCGTCACCGTTGGTCGAAGCGGAAAGAGATGCTGAGGGGCTAGACGCGATGCTCAAGCCCAGGGACGATGTTGTGGCCAAGATAAACAGATAAGCATGCAGAGCATTCAGAAACTTGGCTCCGGCGTCTCCAGAATGAAGCAAGTCATTCTTGTTCACGGTCTGCTGCGTCAACATCCTCTGATACCCCCCTCCGTCGTACATGTCTGGATGCTTGGGCATTTCGTTGGCGATATAGAAAGATAGAGCATGGGCGTAATCTATCCTGACGGCAAATTCCTTGTCGCATAGAAGACTGAGTGTATCCTGCCAGATATCGGGGGAGACTTTGGTCCGCCGAGCTGAGCGTTCATCTACGCCTGCGTCTTTCTTCGCTGCATCTACCGATGGAGGGGATGTCTTGTGGGAAACCGATCCAGATCGCTCGCGACCATCCAGAGCAGCCGCCACGGCTTCATGCACATCAGCTGCGTGTATGAGCCCGAGAAGACCCGCTAACAGAGCTCGGATGGCTTCCTTCCTGACCTGAGGACTGGCCATGATTCCTCGGACTATCACGCCTTGAACTTCAACAGTCGTCAGTCGATTGATGGCCTCTACCTGTTGATGAATTCACTTGTAAATCATCGAGACTTAACACAAAATCCTTACCGCAAGGTCTTGTATTTGATCGGAGTAATAGACGTGAGTTCCCAACGAGGATATACACTGCACGAGAGCCGGAAGAAGGGAGTCCCCCGAGTCAATCGTAGTCCGCCTAACAACTACAGTCATCAGGTTGGACATTATATCTGACGTCGACAGGTTGACAAGAGGGGTCGATGACCTGAACACTGTCGTGACCATATTCGTGAGTGCATGTTGCATCGGTGTGGATACTGGCGCGTCCTCTGCCTCTAGTAGTCGTTCCACAAGCCAGGTGGGTACAGCATAACGATACTGATATTGCGCCCAGTCCGCAGTCTTTTGGGCAAACCAGCAGCAGTGATTCGAGTTGGACCAGCCCTTGAGTTGGTCAAGGTTGTCAAAGGACGAACGAATTATATAGCCGAGTTGAGAGCCATTGGAATGTTCGAGCAGTGCGACGTACGCGCGAAGACAAGCGCTCGACACATCAGAAACCGATGGCCCGTTGTCACCGTCTATGTGAAGGTGTATAGACGCCGCCCTACGTTCAATAGTCGGTCGTGTGCGAAACTCGGAGAGGTACGGTGATAGAGGTGTTTCCTTGACGGTGTTGGCCCTAAAATATGTTTCTATGAGCACGGTTATACAACAGGAGGATAGGCACCCACTGAGCATCGAGAACCTTCAGATCCGCCTGGAATATAGTTACTAATATTGGCCGCATGATTATGGCGACCTGAGCGCGAAACTGCACTGTATCATTGTACAATGCTTCAGAGCTCAGGGCACCGGTTAGAGCAGCAAAACCAATAAGGCGCGTACTGTGTCGAGTAAGCAGCTAGACAGAAGAGCAATGAAATGGAGCGTGCCGGTTCTGAATTTCTTGGTCTTTTGACTGCGCACAGCTGAGTTGAGCAAAGGCGCCAAGGGCAGTTAGATAATCGCGCGTGAAGCTGCTGTCTGCGCCAATGAGATGGCCATTGGTATACGTTGTCCATGCAGTAAACTGTACGGCATAGATATACGTGTCAGATGTGAGGAAATGTTGATGAGACGGTAAGGCATGAGACAACGTACAACACTGGCGGCTCGGACAGCGACCTCAAGATCAGTGGGTACTGCGGCCAAAGCAGCATCCACGGCGGCCACAAGTGAGGGGGAGAGAAGGGCAATATCGCGGCGACATTCGGTGGCAAGGGCACGAAAGATGGCGAGCGAGATTAAGAGGGAGCTGCACAGGAACAGGTGAGATCGAATTTAGGTGAAATGGGCAGCAATCACGCTCTCGTCCTCTGATTCCCTGACTTGGCCTTGCGACATTCGTATTTCAGCCGTTTTTCGAGTTCACTGCCGAGCTTAGTGAGCTTTCCAGGATGATTCGAGCTGAAATAGGCGTTATTCGGTGCAGACCTCCATACTGCGGTGGTTAGACTGACGCATAATAGGTGAGTCGGCTGAGCTCCTGCGAGTTGGGCGAGTAGTCGGGGCCGGCGGTCAATAACGCTGAAGTGGGTGGGTAGCAAGAATTGAGAAGTTGTATATGATTGGGTGTGAATAGCAGATTCATTAACGGGGATCGTGGATCGCGGTAAGGGAATGTGATAGTTGGTGGGAGGCCAGAGTCTGGCTACACCATACGTCGCAGACCTCGGATGAGCGGGCGCGACCTCCGGTCACGGGAGCAAGCCCACGTGGCAGCCACGATCGATCAAAAGGATTTTTTTCGCTCTCAGCATCCTGTTCCAAACGTCCATCTCAATGGACTCTCTCGCCGGTGCAGTCGATTTTTTTCTCTTGGCTCACCACGCCGGAATTGCTCTTTACCGCCTTGTGAGTGCTCCTCTTTCCCGTTATGCGCCCTCGCGCGCTTCTGCTGTGATGAGCTTTATGCTGTGCACCAGGCCAAGCACAAATTGTGCGCTGCGGATCAACTCCCAGTCTCCTAATTATACGCTCAGGAGTCCTGAATCCTTCTCTTCATTAGCTGGCTATCATTCCACAGCTTCACTGACTACTCTGTCACAGTAAACACGTAGGAGGCTTCCCAATTGTATGGTCTCAATGGGCCGTAGATCTGGTTCACTGGAAACTCAGGATTGTTGATCCCGTCTATCCACGACTCCTGCTCTATGACAAGGCACGAATGATCACCGTACGACTTGGACGGACCGCCATGAGCCAGCTTTCGTGGGATGGGGAGTTCTGGGTTGAAGATGCCGTTGCATGTATATATCTTGTATCGTCAGTCGCTCGTGCGTCGCAATAAACTTCAAATTCGGACGCACCTGCAGCGCTGGTTGATTAGTAGTGACACTCAATCTGTAAAACTCTTAGCAACAAGCAATGCGGCATTTGGAGTCGGAGAACTCACTTAATGCCCGACTTGATACTCCAGATCGAGAAGCTTGGGTCTTTCGTGGTATTGTTATCGTATACCCAGCAGTTGTCGAATCCAACACAGTCTCTACCACAATATTCGAATGGTGCCGTTGCATTTATGCTATCACCGATGGATTTCGCGACGCGGAAATCGAGAGGTGTTCCAGCTACATCGATCAACGAGCCGTTGGGGATTAGCTGTCCATCTGTGGCGATCACCTGCGACGCATTGAATTGCGCCACATGGTCGACCAAGTCCTCACTGTCCTGATAGGCATCTAAGTTCCAGTAGTGATGCCCGCTCAGCATGATAGGTGTTTCCGCCGTTGCGATCGCATCGATGCTAATTTTCCAGGTCGCATTCTCCGCCAATTTGTACGTGACCTGCATCATCGTAAATCCAGATTTTCTCCTGTCTTTGCTCGAGTAACGCACTGCAGTCAACACCGTACCAGGGAAGCCCTGATCGCCGTCTGGATCGACGAGTCCAAATGTCACTTCGTTCTTGGTCTGCAGCAAAGTCGACCAGGCGCGTCGGTCATACCCGACGTCACCGCCATGTAGAGTATCGGTCCCTTGAGAAAGGTCAGTAATCCAAAACACCTCGAGCAAGAGCCATTCGGTTTCCTCACCGTTGTTTTCGTTCTCAGGTACATGGTATTTGTTCGGGCCAGACGCGTCTTTCGTCACAGGAATCGTGAAGGTCCCGTTTCGAATGCGGTTAGCATATCTGGGTTATTAATATCATCGAGTTCCAATCGTTCCTCAGCGCGTGTCATCGGATCGCGTACCTTCCCACGATGGGTCCAAAATATGGGTGGCCAACCTCGTCCGTTTCGTACCAGGTCTAAGCGACAGTCGGTCCCATCTTTGTTGAACGAACAGCGTTTCCACTCACATGGTTATCAAAGCCCAACAATATGTCGCGGAAATTGCCATACTATATAGTCCGTCGCGTCATTACGGGCGGTTTCGCACTCTAGAGGCCAACCCAGAACCGACCTTGTCCTTGACCCAGAAATTGGTGGTGGTCGCCCCATGAGGAATGAAACTCGCGCGCGCGGAACCATCAGGTGCAGTCAAATTCACAACTCGCAAAGGCTGCAGGGGTTGCACTGATTGTCAGATTCGACCGAAGCCCTCGCATGCAGACGTACATCGCTGTTATTCAACTGGCCAAATGCCTGGCCCGCAAACACGGTAAGGATCATGGGGAGATAGAGCATTTTCGAAAAGGGGCACAACCACTGCGACATCGTCGTTGCGATATACTGCCCTTTATACAGCCGTGGGCGTTCGTTTACTGAGTTGCTGTCAGATGACTGACTGGGTGACTGTACTTCGCTCCAACGGAGACTTCGTGTAGGTCATTCGCAGGCGGCCCGTCATACGGGAGAAGCGCTCGCATGTTGCTGGCAAGGGTCGGGCCAGTCATGGGAGGCGAATTGTGTTGATGGCCAGCTTCTCTCTATCCCACCATGCACGACACGTATCGCCGTGCTTGACCTTGTGACTGTAGGTGCCTTGAGACCGTAAGAGCTACCGTAAGTGGTCTGGTAGCGCGTGGCTTGGGCTGGATTTAGCTGACGGTGTTTCAAAGAAATAAAAATCAATTCAAAATCAAATAGTATTGAGTGTCCAGCTGCACCAGGCTTGACCCCGCCCAGAGTCCGCCTTACTGCTCTAGAATTATGTCCGGACGCGTCCAAGTAGCTCTTTCAGGATGACTCTTGTAGCTGAAAATTGTCGCAGGAAAAAACCGTACAACTTGTGGCGCAGTCTGCTGAATCGCATGGCCCAAAGCGTGGCGCAGGTTTCAGTGTACTGTGGGCAGAGTTTGGGTGCGGTTCGACATTGCACGCCTCAGGCGCAATAACTTTCCGGCTATTGGCCCGAATACAATAGTATCTAGAGGTCCATCGGCTCTCAACATCTGCGGCTGCTCATATTATTTGAGCGACATGTGCTATGGACCTGGTCAAAACACCAGGGAACGCCTCGGTCGTGTTTCCCTTACTGATACATATTTGTCTTTGCGGTTGACTGTCTGAAGGAGAAGCTAGGAGAAGTCACTGATTGACATCTTTTGGAAATCATGCGGGCGCAATCTGTGACATGAACCGCCCATTCAGCGTGGTCTAGCGGCCTCGCAGCCATTGGTACAGCCATGTTGCTCGTTTGTTGCTCGTTACTGAGCGCTCAGGGGACAGATATGACTTGGTATAAAATGGCTGTCAAGACATCCAAGGATACCATTGTGGAATCGCATCTAATTCTTCAACTCATCTTTCTATACCATGAAGAACACTCTCGCCATCGCTCTTGCGTCCTTCGTCACTGCTGTCTCAGCTGGCAAGCGTGGCCTCGCTTGGCCTTGGTGTACGTTTCGACTTGACCACCATTGTTCCCTGTATCTGACATGACCCCTACAGTCAACAAATCATTGTGAGCTCGAGACGATGTGTGACCTTTGTGACCTTGTCGTACTTACGTTCAATTAGGGATCCTGGCGTCCTCAACAATGGGCAGGGACAGGTTGTCGCCATCTACGACTGGGAGACCTATGCGCCTCCGTCGAGTACCGGAGGAAATGGAGGACTAGGGTTCATCGGGATGCAGGCGACTCTGGACTCCAGTTCCAGCCCGGTTGCTCAGTTGGCAGCTCGCCAGAAAGCCCAAGGCTGGGCTAGTAAGCGCGCTTCCTTCCTTAGTCAAGCTTGCTGCTGATAAACAATCTGCAGCCGTCTTCAGTTTGAATGAGCCGGATATCAACAATATTACGCCTTCTCAGGCGGCTTCCTGGTATATCCAGTACATTAACCCCTTGGTATGTCTGAGTGTTTGTTTCTTTGCGAGCGGGAATGACATTGGTGTGCAGGCGATCAAGAAGGCTTTCCCAGCGGTCACCTCGAGCACCAGCTCTGGTCAAGGTCTTGACTGGCTTGCTCAGATGATTTCGGCTTGTGCTGGAAAGTGCTACGCAGACTACATCAACTTGGTGCGTTCAAAGCTTAGATTCGGATGTCCTCATCTGACAGTGTATTTTTAGCATTGGTATGGGTGAGTAACAAGGGCAGAGAGATTGGAGCGAGTCACTGATCTTCGCTAGAACGAGCATCTCTGCCTTCGAGAGCTACGTTGCGTCCGCGCACAGTAAATTCCCGGTATGCGACCAGCCTTACGTCCATGACTTGTCTTTAACAAGTTAAAAGTCCTACACTATCGTCATCACCGAGTTTGCTCTCACTGGCGGCGCCTCTCAGGCAGCTCAGTGCGTCCTTTCTTTCTCCATGATAAGTGAAGGGTGTTGACTGCTTTTGCAGGGTTGCCTTCTTCAAGGCTGCGTTCGCATGGCTTGATGCTCAATCTTATGTGACGCTCTACTTCCCCTTTGTTGCTACTAGCCCTTCTCTTTTGTCTGCTAACGACGCTGGTGCTGTCAGTCAAGTCGGCACGGGCTCGTGTCTCTACAACAATGACGGCTCCCCTTCAGCCGTCGGAAACCTCATGTACTAAACAAAATTTCTTTGGGTGTACGAAGTGCAGCATTCACTTTCATAGTATGTAAACATGAACGGAATAATTATTGGGCAACATGACTTCGCTTGGTCTTAACATTTCGTGTGTTACCGATGTCGGCTTCAATGCAAATCGACCGTCCACATACTTGACAATGTGCTCGAAGATCCTACTTTGACGATGCTGTATGTTCGTTCCGGAAGTCTCCTTCCTGCGCGTAGACTATCAGTCACCCAACTGGGCTTTACAACGTGCACGGGGTGCTTTGATTTCAAGAGTTTTTGCGTCTTGGTACTGTTGAGGCCCTGCGACGTGAGGACATGTGTAGCACCGGATGGCTTCAGTCTAGATAACAGCTTATGAAGACAATGAATTGGGGAGAGCCAATGAGGACACTTACAAAACCTGGCCGCCTCCTTGCGTTATAAGTCGTTTCATTTCAATGTCTGTGGTGTCTTCAATATAGCCGTTGATATATATGCGGGCGTTTCGCAATATATGTGACGGGCCATCGTCTTCGCCGGGGGTATCAGACGCGATCTTGCGTTGTAATGCGAGCTTTTGTCCTCGAAGCTCAAAATAACCAGGTCTAGAACTTGGTGCACGACCTTCCGCGACTTGATGTCCAGTGGTTGTTGATATGACATGATCTGTAGTACCGTGAGCAAAGAACAATAGCAGGGTGGCGCTTTGAGCATTACCAGAACGTTCATGAAGATCCGAATGAGTGAGGGGATTTGATTCGTGTGATAGTGTGTTCAAAAGCAGGCCAGTGATGTTGGAGGATGACGGTGCCGCGTCAGATCCGTCGAGCTTCTCGAGAAGTTGACTAGACAATCCACTGTTAAAACGAGTACTTCGTGCGTGGATATATTTTACTTGATCTTTTCCTTGCGTTGAGGTGCAGATGGCCGCTCAGCGGCTGGATAAGGGTGGAACTTGTTATTCTTGTCCTTGCTCTTGACGAATTCAATCGAGGCTGAGCGACGCGACTTTGCAACTGCAAAGTATCTTTCCATGCTTCAAAGTAGGCCCGCGCATAGACATCTAGGCAGCGAAGAGGTGGTGTCCGAAGTCAGACATTTCCTTTTCGGAAATCAAAACATTGGCTGTTTGTTCGTGTTGCACAACACCTTCTCTCTCCCCGTCATCCCTTCACCTGGCCGTAGCGCCATGGTTCGTATAATCATCAAAGGAGGCGTCTGGAAGGTAAGTGTTGCCTAACTTGATATCAGCGGGACTCTGACAGTTGCAAAGAACACAGAGGACGAGGTGCTAAAGGCAGCAATTGCCAAGTACGGGAAGAACCAATGGTACAGTCATACACGTCTTGCCGCAGTCATGTCTCCTCACACGATGGGTCAGGGCGCGTATATCTTCGTTGCTGGTTCGGAAAACACCGAAACAATGTAAAGCTCGGTGGTACGAATGGCTGGATCCATCTATTAAGAAGACTGAATGGTCCAAAGTACGCGTTCTGCCTGTGCTTGTACCGTAATGCCAGCTGACATCCTGCGAAGACAGAGGACGAGAAGCTGCTGCACCTTGCGAAACTTATGCCAACACAATGGCGGACAATAGCACCAATCGTTGGACGAACCGCCACGCAGTGTCTGGAACGTTACCAAAAGCTTCTGGACGAGGCGGAAGCCAAAGAAAATGAAGAGCTTGGTTTTACCGGTCCTAGTGGCGACGCTGGACCCAGTGCTGACGATGTTCGCCGCCTCCGACCTGGCGAAATTGACCCAGACCCAGAAACCAAACCTGCTCGACCTGATCCCATCGACATGGACGAGGACGGTGCGTTGTTATATTGCCCCGGGGACACGAACTGATGCCCATCAAGAGAAGGAAATGCTTTCTGAAGCCCGTGCGCGTCTTGCAAACACGCAAGGCAAGAAGGCGAAGCGTAAAGCACGAGAGCGCCAATTGGAAGAGGCCCGGCGCCTAGCAGTGTTGCAGAAGAAGCGAGAGTTGAAGGCTGCGGGCATCATGTATGTGCTGTCATTCGATCCTCCTGGTGCACACCACTGATAAGTGGTTTAGTACGCGCCACAAGACGAAGAAGAAGGGAATGGATGTAAGTCTTGTCTATATATCCTCTTCGGGCTCAGCTAAGTCCCTTCGTAGTACAATGCCGATATTCCATTCGAGAAGAAACCTGCTGCTGGCTTTTACGATACTTCTGAAGAGCAAGCACGAATAGCTGCCGCGCCCGTTGGCCAATCTCTGAGACGTCTGGAGAATAAGCGAAAACCTGACGCCGAGGAAGAGGAACGTAGGAAACGCCAGAAGAAGTCTAAGGAGGGCGAGGGAGGATCTGGTCACCAAACGAAGTTCATCGCTGCTCGCGATGCCCAAATCCAGAAGCTCAAGGAGGCCGAATCTATGGGGCGAAGACGCAAGCTGATGCTACCCACTGCTCAAGTCGGCGAAAATGAATTGGAGGACATTGTCAAGATTGGCCAGGCCGGCGAGAATGCCAAGGCTCTCGTCAATGGCGGAAGTGATGCGAGTGGTCGACTGTTGAGCGATTATGAGGGCCTGGATGCGGCGCGGATGGCTCGCACACCACGTACAGCACCTCAGCGTAAGTCTTCCGAACGAACTTTGATGTTTGGTTCTCATGATTTCATAGAGGACAATATCATGTCCGAAGCTCGAAACTTACGCAACATGAGCATGGCACAAACACCCTTGCTTGGAGAGGAGAATACCCCCATGCATGCTGCACCTGGTGGAGGTACTGGCTTTGAAGGAGCTACGCCTCGTCACCAAGTTGCCTTCACCCCTAATCCCCTCGCCACACCGCGTACGGTGGACGAGTCTTCTGGTTCGGGAATGGCAACAGTCGCCGGAACACCACTTCGAACACCTTTGAGGGACAACTTAGCCATCAATCCTGAAGGCTTCAACTCAATTGGTGCCACGCCTCGTCTTCGCGCCAACTCTGCGAAGGGAGCCCTCCGTGCAGGATTCATGAATTTGCCTAAACCGGAGAATAACTTCGAACTTCTGGTGCCCGAAGATGAGGAGGACGCTGATGCCGCCGAGTCGGCAGAGTCAATGGCCGTGGATGCTGCAGAACGAGATGCGAAAATCAAGCGGTTACAGGAGATAGAGCAAGAGAAAGCCCTGGCACGCCGGTCTCAGGCTGTGAAGCTCGGTCTACCTCGACTGACCAACGTGGATCCCACGGCTTTGTTGGCACGGCTCGACGTCTCTGGTGACGAAGCAGAACGATTGATCAACACCGAAGTAGTCCAGCTCCTACTGCATGACTCCATAGCCCACCCCCTCCCTGGAACGTCTAGGCCTGGAAGCACAAAGTCCTCGTATGTGATGCCCGCAGATGAGGACCTCGACCATGCCAAGCAGGCTATTCAAGAAGAATTGGCCTCCTTAGTCGGGTTCCCCAACGCTAATGCCGAGCAACTTCGGGATGGACTGATCGCATTAGCGAAAGCAGAGCCTTTCGAGGACGAATCGTTCTCCTGGGCCTCCATTCGCCAGCAGCTGGCGTTCAATCCGGCCACCGGTGAGTGGGTGGATCCATCATCTTTGACACCGGAGCAGCGTGTGGAAGGCTATTCCGCCTTAATGGCCGAGGCCCGCGAGTTGATGACGAAAGACGCGGCGAAAGCAGCGAAGATGGAGAAGAAATTGGGCGTGCAGCTGGGAGGTTACCAGAGCCGATTCACCGCGCTGGGGAAGCGTGTAACAGACGCCTTCACGGAACTGCAAAGCACCCAGATCGACTACGAGAGCTTCTCACGGTTGCGGATTAACGAAGGGGCCGCTGGCCCGCGTCGTGTGGAAGCCTTGAAGGAGGAAGTGGAACAATTGGCAAAAAGAGAGAGTGGTTTGCAGGAGCGCTATGCTGAGTTGGACAGGGAGCGCAGAGACGCACAGGCTCGTGTGGATCTTCTCGAAGAGAAACTTATGGCGGAGGCGGAGGCCATGAATGAAGCAGCCTTGGCGATGGAAGAGTAGGAGATTTTGTATGTAACTTATCACGCGATATTTCCATTGTACCCAGGGTCGTAGAATCCCACGAGTTCATGACCGAAATGACCAGCCCTAACCTGACTGTCATCGTCATTTCACCTGTACGGACGTGGTGAATGCTACGACAAAAGCGCACATAACCTAGCCCGCAGCGCGAATGGTATTGCTCCTCAGCGACGCTGGCTCCATTACCAAGGGGAGGGCAGAGCGCCTCAGCACTGCATCGTCGACAACGCTCGCGCCCTCAACGCTGGCGGCGAGGGTCTCGAAGCGGATCCTGTGCATCCATTGTGCCCACCTTCTCCTTGTTCTGCTCTGCGCGGTCCTCTTATTGTTCAGCATCACGCATTGGGAGTCGTCTGTGACGGTTGATGCGGACTCTGTGCGTCTTCGTTTCACCCACCCGATCTGACAAAACTCAGCGTTCTTTTGCGCAGGCCACACAGCTGGCAAGCTATCTTGCACTGGGCTTCCAGGCACTCTTCACCGCCGTTGTTCTTCTTCTCTATGAAACCTGTCGCGCTGTCGCGGTCGATAAGGCCATTCGGCATCGTACGTCTCCATAGGTGCCTCCTCCCAAATGACTCTCACATATCGCAGCGTACACTCTCGCCGAACTTGACAGCAGAATCCAGGTCTGGTCTGGTCTGCCAAGCGCAATAAAAATTTGGTTCTCAAACACCCTCCTCGACTCAAAGACTCGCCTGCAAAGCCCCTTTCGCTCAATATATTTCGGCATTCCACTCTACCTCATAGCCGGAACGGTTCTGCAGCTAAGCGCGCCCGGGGTACTCAGTGAGACTCTTTCACTTCCTGTCAATTCCCAAGCCTTATCAGTGCAGCCACCGATGTTTTCACGCGGTCCGCGACGACCACCATCCAATATCCTGCAGCGTCCCATTTCGGTAGCTATGGGATAGATCTTGCTTCGCAGGTCACTGTCTCGTCTGATGACAATGGACATATGCTTTGGACGGCGGCTCGTCAAGAAATGTTTATTTCGTCTATCAATGACACACGAAGACCGGGAATCCAGGCCAGGTGAGATATTTCATAGCGTGTACTTTTTCACAACAATTTCTGAGGGCATGAACAGCTTGCTCCATGATATTCCGTATCACGAGGACGCATACGACCTCGGTTGGTGTCCTCTTCATGGTCTCCACCGTCGCTAAGCTTTCTTACAGCACAGGTTAATGCAACTCGCATAAATGTACGGTGTGCTCAACCTGCAGACGCTGTTGTCCAGATGCTGCTGTTACCTCAAGGCTCTCAAACCGCTCGGGGGGCCTACGTTTTGCACGCGGATACAGGCGGCCACAGTGTCGATACCACACCCCAGGACGATACCGACCAGGTTTGGTTAAATGTCTCAATCAGCAACCCTCCGTATTGGGTTCCAAATGCGCCTGGACTCAATCTCACTGCTGTGTGGGCAGACACCGTTCAAGGTCTCCAGGCAACTGGCTTTTCCACTATGGTCATGCTACAGCCATGGATATATGCTGGCGATGGTGTTGTCGGACATCAGCAAGCCATAATAGCACTTGCCACCGGCGATCCATCTGCCCTGGTCAGAGACTACCAGGGCTCCACTGGCTTGACCACTAACTTCACGATCCTCCGATCGGGAAGTGGTCAGAGGCGCGACGACGACGATGATGATGATGATGACAGCTACCAATCCTCAGGAAGCGATGCGGCCATTCACGGTTATGTGCAAGTGTTCGGCTGCACGATGCAGTCGTCGTCGCTCGACATCACCATGACGCAAAGTGGATTCGTGGCCAAGGATAGTACGCCGGAGAAACCCAGCCCTCATGTCTGGGGTCTGTTTGATTGGGAGTCACCAGCTGCATCTGCACTGGATAGGCAATTCCTGATGGCCTTCACTCAGGATGACGCCACGGAAGAAGTCGTCAAAACAATCCTTTGTGTCTCGGGCGAAAGCACGAGTCTTCAAGATTTGGAGACAGTCCTGGAGCTTCTCACGACTTCCTACTTGTGGAATCATTGGCAAAAATGCGAGCTTCCCTCGCCGTTGTACATGGAAGACTGCGGTGTATACCATTCTTCGTCGTCAGAACCTAGCAACGCCAGCTCGAATAACAGCTCGGTGACGATCACCAGCAACATACTGAGGGCGACTCTTCGGGTGATACCGTGGCGGGCAACAATGTCCTTCTGTGCCAGCGTTGTCCTAGCCCTTCTTGCAATAGCCCTCCTTGGGTGGCATACCGATTTGGTAGCGTCGGAGGGGCTTCGAGGCGCTGGGCCGAGCCGCATGGTACGACTGATGCAAGAGTCGTCCTTGCCGGTCGTGGCTGCAGGGGAGGGGTCGGATATCCCGGTTCGCTATCAGGCCACTGCCGATAGGAAGTTTGAAAATCTGGACTATGGTGACGGGGAGAAGGGCGCGTGAAAATCTCGAACAATCTTGCTCTTATAATTTATATATGTATAATATGATATGTACTTGTACTTTTCCTATAGACTACCGCCCACTACTCTGCTAACGTCTGAGCCAAACGATTAAAATTGCAGCTATCTAGGACTGGACAACATGCTCTTTTCCACTTCCTGGAGTTACTATGTTCATCTTTCCCATATGCTCCACATTCGTTTCTTGTCAAGGATAGCTGAATGTTGACTGTCTGAACCCGAAGCCGAAAACGTGGAGTCAGCGGCTGCTGAACTTGCTCTTCGTACTCGACGAGTAGACTGAAGAAACATGAAGAAGCTCTGGGTGTGTCAATGTCATTGCCAAGTCACCGCTGACGTCGACAAGAAACGGCTATTTGAGGGATCTCAAAGTAATCTTTCTCTTCGGCATCAATGCGGGCTTACTCACGACGACGATCGTCGCCTCGCCCTCGCCGTTAACGCTATTTTTCGTCTTCCCTTCTGCTTCCTCGTTTAGACAGCACCACGGTTTCCTCCTCCTGCATTGTCTGCTCGCCACCATAGGCATTCATCAACTCGTCGTTTTACAGCTCAGCAACACTCCTCCTACGCATAACGATGGCAGGTACTGCAACGACCAGAGTTCAACAGGATGCGATGGCCAATAATCAGGTGGCCAACAACCAAGTGGCGCTGACCAACTCCTTTCGCTCGTACAACTCCAAAATCCCCATGTTTCTGCAAAAGCTTTACACGTAAGTGTTGCTCTATCACATTCTTATATCTTGTGTTATTTCCGTGGAGAGAGTGTCATTTCTCTACCAATTTGTGTGTGTAGCGCAGGCGGCGGAACTGTACTGATGAATGGCAAGCAGTGCCAGGGACACTTGATGATGACTGATTCTGCCTTTTGTTTCGAAGAATCCTGGAAGATTCAACCACGAACGAGGTGATTTCTTGGGCAGAAGATGGCGCATCGTTCTATGGTGTGTTGGCATCCATCGTAATGCATTGACACGCCTTTGACACAAGTCATTCAGTACACGATCATGATGCTCTGGCTAAGAAACACCTACCACACTGGTTCAAACACAACAAGTTCGCGTCCTTCGTGCGACAGTTGAACATGTATGGATTCCACAAAGTGCCGCACCTCCAACAAGGACTGATCTCCGGTGGAGAAGCATCCCAGTTCATGCACCCCTTCTTCCACCGCGGCCGGGAAGATCAGCTCGTCTTCATTGAACGCAAAAAACAATCGAAGGATCAAATGCAGGTCCTCGGCCTGGATCCCATGGATTCCATGTGCGACACTAATGGTGGCGCATTTGCTGGTGCCAACGCGACACAAGGCGGAGGCTCCGATATAGGTGGGAACGCCGGTAGTATGAGCGCGATAGACGGCAATGCTATACTGGCGGCGCTGCAAACCATACGTCGTACACAAGCGCAGATATCGCAGGACCTCGCAGAGCTCAAGGAAGCCGACCGTGTCCTTTGGGACGAAACACAAAAGGCGAGGGATAGGTACGAGCAGCAGCAGGACACGATCAACCGTATCGTCAAATTCTTGGCAAGCTTCATAAGCCAGCTGGGAACCAGGCATGTTGCTGCCCAGCATCAGTATGCACAACAACATGATATGCGAGCTGGGCGGCAGGAAGATCGTCAGGAAGAGTGTGAACGATCTACTCCTGCTCGCTTGATGATCGAAGCTGCGAAAAGCGTCAGAAGCCCATCTGGAAGTGAGCCGTCCATTCTCGTTCATCATGATGCCAGATACTAACAATGAATTACCTTACCAGTGCAACCAACCTCTGTAGAGACGCCGGGATCTCATATCTTGTCGCCTCCATTGCGACCCACCGTTCCCAGTGAACCCTTTTCCTCCCCATCTGCCTCCACACCACAAGCCGCCCCTTCACCGACGTCACCTCCGCTTCCTTCTCCCACCCTCACACATGCACTTTCGAACATATCGTCTGCAGAATGGGCGAAAGTCCTCGGCTCCTTCCAGACAGATTTCATGTCACCCAAACTCGTCGATTATAGCCCACTTCCAGTCCTGGACGGCCTCATTCCCTTCGATCCCTCCTCTTCCCTTGACCTCGAGAAGATGGGGAAAACCGTTGAGGACATGAATGGCGATATTGCTACTCTCTCCTCCATGCTAGGATTTCCCGCCATCGGAGAGGGCGATCCGCTCACGGATATCTCTCCCGTGTTAAGCGAGCTATCTGGGGTGGATCAGATCCCCAGGATGTCGCCGATGAATAATCTGAAAGGTGCTCCTTTCGAATTGAGTCTGCCACCACCGCCAGGCTTAAGAAAGCGCAATTTGGAGGGCGGAGAGCCATCCCCAATTGCGACGAGGAGAAGTCGTACAGACTAATCCGACAAGACAAACTCCCAAAGACTAATTTCTTGGCGCTGCTCTTCCGTGGCGATGCTTTCGTATACTCTCGCTGTTCAAAAATATTTCTCTCCTTGTATCATCATATGTACTATATCATGCAATGTCACAAATCAATCGTAGCCAACGCAAGGAAGTTTGCCGCGCGCCACATGTCGGTTCTCTACCTCATTGATATGTCACAGGCTCAGATATGCATTGCGGGTTGCTTGCTTATCGAAAGCATGTATGCCACTCTGTCATCTGTCCCTTCTAGTCTTACTCGAATGCAGCATTCAGGATGCCATATACTTACTAGCACAGGCTGCACCTCAATTTAATGGCCGATCCCGGGTCCAGGTCCCGCCTGACCTGCAGCCTCAAGTATATAAAACCCTCGACGATGGAAGCCCATCCCAGTGTATCCCCTAGGGTGTCGGCGAATCATGCCAATGAATTTCTGGGAAGGCATCCAGTCCGCACTCATACTCCACGCGGCGGCGCAGCTAGGCGTCGCAGTACCCTCGACAGTTGACCACTGGAGCGGATCCCCCGATTCTCCTCCGCCCTGGCCGCCTCGCTCGAAGAAGTTCCGGACTGAGCATACTTCGGAAGAGACTGGCTGGCCTTCAGCCGAGTAAGTGGCGCTATCGCTATCCTCGAAGGCTTCAAATCGAATAGATCCCTCATACAGTGGCAGCTCAACGTTGAAGCCCCGTTTGCATCGTCAATGCATATCCGCTATCAGGAAGCTTAGGCTAAGCCTCCATAGGCCAGCGAGACCAAACAGAAAGGACTACACGTTGGTGCGTCTGGAGATTTGAGTCAGTTTTGTTACTGCTAGTATATCGGCTTAGCGATTGACATGATGTTCGAGTAGATCTATCGATATACCCTTTGCTGCGATGGCCAATTTCACGTCGTGATGCTATAGCATCATGATCTCGGAGTTGGGGTGGCATGTTTCGCTTGACGTAGATGAGGATACACATTAAATTACAGATCGGAATAAGAGACAAGATCGGTGATTTCTAGAACGAGAAGACAGCCGCATTTTTCCTCGTGCCAAACATGTACACAAGTGCTTGACTCATGAACAATCCGACAGTGATCCCGATGGTGACAGCAATCATGGCGCCTCCAATGTCGATACCATTGCCGTTAGCCGTAATTCCTCCGGCTTGAGAGAGACCAGACTAGCAAAACCGGTTTCAGCGGACTGTATCCACATCGAAGACGAAGCCACTTACTGGCACTAAGAACAGCACCCCGGTCACCATCGAAGTGAAGGCCGTGCCGCCCATTCTCCTAGAGTAGACATTCCCAAGAAGACCGACAGTGAACGCGCCAATGGCAGACACAACATCGGAACGATTGAAAATATAATGGTTGGCGATCTTGTTAGACGTGTATGATGCGCACGAGATGATGACCATGACAGGAAGTTGCTTGCTTCTCAGAGGCTGTAAGTTCGCGAGAGACGAAAGGAGTGAGAATGTAGGAACAATGATGTATACAGTCCAAGTAGGAAATGGCTGGAGATACCAAGGAAAGCGTTTCGGTCGATAGCAAGCTTCGATGATATCCTGCTGGTCGAGTGGGACTGTGTGAGTGAACGTCCAAGTACCTACGAGAGGAATGCTGTTGTTGACGGTCCCATTGTCGGCTGTCCAACTACCAGTGAGAGCTACTGTGGTAGAGAGCGCACTGGCAAGGGTGTCCAAACGGTGACGAGCTTGGCGATCGAGAAGTAGATAGAAATCTGAGCCGATTTGGAGACCAAATCCCTAGATACAGTCTTAGACAAGGTAGGGACTGGCAAGGAAATGAATGAACTAAAAACAGCGTATAGATCAACGCGTAGACCATCTTGACACTGCCGCATACGATATTCTTAGAGGCCAGCTCAAGAGAGCTACTGACTGGAAAGAAAAACTCCAGTGAGAAGCAGCCGAACAACAGTGTTGTTCGGGTACTCACGAATCAGATATCCAGGAAGAATGCCAATGATGCTCGAGGAAGAGATAGCTGTATAACAGAATATCTGACTTCGGATGCTACTGAGACCACGAGCAGCGAACGAAACGAAGATGGCAGCAGTGATTCTGTCACGTGCGATGAGCGTATGGTAAGAGAGTGAGAATGAATATACGTACTCGAAAACATTAGCATAGAGAGCACTTTTCGTGGCGCATAGTTGCAGAACCGACAGTGCTAAGGCGCCAGCTCCCGCAATCCATAGATCCACAAACGATCCGCCGAACGCCAGAGGGCATATCAGAGCAGACAAAGAGAAAGCTAGCAGGCATCGGAAGGCAATAGAGTACATGGGAGCGGCGTTGAGCAATTCTTCCAGCTGTTCCGTAGCCTTTTTGGCGCTGATTTCATCGTGAACAACAGAGCGGTATATGATATGAACTTTGTGTAAGGCACCAAGCGACAGGCGGCCACCGCACTTCACAAAGTGGGTCTCAGAGCAGCCCAGTTCTTGATCTCCGAACGAGCAGATTATAACACCAGGCAAGTGGATGAACTCGGCCTCAACTTCGAGAATACGAGCGGCTGCGACCAGTTGGGATTCGATCCTGTGGGATGGTGCGCCAAAGGTCATGAGAGCACGAGCAAGCTTGAGCAAGAACTCTTGTCGATTTCGCATCGCTAGCGAGACGGTCAATACAGTGGGACGCGTTTGCGGGAGGCACATACAGGTAACGTTGAACTCGATCTTCACACGCATCAAGTGCTTTCGGCGACTTCGATAGTCCATTTGGCGAAGCATGTTCTTCTCAATGTCTGCGGGATCCTCGAGATATTCAGCATGGGCGCCGGTCAAGCGGGGATCGTCTGGGTCCAGTATTTCCGAGCTGGTGGAGAATTCGGAGTCTTTTCTATTCCATCCCGGTCGTCGGACCAATGGGCGATTGTTAGAGTCACCAGAGGTGTATTTATCGTCATCGTTTTCCGAGTCGTCGCTGGGACTTGTCCTCTGTTTCAAGCTGTGTAGATCGAGCATTTGTGAGGGAATTCCGCGTCGTTTTTGCGCTCGCTCTTCCTCCGAATTGTAATCGTTCTCGTCGGGAATGGTTTCCAGAACATCGGGCCTCTGGGCGAAACTGACTTTCCGGCGAGGGCGCGCCCGGGATGCAACGGCTGGCATTGAAGGTTGGGTACTATAGGCGTTGGCGGGGGGTGGAATGTCGTAGGGATGTTGATAGGAAGACATGGTGTACTTGTCGTAAGGTACGTTGCTGAGTGTTGCATCCAAGCCTCGTCTGTCGTCAGTTGGCGCGAGGGGCACTAGGCTTACGCGGCGAGTGTCGCCGTCCAGAGACGCAAAGGGCTGTCCGTTGCCTTGGAAAGGGTTGGTCCATCTCGGCGGGCTGGCGGGAAAGTCCTCGATGTCACGGGGCGAGCTGATTCGCCTGTCGTCGGCGACTGCAGCAGACGGTGGCGATTGGGGTAAATAAGAATCTCGCGGATCGTTTGACGCCATGATCAAGGGCGAGCACAGATACACGCAAGTTTGGCGAGGTGGTGGTAGCAATTGAAGACTGCGCGCAGCTGAGCTCTGTTCCACCGCACAACTGATCACGTTTTGTTACGCACCGTGTCGGTGACACATCCGAATCGCGTTCCCCGGACTCTGCCCTCTACCATCACCATCATGGCAACCGACAACAGCGACATGGACACATCGTCCCCAGAGGCGTTGAATCTATTCTACAGCCGTCTTTACCCCTTCAAATCCATCTACACTTGGCTCAACCACCAGCACGCGCCGACAAAGCTCTTCTCTCACAGGGAATTCGCCTTCTCTCTCCCCGGCGATGTCTACATCCGGTACAACTCATTTGTCACCGCCGATGAGCTGAAGAAGCAGGTTGTCAAACTCAATCCGACGCGTTTTGAGATTGGACCCGCCTACACTCACAAGGTGGGCCATGTTAAAACAGTTCGTACTGCCCCTTGACGCGTTCGTGCAGCCACGCGACAGAAGAACGATACCGGCCGGAAAATTCAAGCCCTTGCAGCGCGAACTCGTGTTTGATATCGATATGACAGATTACGATCCCATTCGCACATGCTGCTCGGACGCAGGCATCTGCAAACGCTGCTGGGCATTCATCTCGGCGGCTGTGCGCGTCATAGACGCTGCTATACGCGACCAGTTGGGCTACGAGCACCTCATATGGATCTACTCTGGCCGCCGTGGCATTCATTTGTGGATCTCGGATCCAGAAGCCCTCGATCTCACCGACGAGCAACGAAAAGCGATCGTGGGCTGGCTGACTGTCGTTCAACCTGGAAAGGAATCCGGCAAGAAAGTCAACGTCCGCTACGGCTCGAAGCCTCTGCCACCCTCACTTGAGTATGCCCTCCTCCTGCTCAAGAGGCCCTCTTTCTGATTGACATGCAGCGGCATCATAAACGAACTCGCGGAAGTCTTCACCGACCTTATCCTCGTCGATCAAGAATGTTTCGCATCAGAGGAGGGATACGAGGCCCTTCTCCAGCTCATTCCAGACCCCAGCATTGTCTCAACCCTTCGCACAAAATGGTCCGCAGACCCAAAACGCTCTTCGGTGGACAAATGGAGAGATTTCAAAAGTTGCATCAAAAAATCATCCGACCGTGATCGCGTGCGTTCTCCGCTAGCCATCTTCGCCTCTAGCTGACTTAGTCACAGCCTCTTTTAACTGCCGCACTGCAAGACATCATACTGCAGTACACTTATCCTCGACTTGATGCCGAAGTATCAAAGCACAGGAACCATCTTCTGAAAGCGCCATTTTGTGTTCACCCAAAAACGGGACGCGTCTGTGTCCCCGTTGATCCAGCAAGAGTCGAGGAGTTTGACCCTGAGACGGTACCGACCATGGCTCAGCTGCTCCAAGAACTAAATAATATCACCAAGCCTCAGTCGCCCAAAGCTGACGAGGATAGTAAGCCTCCGGAAGCCAGGATCGTTGAAGATGGTAAGTGACCGGTGTACCTTCAGGAATTGACACTGATTGGACACAGAATGGCGACTGACCTCGTTGAGACCGTACGTTGAGATGCTCGACAACCACGTAGCGAGAATCATGGAAAGTGCCCGGAAAGCCAAAACAGAGACAAGTGATTGCCTTCTTGTGTGATCTTGTGCGGGAGCTGAACTACTTGCAGATGACATGACTTGGTGATTCTAGTGGTGTATGTTGTATGTCGTATTTTTCAGTGTAGACTCTCGCCTCTGAGTCAAGTCTGTCCCCTGTCGCGGTGCCGGGACGAAATCGACGAACAAAGACGGCGTACGAGAAAGTAATCAGCAACACTTGAGTTCTGAGTACAAAGAACGAAGAATGGTGAACTGATAGTGTGCACAGCGTATGAATATGTAGAATGGTCATATGGTGTAGTGAACTTCGAACGCAGAGAGCAAGTGACAACATAGACATACATATAGCGACTCGAATACTGACCAAGCATCCACAGGATCCTTAGTGGACACATTTGACACGGCGAACATCCCACTTAACACCATCTTTCTCCCGTAAGAGGATGATGACCTTTGAGGAATTGTCCTCCCAATGATCCAATCTCCTGAGTTTGGTACATTTCCAAGCCAACAGGCTTGAGACCTCTTCGTTTCTACGAATCTTCGAGCGATCAGCGTGATCGGTGGCGGTCTGAGGAGCTTCGTGGAAGAACTTCACACCATGGAAGGTGGTAAGCTCCGGAAGACCAGAGAGCGTGTTGGCCCATTCGACAGTGTTATTGATGATCCCGGGTGCTCCTGTTAGCTTCTTTCCTGTATCTAGCCACACGAGGCGTGGCGTAGCCTCAGCGACGCGACGAATGTCTTCAATCTCGTGCCATCCTTTGAGCTCGAGGCGTTTCACGTCGGGAGCGAACAACTTCAGGCTCGTGAAGAACGCTTGATCCCCGATGAGGGAGCCAGATAGTCGGATCCCTTTGAGCACCGCCAGAGGACGAGGCTCGTCGGTAGGGCTCTGAAGGATATCAGTGACGATTTCTTTGGTGGCCTTCAGCTCGCGCAGACGGGGAAGCGCGTTGGGCGCAAGAGCGAGTCTGGTACTTGTAGTCATGCCTGTGATGTCAAGATGGAGAATCTCCAGGTTGACATGTGCGAGGAGAAATGCAGACGCCGCATCCAAGCCGCCTCCGGGAGAGCAACGAAGATTGGTGAGAGTAAGGGACATCAGGAAAACACTCCCGCGGTAATTCGTCAACAATATCGTCGAAATACCGCATGTTGTGCTAATTCGTCGGCTTACCGCCTTTCGTGAAATTACTGCAGTTATCCTGGACCCTCGACAGTCCTTTTTAGTTACTCACACTTACGACGACATTTCATACATATTGCACACAGGTTTCGCGGGCCATGCTTGCATTTTGTTTGGGAATTATACCGCTTCGAGGTTTACAACCGATGACACGGAACCCAGTTTGATTGTACAGTGAATAGTATGTACAGGACAGACACAAGAGTATTTAACTGAAGTAAAGAAGTTATGCACAAAAGTGGGGGAGCAAGAGTGAAGTTGAGTGGGGTGGTATTACATGAAAGCAAGGAGACGGGAGAGAGATTGAAGAGCTTGTACATACATTGGTCCGACTAAGCAATGGCGTTCCAAACAATGGCATTGAGGATCTCGTCGGCGGCGAGACCGTGAGTGGTGTTCGCGATCGCACCACTGTCAAGACATCAGACGGGGAAATAAAGACCATCGGAGACTCACGTCGTGCATCAGCTTGCGATAATAAGCAGATCGCTTCTCGCGCAGACCATTCGAAATCGCTAGGTTGGTCTTGAAGACGTTCACAAATGGGAAGGAGAATGATGATGAGGAGCAGGGCGAGGTGAACCAGGTGGATCATTGGCAGGGAACGAGGCAATCTGACAACAATCAGCGGAGAACATGATGTGTTCAGCAGTCACTCACCTCATCCTGAGGGCATCGTCCGGCACTTTGTGGAATCTTGCGACGTCGGCCGTGGGCAGGTGCGGAAACCGACTTGTTGAGAGCTGCGGCGTATGCATGATCGGCTTCTTCCTATGTGGGGGTGAGAAGGTGTTGGAAAGGAGAAAATAAAGCTCACTAGGGGCAACGCCTGTATGTCCAGGTGCTCCACGTCAAATCCTGCCTTCTGTAGTCGGTTGCTGAGGATAGCCTTGCAGGCGGTAAGCCCTTCCGGGATGTCTCCGTTGCTGTCCATATATACAGCGTCGCCAGTGCTTCCATTGAGGTTGTCGGTATTGGACGCGGGGTCGCTACAGATGGAACGTGCATCATTGTCGTCGTAGACTAGGATGGTGGCAAGAGATCAACATGTCAGGCGTGGGAATAGAGCCTGATCGGCTTTTGGACCTCATCAACTCGCGGGTCATGCTCCTTCCGGTCTTGACCACCGTCTTGGCCATTCCTAGACCACTCTGGGCACAACGTAGGCGGCCTTTGAATCGGTCAGCTGAGTTCAGACATGTCTTGAGCTGCGACCTCATCACTGGCCTCCTTTTCAAAGAGCTTCATCGCGTCTTTATTGTCCTCGGCGCGATCACCCTTGCTTTTCAACATGTCATCTTCAAGTTGATCAACTTGGGCATTCTCATCGCCGGAGTCGTCGGAATCGCGAACACGGGAGTTTCTATTCAGGGACTGAGCAGTATTGTCAATTGATTGTTGATCTGAGGTATGTTGAACTATGCCAATACCGCTATGTTTCGCAACATGGCGAGAGAGCTCTGTTGTTTCTCTTTCTTTCAGAGAACAGAAGAGCATTGGATCCTTGTTTCCTCCCAATATTGATGTCCCTCTGCATCTGGCTTATGTTGAGTGGTTCACGCAGTTCACACCGCGTCCTGATGCACGATCAAACCTTCAACTGGTTTGGCGGGACAAGGCTCGAGATGGGAACCCGCTTGCCTCGGTCATACCCGTTAGTCTTATTCACGGAAGTGCGTTGCTGTTCCCGAAGTGGGGCCACATTGTGCCAGCTGAGTGGACGGCCGACAGTGTCTTGGATCGGGCTGGGGGATTTTTGGTCAACAATTACCGGGATCAGCGTACTTTTTACCGGTATCATTTGTGTATCTCATAGCTATCCTCTAATATACTCAATTTCTGTGACAATTCTTGTAATGAAGTGTGAGTATTACGGTTAGTAGAATTTCTATGAATTCCTGCAATATTTCCTTCAGATTACCCCGGGAGGGTTTTCCTGATGGAATTGAGATGTTGCCACCTCCCATAGAGGAAAAGATCGTCAGCCGGTACTTGGGCAGGAGCCGTTGGCTGGGGTCGAGTGTACGATATATCCAAGTTCTGTGTCTTTTTCAATATCAATCAAGATTCATTGACTGGATACCGACCTCCAGATTAGGGCAATAATTCAGGAGACCCTTGACACGAATGAGCCCCGGCTCCATCGATGCGCCGTACTTGTGCTTCGTCGACTGGAAAGAGGCTGTTTTCACAGCAGGAAGCTGATATAGCGTCAGAAAGAAGTCATTGGCGGTAAAGCTGACTCGGACGTACAACAACAGACCGCGACGTCGAAACTTCACCACCAGGAGAGAATACCATGTTATCTTGTATGTGAACCTCGACGAGAGACCCGCATTTCAACAGAGTTGGCCATATAGTGTCAATGCATATGGGGGAGTGGTTACATGCCCAAGAGAAAGACGACAAGGAAGTCATCTTCGTCAGCACGGCAACGAGGAACCTTTCCTGCTTTGCGTGCATACCCAATTCATCGTCTGTAGACTCCAAGTCCGTGTCTGAATGCATTATACCGCTTGGAATAACCTCAGGAAAAGAAGACCGCTCGTCCATGATCTCTAGCCTCCGCACATTTTTGGCAAGAGAACGATTTATGATAAGGTGGTTCCATACACTAATGGAGCTAACCTTGCACCGCAGGTTGCGATATTCGAAGTGGCGGGGTATAACGATGTCATGCATGCGCTGGCATGACAAGGCGAGTGACAGCAAGTCCTGCTTGGAATCAAGATGGAAAACTATAGCGTCCAAGATCTCGGTTGGTTGCCTCGTGATAAGCGTCCGCCTGGATGGATGTGAAGCGATGTAGGGCTCAACTGTCGCCAGGAGGTAGACGGCCAGATTGTGCTCCTCTGGCGTCAATCTGTATTGACAGCCACCCAGACGCGTCGACAGCGAAGCCAGGAGGCCTACCACGACATTGAACGCGCGAAAGGGATCCTTCCGGTCGTAGGACCCCAAGTTGGTGTCGACACTGAACACAGACTTTCTTGGGCGCCCCTTGGTAGATCTCGAGGGGGCTTTCGAGCCTTTGAGTCTGCTCGACATGGCGGAGAGCCAACAAGGGGCTCAGCTTGAGCGCCATAGGTACGCGGCGCTCGGCACCGCATCAAGGGGGATCACTGCAATATCCGAAGTTCATGTGGCTGTAAACGTTCTTACTCTCTCCGAGGCCGTGGTATCAGGTATTCGACCGTCAACTGTACGCAGGTGCTTTATCATGACCTCTCCCACATTTTGTCACCAACTCAAGTAAGATAGGTCTGATTGAACCTGCTTTCCATCCCTTCTAATTTCTCACCAGTATTTTTCCCTCTGAACAGCGTGCAAAGATTTCAGTCAACAACGCGGACGGTTTCCTGATCTCGTTGTATTCAATTCTTCCATCTAGAGTCGACGCTATTCAGCCCAAATCGATTCAGTCGCAGAAGCAGACTTACATCTTGACTGTCCGATCTCTGCCACCACTGACAATTTTGTCTGCAACGAAGTCAACACAGTACACTTCATCGGTGTGCCCTGGTAGATCTGTCTTGATCTTATAGGTCTTGAGATCCCATATCTATCACCCCCACCGGTGAGCACACGACGTCGATTTCAGCAGGATAAAATACACTTACTTTCAGCGTACTGTCTTTGCTTGCACTGACCAAAAGTCTACTATCCGCACTCCAGGTCAATCTGTAGACTGCTCCAACATGGCCCCGCATCGTGGTGATAAATTTCCCTGTGCGACCATCCCACAGCCGAACACTGTTGTCCCAGGATGCACTGGCAGCCCAGCGACCATCCGGAGAAAACGCGACATGCGAAATTTGGCGTTGATGTCCCGTCAATCGCGAGACAGGCTTAAGTTTACCGCTTGTTCTTTCCGAGGCCGCGGGAGATGACGAGGGGAATAACGACCAAAGGAACAGGGTGTGGTCGTCCGAGCCTGAAATGAGCAATTCGGGCGTCGTTGCAAGGAGGGCGTTATAGCGCTGTAAAGCCAAAGTTTGGGCTTCGCATGTTTCATATCAGTCTCCTGACTGGATTTGTTTTCTGGGAGAACACACCTTCCTCGTCACTCTTCGGTTTTTGGTTTCGGTAGTCGAATGGACCCGTTCGTAGCACAAAGTCCGTATTGAGAGCCAAAGTTGTCACCCAATGTGCGTGATCCTTTAGGGTATGCAATGGTCTACCTGTTGATGCATCCCATACTCGTACTGTTGTATCGCTTGACGCAGTGTACAAGACTCCTTTGCCTACCCCACCCCACTTTACAACGTTGACGGAAGCCGTGTGTCCACCAAGGGTATACTCTACTCTTCGGGTTGATGTAGACCAGACTCGAACGGTGCCATCTTTTGAGGAGGAGGCTAGACGAGGTGCGGTTGCGTTTCTGCATGAATGGGTCAGTGAAGTAGAGCCGACTTTTAAGCAGCCACTGACAAATGTATCGGCTCCCAGGAGAGCGATGTGACCCATTTCGTATGGCCCTTGAGAGCGTCACCTATAGGTTTTCCGGTCTTGGGATCCCACAAGCGCACCTGCAGCGGACGTCAGAGTGGTGAACCGATGTTTAAGGCAGTGCTCACATGCCCATCGTGGCCGCCGGTTGCCACTGTTCTTTCCATTGCTTCCCATTCCACGCATAGTACCCATCCCTTGTGTCCTGTGAGGACGTGGGAGGGAGTTTCCGTGTTGAGGTTCCATAAGCGTGCATGGGTGTCCCCAGACCCCGTGGCGAGGAAGTCGCCAGTGGGAGAGAAAGACGCGCAAAGAATTGGCGACGTATGTCCTGAAATAAGAAATTCAGATCGATGCTTGGATGACGGTCATGCTCGCGACGCACCACCCAATGTAGAGGAACACCTCGTTGCTGGTCTCACCCGGAATACACTCTGGGGAGAGCAGTACACAGTGATGACATCTTCTTCAGTGAACGCGCCTGATGAGTGGCCGAGAATATCCTCCTCTATTGATTTTGCGATGACGATCCGCGACGGTGTCGTTGATGTTCCTTCCTCGTTTGGCAAAGCGACATGGAACATGAACGGGACTGGGTCTTCATCCTAGCATCATCATCAAGAAAAGACAGGCAAGATAAGCGACACGCATACCTGTGTCTTCAATCTGTTGACCAACACTTCGAGGCCTTCCCGCGACACATTAGCTGGCAGAGTGACCGCAGGCGCTAATGGCCGCTGGTCGTCGTCGGATACGAACTGCACAAGAACATTGGGACATGGCCTTGGCGCCTCTTCCTTTGGCTTTTCGACTCCGTGATACACTTTTTGGCGCTTGGGAGGGGGAAGGAGTGTAGCCATCTTGATGGTAAGAGGTCGGTATGAGGACAAAAAAATTAGCAGCTGCACTGATCGCGATCACAATGATTCATGATAATCGCGTCAGCAAGCCTTGTCACTGCCTTTCCCTAATCTGTCCCCAAGGGCCAATTGGGCATCGCATATATTCCTGAACTAACTTACAATCAAATTACATGTAGAAGATATCGCATAATTGATACAATATAACGAGAAAAACGAGAGCAAATGTCCAGCCCAGAGTCAATCTTTCACCGGCACCCTTCCTGATGCAGGTCCCTTGGGCTGATTGAGGGATGTTAGTAGTCGAGGAGGCGACGACGACTCCCCCAGTCTTATTAGGAGTGGTACTTGAGACGTAAATCGGATCGAGAAGCGCCGGGGTGTAATTGGCCTCATAACTCTCATAGCAAGGGGCCTGGACGGGGTTCACGCCAGGAAGAACCGAAAGATTTCCGAGCACTGTGTTTCGACATCAGCCTGTAGAGGAGAAAGAATAATCGTATGTAACTGGCCTTTCTCGTCAACAGTTCGTGAGATATAACAGTCCTCCTTCTGATTCATTGTGAACGCCCCTGCGGCAACACAACACGTCGGGTCTCCGTATGGATTGCAGTTGCATACATCGATCGCTTTCTGGAGCACGCCAGATTGCCAACCGTTGAAGAAGTCGGCATGATAACCGTATCCAGTGGGGTCACCGTTTGCGAATCTGAGAGACATCGTTGAGGGCAATGTTTCAACATGGACAAGTTTCGTACACGAAAGGCTGACTGGGAGTCATTGCCTTTTTGCGCATGTCGTCAAAAACGGTCGTGATCCAATAAACCTATTGAAAGGGAGCCTTCAGGTCCGCGAAATGACCAGGTTATTCATGACAAACCTCCATGAATATTCTGGGCAAAGTTACAGGGAATTTGGAGTCTTCACATGTCCCATTATCCGGACCAGTAGATGGGAATGCGACGTGGGATTTGTGGTCGTCCGAATCCACGTTGACGCCATCCCAGCACGAAGGAAAGTTCTGTGCAGTCAAAGGGATTAGATTTGTAGAGCGGTCATTGAAGACAACGGCATTACTATCTGTGAGCGGATCCCAGCTGGACAATCCCTATTGACGGGAAGTTCGTTGAATCTGGGAGAGGCGCCTTTGGACTGTAGGCAGAGAAATGTGACGGCTTGTTGTGCAAAGCTGGATGCGTTGAGAGTTCGTAAAGTCGTATCTCCAGATATCATTCGAAACTATCCGCAACACATCAGGGCGGGAGAACGGAATGTAGCAATGTAAACGTACGTTATCAGGGAATGGTGTCGTGACAGAAGAATTATCGCTAAACAGGTAGTCTGTGCAACGTTCACGTCACCGTTGAGGCTCAATATCGGGTGAGACATCAAAAGGGAACGTACAGCTGAACGTTAACAATGAGGAGGAGTATTCAAAGAGAGTAGAAGTTTGCTGCTTACATGACGGGGTTGCCGCTGACAGAAATGAAGGAACCGTCATTCTTTCTGTGTGAATGGTAATGTTCAGTGGCCGGATGCATTGTACATAGTGTCATACTGGAAGTATAGGTGCTGTTCTGCATATGAGCGTTGTTCCATTCTAGAAGCAAAGAGGACTGACGGGAAACCAGTAATTGCTTCGATCTTCTTGCAGAGGAAGAGAGGTGCATTCGCTCCCTTGGAGTTGTTCAGTGGTCGTTAGGTTAATGGAGAAGCTGCTTCCTCCAACGACTATAAGTTGCGCCAAAACTTGTCACGTCGAACTCCTAAATTCGACGATCTACTGACCTGAGTGGACATGACTAGAGACCGAGCCAGGTGACAGAATAGGATCTAGTCTTTGGGTAGTAAGAACGTTGTCTGGCAAAGGCTCGAATCAGCATTTGATCACGCGAGTTCGAAAGAACCAGACTGACTGGCTGCCATTAACCAGTAAGACAGAACAGAGGGTATCAGGGTGAAAAGCAGAGTCAGTGAGTAGAGCATTGTCATGATGTTGTCGTCAAGACCTAGAACTTGCAGGCATGGGGTGTTGTCGTCAGTGGAGTGGTGGAAGGTCCAATCGTGGGCGCGACGCGTTGTTTGTTCGTGGCCCGGTAGACCGGCCCGGTCGGCTTAAGGTCTTATGCCCAGTATGGTTTCGAAGGAAGAATTTCAATCTTAAGCCACGACCATGCTCGATGAGCAAATCGACAACGAACGCGTCCTGCGCGAGCACATCCGCGGCATTCTCTACGAGTACGCGTTCACCCATATCACTACTGACTACGACCAATTTACGCGTGATGCGGTCTCCGAGGTCAGTGCTCTGCTTCCACCGTTCTTCCCGCAATTGACGCGGCCAGCTGTTATCGGACTCACTCGAAATCATTCCTGTTCACGACAAGAATGCGATACGACTTCCACCTGATCCCTGGGAACGCCTTACTGAGCTTTATGGACTGCAAGGGCAAGCTCCATACCAAGAGAAATTTCAGATCACGGCGCAAGTCTCGCAGTATCTCAAATCCACTATGAAAGCTGGACAAGGCCGAATAAAGACAGACATAATACCTGCAGAGTGTACTGGTTCGTTCCAACCCGTTTCGGCCGCGTCCTTCTACCTCATCATTTTGCAGCTGGAGACACTTATACTCACTTACATGAACGCATGTCTTCCTTCCTCTCTATTAAGGCAGCCAAGTCGACTCCAATGCCGGGTTCCGGAAACTACACGAGGGATCTACCAGAGGCCCATCATCTTTCCCCCGTCGCCATACCTCATTTGACCGAGGTACCGGCTAGGCAAAACGAACTACTGTAAGTCGTCGTCAATCTCTAATCCACATGTCTGATCATAGTCAACTATAGTGATCTGACGTGGCGCTTGCAAGCTGAAGAGCACCGCGCCGTCACCACCCTTTTGAAGTCGGCTGCAATCTTATCACGACCTGGGCCAAAATACAAGAATAGATACCTTGATCCTACTGCCACTCCTGTCGCTGCTGATATATGCGTGCGGGAGGAAGCATTCCTTCCCATCTTCCCCCGTTCTGGCAGGTTACATGGCGGGACGACGCAGAAGGCAAAGATTCTATCCGACTTTCAGTCGATGGCTGACCTGCCGAACAAGATACCGCCAATTGTCAAAGTGGAAGACGAGCTTGACATGGCCAACGAGAACATGCGTGTAATCGACGGATGGCGTATGTGTTCTGTCGTGATGGTATGCTCTAGTATTGACTGCCTCGACTACAGAGGCGTACAGCAGTATTTCCTCCCCACCATCTGTCGCTAGTCCCACCTCTAGTCAAGAAGACAAGGTCGATCAACTTTTCAACGCTCCTTCTCCGATCACCAGTCCTGCAACATCGTTGCCTCCAAGAAAGATGGGTACGCGACCTTTTCATGCACTGCAATGACTCTTTCATGCGATTTTGGAAGACGTACCTCCCATACCCAGATCCAGACGCATCAAGGGTGGTTCTCGCCCCAAGAAAGTGTCGGAGAACAGGGAATCGTGAGTCATAACATCGCTCTTATCACCAAGTCTCACGATCTCCCAGTTTCGCGACATTCATACTCCCCCATGTCAAACCTCACCAAGATCGAAGAGGACCTTCCTCGCCCGACTCTTCGATGATAGCGCAGCCTACAACTCTGAGCGTACCACAAGATGGGTTCAGCGAGGACATTTCTGCGATATGCGCATCAGTACACGGCGGTAACTTCAAGGCGATTATTCTTGATGAACCACTCCAACAAGGCGAAAGTATTCTCATGAAAGGTACTGTGAAGTGCCTCCATACTTTGCTCATACACTAACCGCTCTGAAGTGCCGATGATGCCTCCGCCCAACGTTCACGGTCCTAATGCGCTGTTTCTTCCTGCCAGTCTTGGAGACTTTGTAGTTGAGACGAACAGTGACTCTGGTGACGTGCATAGATTCTTGAAGAAGGTCAAGGGTCTAAGAACTCTCAACTTGACCCTTTCTTGGACGTAAGCCCTTACACTGTGAGGAGGGTGCTATCATATACTCATCTGGAACAGCCCTTTCAGTGCAAAAGAGAAGCTGCCAACCAATATGCAAGTCATTAGCGCTTCTAACCTGGTGGAATATGACGATATGAAGCATGGACTTGCCAAGGAGCACATCGAGAGGGAGGCCCAGACGCTATTGCAACAAACGCTATCGGTGTCCTGTGTGGACAATTCTATGAACAGATGGAACGAACTGGATCACCTGAATCGAGCCAAGAACATCTCTGTGGATACTCCCTCCAACCTCGACATGATTCTCTCTCGTGCAGACCGCAGAAGGAGTAAGAACAGGAGCCTGGAACTGGAGCTCTTTGACGATGATGATGGCGACAGCGACAAGGAAAATGACCCTGTTCTGTCCCCCTACCATGACCGACCAACCTTCGAGGACTCGGGCATCGGCCTTTCCCTTGACGACACAGAGAATCTACCTCTCTCATCCCGTTTCTCCAAACGACCAAGACTGACCTTGGATGTCGATGAGAATGTTTCAAGACCCGAACACCATGCTGATCTCTTCCAAGAGGACCCTCAAGATATATTTCGTTTCTCTCACCCGCTGGATCATGGCAACCCTACGGAGGCTGAGCCTCATTCCTGCACGGACGCCGGCCTTGCTTCGCAACTTCCAATCATGCATCCTTATCAGCCCGTTGCTTCTCCGCCCTCTGTTCACGAAGCGGGTCCCTTTCGCCCTCTCCCGTTCGAGACTGAAGACGGTCTTTCAAGGACTCGCCAGCGCTTAGCTGCGGATGCTTTATTCGTCGATGCTCACCCGCATGTTCAACCTCAGCCGCCCGAACGCCAAGCCTACCAACCTGAACATGTCACCTGCAATAACGAACACCCTGAACTAGGAGAACTTGACCTCACGAATGCAGAGACGGGCGGCTCCAGCCATATTGTCGGTCTATCTGGTTTTCTTCTCTTACGCTCAAAACGTCAGAGGGACGCCGAAACGAGACCCTTCCAATCTGCTCCAGTTCCAGTCCAACCTACTATACCGCTCTCTCTCCCTACCGCTCCTCCTGAACTATTTGACAACAACACTCTTCGCTTACCTCAACATCGGCCGCCCTCCCACGAGCACCGCTATATAGCTTCTATCGGTCTGCTACAAAAGAATGTCCTCTCGCGTGTCCTTCGCTCAGAGGATTGCGCCATAAATTTTGTCGAACGCGAGCATCTAGCAGGCGTCGACCTTATTCTAGACGCGAATACGGCCATCATTTTCGCCAGTCTGGTATCGCTAAGCTCCCAGCGTGATCTTTTACTTGCGACTGTCTCCGAACAATCCTGGCGATATGATCGCTTGCTCATCATTCTCGAGGCATACCCTATCTCGTGTTCATTCAAGAAGGCAGACAATAGCGACGCAACCTTCAACGCCTATACGCCTCCTGCTATCAAGGCGATGGGGAGGTTTAGGCGAGATCTGTCTCTAGCGGAGGCCTGCGAAAAGAAACGCGCTGCTTGCTCGGTCTATACTGCCTTCGCCGATACTGTTCGTGATTCTGCGTTGCTGGCCAAATATTTTGGTGATATGGCTGAAGAGCTCGATGCGACTCTATGGGGAGATCGATGCTGGTTGGAAGAAGAAGTTCCGCCGGTACGTTATCCTTTCCCAATCTGTTTAATTGTTGCAATTTTCCTAACACTACGCTCTTAGGAGGAGGAGAGTCTTGCTGAAGTGCCCCGTATGAACAGATTTGCCGCTTACGTGATTCTATGCCAGACGAGTGTGGACGAGTTCTTGGCTATGACACCGCAAGAGCGAATCGATATGTTCGGGCTTCTCATCGGGGAGGAGCGAACAGTGAGTGAACGATCTTTGTCCTCGCAATACTATGCACTAAAGCTTGCGGCAGCTATGCGTTAACGCTTTCATTGAGAGCCGCACTCTGGCTCTGGAGTCTTCCGAATCTGATCCCAGTGCTATGACAGCTTGACTCTTCCGGGATTCTCAGCGTTGCTCGGTCTATCTGCTTACATGGTGCTGTACGTATTGTGCTATAACATGTACCTGCCTGTTTCTGCTCGCATGATCGAAACATGGCTCTGTGTCGAAGGTTCAGTGCCCTGGCCATGTCCCGGGCATTGCGTCCTCGAACACGCACTGATAACAAGTGCAGGTAGTTTCTTCCTCTTGTGTGCCATGCATATATGCCCGGGCTCCATTGCTGGTCATCAGCGTTTCTCCTCTGACTTGGGCTCGTGGGCAGCTACGCAGATAGATCAATCATGCCTCCTTCCAGGGGAGTCGAATCGGAACATCGAAGAGTCGCAAGATGTTATCACTACTATACAGCTTTTCTACATGTGTATCCATATATCTCAATATTCAGACTCGGTATACGAGCCAATCGAGCCAGAAAGATCTGTCGTGTCAATATCGAAATCGCTACTGAACTCATACTCACTCAGGCGGCTCCCTCCAAAATCACTGCCAACATCCTCGACCTCAACTGTGTACCTGTCTGCCTCTTTGACTACCGCGTTGCAGCGAAGACACTCCCATCGCTCCTCTTCTCCGTCATCTGCTGACCGCATCATGCGCTCTGCGATGCAATGATAGCAGTATATGTGCCCACAAGAAGTCATGTAGGGCGTGTGAATTGGATATGCAGGAGGTTCAGAACTGTCCTCAGCCACACTACCCATGTCCTGGGGCGCGGTAAACACGTTCGAAGAGTCAGCCATGTTCAGGTTGTAAGAGGCATTCTCGGCACAGATTGCACATTGATCTTCGGATAGAGCGTGATATTTCCCCAGAGTCTGGGGCCTTAGCGCGGGATCTGCTTTGTCCACGTCCTGGCCCAGCGCCGAGTGAACCTTTGAAGGTAAGCTCGAGATAGACGATGCAACTCGGTTCAGCCGACGACGCATCTTGCGCATGTTTATCAGCGGCAAAAGAAAAAGAAGGAACTCCTGGACACGGTCAGCTAGACTCAGTCTCTGTCAAAGAGAATGACTGACTGTGAATGCATGCCAAACCATTTGCCTGTTCATGAACTCGTAACTGACGTCACGACGGACTTGTGGTCGGGATGGGATGAGTTGCATGTTAAGCAACCGGTCGGCTATGGTTCGGAAGCTAGCCGGGGGCTCAGTGCGATTAACATTCACAACATGCCACGTACCGGCCATTATAGAGGAATGCCACGAAGCTTGCGAGGCTGAGAAGGGTGTAGGATGACTCGCATGAAATGAGAAGGTCCCAAGCCTTGCGACGACGATCGGACGTGGGTGCGTCGGGCCATGAGTGTGATAGACAATATGCTCGTATTCGAGAGTGAAGATATGGAACGAGTATTGTGAGAGCACCGTGTACAAGAAGAATACGTCGGGGAAGGCCAGATGCTGCGTGACGCGATCAGCGCGTATGTGGTGGGGTAGGCACGTAACGCACGAGCCAGTGGACCATGAGAGTGTTTCGATGGCAGAGTGTAACGCAAGTCCTGCAATTTGGCTCCGTAGCTGGCGCCGCTGTTCCATATGGACAGTTTGTAAATGGCCGCGTAGATGAGAAGAGTCAGCTCCGGCTCGAATTTGCCTTTCAATGAGGCCTATTAAGTAGCATGAGTCTCTTCGTCATCCGAGAGGGCATCGAATTGACATCTATCAGCACCAGTGCTTTGTTCAACGGCTCCTGCAGCACGCCTATGAGTTCCTGGTCAAGTAGCTCGGCGTCGAGTTGGCCGACGCGCGTAATGGGCGCATCACGGCGTGCGCTGGGTCGCAGTGTGTCTCTGAGGACAGTCAGACGGGGTTGGGCGGCATTCCAGGCGTCTTCCCATGGCGACATGGAGGTGAAGGACACTTGACGTGAGCACCGAGCGCATACTCTGGGTTAGGGTTTCAGTGTGCAGTATCGCTCAATCGAGTCATTCGCGTCAATCTGAATTTCCTGCCATCATGTCCGAAACGCTGCAGCAGCTGATCCTCGATACCCTTGATGCGCACTCGACAATAAAGGACACACGCACGCTTGTACTGCCCGGCGCTAGTGGCCCCGCTGTCTCCAACGATGAGCAGATCACCGTCCTTGGCGCTCTCAATTCACTGCTCAGTCGGGAGGTCGGGATCTATTCTTCAGTGTCGCGCCCATTGCTCAAACACGTCGTTTAGATGATAAAATACGATACACACGAAGTCTTCACCCACACCTTGACACCGGAGGGCGCTTTGATCGCCAAGGATGGATCGCACGAAGCGCGGGTCTGGAATGCACTACCGTTAAAGGGACAAGGCGCCCCCGTGCCAGCTGCGGCACTGAAGAAGCTTGTCGGGGATGAGACCGCCAAAGTGGGCCAAGGCCGGGCCTTCAAGAATGGCTGGATCGGCAAAGAGGGTGAGGGTATGGTCAGGACGGTACGTCGACATCATGACTCGCGTACAGGATGCCCCTTGATCAATCATTCAAGGCTACCACGATAGAGGACACTACACAGCTGGATCTCAAAGAGATAGAATCAACCGGAACTGTTAAGTCTGGGGAAAAAGTCCTTGCTGATCTGCGGAAACGAAAACTCGCCGTCCAAAAGTCCGTCCCGCATCTGACAATACCAACATCCTGTGTTGACACGTTTCAGGAAGGGACAATGGTTCTCTGTGCACAAGGGTCCTGAGTTTACAACGTCTACCGCCAAGCCAGAAACAGATCTTACAACAGAGATGCTAACATCGTGAGCAAGAACTGGCTGGTTTGAGTGAACTTTTTTGACGTGGAATTATCATCTAGTGGAAAGTGGAAGACTTCAAAATTCAAGAAGTATAACTTTGAGGCAGAGGGTATGCCCACAAGCGGCGGGGCATTACACATGTTGCTGAAGGTGCGCGAGGAGATACGGAGTATCTTCTTGGAGATGGGGTACGACATTCCCGTCGATGTGTCTATTGTTCTCACCTTAACAGTTTTGCTGAGATGCCCACACAATCTTACGTCGAGTCCGGTTTCTGGTGCTTCGATGCCTTGTTCGTGCCTCAACAACATCCTGCTCGAGATCTACAAGACACTTTCTACATTTCGGGTTCGTCAGTCGCGTCGCTTCAGAGCAGGAACTCACATTCGCGCAGATCCTCCTCATTCCCTCCCTCCCGAGAAATCATACTACGAACGAGTTTCGACCGTCCACGAGCACGGAGGCTTCGGCTCAACGGGTTATCGCGCACCCTGGTCGCATGAAGAATCGTCAAAGCTTCTCCTACGCACTCACACAACTGCATCATCAGCCCACATGCTCTATAAACTCGCAGCCAAGTGCCGAGGAGAGAGTATTGATGGTGACAAGGCCGAATACACGCATGGTGCCAAAGCCTCAACAGAGCATGGGAAGACTGACGATGGCTTCACGCCAGCGAAGCTCTTCAGCATCGACCGGGTCTTCCGAAATGAGACCATGGACGCGACCCATCTGGCGGAATTCCATCAAGTGGAAGGTGTCGTTGCGGACCGAAATCTAACATTGGCTGACCTCATTGGTGCGCATATCCAGGCTTCTGTGAGGATGTTTTTGATCTTCTTCCTAGGCTTCATGCGCGTTTTCTTCAACAAGATGGGTATTGAGAAGGTCCGCTTCAAGCCTGCGTACAACCCATACACAGAGGTCCGCTTTAGGTCTCATATCATCTCACACCATCAAAGCTGACCGCAATGTAGCCCTCACTCGAGATCTTTGCCTTCCACCCTATGCTGGACAAGTGGGTCGAGGTTGGGAACAGCGGTATGTTCCGTCCAGAAATGTTAGAACCCATGGGCTTCCCCAAGGATGTCCGTGTACATGGCTGGGGATTGAGTCTCGAGCGACCGACGATGATCCGGTGCGTACTGTCACTCAACATGTAGCACAACGCATATGCTCATCTTCTTGACTTCTTAGTTATGGTATCAACAACATCAGAACGCTGGTAGGGCACAAGGTGCCAATAGACCAAGTCGAGAATTCGGCGGCCGTGATGTTTTAGATCGTATAGTAGTATAAAAGCGTAGTGTACGTGTGTAGTTGGTGGAAAGATACTTCTTTCCAAATTCTCAAATCAGCGTGCCGTTGACAGAATGATGGAATGCCCGTTTGGGACGCGTTTTGCTTGTCAATGCAGACCATCAACGACATTCTCAAGACCGTTGGCAGCAACGTGAAAGTCCAATATAAGGACCAGCCGGCCGAGTTACTTGCCGCTTCTGCCTTTGCCATCGGTGCAGTGACGACTGTCGGCGGGCGACGCCTGTACAAGCGCTATTTCCGCCGAGTCCTCAGCAGCGAATATGTCACCCCAGCTATGCTAGCCAAACGGCGATGGGTGAGAGGTGTGGTAACAAGGTGCGCAGCCTTCATTCATGGCCGATGAAGTCAATGACGAAGCCAAAGCGTAGGGGATGCTGATAATTTCCGGTAAGGAATCTGCGAACATCCCTCCAGGCCAACACGCTCATCACCACCATTGCAGACTGTACCATACACCAGGCTTTGGCTGGCGATGGCCACTCAAGTTCCGGCGCGTGCCAACAACCACGAAGGGTGCGCATCCCTTGTACTGGCATCCGTGTGCTGATCGCTGGCCACATGCAGACCTCAAGGATCAAACCATTCATATCCGCATCGCTGGCGTCGATGCCCCCGAGGTTCATTCACACTCAGCCCTCCTTGAATCGTCTCAGCATGTCCCTTAGGCCGCTCATTTTGGTCGTCCCGCTCAACCGTATTCTGAAGAGGCATTAAGCTGGCTACGAAACAAGATCCTCGGCCAGACGTTATACGTCCAGCTCCTGCGACGTGATCAATACTCCCGCATCGTTGCATTGGTTGTCCTTCCACCACGTATACTTCCTGGATTATTCTTTTCCGGGAAGTCGTTGTCGATTGAGATGCTTAAGGCAGGGTGGGTGACCACCTACGAGCAATCTGGGGCCGGTGCGTATCTCGCTTAGATATGAATTACGCGTCTCATCAACGCAGAGTACGGTAAATGGGGGAAAGAGGAGTTTCTCCGCGTCGAGGCAGAAGCAAAGTATGCCCGGTTCGTTGCATTGTGATGAGTCCTGTCCTCATGATACACACAGGGTCGCGCGGCGCGGTATGTGGCGAAACGGGCTAAGTGGAGAGTCGCCTGCAGAGTATAAGCGCCGACATGGTGCTCTGGAGGCTGATGCTCCCCCAAAGTCCAAGTCTGCCTCACCGGTCAAAGCCGCCTCGGCAATGAAGGGGAAGGTTCTACCACGATCATGGTTCACTCGTTTGTGGACCAAATAGGCCATGAAGGATTCCAAGTATCATAATGTAACGTTATTCATGAACGAACGATCACTGACGGTTCCAATGCAAGAGGCGGGTCGGCAGTCCAAACATTACAGACCTGTTCCCAGTAGACTTGATGTTGCGTGCTTCCTGCCAGTGCCAATGTGGCATGGTGGCAACGTTGCGACGCTTGCTTATCAGGTCGGTGATGTCGATGATCCCCTCAAAGTCGTGTCTACTTACCATGTTGGCGGCTGACCTTTCTGTGCGTGACTTACATAACGCTAACCGACGCGTCGAACTGCCACTCGCACACCTGAGAGTCGTTTCTACTGGAAAGGTTCACAAACAACCACAAGCAATACCTCAGGGTCGAAATATGCGAGGCGGAGGTTGCTGAGTCCAGAATGGCAACATCTCCCGAAAGAGGCACCTCACCGGCTCCCTTCGCTATCGAACATGTCTTGACTTGTCATATGGAAACTCGTACTCACCAAGAAAACATGTTATTGTAGCCTGGCGCAGCGGCCTCTCCCTCCGCCATGCCTCGCCTTGGGACCCTGGTACACGATGCGCTACACGTGTGGGACAGATTATATGTCGCAGGTGCAGGCGGGTTGTCCTATAGAATCCCAATGGCTGCCCCCTCCCCCACATCACGCAAAGTACTTGTGTCCCTCCCCAAGTACCACGAATCATTCTGCTCCCCTAAAGCCGACTTGGTGCTTCGCTCTTCAGACGAGGTTCTGTACCGTGTCCATTCTTACACACTCCGGACGACGTCCGGGTTGTTTCGGACGATGTTCACGCTTCCCCAACCGAAAAGAAGTAGCAAACATTCGGACTCGGGGTGTGAGCAGGCATCATCTCCAACAATTGAAAATGTCGAGGATGAGATTCCGACATATGAGCCATCATCCATCCTCACCAAGCTCCTTCTCCTTCTGTCGGGGAAAGAGCTTGCCTCCCGCATAACCGAGTGGACATTTGACGACATAGAGAAAGTCTTGACACTTGCCGAGAACTGGGACGCGCCGGGCCCCATCAGTGTCATTCGTCTAGCGATTCTGTCCCCAACCTTTCTACGCGTCGATCCGCTACGAGTGTACGCTCTGTCTTCCCACTTTGACTGGGAGGAAGAGAAGGAGACCGCAGCACGATTCACCCTGCAGACCGACCTCCTCTCCTCCCCGCCATCCATCCTCGAGCGACTGTCTTCAAAGGACCTCATGCAACTGATGCGGACGCGCAAGGCGCGCGTGGACACGTTCATGATCCTCATCAACGACGTGCACCGTTTCTCGGCAGGGAACAACGACGCGTATGCGTGTGCCCGGTGCACGAATTCACGGTTAAATAACCAAACCTGGAAGGACCTCAAGGAGGCGATGGTGGTGGAGTTGGATAAGCGGCCACTTGGCGACACGATAAGCGGGGATGCGGTGGATGGGGTCGGGGGCAACGTGGGACTAGGCGTGACGGAGTGGAAAGAGGCAGAGGCCTGCTGGGCGGCAAAATGCCCAAATACGGATTGTGGATCGGCGAACTACGATCGTCTTACAACGTTGAAACAGATCAGGCAATGTGTCGGAGAACTACCCTGGAGGTAGGGAAACGACATGAATGGCCCGGGATTCCAATATCTATCATGCGAGTAGCGTTACAGCTTATGTATTCTATAGTTCATAAGACACGTGTAAAACAGTCTGTTCGTCCAAACTTCAAACTTGAGCCGTTCAGGCGCGCTGTTATGTACGTGTACTAAACTCACAGACTGCATGCCAGAGAGATACGACAGGTATCCCTAAGTCTTCGGTCAAGAAATGCTCAGTATGAAATGCGTACTGATAAGCAGTACTTGTTTCAATCAACGTCATAAGCAAGGAAAACTCGCGGCCTTGTATTCATGCAGCGATAATCAACTAACACCCTCTAGCTTCGCGGGACCGTATAGGTGACGTCCAGACACCTGATCGCTTCCTCTGCAGCCGCGAATTTAACTTCGAGCTCAGTCCGCTTACTGCGGTAAACATCCGTCACTTTGGCCTCTTCCAATACTTCACCATTCAATTTGATGACGCCAGTGATGTTTCCCTTCGACTTCTCGTATGTGTATTCTACCTTCTTGTGATTTCGAGACGCCCACACACAAAGTCTGGACACAGGGTGCAGAACATCGACGTCGTCCTTGACGATACGTTCCAGCAATGGGAAGATCCCAAGGACACGCATGACCGCCCGTACGACATCCAAGTCTCCACCCGAGTCTAGATAGACGGCGCCCAGAAGACTCTCCATCATGTCGCTCAGGAATTTCGGTGCCTGCAGCTTGGTCAACGCCGCCCAGGGATATATCTTGCCCTGGTTCAGAGCATCATCGAGTTCCTGATGCAACTTGTTAAACAGATCGAAGGATATCTTTTGTTGTTCCAAAACGCGGGAGCTAGAATGCAGCAGACATTTCCACAGATAGACAGTGCTTTCTTCGCGCTCCAGCTCGATTTCTGCAGAAGGGCCAGGTGTAGTGGGCCGAGGCATGAATGACTCCACCTGGAGTTGGCAGCGCAGACAGAAATATGCGAGGATGTGCCCGTTGACAACAGCAGACTTCCGAAGATGCATATGGCCAGGACTATAGTCCTTCCCCTCTGCACGATACAGATAGTCGGTGACAATCATGTCCATAACGGCGTCTCCCAGGAACTCCATGCGCTCATATGACGTGGTCCCGAAGTCTTGCTGGTGGCTTGCATGTGTAAGTGCCTCGAGAAGGATGAGCTTGTGTCTGAAAGTGTAACCTAGCATTGACTCGACGTTGACGATGATTGTCTCGGGGAAGTCAATGCGGGCCTCTTCTTCAACCAACGCCACACGTGCAAGCATGGCCGATATACGTTCTGGGATGGGTTTCCAGGTGAGGCCAAGGTCAAAGAATTTTGTACATTCGTAGCCGAGATCCATTCCTCCATGGTAATATGCCGCTCCGATGGTCGATTCGACAACGTCTGCGAGCACTGATATGATTTATAAGCAAGGCGCTTCCTGGATTTCGTGATTACAGAGAACAGACCTTTGGTCGACAATTCTCCCGCAACTTTCCTCTGGCGCTTGATCTTGCGATCGGCTTTGGATGTTTCGGGGGTCTCAGCCTCAGCAGTGACGGTGTCATTAGGTTTTGGGGTAGGAGGCTCCGACGCTATCTTTGGGACCACCTGATAATTAGGCTTCCACTTTTTCCCCAATAAACGATCTGTAGCTTGTTGAACAAAACCAAAATGAATAAAGAAGATGCCTACCTCTAATGATCCATTGGAACATCCTACGATCCAAGTTTTCGTTGGCGAGACGCACATTGGACACTGCATGATCTTTCCTCTTGGAGAGGTAGCCTTCATGCCATAACGGAAATTCGGCTAGAAGTTGTACACTGACGAGATACTTGAGCACCGTGTCTCCAAGGGTTTCTAGACGTTGGTAATTGTACGGTTCTTGCGATGTAGGAGCTGTGATTGCCACAGATAACAGGGATAGAGGGATGTCGTGAAGAGGTGACGCCACAGTGAATAGTTCATCGAGCAGAGATTGTGTGGTCAGGGAAATCCCAAGTGCACGCATCAGTGAAGGGAGTAGATAAACATATTGTGCCTCTACTGGGGAGATCAACGTAACTGCTGCATGTTCGGGAATGAGGAGGAATTGTTTTGGTGGTACTAGCGGCCCTTGGTCGGGCGATGGTTTGAGGGGTAAGAGAAGATTCGTACGCGAGGGGAGGGATTCGACCAGAATCAGAGGATATGAGATATCATTGATACTCTCAATATCTTCAAAGCGAGCATATCGATTCTGAAGCTCTTCGAATTGGTCCTCTGTGATGGGATCATACTGCCAGGACACGAATTTGTAGGCTTTCCCCGGCCCGCGAGCAAAGCGATTTGACACGAGAGTGATGTCATCAGGGTACCAGAATTGCTTAGCAAAGTCTTCTGCGTCCGCGTCGTAAAATGCCGCACTGGGCGTGTTTCTCTTGTCTTGGCCGTCTTCTCTCCATTTCCTCCGCTCCTGCCATGTGTCGTCCGATACAGTGGGGAGGAAAAGATATGAGAAATCCAGGCTGTCCCAAGACATCCGAGAACCATGAACACTCCAAAACAAACGCCGAGTATACTGGCGTGCCTTCTCAAGTTGAGCATCGCCGACGTCCACGCGGCCGAAATCGTGCACAACTGTGAAAATTGCACCTTCGTGCGGCACATACAGAGGAGGGGGTCCACCGGGCCGAAACCACGCTGGGGGGCAGGGCCGCCTGGTGAACATGATGAGGGGAGGCAACGATCCGACGTGAAGCTTGCACCGATACCAAGCATCATCCTCGTGCACCGGTAGCCATGCATTCATCTGTGGCGCAACTTTGACAAGGCCTACGCGCTTCGCCACCTGTTTGGACAGATTTTCGATTTCCTCGCCTCGGAAGAAGAGAGGAAGGAGCCTGTCATCGAGCAACTTTTCCTCGTACATTCGAAGGTACGCTTTGAACGCAACATGTCTCTGAGCAGAGGTCTTCGTCATGTGCTCCACGCTAGTCGAGTGTGTTCGCAGCTCTGGGGGGAGAAATCTTGGTAAAAGCACAGTGGCTCCCCAGGGGCCCGGATACGGCACAGTTCCAATGAGTGACCTGTTTTCTAGAGCGTGCCATCCGACGGGTAAGTCAGGAGGATCAAGTTCATACAGGGGTTTGAACTCTGGATGATGTGCAGCGCTGGGGTGCACGGCCACAAAATGGTTCAGATGTTGGATTGCAGAGTCCAAGGTCAAGAGAGCACTACAAGACCGTCAGAAAGGTAGAACGTCAGTGAAGAATGATGTGTACCCTGTCGTTGGTTCGCGGAACTCCAAAACCTCCTCGGTGTCTGGGTCAGCAATGAACTGTAGTCTCTCTTCCTCGTTAGCCATTCGCTCTATCTCTTCCGCCTTCCGCTCCCATTCTGTTATCGCAGTCTCGAATCCACTCCCTTCTGGGTACATGACAAGAAAGGTGCTCCGCTTCCGTCGTGCTCGACCTCGGCTTTGCAGCCAGGAAACCATGTTCTGCGGGACATCCCACCGAATAACACAGCCGCAAGCCTGGACATCGATGCCCTCCTCTGCAACCGAGGTTGCGATGAGTAGATTCTTCTCTCCCAGCCTGAAGGCTGACAGCGTCTCCTCTTGAGAATGAGGAAGAAGTTTCCGCGTCAAATCTAGGAAGGAATGGCGCGAGCCGCTATCCGAGGTGCCGACAAGCCCTCCGACACTGAAAGCCAATTTGGTCACAGGATGACGCTTGAGAACCTCTGCAAGGGCTACAACCACGTCACGTCTTTGCACAAATATCAGGCAGGAGAAGCTTTCGTCCAACTCCTCGATGTCCTCCTTCTCGTTGACCAGCGCCTGCACAAGCGCGACGACTTTGTTCGACGATCCATCGACGATGTCATCGTCAAAGTAAGAGACAGGTGTGGGCTGTATACGTTCGATGATTTTGGCCAAGTGCCTCTTCTCGCGACTGTTCCACGTAGGCATTTCGCTCTGAGAGCCACATGCCACCTTTGCCTGTTCAAGGACCGTCCAGACATACCAATCCGTCGCCCATTCGCCCAGATCCTCGAGGATGGCCTCCGCAGCGCGCTGGAAATCCTTCAAGCCCTTGAGAGTGAAAGACTTCTGACTCTTGATAACTTTAGAGAGCTTTTGATCAACTCGATAATATTCGGAGGTCTGGGGAGTGAGTTTAGCTAGAGTTTTTCGCAGATCTTTCACATAAGGATCTTCATCGATTGACAAAGTCTTGATTGCCTCGGATAGGGCGGCAAGGTTGGTGGAAAATGCTGCGTCCGGACTGCCCGGCTGGGGCTGAATGTAGACAGCGTGCTTGAAAGTAGGACGGTGGACGTGTCTAGCTAATTCTTCTCGGTTTCGATGAGGCGTTCGGATGGTGCTATCGAGATTAGTCTCGATCGCTCTGTACAATGTTTAGCGACAATCACTGATGAGACTATACACTAACCTGAAAGACCTAGCGATATCACCACCGTAGATTGGACTAGCGGTCAAACCCAGAACAAAAGGTCTCAAAAAGTTCGGATCGACGCCGGTGTGCAGGTCTCGGGGTGACAGTTTGAAGTAGAACTCTTGCATAATCATGTTATATGGATGCTTTTCGCTTGCATGATGCGCTTCATCGAATATCATCAAGCCTACGTCCCTGCCCAGCGCGACATAGCTGTGACGAAGAGCATCGAGAAGGACTTGGGGCGTAGACACGATGACACGATGCGTATCGAGGACTCTCTTCCACAAGCCGGCGTCCTTCCACTGGTTCGGCTCTAAGGATCCAGAAATGAGTCCCACTGAGACCGGAAGGGCCGACTTGATGACGCCGAACTGTTGTTCGCATAGAGCCACAGTCGGAGCAAAGAACCAACAAATCTGCAAGCGCGATAAGGTACTGCATCGGCCCAATGAGACCCTCCGGACGCACCTTCTTCGGTTCTCTTTCAACCTGAATCTTGAGCCTCAAAACAGCGATATGCGTCTTTCCCGAGCCGGTGTCCATTGCGATGATGATGTTCCGGCGGAGGCTCTCATCGAGCATTTCCTGCTGGTATCCGCGGGTCGCAGGCAGGTTGGAAATGTCGGTCTGAATGGCGGTATCGGTCGTTGATGCCATGGCTGGAGGCTGGATGGAGGCGGCAAGTGTCTCCGTTCGAAGCAGCCTTATAAGAGAGGGCGCCTACTCAGATTCAGACCGGGCTTCCACACAATGGTCCTGCCTAATCCGATGGCATCACTCAGCATTCAATGGCTGTTTCCTTTGTCAAAATGCTTGCCTTGGACTTGACGTGTTGCTATAATCCTCAAGATAATCGAGGTCTACCCGGTCCAGTCAAGCATCGAATTTTGATTCGATGGTACGACGACGGCGTTTGCGCAAGCATAGAAAGCGACTCGAAGCACGATGGGAGTAAAAGCCAACTAAGAATTCGGGCCGGGCAGCCGGTCTTGCCTTTCCCTTCTGCCATTCGAGGCAGTTATTCCAAATTCTCCAACCTACTCATCATCATGGACAGGTAAGGCGTATGCCATTGTGCTCGTTTATGCCGACCAGTCTCTAGTAATCCCCACAAGATCGCCTCCCTCGCTGCCCGTCTCGTAGAACCAAACAACCCGCGACACCTGACCAGCGATCTCGACGAAGAAGACGACGATGAGGCCATCTTCGCCGAGCTCGAAGCCGAGATAGAAAACGACAGCAGCTACTCGATGCGGGAGCAAGGTCTGGATGTTCTCAGAAGAGAGTAAAGTGCTACATCTCTGGCCTCGGCGTCACTCTGGTTTAATTCACGCCGTAGGATGGACAACCTGAAACACATGCGGGAGACCGAGCACGGACGATACTCTGAAGTATCGGATGAGAAAGAGGTCATCCGGATAACCGCGTCAGCAACGCTCTCAACTCTCCCATCACAGTCTGACGCGTATCATTGTCTCTAGAAATGAGCCATTCTGTGTTGTTCACTTCTACCACCCAAATTTCAAGCGTTGTGAGATCATGGACAAGCACTTGGCGGTATGATTGTTCGCTCAGGACTTGGCTCGCGTCTCACATCTTGTTCAGGCATTAGCCCCCAAGTACTTCAATACCCGATTTCTTCGCGTCTTTGTTGAAAACATACCGTGGCTGGTAGAGAAGCTTGTCATAAAGGTCCTTCCTTGCGTCGTTTGTTTTGTGGACGGCACCGCAAAAGACCGGTACGCGCCTTGGTGATTGTCTTCTCGCGTATGCTGGATCTAGCTGCCCACAGGTTGATCGGATTCGAAGAGCTAGGCAACAATGACGCCTTTGGTACTGCAGCGTTGGAATTGCGGCTTTCGGGATCTGGTAATTCATACAAGACCAGTCAAGACGTCGTACTCAAGCCATTTACCAGGTGTCCTCCAGAGACGACAATCATCAAGTGTAAATCAGATATATACCGTGTCTTCGAGTCGCAACAGGAAGGATGATGATGATGTCTTTGATCTCGACGATTAGAGACTGTGTAGTCAATGAGCATTTCACCTGAATATCAGCATTTTGGAGGACCCTCAGACTGAATCCGTTGAGTCATCGTGCATGATGCACATGCGATGGGACCTGATTAATGATTTGGCAAGAGTTTTAAATAACTCTCCATAAAATGTTTATTAAATACGCCGGTCGTATCTTGTCATCTCTGACTTGCCGCCGCTCGATGTCGACCAGAACTTACCGGGAGGCCATCGAGTGCCTAAACTCGCTGCAGTCCAATGCTGTCGTCCTGGAGGCTGTTCGCGCCTCGGGCGGCCGATCCAGCGCCTTTGCCATCCCCGAGATGCTCGAGTATCTAGGTCGGATAGGATACACCGTACGTGGCCATCTCCCCGCTCGGACAGGCAGCCTGCAGCTCCCAAGTAGCCAGATGACCTCAATGCTCTCAACGTCATCCATATAACCGGGACCAAGGGGAAGGGATCGACAAGCGCCTTTGCGAGCAGTATCTTGACCAAGGCAAAGCCGGAATGGAAAGTCGGTGTGTTGTCTGCGATTCTTTAGGAATGGGCTGCTTATCTGTAGCAGGTCTCTACACCTCACCGCATCTTGTGGCTGTCCGGGAGCGCATCCGCGTGAATGGCAAGCCGCTCTCCGAGGAAGTCTTCGCAAAATACTTCTTCGAGGTGTGGGACAGGCTGGACAAGAACACGACAGTACGTGACCACGAATCAGTGCACCGTGAACTGTCCAATGACCTTGCGAGTAGAGGCAACATGAATCTACGCCAGAAAAACCTGGCTATTTCCGTTTCATCACACTCCTCGCTTTCCATGCTTTCTTGGACATGAAAGTGGATGCTACCGTTCTTGAAGTCGGCGTTGGGGGGACTTATGACAGCACCAACATCGTCCCAAAGCCCATCGTAACAGGCGTCACCGCTCTTGGGATCGACCATGTCAACGTCCTCGGGAAAACAATTAAGGAGATTGCATGGCAGAAGGGCGGCATATACAAGGTCGGCCTTCACCAAGACATTCTAGTGCGTTGGTCATCCCATTCCAGGAAGGTGTTTTGGCGTTCAGCATGGAGCAACCTTCCGAAGGTTTGGAAATGCTAAAGGAACGCGCCAAGGAGCTTAAGGTTTGTATTCTCCTCAATACCTGGATTATAAACGGCCTCTCAACAGCATGGTCCAGGCTTCTGAGTTCGTGTTAGCGCCGCTTATTCCTGGTCTCTCGGAAATCAAACTTGGTACGATCTGGTCGCTGCTGATTGCATCCAATACTCACATCAATCACAGGCCTGGCAGGAGCGCATCAAGTCCAAAACGCTAATCTCGCTGTTTATCTGACCCAAGCCTTCCTGCACCCAGAATCACCTCCATCCAGCGTAGCACTTACCGATACGGTCATCGCTGGTTTGCAGGAGACGAGGTGGCCAGGACGCTGCCAGACAGTCCAGTCGCCGACAGATGAAAACTTGACATGGTATTTGGATGGCGCGCATACGCTCGAGAGTTTGGACTGTTGTATGCAGTGGCATGTTAGTCCAGACGCGGCGTTGGCGACAACACTTCCCAGGTGTGTTACTCGGCATCAAGACCGCGGACTATGCTGATCATTGGAGTAGAGAGTCCTTCAAACGAGTTTTGGTATTCAACTGCACAAGTGGACGCTCCGGTCCGACCTTCTTGACGGCGGTGTACAAGAAGATTGCATCGCAGCTGGAGCATTTCAGCAGTACTGAATCACCCGACAAGTATTTTGACGACGTGATCTTCTGTACGAATGTCACGTACGCCAGCGGTTCGTTCAAAGGAGGTATGATATTATGAATGTGTCTTTACGCTGTTGTACGATTGACCTTCGACAAAGATCTGACTGCCCTCGCGATTCCGGAAAACGAACTGACGGAGCTAACAATACAGCACCAGCTCGCCGATGCTTGGTTGTCGATCGTCCCGTCGTTCCCGAAGGATCATGTACATGTACTACCATCGGTGGAGCACGCGGTCAATACCGTGAAAGAACTGTCGAAGTCCTCGCCCGTCGGTGTTCTGGTGTCTGGAAGTTTACATCTTGTCGGTGGGATGATTGAGGTCGCAGGTTTGGCTGAAGTCGCGCTGTGAATGAGATATGCTATACTATTCATAACTTAAATAGATTGTTACAAGCTAGATGTACGAGGTGGCTTCAACGCCCCAGCCTGAATGTGTATGATATTTCAGACCAATGGGTATTACCGTCACCCGCCCTCCTGTCATTGTTTTGCCATATGCAACCCGAGTTGGCCTGAGTGCGCACTCTCCCCATTTGAGAGTACTTTGATACCTTGTGATCCCACGCCGTCAGTGGGAGGGCGGGAAGAAGAGAGACGAGCTCGAGGAGCGCACCTTAGCCCTGAAGCCTGAAGCCTTGAGGCTCTCCGATAGTCTCCGATATCCGTAACGTTGACCGTCGGACCTAATAATCATCAGACATGCGATTGAATCCTTTCGATGGTCCCCACAATAATCAAGCGCCTAAAGGACAAGCAACATGTGAGGCTCCAATATGACAGCCTGCATTGAAGGTACCGAATGGAGGGAGTACTAATTGTTACAACGAGAGTGGCTTGGAGGAGGGTAAACCTTAAAAATTCAACGCGTCACTCGTTATTGTCTTTGATACCCAAAATGGAAGTACACGATGTCGAACGCTTTTTGTGTTTGCCATCACTCGTATTGTTTTCGCCATTTCTAGAAGGACGTGTGGGGGAGCAACAAGGTCGAAGTCTCATATAACAAAAGAGCTAACAAAAGAGTGCGCTTTGAGGCGTTTCCTTTTTGTTATCGTCCCGATTGCATCCTACTCCAGCCCTCATTCCAATTTGCACTTGCACTATATAATACGCGAAGATGACTCGGGCGTTCTCCAATACCTAGTCGAGTCACATTCGTGGGCTTTCCGCTGCCGACACACTACTTTCGACATCTCGTTCCGAGTCAGATATGCCGCACTACGCTCAGAAGCCTCGTGGCCACCGTCTTTGCGACCAATGCGGCGCCATTGAGAATCCTGCCGCTGACAAGTTCCGTCTATGTGGAGGCTGCGTACGTCGTCTTATCTTGCACACATCTTCTCCGTCTAACCCCGCTGCTACAGCTTGTGACGCAGTATTGCGTACGCAAATCCTATTGATCCCGAGCGACGCGACGGCTAATTTGATCACTGTAGTCCCCGACTTGCCAGAAAATCCACTGGCCCATACACAAGGCCGTGTGTCAGCACACATCCGGTCAACTATCGGCAGCGAAGCAGCAACAACAGGCATACGGGGAAGACAACATTGCCCGCAATCTCCGCAAATTCACATCGGCGTACAACACTCTTCTTGGCTGGGCGGGATTCCAGGCCCTCCAGCTCAAGCGTATGCCCTCCAATATCCGCCAGAATGCTCTCCTGATAGAGCTTACACCTCGTGCACATAATGACGCCAACCGGAGGTACGCATCAGCGCTTTTGTGTAGTGATCTCTCATTCTAAGAGTACTTCCTCAGATTCAACATCGCTGCCACCCACATCATTCCTCGGACATATATCAACGACCCTGTCGTCATCGCTGATATCCAGCGGAGAGAAGAGCGCTGCCGACACGCTGGTGGTATTGGCGCGCTCGTCGTCGTAATTCAGTGCGGCTCCGTCAGCCAAGTGATGCCTGTTGAGGTGGACTCGCCCTCGAGAATAACATGGGATACGAACGACGACTGGCTCAGCGCACTTTGCCATTGCGTAGAGAAGGGCCAGACGGAGTTCCACCCAAAATCTACCACCGCTAGAGGGTGAGTGCTCATTTATTTCCGCCCTTGGAGCATCGGTCTGACGCTCTGTACAGTGTCATCTACGGATGATTTCGTGTCTTCCTTCGGCTCTCGTTGAACTCGCTCTTCCTCATACCGCCTGTTGATCCACGCGGACCTTGTTTATTGCATTTGCCCACATTCGGTTATTATTTCGCATCCAGCTTCGATTTTGTCTGTGTATCATTGCATAGGACCACATTGTGTATACTACTCTCGCATTCATACCCCACGCATACCGCTTTCGTTCGCTTGTACCGCTGTCTTAGTAGAATTTCGTACATAATCACGACGAATTCATCGATCCATGAGATCATATCACTACCTTTGGATGGGAAATGTGAGCTTCGAACGCCGATCTTGAAGATTAGCAGCGTGTATCTACAGGTACTCCCAAGCTGACTTAGAAAGCACGCCATTAAGTCAACGTCTCCAGCTTGTGTCACCGCCGAAGAATGTGATAGCCTGTTAGATGTCAGCTGGGAATTCACAGGTAGATATGGTCACCTACCTGTTTATCGAGAAATAGTCTGATATGATACTTGAGCATCCCTGACACTGGACGGTCCTCAACTGTAGCCAGGGCCAGAAAAACATCGAAGTGGATAGGCTATTTTGAGGCAATCAACATTGAAATGGCAGTCACACGGAGGCTTGCTCACTTCATAACGAAGGATCCGATAATAAAGGTCTTGATTGGCTTGAATTTTGTCCTTCAGTTGCTTCTCCCACTCCTGGTCAAACTCGTCCTCTTTCCATCGGGCCGCCACTGTTTGAGAGGGATCTTTGTTCTTGCCCTTTTTCTTGCGCCCTTTCTTTGGAATCTCGGACTCGGTCTGTCCAGGTATGGCACGGTCTCCAGGCTCAAAGTGTAAGAATACACCATCGTCATTGTCAGCATTGATATCCTCCTCTATCTCAGCAAAACGCGCCTTCTCCACACACGCCGGGCTCGCCAAAATCGAAGGAGACGTCGGCACGCGTACGTTTGAGCTAATGCAAGACTATAAGTTATCAGCCTTATATTATAGGAAGGTTGAATGTCAACGAACTGAGTTGGGTTGTGGGCGATGGAATGTTGACGGAGCAAATGCTTGTGGAGCCGATGGTTCGGATTCCTCTTCCGGGGATGGCGATCTCGATGGCTGTCGTCCAAATCTTGAAGGACGAAAAGCTTGCGTAGCTGGAACGGCGTCTTCCCCATCGGATTCGGACTCCGAGCGCATGGCCAATTTAGACGGAACGAATGCTTGCGTCGCAGGTAATGAATCGACATTTCTAGACGATGAGGGCTGCCCAAGAAGTGTTTCGGCTCTACGAAGGATGGACGCTCGAGTATCTTCTGGGGCCTTCACAGTCCCAGTCACCTCTTTCCGACGCGCGCGCTTCTTCGGTGCTGCGTCTCGGACAACTTCCTGGAAGTACGTCTCCGATGTACCTGCCGAGGCCGCAGGGATGACAGGAGCGGTATCGACAACAGTGGCAAGATATTGAGTCATGCGGATTCGAACGGTTTCGTCGGTGAAAGCCTGCCTCTTGGCGCACGAACGTAGATGCACAAGCTTCTGAGCGGCACTCTTCCGGGTAGTCCACTTCAGATTGCAGCAAACACATTTGAGCACCTTTTGGAGCTGGGCATCGGTGTACTGGTCAGCAAAGCGTTCGGTCTGCTTTTTGGCGCGAGCTGGAGGATTGGAGGGGGGAGTTGTGCGATTTCTAACGGGTTGGGTGTTCTTGAAAGCGAACTGGGTGAGGTTGAGACCTTGGCTTCCTTCACCATCTTCGTGTTCGCTGCCAGAGAGCTCTTCGATGGCTGAGGAGTCCACATTACGCGCTTGTGAGTCCGCAATACGAGCTGGGGAGAGAAAGGGAATGATGCAGCTGGGACGACTCATGGAATCATTGAATATAGCAGAGTCGTCGACGCGGGCGTTGTAGGCGGGGACAGCTGGTGGTAAGGGCGCCGTGAGCACTTCTATATCTGAGTCGTCGGACTGAAGCACAAAAGGGGAAGAAGACAAGGGCAAGGCATTGACACTGCGCGGAGCAATAGACATGCTGTCGTCTGTAGAGGTTCAGCAAATGCTACTTGTGGAAGTAGAGGGTATCAAACCGGATATTTCGATGATGCTTGAAGACGACGTGGACGCTGGAGCAACACATCTTGCGGCTGTTGAGATAGGCTGATCACTGTCGGAAAGATCAATGACAATCTCCCTCGATGTCGCGACTACTGGCGTCTTTGCTCGCCGTTTGCGCTCCAGTCGGCGCTGCTGGCGTCGGGCCTCCCGTTCAGGCTCTGAGTCTTCCACGACGCTGTCGGAGAGATATTGGGGCATGGCAGTGGAGCAGTAATGAAGCAGTTTCGGGTATTGGGCACGTCGTGCTAATGTGGCAAAAGCCAACATGCGATGCCGCTCGGAGTCGAAGTGGACTGACTCTGAGTCACGCACTTTGATCTGGACGATGCCGCCTGCCGGCTGCAGGGTCGTCAAAAGACGCGTTGCTTGGACGTGTGTATCTAAGACCTCCCCGGGCCTCCCCTTTCATTTACCTCGACTTTTGTCATTTGCCAATTTCTAACGGTTTCGTCTATCTCTGAACCCACGTCCCGGAGACATCTATTCAACAAGGCCATCTACTAGCAGACCGCCATGGACGTTGGCATCTCGCGGCCCATGGCTATGGGCGTCACCGTTCAGTCTGTTTCGCCACAAGAGCTATATGAGGCCCTACTCGGGGCGACATCCCAGGACCCACAGATTCTACACCAGTCCGACCAACGACTGAAGGCCATGCTAGGTTTATTCGGCGCCTTTGACGCTTTGCATACTATCGCAGCAGAACGTTCTGTACCTTTACCAATTCGTCAACAGGCCATCATTCAATTCAAAAACGAAGCATTGAAGTCGTGGAAATCACGAAAGTACGCACCAGTGCTCGCTATTCACTAACTGCTTCCAATCAATGACACATTGTAGACTTCAAAATGACGAGCATAGGAATCATATACGCGCGCGATGCCTGACCTTTTTGGACGAGGAGGATCAGACTGTCGGTTCCTCTCTCGATGGTCGCGAATTCTCTTGACGCACTATCTCATCAGATAGCGGACTGCAATCAAGTCATCGTATCAAAAATGGCACGCCAGGACTTTCCTCTGGGGTGGTAAATATCCTTCTTGCAAGACGTCGGAATAACTTTTCACTGGTCATCCTCCAGGCCCAACCTGGTCACCACCCTCATGTCTACGATAGAGGCCAACCTTCAACTGCGATACAATCCTCCAACCGACGATCCCCGCGCCACCCTCTTTCTGCGGCGTAGTTTACAACTGCTGAATGGTGTCTTGCGCGAATTCGCAGCCTACAAGATGCTGACTGGTACCAAGACGATGTCCCAGGTATGACCGACGGTTTATCATGCCTGTCCTCCGGACATGACCTCCAACAGCTGGTCGATCAACTGCATGTCGTCCTCTATGGTTATTACGCCACCATATCCGCAACCTTTTCAACTCTGGACCTCAGTGCCATGGACTCGCAACGTGTTTACCTCGATATCCTCCTAGCACATCAGGTATACAAGTGTCTCACTCGAATCGGAGTCTGGCTATGGCAACGAGGAGATCGGACAGGAATGGAGGTATTGAAGGACAAGGAGAATTGGGTACGCATTTCTCCAGCACGTCCTCAGCTTAACTCAATGACCACACACAGTTTCTACAACTATTCCAAAACTCCGCCAGTCAAGTCAAAGCGCTCATCGAATTGCGCCACACTCTTCTGACGGCTAGAACCGAAGAAACGCCGCAGTCCCGTGCTTTTGTTGAGATTCTAACCAAACACATTCGCCACATCGGGAAATTTTTCCGAAGGTTGTCTCAGTTATCCCATGTTCGCTTTGTCGAGCTTCCTGGCTGTGGAGACCTCATCATGTTTTACTGGGATCATGTCGCACGGGCCGTCGCTGGTCCTTCTGAGAACATACAAGGCTTGAACGTCCCATGAGGTCAGGCACTGGTACTGAACAAATTTCCAGATTCGCCTTTCGTCTTGTACCCCGTTCGAATATTGGTTCAAGGCATGGTCCTCTTCAATGAAAATCTTGCCCAATGGGTTCCGGTCAAGAAGGATGGCACGCCCAACAAGAATCGCAAGCTGTTCTCCTGTTCTCTGGTCCCGTGTTCCTGATTTCTCCCTAGCCCTTTCGCCAGCCTTCGTGGAAAGTGCCGTGAAGATTCTGGTAACAAGGCTACTGCCGCTGAATGTGCAGGACCTTCAGGCTTGGATGGCAGACCCCGAGGAATGGATCAACGCAGAGGATAAAGAGAACGATCAGTGGGAGTATGAGCTTCGAGTCTGTCACTCCCTTCCTCGGATGAATTTTGCGCTCACTCAGCCTTCAGGCGTGCAGCGAGAGAGTTCTGATTCATTTTTCAAATCAATTTCCGGGCTATGTCATTCCCCTTCTCCAAACAATGTTCAATGAAATTGCTGGTTGGTCCTAGGCATCACTCGAGTTTCTTGGTCGTCGTTACTTATTCATGGACTAGGACAGATTGCGCCCGACTTCCCGGCTTTAATTCAAAAGGAGGCTCTCTACTGTGCCTTGGGTCGGTGCTCTACGCGTCTTCATGATGTTATACCGTTCGAGCAGTGGGCGGCAGGAACATTGGTAACTGAAGCCCAGAGCCAAGATTCCAAGTAAGCATCGATGTCTCTCGAGAACCATCTACTGAATTCATTTCTCAGCTACCCTGTCATCAAGCGACGAATCGCTTGGTTGATCGGGAAGTGGGCACAAACTTCTCTGAACCCGAACATGCCTGTTGCCTGGCAAATAATCATGCACTTGCTGAGCGATCGCGGTCCCGGAACTGACACGGTCGTGCGTCTTACAGCAGCAATGGCTCTTAGAGAATGTGTAGACGTTGGTGCCTTGCTCTCGTCAATTACGATACGCTGATACACTCTATGCAGACAGTGGACTTCGACATCAATGCCTTCCAGCAATATCTTTCCGTCGCCGTCATAGAGCTGGTCAAGCTGATTGGCGAGACTGACACCCTCGAAAATAAGAGAAGAGTCGACTCGACCTTGAACACGCTCATAGAACAGGCTGGAGAGCGGGTATGTGGCTCCCTCGCTCTCTCCTTTATGCACTCCTCAAGCATCACAGATCATTCCCCTTGCCGACACTATAACGCAACCGTTACCAGAATTATGTGAGCTTTTTGCTGTCGTATCTCATGAAGATTGACCGTACGTAGGGACCGACGCTGGAGAGGACTGGCTCTTAAAGGCCTCCCTTCTTGTGACGGTCATGAACCTTGTCCAAGTGGGTGGCCATATCGCATTGTGAAGGAGCGCGCTTACCTTGGCACACAGGCTACAAAGGGTGCATCTTCCAAGCTGACATACATTGTCGTGCCTTTGGTTCGAGAAGGTCTCCAGCAAGCTGTATGTATCAGGCTCTCAGGTTAATGTATGACGTGACCAGACTTTCGTACAGGTTCACCTCGATGAAGACGCCTTGGCGCTGTGGAAAACGGCTCTCCGCAATCTGCCGGACAATGCTTCTGTTCAGCCGTTCTTGGATCTTTTCCCGGATGCTCTTCGTCTGCTAAGTCAGAACCTGGATCTCCTCGGACAAGTCATCGACGTCGTCGATTCGTACGTCTTACTCGCCGGGCCCCAGATTCTCCAGGTCTGCGGCGCGTCGCTGTTCCAAGCTTTCCTCGAGACTTTCAGGGAGGTCAACGTCACAGCCAATCGCAAGGACATGCTTCTTTGTTTAAACACAATTGTCGCCACCAATCCATCCAACTTCTGGGGCGAGGCACTGCACACATCGGGTCTGTTTGCATACCTCATGAAAGCGGTATTGGACAGCGAAGTAAGCAATAATCCTGGTCCTCGTCTGGTTTCAAGCTCATGGCAGCGTCTAGCTCGCGACCTACGTGCTGACTGAACACATCTTCGTGTTTTCGCGTATTGTGATGTCAGACCGCGGCATGTTTGGACAACTCATGACACATAGCGCGCCATCTCTCCGAATGACCGAGTCCAAACTATACGAGCTGCTTATGGATGCGTGGTGGACAAAAGTACGTCCAGGTTTCAGCTACTCATACTCTCGCTGAGACTTTCTAGTTCGATTCTATGTCTGAACCCAAGCATCGGAAACTGTGCGCTATGGGTCTTGCAGCCCTCGTGTCCACCGGGAAGGTTGAAGTTCTCGAAAGGCTACCAACTGAGATCTTCAATGTCTGGATGGATGTCTTTGGAGAGATCAAGGAAGCAGACACGGCACAGAATGAGTGAGCGGTTTTGCATGTCGCGTTTCTCATCTCTCATCCGCAACTCGAAGGCTGGAGGAATCCCCACTAAGGCGGCATTGGGAGACAGAGGATCCTCCTAACGAAATCTTCAAGGAGACCCAAAACACCCCGGAATATGACCGAAGGAGGCTGGTGAGCTCCTTGATGTTCCATCTGGCAAACAGAGTATCTGATACAACGCCAGCTATATGAAAATGATCCAGTCAGGACCCTCAAATTGAGCACGTACGTCCGGGAACGTCTGAGGGAAGCAGAGGCTATATATGGATCCGATGTATTCCGAGCGCAATATCTCTCTAAGGCAGATCCTACCGTTCTGCAGCAAATAGAGAGAGAGTTGCGGTAACATTTCTTCAGTAATTAGCGCTGCGTCATTTAGATGAATTTCTACACAAGTTGAGAATCGATCAGTTGTAACTTGTTGAACTTGGTTGAACTTGTTCAAGTTGAAGTTGTTGGCCGTTGATTATCACAACGTGATCACCGTGGTAAATAGATACCTTATCTGGCAGTTCGAAATTCGACAACGTCGAGTTTGGTACCTAGATACATTGTTTCCCTGCTACCATTACTGGACGATCTAATGCATGTCTCTCCCCTGGAACACTCGCAAGATAAGGCTGCAGGAGCTATTGAAAAGCAGAGGAGACGAGGACGAAGACGGTTTGGCACTTGACCGTCTCTTGCACGGTCACAGCGTCATCGGCAAAACTGGTATGTGCCCGCTACTTTGCAAAGTACGCTGCGGGTTACGCAACTCTGACGTGTTCAACAGCAAGGACAAATGAAATCGACGAGATCCGATTTAACGACAGCGATTTTCGACCCGTAGGCACGTTGGAGTACGGTCAGTTCGGAGCAGTAAGTTGACGTTCCGTTGTGGCACAAACTATGCCGACCAGCATCCAGATCGATGTTGTCAATTGCCGCTTGGATGGCCGCGTCTACGTCCGTAAGACCATTGAGAAAAAATTCGCCTTGCGAACGCGTGAGGTGCGTGCACTAAACTGGCGCACGATCAAAACAATACGTCTGAACAACGGTCTAGCAATGCTCGCCTCAATGCGAGAGGGATATACTTATTCAAGCAACTGTCACTCGGTCGCACTGGTCTCCACATCTTCTCTGCGCGTATCAGACTCCTACACATCTAAAACTTGTTATGGAATACGCCGAAGGAGGAACACTGTGGGACGTCTTGGAGTCCAGCCCTCTGGATGGACGTATATCCGAAACTGACGTGCGATGGTGGGCGCCTCAAATCGTGAGCGCTGTGAACTGGTGCCACACACAAGGATACGCGCATAGGTACGGTCTGTCTCTCTTCGCCGCTGTCTCATGCCAATGCGTTGTAGGGATGTCAAACCACACAACTTTGTTCTCAAGCCTGATGGACATCTCCTTCTGATTGATTTCGGCTCTGCTGCCCCACTTCAACCATGTTTACCAGATGGTAGTCAACGTTTACCCAAGAAATATTGTCTCGTTCCCTGTGGTACCTGCGATTACATATCTCCCGAGATCCTGAACGCCCACGAACAGGCCCTTGTAACTCTTGAACTAAATGAAGACGGCCATCTTTCGCGCGAGCTTGACGAAGATGACGCATACGGACGAGAGACGGACTGGTGGAGCGTTGGCGCCATGCTGTACGAGATGACATACGGTGTGGCCCCGTTCTTTGCGGAGGATATTCGCAAGACATATGCCAAGATCATTGATCCTAACGTGGGTTATGATACACCTGCCGCGTCTATGTATACTTGCTCATCTATTCAGAGGTACATTCGGTTTAAGTCCAAATTCACGGTTTCGGGTGAATTGCAGCACTTGATCGGCCGGTGAATAGTCTATGTCTACGTCCCTCGTTCGTGAACTGATCGTAATCATGCAGGCTACTGAAAGACGCTGAATTCCGCTTGGGGAGGCACAGCTTCGACGAAATCACGTCTCACCAATTTTTCTCTGGTGTAGACTGGGCAAATTTGTGGTCTAGTACGGTTGATCTTTTTCCTTGAGTTACCAGTCACTTATGCTCCGCTAGTGTTTGCACCTCTCGGCTTGCATGTCCCCCAATTTACCTACGCCGATCCGAATGTACAGGATACCTTGGATGAGCAGAATGACTCGAAGCCATTCGCATTCTCCGAGCTCTTCCAGTCGTCTGTTGCGACATCCCCCGCCATTTCCATTCTTCGTGATGTTGCTACACCTCGGCCGTCCGTCGACGATACCACCGCTGCATTTATAGGATTTTCTTGGGGACCAGCTATAGACGCCTTCCCGGATGCGGCACCTCCGGTCGTTCCACCCATTCAAGCAACACCTGCACCCAACCGTCTATCTCCTCCTGGTCTACTGAACACTCCTTTCCTCTTGTCCACACCGGTGATGAATCCCCTGCACTTCACAACGCCCATGCGTCCTGCAAACCAGACACCTTTCCAGACTCTATCACGGAACAGTACTGTTCGGCGCGCAACAATACGACGGCCAGTTTCCGATCGCGAGGCCATGAAGCAGCTCGTCAACTGTGTTGGCATGAGCGCACGCAAACGAGTCATGGAAAGTGGGCGAAAGCCTCGTATTCTGTCATCGCTCTCTCACAATCGGACAAACTCCTTCAAGAAGGAACTGCGATTTCATCAGACACCAGATGATCCTGCACAGATGCCTCTCAGTGGAACCGATACCGAGGAAGACACTGATATGGACATGGATGCGCCACCAAGTCCGAGTCCTAGTCCTCGCCCGAGCTCTGCCATGTCAAGGAGAAGCGGGACTGCCTCAGTGACAGGCACACTCTCTAGAATAATGATCGGAGATCTCTCGCAGCGCACGGGCACAGATGCGTCCATGAGAGTGGGAGGAGAGTTCTCTCGCCGAGCAAGTGTGGACTTTTCTAGTGCCTATATCTCGAGTCCTGTTCAGCATCTCAGAGGAGAGACAACCTTGGACGACTTACAGGCCAAGCACATGTCTCTCATGCGCAGTATACTTGCCCTGGAACAACAACTGCAGGGGTTTGCGTCCTCTCTTGAGGAACCCTGATACTTAGTCTGTACCACTCTTACTATGCGTTCTGCTCTGTCAGGCCGGAGAAATAAAATTGGCGCGTGTATCTGTCTGATCAGCATGGCCTGCTAGCATCCCACTAATGTAGGATCGGAGAGTCCCATATTACGCAAGGTACTTGGCCAAGGTTGACATGCGCCGATTCCGTTGCCCGTCTTGTGGATAAAGGTTATACATACTCGATGGCTGGAGCCGCCCTTTGCCATGTACTCCCAAGCCGCAAGAACCGAAATTCAGTATATTCACAATGTTCATCTTCACCTGCGACTCCGACGAACTCCGTGACCTCGCTGACAACGATGGTTGAATGATTTCAGGGAATTTATCACTGGCTCCTCTTAACGCCACTTGTAATGAACCGCCTTTCAGTAGTTCATCTTGCTCGAACCACAAGGAACCTCTTGACCCTTCACTGGTCAGTGTCGTGGTCTATATCGACTGTTGGGAACAGATGCCAGATCATGTTGACCTATGATACCTCTCTTCTAGCAAAGGCTCCTAGCATCGTCAATCAGCGCGCCCAACCATTGGTTCCAGAGACAGACTGTTTGGACCTACCGACGCCCACACGACGTCGGTAGTACCTAAATCGGTCCTCGGTTCTGGTACACATCTCCTTCGGCGTAGAGGGATCCCTCGGTTCTGTTCCAGGTGGCGTTGCTCTTGTACACCCCCACCCTCGATGCTAATCACCGTATCCTGCAAGGGAACCAATCACTCTTTGAATTGATCTATGTACGTACCGCCGATCATCTTCGTCATTTGTTTGCTTGAAACGCCGGCCTTACCTTCCAACAATGAATAATGCCTTCATAGTATTCAAGACAGAGGCCCTGGACCACACTGCTCACACGACAGTATGAAAGAAAACTCCCACGATAGAAAGGGGAGAGCGTTCTGGTGAACATTTCAGGTTTGGTAACGATTCATCCCCCTCCACCAAATTCTAATATCTATGTAGGCAGGTTGTGCCATTCCCCACGTCCTACAAGCCGATCAGGTTTGCTGGACCGCGATACGTCGCCTGTCATTGTCAACTCCGTGATGGAGTCGTAGTAGTATCATGTATGTATGTCTACACTTGCAAAGACAGAAACAGTGCAGAGTATGTCACAACAGCAGCCGCCACTGCAATGTGGCGTACACAGCCTCTTGTTGAACTGCGACGCTCGACAGATTGACCTTCGGGTATCACGCTGCGTATGTCTGGAGGCGATGTCGGCTATCGTACGCGTATGCTCTAGGCTTTCATGTTTCGAGAGAGTTTCCCTGGCCAACCTGTCATATATTGCATGTGTGAGTATGAAGCCTTACCAAATAATTCCTACACGACTCCCTTTGAGACCTACTTAATAAGAACTTACGTGACTCTGCCGCAGCCGAGCTTTGTCGTCAGAGTTTGACTCCTACGCCGACTCTGACTCCTTCGCTGATAACTCGGACTCTGTCGCTAACAGATCCGTAGGAATGGAGCGGTTGTATTCACGAGATTTTTTCTTAAGCTGTCTGGATTCCCTGCTCCTTGTACTTGGATGTCAGATGTGGCCGGATATGTCAACCCGAACATCAAAGTCAATCATACAGTTTCCCCTCAGACGAACCTGAGCTTTTAGATCAGATCAATTCCTCGAGGCTGTGACTTTACTCAACTTACTTGATCTGTGAACTTTACTTGGTGTGCCTGGGGACTGTGAGTCTGCATGTACTCGTCCCAAGAAGGGTAGATGCACTGCGGCTTGCGATGCGATTCAGACGCGCACAAGTCAGACGGAGCCCGACGGCATGTTTTGTCCCCCAAACTCAAGTTGACGTATAAGTTTTACCGACTCGAGTCTCTGATCTCAGATGCACCCAAATGTCGATGGATAGCACTGCATTGGAAGCCAATGCACTGGGGAGTATAAAGAATATAGGAGTCGATAGTCGTAAATATATGAGAACCGCGAATAATTTAGGTATCATCGTCGTCGTACTTGCAGATACCGAGGACCCCAACCTACTTGTGTGGAGATGAAGCCCACCGTATCGCAGAGCGAGTGTCTACAATAAGTAGGGTAAGATAGTGAGAAAAATACACGATAGATCCAGTTCAATAAATATCGTAGCTGTTGACTTCCTTGTTCCTTTCCTCGTTGATTCCTCATTTCGGGTGCTTCGACCTGGGCTTGATCTTGTTTTTCTTCAAGCTCAACGGTCGGTCGCGGTGTCTCAACCTCGCGTAAACTCCACAAGCATTGCAGAGCTGCGCACCCGTCTTGCTCCTCCGCCACACGCTAGTGACTCTTGTATGGCAGTGACTGCATTCTGGTCCACCTGGAACGGAGGGCTCTTCCTCTTCTCCGTCATCAGCATCCGCATCAATGAGCTCCTGAGGGCGCAGCTTGTGGCGCTGTTGCAGGTATAATCCGCAGGCGTTACACAACGGTTTCTGTGTTCCGGGCTCTCGACGCCACAATGGCGTCGACGTGGCGTGGCAGTGTGAACATGATTTCTTTGGAGCCACCTCAGGAGCGTTTGTGCTTGTTCCTACGACCGGCTGCAGCGGTGTAGAAGACCCAGACTTTATGGATGGACTACGCGAGCCCAAGTGCGAGATATCTGGTTTGGTTTCCTCTGGCTCTGGAAAATTGGAGAATGCCGGAATATTATGGGTCTCCCAATAGGAGTTGTGATCCGAGATGGAGGACCACTGGGAAGGGCTCAACGTAGGCGAGGTTCCCCACGCGGAAGGCAGCTCGCCTCCCTCTCGCACTGACGAGTAACTACGGGGGTACAGTGGCCCAGCCGAATGCATTGCGTCAGCCGCCCGGTACCCGCTACCGGATTGCCAAGGCAGAGTCATCTCCATGCTGCTTGACGAACGGCGCGGGTATGAGGACTGCTGCATGGGCGATGGAGGGTGAGGAGATGAGTGATGCCTTTCGAAGGCGGAAGAGTCGTTGTCTAGGTGGAGGTATAGGTCAGACGGGTGGCTGCTGTTAACGGGCTCGTTAAACCTACTGAAATACATTTCACTGCCACTGTTGGTGTTGTTGATGCCAGAATAGAGGTAATTCGCGTCGTCGTCAATTTGATACAGTAGTGCGTGGTTTGTATTGGGGTACATATCCTGAAGGAAGGGATACAGGAGTGGGTGAGGCGTGGTGGGCAACGACTTTTAGAAATAGGCGCCTGCGCGTGTTTCTCTCTGAACGGTTTGATGACGGACGCGCTATAGTGAGTCGTTAGCAAGGGGGCATTACGAGACAACACGATGCACATACGAAAGGCGTCTTAAATAGGTGTGGGGTGACGGGTAGTGTGACGGTGAGAGTAAGTTGGCAAGAGGGACTTGAGGGCTGACTGAATTACGCACATAAGAGATCGCTCCTCAAATACTGCCGAGTCCAGGAAGGTCCAGGATCCTCGCATCAGGTTTTGGATTGATTGATGGACGTACAGTGGTAGGGTTGACCAAATTGAGTATCTGCGATTGGAACGTACTGCTCCCTTGCACTGCAATCGAATAGCCCACTGTAGTTGCAGATTGTGGCCATACCTGGGGGGCAACTGCTTCCGCCCAAGTACCCCTCATTCACATTCCAGGCGAGACCTTCCCTTGGCGCAGAGGGCACTAGCCGGGGATCAGCGCCCGTGACCATGCCCGTTTATGTATAGACTGGCGCCCAATATGTACTCTACAGAACTGAATGAAAAGATGGACAGTCGCGAGGAGGGATCTGAGTGTTGATGGTGGAGGACAATAGTGTATAGAAGGAGAAGAACATACAGCGCTCTTCCATTTCGCCTCATCAGCAGCTTGTCGCCATGCTCTTTTCCTGTTCGTTGGCGATAATCATGAGGTATATGTCGGAAGGTTAGCATGAGTCACATAACCCTGCCAAACATTCCCGCCCAACGTTCGTTGCAATGTAAGGACATCTGACAATGCTAGAGATCATCAATGAAGAGTCATCGGTCCTACGAGAGACCGAGGGAGCAGGGAGCAAAAGAGAAGGCTCAAGAGGCGAGCCGAGATCTGCAGGCTCACGTTGAAAGATGAACAGAGCGTTTGAAGGCGACCTTCCCTAAATCGTTACCGCTGTTCGCCTACAGTCAAAACCCGGCCCATATCCGATATCCAGATTTTCTGTACGGATATCGCTCATCGTGTCCGGAGTAAAATCTATAACCGGGTAGCCAGAAGTAAGGAGGTGTTTTAAATGCAAGGAGACCGCGAAAGCTTACGATATGGCGTGACAAGAGGAGGATCCTAAGACAGCGAGGAGCTTCCCATGGGCGGGTACCGTTGCGGAAACGGGTGGCTGCCCATCGGAAACAGGTGGCTATTTGGAAGTATGGAGCATGTCGCGCTTAACCGCGTCGCTGAATGGCGTCGCGGATCTATCGCAAAGATGATTGTGGAGACCTGGCTTTTGCAACAGTTCGATCAAGTGCCTCATACTCAATTTCGCTTCTGATTGCAACAAAACAAGTTGTCGCTCCAGAACGGACAACGGCGAGACTGTTCGGTAGAAAGCGTCAGATTTAGTTATGCAAGTCCGTAGTGTACACTGAAGAAAGATAAATAGCAGCAATGCTGTGCTTCGCCATCAGTTGAGCTGCGACAAGCGGTGACTTGAAGACATACCGAAAGACTAGATTTCTGACCAACTTCTCTTCCTTGCTCGTGTGCTAGGGCTAAGAGGCCCGAGATGATTCTCTGCAGGTACAGGCGCAGGTTGCGAATAGGGATTAGGAACAGTGACAAACTTCATTCTACTTCCCAAGCCCTTCTTGAGGATAGCGTCTGGACAGCAGTCAAGGAAGATGCGCTTGACTGTCTCGTCGCGGTCTTCTTCTCTGAAGAGGAAGCAGGGCACTGTGATGGCCCGTGTAGGAAGAATCATTGTGTTCTGGGGCTGAATTCGGCGCAGGAGGGGGAGGCCATTCTGGGTCTTGAGCCATGCATTTATGTGAGCTATAAGCTCCGTGTCACTGGCGTCAAAGCGGCCGGGGAGAATGTTGCAGGCGCTGGCATAAGACAACAGGTCGCCAGCAGTGATGGTGTATCCACTGAGCATGAGAGACATGTTTGCGCTATGAAAGTGACAGTTTGAGCGCGAGTCGAGACGCGTCGAGGATGGCAGTTGGGTGCGCACCTGGCTGTGCACGGTGGGCACAGTAATTATGCTCAGCTCTTACGCGGTAGCAGAACAGTGTCGTCCAGACATTCCCAGAGATGGGCAACCTCGTGCGTGTCAAGTAAGGTCATGGGATGAGACGAGCGGCAATGCCAGCCTGTCAACACGGCGTTGCCAAACACGACATTATTCCTTACCCTGACGCGCTCGTCGTCTCCAGCACTCAGCAATGGTGCGTTGCCGATGCCGACCCGCCGTCTTACGCGCTGATATCCCGCCCTCAGCTTCCGTTGTCACTCCTAAATGCGGCCCAGAACAAACCCATGGTACCCACAACCACAACATCACCTCGCATTGCTCACGCCGCCTTAGCTGGTAGAACTGAAAAATGGCGAAACATTCAACGGGCACCTCGTCAACTGTGATAATTTTATGAACATAACGCTCAAGGAAGTATATCAGACCAATCCAGATGGCGATCGTTTCTGGAAGTTGAAGGAGTGCTATATTCGAGGCAGTACTGTGCGCCACCCTTCCTGCGCGCTTGAACATGCATTCACCTCCACCTTCGGCACAGATCAAATACATCCGGATACCAGAGAATCTATTAGATGTAGTCAAGGACGAACAGAACAGGGCCCGTGAAGCGGGAAGGAGCAATTCAAGAGGTGCACATGTCGGCGGTAGAGGCGGTATGTTTCCACATGTTCAGCTCCGGGAAGTTGCACTGACTCTAATTACTCAGGCCGAGGAGCACCTATGAGAGGTCCGTCTTTCCAACTTGTTTCACGGTGTCTCCCTCAAACTTTGATCAAGGTCGGGGTGGACGCGGAGCCCCCATGCGTGGTGGACGGGGACGCGGGCGAGGGATGTGAGATGCTTTCATATTGCTTTTTAGGGTCAGACTGTATTAATGCCCATGTCCTATTACACACTGTGCTACTATGCAAGTCACTGTTCACGTTCGGCGTCCTCCATCCTCTGCCACTCGGAACGACACACCGAAGCTGTTCTTCACCCATTTGCCCTATTTTCATCAGTATCAGCATGTACGATATCCATGCTGTCACGACTCACAGTGTAAAGGACAGTCCCAATAGCAATGACTCGAAGTACTGAAGTTTCGCTGCGCAACATCATCTTCTCTGCATCCTCAGCAGTGAACAGAATGGATCGTGAAGTGTATCTTCCAAAACCTGGTGGCGTCCACTGCATCTGAAAACGCAACGACATCAGGTGCTTCGCGGGTTGAATCGCAGTCATAATGGCAGGCTGTGTGTAAACCGTGAGCGACGGAATCTCTGAGACGACGTGAAACTCACGACTTCCGTCGACAGGACAGAGCATTCGAGTGCTTCCAACTGTGGGAACTTGGTGCAGAGACATTCGATGTCATTCATCGTCATTCCCGCCTCACCGACCTCAAAGTCTTTGAGAGTGTTCTTATGAACAATAGCTAGATCGAGAATGAATCGCCTGGGGATCGCAGCTTCGCCCGTGACCGTGTACGCGTCGAGCTTGAATGTCTCCAGACCAGCCTTCGGAACAAGGTCCAGGATCCAGCGCCAAAGCCTGTCCATAGCCATCTCGTCTATGGAACTCGTACGCACCGTAAGATGCCGGATGTTCGGGATGGGATTCTCGAGGCGTTCTTTTCGCGTCGAGTAGGTCTGCACATAGTCTGTATCCAAAGACACCAGTTGGGGCAAGTAGGAGGCAATCAATGGTATGGCTGCTGAAGGTACACCTTTGAGACGGAGGTGCTGCAGCCGGGGCAGACCAGAAAGTACCTCGATGAGGATGGTAGAGGGGACTCCAGCACATCGCTAATTTACATAGCGTGAGCTTACAATGTAGCTTGCGGCAAAGGGGATAATCCGTACCCCAAGTTCAAGACTTTCGAGGGTATCGCCTAGACGCTCAGACCAGCCTTGCAGCACACGCGGCGGACCCTCCATGCACCATATGGACAGTCGACGCAGACCAGCGCGCCGTTGAAGGATCGACCACACTTCATCGCCCAGATCGCCGTTGGTCTGAATCGCCAGATTGCGGATGGCTATATTGTGCAGCGCGTTGAGGAATCCGAATAGTACGATGCTACCGGTAGCGCCATTGTCCAGCCAGGTGAAGGACTGTAGATTCTTGCAGCGAGAGAGGGCGATCAGGGCGTCTCGTGTGATGTTGGGATACCTATACATTCCCGAATGTACAGCACCTAATCATTCGAGAAGCATGATAAGCAATGCCGCGTTGGGTCTGGGACAAACATACCTGTTTCGGTGATGTGTTTGACATATTGTGCGAGCTCGGGGCGAGCGTTCAGTGTCGTAGCAGGATGATACAGCACGGTCTGGGATACAAAGACCGGTCAGTCTCCGGAGAAGCGAGCATGATAGATAGCGCGGTTTGCCACCCAGGGAAGAACAGGGAATGAGAAAGCAAGTCAAACAATGCTTTGCTACTGATCGACAGATTGGTATGATGTGCAGACCTTGTTGATTCCAATCCTTGAATCTAGCGACTCGTACAAGAAAGGCAAAGCAGCTCGATTGAACGCCTTGTTTACTAGCGCACAAGAGCACCAGTCTTTTCTGCTCGTCAACTGTCGTAGAATAGGCGCTACGATGTCCAAGGGTAGTTCACTGCCGTTGATAGTCCATGTTGATGATGACATTGGAAGGCAAGATGGCCAGCGCATGTACACGGGCCCCAGCAAGCAATTTAAACAATCGCGTCACGCTTCCCGAAGGCCGAAAGGTTTCGCTTGCAAATTAGCGCCGACGAAATCGCACACCGCGCACGAGATGATGACACCAACCAACAAGAAAATCGAAGTCGCGGGCTCAAAAAATAGGTCTAAAGTACATTCATTGGATTACAAAGAAACAATATACAACAAGGCTAACAAATTGGCAAGAGTTAAATAAGTGCCGATGTTACTAGATGGATGAGCGGTGATAGGATGTGCACGAGACAGTCACAAGTGTACGACTGTGGATAGCAAAGTAATTGAAAAGCCTAAGGACTGCGGGGAGTACCGCTAGCCCAGCTCGAAGCAGATATCTCACTGCCGAAGTCACTGCGCAGCTCGTCAAAGTCGGATATGACAGACGGAGCGACAGAGGACTGCATAGACATCACGTCGTCCTCGGACTCATCATCTTCAGACTCTGATACAGAGGGAGAGAAGGACTGATAGTCATCAGTGTTAGATACAGTCGAGAACGGCGTATCTGGACGAGACGACGGCGCAGAGAGGAGCTCTACACCATGTTCGTGGTCCAGTTCGACAGGATGCGAGAGCGAGAGGCTGGGGATCGATGAAGGAGATAACAGCCTGTCAATCATGGGTGGCGAGCCTCCGTGGACTGATGTGTCCGGCGTGGGGAGACGCCCGGGTGGAGGCGAACGAAGGGTCTCCCTGGACCCCAACAGATGCAACTGAGGACCGGGAGTCGACGTACTGCTGGCGACAGTCGAAGTGGGTGTAGCGGCAGAATCAAAGATAACAATGGTAGGGGTCATGGGAGTGTATGGGATGGAAATGTTTGACTGTAAGTAAAATACATCAGGACACCTGCTGGCAGCCTACGGCGATAGAACGCACCTGGTCCAAAGTGGATTGATTGCCAGCGACATTCCTATGGCGGAGGGTGGAAGATTGACTGCGATCCACCTCACTCCTCCACTCGCGGACCTCTTCAGAGACGTGGGAGACGAGTTTCTCGAGTTCGAATGCACTCTTATCGTCGAAGTCATCCTCGGTACCATCGTCAGAGCGTTTGTTTCGATGGCCTGGGCTGTAGGACCTCATGGAAGAGACCGGTGCCTCACGCTGCCGTTTCTTCTCTCGGCGCTTTGCCAAGAACTCCTCTGCCCATTTCTCAATCTTGGGTGCTATGTGGGGTTCATAGACAAACTGAAAGATCAGTGAGCTCAAGACTTCGACTCTCAGTGTACGGCACTTGCCTCTTTGAATGCCAAGCCCGCGGCAACTGTACCGACTACTGCAAGGACATAGACAGCAGGAGCAGGCATGGAGTGAGTGGTAGAAGGAGGGACGGCAAAGGAGCCTTCGGTAAAGCTGTGAAGCTTTCAATATCCGTCGGCACATCACGGCACAGATAATCGGCAAAACCTGACATCCACTGTGGTGCGCACTGCGGTTCGACGGGGCAAGTGTGGCCCTGCGTTCAACCCATTCATGTCCGCTTAGCGCTTGTGCTCAGCGTGGCCAAAGTAGTGCTGTACACCGTGTCTCCCATGTATTGCAAGTCACTGTGAAGAGTCTGTGCTACAATTAGAGAAACGGCCCGCTAACCGAAGTTCCTCCAGATTAGATTAGATCGCATGCCGACCTTTGCCTTTGCCAAGTCTTTGTCTGTCTTTGTCGAGTACGAGTGTCCGGTGTCCAATTTTATGGCAGGTCTGGTCATGTCAAAAAATAGTCAATGCCTTGCAACTCAACGGAATGGTAGAATGATTGAACTCGATGTTGCCTGTATACACCCTGCCGACATCCAATCCCGAAATCCCGCCGCTCAAGTTAGCACGTGAAAACCATACACTTCGATCCACACCATCATCGTCACAAAGTGTTGAATTTTGAAGGTAAGTCTGCTTTTCCCCGTTGAAATGATTTACCTCAAAAATCTCAGCTTGAGAATCGTGAGACGGCCATGAAGCTGATCAACAAATTCATCGATAAGCATGGCGCTGTAAGTGCACGTCTAGTAGGCAAACACCCCAGTTCTCATCTTCGACTAGGGACACGTCACCTTGCGGCCTGAGGATGACGAGGATATGTGGCACTTGTACAATCTCATCCAGAAGGACGACACAGTCAGGGCGCCTGCTATACGGTGAGCAGGAGTGTGTTTCTTGGTGACATCTGTTCAAATCCCCCATCAGCCGCGTTCAAAAGATATCAGCCACTGGATCAACGGATTCGCAACGAGTTCGCGTCAACCTAACGCTGCAAGTCAGTAGGGTCGACTTTTCATCATCTGCTGCACCCGCGACAACGGACCCTTCCTCCTCGACCGATCAGAGCAATTCTGCAAACACAAACACAGCCGCTCTGCACATCTCTGGTCGCGTTATCGTGGAGAATCAACACGTCAAGCTTGGCGCACACCACACCCTTGATATCGAGGCCAATCGCGACATTCGCATCGAGAAGGCGGATGGCTGGGATAGCGTCGCTATCGCGAGAGTAGAAGAGGCGATCGTTCCCGGTCGTGGCGCCGAGGTCGGAGCTGTGGTCTGTGGGGAGGGCACGGCCGCCTTCTGCTTGCTCTCAGAACACATGACCCTTGTCACACACCGCATATCGGTCTCTATACCGAGAAAAGCGGCCACAGCTGGCGCCTCTCAGCACGAGAAGGCTCTCACCAGATTCTATGGGACCCTCTATGATGCCTTCATACGGCATATACCTTATGCTAACGTCGGACTCAAAGCAATTGTGATCGCTAGTCCGGGCTGGGTTAGGGATTCTGTTTACTCATATATGACAGAGGAGGCCGCGAGGCGGGGGGACAAGATACTGCAGAAGGCACTGCGAGAAAAGACAGTCAACGTACACGTCAGCAGCCCCCATGTCCACAGCTTAGTCGAGGTCTTGAAGAGCCCAGAGGTCAGCCTTACCGCTCTTTCAGGTGCAGATGCTCAATTCATACCTGTAGATCGTTTCACAGTTGAAGGAAACCAAATTTGCGCGCGAGGGCATTGTACTTGACAAGTGAGTTTTTTCCTTGTCTGACTGGCTCTTCGAAGCTCATTGTCCCCAGGTTCTTCAAGATGCTGGGATCGGATGAAATGAGAGCTTGGTATGGCCCGCAACATGTTCTTCTAGCGTCAGATCGGGGAGCAATTGGTACATTGCTGATTTCTGACGATTTGTTTCGGTACGCGAGAGACGAATCTTGTCTCTCTCTGCTGATATCATATCTTCCAGGGCAAGTGACCCTGTTACGCGAAAGAAGTACGTTGCTCTGGTTGAAGCCGTTCAGCAAAAAGGCGCCGAAGTGGTGATATTCTCAAGTATGCATGAGTCTGGTCAACGTTAGTCCATTCCCCTGGGTGTTGATGCTATTGACTGACAGCATGTGTAGAATTAAATCAATTGTCTGGATTGGCCGCCATACTGACGTTCCCTTTGGACATCGAAGTTGTCGAGGCCGAGGAACGGGAGGCGCATGAATCGAGCAAAGAATCGGAGGTGACGTCACCTGAGTGAGACGTGAAGGCAGAGATCGAGTCGGATGGCAGCGCTAATCGGGCAATGCGTCTTTGCTTTCCTACCACCATCACCACCACCACCTTCTGCAAAACACGTCCCATCAGCATGGCCAAACGCGCACGCTCAGCCATTGCTTCGCAACCCACCAAGCGAGCTCGGCTTGAACCCGACGCGACCTCTACCTCGTTCAATCCCAACAAAGTCGCGACAGCGGAGGCTGCAGAGACCGTGACTGCCAACCCGCCCTTGCCCATTCTGCTCAAAGCCGTGGAAGACAGTTTGCAAAAGACCGATAAAGGTCGTTGTGTCATATACTGGATGAGGATGGCCGACCTCAGAGGTACTTGCCGTGGTCCTGTATCTCACGTCGTAGACAACTCATGGTGCTGCCAACTAGTCGCTGATAATAAAGCTCTATCTCAAGCTTCAGCGAAAGCGCAGGAGGACAACATCCCTCTTGTTGCCATGTTCCTTTTCAGTCCGCAAGACTACATCGCTCATGACCGATCCTCTCGTCGAATTGATTTCACGCTGCGTAACCTCAGAGAAGTTAAAGTTCGTGCACGTTGTGCAATTCTCGTCCGCTACTCAGCAAGACACTTAGAAATTGCTTGACAAACTGAACATCCCGCTTCTCACAAAAACAATCGACATTCGGCGGCAACTTCCTTCAAGAACTATTGACCTGATTGCTACTCTTCAGTGCACTAGTTTATACGCCAACATTGAATACGAAGTCGACGAATTACGCAGAGACATCGAAGTCTGTGCTTTGGCTAAGGACCGAGGAATCCAAGTATCCTTCGTGCACAACAAGTGCATCATTGAGCCCGGCGTCCTTTTCACAAATAGCAACACCCCATTCGCAGTAAGTTTATGCCTATGCCCACTTTTAGAGGATCGTTCTGAGACACCATAGGTCTATAGTCCATATCAGCGAAAGTGGAAGGTCAGAGTCACTGAGAACTTTGAAACATACTTGGGGGACTATGGCAAGGCGCCTCATCCAAATGACGAATCTATCCGAAGCTCTTCAGTCTTCAGTGATCTGTTCGATTCCGAGATACCGGCTTCCATTCCCGGTTTTGAGTTGGACGATGAAGCATGCAAGCAAATGGCCATTGTCTGGCCCGCTGGAGAAGTGGCAGCGGCAGAGGTGCAACTTACTAGCATCTTAAAGCAGTGAGCCTCTAACACCTGACATAGATCCTGAGGAAATTTATAATGACGAAGCACACGACAGCCCTTCTCGGTCCTTACAATCCCATCGAATACGAAATCAAGGACACTCCAAAATCCAGTCGCATGAAAACCTACAGCCGTGATCGCGATCTTGTTTCGGAGAACACGACCAGTCGATTAAGGTTTAATTTCGTGCCAGTGTTTCTCACTTTGTCACTCAATCAGTTTCAGCCCGTACCTTTCGGCTGGCGTGATATCTGTCAGGGAATGCATCCGTGCAACTATGAGAGTCACCCATAACAAGACCGTGGATTTGGACCGCGCGACTGGTCTTGGGCGCTGGGACCAGGAACTTGCTTGGCGTGATTTCTACACCAACGTCCTTGCTTCCTGGCCGCGAGTCAGCATGGGTCGTCCTTGGTTGGAGAAGTATGCGGACGTTGTTTGGGAGGACTCACAAGAACCTGGTGACGATGGAAAGGCGCGCGAGTCGGCCAATCTCCGAGCGTGGAAAGATGGCCAGACAGGTTATCCCATTGTCGACGCTGGTATGCGGTGCTTGAAGGAGATGGGCTGGGTCCACAACCGTCTGAGGATGATAACCGCAATGTTCTTGACGAAACATCTGATGATTGATTGGAGGGTCGGGGAACGTGTATGTTCGTCTTCCTCCTATAAGGGATCTTTCACATACGCCTCTTGCAGCATTACATGGAGACGTTGATTGACGGCGATCTGGCTAGCAACAATGGAGGATGGCAGTGGTGCGCAAGTACAGGTGTAGATCCGTGCCCGTACTTCCGGATCTTCAATCCATGGACGCAAAGTACTAAGGTAGTCTCACCCTCCAAATATATCTCGTGGTCGACGCTCACACATTTGTAGGCCGATCCCAGTGGCGATTTTATTCGTCATTTCGTTCCGGAATTGGCTTCTCTAAACAGCAAAGGTATACTCCCAACTATTGTCGCCACACTGGCCTCTGAACCTCGCTCTGTAGAAATTCATCACCCCAGCATCGATACGGCGGATGCACTAGGTTATCCCCGGCCTATCGTTGATCACAGTCAGGCCAGACAGCGTTGCCTCAGGCGCCTGAAGGACATCGGGAAGGAATAGGAACGCTCAGTGAAGGGTCGACAATAGATAAACAATGTACAACATCAAGTAGATGATTCAAAGGTGCACGACGAGAGTCGTCAGGATTGCTGTAAGAACTATTGCAATGGGTGGAAAAGACATTTCCAACGTGCCTCCTGTGTCACCATCGCTGACACTGGCAGCAGTACTGTCTGATGCCGTTGTCGAGGTCGATGTGGCGGTCGAAGTGTTATTGCTGACGAGGATAAAGTGAACAGCAGGCAACAACGGCCTGAGAGCGACTTACATGACGAGCTGGAGGCATGCAAGTAAGAGTCAAGGTCAGTATGAGGTATTAGCAGGAACGACACCATACCAAGGCAACTGAAACGAGTGTCAGAAAGACCATGTACTTCCATAGGAGATTACATACGATGTCCGCCTACAACGGGTCTTGCTTTGAAGCCTTCGGGAGAACCGTCAGTAGTCTGATACCAGTCCCGCAATGTTGCAGAGCCTTTCCCACTGGCAGCTGCGTCCTTGACAGCACTGATGAACATATCTCGTGCTGAGGTTTGGGTCATGATGGCAGCAGTCCACATCTCCCAATCGCTCTTAGTGTAAGTTGCCCTGGATGCATGAGCTCATTATGCCGCTCGATGATACAGCAGATGCATTTACCGACTATCCAAGGGTACACCGAATTTATCTAGCAATTATCAGTGCATCGTGCATGTAGAGGTACGGAAAACCCACTGGCTTTGGAGAGGTACAAGGCGGTTTCTGGAAGTTGTTCAGACACGGATTATCACTTCCGAAGGTTCACATACGCATGGTGTAGATCTCATCTGGGAAGAGGTCCAAGCCCAACAATTTGTCCGCGAATAGATTGTAGGTGAGCCCCCAGCTGTTTCAACGCGTCAGAGAGTGTGGGAGCGACGTGTCAGTACACTGGCATTCACCTCGAATCATTCCCGTACTAAGAAGAGTGATATTACGGCGCAGCGCACTTGTAGATAGGAAAAGCAGGACTCACGTTGAGGGTCAAGTGAGTACCGTCTGATGACATGGCAAGCGTTTGCCATTGCTTCACATACGACGATGCAATTGACTAGAACACGCTGCAGTATGATGAGCAAAGAAGTCATCGACGAACGCTATAGTTGCGACTGCGAGACTCGTCACCCAATCTCTCAGCGATCATCGCCATTGCCTTGATACCGCTTATGCCCTTGATAGCAAGGTTCGTTTGGTTTGCCAATGTTCCGGCAAAATCATCGGTACTCAATTGATGAGCAGGTATCAGAGAGTCCATTATCAAAAACTGCGTCCACTGATGCAAGAGGTCATACTGAAGCACGTGAAGAATGAGTGTCTACCGACGAACCAAGAGGAAAAGACCACACGTATTCTGATAGCTGTGAGTTGTCTCCCGTTGCTTGGGCGTAACTCAGAGCCATGATCAGCATGTTCCCGCTCTCTGACAATCGTCAGAACTGTAAGACAACAATGAAGGTCTGGGGAGTACCTTCGACAGGCATAGCTTCGTCGCCACCATCATTATGTCCCGAGGCATTCGGATAATGGGCACCTGCACCGAAGGTGAACGGATGTTCGAAGCAGGAGCATGGAAACTTTCCCATGTCATGAATACTGTAGAGATTGGGATACTGGCCAGTGCTCTGATACTCGAAAAGAGAATCGAGGAGGTAGCGTCCCATTTTTGGGTTGGTGTAGAGGTAGAGGGGCCACGTAGGAAATATGACATCAACCGTGTTGACATTCTATGAAACTTCAGCCCTATGCTTCGATGGAATGACTGTCACTTACTCCATCGCTCGATATTTCTACGGCACGGATTTTTTGTTGGAGGTTTTGGCAGTTGAACAAAGATTGGACGTACCCTTCATGAACATGAGAACATCGCTCGTGTTCCAGGACCCGTCAGTGGTTCGAGGAAGTGTGATCTCCGTGGCACCAAAAGCTTGCCGTATAGAAAGACTGACTACGGCGGCATAGTCAGCAGAGATGGCCGATGCATCGGTTATGATCTGGTAGTCCAAGTCCTTTGCACTTTTGAGAGCGTCGTCATAATCCGACAAGAAGGAAGGGATCTTACGGCGAGTCATAAGGTCAAAGTCTATTGTACGCTTGGAAGAAGAGAGAGCTCACAGCGTCAGAGACAGTCGAAAAATCACTGAAAAAGAAGAGACTGCGCTCCTCCATTTGTCCTCCAGCACGAATGTATTGAATGGCTGGGTCTCTTACATGCCCGATGGCCACAACGAGAGGGTCGGTCGCGGTAGTGACATTGCCTAGGTCGTGTGCAATAGCGAAAACAGGCCAATCGCTTGAGATAGCGCGGTATTTCGTGTCTTGCGTGTTGTTCAAGCTCCCAGCAGTGACAAACTGGGCGCGTACGTCGACGTCGGCCCCAGTTTGGTATGTTACACCGTCCGCAAGAAAGGTTGCATAGTATACGGAGCCATCTGTGCACAGTCAGACAATGCATGATGATCTTGGAGAAGCTTTCACATTGAGTCTGATCACTGATTTCGCCATAGACAGTCGGATTTTGCAACTGAGCATGATGGACGACTGTGCTACCTGCCGTCGTAGTCGTCCAGTTGATAGCTGATGAACTATCTCCTGATAACCATTCGCCACTGATGTCACTGTAGACGGATACGCTGTGCGAACTCCCGTCGGAAGAAGCGGCGGAAAGGGCCATGTAGGAGAACGGGAAGGAATGCTTGGAGAGATCATCGGGCTAGAGGACTTTCATTCCAAGATACAGTGTGCGCATTGATTGTGCGCACCTCTACTGGGCTAAGAAACGTGACGGTGAGATCAACAGCACCGGCAGACATAACGAATTCTGTTTGTGTCGACGTGAACTAGTATAAGTGCGGGTCAGCTGGTGACACCGGGACGTATAACTTTCACGTACTCTGGCGCTGCTCTGAGTGGCCCTCGCGAATTTCGGAGTGATATTAGGCGTGCCCAAAAAACTGTAGGGTTCACCGTCTACGCGAATGAAACCGGCCCATCCAGTAATCTGACAAGATCAACGAGGATCTCCGAGAAGTACCGTTCCACAACGCTTACCTGACCTGCCCAGAATCGCGGCCAATCATCGTTCAGCGCTGTGCCACCATCTGCTTGCTGGAGCCACGTTGACAAGTAAGGGGATCTCACTGCGAGAGGAAATGACGGAGGAGTGATGGGAGAAGAGACAAGGTCGCCTCGGGCGGCCGAAAGAAGGAAAAGAAAGCAGCACGCTGCGAAGGAAAGCATTATGAGGGAATGAAGAAGAGGTGAAATAGGGTGTAATACCAGCTAGACTGCCCCCCTGTAGTTATGCGTCGAGCCTCACGATGAAACACTTCAAGTTCTCTACAGTCTAAGCGCCCGGACCCTCAATTGTTATGCCCGGAGTTGAAAGCTGAGGCTGACCACCGGACCAGTTTTGAAGGACCATTGAACTAGACAATTCGGTCGACAGACTGGACCCACCGGAGGCTGACCGACGCGCAATCTCAATTGACGCGATGATCGATTGATCCACTGGCCATGAACTCAACGACCAGTCAGAATCGATCCGGCAACTTCCGGAAGGGCGAAGGAACATACTTGAAAGAACCTGAGTCTGTAGACGAATTCAGCGCACAGTGTCGGCAGTTCGATGTCTCGGTCTAAACATTATCTTCCATTTATGATCTCCTTGCTTAGTATCCTACTGCTGTTCGGATGGCCCTCACCAGATCACCCTGATCCGTATCGCCATCCACATCCCACATGTTCACACCCAACATTCCAACCTTCTTCACGAACGACGCCTTGAGACTCAGCGACTCTGTATCATCATACGACACAACTTGCCCAAACTCGGGAGAACGGAGAAATGGGGTGCTTGAACAGTCATCCCATTCCCGAATGAAGCCATTCCCAGCAACAAAGGTAGTTTGCTCAGTAGTCGTTTCGGGTACTAGGGCTTGTTGTGCAACCATGTCTCTGAACTGGATTTCGCCTTGATTTCCGTCGTCGAGTACTAGGGCAGTGCCATTGGAATCTTGACGAGGGAAGAATCGAGCGCGCAGTCTCGTAGCGTTGGAAGATGAGAGATAACCGTAGAAAGGCAGACCGAGGACCATTTGCTCAGGAGGGAAGCCGGCCATTTTCCAGGCATTGAAGGCACCAACGGCGCTGGCATCTGGCTGTGTCGAATTATGGCAAGCATCGTAGAAGGGGGCATTGGGTCCAGGAGTAGGAGAAGCTGGACAGAGAGGTGAGATACATGTATGATGTGCTCAGGAGACTACATACCTGACCAAACGTCGTAGTTCATGACTGTTATCCAATCAAGGACTGCGGCAAAATCGGACGCGTTCTGCATGGACTGCCCATTTGCGTCCACGAACGGAGTCGGCTGGGTCGCCGCTGTGATGACTGCACCAGCCGGAAGAGTACTACGTAGAAGCTGCAAGAATACAAGAAAGTTGGCGGTATCATTGTTGGAGATTTCATTGCCAGAGTTGCCTTCGTGTCCAGGATACTCCCAGTCAATATCGATGCCGTCCAATCCAAAGGTCTGAAAGGTATTGACGATGTTGTTCATGAATGTGTACCTGCTTTCGTTTGTCGCAACGGCCCTGGAGAAGTACCTGGTACCGGTATAAGATTACATGTCGCGAAAGGATTCGGTCACTTACTTGCTCCCAGTCCATCCGCCGATACTGAGTTTGGCTTTGGCGTCTCCCGCATGACAGGCATCTACGAGGCGAGATAAAAGACCAGGTGCGACAGTAGGATCATCCCAAGTCAAGTCATAATCGCTGGTTGGTATAGCAAAAGCGAAATCAATCCAGTCGTAGTTCGTGAAGTTGATGCTTTCAGGTGGAAACTGGGAACGAGTCCAGCTAGGATAATACGCCATTACAAGGGGCTTCTCGGCCAGGTCTTCCTCGGACGCAGAAGGAGAGGTCGAAGCGGCGGACAGGGGAGCTGCCGAGACCGACACTTGCGCAGGGTAGACGAACACGGCTTCTGCGCCATAGGCGGCTGTTCCGACGGCGGTCGGTGAGACTTGCGGGGCAGAAGAGAAAGAAGAGGCCTGCGATACAGAAGATGTGGGCGTGGTAGAATTTGGTAAAGGCGAGGCGGCTGGAAGAAACGTTGTGTCTGCGACCGGCGCGGCACGAGCAACAAATGCTGTCAGAGAAAGAAGATAGAGAGCTTTCGAAAGCATTAGAGAAAGGCGGGTAGGGAGTATCGTATAGTCGTCGAGTACCACCAGGGTGTGAGGACAAGAAGCAAGACCCATCGCGTGCTTGCTTCATATAGTCTGGAAGCCTTAGCCAAGCTGGCGTAAACAACGCGCATCGCGTCATATGACGGCCTGAATTCACACCACCATGTCGTTCGACTCCTTGGGGCCTCCTCCCCACGCTGAAACGCGAACGGTACAGTCATGGAGACCGCACGTGAACACACGTCGTATGGCTCTGGGAGGGCTCGCCCGTGTGTAGGTCTACTTCACCTCCTTTTGACCATCCTGAACCTGCTGGTATTGAGACTTGTGATCCTTTACGATCTCAATGTGATTTTGACGCGTGATCCTCATCTTGTGCTCTCATTCGCAATCAGAAGGGAACCTGGGAGAAGTCTGGGGATGGGATGATATCACCGCCTGCATAGCTAGTATAAATGCTTGTCAACGCCCGACACTCTTCCCAAGTGTCTTTTCCGCTATGCTCAGATTTCTTGGTGCGCTCGCAGTCACTACCTGCGTCCAAGCTTTGGCTTGGACGGCTACCCCATTCAACCCACCCTCTATCCCGCTTGCAGTGCGAACGCCTTACCTTTCTGCTTGGCTTCCCCAGGGGTCTGGTGCTGCATTGAACGATGCCTGGCCGACTTTCTGGACGGGATCAGTGGGAATTACTTGCTCCTTCTCATGTTAAAATGGCTCATCGATGTTACCAGATTCTTGGCTGGGCAGGTTTCGTCAAAGTAGATGGGGTCGCTTACAGCTTCTTGGGTGTTCCGTCGGTCTCTGGAGCTTCCTTCCAGAAAGCCGTGCAGACCGATTTTGAGGTGAGTCGAAGTTGGGCTTCATAGCCATACAGGCGGTTGATACTTTGGGACAAGTTTACTGCCACTCAGAGCAACTTCAAGCTTACAGCCGGACCGGTAGGTCTGACGGTATCGTTCCTCAGCCCTGTCGAGGTACTCATCATCCCCATCCTTCCAATCATCGCGAGCTGACCACCCCCGAAGCCTAATGATCTCGTCAAACAATCCATACCTTTCGCATACATGGCTGTATCGGCTGTCTCTAACGATGGAGCGGCTCATTCTGTCCAGGTCTACTCGGACATCAGCGCGGAATGGGTGTCCGGAGACAACAGCCTGGCTGCCAATTGGACGACTACCACTGGTGACGTGATCACTCACCAAGTCCAGCTCTCTAGCCCATCTGTGTTCGGCGAAGTCGATGATCATACCCAATGTAAGTGCCAGCTACTCTTGGAGATGCGATCTTGCTCTCGTGCTCACGAAAGTGTATCTAGATGGTGCCGCCTACTACTCAGTGCTCAATGTTAGTTCCACATCTAATCAGACCACGACAGTACGACTGATTTGTTAAGGCGGCCAACACCACGTATCAAACGGGGTCGGACGTGAGTGTGCGCGCGCAATTCATCAATAATGGCACACTGGCCAACACTGGGGACACTACGTTCAGGGCCATCAATGATAACTGGCCTGTGTTCGGTTTATCGAGAAACCTCGGTTCCGTTACAACCGCCACAAGTCCCGTTGTGTTCGCAGTGGGCCACATACGTGATCCTGCCATCAGTTACATAGTTGCGAACGACGGACGCCAGAATCGCAGTAGCTACTTCTGGAGCCAGTTTTCTAGTGCCACGGCCTTGGTACGAAACACTACGGCCTTCTTGCTTCCTACTGATGGACCTATACATTGACATGCATAGATTGAGAGCTTCTTAAACGGTTACGGGAGTGCGCTCACGACCGCTAACGCCTTCGACGCGAAAATCGATGCTGACGCGAAGGCGATATCTGAGGATTATGCTGGAATCGTGGCATTATCCGTGCGACAGGCATTGGGAGCGACGGAGCTCACTATCTCCCAGAACAGCGACGGCAGCTGGGACACAGACGATGTGATTCTTTTCATGAAAGGTATTGTTGCTGCTTTTCCACTAGCAGCATATCGACACGACACTAACTCTCCCTAGAAATTTCCAGTGACGGCGTAAGGCTTTGAATCCGATTAGCAGACAAAGCGATCTCACTGAAACTCTCTAGAACGTGAACACTGTCGATGTCATCTTCCCTGCCTGGCCAGTTCTACTGTATACGAATCCCACACTCGGTAAATACCTTCTGGAAGGCTTGTTCCGGTATCAAGCCAGCGGTCAATACCCCAACGCTTGGAGCGTGCATGATCTTGGTCCGCCACCTTTCGCTCATCAATTTTAGATTGATTGTAATTCCTTCCAGGCGCACATTATCCTCTGGCAATTGGTCATAACGATGGCGCAGACGAGGCTATGCCAGTCGAAGGTATGCCGCTTTCGAGTTTAGGGCGTATGTATCAAACTCACAATCGCCAAGAAAGTGGAAATATGATCATCATGGCTTTGAGCTATGCTCAAAAAACGGGCGACAACAGCCATCTCAAGACCTATGTCAGTAATCCTATTGGAGCGCTTCATGCTGATACTCAAGCCCCTCCTAGTCCGCTTTGCTCGATCAGTGGACGCAGTTCTTGATCACCGATTCTCTCATTCCAGCCAATCAAATCAGCACAGATGATTTCGCAGGACCTTTGGCCAATCAGACTAACCTTGCCATCAAGGGTATCGTTGGTATCAAGGCCATGTCGGCAATCGCGTCTATCTTGGGCGATAGTGCAAAGAGCAGTAACTATAGCGTACGTGTTGCTGAGCATTGCTGCTGTCGCATCTCATCTTTGTTTCCAAGTCCATCGCCGCAGACTACGTAAACCAGTGGCAAACCCTCGCAACTTCGACTACTGGCTCACATCTGACGCTAGCGGTGAGCGCATCTCAGCAGGTTTCGTTGTATTTGGACTCATACATTGGATCGTCGAAAGTACGGGAACTCGAGTAGGCATGTGCCATTTGTAGTCTTCTTTGTACAGACTCTGATAAGTCTCCTACAGCTGGGGACTTGCATACAACCTCTACGCAGACAAGTTACTTGGTCTGAACACGTTCCCAGATTCAGTCTATGAGATGCGTATGTAACCCAGCCATGTCTACCCGTTGCAACATCGCTCACTTCTTATCAGAGACGGCTTGGTACAAGACTGTGAAACGTATGTATGATTTCTTGACTTTGATCTCAAATTCACGAACGGCTTGTACCAGAATCATACGGTGTTCCCCTGGACACAAGGTAAGACTCGACCTTGAATTTTTCACCGCCTCCTCATGACCTCTCAACCAGGCACACGTACACAAAATCAGGCAAGCACTACCCAACCTCCTTCCAAAACCTGACCTCATCGTGGCTCAGATTGGGAGATCTGGACCGGCGCCATCATGACTGACACTGAGGCGAGAGATATATTCATATCCGCTGTCAAGAGCTGGGCTTCCGATGGTCTCAGCTCACAGCCATTTGGTGACTGGTACGAGACAACCGATGGTTCGCCGGAAGGCTTCAGAGCGCGACCTGTTGTCGGTGGCCATCGTGAGTGCATTCCAAGTCCATTGCGTATGGTAAATCTGACATATCCGCAGTTGCATTCGTGAGCTCCTGATTTTATATTTCAAGTACCGTCCCGGATGACTGACTATCGACTATCTCCCAGCTGGTTCTTTAACTCAATTGGTGTCTGTCTGTCATGTTGCACTACCAACCGACATCATAGTCGGACTTCGTAAGTAAGTAGGCACAAGTGAAATTTGTATGAATTCCAATGTCTCTAAGTATTAGTAGTATTTGAACCGGACAGTCCAAGACCCGCTCTCGCCGCCTTCGTCAATGCCCAATCCTTGGTATCACCGTGAATGTCCCACATCCCCAGGCCCCTCATTCCGTGCTCTCTCGCATAGGCACCTTTCATCTTGATTGATTCAGGATCATCGTAGGATAGAAGCACCCCGTCCGACGTCAGGAATGGCGTGCTAGAGCAGTTATCCCAGTGACGCGTGAAACCGCCAGCGCCTTCGAACGACGAGGAAAGCGCTCCTTGCTCTAGAAGCGACTTGAACTGAATCTGACTCTCGCCGCCCGTATCCGCTTGGAGAGTCACAGCTCCGGACCCATTCGTACTCGTGGTATTGTTCCCGCCGAAGCTTGTCGTGTTTGAAGAGGAGATGGTCGTATTTGTCTCCCTCGGCAGCTCTCTCCTCATCTCCAGTTCAGTCGCGTCAGATTTGTGAATGTAGCCGTACGCGGCAATCCCAAGAGCGATCTGATTCGCTGGGAAGCCGGCTGCCTTCCAAGCGTTCAAGCCGCCTTCAGCGTTATCCTGAGGACGCTGCGATGTCCCACATGCGTCACTCAGAGGCGCGTTAGGACCAGGATGTTGCTGTGGGGCTTGAAAAGAGGTCAAGACGACTGGCAGGCCTAAAAGAGCTCGCGATACTTACGAACGTTCACATCGTAGTTCATGATTAAAACCCAATCGAGGACTTGGGCAAACGCGCTCAAATCCTTCGCAGGACTCCCTGATTCGTCCACCCACGTCGCCGGTGTCACCGCAGCCGTGATCTTCGCCGCTGGGGGGAGGGCTTGGCGTAGCGCCTTCAGGAAGAGAAGATAGTTCGCTGTATCGTCTTTCGAGAATTTATTTCCGGCTGCACCTTCCTGACCTGGATACTCCCAGTCAATATCAATCCCGTCTACGCCCATCGTATCGTAGAGATTGGCGATCTGCTTCACAAATGTTGCTCTAGTGTCGGTGTCACCTACAGCGTCCGAGAAATATCTAGACGGCACGTAGTTGAGTTGACATTCTAACTTATGGATGGTCATGGATACTGACTGGCTATCCGACCATCCTCCAATGCTTAGTTTGACCTTTGTCTTGGCTTCCTGAGCAGCTTCCACAATGTTCTTGAGAAGCGAAGGCGCCGAGTCATCGTCCCAAGTCAGTCCGTATGATGAGGTAGGAAGCGCGAATGCAAAATCGATCCAGTCGAACAATGAAAAATCAACGTCTGCTGGGTCTAAGTCAACCCAGTCGGGGTAATACGCCATGGTATAAGGACTGTCATCATCATCGTTGGTATTCGTGTTGTCAGTTGCATTGTTAGGCATGCCGTTTATGTCCTGTGTGTTGGTAATGTTGGCATTACTTGTTGCGTTGCTCACGCCGTCCATCTCTTGTCGTTCAGAGGTACCTGCTAGTGCAACCTCGTATTCAGAAATGTGTCGACCGATCGCGAGACATACCTCGCGGGGCCATCGAGCGTACACCCAGTCTCTGGGCTGCCTTCAGGGGAGCAGCATGCACAGTGATGGCAACCATTCGACACGCCACCAGGGCAATTGTCCAGAGGTACTTTGGGATCATGATAACAAGACCTCTGACGCCACCGGGGCGGTTTCTGACCGAAGAGCACCACCGGGGCGACTTTGTGAGGTTGTCTACCACCTGGGTAAGACAGAACGAAGGAAGGAAGAAAGCCACCTGGACACAGAATAATCAGGTCATGAACGAAACATTTATACTAGTCCGGAGGCGATCGGTGCACCTTGGCAATGGTAGTACTTTCCTGGTCCATGCCGAGCCCATGTTGGTGATCAGAGTCACATGACCGTGTTGGCAGTCAAGAAGTCGCCAGAACGACTTGACGACGCTGCGCGTCGAAAGTAGTAGCGGTTGATAGTGATCGCCCGCAATACTACCATGATGAAGGGTGTCCACAGAGCCGCCGAAAGATGGGCGTGAAGGGATACCATGAGTTGGGTTGTCGAGATCAGGTACTAGGTGCAACTGTTACGCTCCCTTGACATTTGAGCGCCAGGCTCGGAAGCCGCTGGACCATTTGCTCACTTGCGCAGGAAGATTGTCCGGCTCAACATCCTTCCCACGACAAGATCAACCTGAGATCCTTCGTAACTGACCTGTGCGGGAGGAAGTATCAGTCAATCAAGAGGTTGGAGCGTACGAGCACCCTGTCAAGGGTAGAGCGGCGTTCACGGGCCTAGAACGATGGGGTGGCGGCCAGGTTATAGTTCAGGTATTATAAGACGATAGCTATACTGTATAGGTGCAAGCGCATGTATGAGGCAAAGTCGGACAACCTCGGAACGCCATGACCGGGGACCGGGGTATGATGAAACCGCGCTTACATCGGTGATGCTACCCGCAGCTTGAGCCGCGCCACCGACAAATTAGTTTGAACGTCGAGTTAGCACCAAGCAATGGGCTTACTACTCAAGGTTAAGAGTCATGTAGCGGCCTGCTATCTCTGCTTCATATCAGACTCCGATCGTCGACACCTAGCCTGGGTCTGACCAAAACTGACAGCTTTGACCATCACGCGCGCGGCGGTATAGATTGCGGAGTCTTGAAAGGCATCAAAGACTCCTAACCGTGTCTCTGTGCCATACGAAAGCATTCATTACAGTAAGGACTAGGTTCATCAGCGTGCTTTGACTTTCAATATGAAGCATCGGTGACGGCGGCGTGACGCTCAGCTGCAGAAAGCTTCAGGTTGCGAGGGTCGCAAGCTCTGTCGCAAGAGCTTCAACTTTTGAATGAGCTCTGATACAATTCTCTCGGGATGCTTCCGCAGGATACGCTTCCCTTCTCGATAGGTAACGCGACGCTGGAAGCCTTGCCTATCGGACGCATCGTGCAGCGTTTACGTGTTGCGAAGGCTCTCATAGGCGCGGCACCGAATGCCTTCACTAGGGTCGCCACACCCTACTCTCTACTGACGCCATTCATGACCATCTGCTATCTGTGCAAGTGTGATACTTGACAGGACTTGACTCGGATCTTGAACAGGTGAACATCAAGAAATCTACAAAGATAATCACATTGTGTTACTCATAATTTATCACAAACAGTCACTAAGTATCAGCAAAACATCACAACGTAGAAAGCATAGTAAAGTAAGTGGTGTATCTACAATAGATTAGACAAGGAGACGCGAAGATAGAAAGCGACGGGGTCAGTACGTAGGACGGTCCAAGAATGATAATAGATAATACAGATGAAGTCAAGTTTCGCGTGTTTTACAGCGCTCTGACTGCCCGGGCCTGATGAAGACTGGCATTGCGCGATTTAAAAAAGGTGAAGCAGGTCATGCCTGCTATTGGCTTTGGGAGGCGTGATTTGATGGTGGATGTGGATATGGGGGAACTGGGGTGCAGCTCGGGGAGGAAGATGGGCGACACCAGAGGTGATGGCGGTGTCTGGAGCACGGGCCGCTTATCCGTGGGGCTCAGCACAAAGGCTGGGATAGCTGGCACAGGCGGAGGCGCTTCGAGGATTGGACTCGCAGGAGGCGAGCGGTATGGAATGGCAGAGGAGAGAGAGCGTTGGTGGCGCAGCGTTGGCGAGCGCGGCGGGGAAGGAGTAGGCAGAGAGCGTGATGTGGATGGTGGCGATGGTGCAGACCGAAGTGGTTTCAGCGAGCTGCGCGACGGGATCTTGTTCACCGCGCGTGCTTTGTGGCGCAGATCACCCAGCGATCGGGCCTCGGGCCGAAGGCGGCGAGGCGGGGGATTCAAAGGAATGTACGGGATGTCGGGCGATGGCAGGCGGGGCGGGGGCGAGTCAGCGCGCATCGTGGACAAGGTTGTGGTTTGAACAGCAAAGCGCTGTAGAAAACGCCATATATATAACAAAGCCTCGGGACCAGAGCCTCAGCCAACGTAAGCAGCATATTGGGAGATCTTGATCGATCACGTCTGCCGTCTACGTCTGCCATCATGCCTTTGTTCTTGACTCGTCAACAGATTCTCACTCGCGCGCCTCGTGTTCGTAAATTAAATTTCCTTCCCTGTCAGCGCTCCCGACACCCATTGTCCTGCGCCCATTGTGCTCATCCTTCCAGCATACCGTCTGTTCGGCTTTGCCCATTCCCGGCCTTTGTTCCATGCCCTGCCCGTGTCATGTTCTCCGCGCACGGCGGGCGCAGGCGTTTTCACTCTCTTTTGCCCGAAACACGTCGCCACATCTCCATTTGTACGCAAATCTCCGGCTATCATCATCTGTAGGTACCAAGTCACATTCTTTCCTTCTTCGGCATCCCTCTTGCTGACTCTGTCAAGGCTTCTTGCTAGCAGCTAGCCGTCACTTCGCGCCATTTAGCGTTGCAATGGTGACCTAGGCATTGGCTTATCGCGAGGTTGCATCGGTCACCCTCCACCGACATCGGCGATTCGCAGTTGTCTTCGTTGCGCTCTTGGGCGGCCCTACCGCTCGCCCGACGAACCCTTGTCTATCTGAATGCATCATCGGTTGCTGCCCTCCGCTCCAAAAAGTTAGTAAGGTTCTACGAACCTATGACTGTTTCAAGGCCCGCCCTGCATTTGCGACATTGCTGACTTGTCGGGAATCGCCTTTACGACTCATGTCAATGTGCTCGACGCCACTTCCACCTCCAGGTACTACTCGCAATATGGGACACGTTGACAGACGAGGATCCCGTCAATGATCAATCCACGAGTCTCGGCTAGTACATAGTGTACTACTCTTGCTTCTCTCCGTTTAAACGGAATTCGAGTTGTACGCCTGGTCAGGTCGCTGACGCATCGGGCTTTGTGATTCCAGTCAGGCGCTTCCGGACACCGACACACTGGAACCCGCGTTGGAAAACAGACTTTGTCAGTGTTATACTGCTCATGTCAGTTACATACTCTATCAAAAATCTGGCTATGGCAATTCCGATTTGAATGCCTCTTGCGTCGGACTTCGCAATATCCCGGTGCTTTCTAATTCAAACGTGGACGCTGGACTAATTGCACTTTTTTTCTTCTTGATTGACTGGGATTCCGAACGGTGCTTCTCGACGCCAAACGCCTCGATCTACAGGACTTGAGCTTCCCGTCGCGCGGCTACATCCGTGCTGTGCTCTAAACAAGTGGCAACTGCTTTGCTTGCGTTGTACATAACAACTGCCAAAGACCGATCTGATACCCACCACCCTCACGATAGCGATTTAGGCGCACTTTGATCTCCATTGAATCAATTAGGACCTCTTTGACTCGCCGCAAATATTGGGCCACCTGCCAGGGACTACAAACGGAGATGAGGTACGCTGGATACGCTGCTTGTCTCCAGCTTCTCTCAGAACCAGGATATCCATCCATACTCGTGTTTTCCGCCTATTCAATCTTCGCGTCTACTGGTACTTATCCGCATCGCCACATCAACACGTTGCCTTATTGTTCTCCGCATATGAGGCGAAGCAGTCCCGCCTCCGAGGGCCGTACCCACAGCGGTGTACGTAAGTATCCAAGTGCATTGAGAGCAGAACAATGCGGAGTTTTGCTGCGTGCGTTAAGCACCGGAACTGCAGTGGGTGTGATGGTGGATGATGTACAACAATGGCCCATTGTGCAATGAAAGATTGAGGCATCTGCGGAGCGCCGTAGGGTTTGCGGTGACGCCTGGACTGGGCGCTCACCAGCTCGACATTTGACAGAGTCTGCGCCGCACATCAGAATTTGCTGATTAAAATGTCGCCGAGTCCTGACTGTGGCGCTGTGCCCTGAATGGTTGCACGTCCGGAACGCCCCTTCAAACGGAGTCACATGAGCGCTCCCGAACTACGCGTCTTCCCAAGTCTTCTTGAGGCGAGTCATAAGCTGACGGAAGTTTTTTGAGAGCAATTGGACGTCTCATCAAATTTGCTCTAGCTCGGCGAATGGGCATTGCCTACTTCTGGAGGACCGACCCCAATCAGGGTGTACATCGTACAATGGGGAATATCCTTTAAAGACAATTCGCCATTGGGAACAGTATGATTCATCTGACAGAGGCAGAGATGAAAACGACGTTTTATAATACAACAGAACATGGAGGCATTAGATAGGATAGGTACAATCCAAAAGCAAGTCGACAGCGGGTGACCGAGCACCTAGAAATACACACAGACTATCAGCAGGTCAGCTAGGAATACAGACAGTAACAGCCAATTGTCCGTACCGGATATATAATATGGGTCCGTAGGAGAAGACAAAATCATATCAAAAGCGGGAACCGTCCAGTCCCATACGTTCTGCCAACGTCCGATCCCCGCTAGCCATTGCTGAAGCGTTGGACGCCCCGCCATTGTTGCGCCTTCCGCCTCTGCTGGTGTGGGGAAAACCATTACTGGCGCTACTCTTCCGAGAGCGATTGCCATCATGGTCATCCCTGTCTCGCTCGCGCTCCTTCTCTCCTTCTCGGTCAACGTCCATCTTCTGTGAACGGGAATGCGACCGGTGGTGCCCGTGATTGTGATTGTGATTCCGCCCTCGAGTCTCTCGAGTCTCGTCGCGTTTCGGTTGAGACTCGGACAGACGCGGTTTCTTATGCGAGCGGGGTCCTGTCGGTGGTACTTTGCCCGTAGAGGTAGTGGCAAGGGAAGGAGAATGGCGTTGCGGAGGATAGCTGTTACGCGGAGAATGTTTGGGATCGCGGTGCAAGTTGTTGTTCTTCGCAAAAGTCTCGTGCGTTTTATCCAGCTCAGTGCTGCTGGGTATTCAAATCAAATGAAGTGCCTGTCCGGGATATACGCACGATAGAGAAAGAATGATCTTATGTGATTCTGTGAAGACATAGTGAGGCGGGGTTAACGAGGACACCGTGATGCACGTACCCCGCAAAGCGCTCTCCAGCTTATTGACAACGCGGCTGAGACTCCGCACTTCCTCTTTCAGGCGCCCAGTCTCGCTTTTCTTCAGCAGATCGTACAGTTCGTCATTCTCGTTTTGCACGGTCTTCACACGTTGCGCCAGAGCAGAGTTCACAGTTCCTCCCGCCGTCATGTTCGTTGTGGCGCCTTGGATGTGAGGCAGAAGTACGGCCATGAGTGCCGGGGGCACCGACGCGGTGTCATTGGGCGATGGTGGGTTCGCGGATATATACCGACGCAGACGAATGACTTCATCCTGGATAACAGCGTCAGGGAATGGCGGGGAGCAGTCGGAACGTAGTTACGCTTAGATCAGCTACCTGCGCGTTTCTCTGGCGCAGCGCTGTCTCGAGCTCGAGCTCGCGGGCAGAGGGCAACTCCATGGTGGTCGTGGTGAAACGGAAAGCGCCGATGCGGGGCATCCGTGCCGGCGGGTGCCGCAGCCGAGGCCCGAGAGCCTTGCCGAACTCGACCTTCGAATGTGGCGACAACTCACAAAACATGGTCCCATATTCAGAATGTAATTTATCTCATTGCCTGAATCTTCCCTGGTCCTTTCTGCAGTCTCATTGTAGAGCGACACCAAGCCGGAGGCCTGTGCCATGACCCGGCCTCCTGCAAAGCTGCCGACCATCAAGGACAAACACAATGCACTATAAAATTTCTCTCACCCGCTACTCGTCTCTTGTTTCGCGTCGACGTCCAGTCTCTGTTCTCCGCTTGGTGAGTCTCGTTCAGCATATCATTTCCTTCATTCTCTCTGGGCTATACGGCGATGATTACAAATTATTCACACTGAATGACGGCTTGGTTCATTAGACCGTTCCTTGCTACATGAGTAACCTTACAACGGTAACTGAGCCTATGCCCCATTTTCATCCTCTATATTCCACGTATTGCGTTCTGTTGCTCATCGTTCTTCAGATTGCGGGATTGTTGGGCATGAATACGTTACTTCAACTTACGGGACTGTGTACATCATTGTGGCGAATCATACATTGTTTTCATCAATCGTTCTCTTCTCCATCAAATGCGTCCGCTGGCAACTGTCCTTGCATCTGAGTGAGTGCACCTGGGAATATGTAGACGAAGTCTCCCGACTTTGCCGGGGGAGGAGTGCATTGGTAGGCGACCTATATCAGTTCGTCAAGACATGTCTTCCAAGAGGAAAGACGGGGCGAATCACAGGTAGTGTACAACGAGGGCAGTGAAACCGGAACTGTCGCTCGTGCCCGTTTTCTCTGATGAAGACGCGTCAAGAAAAGTCATCCAAAGAATGATTGTGCAAGTTCCAGACCTCTCAATCAGAATTGGATCATTCAACGTTGCGTTCAGCTTGAACACCCGGGCCGTTGCGTTGTCAGCGCCGCTGTCTTTTGTTCTTAGTACGATAGCGCCATCTGCCGGACGGTGAGGCAGCGCCGTGAGGCTCTTGTCAAGTACCAGCTATTAAGAAGCTGCTGTCAAGGCGGTGACTGATCCCGAAAATCAAGCTGCCCATACGATGAACTCGCCACAGATGCAATCTGTCAATACTCATCATTCGAGATGGAGGTATTTTCGGAATTCACATACAATAGACGCGTAAAGCTGCCGCAGAAGATGCTGTAGGCCGGGCTGTCCTTGATGATGAGATGATAACAAAGCAAAGAAATGGTGAATCATGCCATCGGTAGAAGATGAAACAGCGGAACGCGAGACGACTTTCGGCATGGAAGACAAGACAAAGGGGCGGCCTTCAATCAATGAATTGAGGTCATGGGCGGACAAGGGAAAGCCGATATTGATATTTACCAAGTTTCTCACGTGGCGGTGCTGATTCAAATACAGCACCGACGCACATCGCTCTTGCCACCATCGTCTCCGTGCCAAGGCGCCTGTTTTCGCCTTTCATCTTGCATGGCCGAAAAGGATCCAGCTGCTCGTCTGCGCCGGGCAGTCAAGGGTGCGTGTCCACCGTTGCCAGCATGACCGCCGCTGATCTACGCCGAACAGAGAACAATCTCTTCCTCGTCAAACGACTCATTGAACGCACCGAGATCCGCAACACGGATCCAGGTCCTCGTCGATACACCTCTCTGGCATGGGCAGCAGCACTGGGACACGAAGAAACTTTCGAGTTCCTGTTGTCCGAGGGCCATGACGACTACGAGTACAGTCGAGTACGTGTCGTGGCGCTGGCAACGAACCCGCGACTGATCTTCCGCGGCAGGATGCAGAAAACAACACCATACTCATGATCCTGGCTGACCAGAAGCCCTCGGCGCCCACACCGTTCCAAACCATGCCAAGTAACGGAGATACCATGCGAGCCACACTTCGAATGGCCCGCCTCTATTATGATCGCTACCCCAAAGTTCTGGATTGGTCAAACAACCAAGGCAAAACGGCGCTCCATATAGCCGCTCTCAAAGGAAAGGAGGAGCTTGTCAGAGTACGTACCTAAATTAGCCGTCCATGTCTAATTCCCGCTGACACTTGCCCAGATGCTCTGTGAGCTTGGTGCCGACGTCGATCTCCCGGATAACAAAGGCAACGCGCCGTTGCACTCGTATGTGTTCCACATCTTTCCCTGAGAGGTTCGCGCGCTGACCATCGATCCTAGCGCCAGCGCCTGGGGCCACATACCTGCAAGTCATCATTCCTATTCTAGCGATGTTGGCTCATCTCCCTGTCAGGTTGTCCAGCTGCTAATTGAACGCGGATGCGCTCATATGGCTCGCAACAACGACAACTTCACAGCTGCTGATTATGCTTATTCGTGAGTCGCGGTCTCGGTCTCGTATTCGTGGCTTGTGAGCTGAACATATCCTTGGTGATAGATATAGCACGCAGGAAACTTTAATGGATACCGTACGACTGCAGTTCGAAAACAACAAACGTTCTCGAAAACTTGCTCAAGGTGCACGGAACAATAATAACAATGATCTGGGAGGCGTCGGCCCTTCCGATTCTTCCACGTATCGGTCGCAAGACATACGGTCAGTAACGCCCCGCATGCGGAGTGGGTCAGGGACAAGTCGAACCACCGAGACATCTGATAGTCTTGAAATGGAGAGCAATGGCTTAGCGCCACCTCTAAGCCAATCATCCCTGTCCGCCTCCTCGTCCCCGTCCCATCCTTCCATCCAATTACACCAGCAAACTGCACTCTCCGCCACCAACGGATCCATGTCTGCTTTATCCCCTTTCGCGAACCGGGTGCGCGAACGAGACGCCAATGCAATGGAAAGGTATCAGAGACGAAATCGGAGCGGCAGCCAAGGCACATCCTCGACAGACAACAAATCACAAAAAGATTCATCCTCCGCGGGGCCTTCGGTCAATGACGATACCACGTCTCTGAACAACCTTCCTCCCAGTGGTTCTACGACCCCTCGACGGTTGAGGCCGTCAATGTCGACGTCACAGTTGATGTCGAAACCGCCTCCTGCCACCAGTCCCCAGCCCCCCGAGAATCGCATCCGTGCAGGCACGAATCCCACTTCCTCCCGCCCTGCTATCTTCAACCGGCCTTTGGTCTCGCGCTCATCTTCGATATCCAATAGCACAGCCTCTCCATCGTCGGCCCGTCTTCTCGGCTCCCTTGAGGACAACCTTCGCGAAGAACCGGAAAGTTTTACTGGCCCGCCAAGCAAGTTCGCGGTGTTTCCAGATCCTCCCGCTGAGGACAGCGTTACACCCCTTGCTGGCCGTCGGATGGGATTCAACCCACTGACCAAGCCATTTATATCCGACTCTCTGTCCCATCGACGCGGTCTTTCAGCTGGGTCCTTTCGCGCATGAATGTACGGCCGCCCTTGGCACTTCTGTGTATTGATGTATACCACACTGTACTACCACCATCACACACACCAGCACAGCGTTATGTATGATTTATTGTTGCACTATCCTGCTCTACTGCTTTGTTGTTTTCCAGGTCTTATCAGGACATTCTCTTTGCAATACAAGATTTGTGTATTGTTAGTCAGTATAGCATCATGTATGAATTCCAATCCTTCTCTCTAGGCTTCTGTGCAGTACCTAGACAGATAGAGAAACAATACTAGCCTAATCGCAGAACGATGAAACTCCGAGGTACTACCACGTAGTGCGGCTGAAGATGATGTATGAGGCCGCGTGCGGTATGTCATCGAAACCAAAACGCCGAGGCCTAATGTAGACCAACCTGTCCAACTTTCATTTACTCCCACCACCACCACGACTAACGTGCCCCATGCATCATGCTATCGCGGACGCTGAGGATCCGACGACGCAGATGGCATGGCCGTCGAGGAGAATGAACGACACCACGCCTGGCGCGCCGTCTGGGCCTGATGACCGCAGCGATCAGCCGCCAGCGGAAGAGGCGACAGCGAAGAAGCCCGCCATCCCGATCTCCAAGCGCCGACTGTCGACATGGGACCTCATCACGCTCAGTATATCGATGGCAGGCGCCCAAATAGCCTGGACGGTGGAACTGGGGTACGTCGCGGCTGCAACGTGGGTAGCAGCTGGTGGACTGATGATTTGACCGCTCAGCTACGGGACGCCATTCCTTCTCACTCTAGGTATATCCGAACAGGTCACATCCCTTGTATGGCTCGCTGGCCCCATCAGCGGCCTTGTGGCGCAGCCAGTAATCGGTGAAGGCCCCTCAAGCAATGTCATATATAGCCCCATTGACTCCGATCATGTACAGGTGCCATCTCTGACTCTTCCACTTCCAAATACCGCCGCCGAGGCTGGATCGTGGCCTCAACGGCCGTTCTCGTCCTCACCACCCTTGTTCTCGCGTATTGTGAGGCGTTAGCAGCCTTCTTCGTAGACCTATTCGGGGTCGGTGCAGGTGACTGGGATGAGCATCGGAACAAGCAGGTATGTCGCCGCGCAACTGTCCTCGTGCCCAACAGACATTGATCTGAGATTCTCAAGGTGAACCATGTCGCAATCGGCTTCGCTGTCGTGTCGTTCTATCTCCTGGACTTTGCGTTGAACGCACTGCAAGCTTCCCTCCGCAACCTACTCTTAGACATCGCGCCGGCTGCTCAGTTGAATGCTGGGAATGCTTGGCACGGTAGAATGACACATGCCGGAAACATCGTTGGCTTTGGAATCGGGTTCCTACCTCTGGCCGAGTTTCCTCTGCTCAAGATATTCGGGGGAACCCAGTTTCGGAAGTTCTGTATTATGTGCATCCTCATCCTAGTCGTCACAGTGTCCATTACATGCTACTGCCACGAGGAGGAAGCTCGCCCGGCAGTCAAGAGACAGGACAGATTCAAAGCAGTAATTGGCAACATATACAGCGCCATTGTGAACTTGCCCAAACCTATCCGGCGTGTATGCTATGTACAGCTATTCGCTTTCATGGGCTGGTTTCCGTTCTTGTTCTACTCGTGCGTATGACTCTACTGCATCCTTCACTCCATCTGAACAGTGACAGAACGACGTATGTGGGTCAAGTCATGGCCGGCGAAATTGGCCGGGAACCCAACGCTGATTTTGCAACGCGGAAAGGCGAACTGGCGATGCTCTTTTACAGCATTGGTCCGTTTTTCTACCCGTCTTAGTCCTGCAATGCTGACTTCACATCAGTTGGGGTGATATCCGGAACCATCCTTCCTCATCTTGCAAGTCGGGACCGTCGTTTGATACCCCAGAAGAGAGATGATGACGAGGACGAAGACGAGGAACTCATGCGACTTCGAGACAATGTCCGTCAATGGAGGGCAGAGGCAGCACGAAAAGGGCGACCGCTGAGATTGCCTGTCATGCCGTTTTTGTTACGAAATATCTGGACGGGTGCTATGATCTGGTTCAGCTTCCTGTCACTCTCCACGTTCTTCGTCAAGACGGTAACACAGGTGATTCAGTTGTTCGCTGTCTACTGTTCTGCTCTGAATTTGGTTGTAGGCTACTGTCTTCGTGGCTCTCGTAGGTATTTCCTGGTCGGTGGCTATGTGGGCGCCGTTTGCAATCATCATGGAGGTATGTCGCTCATGTCGCTGCTAAGATCGAAGCCAACAGATCACAACAGCTGCTGAAGGAGGTATCCTCCCCGAGCAATGTGCTTAGACCGACGCATGTTCGTTCTCTGTCACAACCAGGTCACAGCGTTGGAATGGGAGACCGACAGCCGCTACTTCGAACTCGTTCCCTACATGAGGCTGATGCGGATGATATCTCCGCCGCTACTCCCGTTGCAGGAGGAACTATACTAGGTGTCCACAACTTGGCAATCGTCATGCCTCAATTTGTCGTCTCCTTGGCTGCCAGCATCATCTTCAGGACCGTTGACAAGGAGATCGATGACGACCCAGCCAACGACAACGTATACTTTGGCAAGAATGGAGTAGTCTGGGTCCTACGATTCGGTGGTCTCTGTACTTTATTCGGGTAAGTTATGTCTATGTCTCTCTCAGTCGAGAATCTCACCCTTGAGCAAGCGCTGCCATTGCCCGAATGGTGCCCCCGACACCGACGGAGAAGGCAATGAGAAGAAGACTGGCAGAAATGAAAGATATTGACACCCCCTGATCTTGACTATGCTCTTGCTAATCCATCTAAATATCGATATATCGTACTGCTGTACATCGTCAGTTCGCGTTTGCTTGTTTATTTATCGGCCGACTTGTTGTCACATGGGTATTCCTACGATGTAAGAACACAGAAAATAAAGTTACATCTTTTCTTCGCCGAGTCTGCGAGGAATCGACAAGGGATCACTGTGACTGGAGCATTGGTACCAAAGAGAGTCCTCAAAACCCTGTATGCTGTGGCTCGCCTTAGTAAGTCGTCACGGATGTTGAAAGGCTTGTGGCGTACCATTTTCTTCCTCTCCGAGAACATAGAACAAGCGAATGGCAAACGGCTGTGTCCAACAGATACCAAGATCATGAAGTGTCTTCAGTGTCTCGATCTCCGCGTGTGTACCTGCGAAAGTGAACTTGAGATTCAAATCGTGCGCGAGTATATGTCGGCCATACCCTTTGTATCGGAGAATGACACACTCATGCAACTCGACATGCTCTTGGGGAATGAGGTTATATGCCATCGTATGTTCTCGCTCGCGAAGCCTGCAATGAGCATGAGCAGACAGCCGGCTTCAGCGGAGGCAGCACACACCAGAGGTCGAAGAAGGAAGACGGTCCTCCACGACGAGTTCACCATCATCTTCCACTGAGAAGCGCCCAGAATGCAAGAGTACCTGCTTCTCGACCAGAGCACCCTTAGGAATGCTCTTTACGGCCGCGTAGACGACGGCCGCGTGTTCTTCTGTTTCCTAAAGCGCGGTCATGAGGACCACTTATGTGCACGAGACTGGGTTTCACCTTCTGAAGCTTAGAATGCATCCGGGAGACTGTATCGAAGTGCTTCTCATCCGATAGCCAGAAGACGATGAGCTGAGAGTATCCTGTCCATCTACCTGAGCTCTCGCTCAAGGCATGTGCTATCCGATCGGCGTGCTGCATGCAGAGGGCTGCTTCCAGCGTCAAAGAGCGCGGACTTGGAAGGGAGAGATCGCGAGGAATCATCCCAATTTGTCCAGATACAAAGACTCTCGAATCGACCTGATCAGAATGCGTCCAAGATGCGTTCAGTGAGGAAAACTGCAAGGATACAGAAGATGCGTACCATGACAGCCTGAGAGTAAGGACCAATGTTAGCAGGGGCCCAATAACTGAGGCTTTGCACATGAAGAGCATGGCGGTCCGCTCCGCTACAAGCTACACAATCCAATCGAACGCGGTACGGTTCTGGCAGATCCACTGCAACACAAGCTCGGGCAGGCGGACTTGTACCAAAGTACGTCACGTACGCCGCGTTGACTTGGGCGAACAAGTCGATTGATGAGATCAGCAAATTGATGTTTACACAGTCGGACAGTGTAAGGTGCCACTGAGAGAGATGCTCTGCTGGCATAAGTCTTAGCCGTGGAGAATGTTGAGATTTCTCACCTCGAAGTAACTCGAAGCACGAGTGAACTTCCTCAGAGATCGACAGGTCTTCGGGCTTGCAGAGCGACTGTACATTGCTAATTGTGACCCAATTCCCTCTCTTCACCGAGGAGACTGGGATTTGAGGGATGAGTTCATCTAGTCTATGTGGGTATGGCGAGGGCATGGATTCTTCGTCATCGATAGTGCCCTCGTCGACCTCGAAATCTAGTATGGGAGGAACGTGAAGTGAAAATTCCAACTTGGATTTGGGAACAAGAGTGGCGTCCTTGATGCGAAGATACGCGACAGAGGCGAAATCATTGTCTGAGTGGATAACCACTTCAGTCTCGATACTATGAATGGATCAGAAGACATGCCATAGACCGATGATGATGGGACTTACAGCTCTATGCGACTCTTAAACAGAGGACAGTCTAAAGTTAGGCTCTCGTACTCGCCTCCCTCACCACATATATGTGAACCGTAAAGAGTGTTCTGAAGTTTCGATTAGACGTTCAGTACAGTGAGGGATGTCACTCACCAACTTAAACAACGTGTCCTTCATTTCACCGAGAGTCTTCCCGAGATGACTCTTGGTGAGGCCAATGCCCGCTACTTTGATCAAAACAACACTCATCCTAGCTTCAATCATTTCGGAAAGCAGCTCCGCCTGAGGTCGCTGCCACAGGTAGCACAGCGCAACTAGAGATAGCCTTCGGCACCTGTACCATGTTAGCGATGAATACGAGAGCATCACAGAAGGCGCTTACACATGTTCTACTCTTACGCGTTGGTAATTAGAGAGTATAGCGCCGACAGACACGCCTGTGATGTCGGGATGTTTGGACTATTGGACATCAAGTATTGTCTCGATACGATCAAATTCATGTACCTTGACTTCAGCCAAGAGCTCGAACAGATCTTCCGTTTCGTCGCCGGTGACGCCACTAGAAGAAGCGCGACCTCCGTATTCAGATCCTTGCTCGACAGCGGTGCCTTGAATGACTCTGCGATAGAGAGGAACATCAAGAGCCTGTGCAACGATTTCTATCGCGTCCTGGCCGACAGTCTGGTACATGTACGAATCCAATTCCTCTGTCAAGCGTTGAGCTGCAACTCATGATGTCTTGATTGGAAATGAGCACCTTTTCCTGGCTCAGGGCCGAGAGAGGCTGCCGCGACGAGTTCATGTCCATTCTTGGCGCAATGAACAAGATTGAAGCAGCTATCCTTGCCGCCACTCAATAACGCGACGTATTTCATTGAAAGTCGAAGAGAAATAACCGAGATCGGATAACGGGCCGAAGATCATTGCTCCCATCTCCCACGTGGATATCTTTGACTCGATCTCATCTCTTAACAAGATGCCAACTGTTGCCGTGGACAAAGCTGAGCTCTGGGAACGACTGGGCCAAGAATTCAGTATGATTAAACATTGTTTGCTGGTCATAAATCCAACACGAATCACCAGCGACCGAGGAATTTGACGTGCTTTGCTTTGAATATGGCTTGGAATTGGATGAAGATGTACGCCAAGTTCATCCAGGGATCAGAAGGGACTTTCTGATAATGCTTGCAGACAACACAAGAAGTGGAAGAGGCCAGGAAAAAAGGATTGCCCGCAGAACGCCCGGTGTGTGCACTCATCGTGATCCCCTGGATCGCGTACTGACTCGACGACAGCAACTGAAGATAGAAATTCCAGCGAATAGGTATATATTCCGTTCCTGCATCTAGAATCGCGCCAATCCCTGTTACAGGTATGACTTGCTTTGCATCGAGGGTATCGCGCGGAGTCTCCGCATCTTCCTGGACAAGGGCCCGACCCCCAACTATAAACTCGTGTACCCACCAGGAGGAGAAAAGGACCTGCTCACGGTGAACATACACGCAGAGGTGTGTTATTCGCGCCATCCGCCCCAAAACACTTACTAACTTGACTGATCACCAGACTGAGAAAGTTCGACCGTTGTTTGCGTGTGCCGTCCTTCGAAACATCACCTTCACTCCCCAGTCATACGCATCCTTCATCGACCTCCAGGACAAGCTGCACCAAAACATCTGTCGCCGTAGGCAGCTGGTCGCCATTGGAACCCATGATCTGGATACCCTCGAGGGGCCCTTCAGATATCAAGCTCTTCCTCCGAAGGACATCAAATTTGCACCCCTCAATAAGAACAAGGCATACACTGCGGAGGAACTGATGACACTCTACGAGGTGAGCAAGGTCTCTGGTTTTCAAGACTAACATTCACGGTCTGCCCAGTCGGACAAACAGCTCTCGAAATACCTCCCCATCATTCGAGATTCGCCCGTCTATCCCATCATATACGATGCCAAGGATCGCGTACTCTCTATGCCTCCCATCATCAACTCCGATCACAGCAAAATTACACTAAATACTAAGAACGTTTTCATTGATGTCACCGCCACCGACAAGACCAAGCTTGACATCGTTGTCAACATCGTCGCGACGATGTTTTCGGAGTACTGCGCAGAACCTTTCACGTATGACTATCATCTCTTTATCGACGCGTCAGAATCTCATGTGTTTGCTGACAGCATCGAACCCGTCAAGATGATCACACACAAGGGAGAGACCATCATATCACCGAATCTTACGCCCAGAAAGACTGTGGCGCACACCTCCTACATCAACAACTGTACCGGACTCAATCTGAAGACAGATGAGGTCATCCCGCTTCTCAAGAAAATGACGCTGGACGCGTCAATTTCGCTCGCCGACTCTACAAAGGACACCATCGACGTGATCATTCCCTGCACGCGTCCCGATATATTCCACGAGTGTGATATCATGGAGGATGCTGCTATTGCCTACGGTTTCAACAATCTACCACATACATTCCCGGCAACTACCACAGTCGGACAGCCCTCTGCCATAAACAAACTGTCTGATATCATTCGCGTCGAGTGGGCCTTGGCCGGGTGGGTTGAAGTCCTACCGTTGACCCTCGTGAGTTGTCTCTTTTCACGTACGTGAAACATGCCGAGTCAACGTCTCCATATCTGCAGTGCTCTCTCGAAGAAAATTTCGATCACCTGAATCACACCGACAAGAAATGGACCTCGACGGCAGTCAGGATCGCCAATCCCAAAACGCTAGAGTTCCAGGTCGTGCGAACGACCTTGATCCCTGGACTACTCAAGACTGTACGAGAGAATCGGTCGCACGCATTACCGATCAGGATATTTGAGACGGGCGATATAGTTGTGAAGGATCTTTCTCGCGAGCGTCAAGCGCGCAATATTCGGTATGCCGGCGCCGTATGGTGCAACAAGACCGCCGGATTTGAGGTCATACACGGTGTATTGGATAGGGCAATGAAGATGCTGGAGGTTCCTCGTATCCGTAGTGACGATTACGAGAAGGAGACGGGATACTATCTGAAGGAGACCGAAGGTGCGTGTTCCTGGGTCCTTTGGGTTCTCGCAATCGCTTCTCACAACTCGTCTCAGATCCTGCCTACTTCCCTGGACGAGCGGCCACGATCTATTACCGCCCGCCTCCCATAAAAGACACAGCTTTGTCGGAATTGAAACACAAGCTTGAGGCGAAACTCCACACAAATGTACGCAAGGACATTGCATTGGGAACGCTTGGCGTTCTTCACCCGAGTGTCCTGGAGAAGTTCGACATCGGCTATCCATGTTCGGCGGTGGAGTTCACTCTTGAACCGTTCAAGAAAGAGGTGCAAAAGATTTGGACTAACGACATCTAGAGCATCATCGACATAATATGCAATGTATCTGTATCCAATTGTAGAATGGCAAATTTAACTGCAGCGCGGTTTACGCATGATACCGGTCATATTTAACGACATTTTCTCAAGTTCTGGGCTACACTTGCATTCAGGTCATCAGCTGTTTGAAAGCACTCGACGGTGTACCGCACACAGCTGCCGATGTCATTGAACCTTTCCCAACAATTATTGACGGAGGGAAGCTGTTTAATTGAGTGGTGGATCGGAACCCGCTATTCGCCTTTGTGACTATGCTTATGATACTTACAGTGGTCCGTACATCACTCACTCATTCCGCCTGCATGCACGAACGACACTCCTCTGTTCTAAGCTAGTCTGTAAGTAAGTGATCCGCGTGGATTTAATCAGTCTAGATAGCACGATAGCAATAACTATATAGGCCATAACTTGTAACGCAAGCTGAAGCAATCGCCGAGTTATGATACAGATACCTTCATCAACGCTTCCAATCCTTGTATTGCCTTTCTGGTCTGGACCTCCGTTGTATCCTCGACTGGAACGACCACAACATCAGATTCTCCCTCCGGACTCTCCAGCGTCGCCAGCTGACTGTCCAGCATCTTTGCCTTCATGAAATGTCCCTGTCGATGAGACATTCGATCCAGTAGCACCTCGCGAGAGCCTTTCAAGAAGACGAAATATGTTTTCGGTCCGTCGCGAACGCCCTCCGGTGATGAAGTCTTTCCTCTAAGTGTCTCTCGGTAGATTGTCTTCAAGGCGGAACACGCAATCACGACGCTTCCACTCTCCACCCCTTTCTTGCGTATATTTTCCAGCCACGGTTCGCGATCTGCATCGTCGAGTGGGATCCCAGACGACATTTTTGCTACGTTGGACGCTGGGTGCAAGTCATCGCCATCAACGAAGGGTAATCTGAGTGATTCGGCGATAGCTTTGCCTAGTGTCGATTTGCCGGTGCCCGACACGCCCTGCGGCCATGATTAGTGTACGATAGACACGAGAGGAGTCGAGTTACCATGACTATTATGATACTTGGTTTTGGAACCTCCATAGCGACTGCGATGTTTGGGAATGGCGTCCGCCGTCAAGGACTCAAGAGTCAAGATGCTATGAGCGGGTATCGGCCCGCGATCACGGTCAGGTCAATGAACTTTGTATGGTGCAAGCAGGAGAAGGTACAGGGCCAGGGGAAATGCAGTATCACCATCAACAATATCTGCAATTTAACAGTCAGAAATATCTCAACAAGGTAAGGAGCAAGTGAAAAGAAGAAACCAAAGAGTCAAGCTCGGCCCCGTAATCCGAGCGTAGGGTTAGGTTTCAACTTTTCATCTTACTTGCATGTCGACGACGAAAAGGCCATTTGCACGATTAAAGAGGGCGGCGCCGGCGTCGGAAGGCGTGGATATACAGCAATGGATAATGTCCTCGAGTGCGGACAACTCGGACGACGAAGAGTCGGAGGAAAACCGTCTGGCAGAGTGGCCGGATGTGCTGGCGATGGCGGGGCGAATGAGGAAGAGCGAGCGTCTGCGCTTTGTCAAGGAAGAGCTCCTTACTGCAGGTGGGCACTCCTCCAACGACTTGCCCAACATCTGATCTTGGACGCCCAGATTTAACCGCTTCCCAGACGATGGACGTGTTTGCGCTCCTCGTCAAGATCCCCGGCGCCGATGCAGAGAAAGTCGGCTCTGATTTGCTCAGTCAATGCGGGAACGACGTACAAGATAACGTGTCGCGATGGTTGGAGCACGAGGCCAGGAACATAGTAGCACGGTGCGTCTCCTCCTCCCATATAGCATACGCTCGCTGATAATCCCATTCAGGTCGTCGGCACCCACAGACAGATATGCCCTCCTTAGCTGGTGTTGTACAGTGTACGCGACGACGGGCGACATACGAATGCTCGGATCCATTTGCCGTCTTCTCGAATCCACGGGACAGGAAGGCTTTAGGCGAGTCAAGCGGGCCCTGAGGGCGTACAAGGTATCTCTTTCGCGTCAGCACCATCTAACGGCTACCAATTTTTGGAGCAGACAGACATCGACGTCGTTGTCAAATCTGGGAACGTGGTCCTCATGGCTGCATGGCTCGTTACCAATCCAGACGCGCAAGCCTCAAAAGAAGTCAATGTACATCGGCGTACTGTCTCGCGTTGTCTCCGGATCATTCTTACATTCATTCACAGGATGAGATCGTGAAGATGTATACCGCATTATTCACGCGTCAAGTAGATACGAGTATTCTCGTGCGTGTCATCTGTCAATTCGGTAACATCCCAGGCTCATTCACAATTTCTAGGACGTGGTCACTGGGCCCATCACCTCACGATTTTCCGTCCAAGACATCTGGCTTCCAGCAGAAAAAGCCGTGAACAAGACGCCCACGACTGCTCTACCAGGTACTTTCTTGGCCCGGAAGTCTGAGTCAATGCCTGATGACCTCTTGAAGTCTTGTCGCGTCTATTCTCAACGCACCCTGATCCTCGGGCTGCTAAATTCGCAATATCTGCTGCCCGTTCCACCAACGAAGTTGTCAGACAGGAAGCTGTAGAGCTCTTTATCTCTCTTGTGAAGAACAGCAGTGTTGCCATTCCTGCTGACGACTTCATTGTCGCCTTCAAATCCACCTCACAGGAACACCGTGCTTGTCTACTCAACATGGTCTCACACCTTCCACCGACGAAGGGCATTGCCGTGGCGGCCTTGGGCAAGGGTGATGTAGACTTGGGGTTGGCACCGCATGTCAGATTCGGTCTTGAGAATGGGGAAAGCAAGGATATAGTGAAACTCCTCGAGGATGGTCTGAAGAGCCCAAGATTCAGAAAGAGCTACTTTGGTCTGGTAGGAGAGGTGCTATGGGACTACGAGGGTCAAGACCTGAAGAGTCTCGAAGGTGAGTTCGAAAAGGCGCTAAAGGGCGGCGGCTTCGAGGGCTGTGTCGCAACGGCTGTTCTTCTTCGACGTGAGTATGATGTTCAAGGTGTTTGCGGACTGTTTCTGACATTTTGTCGTAGGTGCGGCCGACCCGAAGAAGAACACAGGTCTGGCCAAGCCGACATTCCTTCGAGAATATGCTAAACTTACATCTCCCGATGATGAGAGGTGGCTTTTACGCGCCGTTCAAGAGTTCGTTCGAGTCTTCCGCAAGGACGTGATCTCCAACGAAACTACCAAGTTCGTCTTTTGCCTGTACTCAACCCGCTAGTTTTCACTCAACTGATCCACAGGCTTCAAGTGGGCACTCTCTTGATCCACGTAGGCGTCAGACGTGGTGACCGACGTGCTGCTCTCGAGGCGATCACGAAGTGTGCTATTCCCTCGGCTGTCAGAGACGCTATGGCTAAGTGGGTTGTCAAAGAAGGGGAAACGCACAGTCTCGCAAGGGTGCTGATTGCTTCGGTGGCCGCTTTTTCCGAGGAAACCAGCAATGAGCCTGAGAAGGCCGAAAAGGCAGTAATATCGTCATTAGTCCTAGCGCATAACATGGGAGGACAGGCTACCTGGATTGACATGTGCCGACGAGGAGGTGTAGACCCTTCGGACGTAGTCGCCAGAAGAGGATCTGACGCAGTTGCAATCGTTTGTGACGGAGATGAGGTATGTTGGCACTCGTCCATATCCATTCATTGGCTGATCTTGTGTAGGCCTGTCTGTCGGCTGCGACTACACTTGCGTTTGTCAATCCGCGTGTATCTGTGCCCCTGCTCTTGGCACAGGCCAAAGAAGACTTTGAAGCTGGGGCGAAAGTGACCGACGCGGAGCTCGGCATGTGGGCCACTGAACCAGGAACTGTCTGGGCTGATGGTAATTGTCTATCCTCTTACATGCTTCTTCTCCATCGAACTGACACCCACGATCAGTCTCAGCGGGTCTACCTTCACGGCCTACCAAGTCGAAAGGCAAGGATGCTGAACTCGAACGCTGGGAAGCAGAAGTGCGAAAGTCCAAAAACCAGTCCACTCTTCTCGAGAAGCAGCTAGCTATGGAAGCCGAGGTCCGAGCCCGAGTGAATGTTGTCAAGAAGCGGATGGAACGCGGCTTGGGTTTGATCAGATCCATCATCCAGGCAGGAGCAGCCGGTGGTGTCGGCGCCCTCGGAGGAGAAGGAGCTGCCGAAGGCGCATCTGTCAGCGATATAGGTAAAATACTGCTGGATGTCGCCAGCAATCGCCTGGTGCAGAGATTGGCTGGTGATGTATACTGTGTGGGTATCAACATTTTTCCATTCATATCCGACTGACTCGTACTTTCGTCAGGATCTCTACCGTGTCTGCGAGAGCAGATTTGGCGCACTTGCCGAATGGATTGGCATCGCCACGCTCCGCAGCCTCAAAGGCGACATAGTTGTCGCGGAGTCTTGGAGGGAAGAAAGCGTCGCATGTAAGTTTGACCAATTGCTCGAGAATGAAATTAATCGTTCCTCCAGCGATTGTCACTCGGTGCCTGTTCAGGCTCCGTTTCCTGGCTGAGCAAAAGCCGTTCAATCCACCCACATTTGCGTACGTGTTTCCGCTTCTCAGGCACGTTCTCCTTAGAGGTGCGACGGTCATCAAGGAAGGCGAAGAAGAGAGCGAGGATAGCAAGGAAGATGGAACTCTCGCGATGCACATATTAGGCTTCCACTGCACTGCATGTCTGTCGCGTCTCTTTGAATTAGTATTTCCGCTCTCACACAGATCCAAGTCTCCGACCCATCTTATCCTCGTCTCGACACGCTTTGTCTCCTGCTTACGGAGGGAACAGATACGCCTCATCTCACTCCGTTGAAGACCAAGGACGCTTTAATCGAGCTTGCCTCGGCTATCGCCGGGAATGCGACGCGCGCAGAAACGGACATTCTTCTAGCTGGTACCCTACAAGGAGATGTTGGTGGCCGAGGCGCTTGCTTGAGGGGGCTCCAGGTTCGCTCCTTGACCCTCTTGGTCGTGCTATACTTAATCGAGCACTCTCCAGCTTTTCGATCTTACTGATCTGGACTTCTCTCCTGCCTTGTGGACTGCATGTCACGATTCGGATGAACAAAACGCCACATTGGCCATAGGAGTTTGGGAGGAGAACGGAATGGACGTGCCTGATGCTTTGGATGAGCGTATGGTGGATTTCTTAGGTATGTGGCTTCAGGCTATCATCTGAATATCCTTATGACGCTACTAGGTCACTCCGTTGGCTACGTGCGTTCCGCGGCTGCTGCTGCGATCGCGGAAGGATGGCCAGTGATATACACTGTAGAGCGTCTGATGGGCTTCTACGTCGAGAAGGCGAAAGGTCTTGCCCCAGAGTACGATGACTACGTATGTTCTTTATTCCTTCGTATCATTGCAGAGACTCACTTGAACCTCAGGGTATGGTCATTCCCGAGAGTCTCGGTCGGGCTGATCCTTGGGAGGCCAGGGTTGCCGTTGCTCGTGCTCTCGAACTCATTGCAGAAGACGTCTATGGCCAGGACAGAGACGAGCAAGCAAAAGAGAAGAATCTTGCCGATCTTTTCACGTTCTTGACTAATTCGGGTGCTCTTGGTGATCGCTCTGGTCCTGTACGTAGGGGCATGCTTGACGCCGGAATTCGAGTACTCGACGTCTCTGGAACGGAGGCTGCGGTCATGCTCATCAAAGTTTTCGAAGACTATCTCGCCAACGCTGACGTTGTGCCCAAGGCTACCGCGCAGAAGAAAGGCAATGAGATCAGAGGAGTTGATACGAAGGGTCAGGCCAACGAAGAGGCTGAGCGTGCAGATCACACAAAAGAGGCCGTTGTCGTTCTACTAGGAAGAGTGGCGAGGTATCTACCCGCTGGTGATGCAAGAATACCAGGCGTCGTCTCGCGATTGGTTGATGCTCTCAAGACTCCTAGTGAGGCCGTACAAATGGCTGTCGCTGGCTGCTTGGCTGGACTGGTGGGTGGTATGAAAGGCTCTTCGGTATGTTATGTGCATGTCATATTTGACTTCCAAGACTCACGTTCTCGTAGGAGCTCTCGGAGCTCGTCGATATGCTGTTCATCCAGGCAACTCAGGCTTCCAAATATGCTGAAAGGAGAGGTGCAGCGTACGGAATCGCAGGCGTGGTGAAAGGTGACGGCATAGGCGGCATGAGAACTTTCCGTGTGATTACTCGCATTCAAGCCGGAAACACCGCTTGGGAGGCCAGAGAAGGCGGCATGTTCCTGATAGAGACGTTGAGCAACGTCTTGGGACGGTCTTTCGAACCCTACGTCGCTCCTTTTGTCCTGCCACTGTTGCTACAGGCGTTTGGAGACGCTTCCGGCGACGTTCGTGACGCGGCTGGTGACGCTGCAAAAGCTGTCATGGGTGGTCTCAGCCCGTATGGCGTGAAACTAATTCTTCCCGGACTACTGGAGGGGTTGGACGAGAAAGCCTGGCGGACGAAGAAGGGCAGCGCGGAGCTATTGGGTATGATGGCCTATTCACGATCTGTGCAGCTGGAGGTGGTCATTCCGCAGATCACAGCTGTTCTCGGAGATTCACACGCACAGGTTCGAACGGCGGCCAACAAGAGTCTGAAGATGTTTGGAGATGTCATCGGCAACCCAGAGGTCAAAAAGCTGGTACCGACTTTGTTGAAAGCCCTTGTCGACCCAGCCAAGACAGGCATAGCGCTCAAAGGTGTCTTGGGTACAACCTTCGTTCATTACATCGACCGCTCCTCCCTTGCTCTGATAATTCCCATCGTCGAGCGTGGACTTCGAGATCGTGGCTCAGAAGGCAAAAAACGAGCCGTGCGGATTGTCGGTAATCTTGCTGGTCTCACCAACGCGAGCGACTTCGTCCCATATCTCAAGGGACTTATGCCGCTGGTCCGGGTGGTGTTGATAGACCCTGTGCCGGAGGCTCGAGCTACTGCAGCCAAGGCACTGGGTACGCTCGTCGAACGTTTGGGCGAGGCGACTTTCCCGGACCTTGTTCGAGACTTGATGAGGGTGCTAAGAGGCGAGGATGGCAGTGCTGGTGGCGTAGATCGCCAAGGAGCGGCACAAGGTCTCAGTGAAGTGCTTGCAGGCCTGGGAATGGAGAGACTCGAAGGACTGCTGCCCGATATTCTTCTCAATGTTCGTGCGCCGAAACCGGCTGTCAGGGAAGGTTTCATGTCCTTGCTGGTCTTCTTACCGGCGACGTTTGGAGGTCGATTTGCTGTCCATCTTCCCAAGATTGTCTCCCCCATCTTGGCTGGTATGAGGGATATAGAGGAGGGAGTCAGAGAGGCAGCAATGCGTGCTGGTCGAATGATGGTCAACAGCTACGCCAACAGAGCTGTCGACCTCCTCCTACCAGAACTGGAGACCGGCCTATTCGAAGGCGGATGGAGGATACGACATTCGTCGATCACCCTTATCGGAGAACTGTTGTTCAAAGTCTCTGGTATATCGTCTAAAGATCCCGACGCTCTCGAGGAAGATTCGGCAGATGCTAACACCACCAAGACGTTGAGTGATGTTCTTGGTGAGAAGAGGAGAGATAGGTTGTTGGCGGAACTCTATGTCACTCGACAAGACGGTGTGGCTACTGTCCGACTAGCAGCTATGGGCATATGGAAGGCCGTCGTTGGCAACACTCCCAGGACTGTTCGCGAAATTCTTGGAGAGCTTGTTGGCCTGATTGTCACTCTGAGGGGAGGTGGAGAAGATGAGTTAGAAGAGGTTTGCTTCTCATCTCTCTCCTTTCATATACACTCTACTAACCCGCACAAACTTAGACCTCCGCTCGTACTGTTGCTGAGCTGGTCCGCAAATTTGGTGAACGCATCGTTGGAGATATCATGGCTGTTCTCAAGCAGACCATGGAACAAGGCACTCCCAAAGAGAGGGAGGGAGTTTGCTTGGTTCTCAGTGATGTCATGTAAGCGGAACGTTGGCTAAGTCCCAAAGTCGATTGTGCTGAGATTTCTCATAGGGAGAATGCCTTGGACGCACAGCGCACACCTCACGAGGACGATATTATCAATCTTGTAAGAAATGCGCTCGTAGATGACGATGCTGGTGTACGTGCTGCCGCGGCCAGAGTTGGTGCTCGTGGAGCTGACGAGGCACTGGTCGGTGCACTTGAGAAGGAGAGTGACGAGGCCGTACGAGCACTGGAGGAAATCATTGGAGTAAGCTTTACCATTTTTTCATTCTGTGCATTCTCATAACCTTGGCGCCAGGTCCGAGCAACGACCGTATTCCCAGCCGTTTTGCCCACTCTGACAAAGCGACCTCTCAGCTTGTTCAACGCTCGAGCACTCGCGGTATTAGTTCCCGTAGCTGGCGCCGCATTAGGACGTAGGGTCAACGTTATTCTCAACGCGTTGGTGGAGGCCCATGAATCTGTTCGCGCTGGTTCAGCCGTAGATGGACTTTCGGAAGCGGTGAATGAGGCAATTCAAAACCTCATGGAAAGTGTTGACGACGCCGACGGAGTCAGCGGAGTGATGATTCTCTTACTGGGCTGGGCCAAGTCTGACTCACCGGCTCGTCGCCAATCCTCTTACGATTTCCTGACCACCTTCTGCTCTACAGCGGGAGAGGACGCACAAGAAGAGGCATCCATCTTCAGAATTGACTGGGTTCGTCAGCTTATTGGGGCTCTCGAAGATCCTGTTTCCGAGGTTGCCTTGACTGCGTCGACGTCTATCACCGCATTCGTAAAGTCTATCGAGAAGGACGAGTGGGATCCCCTTGTTGTTCCTATCCGTCGTGGACTGGAGGGACTAGGCGAATCCGCGGGAATAGCTTTGAGTGGAGACGGCGGCAAGGGAGGATGCTTGGCTGCTCTGGTGGGCGTTCTCATTGCTGGTCTTACCGGAGGAAGCTACGAGCAACGAGAGTGCGCCGCTATCAGCATCGGCGAAGTAGTCAGACTGTGCGCTGGACCAGGCGGCCCAACCTCACCAATCAAACCCCATGTCGTACCATTGACTGGACCGCTGATTCGGGTTGCTGGCACACCTCTTCCTCCTGCAGTCAAAAGTGCCATCATCCAGACACTGGGTGGCATGGTTGAGAAGATCTCGGCTCTAGTCAAGCCCTTCTTCCCACAGCTACAGAGAACGTTCGTCAAAGGCGTAGGAGACTCTGGTACGTTTTCCCTGGTATTTGATGTGGATTCTCTTGTCCTGACTTGCACTACAGGTGGAGTCACTGTGCGCACAAAATCTGGCCACGCACTGGGCATTTTGATGCGCCATGTACCGCGCGTAGATCCTGTTATCACCGAGCTAATCACTCTGATCGAGACTGGTGGCGAAGGGACTGCCGTCGATGCTTTGGCGGAAGTCGTGCAGAACGCTGGCACAAACATTGGCGAAGCCGCGAGGGAGAAGATCCTTGCTTTTGTGACGGACTCCTTCAGATCACCCGGCACCGACGGTAAGTGCCTCTCTCAAGTTGAACGCGACTTGGACGCTGACCTTCTTTTAGATGCATTCATACTCGCAGTCGCTCGATTAGTTGTTTCCATGGCCAACGTGTGGCCACCAGAAGTTCTCCGATCCACTGTTGACGGATATCTCGTCTTTGGTACACCTGCGAGCGTGATTTCGTCACATACCATCGTTGCATTGCTCGATGAAGACCTGGCCGTCGAACCGGGGAAACTATTCATCGACCTAGGGCCGGGCATTTTGAGGAGTGTAGCCCAAAAGATTGTGGAGAGTGCTGCCAACGAACGGCCAGCCATCGCCCGACCCGCTCGGGAGGCAAGAGATATGCTGAGGAGCATGAGTAGCAGCGAACTTGACGGTATCTTTTGATCCTACTTAGCATTACATTGACTTTTTCCTCATACCTGGAGGCACTTCAAAAAAGGTGACCATTCGTGTCGGCAATATGTACCACAATCTTGTATCACTATTGTATATGATTGCATCTTAGCATACAAGCACAGAGCACGTCTACGAGCCTTCATCCCGTGCCCTTGGCCTTCATAGCCTTTTGGACTTCGAGTCGCTCCATAACGGCTTTATGCAGACTTGATTGGTTTCTGCTTCCGCCAATGCTGGGCTCTTGATGTGCGGTTGACACAACAGGCACAACTTTCGAGGTCTTTTGGATATGAGGGGGAACGATGAGGGATGTCGATGGTGGTGGTGGGGGCCACTATGGTGCGATTAGTTTGGGAAGCTCGAAGGGATACGAGAATCTTACATCGCGGTTTGGTTGATTGAAGTGAAGAGCCGCCCACGGCGGGTAATCCTTCTCAAGGCGGATAATGTGGTCTTCTAATAATTTGAGGCGCGCAAGTAGACTGACGGGCGGCGAGGGAACTGTTCCAGTCCGTAAATGCCAAGCATGTCTGCCAAAAGGTTACACACCATAACGAACTGCCAAATGAGACTCTACATTGTTCAGTCGCGTGTCAAGACCGGGATGTTTGTCGGCGGAAACCCTCTCATCGAATTCTGTATACTCGGTTGTTGAGCTTGTGACATCGACTTTCTCCTTGCCTTTCATTGTCGACTGAGACTGTTTCTTGGTCGTGCGCCGTAAATGATCATCATTCCTCGCGACATCGTACTTGATCTGTTGCGACCGATCTACATGCTTGGCATCTGTTCGAGCACAGGAAGACTCGTCGTCTACATCCATAGCGTCGTCACGCCTAGAACGTTTCTCCTCCAGGGACAAAAGAAACTCAGCTCGGTTGGATGCATCGTTCCGGGAGCGGTTCCGGGCTAGGAAAGCTGAAATGGATTTAGTTACCTATCGAAGAGGTCAGTAGCTGGATATAACGTGCATAATGCTCAAAGGCACACACGGTAGATGGTGAAAGGGGTGCTTCACCGCCTCCTAGCTCGACATAGCTGAGCTTTCTATCTTCTAGTGGGGCACTTGCGGGCATCGCTTTGACACTTTCGTCGGGATCTACTGAAAGTGCCTGCAAGGATGAGTTCAGATTCACCCATTCTAACGTGATACGGCTTACTTTGACATTTTCAATCAATCGCGCCAAGGCCGGAGGAACCTTTGCCTGCTCCCAGGTGGAGTTCATGACGAGCATGTCCAGTTGGAAGCCACGAAGTGCTTCAGTCAAGCCGACTTCAACCATAAAGGTTTTCAAGGCAGAGTCCCAGTCGGGAGTAAAAGAATGCGGATCTCCCAACGAGACTGGGGAGGCAGGAGCAGGTGGTGGCACTCCTTGTAAAGCTTCTTCCTTTTTGATGTTCGTGGCGACTGTAGCAGACGGCAATGGTAACGGTGAAGATGTATACGGATGATATCCATAGGGAACTGTCATCGGCGTCGCATATGCATGCGACGTAGGTGCACCCCAGGCGCCGTAAGGCTGGCTCCCAGACGGACTTGGGAGGTAAGCCGTGCGGGCATAATAGGTCGGGCGACTATCAGATGAACTTGACGCGTTGTTGTTATTGGGCGTGTTGTTCATAATGATCGTCGCGGTCAAGTCGCGGTTGGGAGGAAAATGATCAGTACCCTAATTTGGGGTTGCCTTCTACCATCATGGCCAAGAAGACCAAAGACGATGTGCCAAATCCAAACAGCGTGGCCAACCGAGATATCCTACAGCGCCTCAACTTTCTTTATCAGGCTAGTGTATATCTCAACACAGTGCCCTCACCAGCACCCCCGGTTGGAGCAACACATCGAAACAAGAGGAAAGATAAAAAGAGGATAACCGCCGACCAGCTATCACGAAATTATGTCTCAACTATGAGAATCGTTGGGCAGAAAACGACTGTCAAAATGTAGATCTCTTCTTCTCTATGATTGTTGCACTCCTGACGGGCGCGCAAGGGATCCGGCAGTCAAACGCACACTTTGTCAAGGCTGTAACAACGTTCTGATCGCAGGATCCACAGCAAATGTCCGCGTCAAAAGCAAGTAACCTGCTCGATGCTCTGAGCGGCCTGATGACGATGTAACAGAGTCGCCGTCCCATACTCACACCATGATGTATACATGCACGCATTGTAAAAAGACGCGTCAGATACCGGCCCCACCCCAAGGCGTGCCCATGCAATCTGCTCCCTCAGAACCCTTGGACGTCGACGCTGGTATACGGCCGAAGGATCCGAACAGACCCGCTCTCATTGCTGGAAGGTTGAGGCAACCTCCTCTGCCGTTGCGAGTTGACGCCGGCCATGTCGTCTTCTGTGGACAAGAGAAGCTTGCACCAGAAGATGCACTGTTGGGTAGCGGACTCTTCACGGTCTAGTCTACATCTCAGATGATATAAAGCATACTCCTTTGTCCCATCTGTTCACTTAAGATCCACCAGTGTGTCATGTCTTCAAGTAACACTTACCGTTACTGACACAACTTGAATTTCCAGGTCAAACATTCTTGCAAGATCGCGTAGCTCGATCATGCACGACTCTAAATCTACCCAGACTTGCCCGAATCCTCCTTCAAACTAACAATGCGGTTGAGCACAAGATAGTCGCCTTGTTTCCGGCTCGCTTCCACATCATCACCGTCCTTCAGACATGCCAGTCGTGCATCCTTGTCTACTGCAAAGTACCCCACCCTCAAGCCCTGGAAGCGTATGCACTCATTGCCAATGAGTTGTTCACTGGAGGCATGCGGGGTGTGATCGTCCGCAGACAACGGTCCGCTTGTTGCCAACGCGGCCTTCGTTCGAGCAGTACCCTCCCGCTTCGCCTCGTTATACATCCGCTTCGCCAACTCCCAGAACCCGATCTCTAGCATCGCGCTCTTCTGAACCTCCAGACTGTCTGGGTTGATGTCTGAGCGGAAATCGGAGGATGGGTTGTCGCTCTTGAACAGGCGGTTGAAGATCCTGGTCTCATCGACGATGACAGGGCTGCCCGATGCAGGGTGATCCGCGACCCATTGGATAAACGCCTTGGGCTTCTTCACAGAGCCCGAGTCCTCAAGGCGACATACCAGCTCCACCACCTTGCCACTCGTCGGATCTTTCTTGTACGACGTACAAGTGATAGGGAATGGCGCTTGGAATAAACCGACTGTCTTTCCTGGAGCAAGGCGGAAGTAGTCCTTCGAGTCTTCCTCTCTGAAGTCATCAGCGTCGATGTAGATCGTACGCGTGAACGGTATCGTCGTCGTCCCAAGTTCGGGTACTTTGGGATGTAGAGGCTTTGTGACCATAGTCACAGAATCCTCCGGAATGTTTTCAATGATCACCTTGAGTGGATTCAGCACCATGAGCAGCCTGGGAGCAGTGGACTCGAGATATTGGCGAACGGTCTGTTCGAAGCGGGAAGTTTGGATGTTGGATGCAGCGACAGAAACGCCGAGTTCGCTGACGAAGGATACGATGGCGCCAGGCGGTATTCCGCGCCGTCTCAAAGCAATGAGGGTGTACAAACGAGGATCGTCCCATCCGTTGACGTAGCCTTCGTTCACCAGAGCCAAGATTTTTCGCTTTGACATGACAGTGCCTTCGATGTTCAACCTCCCATATTCAGATTGCCTGGGTTTGTACACGTCGAGCGCATCACAAAGCCACTCGTAAGATTGGCGTGAAGCGATGAACTCTGTCGTGCATAACGAATGCCTGAGGAGGTGTTATCTAAGGATCACTGTCTCAAGACAAAGACTTACGAGATGTTCTCGAAGCTATCAACTAGACAGTGTGTGTAATCGTAGGTCGGGTAGATTTTCCACTTGTCCCCAGTACGATGGTGAGGCGTCTCCAAGACGCGATATGCCGTCAAGTCCCACATTTGAGGGTTCCCGTCTGTAAGGTCTTGTTTCATGCGAAGATTGGCCTCCTTTGGTTTGTACTTTCCATCCTTCATACCCTGAAACTCTGCGAGCGATTCTGAGATGGGACGGTTCCTATGTATGCAAGGCTTCGGTTGGCCATGTCCTCCTCCTCGGTCAGCTTTTATCTGTTCCTCTGCAGCTATGGTGTTAGAAACAACAACGACAACGAGAGGTTAAGAAGACGCACGAGAACAATGACACACGTACGCCTTATCGCGCTTTATCAGTTCCACAGCAAGGTCGTATAATTCCGAGAAGTAGTCGCTTGAGTATGTGATTTTCCATGGCTCGAAACCTAGCCATCGGATAATCTCAAGTATGCTTTCGAAGTACCGGGCTTCCTCCTTCTCGGGATTGGTGTCGTCGTAGCGAAGATAGCACTTTCCACCATGATGGGCTGCGTATCCAAAGTTGACGAATATGGCTTTGGAGTGGCCGATGTGAAGATAGCCGTTGGGTTCAGGCGGAAAACGCGTCCAGACTGCACCGCCAGTAGCTGCAAGATGCGCGTCACGAAGGTGGGGGTGGATTTGGGGGTTTTCACCAGGTTTATGGAGGTTTCCTAGAAAGCCTTCTTCGAAAACGGTCTTCTTCGGAGGGGCCGACGATGTGCTGTTACTGGATGTTGCTGCCGCTGCTTTTGCCTTGGGAGCGTCTTTCTTTGCCTCCTGGGAAATGATTGATCATCTCAGATGTGCATACCAACGACATGCGCACCTTGGCTTTGCCTTTCGCAGACTCTTTGGGACCAAATCGCTCCAGGAAGACCTTTTCAACGGCAGTCTTCACTTCTACCGCGCTCGCCCACCGCACCTCGGGAGTCGAGCGGATTGAGCTTATAACGGTACCCAAATTGTTCCATCCAGCGACTACATTGCTTGCAAAGTAATTTGTGACACTTTCTCCGATCTGTTCCGGAGTAATGCTGAATCCTGGATCAATTTGAGCTCGACGATTGATTAGAGTAGCATTATGCATACCAACGCCACAGTCTTTGTCGAATTCAGCCTCATCTACTGGTGTCGGGTGCGACTCGACGTATTTCGTAGCGGCTGGATGAATGGATTGATAAGGCGTATTCTTCAGAATATAGATGGCACCGCACCCGACACTTGGTCCACCGATTTGATCTTGCCCTCCAGGATCTTGTCCAGAACATACTTTGTCTCTGCCTCGCCCACAGACTCTGTCTTGGACAGGTTTCCAGATAGCGCTACAATCAGACCTGCCGTCTTCTCATCGAGCCCACCCTTCTCACTGACCAAAGCATACTTGTCAATGAGATCATTGAGTATGGCAGCGCTTTTCGGCGACTTGGCGGCTTCAAGGGCCTTGGCTTGCGGAAGGCCCAGAGATTTGAACTTCGATACAAGTGGATTGTTCGGATCTGCCTTATTCGTTGCTGCCATTGAGGTGTGAGGTGGTGGTAAGAAGAGGTGCTGTGCGAGTCACACTACGCGTCGGAGGACTTGCCAGATTCGGAAATTTGCCAGCGCGATAGTCAAAACACTTTCAGTGGTCAAAGGTCTCGTATATATAACAGTGGATGATTTATTATAGCGCGGAATATATCCAGACGGTCATGCATCATGGTTTGCACTTACCGGGCCAATCCCCTCCTCCAGCAATCGCGAGAGCGCTGGAATTTGGCGATTGTTGCGGAGACCCAATCTGGAAAGTTACGGCCCCCGATCCCGGCACCCGCACCAATCGATCACGTCGGGATTCAGTGGTTCGAATTCGCCTGCTTGCTCAATACCGAGCCGTCTCGAAGCAGCATATAACTTACATTGCATACAGCTAGTGTTACAAACGTACAGTCTAACAGTAAGACATATCTCTACACAGTCAGTATAATCGGTGAATTCGATGTTCTTGCCACTATCGTCCCTCGTTCAGCATTGCGCTCATCCCAGAATATATTCCCAGCGAGCTGTCCGCGTAATCCAAATCGCTTTCTGATGACTCGATGCCGGCCCTGTCCAGATGGGTCGTCCTCGACCTCATCCTTGATGACCGGCCTCAAGTTGCTAGTCGCCAGATCGAAAGAGCCTTCATAAAAGGGCGGAACGATAACCTCGATTGGTTCATTGGTTGTCTCGAGGTTCATCTTCAAGGTGCAATCCGACATAGCAACCCGAGAGTCTATGTATAGCATACCATTGGACGTCGTCGCAGCTATCTCCCCAATAGATGAGAATAGATGAATTTTGGAGACAATGACACTGAAGCTAGGTCGTCAAAGGCTTGATAGATTGTGAGGACGAGAGCGTACTTATTGCTAGTGATCATTGATAGTGTCGAGCTATGATGCAGGCTTGGGCCCAGGTCTACATTGACCTTTATGGGTGCGTTTTCCGTCCGAAGCACAAGAGCGTCTGACACGTTGAAGTGTCCACTTATGGGGAAATTGGATGTTTCAATCGTGGCTCTCTTCGATTTGATTTTCTTGTGCTGGATTTGAGCCTTATATGTATCTACGAGGGAACTATGATTGCTCACATTGATGGCCACTGCGCTGTTTGACGTTTCGAATCTTCCTCGACTAGAGTGAATAGTCTGCTCAAACGTTTGAATACTGACAAGATTGATATGCATTCGGTAATCGCTTACATCTCCGGTAATGGGTAGATTAGAGCCTTTGAACTCTATGTTTTCGAAGTAGATTCGGCCGAGTTTCATGAAAGTGTGGGCGTAATTGGGTAGATCGGTCACGAACGACTTTATTTTGAGAGTCTCTGATTCCGGGAATGTAACCTTGATCATGAGATGAGGGAAAGTGTCATCGTCCCTCCGAGCTCTCCAGACTTTGGGAGTCTACAAATACATTGATCAGTCATGCTTCCTTTCGACAACCAAGCTGCTTACAAGTAACGCAATACCGTGATAATTCTGACTCTTGGCAGAGCAGACCCTGGCACGATCGAGGAGATCGAGGTGATGATACGGTAGGGAAACCTCAACCCTCACGACACCAACAACTTCAGACGAAGTCGTTATCTCGGCGACTCCCCTGGACAGCTCGCCTAACGCAAATATACGTATATCGTCCGAGTCAAGAGGAAGGTCGAAAGAAGTGTAGCCGTGCAGGGAGTCGCCAGGCTTGACCCAGTCCTTGCCGCGTACACAGTCTGACAACGTCACGTCGTCTATGACAGGAAAATCGGCATCCGTTAACGGGTACTTCTGTATAGGTGAATGTATGACGACAAAACTCATGGATGGCACTCTGTACTACACACCTCGTTATCGACCCGTAGTCTCTTCCAGATGCACCACGACATGAGGAAGAGGATGCAGATCACTAGTGCTGCTGCAAGTCTCGTGCAATGTCGTCCAACTCCTGATCTCCATCGTCCCTTGTGTCGTGGGTTCTCGTATTCAGCAGCTGCTTCTACAGGCAGAGTTGCAGAAGCCAAAGATGCCACTGTACCATAAGCCGGTGGCGGTTCCCTGTCGAGAAGCAGTGGCTGGGTGAGGATATTGTGAGTTTTACTGGAGTCGTCTTCTACGATAATCATGGCGTCTCAAGAGCTTGGTTCAGTTGATTATTCAGAATTTGCCTCGGCTTTATAAAGATCAGTGGTAGGACCCTGCAATCCACATGTCGCGTACAGATCTTACTGCGCACTTATTACTGCGCTCGATCGCGTGGCTTGACGTGTGCCTCGCGTCGCGTACGCAGCCTGAGACACGATTGAACTTGTAACGCGTTGGAATATAAGTAGAACGGTAAGCATCATCTATTCACTGATGCGTTTCCGTTCAGGCTTACCCATCTAATGCAGAACTCTCGACATCGATCTTGTCTCTGACGAGTTCAAATTGCATACGACGACGCTCATGATCATCGATCATGACTTGAGTAGAACAAGAGTACTCAGGCGAGGATCAGTGCGTGAAAGTGGTTCATGGGAATGTAGCCAACTTGTGGTAGAGTCTACAAATTGGCCTGTTCGTTGAGTTTGCCGTAGCAAAGACATGAGGTATTTGAGGATGCGAAGGCCAACGCGAGGGCAACGAACGGGCCACTTCCGGTCGCGTCGGTACTTGAGCCCATCATTTCCCAATATTCGTCGTGACATTCGTTCAACGTCAAACTCGCTCCATTATATGTCGGAGACATAGGCGATAATACAAACGCGACTCGTCTTGCTCTTCGCCACGAAGGGGGACAGGACGCCCGGAATGAGACACCAAAGTACCAAGATCAGTCATGCCACGCAGACCCGTTCGAACATAGAATCCGGCCGGATGGGTGCGTACTTCTTACGAGCGGGAACAATTTTGAAAAGTCATTCATGATACTCACCAAGCACAAACCTCGTAAATCAACGACGCGTTCCTGTACTTACCGCCAATACCTATGAAATCGAGTCGTCACCGCTGAGTAGACAGAAACTCGCCGTCGCTTTCTGCCACCCCCTCTGCGTCGTCTTCCATTATCTCTTCTTCGACTTGTTCTATGTCATCCATATCCTCCGCAGAATCGTCAGAGCGCTCCCTTTGTCTCTGGCACTGTAACACTTCAGCGATCGTGGTTCGATGGTATCGGGGGCACTCAGACGTACATGGTACATTGCTGTCCAATAACCACCCCAATACATGGCGCCAAGTGCCCGAGAAAACGCTTCATCCGCCGAAACCATGGGGCCTTGCGGCTCCGGAAGGAATTGCGACGCAAAATTGGGCCCGGGGACGCCGGATGGGGCGGGAGGCACGGGTAAGTCCAAGGAAGCATCGTGAGAGGGTACGAACGTGTCAAAGTCCAGCGGCTTCGAGTCCGAGTCTGTGGCGGCAGAAGGATGGGACTCGGCGTGTTGCTCCAGTGTGGATGGATCTGGTGGTATGTTATACCATCTTTGTTTGTCGTGAGCTATCACGTACGGCAAAGTGAAAAGTTTGACACTGACAAGGGCGACTTTTTGACTGGCTCATTCTTCCAAGCATCGGGATCCCCACTGTGGTATTGCTGCAAACGCTCATGAGAAAAGAGAGGCTGGGAAATGTACAAGACACACAGCGTATTCAGCTTTGGCAGAATCCCAAGCATGAATGAGCGCCGAATCGTCCCAAATCTCGTTGTGAGTGAGCTCCCTGCTGTCATTCTTCGGGTTCACAGCTTGGGCTTTTTTATTGTTATTTTTCCGCTTTTTCGCGGGCGGTGGTACAGAGGCAGCAGGCTCTTCACTCTCGTAGGGAAGTGTTATGTCGTCGTACGAGACTATTGGCCGCATCGTGCTCGAGATGATGGTCGGAGAGAGTCAAAAGGGTACTGAACCGATCGAACCGAACGACTTTCCTGTTTTGGACTTCGATCAAACTTACAGACACCTCAACTCTTTCCTTCATCCTCTTACATTTGTTCGGTACATGGACCTGCTGGGCGAAACGCCCCCGCTCAGGCCACCAATGCGGAACTCGTCGTTGGCGAACGACGACGAGCCTGAAGAGCTCCAAAAACTTCTACAATGGCAGGAAAAGAGGCAGCAAAGACGGCTGCGAGGAGATTATGAGAGCGCGGTTCTGCACCTAACTGAGCTGGTCAATTTGCTCTAATCCACGCAAACTTATTCTGACGACTTGGCAGATCAGCAACAATGGCTCGAAGGCTATGACACTGCGCTCGGTCAAGGTAGAAGGCGCTGACAAGACTCGCAAATCCTTCCTGGGCTTCCTCATCAATCCTATTCTTGCCCAAAGCAGCGCAAACGACCTTGATAGTGTTCTTTACAAGACTCGGCACATTGCGGACACTCTACATCGCACGGGCATATTCAGATCTGTCGTGGCCAGCATCGAGAGTTCCAGAGACCCGATGGCCCAGCCGAGCAATGTCGACCTGATACTCAAGACGCGGGAACGTGGGCGCGTCTATGTCAGTAGTCAGACGCAGTTCGGAAGTAGTGATGTGGAAGGAGTGGGTGTTCGCGCAGTCATCCTCTCCAGTCCATCCTCATCACGCGTCACAGAGCTTCACAGCGCGTCTTCAGAATGTCTTTGGCGGTGGTGAGAGTTTTGAATGTAGCACGTCCGCCGGGACAGACACAAGGAAGGCATTCTCTGCCAACTTTGGCGCGCCGATTTCCCCCGACCTGTCCACCCGCGCTGAGCTCGCGTTGTATGGGATGCACAAAGACAACTCGGCTTTTGCCAGCTCGACAGAGACGTTCCGGGGTCTCAAGGCGCTTGTTCGGGTGAGCTAGGTCAGCCGCTGTTGTTGAAACTTACCCGTCATACTCAGTGTTTGTGCAGAGTGGGGAGCTGTCCACCGGTTTGAACGAGATTGCCTACGAAGCCGCTCTACGCAATGTTGGAGGTTTGAAGCCTACCGCGTCGATAAGGTCTGTCATGGTCTCAATCACCGTGATAATTTAATGATGGTCTACAGCATGCGTGAAGCTGCGGGGACGTCTATGAAGTCGTCTCTATCTCATACTTTCTCGTATTCCAGCAGAGACAGTGGTTTCGCAGCAACTCGCGGAGTCTTTTTCAAGAGTCGCTCCGAACTGGCAGGACTGGGCGGTGATGCGCGTTTCGTGAAAACAGAAGTAGAAACTCAGGCTTCACGGCCCCTATTTCCTGGTGTCGTACGTCCATTACTAGACCAAGTGCCATCCTTGTTCACTTCCTTCATCACAGAGTGCATCTTTCGCATTCCGGTCGGGAGCAATGATGGGTCTGGGGAAACAGACGCTGTGGACGGATCGATTCCAGCTTGGTGGACCGACTTCGGTCAGAGGATTCAAGCTGCATGGACTTGGGCCTCGAGATGGAGGTTCGTTTCGCGTCTCTCTCTCTCTCTCTCTCTCTCTCTCCCTCGGGTCAACTGATGATGAGTGGCAGAGGACTCAATCGGAGGCGACATCTACTGGTCTGCTGGCCTCAGTTTGATTGGTGACATTCCGAAGAGAGCGCATTGGCCCGTGAAGCTGCATTCATGGTTGAACTTCGGTAGACTGGATGCTATGGATGACTGTATGTGTCCATGCGTGTCTAGTTTTATCTGACCTCACTGTCTCATTAGCGCGTTCCTTCGTGAGCAATGTGAAGTCCACTCTTTCGCGACCATCGGTATCAGCAGGTGTCGGTCTGATATACTCGTTTGACCCGGCAAGAGTAGAGTTGAATGTGGGTGTGCCTCTAGTTGCAAACGGTAGTGACGCGACACGACGAGGTATACAAGTTGGGATGGGGTTAGAGTTCTTATAATGGCTTGGACCAATAAAATGGCTTGGAGAATTTATTGGTCCATTCACTTGTAACTCGATTGTCCTCAACCTGGTCTCATCAACGAACACCCCTCCGACGCTGTTTCATAGACAATATCACAACGTATGGTGACCGTACTATCTAGCTACTTACCTGGGGGATTCCGATCCTGATATGGAGTGAGTGTTCTCTTACCAACAAAATCTCGCAGCTCATCATTTCACAAGCAGATCATTCTGTCTTCGAGGCCAGTTGTAGACCTACAAGTTTGGAGTGCATCCTAGCTTTCCCAAAGATCTGCAGCCAAGCCGCATCTGATAAAAATCTACTCTTGTTCCTTCCCACCATCATATCTTCAACCCCTCTGCCAAGTCTCATCGTCGACCGCATTCTTTCATCTCGTCTCTCATTATGCACAACAAGCTTCTCACACTCATTTCTCTGATCACTTGTGCCTTTGCGAGCGGGGTGTTCGCCCAAATGAACATCACAGTCAACGACACGGATACCTCAATTACGGTACGCTCATGTTCTCTTACACGCAACCAGCATACACATGAGAACACTCTCAGTACGTGGATGCTGGAGATGCTTCTATCTGCCAATACGACTCATCCGGGAACTTCGTTGGCTCCCAACCTGGATGCTACAATGTCGCACCTACGGGCTGCACAGACTCTGTAGCTATGTCGCAGCAGCTGACAGCATCTGCTACGTTTAAGTTCAACGGTACGGTGTCTTCGACGCGTCTTGATGAAATTTCAACCGACAATGACAAGGATCTGCGATATACATCAACTCCCTGATGTATCCTTACTCGCCGCTATATGCCGTCACCTTGGATGGCGACGAGACGGAAGTCGACGGATACGCGAACGTCGCTCTTTTCAGCTGCGCAAAGCCTCTATACTCCAGGGCTGGTCTCGATCCAACTGTCCAACACGAAATCAAACTGGCCACGAAGGGCGTTTCACCCTCGTCGAATCAGTCTGGGTTAACCAATCCTGGTGCTGTTTTCTCCTTGATCAGCTTCGTGTAGGTGCTTTTCACATTCTATGAACCATCTCTTGACTGATCAATTGCCCAGATACACCCAAGAAGATAACTCCACTCCTTCTACCACGGCGAGCGCGTCCCAGTCCGCAGAATCTGCAACCCAAACGAACAACGGTACACCCTCCAGCTTCGTGACGATCTTGCAGATCGTGCTCGCCACATTCCTCACCCTCGGGCTCGCGGAACTGGAGTTTCTCTCAGGAAAGGAAGAAATCTGGATGGAATCTTTGTAGTTCATTGTCCTCGGGTCGAGCTAGCCTCAGTGTTTCAAGATTATATTCCCTCCCAGTCGAAGCGACACGCTGGCAAGTGGATGTTCATAGCTTTCGTACATAGTAGTAGTACACGCGATTCCGGTGTAAAAGATTCAAGGGCACCAGTGACGCCCGAATGCTTCAAGCGCATGAGTCCTAGAGCTACAGTGAGCAAAGAAGAACCAAGATGGAGGAACGCAAAAGCGTTCCTGGCTGCCTGTCAATACGCTGGGATATTGAGTAGACCGGGAAATGCGCCACTCATCTTCAAGGGGACGACTGCGACAGAAACGACGAGTAATGATATACACGGTATCCGGTCTGGTACCTAGATGGGATAGAACGATAGCTTCTGGTAGGTGGAGTAAACGATAGCTAAACAACTAGAATGTCGATATACATAGGACAAATCTAAGACATGCATGCAAGACTGTCCGATGGGAAAGTGCACTTGGGTAGCTGGTGTGATATGATTAAGATGTAGACCCATGGTAGCCCCTCGGGCCCGCAGTGGAAGCCGAGCTTCCCGCACCACCGTCGCGCGTTGGCGACCGCCCAAACAGCAAACTCGACGCGTACTGCTCAGCGGCATTGAGCGTATTCCTCAAACTCCGCTTCACGTTCCTCCCCCTTCCGTCATGGCTAGGTCCTGTCGGCGAACCGTCTGGTGGAGGCGCATGAGTGGAGATCGTTGGCGACGCGGGCTCTTGATACGGCCAAACGACACCATTTTCGGGAGGTGCGGCGGAACCTGATCCAGACGCGCTCGGAAGGCTGTTCGACGAGTCCGTCCTGCTGGATCCCGAGCGGCTTTCTGTCGTCCTCAAGGAGTTCAATACGGCAACCATCCGCGCAGTGTCGTCCGCTATCTGCGAAGCGGTGGGCTGGGGGCGATGATGATGGTGCAGTTCATGCCCCCGACGCAGCTGGAGGTCTGGGTCTGGTGCTTGACCCTGCCCCCCACGACCTCGTCCTATATCAGCATAGGATGTCACTCGGCCACTGTAAGGTCCTGAATCATCGTGGCGCGATGCGATGATAGTGCTGGACCGAGACACGGCATCATCCCGCGGAGAAGACGCCGCGTTTTCAATAATGGGAAGAATATCCGCCATTGTTCGACTAGGCCGCCGTGACGGACCTGCGGCATTCGAAGCCATCAATTGGGCATTGAGTCGGTCGGTGGCGCCGTGCAAGTTTGTCAGTGTGCTCGATTCGCCGTTGGTTAGCGGTGGGTATGTAGCGGCGTGCGCGGGGGGCTGCCGAGAGTATGGCCCGTATTGATGAGGCTGGCCTCGGGTTTGAGCCAATTGAGGTATGTTGTGGAGTAGGACTCGATGCGCCGTGTACTCATCGTCATCTTCCTCTTCTCCCTCCTCGGCGTCCGGGGTATCTTCTTCCTCGTAAGCTTCCGGGTCCTCATATTCCTCATCCTCATAATCAGTGTCATCGGTCCCGTTCGTCTCGGCGATCCTATCGAATAGGACTGTGAGGAATGCGCGGAGTTGAGTTACACCTTTTCCAGAGAACACACAGAAGGCAGATTGCTGAGTCGAATTGAAATCCTGCAGAACGAGGATTAGTGATCTGACAGACACATCAGTGGTTCCATTGAGCATACCGAAGGGGGAGGCCTGCAGAACTGTTGAAGTTCAGCCTGACGGAAAGCGGGCACACCCGTCAGACTGAGATGCGTCAACTTGTGTAGCTTCTGCAACAGGAAGTGGACAGCCATGACAGAGATCTGGTCGCAATAGGACAGATGAATGCGCTCCAAGGTCGCATGACGTTCAGCCAGGGCATAAATTGCCTCGTCGGTAAGATTGGCAACTCGAACGAGCCCAACTCGTCGCAGTTTGGGCAACGCAGCTAACTCGAACACAGCTAAGTCTGTCAGCTGTGTGCAATCTGGAAAACATCAGTCAGCATCCGGTGGGAGGAAAATAACATAAAAGACGTACTTGCGAAGTCCACGTATCTTAGGCGAGTACATGAACGCGCCAATGTCCGGACAGATCGATCCGTGATCTGGTCGGCATGTCCGAGATGCAGGTAATGCAAATGCCGACCCAGTTTGCATATCGACTCAACAGATTTGTCTGACAAAAGACTGCACTTGGACAAGCCGAGATTGCGTATCTTGGGGGCATGTGATATGATGCCCTCCAACGCCTCGTCCGTGACCTGAGTACACGCAGTCAGGTCCAACATCCGGAGATGCTCCAATGTACGAGATAAAATGAGAGGCGGCAGGTCCTCGGAGTGAAGCTTGGAGGGGAAGGGATTCGGAGCCTCCGAGGCCTGGTCCTTTCTGATTCGAACGGGGAAGCCAGAATCGGTCAGTAGCTCGCAGTGTGAAAGGCGAATCTCCCGCATGTGGGTAGAGTAAGTCCAGATATCGCGGATTGCGATGTCGGTAATGAGCTTGCAGTGGTTGAGATCAATCTCCAAGAGGAGAGGGCACATCCTGGCGAGGGCGCAGATGGGCTCATCTGTAAGAGCCTCGAGGTTGCTGAGTTTGATGCGGCGGAGGGAAGGACAGTTCAAAGCGAGGGCCATGATGCCTTGGTTGGAGACCTCTTTGCATCCGGTGAGATTGATGCCCTGCAAACGCCTCGCGGATTGGGCGAGGCCGACAACTGCGTCATTGGTTATGGACTTGACCCCGCTCGCATCCATCGCGACGAGGTTGGCAAAGGAGGGCAGCACGCGATTGAGCACGGGGGCAGTGAGGTGGTCGCAGTTGACGAGGGTGAGGCGCTCGAGGCGATCGCACTGTGAGAAGGTGCCGAAGATGTCGTCGGTGAGGCCATCATTGAGAGCGAGGAAGTTGAGACGGCGGACGAAACTGCCATATGTGAACGTCTGAGACGAGGACGCGAGCAGCCTGGCAACCCTGTGGAGATTCTGGAATCTATCGAGAGTAGGCTTGTGCCAAAGCAACTCGACAGAGCACTCGCACCACGTTCGGCACACGCGGAGGGCGTTGTAGAGATCCCGCAGGAGATGGAGGTGCTTGAAGATGTGGATGAGGATTTCCGGGGGCAGGGCAGCCATGGGCGAGCTCGATGTCGCGCCCGAGGAAATGCGTTTCCTGGACCATTGAGCCGGGGAGAAAACCACAGGCTCGTCGGCGAGATAGGCGGACGGGCCGTTGTCGTCGCCGTCGTCGTCGTCGGACAACGAGGTTGTGGAGGGCAGGCGATGTTTGTAGACGGGCATCGTGGTGGTCGGAGGCAGAGTTGCTGCTGTCTGGAAGGAAGCGGCAGTCGGAACCTGGTTCAGCGCACCACGTGGCTGGGCCCATCCATCTCGACGATCATGCACCATGTTCTCAGGCAGCAGTGCTAGTGCCCAGCCAGCGCCTGAGCCAGCCGTCGCGCCGCTGCATCCGCCCTCTTCGCCATCGCCGCCGCCGCTGACTGGGCCGGCTTTCTATGAGGCGCGGCGGGCCGAGTGGCTGACCAGACGATCACCAGTGTCACCTGCAAAAGCTCACCCCGATGTCCAAGCAACACAGCAAAGCAGTCTGGAAAGGCTGCTCAGTGATCCGGACATGGTTCATTCTGACGCCGGCTGGAAAGGTGGCATACGCTACGTCTACCAGTCACTCAATGGCGGTCGCATCTTGACGAAGCCGCTGCCGCTGTCGGCCATTGTATGTTAGAATATTCGCGCCAGATTGCCGTCGATTTTTACGCCATTTTGTCAGATTAAAATCGTGCAGGCCGGTTGGGTCCAGGACAAAACATGGCCCAAGGGCCAGGTCGTACCCGATTCAGATGATGACTTTTAGCAGGCCGAGATACGGTACAGAAAAGATTACTATTACGGGTCATGCGCGAGAGGGTGGCGATACCTTAGCATAGTACAGTTAGCACTACAGTATCACTGGGGATTGGCAATGTGCGTACCAGTATCACTCCGTCGCCCCGCACGAACAACATGTCCATTTTACGCTTCGCCACCTGATACAGCGTCAATCACGACCATCGCGTGTAAATGTACTGTGGCGCACGTTCACAGTTCCCTGAGCCTCCAGTTGTCCTTCTGCCAAGTCAACAATCATGATAGTCTCCTCGACATCGCTGAGGATCAAGTTCATATGCCCATCGTAAGCCTGGACGCGCATGGATCAGAGTTCAAGTCGAGGTTTCCTCGCAATCTGGCAGCGACGCACGTGCAGAACGCCTGTGAGCTCGCGGTCGCCTCTTAGCTTGACAAAAACGCGTTCACTGAGGGACAGCCGAATCAAGTCAAAGGGCTCTTGGATGCCCGACGAGTTATCCATGAATGTTGGAGGTTAGGCCCTTCCCGATCAGGCAGCCTGGGCAAACTGTGAGCTCGGCTTGGACTCGGCTCTCGGCTCTCTTCCTGCCCCCACATTCTTCGCGACTATGCCGGTACGCAGCAGCTCAACTCTTCGATTATTCTTCTCATCTTGTTTAGAAACACTACTGTGACTACTGTGATGTCTTTTTGACACACGACTCGGCCTCGGGTGGGCTTTCATTGCACGTCTTATGACCAAACAGCAGCTCACGGCGATGTACAGTGCGAAAAGCCCACAACAGTGGCAGAAATCATCTCGCAAACGTCAGGGATTACTATGCTTGTACGTCCGCATATCAACATTGTGCAGGCATCTGCTCATCCTTCCTCGCAAGCGCTCGGACACGACAAAGCACAAAACATCATTGACCAGATCACGTCGGCGTACGAGTCTGGTGGTGGACCTCCTCCTGGTGGATTCGGGTTCGGACCACAACACTTAGGTGGCCCTCCACCAATGTTCAATGGGCCTCCCATGGGTTTCGGCGGGCCTCCTCCTGGATTTCGTGAGTGATAGTTCAATGTGGCGCATTCAGGGTCTCACGTATCCGCTTCAGCCGCACGACCTCCCTTCCCAATGGGCGCTCCTGGAATGCCGCCCTTCCCACCCAACGGTGCACCTGGCGGATTCCCCGGTGGTATGAGCTTTCTTTCAGTGTTGCCTCGATCCGTTCGATTCATTCTCCTGCAGGGCCTCCGCCATTCCCTCCAAACGGTGTCATGCCTCCGTTTCCTCCCAACGGGGCGGCAGCCGGTGCTCTTCCACCTTTCCCTCCCAATCTGAGTGCACCTCCTGGTGGCCTGCCGCCGTTCCCTCCTGCCAATGCTGGTGGACCAACAGGCAACTTTACACCTGCATCACCGCCCTCGAATAGCGCGCCAGGATCAGGGCCAAGCATACACCCTGACCGTCTGCGCATGATGGGCAATTGACCTTCTGGAGGAAGGTGAACGTAGCCAGTTTTCGTCGTGTGCTCTCTGTACTGCTCGCTGTATCTCGTCTCGAAAAACATTGTTATACATACTTCGACACGTAAATTGCGTAACTGCCTATTCACGCGACTGTCCCTCCGGATGAGCGGCCCTGAGAATGCACGAACGTGCGTGAGGCTACTTGCTATTTTCAGCCTCGAGTGCACTATGAAAGCAACTTCGATCTCTTTACTTGGTGCCATCGTGACCTCGCCTGTCTGAACGCCCGTCAACGATACCCAGCGCTGGACAGCACACAATGTCCACCCAACCACTCCTTCAGCGCACTGCTGCCAAGCGCATCGCGCTCCCCGTCCGCGTCGAGCCCAAAGTCAGCTTCGCCAATGAACGCACATTCCTCTCCTGGCTCCATTTCACCGTCGTCCTCGGCGGACTCGCAGTCGGCCTGCTGAATTTTGGTGATAAAGTGCGGCCTCCGCCCCGCCCCCGTATCCCCGCTCACTGTCATCCATGTCGTAGGTTGGAAAAATCAGCGCTGCTATGTTTTCGTTTGTGGGTATGTCACTGTGGTTGCCTTGCTGCCACTGGATTACTGATGGATACGCGCGTAGCGATGGCCATTATGATCTATGCGTTGTACACATACCACTGGCGCGCTGCCTCTATCCGCCGTGGCGGGCGTGGTCCTTATGACGATCGTCTCGGTCCAGTGCGTACACCATTATCACCCACGTCTACCTTCAACTGAGATGGTTTGCACAGACATTGTTATGTATTGCGTTGCTCAGTGCGTCCCAGTCCAGAACCAACTCTACAACTACTAATTGTCACGCAAACAGTCGCCATCGTTGTCAACTTTGTATTGCGCTTCACCGAGTCTTAGAGGCGCATGTTTTCTCAAACCTACTTCACTCATGGACTATTCCTCTTCTACCTATATATAGATGACCAAGAAAGTCAACATGCTAATATTACAACCAGTATCGGCTCAGCCGCGCTTTGTCCGCTTCGGTGCCCGCGAGACAGAAGTGTCGACAGAAGAGACCGACAAAGACCGACCACGCTGGCAAGGCGTCAGAGAACTCGTACCAGCTATTGGATGACAAGGACAGACCTGCTTGCGGCTTCGTGTACTACGAGTGCTCACCACACTTTGAGAGCGTCCGAGGTCATCGACTCCGTCATCGAGCATCACAATGTCACTGGCGCCATCCGCTACACTGACTGAGTCATCCCCCTCCACAGCGGCACTCTCTCGCATACCAAGCCTCTCCTTCAACACCTTGATATCATATTCCGTCTTGTCCAGAACCCTCTTGACCTCCAGTAATTGCACTGTCGAATCAACCAGTGCAGTCAACTTTGCAACGTTACCCTCGGTTGGCATAACCAGCCGGTTGTAATGAATACCAATGTCCGACAACGTCTGCATAACCTTTGGCAAGACGTTGGCTTTGGGATTAGGAAGCTTGAAGGAACGAAGGTATGATGGCTGGTGTGCAGCCTTGGTTGCAGGTGTTGTCGGTGACAACTCGATGTGTGTAATACATTGCGAAGGGTCTGCCGCCATATGATCTTGTAAGAACCTTAAGTGGAGACAAGAAACGTTGAGCGTACCTGGAGGTGGGACCTTGGGATTGACGATTGGCCGTTTCGGTAGCGGTAGTGCAGGAGGGGCACTGATGCTTGCACTCGGAGGCACAGGCGTCGAAGGACTATCTGCATTGTCCAAGCCATTCTTCTTCTTCTTCTTGCTGTTGTCGAACAATATTGCGGGCAACTCGTCCTCGATGATGTCGGGTAAGCCTGACTCTATGCCGGCCAAGGTGCGTAGAAGGTCTTCCCTGTCGCGCTTGAACTTTCTCTCGTTCTGCTCAATCCGTTTGATTTCTAGATACAGCGCCTCTTCTTCTTCGGCCTCGCGAGCTGTCCGGTTTTCTAGGTTGGCAAGGTAACGTTTCCGCGTGATCTCTCGTTCCTTGTCAAAGGAAAACGAAGCGATCATTTGTGTCTTCGACGTAGCATCGCCGGTCCATGGCCGGTCTTTGAGGAGGCGGCGACAGACGTTGCAATATCGTTCCTTCATATCCTGCAAGATTTGTGGAAGGTAAGACTGGTGCTCAAACAACCAGAGGAGTCCCTACCTCCAAGGAGCGAGTCTGACTGCTTGGATATTGGTATCGGTCGAAGATAACGTACCACCTTTGATCGTACTGCCGAACGATGGAGAAAAGGTAGTCTGTCTCATCCTTCGACCACTCCGGATCTGGCGTTTTGACCAGTGATCAGCAATCGACACGCGAAGTTCCACGAATTGGAGGTACCTTCGAGTTTCGCTGAATATTCTTCCTGCGTGTAAGAGAAATTCATGGGATGCACATTGTATTTCGCAAAAGGATAATCTTGACGCGTCAATGAGTTGTTAGATATAGTTTTGGCCTTATGGATATACATACCCGCTTCGGGATCCGTGCTGGCCTTGACCCAGTGTCCCAACTGCAGTGAGTCCGTTCGACCGCGATTCTTAAAGGTTCTCCATTCCCTAATGTTTCACATGAATTCCCAGATCGACATTCAGAAATGATAAACACCATTTGATTGCACCGCCAAGTCTTGGTTTCTGCTTTAGACGCGGTTTCTGTAATTGAGCGACGATGGAGGGTGCAGATGGACCAATGAGCGAGTACAGTTCTCGCGATATTCCTTCTGGTTTCTTGTGCGTCTTTTTGGCCGGTGCTATCTTAGAGGAAGAGGCCTGAGGGAGAGAGAGAATACTCCGAATATCAGCGCCGCTGACCGCCATGGTGAGGGTAAGGAAGAGAGATGCGGGGCGGCACTTCGGCACATTTCCCATAAAGAGATGCCGATCAATGATCATGATCGGATCGAGCTTGGCGCTCTGGTGGGGCGACGCGAGTTACGCTCTCAAGCCGTTGCTCTACATATCCGAAGGCCTATACTAGTGCCTCATCTGGGCAGCTTGGCTCACAGATAATATATCTAAGCTACTTGGACCTCCTTCGCTCCTGGAAACCCGGTGAACCGGCCCGACTGGCACGGCCTCTGATGCCCTGTTGATGACCTCCACAACGAGTCCACGTTTGACAGTTCAACTGCTACATCCACCATCCACAGTAGCGATCATGTCAACCGCTTCATTCGAAGACCCCTTCGTCAAAGTATGGTTTGATGAACAGGATCCCTCCAGTGTCAAGGAGGGCAATGTTTTCTACAAGGAATGGCAAGAGCATGGTAGGCATCTAACTGGACGACTTGAAGTTGTTGCTCAATCCTGATTCCCCTACAGCTTCTGCAAAGCACTCGGAACCAACTCACTTTGCGTGAGAGCCATCGTCTTCCTGATGCTGCTCAACTGAACTTCACACGTCCTACAGGCTGCATGCGTTGCGCAAGTTGTATCCCAAACACTCTGTAGTCATGTCGGGCGACCACCGCCTCAACCTTCTCGCATATCCCGGCGTTCTGAAGGTTCCTATGAATGCTTCCCCGGCCGTCACCAACCTCGTCTTCGTCCCTCTAAGTCGACATGTCAGTCCTCGTCCCGGCTTGGTAGTTGATATGGTCGAGCTCGGGGCTTTCCATGTCGCTTGGCAGGTACGAACGGCCATTCCTTCTCTATAAGTACCACATGAACAAGTCAAACCACTCCCTTTAGAGATATGACTTCATCCTGTATCTCGTCAAAGTAAGAGTCGGTCTCTTGAATCCTACGGCAGTTCAACTAAGTCTCACAGTGCCCCGTCGGAGGCTTCGGTGGCTATGTAGTCCAGAGCTATCTTGTTCATGACGGTTAGTATATTCAAAATGATCCCACCCACTGCAGAGCTGATTTCAATCAGGACCCGAGTCACCCGCTCGGACTCTTCTCACTGAAGTCGGTATCTGGAACGAAGCGCTCCACAACGAGATATGGGTCTTCAATCAGGGCTTCTGGCGAAAGGGTTCTGGCTTGTGGCAGGAAGCTCAAAAGGCCAACTGGGACGATGTCATTTTGAAGAAGGATTTCAAGGCAGCGTTTCGCAAGGACATCTACGGCTTCTTTGATTCTGAGAAGATGTATAAGGACCTCGCTATTCCTTGGAAGGTATGTCTATATGCTTCTGTCTGTGCCCAAGCACATATCGAAATCTATGCCATCAGCGCGGCATAATCATGTTTGGGCCTCCAGGTAGGTTTAATTCGTATGCATCACCCTTCAAGTTCACAGCTCGTCAGGAAACGGCAAGACCATCAGTATCAAGGCTATCATCAAAGAGTGTGATGCATCATGCAAAGGGTCTCAACCCGCTCTACGTGAAATCGTTCCACGGTATGTCGGAATGTCTAGCTTGTCTCTTTCCTTCTCCTCATGTTTTGCTAGGTTATATGGGTGACGAAGGATCCATGGCCGTGGTATTCAGCAAGGCCCGCCAACTCGCCCCTTGTGTTCTCATTCTTGAGGACTTGGATAGTCTCATTGATGATTCGAACCGATCGTTCTTCCTGAATCAGCTGGATGGCTTGGAGGGCAATGACGGCCTTTTGGTGATCGGGACCACCAACCACTTTGAGCGCTTGGATCCCGGTCTCAGCACTCGACCCAGCAGATTCGACAGGAAGTTGTAGGTGTCGGTCTATCTCTGAGTGTCGTCTAGAAAGTGACGACTCTGCAGCTTGTTCGATGACCCAGACCAGGAAGAGCGGACGCTTTATGCGAAGTATTGGCAGGAGAAGCTGAAGTCCAACGAAGACATCTCTTTCCCCGATGAGCTGGTCACCGACGTCGCTGCATTGACCGACCAATTTAGCTTTGCCTACCTCAAGGAAGCATTGTACGTCGCTGCATATCAGTGTGGTATCCTTCCTCAACGTATCACAGTGTATCATCCCTGGTGACGATAGCCGGAATTGAGAAGGACAAACCGCCTTTTGAATCTGTTATCAAGAGTCAAATCAAGACTCTACGAAAGCAGCTAGACAAGCCGACCGTGGCAGCTGGCCCAGAAGTCACTCAACCCCACCCTGCTGCACGGGTGCAGGATTCTTGGAAGCCTTCCGAATCTGCAATGAATTTACCGCGCAATATCCGCCACCTTGTCAATTCCTTTTCGAACGCAAGCCTCACTCCTTTCCAGGAAGGACTCCGCAATCTTGTAGTTCCCCTACCTCACACACCAGAGATGCCGGACAAGATCCGTGACTTACTAGACAACGTCTCGGATGCCAGCAGTAGTCCAGTGCAGGAACTAGTGTCTAGCTACCTTAGCAGTCAATCTGCCACTCCTCGACAGCCAGATCCGAGCGAGTTCCAGGATATCCTGGACAAGCTATCCACGCCTGACGTGCGTGTTTGGCGCTGAGTTTTTTCAGTTTTTGCTTGTGTGTACAATCAGTAGTCTGGAATGGAAAAGAATACATTTATTTGAGATATCCGCGAGTGCCAGTGAATCCATTATACAGTCCTCCGATCCGTCATCGTTCGTACAATACAGCCCAAGCCAGCGACCTCTGTTAGCTATAAGCGAGTTCAGTACTGGGTGGGTAGGATGGTCATGATACATACCTTCTCGTGCCAGTCAAGCAAAACGTTGCCACTCACGTCGCTGCCTGAAGTAGCCATTCCCTTGTAGAGATACTTCATCAACGTATCTTGCTCCTCTGGAGATAGTGCCTTGAGAACATTGGGAATGTCCGTCGACTTGGTAGAGTTCATGATGGTCAACAAGACCTGCAGCGTCACGAGCTGCATATCAAGTCAATCGGTGCGCGTCAAGGCGAGTGGTGATGACATACCTTGGCTTCGTCGACGTTCGGGCCGTAGGGAACATTATCTAGGACTATGGAAAGGGCGGAGGGTATGTCGCTTCTACTCGACGGGGTCAGCAGTGCGGAGAGAGCGCAGTCTAGATGGACGGACTTGGAGAGCGCGCTCCTAACGCTGTTCTGTTTCTGTTTGGCTTCTGCGAGGACCTGGGAGGGATCCCGGGGATCGGCATCGTAAAGCTCCTCCTCGCGTAGGACGTCCTCGTCGTAGATGTCAATATCGATTTTGCGAAAGGCGCCGTCCATGGTGGTCAAGGTCAAGGTTTGTTGACTGTTGTTGCCTGCTCCCTTCTTGACAACCTACCACCACGAGCGCTCGGCAACCGCGCTCACCCTTCGCAGTTGATCTCACCACCTTATTATATGCCCAGTAGGCCCATCAGCGACTCCAGAAAAGACCAGTTATCCCACAAATCTGCCCTCCCAGCCGACCCCTCTTACAATCATGGACTCGTCTCGCTTCCATCCGAAAATCTCACCCATATCACCGCTTACCTCGACCCCCTCTCCCTCTATGCGCTCGCCAGAGTCTCCACCGGGTTCAATGCTCACATAAACGAGGAGCATACTTGGCGCACCGCCTTTCTCTTCAACTTCCTTGGCATCGAGCCCCAAAGCGATAAACGCGATGACAAAGCTGTCCTTCTCAGAAGATCAGAGGCCACCTGGAAACAGGAATACATTGCTCGCTTCAACCTGAGAAGGTGCGGTCTGCTTCTTCCGAACTTTTGCCAAGGTCTTACCCATGTTGCAGACGCTGGGAACGCTCTCGAACCCCCGCGGTGGTACACATCCCAGTTCAATCTCCGATCTCCAAGATGCACCTTATGGCCAGCAATGCTGTCCTCACGTCCTCTCTCAGATACGGTATCGTTGCCAGATCGCTTCCCTTAACTGGCCGAGTCATTCGCGGGCTGTTTTCCCCCACTTCTACTGGACTCGGGATTTTTGTCGGCAATCCCAACACTCAGTTCTCCATGGATGTCTCTTCCTGCGATCTCGCCTCAGACGGTGGGACTGCCAAAATTGCCTGGGGTTTCACTAGTGGACGCATCGCTGCCATGACTGTACCCAAGGCCATCGATGGGGCCACTAAGTCTTCTGGGAAACTGGTCACATGTTCTCTCGACGACCAGCATCTCGGCATAGTCAGAGATGTTGTCTGGGATGACCGTGCGGGCTGCATCATAAGCGCCAGTGTCGATGGCATTGTGAAGCTCTGGGATCCGAAGACTTTGGTATGTGTCGCGACATGGGGCAATCCCGACACCTGTGACGCCTCTGTCAAACTGGTATCGGCCATGTGCTCTGGAGCGTATGCTGTCGCTTTGGCGAAGGGCGATGTTGTGATTCGCCACGGTATTCAAAGGGATCAAGACGGAGTGCTGGTCTCGTTTGGAGTAGAGACAATGGTCCCCTGTCCATTTCAGCACCCTTCCGACTCACCAACTCCGTACCCGGTTATCAAAGATATCCGATTCGCTCCTGCCGCCAGTGAAACAATTTCTGTCCTCGCTACCTACGAAGACCATACCTTCTTCTATCGGATCGATATCAATGGCCCATCTCAGGCTATCGTCCGATTTGGTGACTCTTCCTGTGGTACCATCACTTCCGTTTATCCCCGCTTTGCTACAAAGCCTGAAGAGTTCAGTTACATTATTGTTGGCGATGATCTGGGCTGGGTCAGCATATACCCCTGGACATCTTACACCGCGCCTCCCCTGAAAAGGTTCGAGGCGCACACGGATGGAGCAGGAGTGTCTTTCGTCACTAGTAATGACGCCACTCTCGTAGCTGGTTCCACGAACGGCATCGTGGATGTTTTTGACGCGTCAACGTTCCGGCATATCAGAACGATCTCAACTCTGGAATCTCGTCGTACACCGCGGCCAGTAACTGATGTTGTGCTGGGTTCCAGCAAAGATGTTGTTCTCGTCTCTGTTGACGACCGGATCATGGCGTGGGAGGCTGGGCAAGTCAAGCTCGGCGGCCGTGGAGGTGTTCGGGGCCGTCATTCCGGCGGGAAGAAGAAAGCCAAGACTGCCACGAGCGCTAAGGGTTTCGGTTAGAAATTTGCCATCTCGGTCCTGTGAATGTCCTTCTAATCACTGCGCGCATAGGTCAAGCTGAACTTAAACATTCGATCAACGAATCCTTGACTTATCTCAAGCACGAACAGGAGCATGTTCGTCGCGTCAACAGCCGAGAACGTAAACAGCAAGCCAACCTTGATCAGCTTGGGTTGAATGAGGCCGAAGTCGTGGAGTACCTCTTGATGCTTAGTCGAGAGGAAGCAGAGCAGAAGATGAAGGACTCCAACCCGGGGAACGAAGAGGAGGACATCTTCCATATGGACTTCAGCGACGCGCCTGCAATGTCGCGAGATGCCGCTGGAACCTCAACCGTCGCCTCAAGCCCTTCCCCCTCGAGTGGTGAGATATCACCTGTCGAAGACAGCGCTCACTCGTCGTCCTTCCACTCGGACACCAATTTCCCAACATTTGGTACGCCGCGCTCGGGTTCTGACTCCAGGTCGGCTTGGAGTAGAAGTGCTAGCAGTTGGGGAGAAAGATCCAGCAACGCAACTAGTGGGCTTTCGCCTGCGCCGTCGCAAACTGGTCGATCGCCGACCCATGGTAGCGTTGGAGCTTCCAGTCCCTCTTCATCTGAAGCACGTCGACGTCAACAGGAGGAAGACGATTTACAGCTTGCGATTCAACTTAGCTTACAGGACTCTTGATATGCTTATAATATTTCTTCGTCTTCTTCATAAGTACAGTATATATATTGGCATGCCACATTACCATGCATTATAGATAGATAAATATGCCATGCAGTCTCATGCACTATGGCCCGCTTAGTGTCTGGTCCTCTTCGCGTGAACCCGAAAGCATAGCCATAAGTTGTTGCCCAGGTTGTGCACCCTGAACAAACATGAGTCGGAAAAACAGCGATCCTTCTGTTTGACTTACCAGGGTGGTCCGGCCAACGCGAAGACGCGCTGGCCATTTCTCTTCGTCGTCGATCACGACTATCCGCCAATCATGGTAAATATTGTCCATAATGATGCTGCGACCTTCTTGGTAGTGGTAGCGCGCCATGAAGCGGGCATGAACCTCTCTCAGGGTTTCGAAATCGTGACGAATGAGGAGGCCTCTCATAACGCAGCGATAGAAAACGAAGCGGAGATCAAGCTCCAGTATTTCCTCCTTGGGAGCCGTGTGCTCTTCAAAACGACTGTCCCTCCGTCGAGGAGACTGCGGCAAGCGTTCCTCTCCTTCATCTGCGAGAGATACTGGAATCTGGAGGACATTTGTAGGCGGAGAAGGGGAAGTACGACTCTTCGTTGACTTCCTTGACAAAGCAGAAGAGCCTGGTACTGGAGAGTTTGCAGGATCATGGGAAGGTGCCTTGTGCACAGCGTTCGTAGAACCATTCAGCGGAAGTGATGTAGCTGAAGCGTCATTCGAGGATGCCGACAGGTGCATAGAGGAATCATCTTGCAGGCTATTGTCCAGCGGTAGAGACACCGAGTGGTAGAGGTTCGCGAAGTTATCCGATGAAGACGAGTGAGAAGGCTGACTACGAGTCAGTTTGAATCCACGAAACACATGAGGGACTCACGGAGTCTTGCATTGCCATGCTGTCCACCGCGACGATGTCGTTACTCCGCGAAGAGGCTTGATTATTCGAAGCGGCCGCAACGTCACCTTGCGGCTCGCCGGGCTCAGTGGGCTCAGTGCCCTGGCCAGGTGACTGCTTTTTTGCGTCCCACTCCTGTTCCAGCTTGTCGAGGATCGTGTACATCGTGTCCAAGTCGCCGCTTCTCGCAGCGAAGCCGGCAACCTCCGTGAAAGCGTACATGTCTGGCATTATTCCAACTTCTACCATGTCACTAAGGATGCGTATCCCACGAGTGGCACCGTGGTGTTCCATCAGCTTCCGAAGGAAGTAGGTAAACGCGTCTGGAGATAGGTTTCGAGCGCGGGGCCGTAATGGCTCGATGTCCTTGAACGCCCCTCGGGGGTTGGCCCTGTAATCACGTCGACACATCGCGAGAAGCTGCATGTACAGCTCCTCCGTATCATGAACGTGGGTGTTTCGTATGGCCAAACATTGCCAGATGAGACCGTTGATGACTGGCAGAGGCCAGAGTTTGCCGCGAGTTGGTATGGGTCGATGATTTCGTTTGAGGTAGCGCGCTAGTGGTGTGCGAGGCACACCAGCAAGGTAGAAATTGTCGATGTAGGTAGTGGTGACGCGACTGTACTGGCCCCGCCTGAAATAATACACCATTTCAGTGAACATGAGGAGGACGGCGGCATTCTCCAAGGATCTAAAATATCGCAAGCGGAGTAGATCGATTGCACGGGTGCGACCAGTCTGCATGTAGCGCTCATAGAAGTTCATGAGTGTCCACGGATGAGGAACGACTCCTCGAGAGGGTGCGTCCCGTAGGTAGAGTAGACATCCCGAGAGTGCTTCGAAATAGATGGGTTGATCATGTGAAGCAAAGCTTGACGTGGTGTTGGCAAAGGAAACCATCAATAGGAGTTCGCTGGTTGAGAGAGCCCTTCCCGTCATCAATTTGGAGAAAAGGGAAGCACGAGGTGACAAGGAAGCGGCAGAGGTCGCGAGAGAATCATCGTCCGCTGGAGGTTTCCTTCGGCGCTCGTGTGCAAAATGCTTTTCCACGTAATCTTTGGATATCTGCGCCAAGTTGTGAGCGGTGTCTGAGCGCTTGACTCCGCGTAAGACGGCACCAAACGCTGCGGAGATCCGCTCATATATCACATCCTCTCTGGGCAGTCCTAAGCCGCGGCGGTACACGCCTGACATGTATTGCTGGATGTTATTCTGTACGGTCTCGTGTAAGGTCAGCACTACCTCGTCGTCGAGACTAGAGAGGATGTCCAAATGGGAGATAATTATATGGATGTAACCCTTCTGCGCGCAAATCTGGAGGAAAGGGATGATGAGACCCATGTTTGTGACAGGTTGCCAAAACAGCTGAGTGCGTATTTGAGCGAAGTCCTCAAAGATGCGCTCATGATATGGGGGGACAAGTGAGAACCACTTCTCGAACTGGACGATGCCTCCCCTGTCAAAGACAGAATTGACAGCAATGAGATAAATCTCGGAGCAAGGGATCTCGATTCCCAGTTCTTCTGCCTCGTAGAGTAGATACTCCGCCTGCGTGAAGTCGTGCGTTTTCACAGCAGTCTCGATGTGCTCGATCAGGCCAGCTGTTTGGTTGATCTTCTCGTCACTCCAAGGTGTGGGATGGAAGCCCAGGTATTCCGGAAGATCTTCCTCTTCAAAAACGGACGTGGAGGATGGGGGAGGGAGTATCTCAGGTAGAAGTGCGGTTTCCAATTGAGCGACGAAATCATTCTTCCACTCGGAAGTGGACTGTGCGATGAAGGGTAGAACCTGCCGCCGTACGAGAGTGTGGAAGCCCTTCTCCGCCATGATGAGACCAAAATGGTAGAGCAAAGTGGGATCCGCGGATGAATGCTCCAGTAGCGCGCTGAGAAGGGTTTCCAAGGGTTTCAGCGGGGGCCCTGCCGCTGATTCGGGATACAAGCGAAGCCAGTGCATGAACGACGTTGCACCTCCATCGGTGCGAAGAACATGCAGAGCAGCGCTGGCGAAGACGGGATTGGAAGATATGCTACTGCCGTCTTCCAATGCCTCGTCCCTGAGGCGCGTAGCCAAAGCCCAGTCCCCATTCCGCACAACCCTCGCCAGGATTTGGGGAGGATGTGAGACCTCCCTGACAGCTGAGCGGCCTGAGCTGCCTTCCGTTGTCGACCGGCTGCTATTGGGCACGTCTTCGAAGACGGCGGGATCGGGAGGTTTATGCGGGTATGGTTCTTCAGCGTGTGCCGGAACTGGATGAAGACGCTCCGGGCGCTCTGCGAAGGATCGCGAAAGCAGTGTCCAGCGTATGCCACGCCATCTGTTCGGCACCAACAGATGTGCCAATACCATTCATATGTACGCTAGGACGCGCGGAAGTCTACAGAGCTGGTTAAAATAGCGACTCTCGAGTCGCAGTCGCGCACCTCGCCCGGTCCTGCGTGTCGAAAGGCTTGCTCGGAGGTTCAGGTCAATGTTCCGGATGTAGCTTTGAAAAATGATTACGATCATGTGATACGGAGTTGACGCCGAGGCACAGTCTAAGTTTCGGTCGCCTCATCGAGCTACGTACAGAGATAGGCCTACCCTCAATGTATGATAACGTCTCCAACAGCTCCTCTCAGTTTCCGCTTGGGTTTTCCATAAGCATTCTTCTTCTTGCCATCTACCTGTACCTCCATTTCTACCACGCTTTCCAGCTTCAATTGCTCAGATAGACCTCCGTCCAAGAAAGCGTTCGAGAGTCGGGCAATCAGCCGCATCATCTTTAAGCCAACTTTCCTCCCAGGTAATAACGGAAGCACAAAGAAATCCGAGAAATGAGCATGTTGAGATTGGACTGCATCATATATAAGTGTCAGGATGACTGCGGCGGAGAAGTAGAGAACCTAGTGTCAACAACGTCGCCTTAGGCCCCCAGGCCTCATTAACCTTTCTCAGCCGATTGAAGTGTTCGTCCCAAAGTGTGAAGGCTTGGGAGTTTATGACCAGTAGTTCGGGTACGGAGCTCTCCTGATCTGTTTGGTTGTTGACAACGAGAGTCTCTTGAGAAGAGGAAGACACCTGCTTACCCATAGAGACCTTCTTATACTGCTCTAGAGGTGTAGGTCCTGGGGAAGGAATCGGGTCAAGCCATGGATCGTGTACTAGTGATCTAGTTATTGGTATAGGCGAAGCCCAAGAAGGCGGAGGCGACGACAGCAGGTGAAACTGGTCTTGTTCAGGGATTCTTGAAGCAAATCTAACCGGCGAAATGATACGTACCACTGTACAACCACCGAAGGAATGTCCAGCTAGAGAGACGTCTTCGGAGTACTGTACTACGGGATAATTATCGTCCCCCGTCCAACTGGACCAATCTATATCAACATCATCTAGTGTTGCCAGTTGTAAGCCTTCTTGACGCTGTAGCATAGACACGAATGTGTTGTAGACTGCGTATACTTCGTGCCTACGGAATTCGAGTTGATCTACTCGTAAAGGCAGAGTTCCTTCTGCAGCTGGACTAGGACGCCTGATATTGAGATCACGATTTCAGTATATTCATGATGATAGATGTTGGATGGCGGTGACGAACCTCAAATTTTCCTCCTTGATGTAATGGATCACCCTGGGTTTTCGTGTACCGTCTGAGCACCATTGACGTGTTATGCAACACGGAGAGGTGCCGTCCCGATGTTCGACAGCAAGAACAACTTTCCCAGAAGCAGCTAGTCGTGAACAGATTTGACTAAAAATTGGATTGAAGTAATGTGTATAGAAAGACCCATCACACATACCTATACGCTGTTCGACTACCACCTAGTCCGTGTGAGAAAATAACGAGCGGCCAAGGGCGTTCTTTCGGATGGAGTAAAGGCGCGTTCGGGTAGGCGGGGACCTGGTGAGTTATGAGCTACAGTCTGGACATGAATTTGACACAAGGCGCGTACCTTGACCAAGGCGCCGTATAAGTATATCACAGGCCAGAGGACCCATCTTGGAATCGTTTCTGTGAATGTTGACGACATTGTAACTTTAAGGCTTGACAATCAACAAATGCCAAAGACACACCTCCGAATATAGCGAATCCCTTCAAGCTCTCCTTCAAAGGCCTCATAAGCCAGTCTATACCCTTCTTGGCCCGAGATGTCGCGTTCGCCGGGTAGTATACGGTGTAGCCGATTTCGTCTAACACCAATGCTGGATCTCCATTTTCATATGTTGCTGAACCAAAGGTCACCGCCGGTTTCACGGGCGAGGTGAAGGTCGTCGAGCCAACTGGATATTGCCCTACGGGCAGTCCGGGCAGGAACAAGGACATTGCATCGTGTGCCCCCAAGCTGGTGTTTGGTATTTATTGAGTGCCGGAGATATCGTGCCGAGAATGATGTCAATCCGCCCCGCCATCGCCATTGATGCAATCATCTCAGGGTCATCTCGGCTCATGCATTCGGGCTTCGGGGAGGCAGTACCGGCGCTCTGACCAAGTCCTGGCATACAGTAACACACACTAAGTACAATATCATCGAAATATGCTAATATGCTATTGATGTACTCTACTCTACTGCTAAGCTAAGGATGTACTGTACATTACTCGCAAGATCAAGACTAAATTCAAGATTACACTATCTCCCATTATACCCCAGACTGTGCGCCCGAACTCTGATGGACTTCGACTTGCCCAGCGTCGGCGCAATCAATTCTTCGATCTTCAACGCCACACGATCTGCACTCTCCTTTGTCGCGAGCGCTACAACATTCTGCAGTTGTAGAACTGCCGGCGCGATTTTCTCGAGCTCCTCCTTCGCCAGTCCTTCAAGGAGGGGATCGAGGAGATGCAAGGGAGGTTGCTCGTGCAAAAGGTGCAGATTTTGGATTTCCGTGGACAATTCTTGTATGGCAAGTCGACGTGCCCGCCCCTTCTCCTCCATTTGTTGCACCCTTTTTTCTGCCTGTACATGTTGAGTTTTGATAACTCAGTTGAGAGAAAGAGAATTCACCTCCGCTTTCATAAGCCTGAGATTATCTCTGTCTGCTAATGCCTTCTTCAACGTCTCATGTGCAGCATCCACCGACGTGCGGACCCTGTTGACCTCTTCCCGGAGAACACCATGAACATGTCGATGATTGGCAGTCTTGACAAGCAATGGGTCGTTGTCGTGGGACTGAGGCGGCTTGTTCAATCGCAAGGAGTCGAGTCCAGAGCTGATGTCCATGGCTTCCTCAAAATACTCATCAGCGGTCCGCCACTGTTCCTCCTCGAAGAATTTCTGCAATTCTTCCGCATGCTGCCTGATTTTGCGAAGCCGTTGGTTGATGAAAGTCACAGATGGGTTCTCTGGCCACGGCTTGAACACTATGGGGGATAGAGGATCGATGAGACCAGCTCTCCTGTACGACAGTTGTCGCGACTTGAATTCCTTCTCTGCCTCCTCCAGGCGCGCAACCCAAATTTGAACATCTTCCAGAAATCTCGACACCTTTTCAGCGTTGTCATCGAAGACATCAAGTGGGATGTCCTGAGAAGAGACGGCTGGCAGTTCCTCGTAGAGCAGCCGCTCGTGTTCTTTGATCTTGTAATTGATTTTTTCGATGCGATCCAGGAGATCCTTGTCTTTGGAGGAGATGAAGGAATCGTCAACCCCGAGCGTCATCTGCACCGATGGATACTGCTTCTCGGTCTTGAAGCGCTCAAGCGCTGCTATGGCTTCGTCCCGTTCCGCATTGAGCTTCAATAAGCGGAGAAATTCTCTGAGAGAGCATTAGTAATATGGTGTAGTATGCATAAGTGAGTTTACTTGCTTCACAGATCTGTGATGAATTTCCTGAGGATCTGTGGGGATGCTCGAGATGTGACTGCCAGATTTGTCGGAAGTATGGGAGCGATTGGAGACAATTGACACCCCTCGAACGCGCGAAAGGTCTGGTGATTCCACGGGAAGGGCGATCGAGGACGACCTTCTGTGCGGGAGAGATGATTTATCGACGAGTGGAGGGTCACGCAGAACTTCTTTGCCTTTCCCTTTGTCGCCAAAAGATACCGCTGGAGGTTCGTCGATCTGCATAGGCTCCGATGTGTCGCCCGTAGCTGAGCCCCATGCGTCGCGTACAGGAGTAGTCGATGAACCCCAGGTGATGTTAGACGCGGATTGTGTCGATTCCTGAGGCTGCGTGGAAGACGTCGGTCGACTGGAAGCGTATGGCACACTAGGACCAGGAGCTGGTTCTGTGTCCATGGCATTGTTATTCGATGAACCCCACGTTGACCCCCATGCAGGTGCACTGGACGTCGCGGCCGCTTTCCCCCAGTCAGTGGAGCCCCACGTACCAGCGCCAGGAGAGTCCCATCCTCCGGTCGTATTGGACGATCCCCAGCCACTCGTGCTCCCGCCGTCGGCCTTGGCCGAAGAGTTCCAGCCACTTGACGCTCCAGCCGTGTTCCAACTCCCCGACGCGCTCGTGTCCTTCTGGTGACTCGACGACGCGCCCGGCGGTGGTGGTTTGACCCAGTCCTCTGCTGCATCTTTGTCGCTTCTGTGGCTCGATGATGAACGCGACGGGCCGTCATATGCTCGAGGATACGATGATGAATATGGACTTGGCCGCGGCGGCCCCATACGCGGCTAGAAGCAATATGAATGACTCGCGCTTGCGCAAAAGAGAGAGAACCCACAGTTGCAGTATTTCTTCGGATCGCAGTAGCCCACTGTGGCTGATTGGGGTGAATAAAAGTGCATGGTTTCCCAGATCGGGGAGTGCAACCTCCGCTGATGCCCTCTCCTGCTTCATCATACCACTAGGCCTTTTCAGAGGACATTCCACTGTGAGAGACAACACCACATTTACCATACATCGTATGAATTGTCGAGCCATGCAGCTTTTCCAAATGCCGCTTGAGTGTGAAAGAGAGAGATTCGGAGATTCGGTCCGGAAGCTCACCTTCTGACCTTCTCCTTCCTCCATCATGAACATTAGAGTAGCACGCGTCGAAGGTCGGTCATCCATCCAGTATCTGCTGGGTGGCTCCCACATTCATTGAACTCTTCCAGACACTAGTGGAATGCAGGCTTGCAATCTGCAGAATCTGCCTGAAAACTACACCATGAAATACTGTCCGCCTAGCTCTATTTCATCCATCTGTTCAATCCTGATTGAACCTCAGACCTATATCACCTTCTTACATGGCCGTCACTGTCTTACGTCGCTGAAGATAATAGCGGTCGAATAGTAGGATACATCCTTGCCAAAATGTGTGCTCAGCCCTCTGATATTTAGGCGTGGCTGATACAAGGGCAACAGGGAAGAGGACCTGCCTGAAGGGGAGAAGCCCCACGGGCATGTCACTTCAATATCTGTCTTGCGATCTTACAGGCGACTTGGACTCGCGAAAAAACTCATGGTTCAGTCTCGTATGCGTTCTCCATCCTGCATCAGGATTCTCAACTCATCCGAAATGCAGAAGAAGCCATGGCAGCGATGTACAAAGCCGAATATATCTCATTGCACGTCCGTAAATCCAATCGAGCCGCCCTTGGTCTCTACAGAGACACCCTTGGTTTCACCGTCAAGGACATCGAAAAGAAATATTGTACGCCACGGTTACTCATCATCTGAATTCAGATGTGCTGACCATCTATTTGCGCAGATGCCGATGGTGAGGATGCTTATGCCATGAAGTTGATGTTAGAGCCGTAAAAAGAGCGTTGAAGTATACATAGTTTACATCCACACAAATAAAGTACATTCAGATAGTCGTGTCATGATATCTCGGTCTCCGCAAAGGGTGTCTCTTTGCCCTGCTTCTCAGATTCCCCAACCTGGGATTCCGCTTCCTGATCCTCCAAATCTGCATTCACGACATTAGGGTCCTCGAATATACCGCGTCCCAGCATGACCGCCTCCCGAACCAACTTGACCGTCTCCAGCCCAAGTTGATAATAGCCATCATTGGTTTTACCGCCGAACATTCCGGTGTGTGCTTGTAGTTCGTCAGGCGCGACAGTATTCTTCGCAGGCATGAAACTGTTTGCAGCCCGAGAATTGCGTTTCGGGAGGACGATGAACGTTCGAGCATTGTTCTGCACCAGCGGTACCGGAGGGAGGTACGTGTAAAATCTGTGAGCTTCATCAACACTGGCGTCAAGGAGCACAATATAGCCTCATACACTCTGAAGACAACCCCCTCCTCTTCCTCTATATCCAACATGTCATCAACACGTTTCGTGAGAGCGGTCTCGTCCCAAAGGTTCTTGACATATTTCATGTGGTCGGTAGCCCAAGCATACCCCACGCCGAGATCCTCGCGTTTGTAGTACGCGCCGCCAGCGGCAGCCCCAGCAAGCATCGCACCCCCGACAGCATATGCAGCAGGAGCCCATTTACTCCAGCCAGACGCCTGTGAAGGTTCGGCCGTGGGGCTCTCCGCCGCCTTTTTGGCGCCGAAGCCAGCGAACGAGCCAAGAAGCGCAGAGCCGACTGTTTTTGCTGCCGACGCGTATTCTGTAGCTTTGGTAGCGGTGCTCTTGAACACATAAGGATGAAGACCGTAGTACTGTTGCGATTCAGCAACGAGAAGTGAGCTCGATGCCTGGACGCACTGGGGTGTCAAAGGCTATGCAGGCAATGATCTTTGGCCACAGCGGCGCCTTGGGATCGGGTCTGGTACGGTGAAATTCTCGCAATGTGTCTGCTGCGAGAAGGCCACCCATACTGTGGTTTGAATTGCGTTATCAACGTTGTGCTACATGATGGGATAGATGTTGTACACACACACCTGTGACCACAGAGAACTATCTTCGCAGTTCCCGCCCCACCACCTGAGGCTACCTCCCGCTCAACGGTCAGAGTTGTGAGCCAGTCGGCAAAGCGCACAACGGCTTCATTCTGAGAGAACGTCCGGTTCGTCTCGTCATTGTACACTTTGAGGAGAGGTGCTCACTAGGTCCCCTTTCGTCTAGACATCAAGAGATGAAGGTGAGGCAGCTATTGGAAGCGACGGTATTACGCACTTCGTACACAGGGAAGACGATGGACTCGACAGTACACTGAGGGACCGTGTCGGTCAGGATATGCTGCAGCCTTTTCGGGAACTCCAAGAAGGTCTCGTCATCGCCTTTAAAGCCGTGGATGAACACAAGGATCAGCAAGTCTGCCACAGATTTGACGAGCGCCTGAGCGTCAGGAGTATAGGCATCAGGTGTGGCAGCCTCTTCATGCGCGCTCATGCTGGCGTAAAACAAACGTTGATAACCGGATGATTCCCCGGATCGGGTAATGCGGACCGCAGTCCCGCTCAAATGTCATTGCCATCCCAGGCGTCCGACGTGGAAGTCTCTTTTTTTTTTTTTTTTTTTTTTTTTTTGAGGAACGTTAGATAGCTAGAACTAGAAACAAAGTTAATAATTGTCGCCCGTTGAGATTAGCCAGGAAGTTGAAACCAAGCTGTAGTAGAGAGCCTCATGGAGGAAATGCGTATGCACTGACACCGAAACCGGCCTTCGTGTGGGACTTGAAGCGTCGCAATTGCCTCCGGTGACTCATAGAGTCCACCATCATTGACAACCGACATAACCATTCAGGTTACACCCACTAAAACCCCCTTCTCTCTGATCCAATCATCGGGCAAGTTGTCCTCATCTAAGAGGACCCCGCTCCAGGTGCTGAGCACCAGGGCCTTGTTGATTGCTTTTTTCGCGTATCGAAGCACGTCAGCCATCATTCTATCTAGAGTAAGTCGTGTGTTTATAGCATAGATCCATCTGTTTCTGACTTCCCTAACAGAAGCCGCGTCGCCGCCATCACAGACCCTGGCGTTCCTGATTTTCCAGATCAGGTGAGCCGATTCTGATATCAGAATCCTTCGGAGTCTAGAAGCGCCTCTGTCTGGTTTGTTTTGATCCCCAACTTTGTACGACCCACACGCGAGTAGACTTCCCATAGACATGTTCAGCTCCTCGCCCGTTTTCATCATCCAGAGCTCGGACGCCAACTCCCAAACTTGACTCTGGCCAGGTACGTCGCATTCGAATAGTATGTGGTTCATCGTCTCAATTGCCCCACAGTGGGCGCAGGTTGCTCTGTCGCGGAACTCTTGGGTCATCAGCCAGTAATTCCCCACTTTGTAGCCGTCGTGTAACGTCATCCACAGGAAGAACCGCGCACTTCTGGAGAAGTCTTTGCATCTGAGGGAGTTCCAGATCACGTCCTTCGTTGGTTCATCCGCTTCGTCGTCCGCGCCACCGGCCGTCGCTAGGTCCATGTTTCGGTTAGTCGCAGACCTTCCGAGCTTTTCTTGGTATTTTTCTTTACTCATCTTGATGTTTCTAATAGCCTTGTACGCTTTAGATTGTGTCATTTTCGATAGTTTCATTCCGTCGCTGACGGTTCCTCTAGTTATCGTGTTCTTCGTTAGGTTGCGGGCTACTCTATCGCATCCGATATCAGCAAGTCTATCTGCTTCTTCGTTACCTTCCACGCCGGAATGACCTTTTACCCATTCGAAATGAGTATCGCCTGAACGTTGCCGAAGTTTGGATACGATGAGCGATACGAGGTGAGCGTTGGCAGTGTTCTGGAAACCGTCGTCTTCAGCTTTGAACAGGCACGATGTGAACGAGTCAATGACATACTTGGAGTCTGTCTTGATTCTGAGGTCAACGTCTAGTGGGACCGCATCTATAGCTTCCTTAGTCCCGAGAAGTTCGGCCACTTGGTTAGTTGGTTTCATGTTTTTTGGTACACGGATAGATTTGTTTCGGCGGTCGCCCTTCCCGAAGAAGACACCCGCCCCCGCTCTCGCATTCTTCTTGTTGACGTTTCTTGCAGATCCGTCCGTATAGACGGTGATTTCAACAATATGCTCGCGTCTCGGGGGGGGTTTCGTAGGTAAGAGTTCGTTTAGGGTTTTCTTGGGGAATATTCTGAATGCGTCCGCCAGGGTGCCAGTGAGGGTAATCCGGTTGTCGAACTTGCGATTAACAACGCCCGTTTCTCGCTCGGTCTCGACGTCGATAGATTCGTCATCGTCATCTGGGTCAAGTTCAGTATCTTCCGGGAGGATTCTTGTGAGTGGATTCCATTTAGCTGGGAGTGAAGAGAGGATCTCACGGGCTCTGTCGAGGCATCTAGCGGGGTCACCGCAAGAAGTATCGGTTCTGATCGATGTACAAATGTTGCACTTGCAGCGTTTCGATCTCGAGTGGTTCGCCCGGTTGGTGAGTTTCACGAACGTTTCTGCATCTCCCACAGTCTCAAGGCCATGACAGGACCTCAGACATTTGCTTGCGCCGGCATTGAACAGAGATTTCGAGGCGTTAGACTTGATGTGGAACCACAGAGGCATTTCTCTGAGGATATCGCGAGAGGGGGCTAGGGCGTCAAGCCTGACGTTGTATTTGGAGGCGGTCTTCATCATCGAGAGGAGATCCTCAGGTAGTTGGGTAGGACATGTTTTCCAAGACTGGAGATAGACCGACAGTAAGTCATCGGGATTCAGGTTACTGTCTTCTGATCGAATATAGAACATCATGAGCGCGTCCGCTGCTGTTGCCCACAGTGGTCTATTAGGGCCGAAGTTTAGGTATGATTTGAGCCACATCACGTTGATCGCTTCATTTCTAGATTCAATGTCAAGTAGCTTTCTACCGCCGGCGGCGAAAGGTGCGTAGATTGTTTCTTTGTTTACAGTGACGTTAGTTTTCTCAGCCCAGATGAATCGTCTAGTTCGTTTGTCCGTTCTCGCTTCGACCTCTTTCGGCATGCCTTGGACTTTCGCCGCGTACTGCGTTATACCGGCGATCATCATCAAGGTTATCAGCCTCCGACCTTCCATAGTTGGGTGGCCTTTCTCCCAAGAGTCGAGCGCGGTGTCAACCTTCTCAAGGATACGGGACCAAGGTTGAGTCGTGCAAATGCCGTTTCCTACCATCGCGCCAAGCGTTCTCGCTGCCTCACCATCTCTGAGGATTCGGATGCCATCAGGAATCCGCGTCCCATCAACGCCGTTGATACATCTCGAATCTGCCACCGCGTTTCTGTATACAGGATTGCCGATGGGGATCACTTCAGTTTTCGCAACATTGAACTTCGCTCCAGAAGCTTCGCACCAAGTGTCTAGGATTGTCATGAGTTCGCCGAAGTCGTCGTCTTCGGAGAGGTAGGTTGTGGTATCGTCGGCGAATAGGGACGCGATTAATCTTTCAACAGCGCCGGGGATCCGGAAGCCTTCAAGAGAAGATTGTCTGAGCATTTCCGCGAGGGGTTCTATCGCGAGGTCGAATAGTAGGCATGAGAGAGGGTCGCCCTGTCTGACGCCGCGACATACTTTGAAAGGCGAGTCAGACTTCGCGCCATTCACCATCAACCACGTCTCAGCATTACTATATAGGTTTCTTACTGTCTGGATGAATAGCGGGGGTAGGTTGAATGCTTCAAGCACTTTCCACAGGTAGTCATGATCTATTTTGTCGTATGCTTTCTCTTGGTCGAGACAGATAATCACACCGTTTTGCTCAATTGCTTCAGCTAGTTCGATAACGCGTTTCGTGAGCCAGATCTGGTCGTATATGTGTCGACCGGGGACAAACCCGGCTTGGTTTTCGTGAATGATTTTCGGGGCCGCCTTGGCGAGTTTCAGAGAGAGGGCTTTGGTCATCAGTTTATAGTCAGTGTTGAGCAATGATATAGGTCTGTAATTTTCGATTTCAGCTTTGTCGTTCTTCTTATACATAGGACTCATCCAGCTCTCAGCAAATTTCGAGTGTTCGCGTATTCCTTTCTCCGCAACGTTCTGATATAGTCGTTGTAGGACCCATATGATATTGAATCCGCGTTTGCCACGTCTCGTGAGTTCATTGAATCGGTCTCTGAGTATCTTGTATAGTTCATACGGAATACCGTCGAGTCCCGGAGCTCGGTCGTTCGCAGAGAGTTTCAGGGCTTCGTCGATATTTTCTTCAGTCAGGTGAGTATTCATATCATCGTATTCATCGTTCGTTATCCTCCTGTTGATCATACCGAGCACGAATCTAGTTTGTTCTTCTCGTGTTCTGGGGTCAATGTGTTTCCGTATGTGTTGAACATTGTCAAAGTGGTCACGAGCTAAGTTGGACATTCTTTTAGCATTCTTTTCGTATAGGATCGTAGGTGCGTTCGGATCTTGGTTCGGCAGTCTCAGTCTTAGGATCGCGTCTCTCGGTTTCTTCGATTTATTCAGGTTGATCCAATATTTAGCAATGATTTCTCCTTCGAGTACGTTCCTTGTCTTCGCGTGGTCTCTCTTATCCTGATGTCTCTTCAGTTCAAGGTTGACTAGTTTCTCCGTTAGTATTGTTAGGGTGTAGACTTTCTCGTCCTCTCCCAGCGAGGTGTCATTTGCGATCTCTTCAAGCTTGAGTTCTAGTTTCATGATTTCCTTTTCAATCTTCGGGATCACTATCTTAGCCCGATGTCTAGCTTTCTTAGTTATGTCGGACTTGAACTCATCCCATAGTTCTTGTATTCTGCTATCGTCATTCTCGTCAAGTGCCATGATATCGTCTTCGAGCTTTAGACCTCGGGTGTGAATATATCGTTTGAGTTCTGTATCCTTCATCATGTGTTTCGGCCAGACCCAGCGTCCGTGGCCGACATCAGGAGCCGTGTCGGATGAAAATCTCACAGAGGACGTGGAAGTCTCCCGGTCTGCTATGTATGGACTCGTATGTATGTATACTCAATGGCGTAAGATTCGATCCACATCCTCCTCAGCCAGACCATCTCCATCCGCGAATTCGAGTCGGTGTCCATTCATGCCGATGCGCGTCTAGGCGCACCTCCGCTACCCTCCTCCGGTGTGCCACCCGAGAGCACTGCAGAAGGGTCAGTCTCTGTGCACACATGAGTAAGAGTGACGAACTGAGAGCAATCGTGATCGCCACGATGTAGACCCAGTACTTCTGCAAGAAAGACTTTTCCTGGACAGGCGGAACAGGCTCTCCGCTGCCGGGCGTGTATGTCACGACGGGAGGCTGGCCACGAAGCTCAGGTCTAGAATTACATCACCAATCAACAAGATATCAGGCCAAGTGATGGATGTACCCACAGAGGCGGTAAATGGGGCCTGCGAATAGTCACAGTTGTGTTCGTAAAGCTGGTCTTTGCCGATTCGGAAGAACATGCGCCGTTGTGGGGAATGGGCGCGACGAAGTAGTCCAGAGCATGTGGCATAAATGGCTCTGATAGCGAGACATGCAATACGATGTCCTCAGAGACGGCTGGGCCAAGATGGCACTGGTTCACCAAATAAGTTCTAGATTGAATTGAACAGAGCGGACCCAGAACACACGTATTTAACAGATGAGAATTCCCAGGAGCCCGCCGATTCTAGTGCAACCTGGTATAAGGCGCGGTCATCTGAGCTGTACTCCCCGAGCGCCTGGGCAAAGGTGTTGAAGTCGTCCTGTGTTGACGAGACGAAGGACGGTGACGAGTCCAGAGATAGAATTTGGCCCTTGGGAGCGAACTGGAGCTCCTCGAGATCAGGATGAAACACACGGTGATAGACGTCGAGGGCGGCGGCCCCGTTCAAAATCGAAAGGGCCGACACGGCCAATATAACGCGGGCGATCATGACGAGGAAAGGACAAGACTCGACGGCGCACGTGAGGGCCACGTTCCACAATCACTAGGTCGCGATCGGGAGACCCCGAAATGGAACTTGGCTCGCCCCATCACCGCCACCAAAGACCGACGTTGTCTGCCCTGTTGAGAGCGACTCGGGCTCAGAAAGACTGGGCGATCCGGAAGCCTATTGGCTGCGCTGATTGTATCCGCAACAGGAATGAATTGGGGAACTGAGCCTAAGCCGTGTCTGGACCCCCAATAAGGTCACCTATGACGCGAATACACATCAGTCCAGAGCCTTCTGACACGGTGGATTTGACTAGCCTGCTGCCTCATCTCCTCTCGAATCAAGATTTGACCCCATCTAGTCTCTCTCAAGCCTTATATAGTCCTCCTCGACATTCAGAACACCATTCCATGACCATCACTTCCCCAATGTCTGAAGTCGCTCCAGCTCTCCGCACTTCCGCAAACAACCTGGAGTCCCTCGTCTCCTTCTACCAGCAGGAGCGTATGTGGGTCTACAAGACGAAAGCTGAATTCCAAGATCTCGACGAGGAGGAGGACGAAGACAGTCCTCCCCGTTCGTCACCGTCCCCCTCACACGAATCCGAATCCTCGATCCGCCCCTCACGTCGATCCACATCTCCCTCATCGCGATGGATCAGACGGAAGAAGGGCCTCAAACTGAACTTGGCCTCCGCACCTGCGTCCCGCAAGACTCTCCAGACCAGCGTGGATGCCGCCCACAATCCTGCTCTGCGTGTCTTAGACATGTACGAGTCAATTATGCAGTCCCGCATGGAGAGCTGCCAACGTATCAACCGCCTCATTCGCAATGCGAATAAAGCACATCCATCGCGTGTCACTGGCACCCAGTATGTTCAACCTCTCTTTCCTGCCACCTCGTTCCGTGATGCTCATACTGAAATTAGGCTTCATTCTCGTCATCAGCGCCGCGCCTCCGGTCAATCTGTGGGCTCGGGCTCAGAGGACTACCCGTAACAGACGGTCTGTGAACCCTGCATTCTTCATATTCTCCCAATCTTTTCTTCTGCATTCTGTTCATACTTTGTGAGCGCCCATCAATCGACTTCTCTCAGCCTTTGGTTGACCTATCAGTGTCATTGTAATATACCCACAGTACATCCACCGTCATTTCTTCTATCTACCATGCTGTCTCACACCGCATGCTGTATTCAAGCCGTAGGACGTCTACGCAGATCACACACGAGTTTGGGTTCCTGTCTTCATTTAGTTATCTATCTAAGAAGCACTAGGGTTGTATCATCGATGTGTATATTCTAGGATATCTGTATCGTGCTCTACAGAATCGAATTTCTTGTTGTGACAAGTCAATTGAAGGTGGTCTGGAATTATCTGGAACAAGACAGTACGCTCATCTATCGAGCGTGTGTACCCGCCACCCTGCTTTGGGTGTGAACTGCGTGTTCGTAAGAGGTCTAGACGAAGTAGTTGCCATTGAGTGGACATGTATATGGCTGTGAAAAGTAGCTTAGCATAGATGAGGTACAGCGAATTTGAACGGTAATAATACAGATTTCCTCCTAGAGCGATAGTTGGGATGCATAATGATAATCAGAAGAATCCTTGAGGTGCACCATAGGCCCCAGACTTCGACTTGGCAGCCCCTTTTCCTCGTTTGCCTCTCGAGCCACCCCGAGACCCTCGACCTCGACCCCTGGTTGATGATCCTCGCCCTTTACTGGAGGTCATCGAATCACCACTGCCTCCTTCGCTTGGGCAATCTTAGGGCCGTGAGATGACTGAGGTACATCTGAGTCAACGTGCTTACTTGGAGCCCAATGTCCCTCTTCGCCGCATTTGAAACATTCATTTCCACCGCCGCCACCCGTGCTGCGTTTCCCGGCCCCTCCAGAGGACCCATAGCCTCCACCGGCACCTCCGCCCCCTTCATTGGGACATGCTACGCCAAGTTGAGCGCGTCAAACACAACGAAAACACGTCGGAACATACCGCTACTCCAGTGACCCTCTTCGCCACACTTGAAGCAATTGCCGGTCTTCCCGGCGCCGGAATTTGAGCCCGGAGCAATGTTACCACCCGCAGAGCCAAAGCTGCGGGCGCGTTTCGTGTTCGAGCCTTGCTCATTCGGGCAAGCTGAGTGTGAAGTTTGTGAGAAGTTTTCATTAATGATGATCCAGACCACAAACCGTTGGCCCAGTGCCCGAGTTCATTGCACTGCGCGGAACCACAATCAGTCACCTTACATCACGCTATACCACGACGGGAGGCCGGTCTACGCACTTTATAGCACTTCACTGAAGGTCCCGGTTGGCTTCCGTTGCTGACATTTCCTCCCGATCGAGGAGCTTCGTCATCCCATTCGAAGAATTTACACTGGGCTCCCTCAGCATTTGGGCACTTCCAGAACATTCTCCCTTTATTTGGACCGTCTTTCACGACAGTACGACTGATCGCAGTCAGGTCGCAGTCACATCGTCTCGCCTCGTCTGACGAGGTCTGTCTCTGGGAACCAGTCAGTCATGAAATCGAGGTTAGGGTTCCGTAGGGACATAGACCGACATTGGAATACGACCGTTTCGTGGGCACGGCCGGGGATGATGTTGTGCCGTCAACCCATTGAAAGAAGTTACAGCCTGGGTTGTCAGAGCAAGTCCAGAACTGTTTGCCCTGACTAGCAGATTCCTTCGTGACAGTTCTCTGAACCGCGGGCTTACTGCAGTTACAGCTGGGCTCGCCGCTATCGCCGCCTTGAGGATTGACAGATGCTCGGCTAGAAGATGGTGGCGGACGGGACGACGTGGAAGCCTTGGATGTTGGTGACCGACTTGGAGGAGGTTTGAGCGGCGCGGAAGGTCGTGTTGAAGGCGGTTTCACTGCACGCGTAGGTTGAAAGTCAAAGTCTGAGAATGAGCGTTGCCATGACGAGAGACGAACAGATGGAAGGCGCCTACCTTCAATGTCGTCGTCTATCTCGAGGACAGAGGTGGACCTGGCCGTCTGATTCGCAGTTCTATCTCTGGGTCGAGAGGACCCAGAGCTGCTGCCACCCCCTCCCCCACCGTTATCATCACCTCTTCCACCACCCCCTCCACCACCACCGCCACCTCTTCCACCACCACCGCCACCTCTTCCACCACCGCCGCCTGCTCCGCCACCTCCACCTCCACCATTGGCTCCACCCGCTCCACCACCGCCCCTTCCATTGTCGTTACCCGCTTCTTGTGCTAGCTGGCTTTGAACGCTCTGTAAGGCATTAGTGTGCGACTACGATCAGAGGTACCCCTTCACCTGTATAACCTTCGCAAACTCTGTTCTCGCAACCACGAACATCTGTTTGTATTGATCCAAACTCTGCACCATCATGTCGTTCTTCGTAGAGCGGCCCTCACAGACTTGTACCATGCGACGCTCGGTCTAGGGGTTCGTTAAACTGGCTGAACACGACTATGGGTGGATCGACTGACCTCACGACGAAGATGAGGCTTATCTAAACTTCTGTCAAATCCGATCTGGCTGTATCCCTCTATGAGGCCGATTCCAAGTGTTGAGGGTAGTAGGTATTTAGTGTTGCCCTCATAATATTCGATGACATAGTTGCGCGTTATAATGGTTTCGATGTGTTGAGCGATAGTAGCATCGGTACCTATCAAACTCATTAAGCGAATGATCGGGACCAATGGAATGCGACCTACCAATGCCGTTCTTATCCATAAGGGAGACTAAGTCTGCTTCGGTGAGAAGGTTTGGCTTCGATGTCTCTCCCTCTCGTAGTTCGCATACCGACGGTTGAAACTCTTCGCCCTCCTGGAAGTCTGGGATATAGTTGTCGGACCACTTGTCGTACGGATATACTAGCAGGTAGTTCTTCTCCAGAACCGTCAAACCTGAATGCGTTGTGAGCCAGAATGCAGGTCCATGGGAAGGTACATGCCCGTGGCGTAAAACTCTTCCCCTCCGTAAACTATGTCGACAGTAGTCTGCCAACCCTTGGCATCCTTGGAACAACATGCTAAAAATCGTCGCGTAATGAATTCATATACACGTTTTTCATCGCCAGCCAGATTTCCGGCATGCGCTGTGGGGTGAATTGGAGGATGGGCTTTATCGTTATTCTTCCCTTGACGTGGTCTTGAGAATTCACCATTCTCTAGGCTATGCTGCTCCTTCAGACCGATCAGGAGATGAAGCACGATTGACATACGAAGTGGCAAAACCGCCCCAGGCATTATCTGCCTTCTGTTTCTCGATGAGGCTCATGAAGTCAAACTGCGGGTCGAACTGGTCTGTTTCTGTACGCGGATAGGAAAGAAACCCTTGTTGGTAGAGTTTCTCCGAGATCTTTGGATACAGTGTCAGATAAATACATTGAAAGGAGCTTCAAACATACGTCGAGAATCTTCTTGGGCGCCAACTTCAAGATGCGCGATCCCGCCTTCTGCAGCTCTACCGTTGTAAGGGGTAGAGGTTTCCTGGACATGTCAGCAAGTTTCAGCTACACGAGACAGCGAAAGTCGTACCATTTCTTCGTCTCTTTCTTGGTCACCTTTGTAACTCTAGCACTCGCAGCCTCCAAGACCATTTCGTACAGAGTTGCCGCCTCGTCGTAAGAAAAGAGGTTCCCGCGACGCCATGTGAACTTGGTTTCCTCACTCCCTTGTGAAGATGACTGCCGGACCAACGTGAGATAGATATACCAGAATGGCTCTGGTCTGAAGCTTTTGACATCATTATATCGGGCAACCACGAAGCCCAAAGTGGGAAATTGACATGGGCCTAGCCGTATCTTGTCAAGCTGATCCTGAATAGGCAAACAAGCAGCTTACCGTAGGAGAGGACACTTTTCTCATCTCTGATCTTCGCAATGCGCTGCTGCAGAACCATAGTCTGCATGCGGGTAAATGCGGCGCCAATCTTGAGATCGAGAACAGTCCTGGCCTCAACCGCGTCGGCCTGCGCCTGGTCGAGGTTTACGGGGTGTTGTGCCGCGTGATGGATTTGTCTAGGGCCAAAATTGAGACGGAAGACGATAAGATAGACTGACAACGCACTGAGGTATGATAGCGCTAAAGCGAGCTCTCTTGACGACAATATTCCTCTTCACCCGCCTGCAGATTGTCGCTATTTCTGAGCCGATATGCTCGCCTTCTCGGTCGCAATCCGTCCAGATCATGAGCATATCCGCACCGCGCGTCTCTGCAATGATGTTTTTCTCGATGGTCTTGGCATCATCGGATATCTTCACCTCGACCGGAGCATCGAACAAGTCGAAGGCATCGCAAGAATGCCACTTTCGGTGGGTGTCGAAAAAGTCGTGGCTCGTCAAGTGACCCGAGACGCATGTTACGGTGTAATGAGAATTGGTCGGACCATAATCAAAGTCATAATTCTTCACAAATTTGTTCTGGCTCGAACGCTTTCCTAGCCTGTGAAAAGGGTGCTTTGAGGTGGAAACGGGTACTCACTGTCTGAAAGCGGCCACCAGAAAGAATGTTTGCGATTGCTTTGGATATTGAGGGTTTCTCTGCGACGCACAGGACTCGCATGGATGATGATAGTGGTGTCCAGAAAGACGGCTCTTCACGCGAGGATCAACGCGGTCACTCACGTGCACGCGAGAGGCGGCACGTGGCCCGTCGCCGCTTTCGGCCCGGTTTTCAGAAAACGATAATTTGCTTTGCCTTCATGTCCGCGATGGAGAATCCTTCAACAACTCGTCTACTCACGCTTTTGAACGTCTCCGCGACGAAATACGGTGGAAGGAAATGGGGCATCTCACACGGCCCTGCACCCAAATTGAACAGGAGAAAATCGGGGTCAGTTTCAGTTGAACCGCCAGAGTCGACGGCCATGGAGGTTGCGCCGCAGGAAGACCCAGCAGTCACGGCAGAGAAGAAAGAAGAGGAAGACGCGGAGGGTATGTGCATATAGCTTAAGCCTCTTGCCTGTTAATGTTCCACCCCAGACACCTCCGATCCATACGAAGTGCATTTCGGGTGCACGCCGTCCTGCTTGTCTGAAGCATCCAGAAATGCTGTTGATGGGCACCAGTGGAAATCCAACAAGATCAATAAATCCAAGCTTGGCACGGTCATTGAATACACCCCAGAGGGCTCGACATCCTCAGGACCCTCCCAATTGAAAACACATGGTGTACGCCCTCTCTCATTCAACCCCTGATACAGGCCTACTGAACGTGTCATAGATACTGGAGCGTCTGTATACGCCTTTCAAGGACCGTCAACAGAAGTCCTCTTCAAGTACGGACATCAAGAGTTCTATTCACACTCAGTGCTAACTTCCAGAAAGAACACACAGCGCTACAAAATGACTTGTTAGACACGCTATCTCAATACCCCGACCTCTATTTGCCTTCCAGTCCTTGGGAAACAAAGAGGGCATACCGAGAAACAATAACGCTGCATGCGCTGAACCATGTCACCAAGTAAGCTCTCGTGCCCAACCTGGGCATGCATACTGATTGAATCAAAGAAAGCGCCGGCGTATCATCAAAAACAACGAGCGTTTATCATCTGCAGCCAAGAGCAATCCGGATCTGGCTCCTCCAGAAGATGTGCAAGACCAAGGCTTCACGCGGCCCTCCATTCTCATCCTCCTACCTTTCCGAAACTCAGCTCTAGACTGGTTCAACGCGTTAACTTCTCATACACCCTCTCCCGCGTTTCAGGTCGAGAACCAGACCAGATTCGTCTCGGAGTACGGCTTACCAAAAGACGCTGTTGACAAGCTCTTGTCGGCAGAGCCAGGTACCTATCCTCGCGATCATGTCGAGACTTTCAAAGGAAACGTCGATGACAGCTTCCGTGTTGGCATCAAGCTGACGAGGAAAAGTGTGAAGATGTTCTCAGAGTTCTATGGATGTGACATAATAATGGCCAGTCCTCTTGGTCTGCGACAATCCATTCAGAAGGAGAAGTGAGTGCTGACTATCGTTCGCAATCGAAACAAGTCTTACCCTCGTCAGAAACGCCGACTATCTCTCGTCGATAGAAATGGTTATCGTTGATCAGTTAGACACTCTGGCGATGCAGAACTGGGAGCACATCAATGTACGTTGTCTGCATCTGTTCCGAAATTCCATCAACTCATACAGAATTCCTAGTTTGTGTTTTCTCATATGAACAAGTTACCGAAAGAGTCCCACGACACCGACTTTTCGCGCATAAGACCGTGGTATCTGGATGGACAGTAAGTTGGCCGAAGGTCGTATGATAGTGGCGCTGATGACATCTCAGTGCCCAATACCTTCGGCAGACTATTCTTCTCTCTGCCTTCGAGACACCAGAAACACGGGCCCTGTTCAACGGCCTCAAGAATGTTGGCGGCAAGTTGAGACTCGAGAAGCTCTGGTCTCCCATTTCAGTCCCTGAAGGTCTGAACCAACAATTCATTCACTTTGATTGTGGAGGTCCTGTCGACGAAGCAGAGAAGCGGTTCCAACATTTCACCACTCAGGTAAATTTCGCTCCATATGAAACGCCACCCGAGTTCTCAATGTCGTCTAGGTCTTGCCCTCAATTCTCAAATCCGCGGTGCAGAGTGCGAACACTGCCATATTTGTACCTTCATCCTTCGACTTCATACGGGTCCACAATCACTTCCGGAAGCAGTCTGGAATATCATTCACCGTTCTATCTGAGTATGACCCTCTCGCTTGCTTGCTGGTCGTGTGCGTCTGACAAACCCCTTCAGGTACTCGACGAACCAGGAGATCTCGCGGGCTCGACAGGCGTTCTTCAACGGACAAAAATCGTTTTTGTTGATAAGCGAGCGTTTCCATTTCTTCAAGCGGTAAGCTTCATCAATCGTGCTCACTACACTATATCTCACCAGTGGACAGGTATAAGATTCGTGGTATCCGCAACCTGGTCTTCTACGGCCCGCCCGACCATCATCAGTTCTACGCCGAACTGCTGTCCTACCCGTTCCTAGACGATGATGTCGAAAGCTCCGATGTTAGCTGTAAGACTTTATACGACAAGTATGACTGGTTCCGCCTAGAAAGGATTGCCGGGACAGAGGGAGCTGTACAGTTGCGTAAGTCTTTGTAGATACGTGTTGTCTATACAGAGATTCAGAAGACCTGTCTTCGCTACTAGAGCCAGGCTACGTTTGTTGAAGGATCTAGTCCGAGACCTCAGGCAAGAACATTGACAGTGGGAGGTTGATGCAAGGGTGATACAAAGAGGATATGATACATGGCAAAATTACGCAGCAATAAGGGCGTGCAGGTTGTAAATTTCCTTGCGCACGGTATAATACACCTCCGACACACCACCCTCCATTTCCACTTTACCCTGGCCTGTCTTGCGAACAGCGACAGCCTGCTCAAAAAGTTCCCCCGCACCGCGCTTGCCGCAAATTAGCACACCTTCTCCAACCAGCTCAGCTTCGATACCCAAGTCCACCAGCCTTTTCTTCAACGCCGTCAGTTTCAGCTCGCCTATCATCGTGGAGCTAGGCAAAGGAATGGCTGGGCGAGAACCTAGAATACGCGATTCTGGATGGGTCTCTTCTGATGCCTCCGTCACTTTCGCCGCTTTTGGGTTGGCCGAGAGGGTTTCTAGAGTGGGGATCGTCGAAGTGGCATGCGTGACTATCCTGCCTGTCAGGTAACCGACTTCGTTGTCCTCGAACTAGAATTCATGGTCAGATCCGTTCCACACGATTGCCAGATGAGGATCCGTACCCGTGACATGCGCATGGAGGCCAGCAGTTCGTCGCTGATGGATATTGAGAAGCTGTTGATTTGGTGCCCAATTTGCACAGTTTCCAGAGAAGCTGGGGAGTAGATGTCTTTGGTCATGGTCCGGATGCCAGCGCAGCTTTCGATGAGGACATCGGTATCTTTAGCAGAAGCATGAACCAGGATCTACGAAGTGTCAGCATTGGAAGCAGAAAGTCATGACCATCCAGTACCAATTTTCTTGGATCGACTTTGGGAACTATAGTCTTCACCGCACGACCGTCGTTGAGTCCTTCCATATCGACGAACAGCAAGCGGCAAGCCAACTGTACTTCGGCCACAGAGGTGACAAACTTGGATGGCGGTTCTTGGACCGCTTTCTGTGTGGCATATAAGCGGGGCATTCTCTTTAAATTTTATCACAGTCACCTTTGCATCCTCTTCAGCCTGCCGTTTGCGGTAGTCCTTGAGCTCGTCGCTTTCCGCCTGTTCCTCTAATATCTTGCCCTTCTGCATCCACATGGACACATCAATGATCTCCCCATACTCGTCGACTTTTCTCTTCTTCTCGACATACGGAAACGTCCTGAACCGCTGTGACTGGCCTAGAGTCTTGAAAAACGACGTTGCTTTCGAGACATTACCCTTGAGGTAAATGTCGAAGGAGAGAAGCTTGCTAGTCGTGCCGTCGTCCAGATTCCAATCGGCAGCATCGTTTTTGTCAGCGCGCCTCCCCCCTTCGTCCTGGTCGTCCATGAGCTCCCGACTGACCTCGTCCTCGGAATCTGAATCACTATCGCTGTCACCCTCGTCGGCTTCCAACATGGGCTGGTCGCGAGCCTGTGCGGCTTTCTTCTTGTCGGCTTCTCGCTTTGCCTCCTCCTGCTTGTGAAGGTACTCGTCAAGCTCCGCTCCTTGTAATGGAACCTTGGAGTTCAGCTGGAATTGTGTTTAGCATGTCTGCCTTGGGTGACAAAGAAGAACTGCGCTGTACCTTAAGCTTGAGTACGCCATCCATCATGACATTCCTTCCAATTTTGCCTTGATCCCATTTGTCTTCAGGTCGCTGGGCGTCGTTCCACTTGTCGAAAAGACCACGACCTAGGGAGCCTTCTTCGCCTCGACCGGTGAGAAGCACGACATTGTCTGGGACGGCGGCAAAGTCACAGAAGAGATGTCGGGATGGACCATGAGAGAGTGAGGCGGGGACGGCGAGGATTAGCTTGGGATCTTTCGAGGAATACTTTTGTATCAACGATTGAGGATTAGGGAAGAACTCGAGGTGCCTAAGACGGTACCTTCAGCGCCTGTGAGAGCATCGAAGAGCTGAACCTACCTAAATCTGAGTGCAAAAGCGCCCAGGGCATCTTCATCACCATCATCGTCATTTCGCTTTCGCTTATTATCGTGTCTTCCGCCCGTTCCATCTTCACCGACGTCCTCTTTGCTCACTGTTCCTCCAAGCCATTCCATCATACTTCGGACGAATGTCAGCATTTCACTGGCCGATCTTGACAGGAAACATATAGGATAGCGGAGCCGAGAGTAGTTCCAATGCTGGTCGAGGAGGACTAGCAGCTCCAATACCCGCGTACTAGAGTCGCAGGGCAACAACAGTGAGAACCGAGAAGATAAAGTGGCCGTAACCGCGTCAATCAGCGCAGCATCGCGGTCTTTTCGTCTACTTATGATGACTGAGGCTCGATCCGCGTCGGTTATGAGCAGGTCAGGACGCGCTAATGGTTCAAATATTCCACCAGCAGCCCGCATGAGCACGGTGCCGTCCAAATGTCGTTCCCGCATGTGGTTAAGATTGACAGCATAGATGATAGTGCCAGATGAGGGTGACCGGATTTTCCATATTGTGCCTCCGAGAGTGTGGCCGGCGTTGTAAGGTGTTATAGTCAATCCTTGACATTTCCCTAGACCGGGTTAGACTCGATGAAGACGGGAAGTGGGGTAGATGACCTTGCAAATGTGTCGGCTGGGAGTATCGAAGAGTATTGACGGAGTCAAAGGCGTCGTGAACCTCTTTAGACGTCGTGATGTATCGCGGTTTGGGTTCATTGTCGTCCGTTGGGGGCTGAGACGGAGCTTCTTCATCGACGTGCATGGGTGCGTCGTCTTCGTCTTCCGCTTCAACTCTGCCCTTGTCACCAATGTCCTCTTCATCCCGTCTGCCTTCTACATCTTCGGTTGCTGCAATGCGTGCCATAGCCTGAACGGGAAGTGTCGTGTATGCTGGCGCCTTGAGCCCCCATCTTGAATACGCGTAAGGGTAAAGACCAGAATGGCAGAGGTCACCGTGCGAGAGTAGAACGAGGTCAATGGTAGGCGCATATCTGTTGTATTTTTGTCAAAATGATACATTTACACTGACTTGGCGGGTAATTACTCTCTCAGAGCCTTGCAGTACTGTTCCCAGGGTTGTTCAACTCCTTCTGCACTGAGATCCTGCCCCTCGGGCGCCCAGTCGGGAGCGCCGCAGTCAAGCAATATTCGGACATCATCAACTTGGAGAATGTATGCCAAGGGAGTCGTCCGCGTCGAGCGAGCAGCACCCGACAGCGGGGTAAAGGTAATCATGCTCAAGCCAGAGCAGCAACAACGAGTCGCGCAGTCCCGACGGGTCCTCGTCAGTGAAGGGAGCTGTAAAGAGCGAAGACGGGACAAACGTGAAGGGCTGTTGTGGGAAAATCTTGCCCTTCTCGTTGGTGGCTGTGCCATCCCCCGCTCTCTCTCCTTCTCTCTGTGTGTCTCTCTCTGAGTGACTTTGCAGGTTTGACTCTGACCAGAAAACCTCAGCGCCCGAGGATTTGCTCGTCCTCAAGGCAAATCATTGGGGCCTCTCCTCCGCATTCTGTTTGCCTTACATCACTATCACTCACTTTGGAATGATACAGATCCACTTTGTGTCCTGACCGAAGCCCATTAAATAAAGCGTAGCATGGCTGCGAATGCGATGTTCCTGGTCTTGCTCATATCTTTGTTCTCCAGGTAAAAACTCGCACAGCTGATCACGATCTCATACAATGTCGGTGAAGGAATCATGAATGTGCATCACCATCTCAGCCCCTCTGCGCATTCGCTATCATCTCCAAACGATATAACCCTGCGCGCCGTATCGCGTCATACAACTTCGTGAACATCCAACTATTGGGGGGCCGCTTTTCGCTAGATGATGATGACGATCCATCATTCTGTGCATTGTCGTAGTATTGTCGTCGCCAGAATGGCCACCACATGTTCCAGTAGATGCCTCAATGCGCGTCCCGCTCTGGTCTTGCAGTCTTGACACTTTACGAGTTGGAACAATAAGGTCTCAAGGTTATTGTCTTGACTTCAAGAGTATTGTATGTTCGGTGACAATACTGAATTGAATGCAATCTAAATTGGCATTGGCAATTGTAACACCCCATTGAAGCCCATTGACAGAGCACGGAGATGACGGGGGATAGATTGTGATTTCGCTTGACCCCCGAAGCGAGATTATCTCGGGCAATTGTCCCATGGCCAGACAATAACTTAGCCACAATAAGCACCGCTAGGCAACGCTTATTCACATACCTCAGTTCGTTATATACCGGCTCGCAAACTAGAGCGGATTGTGGCAATGATGGATTGACCCAAGCCTGAATACCACGAGGCCACGGTGTGCGAGGGGACAGAAGGACAAGTACTACTTGAAGTACGTACGGAGTACTGACAGGATGCACTGATTATTGAACCACGACCACCGCGCCTAGAATCACTCACCATCTACTTCAGCCGGCCCATGACCCGATTCATATGGCATGGCCTATTGATAGCTATCGATGATGCATGATGGCTGTTACGCAAGCTCAATTGTTCAAGCATCAAAACGCTTAAGAAACGCAACGAAGAGTCCAGTGCTTCGTCCACCTTCCCTCCATCAGCGTCCCATACTACTCCTGCGATGTTGAGCTGGTATTCGACATCCTTGTGCGTGCTGCTAGGAAGCGCCCATCTTGTGGCTGCGCAGAATGACACGGACACACCACCGAGCTCTTGGCCGCAAGTATACCCCAACCAACCATCCGGCGATTACAGCCCGGAATGGGCGGACTGTACGCCGCTACCACCTCTCTCGCTGAGACTCTAGCAGCTAATCTGAGTTCTAGACTTCGAGGTCACCGACGCCTTACCGAACATAACTGGTGTCTTCGATGTCATTCCCAAAATGTTTGCAGGAAATATACCCGTCCAACGGGAGAACCACCCGAATGACACGCTGTTCTTCGTGGCGGCAGAAAAGATAAACGGCTCGTTGACAGACGCTAACAGCACCGAGCCATGGGGCATATGGTTGAATGGCGGCCCGGGCTCATCGAGTATGGCCGGCTTCCTGTTCGAGGTGACTTCGACGCGCGCTGGCTCGATCACGTTCGTCGACTGAGATGAGTTGTAGAACGGACCTTTCCGTCTTGGAGGGGACTACGGAATGACCCAGAATAACTACTCATGGGATCGAGTCGCTGACTACATCTGGGTCGATCAACCTGTGTTCGTGTATTGCCTTCATTCTCGTTGAAGCGCGCTGATCCGCGTCTGCAGAGGAACCGGCTTTGCTACCGCAGATGTAGACGGTTATGGTGAGTGCTGTCTACGCGTGTCTCGCGAACTGAATGACATCCTTGACAGTTGCGGACGAGGACCAGATGGGAGCAGACTTCGTGCGTCGAGCCACGCCATTATTGCCGCTTCGTGCTTACCACTGACAGATGGGATTCCTGAGCAATCTTGTGAAGGTCTTTCCTAGTCTCGCGACGCGTCCCCTTCACTTGACCGGTGAAAGTTATGCAGGCACCTACATCGTGAGTCTGGCTCGTCTCGGTAGACTTTGACTCATCACGAACAGCCGTACATCCTGAAAGCATACTTTGCCTTGGAATCTCCTCCCGTCAAGTTTGCTAAAATAGCCATCGGAGACGGCACCATTGCATCTGGTCAAGTCTTTGAGCTCCTGCCAACGGTACGCACCCCGTTCGACCGGGTACTTTGAATTCTAACGCAGAGAACAGCTTAGCGTCATCGATACATACCCACAGCTCATCGGTTACGATCATGAAGTGTACAATTACTTCAAAGAACAGTGCGTTCAGTCCGCCGATGCTCTCAACCTTGTTTGACGCGTCTTGATGCATCCAGGAGCCACCTATGTGGATTCGATGTCAATCTGACCTATCCCCAAAACGGGATCATTCCCAGTATCGAATTGTTACCTGCCGACAACCCCGACCTTATTTTCTCGCTTCAATCGTCCGCCAGAACCTTCGAGTCCAAGTCTCTGCTGCATACCAAGTTTAAGCAACTAACCTCGGAGAACGCGAAGCGATCAATGGAGGCTCGAGATGGGCTCGTCTCAAGGGATCTGAGTCAGAGGGCGAATGGAACTATTGATCCCTGGGTTTGTCTTGACTTACTTCGATGTATGTCCAGAGGCTCACCGATGATTTCGTACAGTACGGCTGCTTCCTCCTGGACGAAGTCATCGACTATGCCTTGAATTTTACCTTCCCATGGAGTATGTTTCCTGCAAGCCATGAGGCACCGTCATTGACTATTGACCACCTGTAGACGAGACCCAAGATTCGGGCTTTGATGTACATTTCCTTCATGGAACCTCGGATACCTGAGCTGACATCTGAGCCTCTAGGTCTATGACATCCAGGATGCGCTATATCCCGAAGTTCCGATGGACGGAACCGTCTTCATGAATGGTGTGTGAATATGAGCAAGTTTCGTTACACAACATTCAAGTGTAACGTTACGCTTAGATAACCGAACGAGGACCGCTTTCCATGCACCAACGAGTAAGGACTGGGTTCTTGACTTCGACTTCCCCTTTGGTGCACTGCGTACGTATCAATCTCGCTCGATCCTTGCTGTAACTGACCTTCTCTTCAACATACAGAATACTCAGATCCCAGTAAGTAGTATCTTATTCCTCGAGTTCGAACTTCCTAATTGTGCTCTGAACAGGTCCCGAGTGAGTTCTACACGATTGATCCCATCTAGCCTCATCTCACACGCTTTGAAGGCCCATGGTCTTTCTCACCGACTTGGCTACCAACGCCACAAAGAATGATGTTGGCATTGTGGTCTACTCTGGAAATGATGACTCTCTCATCCCTCATCGCGGAAGCGAAGGTATGGGCATCGGCCATCTCTCCTTGACGTTTGACTGAGCTGCCAAACTTCATACAGTCACCATCCAAGTACGTGAAAGACTTGCTACATCTCTACTGCGATTGATCCTGTATTCTTAGAACACGACCTTTGGAGGCATTCAAGGTTTCACCAAACCGCCGTCCACCCCCTGGTACGATGACGCCGGGACATTCGCGGGTATAGTGCACCAGGAGCGGAACTGGACGTTCGTTCTCGTCAAAGGCGCTGGTCATTTGGTTCCAGCAAAGGCTCCCGCGGCGGTCTGTACCCTTCCATGAACCATTTCGCACCCCAATGTTAATTGATCCCCGAAGGCGCTGACTTTCCTACGGGAGTTCGTGTTCGGTAGCAACACGACAGGGCTTGTTGAGGGTGACACTGTCGTGGGCGGGGAAAGTGCCCCCTTGTCTGCCGATATTATGCCAGGCTCGGATGAGATCTTCTACGGTTCCCTCTCTGTCGAAGGGACGTACGTTTTCCCTGAGGCAACGCGGGCGGCTTGGATCGACTTCAAGGCAGGGAACCTGGCAGCTTCTGATGCCCGAATGACCACCGTTGACGCGAGACGGATCATGATGTTTGTTCTGACTGTATGTCTGGCGCAGATTTGGTTTAACTGATTGCCTCGTTCACTTCTGGTCTTACATGCATGTATTGGGAATTTAAATGCTGGACACTGTACACGTAACTCATCATACATAAACCTATCTAGTTGTGCACCATGTTGGGACATGGCGTCTACTCGCTAATTTTGCCGTTTCGAGATGTTCTGTCGCATATGACTGATCTCAAAGAATCTGAGTAGACCAACCTTTGTCCTCAAGCCACCGAGGGTATCTGCATCCTAGACGAAATCCGCATCCTAAGAAATTCATTGCTGAAGTGACAAACTTTACGCTAAAGGACACAAAGGTTGTCGCTAAAAGTATGGAAATGAGAAAGACTAAAAAACGTTAGGGCACTATACAAAACATTCGTTAAAGCCAGGGGAAGAAAAAGGGTATTGATAATGCAAGCATCTAGTATTCGCCTTCTTCTTCGGCGTCGGCGGAATCCGTGCCAACCTCTTCATAGTCCTTCTCAAGGGCAGCGAGATCCTCCCGAGCCTCAGAGAATTCACCCTAGGAATGCAAGTCAGATCACACCACAATTGACAAAAGCCGATACTCACCTCCTCCATACCCTCACCGACGTACCAGTGCACGAAGGCACGTTTTGAGTACATGAGATCGAACTTGTAGTCGAGACGACTCCATGCAGCGGCAATGGCAGTGGTGCTGTAAGTGGCCACATAAGATACGCCTCGTGGTCGTGACGGACGATACTCACTTTGAAAGCATGCAAAGACTGCGAGTGGTCTTAGCAAGATCACCGCCGGGAACGTACGCCGAGGGCTCGTTGCAGACACCAAGCTTGAAACCAGTGGGACACCAGTCGACGAATTGAATGGTCCTCTTGGTCTTGATGGAAGCAACAGCAGCGGAGGTATCCTTGGGCACAACATCACCACGGTAGAGAAGAGCGCAGGCCACTTCGGAGACGTGAGTATACATCGGAATTAATGAGGAGGAACGTACTGTATTTGCCGTCCTTGGGGTCACACTTCACCATCTGGTTTCCACCCTCGAAGCAAGCAAAGGTCATTTCTGCCACAGAGTTCTGCTCGTGGTTCGCCTTCTCTGCGGAGAGCAGAGGGGCGTAGGTAGCAAGAGGGAAGTGGATACGGGGGAAACTGCAAAGTCGTGTTAGAAGGCACAACTTCGAGCCACTGAACTGCCACATACGGAACCAAGTTGGTCTGGAACTCGTTCAAATCGACGTTCAGGGAACCATCGAAACGAAGCGAGGCAGTGATGGACGAGACGACCTGGGCCACGAGCCTGTTCAGGTTGGAGAAGCTGGGTGACACCACGTTGAGCTTGTTCTTGCAGATGTCATAGATGGCTTCGTTATCGACCTGAATCGCGCGATCAGATCAACGGCGGCGATAGAGCTAAGACGACAAACCATGAAAGAACAGTCAGAATGCTCGAGGGTGGTGTGGGTGGTGAGGACGGAGTTGTAGGGCTCGACAACCGAGCTGGACAACTGAGGTGCGGGGTAGACACAGAACTCGAGTTTCGACTTCTTGCCGTAGTCGGTAGAAAGGCGCTCGAGAAGAAGAGCACCAAATCCGGAACCGGTTCCACCACCGAAGGAGTGGAAGACAAAGAAGCCCTGTAGACCCGAGCAGTTGTCGGCGAGGCGACGCAGCTTGTCCATCACGGGGTCGATGAGCTCCTTGCCAACAGTGTAGTGCCCACGCGCGTCTGCAGACGCCAAATCAGACCCTCGATGTGCGGAGGACGGGAGAAAAAGACGCACAGTTGTTGGCGGCATCCTCCTTTCCAGTGATCATGGTCTCGGGGTGGAAGAGCGACCTGTACGGGCCAGTCTTCACGTCATCAATGGCACCGGGCTCGAGATCAACGTAGAGCGAGCGCGGGACGTGTTTCCCCGAGCCAGTCTCAGAGAAGAACGTGGAAAAGCCGCTGTCGTGGTGCGAGGGCGAGTTGTCCTTGAGACGACCGTCCGGCTGCGCTGGGGTTAGCAAAGGGTACCAAAGCAGAGCATACAAGTGCCACATACGCTCATGCCATGCTCAAGCGTGTACAGCTCCCCTGCGGGCAGGTCAGCACGCGCTCCTCCTCGGACGCGAAAAAAGTTTGGCGAGGGCAGAGAGCGAGCAACTCACAGCAGGCGTTACCAATCTGCACACCGGCCTGTCCAACATGAACAGAGATGACTTCACGCATGATTCTCGAGGAGCTGGGGGATTTGAATGGGATACGATGGTCGCTGAGAGACCCAGAGAGACGAACACACCCTCAGTGTCACCTCGTTTTTGTTCTCACGGTCAGGGTTGCGTGTCACGTCACCCCAACGTGTTGTACGATTCTCGCTCCAAGCGTGGATTCAATGATTCAGATTCATGAAAGGAAAATCGTGTTCCACGTAACTAATGCCATCCGAGAATTATATTGAAAGATCATGAAATGTATGCGTGTAAAAAGCGTGTGACGGATCATCGAGAGCGTTTTTGGAAAACTCCAGTGGTCATGAAAGAGACGAAACCAAGAAATGCAGATAGAAACCTAATATTCTGCCTCCTCCTCCAAGTCGGCAGAATCAATGCCAACTTCCTCGTAGTCCTTCTCCAAAGCAGCTAAATCCTCGCGCGCCTCCGAGAACTCGCCTTCCTCCATACCTTCCCCGACATACCAGTGCACAAAGGCGCGCTTCGAGTACAGCAGGTCAAACTTGTGGTCGAGGCGGCTCCATGCAGATGAGATGGCCGTCGTGTTGGAAAGCATGCACATGTTGCGAGTGACCTTAGCGAGATCGCCGCCCGGAACATGCGCTGGAGGCTCGTTGCAGATACCCAGCTTGAATCCAGTGGGACACCAGTCGACGAATTGGATGGTACGCTTGGTCTTGATGATAGAAATGGCAGTACTGGCATCCTTAGGAACGACATCACCACGATACAACAAAGCACAAGCCACTGCGGCAATGTTTAGTCACGGCGTCTGGACGAACACTCCGGACGCACTGTATTTGCCCTCGCGGGGGTCGCATTTCACCATCTGATTGCCAGGCTCAAAGCAAGAGAAGGTCATTTCAGCCACAGAGTTCTGTTCGTGGTGCACCTTTTCTGCGGACACAATGGGAGCAATGGTGGCCAAAGGGAAGTGGATGCGAGGGAAGCTGAAAGCACGATGAGCGACGCGTCAATTCGCGAAATATACACACATACGGGACCAGGTTGGTCTGGAACTCGTTCAGATCGACGTTGAGAGAACCGTCGAAGCGCAGAGACGCGGTGACAGAAGAAACAACTTGAGCGATCAGTCTGTTGAGGTTGGTGAGGCCAGGAGAAGAGATGTTCAGGTTCTTCTTGCAAATGTCGTAAATAGCCTCGTTGTCGACCTGAAACAAAACAGTTTTCAGACAATATAACGCGTCAGAGAAGTCCCACTTGCCATGAATGAGCAGTCAGAGTGCTCAAGCGTTGTGTGAGTGGTCAACACGGAGTTGTATGGCTCGACGACCGAGTTGGCAAGGGAAGGAGCCGGATAAACACTGAACTCCAGCTTGGACTTCTTGCCATAGTCGCTCGAGAGGCGCTCTAGGATAAGAGCACCAAGACCGGAACCTGTTCCACCGCCGAAAGAGTGGAAAACAAAGAAACCTTGCAGACCAGCACAGTTGTCGGCCAGGCGGCGAACTTTCTCGAGCACGATATCAATCATTTCCTTCCCAATGGTGTAGTGGCCACGGGCGTCTGCAGAATGGTGAACGATCGGCGGGCTGCGATGAACGAGGTTTACGTACAGTTGCTGGCGGCGTCCTCCTTGCCGTTGACGAGGGTCTCGGGATGGAAAAGACTCCTGTACGTGCCAGTCTTGACTTCGTCAATGACATTGGGCTCGAGGTCGACGTAGAGAGACCGCGGCACGTGTTTCCCCGAGGACGTTTCGGAGAAGAAGGTGCTGAAGCCTTCGTCGCCGGTGGAGGGGGAACCTTCTTTAAGGCGACCATCGGGCTAAGAAACGATGCGTCAAGGGACATTGCAGACTTGGAAAAGAGATCGGCGACGCACGCTGAGACCGTGCTCAATAGTGTACAACTCCCCTGTGGATGAGATCGGATGAGCAAACGATTTCGTAGGTGATGAGAGTAGAATAACGCGTATTCGCTGATGGAAATCGCGATGCGGGATGCTCTGGCGGTGTGCGATGAAAGACGACACTCACAGCATGCGTTACCTATCTGGACACCAGCCTGACCAACGTGTACCGAGATGACTTCACGCATGATGGGAAAACGGAGGATGGCTATAAGGCAATGAGCTCAACGTAGCCGACGACGACGACGAAAGAGGCCACCCACAAATGTGGTACGAGATGAAACTTGAAAGACAGAAAGTAGGCAAAGTGCAACCTCTAGATGTCGTCCTTTTTGTTCCCACGCCTTCAAGTCTTCATTGTCACATTGATCAGTTGCTCATTCGCTTGGCTTATTTTGCGCTCTTTCTCGCTCAATGCTACGACAAAACTGCTTTAAATGAGGCAGAAGAGCAGTATTCGGCCGGCTATCGTGGCATTTGGGCCATTAGTGCACCGTCAGGGATCTCGATTCTCGCACATGAAACGTGCACTTCCCGAATCCCGATTGCTGGCGGCCTTTCCGCGGCGGCTCAGCCTCGCCTATTATCGGCTCATGTCGTACCGGAACGATTGTTGTCTCAGCGAACAGTATTTGATGCAGACGGCCTATACATAACTTACACAGCGCGCCACGACCTGATCGAATGCCGTCATCGATCGCTGTCGCTCTTTTGGTTGACAGAATTGGACATATACTCTCCTTTCTTCTGTGCCATGACCGTGTCGACATTCTCATCTGCAGTCCATATCACCCCAGGCGAGCATTCGATTGTCCACCCCGCACCGCATCCAATGACGTACTCATCTATCATCCCCCAGTCGTTATCAAGACCTTCTTCGCCCATGGGAAGCGCAAAGCGGAGAAATTTAAGGACAGCGACAAGCAGGAGGACTCGAAAGACGACTTATTCTTCGACGAGTGCGTAGTATCATGTTGCTCCACAACACAGTCCTGTCTAACACCTGCTCTAGAGCGTTCCACATAGTGAAAGGTCTCGTGTTTACGTGTGGATGCATGTCATTTGCTCAATTCAAGTAGCATTCATTGAAATGGGCACCAAGAACACCGTCGAGTCTCTCCAAGCATTGTACGTCCTGCGGCAAAACTCCTATTGTCAATTTGACACACAACATCCGCAGCACCAATACCCATGTTCCTTCGCCGTATTGGGCTACAGTTGTGCCCATCTTGATCCCTCTATCATCGTGTAACCGCGCGGCGGACGTTCTCATCGAATGGTTCGATCCAGAAGAGCTCAAACACGTCGTCGGTGGTGAACGCTGGTGGCAAGTACGCGGTCTCGACGGCATAGACGCAGAATGGATCACAGAGAAAGATTACTTGTCTGATGTTGAGGTGGACACCGATAGCAAACTGTCTTCGTCGGAACAGGACATATTGCGGATGGAGTCTTTGGACAGGGTCATGGTAAGTATCGCGGTATCACATGCCAGTTTCAATAATTCACTCATTTAGCTCTACGTCCACGGCGGGGGTTACTTCTGGGGCTCTATAAGTAAGCTACGAGAGGACCAGACTTCATTTACTCAAGCAACATACAGATACCCATCGTTATCAGATCATTCGCTATGGTAAGGCCTGCCTTCTCAGCGCAAAGCAAGTTATTTACAGTGACATAGCCCGAAAAATTCGTGGGCGTGCATTCGCTGTCAACTACCGGTGGCTACTCTTCCACGGCTACTATGCATCGACATCTTATTCTGAGATATGCTTACAGTAAAGCCCCGCAGTATCCTTGGCCATGTCCCATCCAGGACGTTCTTGCCGCTTGTGAGTTCGTCTGCTAGCCGTCCATGGTAACGACCTTGACAAATTCCCAAGACCTCTACCTTATTGAACCTCCTCCTGGAGCGCCTCACAAGGCTATACCATCCTCTAAGATTGTGTTTGCGGGTGATTCGGCTGGAGCGGGTCTCTCGCTGACCTTGTTGACTATCTTGCGCGACATGGGTCTTCCTATGCCAGCCGGCGCTGTCTTGATAAGCCCCTGGATTGACATGACCCATAGCTTTCCCAGTATCATGTCTAATACACCAACGGTATAGTACACCTCAACTTTGACCACTAAAAAAGACTTACCCCGATCATGAAAGGACATCATTCCCCCGCATGGATTTCTTGCTAAACCTTCCACTCTTTGGCCAGTCGAGTTGCTTCCACCGCCTTCCGGGCGTGTCAGACCGGCGGCTTCGAACCCACCACCTAAACCCGGCCATGCCGACACGCTATTGCCCAGTGCAAGCAGAGTCAAGGAAGATGAGCAGAACGCTCACACAGAGGAGAGAGGCGTACAAGATCAGCAGAAAATGCTCGACGATGATGGACCCGGACTCGACTCGCCTTCGGTTGAACGAGACTCGACACCGAAATCCGACAGCACAGATGCTGATCCAGCTGACTTGGAAGACTGGGAACCCAATCCACCAAAAGTCATGATGAAGGATCCAAAGGCAACACCATTGGAGTTATGCTCCCAGATACAGTTGTACGCTACGACCGAGTACGAACGTTCAATTGTCTCTTTGTCCTCTGATCCACAACTCTTCACAGACAGCTAACGCATCCGCTTGTGTCTCCCATCCTCCAAGGGTCTTTGGGAAACTTACCCCCGTTGTATATTCTGGCTGGTGATGGGGAGGTGCTGCGAGATGAGATTGTATACCTTGCCCACCGTGCCGCCCACCCCACCGAATATCCCGTGCGTCGTGGCGTCACAAAGAGTTCTCGAAGGCAGAAGGAAAATGCCGAGAAGTTCACTGAACCGACCAAGGTATGGAACTGCTCTGTATGCTGTGGTAGACAGTCCTCTGATCTCTTGGAGTAGGTTCACCTTCAAGTGTTCGATGGTAAACCCCCTCGCTCCTCTATGACACTGCTCCTCTCTCACGGTCATTTCTACAGGCATGTGTCATGTTCTGACGGTGTTCGCGTTCACTGATAGTGTACGGCTTCTCCCTTGATCGAACGGAGGCACACAAAGATGCTTACAACTTCCTAGGCCAATTATGCATATCGGTCGATCGCTGAGTTCGTCAAGCATGTCACTGACCATGGCCAGGCACATCTGGATCGCAACCCTTTCCCAGAGCTTCATAGGCCTCCCAGCGACATGTCCGATCACGATCACCCCGAATATGGCAGTACGCGCAAGAAAAACTCTATCTTCAAGCGAAAGGCCAAAAAGCAGGAGAACGAGAAGACGGCGGATGCTCATCAGGAGATAGCCGAACCTCAAGATGTGAAGCTTTACAATACAGAAGTCGTCACGCTTGCAGAGGAGATCAAGAAAGATGTGTCTGATGATAGTCATATCAAAAACGTTATCAGTCCTGAGACTGGCCAAGTAAGCTCTTCATGAAACTTGTTACCTTATACTCACGTATGCGAGAGTAGAAAGACGTTCCTCATGTCACGATGATTCGTGAGCGTGTCGACATCAGAGGCCATACTCGGCCCATGGAGCCCAAGGAAGAGCTGGAGGTCCTCAAGATACCGCGAGAGCAAATTGGGCTCATCAAAGAGGAACCGACCATACGATGGAAGAAAGGGCAAGATCAGTGGGATGCCACCTACCGCAGTGCGGCGAAGAAGGCAGTAAAGAAGAGAGAGAAGCTGAAGGCGAGAGCACAGCGAATGCTAGACAGCGCGCGCGATCAAGGGCTCATCACCGTGTACCACCCGAAATCGCCAGACGCAGCCGATAAAGGTGCCTCGTTTGACCGGGGTATTTCGCATGCCTCACCGGATGGCGTGATACAAGAGGATAGACGTTGGGGCCCTCTCGACCTCGAGGATGAGACTCCGCCTCCGACAGCGATTGCGAAAAGACGAGACACGGTACGTGCCTGCTATTCCGTCCGCTTTGACACCTTTCTCAGACTCAATCTGGCTCACAGAAGGAAGCTTTGGCGTTGCTCAAGAAGAGTATATACCATACTGCTCCTGCAACCCACACAACTATTCCCAAGCAGAAGGCTTCCGACGTTTTCCGGGCAGCCTTTGATCCCGATGACGACCCCATCCACCCACCTCAACAGTCTGTATCTGAACAACAGGTTCGTGCCCATCTCAACCCAATGCACGGGTTACGGCTCTGGGATGTACTTGTTGGGTAGGTTTCATCTTCTGCTCTCATCCAGCCTTCTAACCAGGATTGCAGATATTTCATGCGGGAGAGAATTGGCAAAAAGGCAGCAAGCGGTACCAGGCATGTCTCGGATACAATCAAGAACACTGGAGACAAGATGGGCATTATCGACAGAGAACCATCTGCGTCTTCAGCAGGAGGATCTTCTGGATCTTCTAGTGAACCAAATCAATGACGAGACGATCTAGTGTCTACCACTCGTATTTTTTCATGGTCATTGGGGACTTCTGCATCTACACATCGCACAGTACATACCACCATCATTCTCTATTTATTTCGTACTGTCAGAAAATACACAAAACGCACACTCTACAGGTTGATAGGATACTCTATAAAGTCTGCTTCTAAAGGTCAGTTTTGACTGTGATGACAACGCCAGAGTCAGTGCGAGTCATGGTGATACTGGAGGAGTATGTCAGTTCACGAACGCGCCTCGCTTGAGTATCACTCTAACCTGGCCATGTCGGGTACCAAGAAATCGGGCTGAGCTGCTTCCATCTGCTTCCTGCTATGTGTCGTTAGGAAGCCTATCGTTTTACATCCCGCCGTTTTTCCACTGCGAACACCAGCAGGGGCGTCCTCAAAGACGACACCTATCAATGATGAGCATTTGTATACACTACGGCTGAACATAGACCGACAGTTTTCGGGCTTCACGCCGCACTTCTTGGCTCCGAGAAGATAAGGATCTGGACTGTCGGATGGTTATACCCGCATTCAATAGGGTTGGAACATAAGGGCGCTTACAACGGTTTTCCTTTCTCGACATCTTCTGACGTGACGAAAACTTCGGGGACAGGAACATCGGCAGAAGCTAGGGCTGCAGTCGCGTATTTCCTCGTCGCGGAGGTACAGATTGCCCAGCATGGGCTGGGAAGGAAGCGCCCAGGCGCAATCTGACGAAATGTGGGATTGAATTTTATCCGGATTCGTCTTTCGATACACGGATAGCTTACCTCTTCAAGGACATTGGCTACCCCAGGAAGAATGACTATGCCTTTCCTTCCGTTGGCTGAAGCAGAGGTGACAATGCTGGTTTCAAAGCGCTCAGCCTCAGACTGGGTGAAGCAACACGGTCACGTCAGAAATAACTTGGAAAGAATTATTTGTTTCGTACCTCTAGCTCTGCAGGATCTGTGATACCGCAGTAGTTTTTGAGGTTCTCGACAGTTCGGACACCGTGAGCGGCTAGATGATGAGGAATCAAGTTGGTGCCAGTAAGCCAGCACGACTCATGCGAATTGAATGCAACGTACAGCCGAGAATGTGAGCAACGTCGATGGAGGGATATGTCTCGCGGAATACTTCCCAAGCGCCCTCGACGCCAGCGGTGGAGTCGACCAGCGTTCCATCCATATCAAAGAGACTAAAGGATGGGAGAACATTAGTGCTTGCATGGAAGGTGTGGAGAGCTCACATACACGGCATCTACGTGGAAGGTAGTAGAGGGCATATCTATCTATATAGTGGTCTGAGAGAGAAGTGCAGCAGGACAGGGACACTGCTTAAACTCTGTGCAACTTGTCTCCGTGCCGAAATCTGGATCGGATCTCTCGGGCCGAAAGGTCGCAGTAGCAGCACCGCCACAAGACATCCTTCCCCAGAACTCAATGCCTCCGCGTCGACGAGTGCAGGCTTACACGCAGGAGAGCATCGACCAGCAGCTGCAGCAAATCCACCTTCTTGATCCATCGTCGTCGACAGAGAATCTCGAGCAACTGGGCCCCATAATAAAGCAGATCCACACCAACCGTCAGCAAGAGGCGTTCCTGCGCACCGTCCAGGGCCTCATCGAGTCGAAAGACCAGGAGATTGAGAAGATATGCAGTGACAACTATCAGGACTTTATTTCGTCGGTGTCGACGCTCTTCTCAGTCAAGGACTACACCGAGCAGATGAAGGCGAACATTGCAACTCTGGATGCCAGCGTCTCGTCGCTGGGACGGAACGTCGTGGAGAAGAAACGGAATCTGTTACAGTCCAAGAAGACGGCGGCTAATCTGGACGAGGCAATTGATACTCTCCAGGCATGTCTGAGGGTGCTCGACGTCGTGTATCGAGTCGGGGAGATGGTCAGGGAGGGCAAATACTGGAGCGCGTTGAGGGTACGTTCATGGCCGTCTTCCGCACGGCTGGTGATGCTGACATCAAGCCCAATTTAGTGCATCGACGACATCCAAAGTATACCGCCCTCTCTCCTGCTCCAGACACCGTTCTATCAGCACCTATTGTCCTCTCTACCATCACTGCGCGGCCAGATCAAAGATGCTGTCACGGCATCCATGAAGCAGTGGCTGCTCGAAATCAGAAACAACAGCGGCACTGTTGGACGTTTGGCCCTAGAAGGTATGGAGACGCGGTCACGTCGGTGGCGAGCAAGACGCGAGAAGGACCCGCTCATCCGCAACAGCCGCGTTGGAAGTGCGGTTGAACTAGTGACCTACGAGAAGACGGAATGTAAGTAAGCGTTATATCCTTACTTGGCCGTTACTGAACTATACAGAAGTCGACGTCTTGAACAATGATCAACTCAGAATTGACTTCAAGCCGCTATTCGAATGTATCCATATCTACACAGCTCTTGACTCTTTGGATGAACTGCGGCGCTCATACCAGGCTGACAGAAAGGTTCTTACACTTGTCGATTTTCTTGTCCTCACCAACTTATGCCATTATTGAGGCACAATCCGACCTAATTCTTCCAGATCCTCTCCCAATTGCTTCATTATCCTCCCTGGTCCAGGAAGTTTCTGGCTTCTTCATTGTGGAGAGCCACGTCCTCGAAACAACGAGCTCTTTCCGCTCAGAACGCGACATTGAGGATCTCTGGGATGCTATTATGACTCGCCTCACATCATCCATTGGTGCAGCATTGAAAACTGAAACTGATCCAGATACCTTTCTCAGAGTCAAAGAATCTCTTGTCGGTTTCATCATGACTGTCGACGTCCGTCACCTTTCTCGGTCTTGACGGCAATGCTTAATGATTCTCGATCTAGTCCCCTTTCTACTCCACCACATCTCTCAATTCATTCATTATGGTACTGTTTGAGAAGTATGCTAAGCTTCTGGAGGAGCAATTTAGCAAAAGATTCGAGAGTGTCAGTGGCCAAACATTCATTCCTTCAATTATCTCATACTCGGCATACAGATCATACGACAAGACGATCATGTCCCCATGATGCTTGAGGCTGACAATGAAGTCAAAGCAATACTAGAGGTGGTGTGGCTCAGTGAGGAAGAGCGAATATCAATTCAAGAGTACGTACTCTCCCAACGCAGTCCGGCATCCTCGTTGATCGACCATAGAGCTCCCTTACCAGTCGTTCTGCCCTGGTCACAGACGTTCTACCTATGTTGCCAAGACGTACGTACGGCACTGGACGCTGTGTTTCTGCTCTGATATGTTACAGATTCGGGGCTTCATCCAAAAGTTTTACGCATTCGTCGAAGGGGTTTCACAGCATCATCGAAACATCGACGAACTTCTGAGTAGGGTATGACGCCTTCATGTTACACCTTGCACAGAGAACTCACGCCGGCGCTTATTGCAGTCACTGGATAGCTTGTTGACGAACAACATCAGCATCGCTGTCGGCAATCGCCTCGCTGGGACATCAATAATCACACAGGTCTCCCAGATAGTGACTAATCTTGAGCACTTCCAAGTCGCATGCGGGGAGCTTGAACGGTCACTGACGAATCTTCGGTACGCCATTCATCCGCCAGTACGCCTTCTGTGCTCATTGAGTGTTATCAGATCAGCGCAGCGAGGGGGAACCATCAAGTTGACAGCATCCAACTCGTTTGAGAGCACGTTGTCGCAAGCGTTGGCGCGTATCAACAGTGTGATCAACTCCAAGTTGAATGATTTCTTCGAGCTCTCGGAGTACGACTGGACGCCGCCACGGAGAGATAATAGTCCGAGCATGTACCTTTATGAGCTCATCAGCTGGTTGACCACGGTTGTGGACTCTCTTGTCATTAAGGAGACCTATAAGGACGAGGCCTACCGGGGCGCAGTCACATACATCAGTGATTCATTGATGGTGAGTTCCCATTGTTGGCGGTGGGAATCCGGTACTGATTATCGATGAAAGGACTTCCTCACTGGGCGAGACTACATGCAGAATATAGACAAGATCAACGAAAACGCGATCTCGAATGTCCTGAACGATATCGACTTCATCGAGGAAGAACTGAAGCGCCTAGGCCGACCACATCTGTGTGCCATATTTGACGAACTACGATCCGTGTGTACCATTCACCGTGCTCGCTGGCGTGTGCTCTGACTTGATCTCATTTCAGACCGCCTCCATCCCGCTAAACAACGCTGTCCAAGAGTTCCTCGTTCCGGCCAACAGGAACACCTCGTTCGCTCTCGTGAAGCCAAAACGACTGCAGATCATTTTGGAGAAATTGAGTAGGTACGGCGCCACCAAGAGGGATCACGAAGGTCGGGAACTGGCAGAGAGGAGACGGAAGGAAGCAGAGGCAGTTGGTCGACTTTTTCCTGGCGAAGGTCGCTGAACATTGTAACGTCTACATAATGGTTTGCTTGTCTGTGTCAGGAGGATCTATACCCATCATTAGCGTCCTCCTGCACTGCCCTGAGTAGTATCATGGTGGTATTTAGTCGCCTGTGAGCGCTGACTGCGGCACGAACTAGCGGTACCGCGCTATGACTCACATTGCACTGTGAGCTCTGAAGCGATCACTAGACTGACGATATGAACCATCTAACTTGTGACTTAGGTGTGCCAAGGAAAGGTAGCATCAGAAATGGAGGTGACAACCTGGATCATGCCGTCTAAGGGTGGTGTTACGCGAACAAGAAAAGAGCAAGCGATCCGATATGAAGAAAGAGAAGTAGAACAGTAAGCTGTCACTAGAGGTATGAAACTATGGAAGAGACGGGATGTGCGAGACTTGCAATAAGTTTTCGATATCGTAAGGGATCGTGACACGGAAACAACGCACTTCAGCGACCGACTGGCTAGGAACCTATTACACCCGGCGCTTGATGTTCGCACTCAACCATTCGAGACCCTCATAGAGACCGTCCCCAGATGTGGCACAAGCAGCCTAGAGAGCAGCGATGTCAGATGGCTAGCCAACGAGGCGGCAACGTGTCACTTACCTGGATATACCAGGTTCGTTGTCTGAGTCCGTGCAGCCCAAGCTTGTCGGTGATTTCAGCCGCGTTCATGGCGTTGGGCAGATCCTGCTTGTTAGCGAAGACCAAGAGGAGTGCGTCGCGGAGTTCGTCCTCGTTGAGCATCCGCTGGAGCTCCTCGCGAGCCTCAGAGACACGTTCCCGATCATTGGAGTCAATCACAAAGATGATGCCCTGGGTGTTCTGGTAGTCTGCGACGAGTTTGAGAAAAGTCGGCGGTCACAGGGGTGACCACGTACAATGCCTCCAAAGAGGGCGGATCTTGTCCTGGCCTCCAACATCCCACACGGTGAACGAGATGTTCTTGTACTCGACCGTCTCGACATTGAAACCTGTGCCGATGTAAGCGGACGGGGGGCGAGGGAGGCAGTGTGCGGCGCACCAATTGTAGGAATGGTGGTGACGATTTCTCCCAACTTGAGCTTGTACAGAATGGTGGTCTTTCCAGCGGCATCAAGACCGACCTAGCCGACGGAAGTGAGTACTGCGAACGCCGGCGGACGGAGACGCTGGCTGACCATCAATATGCCTGCAGGTGCTGTATTCAGACCATGGCATGGCACAGAAAGGACAGAGCAACGTACGCATTTCCTTTTTGCCGAAAAGGCTAGAAATCGCACGCGAGAGCTGGAGACCCATGGCTGAAGAGAAGTTGAAGACGGAGAATGGGAAAAAAGTTGCGGGCGAGTCGTCGAGGTTGGAGAGAGAGACGCGTGGAAATTAGAATCCCGCTTCGGCTTTGCTGTGCCTCTTGCCTTATATAGTCCTCGCCTGCCACTCCCGTCACCACGTAGACTCTATCCCTACGTGGCCTTCACCACCGGAAGCGAGCCATATACACGACGTGTCAAAGAACAGCCTCCCCCATGCTTGTCACTGGGAAGCGCGGTACGCGCTACACCAATTCTGAGGCCTCTACGACGCTTGCCAACAGAAAGTAGAATCAGAAACAACGGTTGAGTAAGTAAGACAGTAGCGCGGTACAAGCTACAAGAAGTCTAAGTCTAAGAATTGATACGATAAGTAAAACGACAGGATTATAGGGCGAAGTAAAGAACAAAAGTAAGTATGTAGGTAAAGTGGTGGCGCCATTTGAGCGCGTTTTTGAACATCATCGTGAGTACAATTATTGACTGAACCGAATTCCTGCAGCGGTCAGCTGCCTCTCTAGAGGAATCCGCCAGCTAAGGTAAATGCCGTTTTGGCGACTTGGTTTGTATTCGCACAGCTCGTACAAAACAAGTTGTTGCTGGAATCCAGGACGGACCCATATAGTTTCGCGGGCTGATAGGCGTCACGTCAGATGAAACCATCACAGCGACCGACAGAAGCTTCGCGCTCACCATGTCGAACGTGCGATAACGCTTCCGTAGAGCTCATTCTCTGCGACCACATAACTAGCAATTATTTGTCAGGATGAGCCACACCGGCGATCAGACAATAAAACGCGTACGGTAAGCACAAACAACTACACCAGGAGTCAGCTCTCGCCGCTATGATGAAAAGAATGCGATATACCTGCAGCCGCTCGGCCATTGCCTGTATCGTCATGTACAAGGATGGCCCCACCACTATAGATTGCGCTATAGATGAATTCTACGGCCAACGGAAGCTTGATCAGCAGGTCCGCGTAGTCCACGTCCTGGATGTCGATGCGTCGATGGCGAATGCCAGATTGCGGTACTTCCGCGGGGATTGGGTCTGAGCACACGGAAAGAATGTGTGTAATTCCATGGTCAGTCAACCCTCTGGTTGCAGTCGCCGCCTTGAGACTGGAGAGAGAGCTTTGTGTTAGCGACGCGTAGTATTGGTGAAGGATGGCTACTGACTTCCCCAGATACAGTTTATCCATGACCATGTTCGAGTTGCGTTGCTGGTGGGCCATTGCGTTGGGTGTGTAGGAGTGTTGGAGGAATGAGACCGGTTTGCTGAAGTACGTCCAACTTGACGCGTCTTTTTGTACTCGGGTGGCATCCCTGAGAAATAGATTCGTTTTGAGTCCCTTGTTTTCCTCGGGATGTCGCGAGACCGTCAAAAGTTTGAAGGACCCACCGTTGACAGAACAGACTATCGCGCCGCAAGAAATGCAGTGAAAGCAGTGCTTACCGTCACTCGCGTACCTAAGCACCATCTCGGCATTCCTAGCCTGGAGCTGTGCATCAGGGACTCAATTGCTCTTTGACATGCGTCCTGTCGGTGGACCAGGACCAACAAGTGCTTCTGACGCATGTCACTATTGTGTTGTGAGTGGGATCAACAATCGAATGAAAGTCAAAGCCCAGCGCGTAGTGGCAAAAGTTTCGACGCGTTTTTCGCGTTCGCGCAAATGTGACGAGCGACTGCTGAAGACGTACCTGGAGACTACTTTGAGACATACAGAAATCAACGATTGGAGACGTCATCATGCAGATCATTCTGCTGTTTGTCGGTACCTTCGTATACGCAGTGTAGGCAAGATCATAGCCAGATTCACAGAGCGTCTGACGGATCAAAGACAGGGCTCTTCAAAGCCCGAGATGCTGTTTCATTTTGCTAAGGCCGAAAGTCATGGAACTATCATACGCTCCATTCTTGAGACCTGCCAAATGACTCAGAGGCCAGACAGTATCTTCCGCGAAAGTGTTAATTACCGGTGGCTCAAGCATTCCTGGGTGACGTTCCGAGAAATCTCTTGCAATTATACTGTCAAACTTATGAACTATCAATTGAAGAAGGTTACATACGCACTAACTGCGGGGACCCTATCGATATTTTGGGTGGCGCTAAAGTATTGCCGGCAACCTAGCGCGATGAGGACTTTTATCGCCTATTCACGATAAGTTATCATTTTAGACTCACAATTACGATGATAAACCACGAGAATCCTTGCATGCAGTGGCCACCTTGGTTAATTATACGAGGCGATGCGCTGTGCTACCGGATCATCAAAGTGCGGCAATCCCGAGGTGCAAGGGATATGTGATTGAGAGAGCGGGCGATGCGTCCTCGAGGCTAGTGAGTCACGTTGGGCCTCCTGCACGCGTTCGAATTGCCCACTATAGTACTAGTAGTGGTACAGTGTCAGCGGGCATTCAATATTCAATATGCAGGCGCGATTAATTAATCTAATCCGGTCCGACGGAGAAAAACCTACATGTTATGGCGATGGCACAGCGCGACAACCGACGCACGCTGTGGCTGCCGGAGTGCTCAAGTCCGGATCGTGACCTCAACTCGTGGTTAAAACGCGTTCGCCGTTGCGTAGCGTGGTAGTATGAGGTAAGAGCGTGAGAGAAACGTGGGGAAGGGAAGGAAAAAATGCATCCGTGGGACTAATCAGTGTCGCGTCGCCCGCAGTCCGCCAGTCGATTTGATGATACTTGTCGCAGCATTGGAGGACCAGCCGATTGTTGTCGCCAGACGTAGCGCGTTGCCAGTGATCTTGATAGTCGACGTCGTAGTTACTGAACAACGTTGTGTCCTTCCTGTTTGGGAAGACCGCTTGCATCTCGCAATATATACACCCTTAACAGCACGGAACATGCTCCCTCCCACATCACCACCACCACCAACTCCTAGTACCCTATATTATTGAGATGAAGATCAAGTGGCCAGAGATAACCTGGGCGTCAGACGTACGTTCACTTCCCGAGTCCCAGTCTTCGACATGGAATGATGACGCGGGATATCCACATAGTACAATCCTGATGGTTCACGCCGCCGCCCTAACCCAAATGCTGTTCATGGCTGGTTGGCCAAATGGCGCGCAACGTTCTCAGGAGACGAGCGAGCTCGAGCTAGAGTAAGGACCCATAGTCAACAACTCCATGTGTCGTCATTGACTGAATGCTGCACAGGGATTGCGGGAGATCAAGGCGGCCAAAGCTCTTGAACGACGTAACAACCGTCGGACCCATCGGGCGCAGTCCAAAGGCTTCCTGTCATCTCTCTTCGGCCGTAAGAAGACGAGGCCCGCCATCGCTACTCGCGGGAGTAGCAATCGAAGGCCTCCACTTTCGAGCAGCCGTCAATCTAGTAGCCGCAGGCCTCCCGCCCCGCCGAGACGCTCCACAAACGCTTCTGGCAGATCCAAGGGATCTCAGCATTCTCAGCATCATAGAGGAGGCGCCGCCGGCGGACATAGACCCTCTCAACAGCAGCGGCCAAGTAACATGCGCAGATCAACAACGCGTAGAAGTGGCCGGTAGCTCCCTAAATCAGCGTTGATTCTCTTTATTCTCGAAGGTCAAGTTGTACAATACACGTCCCCGCCATACAATGTATCATTAAGCATATGTACTTGATAGTTATTTACTTACTCATCCTTTATTCTTATGTACGCACCGTTGTACCGTAGTACTTGGGCCATCTCAGTAGCTGGTAGACTGATCCGGAGAGAGACACTGTCTATCAGAAATCTCGGCGATGTCCGCATAAGTTATGGTTCGGCATGGGCATCTTGACAGCTGTAGCGCCCAAGGCCAGACAAGCGCTTCCCGGTGATTAATGGAAGTCATTGAACTCGCGGGGGAGAGATGGCAGGCGAGGGATGCACCAGGGGCAAGGGGCACTCCGTAGTTGACAATAAGGGAGAGTTGACATTGACATTGACAACGGACCTAAACGCGCGAAAAGCAGGAACGCGCCTGATTTGCAGGAACAAAGCCACCGGGGCTCCCAAGATTTGTGTGGCGGAGTCGATGACTCATAGAACGTCCCTTGCCCGAGTCTCTCATTGTGAAAACGGAATGGTAGGTGCAATATATCAATTCGTGAGGGACCATAGCTCCACAGAATCTCTACGGTCGAGATAGTGGCCTGTGATCTCGGCGTCGCGATGTGAGCTCATCAAGTTTCGTCTCGAATAAAACAAATGTTCGCTGTCGTTGACTGGGTCACTGACATTACATGGAGGAGTAGACGTCGTACCTCCACTGAGTAGTAATTTAGCTCTAGTTGACAGCTGTATAGGCGGCTAGAGAAACCCGAAGAGCATCAGACAAACCGAAACAAATGATCATGCGCCAGTGAATACCAAGAGCTTGAGGAGCAGATTTCATTCGCACCTGTGACCTGCCAGTGTCCCGACTCCCAATGGCACGCCAAGTAGCGTTGTCCTGCAATGTGGTACGTTGGTTGTATTGCTGAACCGCGATCTTCCTCATGTATCAGCTGCAGCAAATGCCACTTCCAACTGTCTTGCCCATAAATTGAACGGCCATTAGATTACCAAGTTTGCCGCAGGAGATTACGTCCATCATCGCAGCACTACCTGAAGTTTGCACAGTCAGAAGGAGCGCTTCATCAAATCATCGGTTCAACAAGGTTTCGAAAGAGAAAGAGGATGGACTCGCAATATTGCAGGACTCCATCGTCCGTAGGATCCGAGTTTTACTGACGCCACACTATCTCAGCTTACTGGTTCTTGATGACGCGTACCGCCGGGGCTGGCGCGCGGAGATGCCGAACAAAGACCGAGACGCGTCTTCTCGGCTTTGTCTCGAACTGATTACAATCGTTCCTACTACAGTACTTGCTTACTTAGACCTGGATGGCTCTCGAATCTCGTCTCAAATTCTTTGCTATCTTTGCGCTTCTGCTTGCACTCCTCCTACGAGAGTATACGAACATGGGCTTCCTTGACACCATACGCGCCTCAAACAAGGCCATCTTCTCCTCCGTCGCTGCATCACGAACTCCCACTGCCGTCTTCGTCGGCGGGACGTCGGGAATCGGACGCGCCATGGCAGAGAGTATTGCCAAACATACCAATGGCAACGCCAACATTGTCATTGTTGGCCGTAACGAGAAGGCAGCGAAGGAGATCATTGCCTCCTTCCCCACACCTCCCGGCGTGAAGCACGAGTTCATAAAATGCGACGTGACTGTCAGCATGAGCGACATCGCTGACGTGTCCTCGCGCATCAAGTCGCTCTTCCCGGGAGGCGTAGACTACCTGGTGCTGTCCCCCGGCTACGCGGCCTTGGACGGACGGATCGAGAACGCGCAGGGCATTGACAGAAAGATGGCCGTGAACTACTACGCGCGGTGGCAGTTCATTCACGAGCTCGGTCCAGCGCTAAATGACGGCGCGAAGGTCGTTTCGGTCCTTGGGGCCGGCCGCCACGCTTCTGAGATCGACGTCCGGGACTTCCCGGTCAAGAACGGATACAGCATATCGAAAGTCGCGGCAGTGACAACGACATATAACGACTTGATGATGCAGGCAAGTGCTTTGTTCTTCTTATTCCAGGCGCAAAGTTTGTTGACGTTCGAGTAGAGCTTTGCTGCCTTGTACCCCAAACACTCGTTCTGTCCCACCTTCCCTGGCTTCGTGCGCACCAACTATTTCTCGGCCTCGACTTCACGTGTTGTGCGATGGCTAGCGCCGTTGGTCTGGTTGAGCTATCCGTTGACCATCAGCGCGGAAATGTCCGGTGAATCCATGTGGTACGGTGTGTTGAATACGACAGCTGGGGCGCATAGGATCGGAAGCCAAGGCGAAGACTTGGGGAAGAAGAACTGGTTTGGAACAGAAGAAGAGGGCAAACTTCTGTGGGAGCACACACTGGAAGCCGTCAACCGGAAATAGGTCTGAACTTACATATTGTACAATTTTGTGTTGCGTGCTACAGGATCACTACTCCACTCTCGACAGGATTGGGGTGTGCTCTGCCCTCGGGAAGGAATGCTTCGTCTCAATGAACACTTTCATCATCCTGACCTTCTCACTGCGTTCGTCGAACGTGTAGTACGCCTTCGCCGTATCTTCCAGCTTTATTCTGTGACTGAGCATGATTGTGGGATCCAAGGTTCCGTCTTGGATTTGCGCGAGAAGCTCCTTCCAGTAGCGATGTACAGGTGCTTGACCGTTACCGATGAGGCGAATACCACGTTCCATCAGAGCGCCGACATTGAAGTGATTGGTGAAGCCGGCGTACGCCGCCGTTAGACCACAGCGACCGAAGTGGCGCGTAGAGGTGATCATCTCGTTGATAATCTCGGAGGTGTCCGTCTCGGCGCCGACCCCCATCTCAAACCAATGTGCCCAACCCTATAGATAGTGAGGACGTTGTATAGCATTGGCACCAGGAGTTCTGACCTTGGCGTACTCCCCTCCAGCAACATCAATGCAGATATCCCAACCTCCTGGGACAAGATCATGGAGCGCTTTGGTGACGCTCACGCCCCTCGACAGCTCCTTGTAGTTCAAGACCTCCACGCCCGGAATCTTATGCTGGGCCCAGTCCAACCTCCATTGCACGGCATCGATGAGAATTACTCTAGCCGCCTTTTTCTGTTTGTAGGCAAAGTGGGCAGCCATCAGGCCAATGGGACCAGCGCCCCATATCGCAACGTTGTGTCCCTGCTCTACACCCGTGTCGACGACGGCATTGTACGATGTGCACAGCACGTCGCTGAGGTAGAGACCTTTCTCGTCTGGGACGTCGTCGGGCAGCGGGAGAAGGTTGACGTCTCCAAAGGGAACACGGACGTATTCTGCTTGGCCACCTGCGAAGGATCGTCAAAACACAACGGCATGGTGATGTCAGAAATACTGACCAGCGTAGCCTCCCGTCAAGTGCGAGTAGCCAAAGAACCCGGCCGTGGGCTTACCCCACATAGCCTCCGGTAGACCAGCAGGATTGGTTTTCTCGCACATGCTCGAAAGATCTTCTTTACAGTACTTGCAGCTTCCGCAGGCGATTTGGAAGGACGCGACGACACGCTGGCCCTCTGTGAGGCCCTTGCCCTTAGCCTCTGGGCCCAGCGATTCCACAACGCCGCAAAACTCGTGGCCAAGAATGTCGCCCGACTTGAGCTGGAAGATCGAGCCGTGGAGGAGGTGCAGATCGCTGCCACAGATAGTCGTTCCGGTGATTTTGACGACCACATCGCGTGGGTCGATGACCTTTGGTTTTGCTGTCTCGACTGGGAGGCATGGTCAGCACTAGGCAAGGATGTAGTCAACGGAGACCAACCCATTTCTACTTTGCCCGCCCCCTTCCAGATCAGCGCCTGCATCTTCTCGTCGCCGTCTCCGAAGCGTTGCGCATCCTGACCTGGATTGGACACGTCCGCCGTGGTGTCAGACGTTCCGTGTCCGATGATTTTCTCTGCGAGGAATGAGGCTGCTTGCATGTTGAGTGGGTGTTGTGATTCAAGTTGGAGTGCGAGCGATCCTCGTGCTTAAATACACAGGAGTGGGTCAAGCGTCCGTCATCGGTGGCCTGACGACATTCGACAACTTTCGTCGAGGATGACATCACGCGTTGTGTGGCGCCATGGGATCGGCATCCGATGACCCTGCGGTCCGCCGTACGCGCGTGCTCGATATATTTCCGATATATTAGTTATGTACAACACACAACACAAAAGACCTAGATTATTCTGGAAAATGCGCTCAGAACACTCCAGAAGCTAGGCGTTACACTTACATGAATCACCCCCAGGACCCTTCTTCTTCTTGTTCCTCTTTCTCTTGCGTTTCTTTTTCTGACTCGCTTGAGGGGAGCCGTTGCCCGGCTCCTCTTCTTCTCCGTCGCTATCAATCACTGGCGCGTCAAGGTTTAGCACTGGTGTTTGGAGTATACCGGCCGCTTTCTGTGAAGCCAGTATCGGAGAAGTCAGAGACAAGGAAAAGTGTGGTTTCTTCGGAGTAGTTGGAGAAGCAGGCGCTGAATATGGGAATGTGAGCTCATGACTGATGCATGGAACTACCAACGAACCACTGAGATTTATGAGCTGTTTGGCTACTTGTGATTCCTCACGAGGCGTAGATGGGATCGGAGTAGATGCTTTCGGTAGAGGTGGAGTTGACTCTTTTGCCTTGTTGGTTGGAGGCGCATCCGGCTTGTTCTTCTTGCCTTTAGATTTGCTTGCAAAAGGATCCGCGCGAGGTTTCTTCCGGATAGCGCCTGCCCTGCTCTCTTCGCCATCGTCAGAGTTGTCCGAGGGTGATTTGGCGCCAGCGGCGGGGTCGTCGTCGTCCTTAGCCATCCTCTTGCCCAGCAGACGTCCCTTCAGTTTATGTGCTTCTCGTGAAGTTCCAGCAGTAGAGTCTGATACGGATGCCCCGACGCCCAACCTATAATGCTCGAATCTATTTGTTTTGTGAGGCGGCGATTTATTTACCTGGGAGGCAGCTTCATTTGCTCAAGAATTTCTTTTTCGATGTTTTTCGCAGCGGAGGACGACGCGCTGTTATTTCCGGTGGATGTGAACCAAGAAGAGACAAGATCGTGGGTATAGGACATTGACAGGTCGACTTGCGCCTGTAGCGTTTCGAGGTCGACATCCTCGTCGCCGGCCATGATGGACTGTGAATGAGCGAGAGAGCGAGAGGAATAGATGCGTGCCGGCGGCACTTCGTCGGCCCCTTGCTTCCTGCCAGCATCAGCAATGTCACTCAAACGACCTCGAGACCAGCTCGATGACTCGGACGACGACGAGCCCTTTCTCGGACGACAGATCCTTCCAGTCGCGAATCTTCCGGCCACTTTCGATGGTGAACCCATGGATGGCATGCAATATCTCTTCACCGTTCGGTACGCAAACGCTTGTGTTCGATAGGCTATTCTTTCCCGACACTCTCTTAGACGAGATGCAAAGAAGCTGCCGCATGTCACGCGCGTTGTCAATCCTTATGAAGAGACTCAACGGGCATTACCGCCTACCCACTCGTTTAGCGAATCCTCCGCTCATCCTTCCTTACCTACGGGAGAATGGCGGACAATCTTCCGTGAACGTTTTGAGAACTTGCGCAAGGTATGATCATTGTTGGAATTTGCGTTCTTGCTCTTACATTGTACAGAACGTGAGCCAACCTACGTTTCGAGTTCAGCTTCCGCAAATTCCTGCTAGACGGTTAATGCCGGACAAAAGGGAACGGGACTTGTGGTGGGCGTTCGTTTCGGGGCGTCCTGAATCAGAATGGAATCCGCCAAAGAAGCCGAAGCAGCGCAAGATCAAGCCAGGAATGCGTGCATTCCGGGAAGATTCTTTGGAGACGTATGAGATCCCATACACCGAAGTCGGATCATCCGCCAGCGGCAGGGGAAACAAGGAGGAGGAGCAAGCGTCGGGGCACGGTGAGGAGGGTGACTCAGCGCAAGTTCTAGTAGCGGCGTTTGAGCCCCAGAAGCACACGCCGAGACCACTCACGCCGATGCTTTTCCAACATATTGACCAGGCAAGCTCTAGTACCCTTGAACCACGCAATCTTACTAAACCAGACGCTCTAGCGAATGTCCCTTCACCTTCTCATGTATTTCACGCATTGGATCAACTTACACCTCAACCAGGAAGAGCCGCCATTCCCGCGCTTAGCAGATCTACACGCTCAGTGGATATTCATCCTGCTGACACGGGTGGAAGATCACATCGCTGCAGATGACATGAGTCTGTTGCGCAGCCTCGTTCGTGCATGTCTGGAACTTGTCAAGGTAATGCTCAAAGAGGGTGCCGGAGGCGAGGAGGGCGTGATTCAGAAGGAGTCATGCTGGATCATAATATCGACGGTAATCGGCGTTTGGGGGCAGCACGACTTGTGGATGGACGCGGAAACGATGCTCAAATCCGTCGAATCCTGACACTCCCGCCGCGGTACGTTGTTCACGTTGCCAACCGTCGCCGAAGGGCTTCCTATAGATAAGTATCGTTAGCCTTTCGATTTTCATCGTTTTTATTTGTCGTGTACAATTCAAATGCACCGCCTTTCTGTCAAGTTGAGCCGTACCGTACATGGAGAGTGATACCCGTAATCCGTAGTCCTTGCGGGCGAATTGGCCGTGAAAAGAGGGGTGGACCGTGAAGCAGGGGGTAAAACGCGTGTAGATCGGTCCGGAAGGCAACTAGGTTTCCCAGGTTTCTTTACGTCCACCATCTTCATTTCGCTCTTCTCGCCTTTACCTGGCCACTTCCTGCCTTTTGAACTCTTCCTGACTCTCGTTCACCATCTTGATCAACGATGCGCGCTGCCGTCTTTTTCGCTTTTGTCGCCTCTGCGATGGCCTACTCGGTCACTTTCCCTACTGCTACTGAGGGCTGGACTACTGCCACCTCGAACAAGTGCGTTGCTGATTCTGTTGAGCTCTGACAAACACTGACAGATTCCTCCGTCGCAGACTGACCTGGGACATGGTCAGCACTGACAGGTCGAACTTCAGTGTCTTCCTCACCAACGAGGTAAGGATCTTTCTCAGGTCAAAACAGCCCGCCTTGACGACTTGCGTAGGACAGCAGTGTGATGCCCAACAACAACCTCGTGCTTGCGGCTCTCGTCCAGGGCAGCGATGGAACAATTTCCCTCGGAGAGCCCAGCGCCGGCTGGCCCACTGGTGGCGGCTTCCGTGTCAACCTCTGCAAGGACTCTGAGAGCCCGGATACCATCCTCGCCCAGTCCAACCAGTTCAACATCAACACCACCACCAGCAGCTCCTCCGCTTCCTCTCATTCCTCCACGGCCAGCGGCACAACGACGTAAGAGACCGCATACCAAATTCAACTTACCTCTGACTCTAACTCGCGTCGTTCTAGCGCCACTCACGTTGGCACTACTCTGATCGCTACTGGCACCACGGGCTCTGCTGCGTCCACGTCGGCCTCCGACGCCCCTGCGACCACTTCCAACGCTGCGCTTCCCATTGGCGTCGCCCAAGGAGGTCTTTTGGGCGCTCTTGCCATTCTTGGTGCCCTTTTGGCCTAAAGTATTGTCTGGACTCGATACATCCCTCGTTTAGTTATCGTAGAGCCTGTTAAAAAACTCTCGGACTCATAGACTTCCTCCCTGTTACGGACATTGTACATGTACATGTTGTTGTACTGTGCGCGTGAAGCCGACCCAAAATATGCAAGACTTTTCTCTTGTGATTTTCGCGCTTCGGACCTTGTTTCCGTCCCCGTCTCGCCATCATTCGAGATTGTCATGCCCAGCTTTGAACATCTTTTGCCGCCTAGTTGGAAGCCGCAGGTCACTGCCTGGCTTGCGGAGGACACACCGTCGTTTGACTACGGTGGATACGTCGTCGGGGAGGTCGAGCGGGAGGCGCACTTGCTTGGTAAGGGCAAGCTGACCGCCGTCCTCGCCGGATGCCCGTTCTTCACAGAGGTATTCACGCAGCTGGGCTGTCAGTGCGTCGAATGCGTGGTACTATCAGGCGATATCTAACGATGCCCGGGCAGAGTCGAATGGCACGTTAAGGAGGGAGACACTTTCGAGCCCGTCAAGCACGTTGCGACTGTGCGCGGCAAGGCCAGGCATCTCCTCCTTGGCGAGCGTGTCGCTCTGAATCTGCTTGCGCGATGCAGTGGCATTGCGACGAGGTGCGTAGCTTTCGTCCGCTGCTATCTTCACCCTTGGATCACTCAGATGATGCGTGACAGATCCAAGACGATCAAGGACCTTGCTCGTGGCTACGGCTTCAAGGGAATCATCGCGGGGACTAGGAAGACCACTCCAGGTCCGTCCGTACTTGCGTCGCGCACAGTTCACAAACCCAATCCCTTCCAGGCTTCCGTCTCGTCGAAAAGTATGGCATGCTCGTCGGCGGTATCGACCCTCATCGACACGACTTGTCAAGCATGATCATGCTCAAGGACAACCACATCTGGTCCTCTGGTGGGCCATCTTCTTGCACAAGTGTACTACGGTCATCTCATGTCCTCGTGCAGGATCTATAACCGCCGCCATCGAGCAAGCACGCGAAGTGGGCGGCTTCTCTCTCCTACTCGATGTGGAGGTTCAGTCTGAAGCCGAAGCCGACGAGGCCATTGCGGCCGGCGCCAACATCATCATGCTCGACAACATCGAGGGTGCGGAGCTCGTCCGTGTCGCCACAACACTCAAGGGAAAGTGGAATGGGAAGCGAACGTTCCAGTTCGAGACGAGCGGAAACATCACGGAGAGCAATCTGCAAGAAAGGGCTATCAATGGTATGATTGGCGCTCCCTCGCAGTACACACGACTAATATCCTCGCAGAGATTGATATTCTGAGCACGAGCGTTGTACATCAATCAGTGCAGCACATCGACTTCAGTTTGAAGATTCAAATGCCCAAGTAGTTTACATAGAAGCTTGACAGCAAGAATGTATTTTATTGGCTAATATCCCACTCCCAATGTTGGCGGCCTATGTAGGCGTATGAGTAGAAACTTAGAAACTTGAAAAGTCGATCTCGAAAGACGAATATTACCCTGCGGGGCCGCCGGCAGGCACAGCTCGGATGCCCCTCCGACGCGTGCCGTTTTTGGCTTCATAACTTGCTTTTTTACTTGCATGCTCATTTGCCAATGAGCGCGTCGGGAACGCCACCAGTGCCGCCTCCGCCGAGCAATCCCGCCCTCGACGCTACGGGCATCTCATGGATTACCAAGAGGCTGAAGGTGCCCTCACGGAACACCCTCATCTTTTTGTCTGTCACGTCGTCCGTTCTTGGCTTGTACATCTACGACCGCCGGGAATGCAAAAAGATCAAGCAGGAGTACATTGACAAGGTCAAACACCTCTCTGAGGAGACGTCGGACCACCTGGGATGGCCGCGCAAGGTGACCGTCTACGGAAGTAAATGGCCTGGGGACGAAGACTACGACCAGTGCATGAAATACTTTCGCAAGTACGTCAAGGTCTGTCGTTCCACGCTGTCTCTGCCTCGACTTATGTCTTTGGCAGCCAATATTGGTTGCAGCTGCGGTAGACTTCGAGATGGTCACCGGCAAGAAACACGGCGACCTTGCCAATCGAATAGCAGACGAAATCAAAAAGCGTCGCCGGCTAGAATTAGGTTGGGAGCGAGAAGGACCAGCTGCCGCAATGCCACCAGCATATGAGTTCCGCTCTAAGGAGGTCCTCCGTCAGCAGGAGCTCGATGGCGGCATCGTCATCGTCGGCCGCCCGACCTGGAAGGAGTTCATGCATGGAATGAAGCGTGGCTGGACGGAGTCCCCCGCAAAGGTGGACGCCGACGAGGTTCTGGCTCGCGAACTGGCGGATGACGGACGCTTTGACGAAGTGGACCCGGTGGAAGAGGACGCTGCGTCGCCTGCCAAATCATTCAACGCGTCCTTCTATGATTCCCTCCAGCAGAAAACCCCCAAGCCGGCTCCAATTCACTACGAAGATCCCGCAATGCCCTCCTCCATCCCCGTCCAGCCTCCCATTCTTTTCGTCTCCTTCACAGACTACGTCGGCTTCAAACTCATTCCTCTCATGCTATACGACTTCTTCAACCGGCGCCAGTTCGTTAAATCTGGCGCTGAAGCCGCTTACCGCCTCGTCATGAAGCAGACACGCCCGTTCGAGTCGCCAGCGCCTTCGGCGATCAGTCTTTTCGATGACGTTTCTCCTAGCTCAGAGGGTTCCAAGTCGGACCTGGATTTCGACAAGCATTCGGAGGAGTACTACAAGAAATCGTTGGACGGGACGGAGAAGGAGATCGAGCGCCAACGGAGAAAGTACTATGAAGAGCTACCGGCGAAGCTTGCCACGGCGCGTGAGTTGGCAAGGAACGTCCGCGAACCTACAAAGGACGAAGTCCGATACCCGCCTCCCACAGAGGTCGAGCTTAGTGCGGAAAGGATGAAGAAGGAGCAGAAATGGAGGCATGCTGTGGCTGGTTGGGAGATCGTCAAGCCGTCGGCAGAAGTGGCTTGGGATAAACGATTCGAAGGCATCTTCACTGTGTTCACGGATCCTCCTGAACCACCAAAATCGGGGCAGGAGGCCCACACCACTACGTCTACTAACACCGATTAATGCGCAAGTGTATCCCTACTCAACCTAGATATTCAACATAAGCCCTACTCCCTACGTGCCAACAGGTCTTGCACGGTCTCGATTACGTTCATCTCTCCTTGTATCATGGCGAGGATGATTGGCGTAGCAACGGTCAGTGCTGGTCTACAGCGTGCAGAACAGGCGTTTCTTTGGACCCTCTTGTCATTCCACAAAGGATCACTGTGAGAATTGTTTCTTCATGCCAGTGACTGCGCACGCGTCCACCTCTATGTTGTGTATAGTTTCTCCTCGGGGACTACGAACAATGGTCAGGAAGGACACAACTAAGTTACGGAGGCGCGTATTCTCGGACCGAGGCGCAAAGTAGTTGAGAAGCCGGAGGACGTGGCTCGGTCCGCTAATCATACCCATGACGGGATCGTAGCCTAAATATACACGGGAGTTTATCAGTAAGCACGCTGAATCACTAAGCACCATCCTATCTCTTTTCATACCACCATGCCCGCCATTACCCCAAACTCTACTAGCAAAGTTCTTGTCTCCGGAGCCAATGGCTACATCGCCATGTGGGTCGTCCGCACTCTGCTCGAACGCGGCTACGCAGTTCGGGGCACCGTTCGCAGTGCTGAGAAGGGCAAGCATCTCACTGAGACGTTCAAGTCGTACGGCGATAAACTAGAAATTGTCGTTGTCGAGGACATCACAAAGGTCAGTCCACATCGCGATAATGCGTCTCGGCGTATCGATTGATCGTTGGATACGCGTTCAGGATGGCGCATTCGATGAGGCCGTCAAAGGCGTTGACGCGATCGAACACACTGCCTCGCCCTTCCACTTTGCAGCTAAGGATCCCCAAGGTACGCGTACAAATGCGAGGCCGTGATAACTGTAGATTTTGATCTACCCTTTCTCAGAGCTCATCGGTCCTGCCGTCAAAGGCACTGTGGGAATGCTGGCCAGTGCTCTGAAATACGGGTATGCACGCTGATTCTTACAAGAGGGTTGGAGAGCGAACTGACACGCTTGCGTAGTTCTTCCGTTCAGCGTATTGTTGTGACTTCCTCCTGCGCTTCCGTCCTTCATATCGATAACAAACCTCTCACATTCTCCGAGGTCGACTGGAATGAGCAGGCCCCGAAAGAGGTCGAAGAACAGGGTGCCAAAGCTTCTCCTGCTTCCATGTATCGCGCTTCGAAGACACTTGCTGAGCGAGGTTCGCTCAATTTCTCCGTTTCCAGAATTGCAACTCATACATCTCGCATAGCCGCTTGGGACTTCTACAATGAGCATAAGTCTGAAATCAAATGGGATCTCGTCTGTCTCAATCCACCATTCGTAAGTCTAGATCCCAACCTTTTGTGATATAGTCTCTCAAGTGTATCCATTATAGGTCTTCGGCGTAAGTTGAAATTATGGCATTTTATATGGTCTGCATATCCATTGACCACGTCCTCATAGCCTGTCATCCACGAGGTATCAGGTCCAGATTCGTTGAACACCTCCGCTAAACAATGGTACGACGTGGTGGTGAAGGCGGAGAGTACACCTGCAATTCTGGCACAAAGCTCGGGTTGGATCGATGTACGCGACCTTGGCGAGGCCCACGTTCGGGCTCTCGAGAAGGAAGCCGCTGGGGGTGAGCGAATCATCGTCTCCGCAGGTCAATTCACTTGGCAAGATTGGAGTGAGTACAAATTTTACCGTGCAGCACGTTTTTCGTACTGAGATGGACGCTTAGTTGACGCTGCCAATTCGCTATCCTCGCCGCCCATCCCGGCTCACAGACTGCAGAAGGGCATCCCGGGATCCAATAAGAATGCAACATACATGATCACGTATGACACCACGAAAGAGGAACGTATCCTTGGAATCAAGAAGTCCACGATGGCTGAGTTGGCACAAGACACTTTGGCTGACTATGCAGCCCGGGGATGGTAGAGCAACCGTAGGAGCTTCTAAGTAACTGTACAACATCCATCGCACACAGTAGCCCTTTCGGCTCCTTTCACGAAGCAGATTGTTCATGGCTTGTTTTCCTGAGAAAACTAAATTTAACAATAAACAATTGCGGGTGATAACAACACGAAATCGAAAAGATTTGATCAGGATGATGAGTACGATTGCTGTTCTATTCGATCCTAAGGGAAAGAGGGTAAGCCTTCGCAATTCAGTAACAGGAGGAGAACTTGACAAACCTGTCAACAGGTAGAGTCATGTGCTATAGTGCTACACCAGGAGCAGAGTTGGCGCCATAGAACGAATCTATCGACGAGGCGCCTACGGAATCCCGGTCAACGGGTTCAGTCGGGATGGTAAGTCCTGTGACGGTGTCCTTGAATGGATTGGAGTAACGTGGGTGCGGGGAATCTGAAGAAGACGTTGATGATGAAGGTTGGGATGGTGACAGGCGGCTGGACGACGTCGTCGCTGGCATGCTTCCCTCAGCGGTGTTTTCGGCGTAAACTGGATATTGCTTGTCTACGTCGGCTGCGTAGGTATAGATTATGTCCGGGGTCGATCCTGGTCCATAGGCGTGTGACAGGTTTGGGTCGTAATACTGACTGGGATAGTACTCTGCCTGCTGGTTGTTGTGAACATACGGACGTGACGCGTCGGTGTTGTAGTAATTGCCAGGACTGGGAATGAACTGCGGTGCAGGGTAATTGCTGGCAAAGGGCTCGCGGTGAGCGTGAGCGTCCATAGGCGGCTCTGAAAGGCTCGGATCAGGGGAATAGCTTCGCATCGCCGGTTCAGGCGACCACGTCTTGTCAGACACCGGATAGACGATATCATCGTTGTATGAGGGTCTACGGCGCATCCGGATAATGAACATCACAAAGCCGATAATGACTGCCAATACCACGAGTCCGACAACAGTGAAGGTGCCAGCAACTGATACGAAAGTCAGCTTGAAGAAGCATGTGGAAACACAAACTATCCGCACCAGCTGATTTGTTATCCCAGAAGCTGGTAGCAAGGGAGAATTTAGATCAAGATGAATCGGCCTTCAATGACACGTACCTCAACCTTTGGTTCGAGGAAGCACCGACAGCCGCAACAGAAGATGTGGAACTAGGCTGAATGGTACTTGATATTTGGATCACTGTGGTCGAGGCAGGGATCGAGACCTCCAGCGTGGTTACGGGTTCGTTGACCGAGGCTGCACTTGTGTTTATGTTGAGAGCAGCGACCGAGGAGGATTTGGACCTGGTCGTCGTCGGCGTGGAGCTAGATGATACGGCCGACGAAGATCTATATGCAAGCAAACGTCAGACAGATCAAGAGACGTGATAGATGAAAGGAACAAATGACACACGTCGTGGAGACTGTGGACGAGGTGGCCACGGCGGTTGTTGAAGAAGTGAGTGTGGACGAACTCGAGAAGGAGGGAGTCAGGGAGGATGAAGTGGTGGCGGACTCGGAGCTGTGGGCTTTCGTGCTTGACGAGGTGGTACTCGTGGGATCCTGCGTCGAAACGAAGGATGAAGTAGTGGATGTCGTCGCGTCACTCTGAGTAGAGAAGGAGGAGGAGGTCGAGAATGAGCTCGAGGAGGCCGTCGCTGCCTGTGTTCCTACAGAGGTGGCCACAGATGTACTGCCTGTGCTGCTCGCAGAACTAGTTTGGCCATCTAGAGCCACTGACGACGCCGACGGCGCCAACGAGGTGCCGCTCGGGGTGCTCTTGGAGTCCTGTCTGACCTCGAGAATTGGCCGCCGCCGCAATCGATGTACGTCCCGCGCCGTAACCGGCGAATACATTGACAATGAAGCCAGAAGAACAAGGAAAGCAGTGAAACGGTGAAAGTGTCCGGACGTGGTGTGCAACATGCAGTGCCAGCTGGCTGACGCCAGTCCAGACAAGAGAGTCAATGAAGTGAAGAGAGAGGCGGATATGTGAACAAAGATGAGGACAATTGAAACAACTTGAAAGACACGATTGCCTCAATTGCCTGTTACATCAAACGAGCTACTGTAAGTACGTAAAGCCGATTGTTTCCGGACGGCGGAAACTAAGTTATCTAATCACTGCCAGGGGCCAGGGTCGGGAAAACACCGCTTCCGCTCCGTTGACTCAAGCGTTGACTCAATCTCAACGGTCTGTAGCCCTTGCCATTGTATAACATTGACTATGATCGAATCTGAATCTCTGGCTCGAGTTTCTTGACCATCTTCTGGCTCGCCCTCTTGTCCGGCCCTGCAATGATCTCCAAAGCTAATTGCACGAGCGCGCAGGTCTGAATGTCGTTGTCCACATCGACGTCGCCCATCTGGCTCCGGGTCCTTAGGTGTTTGACAATGGCAGCTTTCTGCTACGGACACTGTCAGATTTGGCCGACTCAAACCTGGTAGCCTACCTCGTCGTCATCCAACAACTGGGCCCATATGTCCAACGACTCGGTGTCCATTACTTCCACCTGGTGAGCACCAAAGTAGTACCATCGGTGGAGCTGTACAATCTTGATTGAATTGACATCTCGTAGAAACATTGGATCTTACCTTATTCCTGGGCTGCACAAAAATGTGGAAGGCTTTCCCTTGCGGCTGGTCCAGAATGCGCCGTTCCAGTTTGTCGACAATCAGATCCTTTCCCCAATCTACAAAGTATGTCATTGTCTCTTCGCCAATAACCTCCTCCAGCACGATGGGATGATACAAGAAGAGGATATCGTTCTGCGCAACGCAGATTCTGGGATGCAAGTCCGCCGCCGTGCATAGACTGCCGGCATATATCAATCAAACTTCAAATGCTCGAAGAAGAACACAAGTTACTCTTTCAGCTCCATCGTCTGAAAACCTATCAGTCCAATGTATACGCATCAAATTGAAGGAACCGCACCTTATCGGAATCAAAAGCCAGTATCTCGCAAAGATAATCCAGATGATATGGACCCTTGCAGTCCTCAAAAGGGCGAGGCAGTCTCTCGGCAAAATAGACTCGAAAGTCATGAAATCCAATCCTTGATGTCGAAGAAGATGACAAGCCAGTGGGTCTTGCGACGTGGGATATTGGCGGAGACGGCAAGCTTGAAGTGTCGACCGTCTTTGAGGGTCCTGCTTGCCCAGTCGTATCTGAGTCAAGCTGCTTCTCGTCGTCTTCAAGAGCGGCGAGGTCTTCTGCGAGCCCATCAAGAGGATCGGCGTCAGGATCCTCGTCTGATTCCAGCAGTGGGTCCTGATAACGCGTCAAGATATACCATACGAAGGCAGGTAAAGCTTATATTACCACATAGGCTGGATTAAAGAGAAGCGAGGAGATTAACTTGATGGCATGGTTTAGCTTCCGCGATAGTTTGTCGCGTTCAGCAGCGATCTCGTTGGGCTGTTGCTTCAAGCGACGGCGGAGGATATTCATCTCTACGCGCAGATGTTTAACCTGTTCAGAAAGGGCGCGATTCTCCGTTTCGAGGCGCTCAATTTTGGCGCACTCGCTCCTGAGCGTAGCCGTCAACTCGTCGACTCGGTGGTCCATCTCAAGAAATGGCGCGCAAGAAAGAATGCAGAGCACAATACGATACAGACGCGTCGGAGGGATGTGAGAGGGTGGCAGACGCTCTTCACAGGACTATTTGTGGAGGAGAGGAGTGTGTAGGGCGCAGGTCAAGTTGACGTTGAGCTCGGCGCGCTTTGAACGAATTTGGTTCCGGTCAAAGTGCGACGCGCTACCATTTCGGGAAATTGCCGCGTCCTATCTGGCCGCCAACGTCGTGATGTTGTAGCAGGCGCATACCAGCCACATAACGGCTTCAAACAGAGCTTTGTCTACACCTTCGCTTCATTCTTCCGTGCTGGCTATTTGCAATTTATATTGTTGGAATCGTGCCCACCATCACCGGACAGCCAATCGGATTTGCATCCGGAGGTGCCTGCCGCAATGAGGCGTGCCAGATCGTGCCCCGCATTGCGTCTTAGCCAGAACGACCATGTTGTCTGTAAGAATGTTTTTCAGCACGACGCGTCTTATCCTACCGCGTCGCGCGATGCTCTCTACTGCTTCTGGATCACACGCTTACCTGGAGGCACTAGCCTCTCATCCGGGCGTAAGCTGCCTGTCGCTGAACAGACCAAGTAGCAAGAACGCAATATCGATGCAAATGCTACAGGTCACTATCAGCGATGAGCCCCAAAGAATATTCACCGCTGACACCGACTGTAGGAGATTCGAACCAGCCTCGAGCAAGTTCATTTCGACAACAGGCATGCACCAGATTTACCTCCAGATTTTGTCTGAACAGAGCTTGTGCAGTGTACGCGTCCTATTGATACGTTCGACTTCCCCAGACGCCTTCTGTGCTGGTGCGGATCTTATTGAACGGCGGACCATGTCTCCTGTTCAAGTATCCAAGTTCCTTGTTGATCTCAGGTCTGCTTTGGGTCAACTCGAGGCTCTTCCTATGCCCACCATAGCAGCTATAGACGGTCCTGCACTAGGTGGAGGGTTGGAGCTGAGCTTGGCGTGCGATCTACGCGTTGCAGGTATAACGTCCCACCTACTTGTCGCCAACTACTTACCGAAATACTCAACTAATAGGAAACCAGGTCACCAAGATTGGTTTACCAGAAAGTAATTATCGTCAGACCGTCAGCATGTCCCGGGCTCATCTTTCTGGTAGCGAAGCTGGGCATCATCCCTGGCGCAGGCGGGACTCAACGAGCAACGCGTCTACTTGGCGTATCGAAGGCCAAGGAGCTGATCTTTACCGCTCGCATGCTGACCGCAGCCGAAGCCTTAGAATGGGGTCGGTGGCTCCCTATCAAAAGCACATAATCTCAATGCTCAAGGTCATTAGGCCTCGTTGATTATGTATCAGAACCGAGAGACACGGCGTTCGACCGCGCTCTTGTGTTAGCCAAGGCTATTTCGGAAAACGGTGTGTCGACTAGCATTTCTTCTAGATCTCAGCTGACGATATCAAGCTCCACTGGCTTTACGAGCGGCCAAACAGGCGATCTCACGTTCTGAAGATCTTCCTCTAGAAACAGGTCGGATGCAGTGCCTTGTTCTTCTGTCCGCACTACTGAAACTGATCGGAGACTAGGTTTGGATTTTGAGCGAGCATCATACGAGACCCTTCTCCCTACAGCTGATCGAAGGGAGGCCCTCGAGGCCTTCAAAGAGAAGCGAAAGCCTGTATTCAGAGGAGAGTAGTAAAGGTACAATACAATAATTTACGGTCCCCGTAGTCCGAGTTCTTCAAGTAAGTACATGTGAGTATGGTACATTGAGAGATGGAGTCTTGAACAGTCAAAATCAACCAAATGCTCGTGGAAGGGCAAAGCCACCCGTAAGGCTACTACGGCTGGGCATAGATGGTATCGACACCTCGCTAAGCTTGATGCCTTCCAGATCCTTCATCATGACACTAAGACGCGCAAAGCGGCTGCTCTTGACTTCCGTTGCAAGCTCTGTCGTCACGTCGTCTCCGTCGATGAAGCCCTTCTCGAACTGACCGTAATCGCTGCGAAGGGCTATGTACGGTTTCAGCAGAATGGGATCGATCCTGCCGAGATAATTCTCGGTGATGTATGATTTGAGGACATCAGGGCGAACGAGGAAGACGTTGCCGAGTTGGCGTATGAATTCGTAGCGCTCCGTGAGAGAAGGTATGCCGAAGCTGCTGATAGTGTCTTGATACATCTTGATATCCCTAGAGAAAATGTTGGCAGGTTTTGAGACTTGGAAAGCTTGCGACGTACTTGGCAAGCATGAGACCACCAGTGGCGCTGACTGGAAACTTGCGCAAGTGTTCTAGCAGGAGACTGCGCAAGATGAGTGACGCTATAGGTAGAAATGGAAACGAAAATACCTGTGGAAGGAGATTCCGACCTCGGTCAAAAATACTTCCAAGTTCTTGCCGCTCAGGTTTGCCTTGGCTGCGTCCTTCACCCTCTCCAGAGAGTCGCAACATGCCACACATGGCTCCGTGTTGACTCGAGCAAATGAGAGATCATCGTTTCGTGGCTTGAAATCGTTCTTCTTTTGCTTCGTCAGTTGCAACGACAGCCAGGCAATGATTGCTAACAGATATAGTGAGAAAACGAGTCTAAGGCAAAGCACTACGACCCACAATCAGTTAGACGCTGCATGAGATGATTCGCGCCCCCTTCTAGTCGACTGACGGATTGGTTGTTGTACACGGCCATTTCGCGACGAGTGGTAACGGAGGAGCTCGCCAGTGGAAGCAGCGCACTGTTGACGTATTGTTGCCAAAGATGAGTGATGAGGTCGACTGCGCGCAAGATAGTAAGTGGTTGCAAGTTGGGTTCGACCTTCGCATCAGCAGCATCCACGCGAGCCATAGCACTGTCGGGAAGGAGTCAGCATCTGTCTGTAAGGATGTACGTCGATCATACGTCTCTATTGCTGCTTCGATGTAGGAAGTGCCGACGGCTTCAGCTAAGACTCTCGTCAAAGCGAAAGTGTTCTTCGCACTGTGGCATATATCAAGAAGGGATAGGAGAAGGTATGTCAAGAGACATACACATCACCCGAAGGCGTGAGCTCCACGCAACGCCCAATGGCTTCAGCATGCCACCTCAACATCTTCTCAGCAACCTTGATGTCGAGAAGACCGTCTTCCTCCCGGATGGGTTCTTCTCCTGCTTTGTCCTGAGCTCTATCTATGCCGCCCATTCGTAGGAGAACATTGGCTGCCTGAGCCGAAGTGGTGGATTGGCCTGCAGCACCCGTATTCGCGGCCGCAGCACTGAGCTGGTTGACGACGCGGTCGAAGTAGGACGATTTGCCTTTCTGCGTCCTCTCCTGCGTAACGGTCAGTGCTTTCTATACACTACAGGTGAATGATACTAACATGATACCGAGTGAAGGCGGTCAGCAATCCTACGAATAGTATGCCCAGACTTTTACTTTCGCGTTCTATATACCGCTGGCCTTCGGTGTATGGAACGAACAGTTCCTCCAATGCGGTCTCAAGCATGGTGCTGACGGTGGTTGAGATACCCGTTCCAGCCGCTGTTGTGGGTGACATGATAGAGCGACGTATCTCCCCGGCCTCGTAGGGAGTCCGCGTCGAGACCGCCGGGAGCTCGTAGACTTTGAGGTCCTCGACAAGCGTCGACGTCTGTACATGAACAAGTTGCAATATCCGTAGATAGGACAAGTCAGACGTCGCCCTATTCACTAACTGTTCCATGTGTTGTTGTATCTGTCAAAAGGTCAAATGGACCACTCCCAACTCAAGTAAGGCCACCGACGGACAGATTGAGCAAATACGCGCTGTAGAAACACTTGCATAACCACAGGAGGATTTGGGAACACAGCCTTGACGATTTGTGCCTCGGTTCCCACTGTTGTTCTGATTTCAGCAAAGAGCTCCGATAAACCGACTTCACTCCTTGGAGGATTAGCATCAGGATTGGGTAGCGTCTCCCATCTAGTAGTCTGTTGTCAATAACACTGTTATCATCAGCAACTTCCACGTACAATAGGACGTCGTCTTTCTGTTTTGACGACTCCCGAACGTTATTGATGAAGAAGTCATGCTGGTTGACATAGACCTGGACACACGAATTGCCGCCGTTGAATTCTAGAAGAGTTTGTGCACAATGCTATACATGATGAGCGTCCACATAGGAAATTTCCATATTGCTGAACGTACATGCATCATCTTCGGGTCACCTTTGCGGTAACATCTGTCAAATAGATTCAACATCTCCTTCTCAAATTTCTCGCAATATTTCTCAATCGCTTCGCGCGTCTATAGACATTGAATCTCGGTAGGTGAGTGGGAGCTAATGTCGGTTACCTTGTCACCGTTGGGTAGGTCCACTTCCTTAGCGACCATGTTGAGTCTTCGAAGCAAAACAGCGACTTGACGCCGGCCAGTTCGGCCTTCTTTCCTCATTTCGTCCAACCGTTGGGTGTCTCCTTTGGAGAATTGGTTGTAGAAGTCGATGATATCGTAGGCCGCTTGGGCCCGTTGCCGCTCAATATGTACAGATTCCAACTGTTCGCCTGGAAGAGAATGAGATAATGAAGATACAATTTAATACGTGCCGACCGATTCGTATCGCAGTGCTGCTGACTTCGTTCATCTGACTCTCCATGCCGGAGAATGAGTTGCCTACGGTCTGGATGCATCAGTTTCCGAAGGAGGGGCTAGGAACAAGACGTACTTCAAATCCACGGTTCAGATCGGCCATCTTCTTGGAGTATTCGCGTTCAGAGACACGGACGCCCTTCTCCATCTGCTCAGTCTTGGCCTGGACATCCTGCCGAACAGCAATGAGTTTGTCAACGGCTGCCTCAAACGTTCGGATGAACGGCTTCGGATCGAATGCTGCAGCACAAGAGATTGGCTTCACAGGCACAGCGGGATGATGGTGGACGCACGGCCAGAGTCAGCCTTGGACTGAGCGATTAGTTTCTCTGAGATCGAGCCCACAAACTCGGTAACGTCGAATTTCCCCTGAGCCGCCCGTCAGCAGCCGCAATATACACGCAGCAGTGGTTAAATGCCTTGAACACCGCTGGCCGGAGGAACTCGTCGACACTGGGGTCGAGCGTCGGGGCGGCGGGCGGTCGCGGTCGCGCCATGATGGGTGATCGAAAGAGAGATTGATGGGTTACCTTTTTGGGCTCCGCCTCTCATCCGAACAGGCGATCTCACGTTCTGAAGATCTTCCTCTAGAAACAGGTCGGATGCAGCGCCTTGTTCTTCTGTCCGCACTACTGAAACTGATCGGAGACTAGGTTTGGATTTTGAGCATCATACGAGACCTTGCTCCCGACAGCTGATCGAAGAGAGGCCCTGGAGGCCTTCGGAGGGGGGCGAAAGCCAGTATTCAGAGGAGAGTAGTAGAGGTACAATACAATAATTTACGGTCCCCGTAGTCCGAGTTCTTCAAGTCAGTACATGTGAGTATGGTACATTGAAAGATGGAGTCTTGAACAGTCAAAATCAACCAAATGCTCGTGGAAGGGCAAAACTGCCCGTGAGGCTACTACGGCTGGGCATAGATGGTATCGACACTTCACTCAGCTTGATGCCTTCCAGATCCTTCATCATGACACTAAGACGCGCAAATCGGCTGCTCTTGACTTCCGTTGCAAGCTCTGTCGTCACGTCGTCTCCATCGATGAAGCCCTTCTCAAACTGACCGTAATCGCTTCGAAGGGCTATGTACGGTTTCAGCAGACTGGGATCGATCTTGCCGAGAAAATTCTCGGTGATGTACGATTTGAGGACATCAGGGCGAACGAGGAAGACGTTGCCGAGTTGGCGTATGAATTCGTAGCGCTCTGTGAGAGAAGGTATGCCGAAGCTGCTGATGGTGTCTTGATACATCTTGATATCCCTAGAGAAAATGTTGGCAGGTTTTGAGGCTTGCAAAGCGTGCGACATACTTGGCGAGCATGAGACCACCAGTGGCGCTGACTGGAAACTTGCGCAAGTGTTCTAGCAGGAGACTGCGCCAGATGAGTGACGCTATAGGTAGAAATGGAAACGAAAATACCTGTGGAAGGAGATTCCGACCTCGGTCAAAAATACTTCCAAGTTCTTGCCGCTCAGGTTTGCCTTGGCTGCGTCCTTCACCCTCTCCAGAGAGTCGCAACATGCCACACATGGCTCCGTGTTGACCCGAGCAAATGAGAGATCATCGTTTCGTGGCTTGAAATCGTTCTTCTTTTGCTTCGTCAGTTGCAACGACAGCCAGGCAATGATTGCTAACAGATATAGTGAGAAAACGAGTCTAAGGCAAAGCACTACGACCCACAATCAGTCAGGCGCTGCATGAGATGATTCGCGCGTCCTTCTAATCGACTGACGGATTGGTTGTTGTACACGGCCATTTCGCGACGAGTGGTAACGGAGGAGCTCGCCAGTGGAAGCAGCGCACTGTTGACATATTGTTGCCAAAGATGAGTCATGAGGTCGACTGCGCGCAATATGGTAAGTGGTTGCAAGTTAGGTTCGACCTTCGCATCAGCAGCCTCCACGCGAGCCATAGCACTGTCGAGAAGGATTCAGTATATGTCTGAAGGATGAATGTCGACCTTACGTCTCTATCGCTGCTTCGATGTAGGAAGTGCCGACGGCTTCAGCCAAGACTCTCGTCAAAGCGAAAGTGTTCTTCGCACTGTAGCATGGATTAGGAAGAAACAGTGGAAGGTATGACAAGAGACATACACATCACCCGAGGGCGTGAGCTCCACGCAACGCCCTATAGCTTCAGCATGCCACCTCAACATCTTCTCAGCAACCTTGATGTCGAGAAGACCGTCTTCCTCCCGGATGGGTTCTTCTCCTGTTTTGTCTTGAGCCCTATCTATGCCGCCCATTCGCAAAAGAACATTGGCTGCCTGAGCCGAAGTGGTGGATTGGCCTGCAGCACCCGTATTCGCGGCCGCGGCACTAAGCTGGTTGACGACGCGGTCGAAGTAGGACGATTTGCCTTTCTGCCTCCTCTCCTGCGTAGCGGTCAGTGCATTCTATACACTTACGTGAGTGACACTAACATGATACCGAGTGAAGGCGGTCAGCAATCCCACGAATAGTATGCCCAGACTTTTACTTTCGCGTTCTATATACCGCTGGCCTTCGGTATATGGAACGAATAGTTCCTCCAATGCGGTCTCAAGCATGGTGCTCACGGTTGTAGAAGTACCCGTTCCCGCCGCTGTTGTGGGAGACATGATAGAGCGACGTATCTCCCCGGCTTCGTAGGGAGTCCGCGTCGAGACCGCCGGAAGCTCGTATACTTTGAGGTCCTCGACAAGCGTCGACGTCTGTACGTGAACAAGCTGCAATATCCGCAGGTAGGATAAGTCAGACGTCGCCCTATTCACTAATTGTTCCATGTGTTGTTGTATCTGCCGAGGGGTCAAAATGGATCACTCTCAGCTCAAATAAGGCCACCGACGAACCGATTGAGCAAATACGCGCTGTAGAAACACTTGCATAACCACAGGAGGATTTGGAAACACAGCCTTGACGATTTGTGCCTCGGTCCCTACTGTTGTTCTGATTTCAGCAAAGAGCTCCGATAAACCGACTTCACTCCTCGGAGGATTAGCATCAGGATTGGGTAGTGTCTCCCATCTAATGATCTGTTTACAATAACACTGTTATTATCAGCAACTTCCACGTACAAGACGTCGTCTTTCCGTTTTGACGACTCCCGAACGTTATTGATGAAAAAGTCATACTGGTTTACATAGACCTGGACACACGAATTGCCGCCGTTGAATTCCAGAAGAGTTTGTGCACAATGCTATACATAATGAGCGTCCACATAGGAGATTTCCTTATTGCTAAACGTACATGCATCATCTTCGGGTCACCTTTGCGGTAACATCTGTCAGATAGATTCAACATCTCCTTCTCGAATTTCTCGCAATATTTCTCAATCGCTTCGCGCGTCTATAGACATTGAATCTCGGTAGGTGAGTGGGAGCTAATGTCGGTTACCTTGTCACCGTTGGGAAGGTCCACTTCCTTAGCGACCATGTTCAGTCGTCGAAGCAAGACAGCGAGTTGACGCCGGCCAGTTCGGCCTTCTTTCCTCGGTTCGTCCAACCGTTGGGTGTCTCCTTTGGAGAATTGATTGTAGAAGTCGATGATATCGTAGGCCGCTTGGGCCCGTTGCCGCTCAATATGTACAGATTCCAACTGTTCGCCTGGAAGAGAATGAGATAATGACGATACAATTTAATACGTGCCGACCGATTCGTATCGCAGTGCTGCTGACTTCGTTCATCTGACTCTCCATGCCGGAGAATGAGTTGCCTACAGTCTGAATGCATCAGTTTCCGAAGGTGGGGCTAGGAATAAGACGTACTTCAAATCCACGGTTCAGATCGGCCATCTTCTTGGAGTATTCGCGTTCAGAGACACGGACGCCCTTCTCCATCTGCTCAGTCTTGGCCTGGACATCCTGCCGAACGGCAATGAGTTTGTCAACGGCCGCCTCAAATGTTCGAATGAACGGCTTCGGATCGAATGCTGTAGCACAAGAGATTGACTTCACAGGCGCAGCAAGATGATGGCGGACGCACGGCCAGAGTCAGCCTTGGACTGAGCGATTAGTTTCTCTGAGATCGAGCCCACAAATTCGGTAACGTCGAACTTCCCCTGCGCTGCCCGTCAGAAGCCGCAATAACACGCAGCAGTGGTTAATTGCCTTGAACACCGCTGGCCGGAGGAACTCGTCGACACTGGGATCGAGCGTCGGGGCGGCGGGCGGTCGCGGCCGCGCCATGAAGAGTGATCGAAAGAGAGATTGATGGGTTACCTTTTTGGGCTCCGCCTCTCATCATGGAAAACTTCAGCGACGCGACCCATCCGCTCAAAGTCATCCTCCAGCTGCACCTCGCCACCGACGCAGCCGCAGCGCAGAACCTGCCCTATGTCCTTGACACGCTATCTCCACAAAGTCTGGCAGCATCTCCGCATATTGCAAAGTGGACCGCAAGAGTAAACTCGCTCATTCATTCAAAAGACGTACATGCACGATGGGCGGGGCTCTGTCTGGCTCATAGAACGTCGATGTTTTCTAGATCAATTATGATTGAGAATGCCCAAAGTTGGCTTGGAGTTGCCTTGCCGAATCTCTCAGTTAGTCTTGAACGATAGTTTCTTGTAGCCAATTGACAATTCATATTTTTTCGTAGCGCAAAGAGACGACCCAAGTGCTAGCGGCCTCCATCAATCTCTGTAGAATCGTCTTCTGCTCAGCGGCGGACGTCCCCGAGTTTCAACGACAAATTTGCACGCCAAACGTACCAAAATTCACTGCTGCATTGCTTGCATTACTCGATGCAGGCGATTGCGATCGCGAGTTGAAGGTATTTATCTTGCTTTCTCTACGAGATACTGATCAAACATTACCTTGCATAGGTCCTTATTCTCAGGACTCTAACCAAAACCGTATCATCCTATCCGAACCTTCATCGAGCCTTCCACACATCACTCTCCGCCCTTTGTCTAAAGTTCCTCGATGGCAATGCACTTACTCCTACACATCCCGACATTGTACAAGCTGCCTCACGTCTGTACGCCGCGCTCCCTGTAACCGGTGGTAAAGTCGGTGCGACCAATCTCTGGAGAAAATGCCTCGATGAGACGCTGACGTTCGGATGGAACGCGCTCGGCTTCCTTCAAAATACGCTGTCGCAGTCTGGTATGCTTCCCCGGTCATGCTCTATACATCAAGCTGAGCTTAACGTAGGGAACAACACGCAGACCGAGCAACCGCACCGTACAATTCCCCTCAGCGTAGACAGATTGAGATGCTGCGTTACCATCATTGACGATCTGTTTGGGTACAACCTTCAGCCTTTTCATTGTCCGGTGCTGACATCTCTTCCTCAGATCAGACATTCAGCGACCGGTACAGATACCCATTGGCCCGCTGGTCGCATTTTGCACTGCGCTACTGACGGTTAGCACTGAGGACCGGAAGGTAACGCCTACTTCATCTCCCCCACTCACAAAACACTCATGCGCACGAAGACGACAGACTATGTCGATCCGACCGCTCGCGTGATAGCCTCATCCCTTGTAGGAGAAGCCAGGCGGGCAGGGTGCAGACTGACAACATCCATTGCCTCCCAGTAAGCTTGTTTTGCTCTCTGCGCGAATCGTGTTCACAACAATTCAAGTACGCGGCATCATCTATCTCCTCATTCTCAACGGCTGGCGTCTTGCCTCATCTACCACCTCGAGCAAACTGACACTTAGTGAGCATTCAGACCGTTGCACGCCTTGCTTCTAATCAATACCCAAAGCTGCAGACGGCTACCGTACCTGGAGGCCTTGGACTCTCTCGTGGTTCACACTCTGCCGTTCCATTCAGATGCGACCTGCAACCGTATCGCTAGAGGAATGATTCCCTTGATCTCTACAATTCTGCCTCTGCAAACGGAGTTAGAGTCTAATGACGCTAACTCACAGGGGAAAAGCAAGCGCAAGAAGAAGAGAGGTGCAGGTTTCGAGGGCGACGAGGTCTTCAAGACGACCCGAAATGTACTATCTCCGACTCGGGAAGATGGGGAGGTTGTCTTGCTGGCATTACACGGTACGTATCTCTTTCTGGTATCAAATTCCTTCCTCACTCGGCCGACAGTGCTGAGAGTCATACTACGGAACCCCAATGTCAGCGCTGCGACCCATTCGATATCATTCCGAGTATTGCTATCCATTCTGCTCTTCCTGCCTCAACGCTCGCCATCGGCAATCTCTCCTGATGTGACTCTCCGCAGCAGGCTCCTTCTTCGTGTTCAAGAATTGGCAACGGAGCTAGCTTCGGGCACTACGAACACCTCGAGCAAGAGTCTTGCCATCGTCCTCAAAGCTACGAGCTCTGTCACCGACGCTCCCGAAGTACTACATTTCTTTCACACCCGTAAAGAGCGCTAATCCGAATTGTAGGCATCGCCACTTGTGTTCGACCTTCTTCTACATCCCCGAGTACCTCCCCTGGTTCGCTCGATGCCTCACGTAGAGACTCTGTCTTTGTTTCACGCCGAGGAAAGTTCTGAAGAAGCGAGCATACGGGAGTCATTGGGGCTTGCCGTGGTTTCTCCTGACTCTGTGATAGCAGAGGTATCACCAGAGACCGCCTTGAATCTTGCGCCATCCGTTCCTGCAGCAACGCTGGTACCGCCAGCACCGAAGCCAACTTTACCGCCTGCCGAGCCGACGCCCATCATTGCGCAACAAAAGCCTGACGTCCCTATGGCTGACGCCCAGCCCACCACGGCCAACCTACCTTCTGCGCCTGCTAAGTCCCAGGCTTTCGTTCCACCTCCGCCTACGCGGACGATGCCAGTCGTGCACCTGGTGCCAGATGAACCTGAAGAGGACGAAGAGATGCCATCCATCGATATGGACTCTGATTCGGACTAGTGATAGTGTGGTCATACTGTATCGAGATGTACATACTCCAGATTGTATCAGCCCAGATTGTTACGCATGCAAGGGAACGTAAATGACATTGACAGTCACTACAGGAATGTAACTGCGTCTATGTACCAGAAAAACGTAACGACAGGTAAGGACTTGTGGCGTGGTCACGTTATCTCTATCACTCTCCTCCCACCACGACAGAGTCAACACTACGTCTTTTCACTACGCATCCCAATCGAATCAGTTCTCTTCGTTGCAAGCAATGGGACCTTTGTAAAGCTATACACAATCGATGACTTATCCGCCCCCCTGCAACATGTCGCGGTTCATTGCGGCTCGTCTACCCGAACAGAATCTGCTGCCTCTCCTCTCGCTGGCTTCTACGGGCTGTCCTCGCCTTTCTCAAGCTGGCTGCAGGACCTGCCCTCTAACGTACGGATGTTTTGCACTGGGCTGCCTTTAGGCAAATTGAGGCGCGCGCTCGCCCTGCCTCAAAATTTCGTGGTACTCTACTCTTTAATTCCGGACCGTCACTTGATTGTCTCTCAGAAACTGGCGTGTCTTTGGAAACGATCTCTTGTGCTGTCTGGCTAATTGCTTCCACCTCTACAAAGAGAACAAGCCCGCCGAATTGAGTTCTCCGCTGAGAGGATGCGCGATATGCTGATCTTTGATGATATCGAGGTTATTGTCTTGCATGCTTGCCTATCCGCGGCACATAACTACCTGACCGGGCTGTTGCCTTGTTTCTCGAGAGGGACAATAGCGTCGTGCCCAAATTAGCGTGGCGCAAGCAAATGGAGGTTTCTTTGGCTGCTGCTCCTTGACTTTGGTTCCGTCTCTGGAAGTCCAACTCTGGAGATATATGGACGGTTCCTGTGTGGTTTCAGATGAGCGAACATCGGGATCGCGCGACACTGTTTCCGGAAACAAGGACAGGCTGTGCTTATTCTTCTAATGTCTCCTTGACCTCCGTTGCTCTGCGTCGGAAAACAATACATGAGAACAAGGCATTGTTTTCTTCCATTATAAAGCCAATGATCTCCCTCAGTGTTTCCTCACTTTTCAGTCCCCACTCCATGTCGACGACAACCATTGACGCCAGGCGCGTACTCACATCATCATGCTAGACCGTCACGACACTTGTGTCTTCAACTTCATTGGAGACCAGGCGCACTATCCACCACCTCCGCCACTCTATTACTCGTCACCACCGTTCTACCCTTTTCCCAGTTCTCCCGAAAAGAAGCAGTGGAACTCTTACAAAGCTTCTTCCCCGGTGAATTTTTTCTTGTACCCACAAACTCCAACTCCTTGTCAAACTCCACCTCCACCTCCACGTTCGCCTCCATCACCACCACCGGTTTACAGCGCGTCTTATAATTGCTACCACCAGTGTGACTTCCGCGGGTCCCATCGGGAACCGACTCGCAGAAGCCGGTCGGCGCCATATCACTCTCCAAAGCCACACAAACTATACGACTTCTCCGGTGTACCCTCCAAGGCGCGCGAGGGCGCTGGACAGGTCCTAGAGATCGCGCCCAACGCCGAGGTCGTTGTATCCGAGGGAGGATATAGCTGGATTTTTGTAGCATCAGCGGTAGACCCTAAAAAGGGCGTTACGCTGCTCGATCTGCATCTTGCTCTGCACCAACCGATATCTCAGGAAGAATACGACGATATGGACTATGCCACTCAACAGGCAGTGGGTGTAGCTTATAGGGATAGAACCAACACGAAAGGTGGGGTTCCCGGTGAGGGAGTCAAGAAGGTGGACCTTCTTATGGGAGCGACGCTGTTCGAGGGGATCAGATGCAGGGGCTATGGCTATGAGCTCTGCCTCCTGAAGCAGTAGCTGCTGGAGTGGCAATACTTCAAGATCATGTAGATCACGATTTAACGAACGATACTATCTCTTTACGTGCTGTGACAATAACGAGACTTACCTAATGACCTTATGTGGCGTACTCTATAATGATTCGATTTTGCATGAGTCAGCGAGGCTGTGCACTTCCATTTCATTCTCCGCTTTTGGTGATGAAATTTTGCTTGAGAGGTCTTAAACCACGACCACCACAACCCAACACCACACCCACACACCGCTTCACTGCCAATAAACACTATGGCAAAATCCCTTCGATCCAAGGTGAAGCGCGATTTCCGCTCGAAAAAACGGGAAACTGGAATCTACGCAGCAACAGAGGCTGCTCGTCTAAACCGACTCAATGCCAAGCTGGCTTCCGTCATGACGAAGGACAAGGATGGAGACGAGGAGATTGTGGCCGAGGAAGAGCCAGGTTGGTCACCTTCTTGGTTTGCCACTTTTGGTCTTCTGGATGCGATGGACATCACCCCGGAATCATTGGGCGAGTGGGCGGGCCCGGTCGTGCCCCTCCAGACCCTGCCCACCCGTCCCACCAAGAGGGCACACAGGAAGCGCAGTAGGAGCAGGCGCTTGGTGCCCAAGTGTTGATGATCCCATTCGATTCCATCCTGTGTTTTCGAATGACGATCATTGACCACTTTTTTTTATACAGCGCCTCAGGACTCTATAGCGGATGGTTCAAAACCTGAAGGTACGATCATTCACCATAACCCTTCCCAACCTTTTCACCCATCATATCTTTCTATGTTCAGACTCTATGGACGTCGAAGCCTCAGATGCTCAGTCCAAACGCATATCAACACATGGCCCTCGTGGTACTCGTCGTGAGGAGTGGCGGCTGTCGAAGGGTCTCACAGCGCGGCCAAAGTCGAAGGGGATGAACAGGCAAGGCGGCATAGCAGCCGCACGGAAGTCGGGGCGCTCGAAGCGGAGACGATAGGGATTTGACTGCTGCATGTGTATACCTTACATAGTTCGACTTATTCATGATTTCTTCTGGTTACTTTCGTGTGATTCCGTGGAGATGTTACAGTGCTTTTTGACACACAGGCCTACTGTACATACAACAAGAATCAAAATGAATCTTCCGGTCTCAACCGACAAAATGACTGTGGAAGACTCTCACCTGCGACGGGTTAGATGGATCACACCATAATCAGCGCCACAACAACGTACGGGTATTGGTCCAAAAACGACTTGGGCTCCTCAATTCTCACGTGGGCCGCAAGAGGATGTGTTGGTGTTTTGGGCGCAGAAACCGTAACAGCGAAAGGAGCACGATGACCCGGTTGCGCATCGTGGACGATTGGGAGTCCAGAGAATGATTGCCGGTAAACGTCCTGCGTGCTAAACACCAGCAGGCGCATGACAGCACGTCCGGATGCGATGGAACTGGAGGATATTTTGAGTACCAAAATTTCCGGAGCAGATTTCAAGAGACTTACGAGATGAGAGCAGCCGGTACGGTAGCGATACTAGGGTGAAATTTCAGCAGAAGGAGACAATGAATGACATGGACCGGACATACACATTCATGGGGGCTGATAAGGAGATTGGATCAGCTTGCATTCGACAGCGAGGCATTCGAGCTTACTGTTCAGGTTGAGAAGGTTTAGCACCTGATACGTAGAATCAGTCACTGAATAATGCAAGAGGCAGAAGAAAGGGTTACACGTACAGCCGGAACAGAGTTAGCGGAGACCGTCACTACGAAGTACACCAATCCATCAACAAAAAGGAGTTTCCACAAGTCCGTCCGGGCAGTGTGTTTCTTCGTCAGCGCCAGAGTCGTAAATAGCAGTATCGTCGCATCGAAGGCCATCGCTGGAGGAGAAATCAAGATTATGACAGGTGCGGGATCCCCGAATTGCTCAAGAGGAAAGACGTACTGAGGAAGAAAGTTGCATTTAAGATTGATGGACTAGCTTGTACCACGATGCATGCTTCTGCGGTGTCGTCCCAGGCCGCGTGAACAATGAACATCGTGCGATAGAGCCACACCCAATGCCCAAGACAGAATATGCCGAGAGGGATCAAGACAGAGCGTTTGCGTTCCCAGAGAGCAATGCTGTTGCACTCGGCATCATTGACTTGTATAGTTACAGTATAGACACGGAAACTCACGTTCGAAGCATTAGAGAAGTCGAAGAGGCAAGTATCGTCATGTTGCCGGCCCACTGGATTGTCGCGCAATGTTCAGATATACTCAGAGAAGGGCAATGCTGGAGCTTACGGAGTTGAACGTGTAGAGTGCCTGGAATGCATAGTTGAAGTTAGACCATGAGATGGAGCGAGTATAGGGTTTAACACGTACACCACAGTTAATCTAAGCGCAAGGTGAGTATTCGACTAGAGCGATGAAGGAGGCCGCGTACCTTCGTTGTTACCGAAAGCGAGACAATTCTATGGAAGATTGGCAATGGAAAAGCCTAGTGGCATGACCACTCACAAGCCAATGAAGGCTAAGACGATGCAATATCGTGACAGAAAGAAGAACGCTGCAACATCGTTAGCGTCTGCAAATAGAGGATACGCTGAACTCAACTCTACTCAAGGTGTCAACCGCCGACCTGTACGAGGTGCACAAAAACTTACCAATGGCCATTTGAACTTGCGTTCACCGGTCAAAAGCGACCATTCGAATTCACACGTCGACAAAACCTCCCAAACACAAACACCCAGGAGAACGAACATCATGCGCTCGAAGATAGCTATGTATGACATAGATCAATCATTCAACTTCGCGAGAGAGTTAGGCGTATACCTACCATAGTCTCGCTGTACCTCCTCTGGACTTGACCAATTCAGCATGCTAGACGATACTTTAGCGTTGATTCGATGGACGGAAAGGCAAGACGCGACGGAATCCGCAAGATGACACTCGCCGTTTAAAAAGGGGATACACCGAGTGGTAGCCGAGGTACAACTGCTTCTGAGGCGGTCATCCAAGAAGGAAGGACTAAGCCTAATTGAGTCCATCGCAAAGCACATACATGCGAGTATCCGGATTCCAAGTGTAGATGGCTTATTTTGAGATTACCGTTTCCAGAATGACACGAGAAGAGGTAGTCTTGACAGTTGCTCGACAACGCTTCACGTAAATCACACATGTATAGGACGAAATGTTCAAGACCGCATTAGTATTGAATACAGTAGAATCTCCGCGACATTGGACTGTGAGCTGAAAATGTGCTCAGAACGTGGTCGGGCTTTCGGGGAAGGACTCACCAGGCATCGTACAATCAGCGATCACGCCAGCGGAAGAGGACGCATTGACGAGGTAGCGGAGCAAGAGTAGTAGTAATATTAGATACCATCGGAGTAGAACAAAGTTCTGAATAAGCGGAGATTGCCGTGTGAAGCCGAACAAGAACGCTCGACGCCACAGTAGCTCGAGCTACGAAGCACTGTCAAAGACGTATGTATGCCCTTGGAAACGGCGTCCAAGGTAGAACCTAGCGGCGGTACAGCGCCACGGCTATGAGTCTTGTGGAGAGAGCTGTTGAGCGTTCAACACGTCCAGTATTTCGCGGGCGCGAAGTTTCTTGATGTCTGGCTTGGGCGCCTCTGAAGTCTCTTCTGTGGCGACGCTTGGCTCGGCGAGATGCGTCTCGCACGTTTTCACCAAGTGCTGGAGTCAAGATCAGTCTTCCATACGACTAAGAGTCTGGGATTCAACTTGCCTCTCTCACGCCGCCCTGGACATTGGAAAGATACTTCAGAACCAGCGGCATGTGAGCATCTGGGATCTAAGTAAGATAGTGGTAAGCAGATGTCGCGTCGTTGGGAGTGAGAAGGAAACTGACATTCTCACTCGACCAGACGTTTCGCATGATCCAGTTCTGTCTTGCCTTTTGGAATCTCCACCGCTTTGGGTGTCGAAATTGGGTAAATGCATAGCTCAGCGCTATGAGATTGATTGTCAGAGATTGATGGAGTCCAAAAGCGCATTTCAGCATGCCTTTCTGCGACTGCTCCGTCAGCGACGCGTCGTCTGAGGGATCCAGGAAGCCCGTTTTGTTTTTGTGTTTTTTCTTCTTGACTGGGGCGTCGGCGGTGTCCGAGCCGGCTGGAGGTTCCTCTGCTAAAGCTGCATCTCGTTTGCGTTTCTTGGATTTTTTCTGCGCCGGTTCCGCAGCCGGTGTTTCCTCTTCTGCCGCTTCGGGTTTCTTCTCTTTGGCTCGCTTCGTTCTTTTTGTAGGTTCGTCGGCGGCCATGATGGTCGAAGGACCGTTTTCCACGTGGCCGCTCGATTATCAGCTGAGGGTAATAGTATGTAAGCAATAACCCCCTCGACAACACCTCTACCCCGCCTCTACCATGGGCCTCTCAATCTCGTCGCTGTTCACCTCTTTGTCGTCGCTGGTGCGCTGGAGCAAAGACCAGGATGTCCGGATACTCATGCTCGGTCTCGACTCGGCTGGAAAGGTCGGTTACGCGTCGAATGACGGCGCCTGCCCGTTGCTCACAGCCTTCTAGACGACCATACTATACCGACTGCAGGTAACCAGACTATTCCCGACGTATGACTCCGTCTGAAGGAACTCTCTCAGATTGGCGAGGTCGTTTCTACAATACCCAGTGCGTGTCTCAACTACTTACTTGCCCTGTGATCCGAACGAGCATCTTGCAGCCATTGGATTCAACGTGGAAACTGTTCAAGTAATTCTACACTCTGGGGAACACTTGACGTCTCAATTAACCTGCCTGTCAGTACAAGAACATCAAATTCCAGGTTTGGGACTTGGGCGGACAGTCAAGCATAAGGTAGACGCAACACCGACCTACCCCCTCAATCGCCTCCCTTGCTCAACATTCATTTCTCCTAGACCATATTGGCGGTGCTACTTCCCAAACACTTCCGCCATCATCTATGTTATCGACTCGTCGGATCATTCACGCCTTACAACATCACGGACTGAACTGCTCACTATGTTATCAGAGGAGGAGCTGAAAGGCGTGCCGTTATTGGTATTTTGTAACAAGCAGGACGTGGACGGTGCACTGAAGCCAGAGGACGTTAGCGAACAGCTGGGTCTGGCCGGTGGGGAAAAGTCGCGACCGTGGAGCGTGCGCGGCAGTTGTGCAACGAAAGGGGAGGGTTTGGAGGATGGTTTAGATTGGTGCGTGATCTCTCAGACATCTGTTCTCGTGCTTACAACGGACGTTCTGGCAGGCTAGTAAATGCTATCCAAAAGAAATGATGTATTATCCTCTCTACTTCTTCTGTGCTCTGGGACATCAGTATCATAATCTCACATTAGTCTATTGCTTCTAAAGCTTGCGAACTTGCGACGAGGAGAACCCCAGCTCTCCAAGGACTCCTGATACCATCCCTTGCGAGTAGTTGCGTCCATATGGCCCTGCGATGGCTGTTATCATGCTATATGACAATCAGTCTTTTCTTGGACGAAACAAGATGTGGCTGGAACACACGGCTCAGGACCACAGACTAGAAACAAGATCCTCCTCTCTGGCGCCGGGGTCGAAGTGGACCTGAATAATCTTTGCCACCAGGACATTGACATGCCGATGCTCTCCTCGATCGCGTCCCTATTGATACGGCCGACCCGAAGTGGGGCGTCGACAGGCGCTGTCTCGTTTGGAGGCAGGGAGTCTACGAACAGCTTGACGCGGAAGTTGGCCTGGCTTTGATCGAGCATGGGTTGAAGGATACTTTTTGGTGGCAATTCGGCGGGGGATTTAGACGAATGTAATAGCGTAAAACGCGTCGTTGGAGACTGGTTTTGCGAAACAACAGAGTGAAATAACTGATAGAACGGTGTAATGCCCGTGCCACCGGAAATCTATCAGTGCATTCAGGCGCGCAAGTCGGCAATGCAACATACGAATGATCCCATACCATTATGACCTCGTCCCAGCTACCGTCCTGCCACAGCCAGGTCTGCAGAGGGCCGCGTAGCTCGACCTGTTCGCCGACGCGTTTTGAATGCAGCCAGCGCCCGACTTCGCCATTTGGGTACCGCTTTATCCAAAATTTCATATGCCCGTTTTCATCTATGCCTTCAAGCGGAGTGTACGGACGTTCGACTTGTATGTCATCATCCTTGATGAACACCGACCAGATTGCTTGAGTCTGCGAGACTAGTTTGGGAGGCACCGCGAGAGTGATGAGGCGCGTCTCTGCGTCGCAGACCTCGGTGCTGATCACAGTTGAAGGTGTGAAGTGTGAGGGCGCCAATGGTCGCTCGCTAGACGTAGGAGCGGCTTTGGTTGGTGAAGGATAGAAGAAGTAGAACGAAGTCCCGCCAACAGCACCGACGGCGGCGGCGACACGTAGATATTGTCGTGATCGTAGCATGTCAAGTTAGGAAATTGCCGCCATTTGCCTCCGATCGTCCGTCACCGTTCACAAATTGACAACTTCACAAGCGCTTTGCACGCACAAGTCGAACAAATATATAACACGAACTGTAGATACATACAGGAAGATAAAGCATTTGACACGTACGGCTAAATGAGAAAACAGCATTATATAACTATGCGACATTGTCAGTCTTTTGGAAACCAGTATACTTGTATAGGATGTACGTGAAGACTCCTTGAATAAGTTAGTAGCAATACACATTGTCCGATATAAGAATAACGAGGGATCACGGACGCCAGACTGAGCCGCGGACAGGGGTCGCACTCGCCCTTGGCCGCGAAACAGGCGGCTTCGACGGCGAAGTTGAAGGAGAAAGGAACGGTATATCTGGCTCGGCGCGTCGGAGGAACTGTAGTGGCGTAAGCGGCGAGCCCTTGCTAGACGACGGGGACGACTTCATGGACTCAGGACTACGCCCTTGAGAAGGAGTGGAGATCGAGAATGAGGGCAAGTAGGGGCTCTTCGGCTCAGGCGTACGAGGCGGATGTGGCGGCGTCTCAGCTGTGTCCTCTTCCATCAACGTCGCGGCACTGATCCACCGTTCTTCCCTCGTTCCAATCTGCGGTGAATCCGGCAAAATGCGGAAGCTGTCCGCAAAATGACCGCGGATGAATCTGGAAGTCATGACCATCAGTGACTATGCACAATAACTGTGCGGAAGGAGCGGCTTACTTGGATAGCTCCTGCCAACCACCGCCGACTCTGACCATGACTGTCTGCGACCGTAATATCCGACAAAAGCATAACCTGGGATCCTGGTCTCCAATCCAGTATTTCCCACTTTGGTCCTTCCAACTTCCTGACACACCCTCGATGTTGATACCCACAGGAAGATTGTTGACGACATCTCCAACTGCAACATCAAGTTTGCTTTTCGGGTTGGCGACGTAGGTTTTGCGGGGGACGATTGGTTTTCTGGGTGGAGATCGAGGCGATATCGTGAAGGATGTCCTCGGGGCACGGGACCAGGATGACGCGGAAGTAGATGGTCTCGAGCTCGCCATATTCGAGACAGAAGATATCTCGGATATGCTGGGAGATGCTGCACCACGACGAGAGATGGGCGTTTGCGTTCGGGCTTGTGTCGGCGGTCCGGACGTTCGACGAGTTGGTGTTGCGTGCGGAGTGAGACTTGTGGTACGTTGGCGAGACGCAAAGGTGGTACCAAACAATCCCATGGGGCCAGATGTTGAGCGAGTGGAAGCCGTCGACATTTGACTGGAAGACCGATCGTTCGAGCCAGATATCGCACGCCGAGAAGTTGGCGGTACAGCAAGGCCACCCCTCGATCTTGAAGAGATGGACAGATTTGCGTAGCTGCCAGTTTTCTTCGCTGGGGGCTTGGCGGCAGCACCTATCGAAGAAAGGCGACTGCTTCGGCCAGAGCTGGAGAGAGAGCCGACAACACTACTGGGGCGTGACCTGCGTCCACTCATACGATCAGTTGCCATCTCTCTGAGCTCATCCCAAGTCTGTAGAATGCGCTGATGCTCTTCAATTGCACGTCGATCATCAGAAACAGAGAGGAATGCAGTCTGCAAGTTTTCCATGGCAACCTTCATGAATGCGAGACGACCCTTGAGTTGATCTTCGGCAGATGCTTTGCCCAGTGGTCGGTAGGTAGACGAAAGCGGGCCAGCGGGCAATGCGGGATAGCTATCGATGTGCTCCAGCAAGTCGCTGAGAGAGGCATCGCACGCGACGATGGCTTGCGTCAGGTTCACGAGCATTCGAATGCGGTCCATCAGATCAACGGAGACATCGATCTCGTGTTTGAGCGAGTCCAGCTCTACCTGGACTGACTGGTCGTCAATAGAGGGTGGCAAATGTGCAACGTCCTCGCAAATGGAGACAAACTTCTCGTTGATCTTCTCAAGTTCTTCCTCGGTGGGCAAGGAAGAGGATGACGAGGAGGGTCGAGATATGGAGGACAAGCTCAAAGATCGAAGGCGCTTCCGCAAGTTGAGAATGCGGACTTGCAGGTCAATCACTTCCTGGGACTTCGGCTGATGGGACTCGCTAGCGTCACGCTTGAGACCGAAGACATCTTCAAGAAGGTCAGATGGAAACCCTGATGATATTGAAAACCAGAAGGCTCACCTTGCGTAGATTCGGGGAAGGCAAATAGAGACATAGGTGGTGCCTGTGCAGCTGCTTGAAGTTTGGCCTGTAAGTCGCTGGCAAGACGATCAGCCTGTGTTTGACGTTCCGCGGCCAGTTCCTGTTCCGCGTGCAGCAGCTTGAGCTCCATATCCCGCCTCTGCTGGTCGAGAACATTTCGTTCCTTCCGTTCGTCTAACCGCTTTGCAGCCTCGGCAGCAAGCCGCTCCTCCTCTAACTGTCTCTCCCTCTCTGCTTGAATCAACTGTTCCCTCTCCAGACGGGCTCGTTCTTCCTCTGCATGCTCGAGCTTCAACTTCATCTCCTGCCTCTCCCGTTCCAAAGCCTCCCGATCCTGTTGCTCGCTCAAACGTCTAACTTCCTGAGCAGCGATGCGCTCCTCCTCGAGCCTCCTCTCCTTTTCTTCTTGCATCAATCGCTCCTTCTCTAGACGCGCCCGTTCCTCTTCAGCGTGCTTTAGCTTGAGTTCCATCGCCAGCCTATCCTGCTCCAGTGCCTCGCGCTCTTGTTGCTCCTTCAAACGCTTAGCATTTTCAGCAGCGACACGAGCTTCTTCGAGTCTTCTCTCTTCCTCTTCTTGCAACAAACGATCCTTCTCTAGGCGTGCCCGTTCCGCTGCTTCCGCCTCTAATCGGGCCCGCTCCACTTCGAGTCGCTCCTCCTCTGCCTTCTTCGCTTCCAGCGCACGCAGGCGTTCCTGCTCTTCTTCCTCCAGTCGTGCTCTCTCAGCCGCTTCCGCTGCAAGGCGTTCCTGCTCTGCTTTCACACGCTCCTCCTCGGCGAGTCGCACTGCTTCTAGTCTAGTTGCCTCAACGACCTGAGCATCTGCGACTGTAGTCCGGAACGCCTGAACCTGTTCATCCCAACCTTTCAAGCGAAGCTCCGCGTCACTAAGCCTTCGCTTCCGCGCCAGAAATAAGACTTCGTGCACGGCAGGGTCATTGACACCAGGCGCAGTGCTCATGTTCCTGAGCAAGTCACGAGCAGGAGACAGGGCACGGGAGAATGACTGTCGAGAGCTTTGGGAAAGCTCGTCAATTTGACCGAGCAAGCTAGTGAGAGCGGCGTGTACGTCCTCCTCCCGGGCAATGTTCTGTTGAGCAGACTTCAGGCTAGCGAGCTTCTGGGATGCGACGGTGATGTCCGTTAGGGATATGGATATGGCCGCATCAACGTCTTTGGCAAGTCTCGCGAGTTGAAGATGGTGTGCCTTCTGTTCTAGACCGCGTAAATCACCATTGAGCCTGATGGAAAAGTCGTTGCAGTCGTGCCGTACGGCATCATCCAGAGAGCGTAGATTGATTGGGAGAGTAACGGAAGTGGGCTCATCGTCGAGGTCAGTGTGCGAGGTCTCCGTACTTCGGGCAAGGAACTGAATACGCTTGGGAATGGCGTCAATGAAGACCCCGACTTCAGCGCGTAATTTGTCCGATGATTCTGTAAGCTTCGCCTGAGCGCTTGAGAACGCGACCGCTTCTAACTGATCCTCCAAATAGTTCTCGGCAGTAGCATCGTATTGCATCTTCAGGTCCTCGATTTCGACCCTCCACAAATTGGCTTCATCACGGAGAGTCTCCATCATAGCTGTTTGCGCTTTGACGGACGCAAGAAGACCAACCCCTCTGCGCGCACGTGCCAATAGGTCTTCCAGCTCGCGAGATGACTTCTGGAGACTGGCTGCAAGCTCTACCTCCAGTGTAAGCGACAGCGTGTGCAGTGGTTTCGCGATGTCTCCTGAACGACTGGCAATCAATTCGTCGACCTGGCGTTGGAAATCTACATCGACAGGGAGAGGGGGGAGCGGGACTGTGGGAGGACTCTCTGGAGTTGGGGGCGCACCAGTGTGACTGGTTGTTCGTCGCCATCGTGACTTGGACATGGATGCATCCAATTCGCGAACAACGGCTTGTACACGCCTGTTTCTGTCCTCCATGACAGACTTCAAGCGTCTCGCCTCTCGCAGACGATCGATACGAGCTAACGACTCGGATCGTAATGCCCCAGCCTTCTCTTGTTGAGCCTTGAGCCTTTCCATCGTGACAATTCCCTGTTGTTTGAAGTGTTGATCAACGCCATTGGCGTTAAGCCGCAACAGAGCTGCCGGAAACGCTTTCAACGTTTTATCGGTCGCCGCATTCAGCGTATCCAGCTGCTGAACGACAGTGGGCATAAGAGCAAGGAAGACTGAGTGAGCGGTTGGATCAAGGCAAGCATCAGAGTGTAGATTGGGAGGCGATCCGTCACCGTCATCCGCGTGAACACCGAACTCTAAACGCTGTATGATATCCTGGTACTGAGATGTGAAGTCGTTGGCAGACTGCGTCGCCGTTTCAAATGTCCTGACGGCGTCAAGCGAGAGACGATACTCAGCCGCCGCGGTTTCAGCCGTCTTGAGAATAGCTAGAGCGGAAGTGATTTCCGTGGAGAGGGACTGCACCAAAGCTGCGTTGAATGAGGCCTGCTCGGGAAAGAGTGGATGCGTTGGGCATGGGAATGAAGATCCTCGCGAGGTGGGATCACCACGAAGAGCCAAGCGCTTGCGTAGCGTTTCCGCACGAGAAGTGAAGGATGCGCTCAAACGGGAAGTGGGATGCTGAGAGCTGGCGGCGTCGATGTCCGAGAGAAGAGTATTGGCCGCTGCCTGATCCTTGATAGTCTCCACATACGTTTCATCAGCTCTGTGAACTCATGAACAAAATGTGCCGTAAGATGATCATAGTAGAGCATACTTTCTCCATTGCATGACCACATTCATGACGAACTTGCCGATGTGCTCAAGCTGGGCGATGCCCATCTCCTCCAGTTTATCCTGTTCATCGAGTAAGATTTCGGGCACCGGCTTGCGGCTGTTGTCGATGAGTTTGTCGAGAATCTTGCCTGCAGTTGCTATGCTCCCATGTCGCAGGGCTGCTACACGGCCCGCAAACTGGGCAGAATCTCTGGAGAGCAGCTCAGCTTGCGTGAATCTTGCGGTACGCGAAAAGCCGGGAGACAGGAGTGCCGACTCGGACGCGACTGACGCGAGTGAAGCAGCGGACCCTCTGCGGCGGACAGTCGGATTGTAGGGAGAGGACACGGGTGGCGACGCCGACGCGTTCTCGTAAACAGACGGAGACCAGCGGGCACGGGTAGCAAGAAAGGACTTGAGATCGGCAATGAGCTGCCTGCGATCCACCCAAGAAGCTATCCTGTTCTCCTCCCATGTCAGCCTGACTCCCAATAAATCCAAATTCTCGGATCGATCTCGCAATAGATGAAGCAATTTATCGAGCTCGTAGATGGTCGTCAGTGTGATCTCTATCAAGTCTGTATCCTCTGGGGACAGAGTCCGTTGCGTGGCAGCTGGCAGAGATGGTATGAGCGAAAGTAAAGCATTTGACGGGATGGCGAACGCACCTCTGGTCGTTTTACGCAACTTCTTCAGTTCACCAGTGTCAAATATCTCAGTTTCCTTCTCGATGATTTCGTGTTCTGCAAGCCACTGCTTCAGCTTTTCTCTGGAAGGAAGGCCGGGTATTTCTTCCGCGGACGTTTCCAGCGCCTCGATGCCAACAAAGACCTCGATCGGAGGAAGTTTTTCCAAGAACTGTAAGGATAGTTGAGGCAAGCTGACACTGATGTCAGAAAGATAGGCCGCACCTTGATTTTCTCCTCAATCCAGGCCTTTCTCTCGATGAATGTTTGAAGCTCGATGACTTCATGGGACTCTAAGGCTTCCCCGTCGGATGGAGAAGTAGGTTGTTTCGTGGGGGACATGAGGGCATCGGTAGGGGCGTGTTGCAGTGCGTCCTGTCCCTCCCGTGCGACGACCGTGCCAGACGACTCGCCAGGTGAAATGACAATGGCGGACAGTGCAGTATCCATTGGGTTGTACGGAGCAAAGGCAAACGAGAGGGACGTGGCGCCGTTTAATAAGGAGCTATTCGAATGGGGGGCATAATCTGGAAGAGATACGGGGAACAAGACGACTCAATCCAGACGTGAGGAGGACATGTGTAACAGAGTAAGATGAACGAGGACTTTCCCACGTGGGCGATGCGCTAACATAACAACACGATTTCCATCCAAACCCCCGGTAGACGCTCACCATGATTCGTTCCATTGCGGTTCAGACTAAATAACCTCTCAAAGACTCAGATGACGCGATTGCAGCTTTACATCGCACAGAAGTAGAGTCTTTTCTCTATCCAATCATGTCCGTGACTCCGTGCACCTCGTCGAACATCTAGCGCAATAGTGCCTCATTCTCAACCCAGCCAGCGCCGAAGAACAGCGTACATAAGACCTGGGCTGTGTATAGAGTTGCACTCAATTGAGTATCGTGATGGTTTGAGCCTGGGTCAGTATCAAGCAGAGAGACCTGAGGGCTCCGGCACTTACAGCGGAAAAGCATCAATTGAACCAAGCACTGATTGAACTAAGCACTGAATACCATGGCACTGATACTTTTTTTCCAGGTAAGCATCAGATCTTGAAGAACCCCTCGTTCAGACTAGAACATAAGGGTCGACGCCGACTTCATCGTCGGGCTGACTGAGCGCCCCATCAAAGACATTCAGATGTAGAGCGTATGCGACAGATCAGACGGGAAGTAGTGAGACTGCACGGCGGCGCAAGAGGCCGAGAGCCAGACAGAATGTCAGACGCCACGAAGGACAGTTAGGATCCTAGACAGCTTTGTTGTATGGATATCCTTGCTAGATCACTTGGCAACCGTCTTTAGAGCTTGCTCCTAGGTTCATGTTACCGTCAGCGATGTCTCTCTTGCAAACGGATTCCCAAACTTCTCCACGAGTTTCCGCTTGTTCTCCTCTGCCTTCTTCCACAGCACGTCGACACGTGGATCATTAGCAGTCCACTGCTGTCTATCCAAGAACACAGGGCGGAAACGTCGTGGGGGCTCTTCATCATCCTCATCACCCACCTCATCCTCTTCATCATCATCACCTTCTTCTTGCTCGACGAACACCCGTTGCCGAACAGGCGATTCCTCCGTGATCATCCTTGGAGTTCTCCGTGGCGTCGTTGAGGTGAAGAGTGGGCGACTGAGTGCACTCGGACCAGGCCTGCTGGTAGCGGTGCGGTTCTTTGTCGGCGTCTCGTAAATGCTCCTGTCCAGTGACACGGTATCGAAGAGAGGTTTAGATGTAGGCCGTTTCTTCGAGGGCGTATCCTCGACGGACAAGACCTCTAGTATCTTCTTCGCGGGGGATGCCAACTCGAGTTTGGCCTTCTTAGAGGGGCTCCTCAACAAGAGCTCATCATCATTGTCAGTGCCCAAGTCAGGTGAAGGCGGCGCCTTGCGTTTGTCACCCGTCGGCGGGACACGCTTAGTCGGGGTTTTGGACGGAGAAATAGGAATCTGAGACGGGGGTTTGATCGGGGATTTGGAAGGTGAGGCAGGTGGTTTCGATGGCGATTGTTTGGTAGGTGGTACACGATTCGGTGTCTTGGAAGGTGATATGCGGACTGTTCTCGGTGTACCAGGCAAAGCTGTAGCTGGCGTAGTCGGCATCCCTGCCTGTACATGTGCAGCGATGGACTGGGCTTTCCTGTCAAGGATGTCCAGAACGCGTTTGCATCGCTCGGGAGAGACCTGTTCGTTGGCTACGAGGGTGTCCCAATCGACGACAGCTTTGGACTATGATCTATGAGCCTGAAGTTTGAACTAAGTGAAGGTCATGAGGTTACCTTGAAGAGTCTACAGACCCAGTAGAATATAGCCACTCTAACGTGCTTGGCCGTCGCGTCCTTAACCTCCAGGAGCGAGAGCGCCCTGTCTTCCGTGAAATTCATCGCCTTGTCCAAGTTCGTCGCAATCTTCGTGAGCTTGTACTGAGTAATGAGACCAGTATAGTATCCTCCTGTGTTGGAGCGCGTTCTGCGAGGCGGCTCTGCGTCCTTGATCGCTTCCTTTATCGTTTCGACAGCTCTGTTGAAAATGGCTTTGCTTTGGCACGCAGCTCCCATTGCTGTCTCGTAAGACACGTCAGAGTTCTGTAGCCTAATCAAGTTTAAGCATGCATAATCTTTACGGCCGACGAAGCTTACCGTTCCGAGGCGATGTACGCGCAGAAAGCGGGGAGATGTGCGCTCAAGCCTGTGAGATCAAAGCCAGAGCCCAGGCCGGTCCTCTGGCGCGCTAGACCGAGTATTGCCTGGGCATGCTTCAGTGTTTCGGGTCTGTTGCAAAGCCTCCTCAGCACTGGATCCGACATGAAGGGCAACGGTACTGGATAGGTCGTTGTGGTCGTGGTGAGCGTTGCAGGACCCTGAAGTTGCCTTTTCTGGATCACGCGTTTTACCCCGGCCTCCAAGGCCGCGGCAGGCTTCGACTGCTTACTGTGCCAGTGGCCGAGCACACAAAAGACTGTAAATAAAGCAAAAGGTCGTACATGTACTGACGCATACGTATACACAGAAACGTGAGATATGAAAAGTCACAGGGACGGTAACATATTATAGTGTTATTGAATAGCTGTTAATCAGCGATGGATGAGCGCAGGCTGGAAAAGTAGACATAAGAGCTTGCCATCAATGCGGACCGGTAGAAGTGAAACGAAAAAGCTGCTTCAGAAACTTGAATTAAAAGACCGAGCGCTATAAAAGAGTGATCTTGATGAGAGCTTGAACTATACAAGTGTGATTCAAGTCGAGCAATCACCTGGGAAAATCACACTATTTCATCTGTTCTCCGGCGCAACATATCTCCACTTGGAACAACAACCACGGCTGTGGACTCGACAGGTCTCAAAGCCATGCGCCGCATGACGAAGTTCCGCATACCGTCCTCCTTTTCTTGTTCTACAGCAATCTACAAAATCATATGCATGTCAACGAATGGTCAGGCGGCCAGAGTCAAGCGATATACCAGGATCAGACGCCGAAGGTTGTAGACATCCGCCTGACAGTTTCGAATGCGAACGGACAGATGCTTGAGTCGTAGGATGTGGGCACGCCAGCTGTCTCTGAGGTACAACGCCGCCAGATAGTCTCGCTGGAGAGCGCATGCATAGACCTTGAGACTGGTCAAGAATGAGTCAGATGATGCAGTTGTTCATGAGGAAAGGCATGCTTACTCGAATAACATCAGCTCGAACCTATCGCGTTGCAAGGCGTTGAGTGTCAGCGACCCCGCAAGAACTCCGTCTACTTCCTTGAGCGAGCTATCGAGTCTCTCCATACACGCCGCGGGGTGGAGAGGCGGGAGAAAAGGGTAAAGCATAGTCGCGATACGACCTAGCATGAAGAGTGGAACCAGGGCCATAATGGCCCGAGAAAGAGATGAGGATGAAAATGCTGTTAGGACGAGACCAGCAAGCACGTCGAGCTCCATCGCTTCAACGCCAACCAGGATTACAAAAGCCCACTTACTTGAAGGACCAAAAGACTGTTATATTCTTCGGCGAGAAGAAGACAATTATGGATAAGAACAGCAGCGCGGGGTCTGCAGGTCCATTCCTAGATGTGGAAGAGGTCCTATGACACTGTGCTTTGTTCTCAGAGTGGCGACGAGAGCCGAGTACTGGTTAAAAAGCTGTGTTTCGAATCCCGCGTGTTGACATATAGGCGACAATGAGGACGGGCAGGAAACTGAAGCGATGGTGAATTACACGATGCTCTCAAACAAGGATGGAAAGCCGCGCGGTTCTCGGGCATGTTGAGAGGTCAGCTGGTGGCAAACGGAAGATAGCCTCGACAGCAGAACACCGCGCCACCCAGTAAGATCGCTAAGCGTTGATTTGTGCAAGGGTTTTGCGGGCAGCGACGCAACGCTGCGTGCGTAAACATCACGACGGAATCTACTGAGGAGTTGACGTCGTTACTATTCAGGCAGGATCTAGCGACCACAAACCTAAAGTTGTGCCCGTACCGAATGACGACTAGCTATCACTGGAACACAACAATAAATGTGCTGATTGTCACTTGAGTGACACGTCGCCGCCTCGACCGACTATTCACCGAGAAGCGCAGCTGATAGACCAGACACTAATGGGCATTCATTGAGGAGCTGTGCAGGCCATGAACGTTTCAAAGTCGTGGCGTGAAAATAGAAGACTTAGCAAGAAGTGTTTCATCGGTAGACATGGAGTCAGAGGCTCTTCAGAAGCGAAAGCATTGACGGTATGTATCGCCTTTGGCCCTGGCGCTAGTACCGGAGAAGCCTTTGGGCAGATGGGATGCTTCTCTCCAATCCAGCAATTATAACTCTGTAGGCAATGCTGTCGTAGCTGATCCGTTCAGAGATACGTCACAGAGAAGTGCTGATCTAGGTGACTGAGGACGGGGATGTCAAAGAGTTCCTGGCACGTTGATGATTGCACCCGAGTCGAGCAAAGACTGAAGTAGAGGTTTGAGTTAGATCTCACTTGCGAGATGCCGCACACAGTGAGATTTCGAGATCTGGAGGGTGACAGTGATATAGACCGATAGCAAGAGTCAGAGATAGCCTCCTTCTGGTGTTCTCACAGCGGCTCAAGAATCCGCCTCTGGTCCGCCTGCACGACGAATACGAAGCAGGATGTCTCAAAGAGAGGATGAAACACATGCGCTCGGGGGTATTGGTTCGGAGGCAATCGGCCCGAGCGCCCGGGAATTCTGGGGCGACTGATATTGCCTCCTCCAACACACTCAACCATGAACTACTCAACAATCACCTACAAGTGTGTAAATACTCTCAGGATAGAATTGGACGTCCATCACCCTATCAAAATCACAGCCAACCCGATTCCTGCCCTCATATATTTCCATGGCGGTGGCCTGACCGTAGGCGATCGCATGAGCTGGTTTCCTCGCTGGCTGCACAGTGAGTGAGTGATTCTTCCATGGCGTAACACTCTGTCTAATCACCTCATATCCAACAGGGCGCGCAATTGAAAACGGCGTAGCCTTCATCTCTGCTGATTACAGGCTCATGCCTTCCGGGGGCGTTACAGGACACGAAATCTTAGACGATGTCAAGGACGCGTTCACCTTTGTTTCGAGCAGAAATTTTACCGACCCGAATACATCAACGACTTATACTGTCGACGGAAACAATCTAGTCACTGCAGGAACAAGTGCGGGCGGTCTCTGTGCTTATTTCGCTGCAATGCACGCCACACCTCGACCGAAAGCCGTCTTATCGATGTACGGGATGGGTGGAAATTTTCTGGTAAAGATCGCCGTTGAACAAACAACCACAATCTCACACAATCATAGACCTCACATTGTCTTGAGCCCAAGTCGGAGACGTTCTTCCGAGGGCGGGAGCTGCTTGACCCGTCTGACCCCAAATTCCAGGAATTCTTGTACCCTGCATGCCGTACCACGCCTCAGATATCCTCATCACCTCTAGAGTACTTCCCTGCCTCATCACCAACCCCTGGCTATCCAGCAAACCCACGCATGGTGCTCGCACGCCTCTATTTGCAGCTGGGTAACATCCTAGACTACTATACTGGAGAGACGAACACTAGATCCATTACTCAGGAGCACAAAGCTCTGTTTCCGCAGGCCAACGTTTCTTCGGCTTGGCCACCCACGCTCATAGTTCACGGCGAAAAGGATACTGCAGTCCCAGTCACCGAGTCTGAATTTTTGCATGAGTTGCTGCTGAAAGCCGGTGTGAAGAGCGAGATTGTCGTCGTTCCGGGGTGCGAGCACTCCTTCGACTATGTGGAGGACAGTGAGGATAGGTACCGGGACATCTTTGCGAAGGCTATCGCCTTTCTCAGACATAATATTACCGCCTCATAATCAAATCCACGAGTCCCTTCGTACACAAACGCAACCCTCTCAGTCATATAGATGTAGTAGTATGTCGCCGTAAGCGGGCCAGTAGGTGTGAAATTGGATATGATACAGTAACCTCGTTCAAAAACACTTCGAGTCTACTGTACATAGCAGTAACGTCTGGACATTGACGGCTTCATCCATCCTTTGGTCAACTTCATGCTGGTGGCAAAAAAGTGCCCCAAAGAACAACACTCAGCGCACCCCAGACTACACTCCACGCCACCCAGGCGTACCCAAGCCTGGGGTGGTACATGACCAGCCATGCAGCAGCCCAATAAATGACTGGCATGGACGCGACAAGGCGCAGCATAATCTGAACGTGTGCCGATAGGACTACAGTTGTTGTAAGAAACATTGCATGCAGGACGTGAGGCGTCAGGGTGCGTGCACGAAAGGGCGACGGCGTGTGAGTATTGAAAAGGTGCCACAGTCCAAAGCCGTATACAAGGGCGATCGGCGGTGCGGATATGAGGAAGTTGGGGATCTGTTCGGGTGTGAAGTACCTCAGAAACCCGACATTCCAGTACTTCTCTTGCACGTAGGTGTATATTGAAGGAATAGAACGCGCGCACCACTCCGCAGAGTCGGTAGACATGCAGAAGGTCATATAGCCGGCAGCATTATGGGCGAGAAATGGTAGGAAGATGGGAGCTGCATAGAGCGGGGCGGGTAGACGCACAGGTGAGCCCGCAAGAAATGGCACGACGAGGAGACCCCAAAGGAGAAAACCAGCAAGGAGAACACTGTTGGAGCGAAAGAAACCGGCCAAAGTGAAACACAACGTCGCCGCTGCAAATTGCCTTCGTTGACACTGCAGCATTCCTGTAGCAGTATGAGAAGGGTTGAGGGGTGAGAATGAAGCGTACCCATGTATGAGAGGAAGGTAAAGAACGGCTCGTTGTAGGGCGCCAATGTCAGAGTCGCAGGACTGCTCGGTAGCAGGCTCAACAAGGTCGCCAAGGTCGCGATCTTCTCTCCCATCATGTCCAGCGACATGTGATATAGCGCGTACGTCGACCCAATGTTGGCCGAAAGGCCAAGCAGTTGCATCAGAGGCCATGGTGTGTGGCGTATGAGAAAGGGTAATCCGTAGAGGAATGCCCATTCGTGTTCGTAAACGTAGCCTGCCTTGGCCATATGTGCAAAGTGGACAGCGTCCCATCGTAGAAAGACATCATTCCCGCCTGAATTGTCGAAGGGTGACAGGCAGTGCGCCGAGAAGGTGGCGAGCAGCAGTACGGCGACGCGCACAGCGACGGTGAGGAGAATAAGCTGAAGGACACTCATGCCGCCGGCGATCACAATTTTTTCACTTGTCTCCGGCCGTCATCTCGACGCGTTCCGCTCTTCGCATGAACGCCTCCAAGGGCAATGTCTACGCCTCAGGAGAACAAGTCAAGGCCGCTCTGCGCAATCAAGACATCGAGGCCTTGACAAAAGGTAACGTTTGGCAATATATGCATACGAAATACCTGATAATCAAACAGCGCTCGTTCTTCTTCGAAATCAGCTCTCTTTCGGTGCAAATGAAGCCTTGACGCCCCAGGATCCTAGACTGATACTAGCCCAGCAGTGGCTGACCGCGTCGCCCGGTGCACAGGATATCTTCACGCTTTGGGAGAATGCAGAACCAGTACGTTATAGCAATATGGCGTCCGTTCAGGTATTGACACCCAATCACAGCGACAAACAGCATTCATAGCCCTTATAATCTCAATATTGGCTACCACTTTATCGCTTTTGAGCACACATTACCCTTACCACTCGTTTGGACATCCCATCGTGAAAAAAATCCTCGAGCCCACATACACTCGTGTCCTCAAGGGCTACATCGGGGGCGCCAACCATGACCTGATATTGAGCTCGTTGAAGCTATATAATAGTCTCTCAAATTTTGCCGGCGCTCGCGAACGAAAGACAGTATTGGAGGTTTTTCCATGGGAACTCAAGGTATGTGCCATCTTCGAACGGGATTCGCTACGCTCATTGTTGCCCAAGTCTCTTCCTAAACTCATGAACATGCGGCGTAAGAACAAGGTGGATGATCCACTCAACAAGCCCGGTGGGTTACACTACTTTGCAAGATAGCGATCACCCATTTATGTCTGGCGCAGACATCCGAACGTTGTACATTTTTCTCCTGCTATCGTTCATCGAGGCCAGCTCCCCCACTGCCGCCAAGGCACTCTTCCTTGAGCAGCATCGTGAAGCTTTCACCTCCATATTCAAAGGCCTTCATCAAGACCCCTACGCTGTCATACGCAGAGTTCTAGAGAGCTGCTGGTCTGGACTATGGGGCGACGCCAAACTCAAGCGAACACTGAAGATAGGCGTATTCAATGAGGTCACTCTGAACCAGCTGTGCAAGATATACGACCGCGTCGAGGTCGATCCGGACGTCCCTGCAGATGTCGTTCATCACTTCCTGCTGGCCATCTGTACACACCCGGGGACAGGTGTCTGCTTCAAAGACAACGGTTGGTATCCTCGTGAAACAAGCGAAGAGCAGAATACCTTCTCTGACAATAAGGACGAGACTATCGGCACGAAGAGCAAGATTTTCAACAAGATTTTGGGCAACGTTTTGAGAAATCTGAAGGCGAATGACGACCTACGGCAACAGGAGCTTGTTTTGAAGATCCTCGAAGTTTGTCCCGAATTGGTGGCCGGGTACGTACTCTTCTTTTTTTTTCTCATTTCTCATCTGAGTGTGCATTAGCTATTGGTCGGGTGCAGGATTAACTCTGGAGCCTCGTTTGTCAACAAGATGGTTCACGAACATTGCCCTTTTCGGATCAATCATCGGGCTCCCTGTTCCCGCCTCGTCTTTCCTTCTATCTGACGACGGAAAGCTCACGCTCTTCCGACCTTTCCCACCGCCTTTATCCAACGTCATCGAGAATATTTTCCCATCGCCTCTGGGCAAGGTCTTCCTTACTAAAGCCCTCCAACCTACCTCCCGAACGCTTGTACAGCATAGCACTGCACTCGCATTGTGTAAATGCCTGGTCAAGTATCGGGATGTCGTGAATCACTTTCGGCGAATATCAGAGACGCTGGAAGAGAGTGAAGAGGACGGACTGTGGGCGAGAAGAGTTCGTGATTTGGAACGGGAAGCTCGCAAGAGGATACCAGAGTTCCAAGTCGTCCTCGCGTTCGCCCAGCGGACGAACACCGAAGCTGGAGTGAAGAAGGACCTGCTCGCAGAGAGTTCGCACCGTCTCTTGTGGCTGTACCATCATTGTCTACCGGAATTGGTTTCCGAAGCACGCTTTGATGTTGGAAAGCTGCTGGCTCATTTTTTGACTCAGGAGGGAGACGAAGACGTCAATGTGCAGACCCCTGGTCGCCTTGGGGTGTTGAAGCAGCTACACATATTGCGAATATTGGAAGTGAGCGATCAGTTCATATGGACGACGAAATATGGTAAGTCTACAACTTCAAACCTTCATGTCGACCTCAATTCTTTCGTAGGAAACTCGAAGCATTCAAGTCTCTACATCCTACTGAAGATGTTCTGCGAAACGGATGTGCCTGCGATCCGTTCGACCGTTACTCATTTGGTGGAGCATCTCTTGGGCGATAGTATTCTATTTCAGCACAATGCAGATGAGGTGAAAAGCTGGTTGCAATCGCTCCCTGTTCGCAAGCACAGATCGCCTGGCGCTGAGGCGGCTGATGGAGCGCCTCTCACTGAGGAAGCGGAGGGCGTGCTCGTCTTCTTCGACGAATGTATTCAACGGTGCATCAAGACTCCTTACAGATACCTCGAGGACATGCATCTTGCCGTGCCATCAGACAGTTCCCCCAGTCCCCTATTGATGACGCTGAAAGAGCAGCTTGCGGCGAAGCTCAACGCTGTCATCCTGTCGGCGTCGGATGCACTTGCGCTGGCAACATTCGTCAGGAAGCTAGTTTTCCATCTGTACAATTCGACGTTGGACCCGACTTTCGTCCGACATTATGTCGATCAGATGGATGATGTTCTGAGCGCTTCGCATCTGTTTTCCGACTTTCCTCTCGTGACAGGCGCAATTCGTCGGGAAGTTGATATCATGCAATATTGCATCAAACATCTGGAAGTACCGACTCTTTCACCTCCGGCGACTGTGGCGAAGGATATCAGGGAGTTCTTGACTGCAGTTGAAGGCCTTGAGCCTCGTACGTATCTCCAACTTTGTTTTGCATCGTTGCTGAATTCCATGTAGCTGCTGCTGAGGCCGCTCGCACGACATCTGCCTACGAGCTCGTCGATTGGCTTCGACTCATTGATCAGCCTCTTCGATCCTCTGAAATCATGCGGTTGGTGCTCATTATTCACCGCTATCATCCGCCAGCCTTAAAAGAGCTTGCTTGGGCAATCAACCCCAAGGCTAACCTCCTTTGGGATGGCCCTGTTCCGGTCGAGGAAATACGCCCTTAGTATGTGCTTTGCATCGTTCGAGAGGTCACTCATCTTACAATTTCCTCACAGTGTGACCTTCGACTGGCTATTCGTCTCTTCAAACGAGGAGCAACTCCAAGAAGAGGCTCGTCGTAGATTCCTTGTTGATGCAGCGTGTCCTGCAACCGCGTCCGAGAGCTCGCTGAAGAAGATCGTCTGTCAAATTGAGCATACTCTGTCGGTGGCTGTGCGAAGCGATCGTTTGACCGCAGCAATATTGGAACTGCTGAACGACATCCTCGTACGTTCGCAAGGCATCATCGGGACGGAGTGGGCTTCTTTGAAAGCTTATGTGTTCACACAATGCCCTTCGATACGCGCCCTATCGACTGCTCCGACATTGTCTGTTGGTGTCTGGGAAGGTACGCGAATGCAGCAATTCGATATATCTTATCAATTCACAATAAATGTGTAGCGTTACAGCGGCTGGTAAACGAGAACTTGGAGGTCTCCATCCCCGAAGACAGGCGTCTTGTTGCGGACACGGCGCTTCATTGGACGCATTTGGTCGAGACTGGGTCTGCTAATGTAAGTTCTGCCTCGACAGACGCTAGTCTCATGCATTGAACTACTTTCCTGCACTTAGCTGGAGTTGGCCGGCGTCTGGTTGCCCTTCCTGCCCGTAGAAACTTTGCTCAATTTGGCCGACCTGCTGAGCAACGATTCTGTCGATGACTCTATGGCGCTTGGTCTCCTTGAGAGAATCTTCGACGCAGTGAAGTCGCATGTTCTTCAAGACGAAGAAGTCAAGGTTCTATTGACTCGGAAAATCGACCAAGTCATGGTTATCCGATCGCGGCTGCCCAGGTGGACGGTCATCGAGCAAGTCCTAGCTTTAACACTGGACGCGATGCAGCCCATGTTCGTCGACGGATCGCTCCACCATGGTGGGGCGCCCGATTCTGTCACTTTGGCAAGTTCTGTGGCCCACTGGAACCTTCGCTTCCAGCGGTTACCTGACGAACTTCAGCTTCCCAGTCTTTTACAGCAGGATCATTGGACCACCACCTCTGTCGCTATCATCAGGGCCCTCCTTTACAAGAAGAACTCGACAGCTAATTTCTCTGCCTGGGTACAAGGCGGCAATTACAAAGGCGTCCCTACTTCCCTTCTCGCCCCAGCACTATATGCATATCTCGACGCAGCAAGTTGCCGAGCACATGTTCTCAGTGACATCGACTATAATCACTGGCGTCAAATTATCCAACATCATCTTTTACCTTGCATCGCTGATGGAAACGAGGCGGCAGATACTCGACATCAAGCGACCGGGTGTCTCACGTTGCTCTTCCGCACGCTGCACAATAGCCGTGCCGAGCTCTCTCAGCTGCTAGTCAAGGATGTAGCAAACCTCGCGGCGACGTCCATCACAGTGGAGCTATTGGAATTCGGTCGGTCCCTAGGTACCGACTGGCCCTTGTGTACGAGCGCCTTGGCTGAATTTGGGGTGCAGTGGGCTGTTGATTATTTCGGCGACAATGACACAGCCAACCTGCACGCTGAAGAGCGCATCGAATCTTTGAGTGAGTATCCGCCAGTCCGATATTGAGGCTTCAATTTTGACTCCCAGTCAGTCGGTCTTGTTACTATCTCCTCCAACATGAAGGCGCATGTCGTTGAGCCCCTCTTGACTGTCATCCCACAAGCTCAATTGTCCAATTCCCTTGCGCTCAAATTGCTGAATCACATCTTGCGAAAAGTGCAATTCAAAGTGCGTCATCTTGTCGAAGTTTTGTAGGTATGGACTGACATTTCTAATCAGCCGCTCATTGTCAACCGTGTCTTGCAAGCCATCGTACAGCATCACCGTTTCGTAAAATTCTGTTCAATCAGCATCGACGATTCCTTGTCACCTTTACGCGACTCTCTCGTCGAGGTGCTGCACACACTTTTCCACGCACATCCCTCCAACACTTGCCAGATAACGCATGTCGTACCGCTCATTCCGATCTACTATGGCACCACTTCCCTCTCTGATCGACGGCTGCTCTCCATATTCCGCCTATTCGAGAATCAAAGGAAGACCTCCGTTGGAGTTCTCTTCGCAAAGTGGGATGCATCACCAGACGGCGTGTCGAACAGTAGCTTGGATGCGATACTGAGCTTGGATTCGAACATTCTTCATCAAACCTGTCTACAATTTCCGAAATGGCGAATCGTTGATGATCAGACGGAGGAGCATGCGGTCGTGCTCGCGCCAGTGTACGATCCTATTTTCGTTATTCTCCTCGTCTCGCAGATGCTCGCGGAGAGTCCACCAGAGTCGGCCTTTGCGTGGATCGAATTCTTCCGCACGAACATCGTCGGAGTGCTGATTCGGGCACTATCGGCCAAGGACGATCAGGTTCGCGAGCTTGCCTTGTGTGCCATCTCCGCATTGTGGACATCGATCGTGGTCTGTTTTGCCTTCACATCTCCGGAAAGTCACTGATCGTTGCTTCCAGGACGTGGATCTGCAAGAGAAACCCCCCGTTCAGCACATTCTCACTTTACTGCGTAACTCTATCCCGCCTCCATCTCTCGGCGAAAGTTGCAAGCGGTTACCGACGTACACCACTCTGCTGCTGTCTCATGCTCTGAAAGGCATATTCTATCCTTTCCAATTCACGTATCCAATCACCGCACGATTCTTACTCCAGCGTCCGGAGCTCGACACTACAGATGTACCAATGCTTTTCGGTCTCCTGTACAGTAGCTCTGATGAGTGGAGAAAGGAACGAACGTGGATCATCCACCTCTTGTCGGACGGCCTGGTGGGCTCGGAGGATTGGAAGGTATTCAAGCGGCGGCATACATGGGATTTGTTGGCTAGCATCTTCCAAAGCTCGACTGACCGGGCTCTCCGAAAGAGCATCTTTGAGGTCCTCGCAAATCTCACCTGTATACCCCAAGCGGCTTCATCTCTTGTTCTAAAGTCCGGCCTTCTCACCTGGGTCGAGATGCAACTGGTGGAAGGTTGTAATGAAGACTCTGTTCCATGGTTGAAGATCCTTGAGAACGTGCTGCTGGTGGTCGACTCGCAGAAAATCGATAGCAGCACGAACGGCCAATGGAGATCCATCATCGGTAGATGTCTGGGGCATATATTGGACTCTGCTTCAACTCGTGAGTAAACGTTGCATTCCAAAAACACTTACTGATGATACTTCTTGAAGGCAAACCAGAAGTCTTCTCTTTAAGTGTTCGTGTGCTCTTACGCTTGAGCTCATTGTCACTCGGTGGATCGCCGGACATGATGACACTCGTCCAGAAGTCGTTCAATCGCTTACAAGAAACGGAAGGAACGGATTGTTGGAAGGAAGACGCCTCTGAGAAGGTTGACCGCTTGCCTCATACCAAGGTCCATCTCTTTGATTGCCATCGGGACAACTGGGGTCAGGTGGTGGAGTCTATCTGGAGAGTATCCATGTCCTTGGAGGAAAAGATGGCCATCTGGGACGGGCTGTCAAGTCGCATGCTCATATGGCGAGCTATATCGGCAAAAAATGTCACCGCTGAATGGGTTCGAGTAGAAGTTGTGAAGAATCTAGCAGTCTCCATCTAGCTACCACTGTATACGTATTCATCTGTACTCTGTAGGTTGTATCGTTACCCGAGGTGTAGAGCATCGAGCATCACGCCTGTCACTTCCAGTCTGATCGCCGTGCTGATTCATAATGAGCGTCTACGTGAGGCTTATCTTCCGCACTACACCCCGCATCGCTGCATCTACCTTTGTCGGGTGCTTCCTGCACGTTCTCTCGCATACCTGGTCTCCTTGATAAGCTTCACATACTGATCTATGTCTTCCGAAGCTAATTCAATGGGCTCTGGGCGCAGGGAGGATGCTTGCACACCTAGAAATCAAGGCAGTGAATCTGGCCAACTTTCTCCCCTCACGCGACTGGGTGTGCTGGCTTTGGTTATCACACCCCTTACCGCCCTTCCCTATCTGATGGCCAAGCGACATACGTCTGCTCTGCGGCGGGAACTGGCGGTACTACGTGGAAACCACACTGTCTTGATGAGGGAGCTTCGGTTACACGAAGATCGCTCTGCAGTCCAAGTCAAGCGCCTCCACGCATCTTATAGAGCCGTCACTCAAGAAGTTGATGCTTTGCGCCGAGAGAGCTATGCGCGGGCTGGCGCATTAGATGCCAAATTGGAATCCTTGCGTCCCTCTCAGAACGCGGTCAATGATGGCCAGCAGGAGTGCGTTACCTACAGTCAGCGGCAGCATTGTCCAATAACTGACTCCCAGGAAATCATCTTCGAGCATGGATGATGCACAAAGTGCCTCAATGTACAACGATCTCGCTGAGAGACTTACTTGTGTCGAGGATGACCTCTCGAAACTTCAGGACTACGCCCGCTCCGAGTTCAACAACCTGCATGATGCGCAGATTGAAGCGGATCGGAACATGTTACGTCTCGGCGAAGCTGAGACGAAGATCGACGCGATACAGGATGCCATGAAGCACCAGTTCGATCGAGACATCGCGGCCCAACAGACAGAGCGGACAGTGTCCAATATATTGGACCAGGTCTCTGCTCTCAGACAGGACCTATCGGAAACGTCAAAACGGTCAGCCGATGTCGAGTCGAGGGTGGATGCATACGAAAGGCAGTCAGAGACCCGCATGGGCCGGTTGCATGCCAAAGTTGACAACATACTTCTGCCGTATGAGAGCAAGCAGCGGGACATCGAGGAGACTATTTTACAGCTCCACGGTACAGCTAAAGCTATAGGATCGGCGCTTGAGCAGCTGGATGCCTTGAGGCAGGAGCGCCCCAGTGCCCAAGACTTGCATGATCTAGCCACGCAACTGCAGGAACAACATCAAGATCTCAAGAAAGCCCGGTCAGTGCACATTCTATTTGCCTCCAAATTGTATCTGATTTCCGCGCAGAGAAATGCAAATTGCGGCCTTCGAGGTCCTGAGAGTGTCCCTCATTGATTTGGCCTCGTTCGTGGAAGGGAGTGAGCCACTGATTGGCAAGAAGTACGACAATGGAAAGGCCAATCGCCTCAGACGCCTTGCTAGCTATTTGCGAGATTGCCAAGCGCAATTTACTAGTGGTGCGTCAATGTGCATCATACGCTCACAGGATCTGAGTCTTCGCCAGCGAAGAACAACTAGCTGTATCGTATGTAACACGGTGTTTACTTTTGAATATGTATGTAATTGTAAGTGTAACTGTAGAAGTATCGAACAGCCTCTTGACAACGATAGGTCAATGCTCGCATAACGAGTACTCCTTTTCCCAACTCTGAACGAACCATAAATCAGTGAACGTCTTTCTGAAATTCCAAGGATTTACTTACTTTATTGTCGTCAGTGACCTTGGCTCGACGATCGTCCATGAATTGACGTCGATGCTCCTCGGCTTGGGCGCGTGTGAAGCCAAGGACTGATTCGCCGTGTGCGAGGATGAGCTTCACTAGTTCGTTTGGCAAATTTTGCTTCACAGTCTGGGCGAAGGCTTTCACTAGGAGTAAGCTCAGTGTCGGAATATTGGTCATCCTTTGTTGGATGGGAATGTCGCTCGTGCTCAGAACGTGAACACCCTTGAGACCGCTGAGTTCCAGGGCGGGATATTCAAAAGAGTCACTCCGAACATCATCATCATCGACGAGAAAGAAACACAACTAAAGTGATGGATGCGGATTGGTCAGACGAGATATGCGATTAATGAGGTTGTACTGACGATTTTTCGTGTCGCGATGCCGTTAGACCCTCCATTGTGCTTTAAACCTTTGACCAAATGTTGAACCCAATTGGGAAAGGATACAATACGTCCGGTATTGTATCCATTGTCGCTGCTGACATTCGTAGTCGGTATGGTTCCCAGATGGATATTCAGTTCCATATCTTCACCAGCAGCACGGTCACTTGGGAAATCTGTGTCGTTGCCCTGCTCTGTCGTTTCCGCTTCCGCATTGTCTTCATCTTCTTCTTCGGATTTTTGAATATCAAAACTCTGGCAATGGAGCGAACCGTCAGTTCTATGCTGAGCTTGGATGAAAGGAAACTTCGCGCACCTCCCAATTGTACTCGTAGTAATCAGGGAAGTCTATGGTATCGGCTCTGGCACGTCGCAAGGAGAGACCTTCGTCCGAAATGGCCTCATCGCTCGCGTAATAGTATATAGCCGAAGCGACAATTCTTTCATGAGGCTATCAAGGCCATTGTTGTAGTAAATTGCTCTTTGATTGGGCGAGAAATTGCATACCATGCCTTCCAGATGCCAGCCGCCAGAGTAATCCTCTCCCGGGCCCAGAATGTAGTTCGCAGCCTGACGACCTGCTAAAGCATGACAAAAGCGGGATATTGGGAAGAGACTCACCTTGACGATGACTTTCACCTTACGGCCAGCGAACATATCCGATGACAAGTTCTGTCCGCTCGCGTTGGCTTGTATTGAAGCGCGGTGGCTCCATTCCGTCTTTGCAGCCTCCAGGTCCGATTGACGCTGGCGTTCTGTTTCTTCCGCTTCCACTTTGCGCTGTTCCCTCTGCTCTTCGATAGCCTTCTTCCATGCCTCCATGCCATCCTCGCGAGCACCAGCGCGCGCCTTCCAAGCTTTGACTAGAGGATGATGAGGAGAGTCATCATTGATGCGTACATGGAGACAACGCGCCTGAAGGGGAGTCAAATCTCTCAAACTCCCTTGTCAAGGTCTTCTCGAAATGCGCCAGCGCCAATGGGAAGACGCTCTCAATCAGACGATACAGATCTGGAAAGTTTTCTCGAGGCCCAAGGCCGTTTATGTACGATTCGATGGTAGCACCTGTTCCATCGTGGTTGACTTGGAAGACCGAGGGCACCCAAGCAAACGCGGATGAGTAGTCGGTTTCTATCTCGTCGAACTCTCCTGGGATGGCGGCTGAAGTGCAGAATTCGCCATCGTGCGTAGCAGGTAATGAGACGCCGTCGTGCACCGGGGTGGTATCGACTATATATGGATCTGTCGTGATGTTAGCGGAGCAGCCATGGAAGTGACGACGGACGTGCATAAGGAGGGATGGATGAGATCCTGGACCTGCAAAGGAAAGCTGAGGCTAGACGTATTGAACGGGAGAGACACGACGGACCTTTCCGAGGGTGTCGGGATGGAAATCCTTCGGCTCCAAAGCCGCTAACGCGTCAAGTTCATGGAGGAGCTATGATTGTTACGGGATCAGACAAGGTTGTCCAGAGCTGACTCCAACGGCTATGTATGTACCTCCTTGTGCAGCGAAGGCGGCACGAGCCCGTCAGACACATAGGCGCCTACCGCGTCGCGCAACTCCGCTTCGCGCACGCCGAACCGCGACAGCTTGGCAAACCGCCACGCCGCCTGCACGTCCCGCTCGATACCTTCATAATCGATAGCTCGAGCAGGCAACTTCTGAGATTCCAGCCGTATAAGATGGTCCAGACGGATGATACGGTTCGCCTCCTCTTTGAGCTCTCTGTGCGGCGTGTGTTGATGAGCGGCGGAAGGGATATGTATGGCATGTGCAACCCACTTGAGATGGTCGCTGAATTTTGGGATGGAGGTCAAACCCGCTTCTTCGCCCCACTTCCGCCCCAGGTCTTGCTCCTTGTCCAGAATCTTGTAATACCAGTCCTCCTTGTCGCGGACCGCATCTGCGAAGGCGCTGAATTTCTTTGATTTGTCGGAAGGGCGCATGGTGGTTGACAGCAAATCTGTAAAATTAAGGGTCTCGGGCTCATCGAGGAATCCGACGTTTTCAACATGAACTCAGCGAGAGACTCGGATCAAGAGCAGTTCGCACGCTGTGATGAACGCTGAAGTATACACATGTACAGAACGACGATCGTAAGTACTGGAGCACAGAGGGAATATAATCTTAGTATTGTCCTCAGTAAGGTAAGTACACTAGACAAAACCTGGTGAAACTGCATGCTCCAGTCTCTGCTTCCTGAAGACTATGCAGAGCGACTCAATCAAGACCTCAATCTCTGCTCCTTGAAGACCGTGTGCTGACAGACATGGAAGAGCCTGTGGATGCAGAGCGATCACGGCGTCTCGGTCGCTCATCAGAGTACGACCGTTTCCGCCCTCTGGGATCGTCGCCGTCATCTGGAGACTCACGCCTTCCGCGAGGCTGACGAGGGGGAGGTGACACGGATCGAGAGGGCGACCTACGGCGGCGCCGAGGCGGCGACATTTCACTGGGCCGCCGTGGTGGCGTGGGAATTGGTGAACGACGAGAAGGCGGTTCAGGAGTGAGGGAACGGCGCCGACGAGGCGGAGAGTCATCCATCGAGGGGGAACGACGTCGTCTGCGTGGAGGCGGCGAACGCGAGTCGCGTGCACCTCTGGGCGGCGGCGAATCGCGACTGCGTCTGGGAGGTGAAAGCGAATCCCGACCGCGCCGAGGAGGCGGACTGCGGCTGCGCCGCCTGGACGGTGGGGCTGGCGGTGGTGGCATATCTCGGTCGCGACGACGGTCGCCGCCTGCTTCACGCTCCCGGCGAATGCGGTCCTCTTCACGACGACGAAGACGGTCTTTCTCGCGCTTGTCGGCTTCCCATTTGAGTTTTTGTTCGGCCATTCTGGCGCGGTCTTCGTCTCGCTTGCGGTCCCGCTCTTCCCGCTCCACCTGGCGCTTCTGTCTGAGCTCCTCCTGCTTTTCGCGGTCAAAGGCATCTCCTTCGACGTATGTGTTGCGAGTTCCAAGTGCCCGCGCCATCTTGTCGAGTTCGGTCTTTTTGGCGGCAGCCATCCCATGTGTATCTGACGCCTTGAGCTTTCCGGACGGCGCCAGTCGCGAAAGATTGGCAAGCAGCTTTTCGCGCAATTCCTGCACTTTTTCTTCGATCTCTGCCTCTGGAATCCTAGGAACTGTATCAGTGCTAGTCTTTGCGTAACTGGGAAGCAAACCAACTCGTCGTCCTCCAATTGCAGCTGCAGTTTCAGACATTCAACCTCGACCTTTCTCTTGCGCTCGTGTTCGAGAATGCCCTCGTCTGGCTCGCGGTGCTTTGGCGGGGCGACGGACCATGCGTCTTCGCGGTCCTGCGCTGGATTGTGGGTACGCAAGGTCGACAGATTGCGCACGACATAGCCATTGGTACCGCTGGTTCCCGAGTTAGCCAGCAGCAGCGAGCATAGGCAGCGGAGACGCGCACCTTCCGCGGGGAGTCGTAAGCCCGATACCGTTGTACATTGTTGGCTGAGCAAAGGAGTCAGCTTTGTTTGTAAGCGCCGGCACGAACTCGTCATCGGCAGCTTGGGCGGCGATCAATCTTATTCGCTCTCTTCAGTTCCACTATAAGAGAAACCCTACTTGTCTCTCTACGCCCATATACCCTGGTCAACGAGACCAGCTTTCCACCACGTCATCCTCGGCGAGATTCCTTCTCTCCCGCTTCGCTGCCATCATGAACGCTACCGCCTCCTCCTCGACCATATCGCTGCCACTGCTCCCTCCAGCAAATGAAATTCCATCGGCATTCGCAGCCAGTATGAAGCAATGGTGAGCGCAGATCCATATCCACCGCCCGACTGCTAATAGCTATCCAGGTGGGCGGCAGGCGAGAAACAGAGTGCGATAAGCGAAGAGCGTCTGCTAAGACGTCTACCTTTCTTCCGCAAGGACAAGTCCGAAGCTGTCGATGGCCCGGTCGCTGCGCAGAGCGAGCGCATACATCTGTCCAATCCCAAACACTACATCAACACCTTCTCCATGACCGCAACAGCACCATCACCCTCCGCGCCGCCACCTGCCGTCTTACTGCATGGCTATGGCGCCGGTCTCGGCTTCTACTTCCAGAACTTCCTCCCTCTCTCAGACTGGGCTGGTCGCCGCGGATCTAGTGTCTTCGCACTTGACTGGCTAGGCATGGGCCGCTCGGCACGCCCTCCATTTACGGTCAAAGCGGCTCGCAAGGATGTCTCCTCCCGAGTTACCGAAGCAGAGTCTTTCTTCATAGATTCCTTAGAGGACTGGCGGCAGAAGATGGGGCTGGACAAGATGACCCTTGTCGGCCACTCTCTGGGCGCTTACTTCAGCGTTGCATATGCTCTCAAATACCCAGCAAGAGTGAACAAGCTCATACTGCTTTCCCCTGCAGGCATACCCCGCGGTCCAAATACCTCTATGCCCTCCCGGGAACTGGACCCATCGGAGCATGGATCTGGGGGCAATGCTGAGCCTGCCACAGCGAAGCGAGTAAAGGACATCGAGGCTGAGCAAAAGGCGGCCAAGGCTCAGGAGAGTCGGGCAAGGAAGCTCTTCACTTATCTCTGGGAGGAAGGGTGGAGCCCGTTCCAAGTCGTTCGGTCCACCGTATTCTGGGGTCCCCTAATCATTGGCAAGGTAAGATTTTGTTCAGTATCTCGATGCTGAGTCACTGATATCGTAACGTTGGCATAGTATTCATCACGTCGTTTCACGGGCCTCACGCCACAGGAGACGAGGGAGATGCATGACTACATTCTCAACATCACCCTCGCCAAGGGGTCCGGCGAATACTGCATATCGCACATCTTGGCTCCAGGGGCTCACGCACGCCTGCCGATGGTGGACCGCATCGACGCGCTCAAGATCCCAGTCACGTTTGTTTGTAAGTGCCTCGCCGCATGTACTCGATGTGGTTGGTTTGACGTATCATAACTAGATGGCGATCATGACTGGATGGACCCGGAAGGCGGACAGGAATCCGTCGAGCGCCTGCGCCAGGCGGGCAACGGCCAAGGACGCATGTACATTGTGAACAATGCTGGTCACCATGTGTACCTGGACAACCCTAAGCAGGTCAATGACCTGTTGGTCAAGGAACTTGATAGACAGCCACTCTAGACGGAAACGTTGGCATGGTAGAAGGGACTTCTGTGTTTTCTGGTTTGGGATACCGTATGTATGTATGCTCAATACTTACTCGTAATCGTTGTCGTTATCGACAATAGAGTCATATAATTTGAGGCTATGCCCTTGCTATGGCTCGTTGTAGGACTCGAGGAAGCTTGCTCTGAGTGCAAAATTAGGATTCCTAACCAGTTCTTCAAAATCTCAGTACGTCAACCCAGCTAGTGATCTGCCGCCGTTTTTAGCCTCCCTCGAAAGCAGGGATTGCAGTACATAGTCAGTGACTATCGAAGGTTGTCGGCTTATTGTGCAGATGGTCCTCGGTAGTACTAGAATATTCTTGATTGCACTGCGCTACACGCGCGAAGTGAAAATGGCAGTCCGGACCGATCGATCATCATCTTGATTGTCAACCTTCACAAGTTTAGCCAAGTCGGTCATCCCAGTGTTAGGCTTCGCGAAATGGCTGACATACAGCAGCTCCTAGAGGCACAACAGTATGTCCAGCTCGTCAGAGGGTCGTCCGAACCCCTCGATGTCGAGCGGGCACTATGTGCACCACGAGAATGCCTCTCGAATCAACCACCATCCATCCAGAAACCAGCCTACATTACTCGCGACGATCTCGCCTCCATTCCATCCGTGTTCTACTCATTTGCCGTTCTCCAGCTCCTCGGGCCTTATCTCACCACGAATACCACGCTCCAGAAGGAGGTTCTGGATCTGTGGCCAAAAATGTGGAAATGGGTGCTCTTCTTGAGGGAACTAGACAGGATATCCTCCAGCCTGACATCACCCTCCCTGGTTCAACCGCTCGCGACCATCCGAACTCTCGTCGACTCTGGGTTCGTCATGCAGACTCTGCAAGTTATGCTTGGTCACATAGCCATCGGAACAAGCATGTCCCACACTCCGGGCTTTTGCGCTGCTCTTTCCCAGTGGTGGTTGGACGAGCGGCCCGAGGAGCTGACGGAAAACAAGTCGTGGGCCGAGGCGTCTCCGAGCCTGCTGATCTCGCGACTTTTGCAAGGGCCCACTGGCCAGCGCCAGTTTCTGGCGTCCTTCGGGCCGTACGCATTCGCGGGTGCGGTACTGGAGCGGATACCGAAGCTTGTCCTGCCTCACGTCGCGTATCTCAAATACCTGCAGCAATTCCTTGCCTTGATCAACAACCTCGCGTGCTGCAGAGACTTTCCCGAGATCGAGAAGCTCTTCTTTGACGCGACCGTCATCCCCAAGCTTGTAGACCTCATCCATAAACTTGGCTCGCTCCAACTCCAGGATCCGACTAGTGTGGCTGCACGTAATAAGTGCATTTCCCTGGGCTTCCAGTGCATTTCATGCGTCATGCAGCAGTCGGAGAATGTCACGCCCTGGATTACGAAGGCGCTCAACAGGTCCAGCCTTCTCGCTGCCTTGCGGAATCACATAGGACTAGATGGCAGTGTCGACCAGAGCATCGAGCAGAATTTGTATCACATACGAGCGTACTTTGTGTACTACTCCGTCTTACGATACATGCGGACATCAGTCGACCAGCTGGAAGACGCTGATGGGAGAGCAGCCGATCTCCAGGAGCCGTCTCGACCTCCCAAGTGGAAGGAGTCGCAGAAATGGAAGGAGTTTATCGAAGATTTTGAGGACAAAGATCGTGCACGGCAGTCCTTTGATACTGTCGACGAGGTTGCTTGCTCAAATGTAAGTGACTCTTTGGGTCATTCATCTCATCAGAACTCAAGCGGAATTTCAGCCACGTTGCAAGACGGATACTGGGAAATCTGATCTCAGACGATGTACCGGATGCTCTATAGCTCTATACTGCTCAAGGTACGCTCCTTGCGTCGTCATGTTAAAAACTCTTACTTATGTCACTCAGGGAGTGTCAAACACAAGACTGGCCAGCTCATAAGTCAACATGTAAGCGTATGCAGAAGAGTGCCGAGGGTGAGTGCTATTCACTGTCCGTACAAAAATCAGCTTACACGCCCGCAGATGGATCATTGACTGACGTACCTTCTCTTCGGGATAAGAAGTTCATGGACTTCCTCGGTGCGTGGGACCTCGAACGAAATATTCCGCACCTCCAAGGACTATTCGTCGAGCACCTGGGGACACCCCTGAGCAAACTCTACATCGGCGTAGAATATTCCTACGCTCCGAAGCCGCACTTCCGCATTCTGTCCACAGACAAGAATCCTGTGTCGCAGGATCCGGATTGGATAGCAATGAATCAGCAGGCGCGAGAGTCGCAGGGGGAGCTTATGGTGGTGTCAATTAGGACGGTTTATGCTGGGACGATGACAAGCAAGAAGGACTTGCGGAGGCAGAGGGTAACGGTTTGGAAGATTCCTGAGGAAATGAGGCGGTTGCGGTCTGCATAGTACATCTGGTGTAGTAGTAACTTGTAGCGATCAGGAGAATTTTTGTTGCATGATATAGCACTGGTTCTGAGTCCTGACTCAGTGACTGATTCTGAGTCCTGACTGGAGAGCGGAGGAGATCTCCGAGGGTTCGGTACCTTTTCGGAAGAATCCTCCCGATCAGGACGTGCGTCGTGCTCGCTGCCCAGTGCTCTCTCCCTTTCCACCAGGACCTCTTCTCAGATCCCTGGAGGGTACGCTCCCAGGATTCACTTGCGAAACCGTCTATTCACCAAATGCCGTCAGAACCCATGCTCAGGCAGCTCAGCGTTCCTTGATGAGCACCTCCCGCGCGGAATCCCTGCAGCCGCCTACGCGCCGACGGTCCAACACAGCACAGTCCATCCTCCGCTCCGTGCCCATCCCGACCCCGCCCTCCAACTCACCGCCCCTGAACGTCGGTGACACAGCTACAGTCAATCTCTGGGTACATGATGCCAAGGATTCGCATGTTGTCACGTTCAACCCGGCCTGCTGGCCTGGCGTCGCGGAGGGAGACATGGTCAGCCTGACCGGGAGCGGAACACAGCAGTTCTTCTTTATTGTGCAGAAGCTGAAGCAGGATGTGAAGCCGCAGTTGCAGGTTAACTCACAATCAACCGAACCAATCGACATTCACTCAAGACTTATTGTCCCAGATATCGATCCCTCAGCCTATCGCGGAAAAGTTTGGGTTTAGGAACAATGCAGAGGTCATCTTGACGAAGGTGAGACTATTCAACTGCTCTCTTCGGCTGCGAACTAAAGGGCAAGTGCAGGTCGATCAAGGACAGTATTGTGCAGATTATGTCGAACTTGTTTTCCAGGATCAATACCTCGGACGAAATGATATGTGGAGGCTTGGGGAGCATCTCGTCGGGCAATGTGTTTATACAGATCAAGACGTCACTTTCATAGGCAATATCGCTGCAAAAATTCAAAGCATATACATCGGCGGACAAAAAGCGCGTTTTAGCCTATCCCAGCCCATCCTCGCTTGACTAATTTTTGTATCTAGGTTCCGGTAGGATGTATGACTTCGCGAACAAAGACAATATTTCGGTCCCTCTCCGCCAAAGTGACAATATTCATTCAAGTCTGCCGCGAACTATGGGAATTCGCAGGCGACGGCGAGCGCTACAATGAGAAGATTGTACACTCTTTTCTACCGGCCCTCATATCGAAATGGCGTGAAGCTGGCACCAACCACACCATCACCATCGTTTTGATCTCACGCGTATACTATGACGAGTCCGAGAAGAGCTATGCTGCTGGTCCGCTGAGATGCGACGAACATGATCAGTGGTACAAGGACTTTTATAAGGTCATCACAGACCTGGAAGTGATCCACGAGTGGAAGCCTACACTTGTCAGCCTGAAGAACTCATTCTGGGATTTCCAGCGCGACATTCTCCTGACGCATCACTACCATCGCGCCAATCTCGATGGTTCCGGTATGCCTGAACAGGCACGCCTTTGTGGTCGCTTGTCTTACGCACATGACGGTCCTATTCTTGAAGCGCTAAACCTCGGCCTCAACCCGACCGAAACTCATTACATCGACCGCTCCCTCCAGCTCACCGGATGTGTAACACTCCTCATCACTCCTGGCACCGGCTACTTTCGAGTCGACAAGCAGCTCCTGCGCCTTACCACCACTCGTATGCTTGACCAAGGCTTCGGTTTGGACCTCATCTGCCTCGAGCAGCCCCCGCTGCACCAAAGTCCCATATTTACCTTTCGAGGTCTGCCTCCAAAAGTACCTGAGACAATCATGCCTGAGGAGGTGAAGCCGGGGTCAAGGGATCTGGATCCGCTCTGGGGGTGCGACCCACGCAAGGATAAAGATGGGAATATCAAGGATGACAGGGTAGAGACGACATTTTGGTGGGAGCCGTTCTGGATATCGGTGTCATTTTGGGATAAGCAGATGGTAAGTTGTCTCGACTTCCCTTCTTCGTTGTTCGTTGACGACCATTATCATACAGGATCTTCCTTTCCGTTCGGACAGGTGTGACATCTTGACCGTCGTTCAGTCATCTCTGACTCACTCGGTGTACACAGATTCATTGCGAGAGCCAAGATGCATGAGATCCAAATGCTTGGCCTTTTGGAACACGACGTCTTGTCCAGTATCGAAGTGCCTTATCTCACCCACGATCACAATGAGTACTCATTCGAAAGTGGAAAATCGCCGACTGCCGCCCAACAATTCGACAATGATATTTTCAGTCTGAATGACGAGCAACAGCAGCAGCACTCTTCTACGACGACTGCGAAGGTTCCTGCTGCCAGCACAGAGCATATTTCGCCATCTTACAGGGTCACTGTCGAGAACCGTTCTTCTCATCGCAACTCTCTCATTGTTCCTAAAGTTCCGCCGATTGAGGAAAGTCCCAGGGCGTACCTCTCCGAACTTCCCACAGAAACTCCACACCGCACGCGGAACTCGTCACCCTCTCAATCATCGATACATTCCTTGCGCTCCAATCTTTCGACCTATTCGTCCAAAAAGAGTCTCCATCGCGAGGGACGTGATGCCTTGTCCTTGACATCCAAACTTACTCCTTCATGGCTTTTCAAGCCTTTCCGAAGTTCGCCTATCGAGCCTCAAACGAGCCCAATATCAGCGTCTGTGACCTCAAGTGGCATTGTGCAGATGACGCCCAGTGGATCTTCCAGCCCGACCCCCACAGCCACACCTACTCTTCCCAGTGCCAGTCTATCGAAGCACACATCCCTTCCCATCCCCACACCTTCTTCCGCTCTATCCTCCCATACCTCTGCGCCACAATTATCATCCACACCAGTGATACAGACCAGCGAGCCACCTCAACCGATGGCTATCAATCCTCGGTCGAACTTGCGTTCCAACTTCAGTCGCGCGGTTGACAATGAAGTCCGCGCCGCCGCCTTGCCGCGTCCAGGGTCTCCACATGGCGATTCATCCTTCATCAAGCGACGGAGCACCGTCAGCTCAATCAGCGTTCCTTGGACTTCCTCTCCAGGATCGCGACCGAATCCGTCTAAACCCCAAACGAACGTATCCTACTTCCAAGCTTCGTTAGCTGCTAGATGGCAGCACATCTTCGCCCGACCTGCGTACAAACATGACATCAAATGGACGTCCATTGTTACTCCAGGTTGTCTACCCTTGACAGTAGAATACTTCCCGACAACAGCAGAGCTCGAAGGTTCATACGACGTGTTCTCATATGATTTTGTCGTGGATCCAGAGGAGATGCGCTCTTTCCTCATCAAGCCCCCCACGGTCAAGGGCACTACAGAGGATCTCCGCCGTGCCTGGGCCCTTGTTGTAATGCGTGGGATGGCAGCAGTGCGTCTTGCACAAGGGTTCCAATTCGTCCTCCAGAAACCCAGGAAGGGTCAGAACCCAAACTATAGCACACCACCAGAGGACGGCAGAGAAAGGAACCCATTCAGACGCCATCAGTCATTCATGGGCATGTCAGACGAGGAGATTCCTAAACCGTGGGGAGCAGCTGAGGTGCTCAAGTCCTCGGCGAATACGGTGTACTTGAGCATGAGCAACGAGATACATCGGATATCGTACACCGGGGAGGCTATCCAAGTGAGGCGATATGTCAGGCGTATGCCGCCCACGCCTCCATTTGACTACCAGTGCTTGATTTGGCCAAAACTCGGCTTGGGCTATACGGAGCAGAAAATACAATTTCGGTCCCATGGTCTGGAGAACTATGGATGGAATCGGTACGTTCTTCTTTGCCGCTCGAACCCAGTAGTCTGACTACATCCTAGCCTTGACATGCTCGTTGCGGGCTATGAGCACCAATTCAATGAGTCGCTTCGTTATTGGAGGACGCGCTTTGTCGTTATACCTACCATCGACCGGCCACCAAACGACATGGGACCCGCCGGCGAGAATCTGAGCGACGAAGAAACCCGCATTCTTGGCGTCGACAAGCTTGCGGAACAGTTCACCAAAGTGCGATGGCAATCTCTTGATGAGAAGGTTCCTGCGCCTCCTGTGCGCTTCCTTCCTACCACCCTCAACCCAGCGGCCTCGGTTCGCGACGACGCGTTGATGCAGCAACTGGCGCAGATTCATGAGGCTGGCCCGTTGCAGAAGAAGATCAAAAGCGAGAGGGAGATCGGCGATATGTCGTTGGCTGCCATTGCCAAGGCCATGAAAGACGACGACGGTGTTCCGATCAAGACCAACTACTGGCATCACAGTCAATACCAGAATTCCTTCACTGGCTTTGACTTTGTCAGCTGGCTCGTTCGGGAATTTCGCGACGTGTCCTCCCGCTCGCAGGGCTTAGAAGTTGGTATAAGACTTCAGAACGAGGGATTATTTGAACACTGCAAGGGCAAGCATAATTTCTTGGACGGGTAAGCTTGCTTCGCATCGTTATCCCATCTTGTGTACCTTACGCTTCCTAGACATTACTTCTATCGTCTGGTCGGCGAGTACGCCGTTCATAGCACACCGCGATTACAATCTTGGCTACCGCGATACGACAGCCTTACTCTCAGCCGAGCTAGTCATCCTCCCGTGACTCCTGCACGGCAAAAGTCAAGTGTCCGAGGATCCAATAAAAGAATGACGGTCATTCTGAGTCAAAGCATGGTTATCGATATTGATAGCAACAAGGTATACACATCCACTCCGGCCACATCGAGACATGACTAACGTTCATACGATTCTTAGCGCAGCGACCAGGCCGAAGCCGTTATCTTGCACCACGACATTATCCACAACCCTGCGACTGTCTTCCACTTCGAGTTGCAGTGGATAGGTACGACGGGTCGTTACATTGAAGACCAACTACGGCAGTGGAACAAGACGATCGAGCGATATGGACTCAAACTTGTCGAAGCCTATGTCACGCAGATCAGCGACATCCGGGATCGGAACGCCTTCCAGTCTTGCTTCCCTGTGCGCTTAGCATGCCCGCCTCCAGTGATCCCAGATCTTCAACAGCGCGTTCCAGAAGGAACTCAAACAGCGCACTATTTTGAGTACGCGCTGTTGAGGCGCTTTGGGTTCATCCTAGACGTGGAGGCAGCAGATATGTACCCGGAGGATGTCGATGTGGTCTACTCCTACCGCCGCTCGCCCTACAAGTATTCGCAATTCATACATCGGAGTGGAGTTGCATTCATCCAGGTATTAGGCGGAACGGAAGGGTTCTTGTTCTTGACGAACCGGTTGATGGGCCCGGGGAGGATGAACAGAGGGAAGGAGGAGGAGAGGCCGGCTGTCGCAGCCGAAAAGCTGAGGAGGGATCTAGACATATTCTGTTCGGACGACAAGAAACTGGAGGAGTTCTATGAAGCTGAAGTCAAGCAGCTCGCTGGTCCACTGGAGGGACCGCCCGAGCCACCGCCACTAGTACTGTAGTACCATTGTAGTTTCACCAGCTTGTAATCAGTCTGTATCACTTTACCGACTAGAGGCGTCTTTGAACTTACACGAGAAGTGAACTCCTATGCCTCCTCTGCGGATCGTTGAGTTTGGACAATAGTCCGCGACATGCAGACCTAGAGGAATCAGCTTTGACTACAGAATCAACTTGGTCTTCGGCTTATTATTTTACAAAAACTACGCTGATCATGACCATCACACAATGAGGCTTATAACGTTCTCAACGGCTCACAACACAGACGAGACGTGAAGCACAAACGATATGCTTCTAACAACACACGAAAACAACAAGCATCGACAACTAAACCTATCCAAAGTATAAACGAAGGGAGCGTATCACTGAAGTGCTATCAAGCACTCGCGGAGACTAAAGTGGGGACTGGGACGACTGGGACGTTCTCCTCAGCTGACATGACCAAGGGCTTAGTGCCCCCGGTTTTCAGCTTCAACATGTTGGCGGAGACGACCGGACGATGAGCTTGGAGAGGACCAGACATCGGACCCAAGAGGTAGTCAAAGCGACTCCTAGCAGCAGCGACACCCTTGGCATCAATGACGGCCGGCTCCTTCTCTCTCAAGGTCGTCGGGGTAGTGCCGTTCAAGTATCCGAGTTGCTCGTCATTCCAAATCGGCTCCAGGCCATCTTCCGCACCGGGCGCACCAACACCTGCGCGGCCACCGACAGCCTTCCAATCAGCCAAACGATTGATTTTGAGCTCCGTGAAGATCTGGTCAACGGCCTTGATGAGGACGTCAATCTGTTCGAGAGTATGCCTCGGTGTGACAGTGATGCGCAGACGCTCCTCGCCGCGAGCGACGGTGGGATAGTTGATAGACTGGACGTAGATGTCGTGCTCGTTGAGAAGCTTATCGGAAGCTTCTTTGGCCAGGGCAGCATCACCGACGAAGACAGGAACGATGTGAGAGGTACCGGGGCTATGTATAATGATGAGCATCATTGTGGACGAACATGGATGGAAACACTTACACGACAGGAATGTCGATTTCTGCGAAGCGGCGTTTCACCTCACGGACATTGACTTGTTTCAGCTGACGGTCACCGACGTATTCCTTCTGATAGGCCACACTAGCTTGAGCGCCGGCAACCGTAGCAGGGGGAAGAGAGGTCGTGAAGATGAAGCCAGGAGCATAGGATCGAATCATGTCGACGAAATCGTCAGAGCCAGCAATGTAACCACCGACAGCACCGTAAGCCTTGCCCAAAGTACCTAGAAGGGGGGTCAATCTTTATTCAGATGAATCAGCAAACGCAAGTACCTGTAATGATATCGACACGATCCATCACGGTGCCAGGGATAGCATGAGGACTGTTACCGGCGGCCTTGTGAAGATCGTAGTCAAGATGTTCAGCAACGCCGGCACCACGGGGTCCATACAGCCCGACTGCGTGAACCTGATAGGAGTCAGAAAGATCTAGAAGGTCACAGGCAAGAGACAACGGACCTCGTCAAGGAAGGTAATAGCACCGTATTGTTCAGCCAAGTCGCAAATTCCTTCGATGGGGCCAATGCTACCGCACATCGAGTACACGCTCTCAAATGCGATAATCTTGGGGGTCTCTTTCGGGTACTGCTTGAGCTTGTTCTCCAGATCCTCGAGGTCATTATGCTCGAAGATGACCCGCTTCGCGGTGGAATGACGCATGCCCTGGATCATGGAAGCATGGTTCATCCGGTCAGAAAAGATGACGCAGCCCGGTAATTTGGTGCCGAGAGTGGACAGAGTCGCATCGTTGGCGACATAGCACGACGAGAATACAAGAGCAGCTGGCTTGCGGTGCAAACTGGCAAGCTCCTGTTCGAGGCCTAGATGCAGGGCCCCGTTGCCGGCAATATTACGGGTGCCACCAGCACCGTGACCGTATCTATCGAGGGTACGGCTGCGGGAGACATCAGAAGGAAGACGCGAAAACGCGACGAGGTACGCACTGCATGGTCTCGAGGACAACTGGGTTGTTTCCCATGCCCAGGTAGTCGTTGGAACACCAGACCTTGACCTCGTCCTCTACTTCCGCCGTGTGCGCCACGGGGAACTTGTGGGCGAGGCGATTGATGTTGTTGAAATAGCGGTAGGACTTGTCCTGATGCTTCTTCTCGAGCTCTTCCACGAAGAACTGTTCGTAGTTGAATGCACCGGGGTGGACGGCCTTGGCGGTAGGCGCACTGGTAGCCTTGGAGGTCGCAGACTCGGCCGCAGCAGCCTTGTGGAATGGACATCCCGCAGCTGCAGCCTTGTTCGCCTTGGCCTTGTCTGCCTTGACACCAGCTGTAGCGAGGTCCTCAGCACGTCGGGCGGCGGCGCGAGCAGCCGAGGCGTGGGGGCACATTTCGATGCTGGCTCCAACGGGAAGGCTAATGCCCTGTTCCTTGTGAATTTGCTCGACATCAGCATTGCCGGCAACGCTGGCATACCCAGCGACGAGCTCCTTGGAACGGGTGGAAAGGGCAGGGCCCATGACCGGGCATTTCGTGGCCTTTTCGGTGAGCTTGGAGAGCGACGGGTAACGGGGCGACGTCGACGTGCACAGCGTGCGCAGAGTCGCCTGCTTGGTGCGGCCAAGGAAGGGGCAGGACGCTTTGAAGCGGGAAAGCGAAGCAAGCTTGTCCATGGTGGGGAATAAGAAATCTCAGTGCACAAGACGGCGTCACAGTTTTGTGCGGGCCAGGGGCGCCAGGCAGCCAATCGGCTGTCACCGATTGAAACGGGTAGATCTCAAGACCGAACGCTGCACAGGACATACGGCGCGAATGATTACCGCTAGAGCCCGTCCACCATATTCGCTCGACGTTATGGAAGCGAAATCAATCTATTGTTATTGACAGATCTACAGCTCTCCCAGGCTGCTCTCTAACACATCCACTGCGAGATCCACCTCTTCCTTCCCGATATTCAAACTGGGCACTAAGCGAACAGCGTCCTTGCCTGCAGTTAGGACAAATACACCGCGTTCCCTCGCCATCTGAACTACCCGCCCCGGGTCTGACTCGTTCTTGAATCCAAGCCCCAAGATCATTCCTCGTCCACGAATGCTTTCTTCAAGCGTGTCCGGGAACCATTTCGGCAGTTGTTCTAGTCGCGCTTTCAGGTAGCCGCTAGTCTCCGACATCTTTGCTACGAAGGAAGGCTCTGACAGGCGAGACAGTACGTGCAATCCAACGGCACTTGCAAGCGGCGAACCGCCGAAGGTAGTACCGTGGCTACCTGTAACACGTCGGACTCGGTCAACGCCTGTATGCAGGGAACATGATCAGATTTGTTTCTCACCTGGTGTCATTGTAGCCGCGACCGAGTTTCTAATCATGACCGCTCCTATTGGGTACCCATTCGCGAGAGGTTTAGCCATCGTCACTATATCTGGGTGACAATCGGACGGAAGTGCGCAATGAGCCCATATTTTCCCCGTTCGATACAGCCCGCACTGAGAAATTCGGTCAACCATCTTGACATCTTGTACTATACCAGACGCGTCTCACCTGAATCTCATCAAAGATCAAAACGGCCCCGACCTCGTCGCAGCGCTTTCGTAAAGCCTGAAGGAAGTCAACGCGCGCGGCGTTGATACCTCCTTCTCCTTGAATAGGTTCAATGATCACTGCGCAGGTGTCTTCCGTCACCAGACCCGGAATAGCCGCAATATCGTTGACTCTCCCCACATCCACGCCGGGAACCAGAGGCGCAAAGGGTTTCTGATATTTAGGATTGGTGGTCACGCTCAGCGCTCCCATGGTACGACCATGGAACCCATTCTCGAAGCAGGTGATTCGAGTCTTGGAACAGTCGCTGGAGTCCCACGTCCGACCCGGCTGGGCAGCAGCCCACCGGTCTTTACCCACTTTGCGAGCTATTTTGAGGGCGCCTTCGTTCGCTTCAGTTCCAGAGTTGGCGAAGAAGACCTTAGCCTCTTCGTCGCCTGTACTTCCAAAGCCTAAACCACCATCGTTCTTGGTCAGGGTGACGAGTAGTTCAGCGAGCTTTGGTGACCACTGGTTGTGGTAGACGTTGCTCGTGTGTATTAGCGTTCCCGCGTTGTCGGCTATGGTCTATGTACATTCATCAATATCTCAATCATCCGCCCGAGAGAATACACACGAACCTTCATAACCCCGTCGTCTGCATGACCAAGAGCATTTACGGCTATACCGGCTGAGAAGTCGAGGTACTTCCGCCCTTCCGTGTCCCATACATAAGAGCCTTTACCATGGCTCAAGACCAAGTCCGGACGAGCATACACAGGAAGGACGTATTTCGATGCCAACGAAAGAGTCTGAGATGTGACATCGGAGGTGGCCTCGGCAGATGTGAGATGGGTGGGGACGGTATAGCGCGTAGATGGTGCAGTTGGTATCGTCTGTGAGAGGGATCAGTATCCGCATTAGTTCTACGGAACGTTCACATACCTGTCCGGAGAGAGAACGGGTGCCCTTAGGTAATGACCTGAGGGATAGATGGCGTTGGGAGATGCAGATTCGACTCATATTTGCTGAGGCAGACCAGTAGAATGGATAATGGCACAAGAGGCGCCAGATTCCCTGGTTTATATATCGAGGGGGTGAGTCAGAGAGATGGAGATTCGTGGTTGCCCTGGAGTCTCTGATATGACTCGCAGCTGAGCTGTCCAAGTGAGTAGCAATTTGTGAACCCCTCTATGGCATAAAGCCCGCGAAGTAATTTTTTGATCTTATCGCGATAAGATTCAATCTTATCTACAAAACCACCTGCTCATACATGCATGTTTCCTCCTGCGCCATTCGACTGTTTCGACAAACAACTGTTCACCCTATGCATCAAGAGATACACGGTCGTCAACCAGACACTGAACAGCACAGACGACACCGTGATTTAGCAAGCGATTTGTATCCAAATCATGTCCTGATTGGGCACGACCACGTGGACCATGATTTGGCACGAAACTTTGCCACTTTCGCTTACCTCCTTCCAAATTGAGTGACACACCTTTCGCAATGGCAGCCACCGACGCCCTACGCTCGCAGGTGGCGGCGAAATGGCAGGACGCTTTCGCGCGTCTCAACCGCGACGAGCCGGGGATATCGGGCCTGATGTCGTTCAGCCAGGTCCGTCAAACGCGTGAAGGTGACACTTGCAGGATACTCAATACGAGTCGCAGGCATGGAGCCTTTCCACAGAGTTCCTCAGTCCAAAGGACCTCTCGGAGCCGCGAAAAGCGTACAGTGAGGCTGCCAGTAGACTCTCAGGGTTCTCCGATTGACGGGCCAAGATAGACATGGAGCTGATTCGCCATGCATTCGATGTTGTTGCACAGTCACGACGACTGCCAGTGATGCTAGAAGGATTTCTTGGTACGCGAGAACGAGCTCGACTTGTGCTCATCTGACCTTTTTCTAGAGAACATTCGCCAACGCTTTAGTCTCATCCAGCGCGACATCAACGCCTTCATGGTCGAATACGAGGTACGCGTCTCGCGACAATCACGCGACTTTTCGACCGATACACGAGCCACACATAGCAATCCGATGATCCACTTGTCATCTCCAGACTTATACTTCGCCTGATGGATTGGTTTAATCTCTGGCAGCCTATCCCAGAGTGTGTCTCCTCAGCTCGTGGGAAGCATCGCGCCTCTAACTTGTGTCTAGACTCGGTCTCACCATTCGGTCCGCGTACACCCTCTACTTCCAAACACATCTTTTCGCCATCCTCCCACCCACATTCGTCAAAGGCTTCAAGAGCCTTTGTGCCGCCACCTTACCCCCACTAGATGCCGATGCACCCCCCGCTATCACTCTACCAGACGGCATCTGGGACGTCTTTGAAACAATTGGCTTCCTCGATCGGTACGAAAATGTCATTGCGAGCGTAGGCTACGAGCATATCGAGAAATACGTGATATCCAATTGCACCGAAAAGTGGGATGCCGCAGTCCTACCTGGCCTCAAAGCGTGGATGTCCGAGAAGATTGTTCCTTGGATGTTGATGATGTACGCGAAGGAGGCGTCGAACAGTACGCCTTCTAGTGGATTTGCCTCTAAACACTACTGATCCCGCCGTAGAGGAGGACGCCCTAGCTGTAATGGCAAGCGTTGGCTCCAGATTCGACTTTCATATGACCAAGACGCTCTGTGATTTACGGACGCGAGAGCTATTCGATATCATCATCAATTTCCCTGATTCGAAATCTGCACTGGAAGACCTCAAGGTTTGTGAATCAAAGTCCAGACCGTATAAAGCTAATGTTCGACCCAGGAATGTCTGCAGCGCGTTGATCAGCGCTCAAATCTTGTGCGGTCGCTTCGTAAAGCGTCAGTCTCTTCAATTGATGCAAAGGTCGGCAACTAACAGCCCCCAGAAACCGACGGAGGCTGCTACATCCCGGCGCCGATACAACGCTTATCTTGACGCAATACGTTGCTACCATTAGGTGTTTGCGAATCGTGGATCCTCCCGGAGTTCTGCTGTACAAAGTCGCCGACCCAATACGGCGTTATCTGAGGTATCCCCACCGGCCTCTCTAGCCGTCATAATTGCTGAGGATTTCCCGTAGAGAACGTCCAGACACTATCAGATGTATTGTCTCCAACCTTGTTGGAGACGACGAGAGTGGTGATTCTATCATTGACGACAACGAGCCACCTCAGCCTCTACACCAGGTTGAAATTGAGGATTACAGTGATCCCAACTGGGATCCGGAGCCGCTTGATGCTGGACCAGGTATGATACCTCCACATATAACCCCGATGCGTAGTCCTGACAGCCACGCAGACTTCAGAGCAAACAAGCCTAGCGATGTCATCAGTACTCTCGTCAGTATCTACGACTCGAAAGACCTATTCGTCAAAGAGCTACAAGTCCTACTCGCTCAGCGGCTTTTGGCTATTACAGACGGGAGCACTGAGAAGGTGGAACGAGAGGTGTGCAACTCCATTCTTCCCTAGACACAAGGTCTGACCGATTGGATGAAGCGGAGAAACATCGAGATCTTGAAGATTCGTTTCGGCGATGCAGCATTACAAGTGTGCGAGGTCATGTTGAAGGACATGACTGACTCGAAGCGGATTGACGGGCATGTGCAATCGCAGAATGAGGTACGTTGTTCGAAGGATCATGGTACTGCTTGCTCACTGCACACATTAGTCTGTCATGCATCCGACTATCATCTCCCGGCATTTCTGGCCGATGCTGGAAACGAATGAGCTCAACATGCCGGGTCAATTCAAAACGTGAGCTGTCTTCCGAGTTGACGTTTTGACACAGTGGTCTGATATGTACTGAAATCAACAGCTTTCAAGAAACGTATGCGAAGGAGTTTACGACGTTCAAGCCGGACAAGAAACTCCGATGGCTACCACATCTTGGAACTATAGAGCTACAGGTTGAACTGCAGGACCGGACCGTGGAGGTTGAAGTTCCTCCTCTCGAAGCTGCGTTCATCGAGCTGTTCTCCGAAAAGGGTAGGTCTTCCCCCATCTCTGCTTTTTTTTCATTCGTGGCAACTTTCTTCTAGACAAATGGACGATCGACGAGCTTGTTGCGCGGGTCGGGGCGATCAGCAAGAGCGCAGCGTTGAAGGCACTACGGACATGGGTCAATCACGGCGTAATCAAGGAGGAGGGCGACAAGACCTTCGTCCTTTTGGAAGTGGCGGAAGCTGTTACCCGGGGAGATCAGTCGCATGTGGAGATAGTAGAGGAGGAGGAGCCCGGGACCTCAGCAGAGCAACAACAGCAGACTCAGCAAATGATGGTTTACTGGAAGGTAAGGGAAGCTCTCTCTCTTATCTGACTTTGTCCCTCATTTCTTCTCCGCAGTATATTCAGGGCATGCTCACGAATCTACCAAACATGCCAGTGGAGCGTATACATGCCATGCTGGGTTTCATCGACGACTACAATCTGACAGTCGACCAGCTGCATTCGTTGATGAACTCGGCACGGAGGGAGAAGCTTGTCGATGTGAAGGAAGGGTTGTGGAGGCTGTTACCGCAATAGTTCGTCGTTTTAGTGTACTTCTTTTCTTATTATTGTATCCAATTCCCGAGCAGACGCCACACTGTATCCGCTTCCTCATCCCATTCGTCTTCTTTGTCTTTGACGCAGCTACGGCAAACACCCAATGACACCCAGTCCCTTGTCTTCATCATGTCCAGACTCTCAAGAGGCTTGTAGACTCCGTCGTTTTCAAGCGATGGCTGTATCACAACGTCCATCCAAGAGCCTGCAATAACGTCTGTGCAGGCCATATGAGAAGTTGGAGGAGGCGTAAAGAGCAGTGCTGTGAAATGTGAAATGAGGGTATCTAACAGCGTCGTGCAACGCGTTCGTAGCTCTGGTGGTAGAATATGTGATTCCTGTGTGATGCATATAATGAGATACTATCATAGTTAGTGGTCAAAGAAACCTACGATGCGGTCGTCATGAAATTCGCGCGTTGTAACGACATGGTACCACAAGCGTTTTCTCAGTTCCTGGTCCATGTCGAATTTGACCGCGAGAATCAGAGCGTTCTCTGCGTAATCATTGGGGGAAAACGTTCGTGACGGGAACGCTCGCAGAAGGGCTCTCAGTGCAAGGCCACGAAGAGCAGGTGAGGAAGGTGATTCATATACGCGTTCCACCGCTTGACAAAGCCTCTCCAATGCAACCGGTATTCTTGGCGATCATACTTGAGAGGATAGCAATGGCATGAAGAGGAAGAAGACTGACAGCAGTGATTCTAGGTCATCCTTTCCAATCGAGTCCAATCTAACCAGCCTCGCGTTCAGGTCGTCTTCGAAGGGGACGGACTCGACAGCCTCGAACAGGTGATCAACGTCCAGTATGCGAAAGAGATGGTTGTCTGCTTCGAGCACGATTGATCCGGAAGGTTCCCAGCAGCTCAAGACGCGGGTAGGAGCGCTGCTATCTTCTATCCTCTCGACCGGTGTTGGAGACATTGGTGTTGAAAGCGACAAGAAAGGCTTGAAGAATGCGTTCATCGTGGATGAGCAATAGATAAGATTCGCCACGTGAGTCCAATCTTATCACGTTCAATTCAAGGTCTTGCTCAGCTGCTGAACTGTGTGCTCCTCGGCCCTCCAAAGTTTGCCTTTAGAGCTTTCGTAATAGAGACAGTACAGGCTTTCATGCAAAGCCTTTGGAATAACTATCTGTATGAAGCTTGGAAAGGAACTACGCACAGAATACTGACAACCTCGTCAAGGGTCTCGCCAAAGTTGGAGCACATCATGAGAGACAAGCATAGTGTGCAGAGACCACCCGAACAGCTTACGAGACTTCTCGACGTCTTATCTTTCAATTTCTCAGGTGACCGAAGTCCTGAGGCATCCGACGCTCTATCCTCTGTCGCTCCGACACCAGGATAACTTTGCTTTTCGATGACGAGGTAGACACTGTGAGGTACATGAACTGACTTTTTGCTTTGCATGATTCATGTGAAGGCGCTTTGTGACCGGCCGTAAGAGTCGAGCGGAGCCGGAGTGCTTTGTGAGCAAGAGCAAGTGTCCATGGGAAGCCAAACTGAAGGCATTTCAATGGCGATGAGATCTCAAGAACGACTCAGGACGTCTTGAATGCTGCTGTTGATAGCCTGACCGTTCACGGGACTGAGTGCATAGCATGCATCCGTATGGTATGAGCGCATCAGCATGGTCAGAAAGTACTAGGAGCCACGAGGCTCTCGTAGTGCTACCTGCAAGCGATGGAAGCTACGTCTATATTAACTTCGTATATCATACGGGCGCTAAACCTGTTGAAGCTCCAGTATTAAAGACACAGATCCCCATATGCAAAATCCGACGTACTGGAAGCGAAAGGTCACAAAGATCACTCGAACTGAAGCTGCCGACGCGAAGGACCGATTAGGAAGCCGCCTGTCGGTCACTCGAAGAGAATTGCGTCATCGCATCTTTGCAATCTGCACTCACAATCCCAATGGCCAGCCCTGAAGACGCCGTCAAGCCAGACGAATACAATGCATTGTTGGATCCTGCTACATTCGTGTTTCCTGCGCCATTGCAAGGCACGACTGTAGATATCGAATTTTGCGACAGAGTCAGTGATATCCTTGAGTCGAAAGGCAGAGTTCATCATCTGACAACATGTTCAGTGTCGTTGGTATGGCTCTAGAAGGACTTGATGATGTGTTTTCAAGTACTTAAGAACAATGCAGGCTTCATCGCGCGACCTGGGTGCAGACTGAGCTCTTTTTGACGTTCCCTCCGCCGCTCATCCACAGCATCTCTTTACATCCGCTGAATACAGAAGAGACAGCGGGGCGGTTCCGGATATGGATCTCTGTAGGTCGCGAGGCGCCGCGTCTCTTGTGGGACAGGAAAGTCGAGGGTAGTTTTCCGGAGCTGAAAGTCCTTGTGAGTGATGTCGCAGCCTACCTTTTTTCTTCGCGTCTAATAGTCGCAGAAACAACGCCTTCGGGATGTGATCCAGCCAGGACGTTCACTCGGCCATTCCGACAAGAAGTGAGGACAGGATATCGATGCGTTGTAGGTAGATACAGATTTTGATACAAGAGGGAAAAAAGACGCCTCGTGTCGCGCGGTGCATTACTCGGCGGCCTCTGGTGCTGCTGGTGGTGCCTCCCTGTGAATAGCAAGTTAGTTGGGTGGGTGCGGATGGGTAAATGAAGAAGACTTATTATGTACAAAACATTGTTACAGCTATGAACCAAATCATCAGGCGATCGCGTCTAGGTATCTAAAGAAGACGCACCGAATGAAGACCTCTCCCAATGCACCGTTTGACTTCCCGTCTTGAAACTCTTCCGTGTTGGCAAGCTGTTGTTTTTCATCAAACAGAATCAAGAGACCGGGAACAGCACGCACCTGGAGGTTCATGAAGCCATCAGTGCTCACAAGGAAGCCGCTGTATTCCAGTCCCCATTTTAGGCGTACAAAGACGGGCTTTCCGGTGAGCTCCTGCATGAAAGGCTTGGGGTTGACTGGGTTGACCTGCGTGGCCGTCAGCCAGGGCAATGCCGCCGCAGAGCGAAAATGCTTACGCCCGACATGATGGTTGAAAGGCTGGAGGCACGTGCGGAGTTCCAAATCTGCATCGACTCTCCTGTTCTCCCTCTCACCACCATGTCCGACCGGGAAGGCCACTCGGGGGCGCCGCCCGAAGAAGACCTGACACTGCCCAAGGCAACAGTGACGAAAATGATACAAGGTACGCAACTCGACCGTGGCGCCGTTGTCCGACGCGTTGACCGCCGCCCAGAACTGCTACCTAAAGACGTCTCATGCGCGAAGGAGACCCGGGATCTCGTCATTGAATGCTGCGTCGGTGCGCCTGCTTCCGCCTTCTACCGACGAGTTTGGGGTTTACCATGTTACCAGAGTTCATCCATTTGATTTCCTCAGAGGCGAACGAGGTCTGCGAGAAGGAGTCCAAGAAGACGATTGCCCCAGACCACATCATTACGGCTCTCAAAGTGCGTCACAACGCCCATGAATGAACTCCATCCAACTCTAGGCTAGACTCTGGGCTTTGATTCATTTACCGCCGAGGTCGAGGATGTCCTTAAGGATCACAAGCAGCAACAGAAAGTGCGGTCGCATGTTCTTGATTGGCACCATCATCTCATCCACCTTTCCAGGACCGTGAAAAGAAGGTCTCCAAGTTCGAGCTATCTGGCTTGACCGAACAAGAACTCCTAGCAGCACAAGAAGAACTCTTTGCCGCCTCCCGGGCCAAATTCCAGTCAACTGGCCAATGAAACCTTACTTTGTATGTACCATTACACACATAACCCTGGTTATTCTTATTCCCTGCCGACGCGCTTTGTAGTACTGTACATGTATAATGATCGGACATTCAGCTGTATCTTTCCCGCAATAACTCCAGCCGCTCTTGTGGTGAACCTCCGTTCCACAACGAAGATCCGTCGACAGCCGTTGAGATGTTCGGTAAGCCTTCTTGTTCGATGATATATGAAGCAGATATTGTCGCGTAAAAGACCGCTGTCCCCTCTTTCAGTCAGCTTTTCCAAGTTATCGCTCTGTCAGGCACGCACCCTCGTACACATCGTCGTCCATCAGTGACAAGCCAGCGCCCAGTCCACCAAGAAAACCGTTGCCCGCTCCTGCAAAAATGTGAAGACTGGTTCTGATTTCGCAGATCTGAGACGAACCAGTCACGTCGACCACCTTCTCCGGATTGGCTGACGTCCAATAAGCATCGACCCATTTTCCTCCCTTTTCGCGTGTCGAGACGTATGCGCCTAGTTCACCACTGCGAATAACGACCGTGCCCTCACCATCGGTGCCAATACCATAGTCCAAGAACTTTTGTGCTGCTTCTTCGATGGTTGCCTTTGTTGGCGGTAAGTCCATCGACAGAATAGTCAGTGCTTCCTCTGCATTGGGGCTACACACAACCATCAATTTTTGATCGCAACATTTAGAACTATACGGACCTCAAGATGTCTATTGATGGGAGCACGTCGATGAGCGGTTGTAGCTCTTCCGGGACACATCGATCCTGGAGTGTGATCAATTCCTTCTACGGAGAAACGCGAGCCAACATGGGAGAACTCACGGGAATAGGTTCCCAGATGGTCATTGGATTCCAATCGGGGACTTCGCGTACCTCTTTCATTATAGTGGCAGCTCTCGATGGGGAACAGATGAAATGAATGCGCCTCGCTCCCGCCAACCTCGTTCCCTTGAGATCTCGGGGTGTGATGCGAATTCTAGGTGTCAAATAATCAAAGCTATATATTTTACATCGAACATTAGCTAGATGGCGGTTAGATATATCGTTGATGTACCTTCGATGATCACCCATGTACGAGTTCAAGGCGCGAGTTGTCTTCGCATCGGGCTGATCTCGAAACATCCAGATTTCGGGACCGTATCTTTCGAGGTCTTTTTGCACGTAAGAGGGCCAATCATGCCCTCTGTCGACCACCATGCCTACTTGGTCCGGTTCAAGCCTGGGCGCAATGAGATCCACTGCTCGTACAGAGAAGCGCGTCTATATCTGACCATATCCGAGCTCCAATAGCAGCATATGTGCCCCCGCCGCCAATCTATTGGGTTGGTTGTATTAGAGATCGCGCGCAAGCTCAGTAACAGACACAATGTACTTTCCTGAGGAGATAGCATTTTGCCAGTCGAGTTTCCATCCTCATCGAGGAACGAGAACTCATCGATGATGAACATTCCAAGCGTTATTATTTGCGGAGGCATTGCTCTTCGCCAGGTCAGTTGGGGGTGTGATGATAAGATATATCGATAGATGATCGACAGCAATCGATGACGCATACGTACAGCTGCTACTTTCTTAACATCCACATTGTGATCGAGACAGGATCGAGAGCACGAGCTCTCCCTGTTGCATCAACTTTCCTAAATGAAAACGTGGATAATCAAATACGAACCAGATCGGTTCCCTGATCATGTACGTTCGTCCCACTCCACTGCGAAATAATGCTCACCTCCGCAGCTGTATGAAGCCTGTCTCTCGCTCGTCGATGAAGCAAGTGCTATAAAAATACGAAAATATTATAGGAGAGAAGATGCATGCCGTAGGTTGCTTCTCCTTCTCCGTGCGGATTTATCTTCATCTTTTTCCATAGGGAGTCTCATCGGCCGCCTCCTGCCTCGGATGATGCTCAAAGAGCACGGAGTCGCCAGCAAGGACGTGTCATTTGGGGCGACCCAGGCTAACAAGCCATACATTGTGACTGTGTCCCACCATCTCATGCCCCTTATCTGACGAAGGACCACGCAGACCACACCGGGAATAGACCCACCTATCGCATTCAACGTCTCGCACGACAATGGCCTCATTGCGATGGCGGTCGGGAGGGGTGTCCATAACCCGCCGGCGTTCAGCATTGGCATAGATGTTATGAAAGTGCGGATACCAGGACGGGACACCTTGGCGTCCTTTATCGAGACGATGGAAGATCAGGCAAGTACCGAGCGGCCTTACGAGACATTTCATCTCACGTCTCGACAGCTTACGACCCTCGAACGGAAGACTCTGTCCTCCGTGCCGCACGAGGAAGCCTTGGAGCGATTCTTCTGGATATGGACCATGAAGGAGGCGTACACCAAAGCTCTCGGGCTTGGCATGGGCTTTGACTTTCGACGCGTCGAGTATGATGCAACCACAGACATCATCCGCGTGGACGGCGTCATTCCCCCCGGCTGGCTCTTTCACAGATTCACAACGCACATCGACGACGATCTGTATCTGGGCGTCGTGGCAGAACACGTCGGCGAAGACGTGTCGGAGACTAAGGTTTATCCCCAGTCTGAGCCGCATCCCTGGCTTCTTTCCCATGATGCGGTGTCATTTGCAGAACGCTGCATTCAAGAATTGTGATACGAACACGCCGGGCACACTGCTGATAAACCAGAAACCAACTACCTGCGATTAGCATGTGCCCACGCTAGAAATGAAACTGGTCGGAGTAGGACGCGTTCTCCGATCTAGGCTAATTGTCCTCCTCGATACGACGCGATCGTGGCACCAGCGTAAAGCACTTCTACACCAGCTTCATCTGAGGGCACTGAGATGTCGCTAATGGGATGTGCCGCGCCACTTCGGAAAAGCTAAACCGTCTGAACCAGAAGGGAATCGTCGGTATTCATTCTCATCCGTCAAGGTAAAAGGTAAAGGTCTCCAAAGTTTTCAGCATCTGGGAATTATACGAGGCTTGCTGTCACCTCGGCCTGGGTTCAATATTGGCTGTCATCTGGAGGGAGTGGAATTAATCTTAACACGTTTCCACTATTTGATTTCTTGGCCTGGCCGCCCGATGTTCAGACGTTCATATACCCATGGAACTATGTGGCGTTGACATTGCCGGTGCTAAGTAGTCGAAGGAGTATGGCGCAGCGATGCCCTATATGCTGCCATATGTATGTCGGCCGAAGTATTGGTGTACACACGAGCGAGGGACGTGTCAGTCTGGGTTTTTGGCTCCACCCAACACAGTCCTGAATCCATCGACAATGTTCATATTGCAGGCAACACTTGCATGACCCAAGATGAGTGATCTACAGTTGGACATGGAGGTAAAGATAGCTCACCAGGACGCGAACAAGGACACAAGGAGAACCACTAAGGCGCCTATGAACTCTGTGTACAATACATTGTCAATCCGAGCACCGCGGTCCAGCTGCTTACCGATGAAGGTCCCTTGACTTATCTCAGCTCCGCGTTTGAATCGTCTGGCAGACCTTTAGAGCATGATTGAGTCGCAAACCTGAAGACACTCGTATTCGCGAATATTCTCAATAAGGCTCAACAAGAGTAATGGTACGGACACCATTCAGAAGTCGTTCACTTGAATATGCGATTTGTACACCAAAAACGTCAACGAATGAACAGCAGCGAAGGAGTCTGATTGAAGTTCACCGAAGAATAAGCCATTGCCCAAGGCATGCGGTAGATGTCTGGCTCCTAGAAGAGCTCTGGTAAGGAGCACGATGATGAATCGGTGGGGTCATCAACGGTCAAGCCTTGCGACGTCGCCCTTTCAGATTGCTTCATCTGCAGAGTTGGCATTACTTGCAGATGCCGCGTTATCCATGTCCGAATTTTGCCCGATGTAGCCTCCTCGCATGTTCAATCCGTCAAGGGGATGGTGATGATGCGAAAAACACGAGATGGTGATTCATCGGACTATCAGGAACGATTGACTTGACTTGGAAATGACACCGTGTGGTAGACTTACGACGAAACCTATGAGGAAGTCTTCTAGTAATAGGAATACAAAAACACATCTTCCTGAACCTCTTCTTCTGGAGCACTTTCCACGTTTATGGGCGCGGATTGCCAAACGCGACCGTCCTTCTTCGTATCAAATCCCCACACCATATCAGATAGCTCGAACAATCCGAGTAACGGAAAACATGATAAGGCCGCGGAGATGTCCTCGTAGAAGACCTGCCGTTGTTCAGGTTTAGGTTTCAAACAGGGAAGGTAAGGGAGTGAGACTTACATGGGTAGGGAGCGTCGAAAAACTATACGTGGCTGTTACGGCGAGGTACGTCAAGGCCGGCACACACTGGGGGAGTTTTTGGATCAGGGCAAGGGGATGGGAAGTGGTACGCGCTCCAAAGGAAGTTATTTTGGCCGTGGAGAGGGTCAAGAACTGAAATGAAACTTCGTCGGAGGAAGATGGGTTCGTGAGACGGACAACTTCCAGTGGTCTTCCAGGAACAATGGCCACTGCCGCGTCGAAAGAGCCTGTGAAATCTCTCAAGAAAGGCACACATGCCGGAGGCAAGGTGATGCCACGATGTGCATTCGATACCAGGGAACCCAACTCCAATGTCAGAAGCGCCGGCGTACGTTGTAGGAATGACTTGACATGACAGTCGAGGGGGAAGGAGCAGAATAAACGTGTCAAGTTGGGGTGGCATACTTTCGACTCCACACCAAGAACCCAGCTGGCTCCCTCAGGCAGGAATAGGCTCAGCATGGTGACGCTCACCATTCCCTGGAGAGCCACACGAAGCTGGCGGAAGAATGATTGAAAGAGATTAGAGCTGGAGGCGACGTTGATAGTGAAGCTCTGGACATGGCGCGCCAAGGATGGTCTCCTGGCCAGAGTCACGACAACGGAGAGGGTGTGGGATGAAGAGCCAACGAACAGGTTGCGGTAGAGCCGCCGCGAAGCCACCGAGCGGAAGAAAGAGCAGGTGCGGGCGAGAGATGCGAGCTCGGGCGGAGGCAGAAGTTCAAAGACAGCGTCCACCAGCTCGACGGGGATGGTGGTGAACAAAGACATCATACGAGTAGCAGGCAACGGAACGCGTCGCAACAGCCTTTATATGTTGCTGTGATGATGCAGGGATGACCCGGTGGTGGGCCACGATGGGGAAGACAGTGTGTTCCCCCGAGAGCCCATCCCGTCCTAATATATTCGGGAGATGGTGCAGAGCACGTAAGGGTGGATGGAACTGTCCAGCCCTTGTGGCCAAGAGCAACAGGCTAACATGACATAAGCCGGCCTCTTTAGTGTTGAAATTTGTTTAGGTCTCCCTTCTTCTTGACTTCGGCTTCCATCTTGGTCAAGCTGGCACCTGTGATGCGGCCCATTCTGCTGGCACGCTCTGCACTGACGCGTTTCGCTGCCGTGTCCTTCCACAATCCCGCATCTTTCGGTTCACATGCACGATCCTATTCTAGTCCACCATCACAGGGTCTGTCCAAAGTCGCGCATTGCGGTCAGCCGTAGTCTTGATATCCTGCCAAAACCATCATCTGAAACCGCGTTTTAGCGCCATATCTTGGACGCACGCACACTTGCGGCAGTTTATCCGCGTCAGAGGAAGGCTCTCGTGTCGTTCTCTCCGGTTGGCTGCTGAACAAACGGTGGCTAGCTCCTACGAATCTCCATTTGTACTGTGATTCTAATCTATACAAGCAAAGGCAAAAGTCTCTCCTTCTTTCCTTTGAGAGACTCTACCGGCACTGTGCAACTCATTGTTGACCCTACACTCTCCGAGTCACTTTCACAAGTCCCAGTTGAGTCGGTTGTATCGATCCAAGGTGTCGTTCAATTGCGACCACCGGAAGCGCGACGCCAAGTCAGTGATAAGTGTGATTCCTCTTGAATTTAATTGACCTTTGTTAGGGCTCTGGCGGCGATATTGACGTGAATGTTACTCAATTCACCCTACTAAATCCCGCATCCGATACGCTTCCGTTTGTGCCATCGGGTCACAACTTGGTAGGCACAGCTTCTTACAGCAGTTTGATTAGCGTACTAACCGCGTTTGTGCAGCCAGGTGAGGACTATCGTCTACGCCACCGGTATCTTGATCTTCGGAGAACTGCTTTGGCCGACAACTTGAAAAAACGGAGTCAAGTGGCCCATATCATCCGCAATATTCTACATGATCTCGGTCAGTCTCTACCCGTGCTGTGCCGATGGTCCACCACCCACCAATCATCACCCAGGTTTTCTCGATGTGGAAACTCCAATCTTGTTGCGATCTTCACCGGAGGGTGCTAAAGAATTTCTGGTACCTGCACAGGTCAAAGACTTGGAGCCACCGCGTTTCTACGCCCTCGCGCAGTCCCCACAACAACCCAAGCAGCTCTTAATTTGCTCTGGGGGCGTTGACCGGTACTACCAGATAGCCCGCTGCTTCAGAGATGAAGGAGGTCGCAAGGACAGGCAGCCCGAATTTACCCAAATAGATATGGAAATGGCCTTTGTCTCGTGGGGACCTGACCTTCAGAACCCTTCTGACGCGTGGCGGATGGGCGGTGGCGAAGTTCGAGATGTCATCGAAAAGATCATCAGAACAATCTGGCAAGACATCAAAGGAATAGCACTCCCCGAAAGGTTTAGAGTCATGACCTACCAGGAAGCTATGACGCGTGTGTGTGGTCAATCAGCGTCTTTGACGCGTCTAAATGACCCTTATAGTATGGCTCAGACAAACCTGACACACGATTTGGCCTGGAGGTACTTGGCAATACAATCGTTTTCGACGTCTAGAATCGACTCAATTTCCTTTCAGATAGTTGATGTCACGAAAGAGCTAGGATGTGGCACCGGGGAGATCATCGAAGCCATTGTCATCCGAAAGCGCGATGAACCCCAATTCTTAGCGGCATCTAAGAAATGCCTTCCGGAACCGGGGGCGGTGGGTCCTGATCGTCTGTTGTATCATCTAGCTCATTCTTGGCTCAGGAATGCATCGCCGTTACGAAGTCGAATCAACGAGCTTGGCTTTCTGATCACGATACTGCGGCCATTAACGAAGCTCTCAACATCACGCCCGGTGATGTCGTGTACATGACTCGCCGATCAGGAATATTAACGGTGAGGTGTGGCGTTAGCGTGCAGCACATGTCACTGATCCTCCCCCAGGGCGGATCCACGGTGCTTGGAAGACAACGGAATGCCTTGTTGCAAATAGCTATCGAGCAAGGTGGGTCAGGCGCATATCGCAAACCGCCGAGTCTAGCGGCTCACGTCTTCCTAGAGAACGTCGTTCTCCCAGAAGCTCCCCATTTCTTATGGATCACCGAGTTTCCACTCTTCGGACCTGACACCGAAGGAGAAAGGGCTCTCTGTAGCACGCACCACCCTTTTACGGCTCCCATGTCCGAAGATATCGAGGCTTTGTACCATGGCGATCCGCAAACTGTAAGCAAAACTAGTCAAACTCCAACCTCCACCACTTAGTATGCTCCTCGACGAAGGTTCGGGGACAACATTACGATCTCGTACTGAATGGTGTCGAAATCGGAGGAGGTTCCGTTCGTGTGCACGACGCGACGATGCAAGACTACATCTTCACACAAATCCTTCAGGCAAGTCGGACCGCACATCCTTCTGTCCCTCTGTCAATAACGGAGAAAAAACTCTCTTAGCTCTCGGAGAAAGAGAGGGAGCCGTTTTCACGTCTTCTCGAAGCCTTGCGGAGCGGTGCGCCGCCGCACGGGGGAATTGCATTGGGTACGCAACCCCAGTTCTGTCCAACAAACATAACAAACTCTATACCTCTTTTGCAGGATTCGATCGACTCATGGCGATCCTCTGCGACTCTCCGTCCATCCGCGACGTGATCGCATTCCCCAAAGCGAGCTCCGGGAACGACCTGCTTTTTGAAAGCCCCGGGAGCGTCCAGGCCTCGGTGTTGAAGGACTACGGGCTGGTTCCGTGCACTGAGACCCAGTGACACGCCTCATCGCACATGCAGTATCCCAACCAATATAGTACAAGGGGACCGGCTCGTCGAATTCGGCCCTTTTCATTACACAAGTATATACATTAAATAGTCCAGGAGTAATAAGGATGGATGACGCCACGCTCATGCTCGGTATGATGAAGGGGGGGCTACGTCGTGACTGGTATCGAAACTCCATTGTGAGTCAAACCTTCGGATGCCAAGTGTTCTGGCTCCGTGTCTAATGGACTTGTAGAAGGTGGTGGTATGTCTGCAAAGGATGTGGTACGTGGAGTGCTGTCATCGTCGAGGTCATTACTGTACGGCGACTGTCCGTACGAAAAGGGTGACGTCCAAGCGAAGGAGGACTTCTTCTCGGGCTGCGGAGCGACAAGAATGGGGTTGGGATTGGTGGGCTCTGGCTCGGGCTCATGTGAGCTATTCTGCCGTGAATGGCTCTCGTCGATGACAGACAGCACACTGCGCAGCTTGGATGATTCAGATCTACGAGGGTGATGCCCGGGTAAAGATAACGGGGGAACGGATTGTCGTCTGGTGCGTATGTTTGAAGGAGGAGAAACTGATCGTGGAGGCGTCGGTGAGCTGGTAGGTGCCGGAATATCCGCCCACTCCGTCGCCTCCGATGTATAGAAACCATTGTTGGACACGGCGGTCCAAGAGTTGTGTCTGCTACTCGTTGGTGGAAGACCTGCGACATTCTCCATCTCGGGGGTGGTCATGGCGGGAGTCGGTGCTGACGAGGTCGTACTAGGCCCAGTCATGATGGATAGCGGGGGAAGGATGCTGAATATCTGGTCCTCCGCCTGTGGTACTCCGTACGAGTCAAACGGGTCTGGTACTGCTTGCAGCATCGGCTCGATAACGGGGTCGGAGCTGTGGTGCGTAATTGAGGGTCATGATTCTTGGAGAGTCTGATTGATCACGTACGCTTTGGCTGTAAACCGGTCAAACATATCCATTGTAGAGCGCACGACTACGCAGACCTGAGTAGAAGGCGTCAGTGACAGCTGCGGGCGCTAAGCAACATGGAAGGGCACCTTCGCCTGGACAACGTTCCATACTTCCTCCTCATGCTCGATGATCTCCTTGTAGTGGGCTACCTTGAGGTCATCCAAGTCGTCGACTTGTCGTTGCAAAATGTTGAGGGCTTCTCGGAAGCTCTGAAGATCTAACAGACAGTTATCAGCGCCTTCCGTCCGAGGGCAAAAGGCAAATGATACACACTTCGCTCCTTCCTGTTCATATTCTTCATCTCCGTCTCCTTGATTATCTGGCTCTTCTGTCGCAGGGCCCGCTCATATGATGCGGAACGTTCCTAAGGGACGTGGAATGTTATCGCAGAATAACACAGGGGAATACATGAAGCGCACATGGACTACTGAACGATAGTCTTCCAGGTGTTGACGAAGAGGCTTCTCAAAGTTCTTGTCGATGGTTTCCGCCTGGAGAAGGACAATGAGCGAGATGCTGCGCAGGAGGAAGGACACGCACCAGGACGTGCCAGTGGTTCCCGATGAGATGGTGTAGACCCGAGGCAGCCTGCAATCGTGTCCCGGTCTCGTATGCCGGGCCTTTTAGTCTAACAAGCAGCCTTGAGAACGTAAATTGACTTGCAATGGTTGCTTCTCACCCGCTGCACGCCTCCATAGCGTCTGCGTATGCCGCCGTAGCCTTGCCCATCGTTATCAGAGCGTGTCTGTAGTTGGCGGAGGTGGTCATGAGCTAAATAGAGTTGAGCGTAGGCAACAAGGCGGTCGAGAGGGGGCGTCGCACTTCGTCGTAAGCCTGGAGCGACGCCTTGAGATTGGCTCGGGTGATGATCTTTTCTGGGCCGTCCGCGCCGAAGTTGAAGGCGGAGACATTGGTGGTATCGGAGAACGTTGGCGACGGCGGGCCCGGCGACGAATTGCGCTTCGAGCTAAACGCCATGGCGCGCAGCGAGCGGGGACGATTGGGAGCCATGGTGGAAGAGGGCAGGCAAGTGGTCACTCAATTCGGCAATCAGCTCCGGTCATGTTTTTCGCAGACAACATTTGCAACACGGGTCTACCAATTAAATATGCTAGTATCTACCTCGAAAAGCCGCCTGTTCGAAGTCAAATGAATGTCTGTTCATCTGGGCAATAATTGCATAACTTACCCACCTCATTTCCGCTTGCTGTTCCCAGCAATCGCGCTCATTTTGTCTGGATTGTCGCGCAGGTAGTACAGCTTGGCCTTCTTCATCCTTCCCTTCGGCGGCTGGCGCACGACCTTGATGCTCTTCACATGCGGCGACATGACATATATCTGCATGTCCACGCCGGTGCGCTGCAGGATATTCCGCACGAGAATCGACGTATCCGGCCCTCGTCGTCGGATGGACATGAGCACACCGGTGAAAACCGTCGGCGCGTGCTCCATGTTGACGGTAACAACAGACCCGACGCGGACCTGGTTGGGCGACGTGCGGCCGAACATTTCCCGTATCATCTCTCGTTTCTCTGGGGCACCGAGGTTCCTCATCAGGTAGGGCATTACGCCGCGTCCTTCACGGACGGGGGCGGGCGGGGGCTTTTTCAGCTCGGGATGGATGATGGCGGTCTTGGAGAACGGGTAGGCGCGTGCCTCTGGCGCCGCCGTCGCCATTGACCGCGACGCCCAGCGGAAGAGGTTGGGCAACATGGCCGTCAAGATGAAAGTTGTATTGCTGCCTGCCGCTTTTGGATCGCGCATTCACTCGAACAACTCTTCTGGCTCAGATGCGACGCAATAGATTAGAATTACAAAAAGACGGTAAATGTAATTTTCGGACAGACTATGTTACACAAATACGACAGTACGAATGATGGTAGAGTCAAAAGTGAGGTCCTACCTAGAATCCTCTGCCCCTTCCCCTGCAAGCCTTGTCAGGATGCAACAATTGGAGACAGCAGCAAAGGCTTACCTGCCCCGCGCCCGGTATGGGGCGAACCCACCGCCATATCCTCTGAACCCACCACGATATCCTCCTCGGTATCCGCCACGTCCGCGTCCTGCACCTCGGATGAAGCCAGGAACATTAGTCCTTTTCGCGGTTACCTAGACTCGTCGTTAGCGTGTCAACGGCGACCACAGCTGAGTTGTACCTTGATTAATCGACCACGGAATAGCGACTCGTTCAGGGCAAGGGCGGCATCTACATGCTCGGGTTCAGAGAATTCAACATACGCGTATCTGCGAGTCGGTCAGCGGTGAGTGTTGTTTCGTGGGCGCAGGCGGCAACGCACCCTTTGGGGTGTCCAGTGAACTTGTCGCATAGTATAGTTACTCGGTTGATCACTCCGCACGACTGGAAGTGGCCTTGGATTTCTTCGGGAGTAGCGCTGTAGTCGACCTGAGACGCAGTTCAGCGACGTGTATAGGCGAGCAGAGGCGCGGACGGACGTTTCCAATGTAGATACTCCTTCCATCTGCAGCACTTTTGTCTTCGTCCGTCTCCATAGGGCCGCCCGTGTCCATGGAAGCATTGGCCTGCTCCTGCTCTGCCTGCATCTCGCGCAGCTTCATTGCCTCCTTCTCCATCTCCTCGACCCGCTTCTTCATGAGCATGATTTCCTGAGGTGTGCCAGTCAATTTGCGAAAAAGGCGAGTGGTGGCGGCGGGGTGCGCACCTTGTCCTCATCCTCGGCCTCGTCGACAGCGTTCGGGGGTTGCGCACCCTCCGGCGGAGGCTGTGTCGTAGGTTCAACGTCGGCCATTGCGGAAAAGTTCAAGAGGCGTCGGCAGGATTTGGCCACTGGACACGCTCATGGCAAACAAGGAGATACACGTGGCATGCGTCATAGGCCGGTGTCTGTAGAGTAACTACTAGACTTGGTGAGTTTTGCCTCTCATTTCCCTAGGGCCAACGCTGCACCAACACTCAAAAAGCTAGAGTTTGACGTGTCTACCCGATGATCGCCTGCGACGCCGGTTTCTCTGCAGCGAAGACGCCAAGAGTGGAAAGCGTTCGGCGTGTTCGGTCCGAGACGTCAGCGCTAGCGATGTTTCCGGACAGCCAAGCGTACTCCAAGCGTGCATTGGAAGCGTTCTCGGGTGGTATTGGAGTCCTCGTGAGTCGTGGGGGCTTGTGGTGTTTTAATGACCTCTCCCGAGACCGCCGTCCGTGATGGCAAAGATCGAAATCGGGGGAACATTCGACTGATAAAGACCTGCATTCTGGGTGCCGCTCTCCATTTCGTGAGCGCCACCATCTTCTCTCACTCTGTCGGAGTCTGTCCCTTTTGTGTTGTTGCTTCGAGTTACCGCTTGTGTCACTCGCAATCGATTCACCAGGCACCTCGCAAGGTACTGCTCAATAACCCCACGTGGCGCCTGCTGATTGTGGAATCGCGGGCCGTTTTGGTCAGACATTACCACTTGATTGCTTACCGTCACGACGTCCGCCTTCATGGCAAAGACAGATGGCCATCCCTCTGCCAGCCACCAGTCCAAGAAGAAACGCACTGACGACGACGATACATCCGCAGACCCCGGCCAGAAACCGATACAGCTCCAGCGCCGGCGGGTATGGCGAGCCTGCGAGAGCTGCAGGTATGGCTACCATACCGTGTCGTCACGCCTTTTTTTCTCATCCCGCGCCCCCAGGAGAAAGAAGATCAAGTGCGACGGTTGTGAGCCCACTTGTTCACAGTGCAGCGCATCGGGCTCTGCCTGTACTTGGCTGCAGACCAAAGATAGGGCTGCCCTAAGTCGGCAGTGAGTGCGGCCTTCAATCCACGCCACGATGGGCTTCTGATAACGTCCTTCTAGCTATGTCCAGGAGCTGGAGGCTCGCCTGCTTCATATGGAATCTCTCTTCAAGCAGGTCGCACCCGTTCTGGAGCAAATAGGCACAAGTGCGAATAATGAGAACGCGTCTTCGCCGTCCGATCCTTCGGAGGACTTGTCACCGCGGGACAGATCTCCCGCAGCGGCAGCGGCAGCCATCCTCCGCTCAATTGCACCCCAAGTGGCCTCCTCCGAGCCCGCGACACCCATCAAGATCGAGGACGACATGAGCGAGTCATTCGGTCAGCTTGCGCTTGACGAGTATGGTCATATGCGCTGGATAGGCGGTTCTTCCTCGATGTCGCTCATCCAGTCCTTCCGTGCTCTTACCACGGCCCCTCAGCATCGCATATCACCTGCCGAAGAGGATCCTCTTGCGCCAGGTCCCAGTGTTAATAAGTTATACTTCCCCGCCTCTGTCTTCTTTGGCAAAGTCCACGCTCTCCCTGGTCCTGAGGAGGTTGAGTTCCCCGAGAGAGACCTCGCTGATAAATTGGTTCGTAATCTCATGATACGATTCATTCATCCTGCGGAGTTCTGACCAGCCAGCGTTAGGTCGAAACCTACTTTGCCCGACTTCATTACCTTATGCCAGTCATCCACAAACCTAAGTTTATGAACGGCTACAAAGTCGTAATGGACAGTGTTCATAACGTTCAAGCCGTGACACAACTGGCCCGCTCCCACACCGCATTTATATCCCTTATCTTTGCAGTGTTTGCATGCGCTGCCAACATTGTCAACGATCCGCGGCTTTCGACTGGCAGTGGAACCGACGACGGTGGTATGGGTATGATCTATTATGAACGGTGTGTACATGTGGAACTGTGGCATTCGGGACAGCGACCTGATGACCGGCACCACACAGTGCCCTTATACTGCAATACATCAGTCACGCAAGCATACAGGAAGAGCACGTCCAGTGTTTCGTCTTACTCTCCTCCTTCCTATGCTCGATCAATTGCCTCCCACAAGCTTGGATTCTTGTGGGACAGGCAGTCCGCACTGGCCAAGATCTCGGACTTCACGTACGTCGAAGCGTTACTTCCTTCAAGCATGCCCGCTCACCTGCCCGATAGCGATCCCCTAAGCGCTTATCTATCACGCCTGTGGAAAAGCAGACGCGCATCAAGATCTGGTGGGGAGTATATTCATTGGACCGCATGCTGGCTGTTGCCCTGGGCCGACCTCTTGGCATTAACGACTCCGATTGCGACGTCGAGTATCCCATCGAAGTTGATGACGACCTGCTCTCGCAATACTTGACAGATTCGAACATGGAGAAACCACTTGCTCTCATGACGGGCTTTGTTGCCTTAGCGAAGCTGTACAAGATCGCTGGGCGCGTCCTTCGAGAAGTATATGCCTTGGACAATTGCCGGGAGAACCTTGAGCCAGAGAAGAAGTTGGAGCTTGAGCGCACGGTGGAAGCCCTTCATGGCGAGGTCACGCAGTGGTGCGATAATCTGCCACCCAACCTCAAGAACCAGTCGTCCACGAATGAACAGGCGGCAATGGCGGCTGTACTGTGCAGCCACTTCTATTCCGTGCTCACGACACTTCATCGCAATCTCCTACCTGTCAGACGAGAGGACCCAATGACACCTCGATCCACGTCGCACGCTGTGTCATCTGCCCGCTCCTGTATCGCTCTTGCTTCGTCTATCAGAGAACACGTCCCATCCTCGCATCACCTTGCCTTTTTCATCCAGCATCTTTTCAGCTCTGCCGTCATCGTCTTGTTGTATGCCATGCACTCGTCGGAGAATAAGACCTCCACGCAGGCTTTGGAAGAGGCGAAGACTGCGCGAGTGGCAATCGAGTCGTGGGAGGGGCAGTGGCCGGGCGCGCGAAAGTGCAAAGAGCTGCTGACAGAGCTTATCGACACTGCGACCGAGGCGGTCATGAAGAGTGCGAATGAAGCTGACACGGTGATGGTGGGACCATCGCCCCCTCCCGTACGTCACGAGCGGAGGCGCTCGGTGACCATTGCTACTACAGCTCCCAGCACGATACCTGGCAGGATGCTGAAGACGAGTAGTAAGCAGGCTAGCAGTCGCCGTAACAGGTCTAGGGATCAGAGTGGGGCGGGCCGTCGTCTGGCCGCGTCTCCGTACCATGTTGACAGTAAGCTAATTTACGTTGTTGAGATAGACGGCACTGACCTTCTCCTTAGCTGCTCTTCGTGCCAGGTCTACCTCTCGAAAGCGTGGTCACGACGAGGCCGAGGCGAACGAAGGGTCTTTTTATCAGAGTTTCACCTCACCTACGCTGGCGGCCCACGCCGCCACCAGCAACACCAGTTCGCCTTCGTCCATGAACCTTCCCTCTCCTGCCATGTCGGCCAGCGGACTTGCGCAGCAGGAAACAAGTCCCACGCTCACGTCCACTTCGACGTCCGCGCAGTTCAATTATGGCACGAGTCCCTCCAATCGCGTACCGTCCTCGCCGATGTATGACTTCAGCGATTACGGAATACCCGGGAGCAGCTCACTTAGCCAGTCCGCGACGTGGAACGAGAACGGCATCGACCTCTACTCTCCGGATGGCAGCCAGGGCATGTCGTTTGATACCTACGCGCACTTTCCAACCATGGACTCCATGTATTCCGGGCAGTATAACGGGCACGGCGCCAGCGGTGGCAATGGCAATGGCAATGGGCTATCGACGACGCCGCCCACGTCGTCCTTCGACGCCCCCGGCCTGCCATTCCGCGGCTTCGACTTCATCCGGAATTACAACAACAACAGCAATTCCAGCGAATACCCTCCGACAGGGCAAGAACTGTGGCCTATGCATGACTTTGACTATGTTGACCAACCGTTTACTCTAGGTGAACTCGATAATCCCGCGTGATTTGGTACTCTCCTCCCCTGAACTTTACTTACACTTATTCCTTCGCCTCTTTCCCATATCGTGCTGCCCGAACAGTGATCTAGTGCTGCGTGTATAGCCTTGTCGTGTATGTCTTCTCCTGTTACAGATTTTGTATCCATATTACTCGTATGTTGCTCCCTGCCTAAGTCTGATTTATCATACCCTTCGAAGAATTATATCTACGTCTGTACTTATTACTTTGGGTGATTGTATATCAGTGTACAGTGTCGATTATAATGAAGCTTACGATTCCAATATATTGCATGCGTTGGGCGATGGTGCCATGCATTGACGGTCTTTCGCCGGCACGTACTCGGATTCCAGATCGAAGGTGAATCTAAGCTCAAGTTAACCCGAGGCCATGGGTTCACAGAGGACATAGAGATTTGGGCATGCAACGCTGACTGTGCCTTTCCATTGAGTATACGACTCTGATTGTGCAGATTCCGAAGCCTGATTCAGAAGCGTTGTTTATAACTTAAGTATACCGAGGCTAATATGACCATAGGTTTGTCATGTTATTCATCCCGCCTCCTTGTAACGGCGTCTACAACATCGAGATCTGTTGTACCCCGGTGATCTCTCCCCGCTGACCTGTGTTGAGCCTGTCTACCTGTCCGTTCTGCCGATGTCGGACGCCTCTCCCCGTCCGTTATGCCAGAAGGACGGCAACGATGTCCCCGAGACACCCCGGCGCCAGCAGCCCTTCCGTCCGCTTACGAACCATGTCAATGATTTTGGCCATTCAATGCAGAAGTTGGTGGCGTGCGAGGTTGTCGATGTGACTGTCGAAGTTACGCGTTATCTGCCATGAACACTGGCATAGGCACTACAACCCTACTCAGATATCTAGAACGCGTGGGCAGATGAGCAAGGCCCAGCCTGAGAGCGATGAAAGATTTAAAGAAGGTGACGGAAGGGGCATCAGTGGCAGTGATGTTTGTTTGGTCGTTCAAAATCGCGTCGTATACCACTCAGTCTGGTTCATTTTGTGAACGACCACCATCGCAATGTCAAAAGAAGCCGCTGCCCGCATGGCATCTACGCTCATGAATGAGCCTATCCCCTGGTATAAACAAAATAGCGGCACCTCCGACTCCTCCATCGATAGCAATGAGGCCATCCACGAGGGTTTCTTCGCGTACGCACAAGTGGAGGAAACCCTCACCAGTAGCAATTACACCCCCGTCACCTGGGAGGAAGCACAGGCCAACTTTAACTCACCCACTGCCATCGCGCATGATGCCCAAGTGAAGGATCAGCACTGGAGCACGGTGTGCTTGTTGATGATTACAAGCATCAAGCGGGTGTCGGGCACCGGGACGGCGGGCGTGGTCATCACTAAGGTGAAGCAGATCATTGGCTTGGATCCAGCGGATACGATAACGCCTTGTAAGTCAACGTTGCGATTATAACGACGCGTTCATGGACTGATGTGAGCTCAGGTTCAATGTTCTTTCCGGCAAAGGAGTGCGCTCCGACTGGACTTTCACCATACTGAAGTCAGAACATTGGCATTCTAATTCCGGAGGGGATGGAGGTCAAGTATCAATTATCCTATTGGAAGAGGAATGGCCGAAAGACCAATTAGATCTTGTGCGCGTAGCTTAGTGTAGCTAAAGGCCAGCTGGTATTTGGACTGCCCTCGACAAGTGTAACATAGAAATTGGCATGTAATTCCATAAACCCACATAGTCGTCAACCTACAAAGTATGCAAACAACCGCTCTACTCAAATCGGCGAAGCTCGACACAAGGAGGACTGCAGCATACAATGTATCGCAGAAGGCTTCGGTGATTGTGGTGAAAGTACAGTTACAGTATGTATGCTACGTACCGTAACGCAGCCTCTGCATCGGGAGAGCTGGCGCTGTGTCCGAGCATCTCATCATTCTTTCTCTTGCCATCCTCGTGAGTGGTGATCAGTCGAATGACTTTGACGGTAGAGAGAAATAGCATGATTTCGAGTAGAGAAAACGTTCAGAGTCTCGCAGCTCATTCATCAGTAATGTTTGCGCATAAAGGGCGGCCCGCCACTCTTTACCTGAAGAGGGCATACCGCCATCCAACCATTGATCGAACGTTGATCATGATCATTCAATGGTCATCGCGCTCAGGCGACGACCTTCCCGACAGATGCCTGACTGGCCTGGTACAAAAAGAGACTGTCTGAAACAAAGCAAGGGCTTCAAGTTCCCAGCCATGATACTGGTGCGCTCATGGCCAGGCGGCCTCATGCAGGATGGACGGGGGGTTTTAGGGCACCTACTCTATGATCAGATAAGAGCGCCTAGAAAGACTGGACAGAAGCCTGGAACCTCCGCATGTCTCTCTCATGTTCTTGCTCGCGCTTCTCTGTTGAGCCTGAGTCGGGATTCTTGCCACGAGTGGTCACTTGCTCTTCTTGGTGAAACTTGAAAGTCGAAAGCGACAGGTTCCGGCTCCGGGTATTGCGATGGCCGAAATACTACCGCCGCGTCTCACCGATCGTTCCTTCCCCACTCTCCCCCACAATGCCATCTCATCCAATCGTCGATTTGACCTCTGAAGCGTCATGGGCTATGGTACGTATATAAAGTCTGAGCTCTGGGCAAATGCTGAGCAAATATGCAGATAGAAGACAAGTTCACGCCCTACGGCAAGGAAACATTGGCGAAGTTGATCGTCTTCCTTGAGGTATGCCTCCGTCTCAATTTCGAACATTCTCTGACGGACGCTACTAGGAGGAGATACTACCTGCCAAGAAGCTTGCTCATGCCCAGCTTCCAAATGACCCAGTACAGCGCTGGAAGACTGTTATTCCCGTGATTGAAGAGCTCAAGGTCAAGGCAAAGAAACTTGGTCTTTGGAATCTCTTCTTGAGCAAGGCGCACTACCCGGAATTTGGGATGCCTCTCTCCAACTTGGAAGTATGTGTGTTCTGTACCGCTGTAGCTATGTTGCTAAACACCTGCAGTATGCCGTTATGGCCGAGGTGCTGGGACGAGGAGGACCCATGGCCTCACAGGCCGTCAACTGCTCTGCTCCTGACACTGGTAACATGGGTATGCATGCATCAAGGTACTCATCTGGAGGCTGCGCTAACATGAAGGTCACCATTAGAGGTCTTGGCGCGGTATGGCTCGCGCGAACAGCAACAAAAGTGGCTAGTCCCGTTGTTGAACGGCGAAATACGTTCCGCATTCTCGATGACCGAGCGTTTCGGTACGTTCAGAACCAAATGATCCCCAACCTGGTCCTATACTCATTCACTATTCTTCAGTCTCGTCATCGGATGCTACCAACATCCGGACCTCCATTCGCCGGGAGGGCGATGAGATTGTCATCAACGGACACAAGTGGTAAGTAAGTGTGTTGTATATCCCTGCAGAAGCTTATGATGCTCCGCGCTGTCAGGTGGATTAGTGGGGCAGGAGATCCACGCACCAAGCTACACCTTGTCATGGGCAAGAGCGATCCTGATAACAGGAGCGCGTATAACCAGCAAAGCGTTGTAATCGTGCCCGCGGATGCTCCCGGTGTCAAAGTCGTGCGCCCGATGAAAGTCATGGGCTATGACGACGCGCCTGAGGGTCACTGCGAGGTTATCTATGAGAACGTCCGTGTACCACTGTCGAATCTTGTGTTGGGATGGGGCAAGGGCTTTGAGGTAAGATTCCGCGTTCTTTGCAATGTTGCTAGGCATCTGAATTGACACTTCGACTCTTAGATTATTCAAGGCCGCCTCGGGTAAGTCGGCATAAACCCTTGTATGACTTATGCTCAATTGTTGATTAGACCTGGTCGGATTCACCACTGTATGAGAACGATAGGTGCTGCCCAGGCTGCCCTAGACACTATGCTTCAGCGGGTCACTGATCCATCACGAAAGACGTTCGGAAAGTACCTCTATGAGCACGGTATGATGACACGGCCTTGAAGCATGTTGGGCTCACTCACAATGCCACTGTAGGAACCGTCGTGGCTGATATTGCCAAGTCTCGGGCTGAGATTGAGTCAGGCAGACTCCTTGTCCTGAGTGCTGCCCTCATGGTGCGCTGCCCGTGATTTCAAACCGAATGCTCTTTTCTAAAGTCTAGCAGATCGACAAGTACAAGGCGAAAGGTGCTTTGAAAGAGATCGGCATTGCAAAAGTGAGCTTCCGTCCATTCATTTGTGCGCGTATCTTATGTACGTGGATACTAGTTCGTGGTTCCCTCCATGGCTCTTGGTGTGCTAGATTGTGCTATGCAGGCTTTCGGTGCGGAGGGTGTTTCCCAAGACCAGGAACTGGCAGAGACGTGGGCTGGCCTGCGGACGCTTCGGATCGCAGACGTACGGCTTCGCTTGCTTCGTTTTCTTCATTTCTCATGACCATGACAGGGCCCCGATGCTGTACATATTCAACAAGTTGGCCAGAGAGAGCTCAAACGCGCTCCCGGCCTGACGAAGAAGACGGCAGAACTGCAGAAGAAGGAAAAGGTCGTTATGGAGAAGGCCGGGTTGAAGACTCGTCTGTAATCAGCAGACTGATGATACACCTTGTATATTAAAATGCTTGTTACTGCTGGATTTATGGAAAAAATACAGGGTTTGGGTCCCATGCATCTTTGAGTCGCGAAGATGGATCTGGACGTATTGAACATTTGTGTGCATAAAACACCGCGTCATCATTCATCGATCACGTACCAGTTTGTTTACGCGTTCTTTGGTCGACACGCGTTTTCCTCCTTCACCGCGACTATCACGACTGCAACGACGACATGACTGCTCACGACGATTCCAAGCAAAAGTGGCCGGTCCATGGTGCGCCCTCCTCTACCTTCAGTATATCTTGTGCCAAATCTGCGTAGTGGAGGTTCGGCTGAAAGCCCGAGCGACAGCCCGATTCGAGACGATTCGCCTCCATGTTCACGACTGGATACACACCTTCAATCGGATCAATCTTGCTTCCACGCTGTCTGGATGGGAGGTTGTCCCCGAGCTCTCTGGCCCTGTCGACCGCATTATCGTGTCAGAGTCGTCGTGCCCATCACAGTCCCTCCCGCTCGATGAGCTCATGCTTCAGGTGCACGTGTACCAGCCATCGGAATCAGAGACGTTCGAGGAATTCTCCAACAACGACAATTCAAAGGATGAGGAGGATGACACGATGGCTGCCAGCGTCTGCGAGTTGCCTAACATTGGATGGGAGGGGCTGTGGGATTCCCTCATATATGCCGACGATATCAAGATGAAGCTGCTGGACTACATCCACGCTACTCTGATCTTCAGTGATGCCAAGGTTAACTGTGAGTGCGCGTGAGGTATGGCGAGAGCTTCCACTCATCGTCAACAGTCAACTTGGTGTCATGGAATCGCGTCGTTCTCTTGCATGGACCACCGGGCACAGGAAAGACGTCTCTCTGCCGAGCTCTTGCTCAGAAACTATCCATTCGTTTGTCTCACAGGTGTGACGGAAGTTCTTGCTTTGAGGCTCACCCTCACCCCTTCTCAGATACACCAGCGCTCGTTTACTCGAAATAAATGCACACTCCTTGTTCTCGAAATGGTTCTCAGAGTCCGGGAAGCTTGTCCAGCGACTATTCAATAGCATCACCGAGTTGGCAGATGAGGAAGACGTGTTCTTGGTCGTCTTGATTGGTAAGTCGCGCTTGAGACATGGCGGAACTTCGGTTTCACTGGACAACCTTAGATGAGGTCGAATCCTTGACTGCTGCGAGGGCTGGAGCGATGGCGGGAACTGAACCTTCGGATGGGTTACGAGTGCGCATACATTCACCTCTCTGCGATAACATGCGACTAATATCGACGTTCAGGTCGTGAATGCTCTGTTGACACAACTGGACAAACTGAAGCACCGTAAAAACGTCCTGATCATGTCGACTAGCAATCTCGTCAAGGCGATTGGTACGACCAGCAGGCATCCAATTCAAAGTCGTTGCTCATATAGATTCTATAGACAGTGCATTCGTGGATCGCGCAGATATCATACAATACGTGGATCTTCCATCTCGCGAAGCCATCTACGAGATTCTCCGGTCATCTTTGGCGGAAATCGTCACTCGCGGCCTTGTATCCTCAGTGGTCAGTCAATCACTCCAGAAGATACCTCTAGATTATAAAATTGTTTGCTTTCAGACTGTACCGACACTACAAACAGCTCGGATGTACGAGCTAGCGGCGCCAGCACAGTCAAGCTCAGCTGCAACGATGGATGCGCATGCCAAATCGAGGCATGTCGCTCTGAGACTTCTGAGTTTGGCCGCAACATGTAGGGTAAGCATCCTCTTCTCCAGTCATCCATATGTAACACTAACCGCCTTTCATTTGGCTAGACACAAGGAATGTCTGGCAGAGCGTTGCGTCGTCTCCCAGTCCTTGCCCTAGCGCGCTACATAGGTGTCGGAAGTCTGACTGTTGCGAATCGCAGTGAAGATGACTTGAGCTCTGTACGACCTTCCGCGGATGTCGACCTGTGGTTGGACGGCATGGAACGAGTTGTATCGGACTTGGGAAAAGAAAAAGAGCACTTTATATGAGTTGATGGACACTCTAAAGCGATGTTGAACCCATTGGATTGCTGCTATCACATAGGCGTTGCTTACTGTAATACATGTTGTACATGATCCGTATGTATCCTACTGTAAGATGATTACATCCCTTCGAAAGCATTCCTGTATGAGACTCTAATTCTGCATGAGACGCGCTAATTCTCGACGACACCTCGCTAGGTTTTCAAGCCTCTTCGCCATCTGAGCCAGATGTTCAGCCTCAGCCTCCTCGTTTTCAGCCCTTTCCAGCAGAAGTGTGGCAAACTCAACTTCCAAAAGCCCCACAGGCTTCTTGCGGCTGCACTGAGACTCGAGAGAAGGAGATGTGGAGATCGAAGGTAATGAATTGACTGGAAATCTCAAAGGCGGGACTTCCCTGTCGACAAGGCTTTGTCTACTGGACTGGCTGAACTCGGCTATGACGCGGCGGAACTGCTCGACCGTCGCGGCGGGCATTGAGTGATGAGGAGAGCAGAACGTGATTGATTTTTCGACTTCGAGAGGTGGAGAAGGCAGAGAGGAGAGCTGGTTGCGTGTGACAGCGGGAGTGGGCTTTGGGTCAGACTGGGCAATGACACTATGCAGGAGATCCTCTTCAAATCGCTCGTAAGACAAGGAGGGAAGTTTGGCGCAGTCTGGGATCTTCACCGTCAAAGGCGGGGTGATGGGACCTTGGAAGATATCGCGCTTTGAGCCTCCGAACACGCGTGCTATTGGCGATTCTGGTGTAGACGCGGCATCCACCGAATGACAGTCCGAGGGAAGTTCTTCTGAGAAGTCACCATCGGGACTATGTGCGCCAACTGACGGAGATCGCAGCAAGTCGCGAAGAATAGTGGGACTGAGTTTGGAGAAATGTTTGAGACGCAGGGGAGTAGAAAGGAAGGGGTTCTCTAGGCGATGTTCCATGCGCCGCAGCTCAGGCGGCGGAGTGCTGGTGGCGAGCACCGCATTGGAGGATTGCTGCTGGGATGCAAGGTAGAAGGAGTCATCGCCAGGCGACCTACTTCTCTCAATGTCACCTATCGAGACATCAAACGCCTTGAGTAGGTATTGCGCATTGCGTTCATCCGATGAGATGCTGTCCTCGAGGTCCTCGAGAAGGGCAACGCGCTCGGAAGGCTCTGAAAGCGGGAAGCGGTGATTGGTTCCAGTATGACAACCCGTAAGACCAGACAAGGATGGGTATGAGTCGCTGGCACTAGGCGAGACCCAGGAATGACCCATGGCCAAGATAGAGACAGAAACAGGTGATCTGCAAAGAACGGAATGTGGTAGGAAGCCAAGTGTGGCGCACCTGAGCGTCTTGATCTGATCCCGCGGACGATCGATCTGTAGTCAATTGAATGCATAGAGGCCATATGTCAGAAGATGAACAGTAGAATAATGGATAACATGAAGATGCGGAAATGATAATCATACAGTGAATGTCGCAAGAACCATGAGTATCATATGTACAAAACAATCACCATGCCGTGGGGGTATATTCAAGGCGTCATGCTGGTGCGGGTATCGAGCCTCCTCATTTCCTTCTCTAGACGATTGACACCGCCCGGTAACCTTTTCGCACTCGCTCCGCCCCGCGCTCCGTGCTTGTCAAATAGATAGGTCAACAAGTTCTTCTTCTCGTCAGCCAGACCATCCAGCAGTTTAAACAGGTGCGTTTCGTCGCGAAGGACGACCTGAGCGGCAATGATGACAGCCGCTGCCGATTCTCTCACAACGAGGGACGCTTTATCGTTGAGGGCCTTGTTTGACCAGTAAGAACGGAATCCTGACTGAGGGTAGAGCCACTCACATCGATTAGCGTCTGCCTGATTCTTGGGATCTCCTCCTCCGCAATTTCGGCAGGTAAGCGGAGGATGAACTTCCCTAGCGCGATCAGGCCGAACGCGTACGTGGTATGTTGCATGTCCTCCTTCACAGAATCTGAGCATGGCTCCGCTTTGAATGTGCGAAGGCTCGCTTGCATCGTGGTGAGGCCATAAACAGGCTCTATGCGCGATGTCAGAGCATCGCGGATGGTGTTCGTGGCCTCCAAGACCTAATAACTGTAAGCCCCATGCCTGACTCGTCCACAAGTGATGTTTACCTTTGATTTGTTGCAATATCGTATACGCAGCAAAACAGAGAACACTTCAGTCTCCCGACCATCCAGCAACGAAGACTGATGCTCCAACACCTCCCACAGTAAAATGAGGCCGTATTCGATCTCTTCCTCCGTCTGAGATGCGATCAGAGCAATCCCTTCTCTCGAACAAGGCTTCTTACCTTCTGAGGTTCAACGTATTCAACAAGGCACTTGAACAGACGATCAAAGTTCTTGTCCGTCTCCCAGATGTCCGCATGGAGGTTTGGTACTGGTCCCGATGATGTGTCAAACGGCGTCGGACTCCCAGGAAAGCCATAATCGCTGCCCGTCGGTGACGATGGATCTGACACAGGATTAGCCATGCAGAAAAGAGCCAGTTTCTGCAGGAGGTCGATATCAACGTCGCCAGATTCCATGCGAGCAAGATATGACCGAAGCTCAGGAAGCCCTGCTCGTGGCTGAGAGTCCTCCAGTCGATTGGCTTGCGCAACCACTGATGAAGGGCTCATGAGTGGCCATAGATCCACAGTAGCTGTATCACTCACATGTCTTCAGCTTCAGCCACCATCCTATCTCTTGCCGATGATCTTGCTGCAGCACGTCCATCAACGACGGCGAGTTGTTTTTCGAGACAGGGCTATCCTTGAAAAGGGCAGCCTGGCGCATGACGGACGTCGCCTTGCTGATGGGCGTGACCGGAGTCGCCATCTGGGCCAGGAGCGGTAACGGAGACGGCTTAGCCTTGACTTTGGGTGTTGCATGGCCATTGGCGCTCCCATTGTAAAGTGAGGAAGGGATACCAGAGATGATGGCGTCCTCTTCGGGATCTACCAACTCTAACAGACGCTCGGCGGCACTTTCCGCCTGCTCCGCTCGTGCCCGCAAAGCGTCTTCCACCACTGGATGCCCATTACTAAGGTCCAGCATCGACTCGGACGAGAGCGCATTGGAGACTCCGAGCATCGGTCTTGAGCCGACAGACTTTGGGGACAGCGACAAGTCTTGGGAATTTGACTGATTCACAATTGGTCGTCGTCTTGGGTAAGGGGGAGAGAAAGAAAGCAGGTCAGCAGAGTGATCCTCTGAGTCACTATCTTGTTCGGGTATGGGTATGGTTTGTGCAAGAAGAAGAGAATCGTCGTCGTCGAGAAGCATTGTTGACATCCTGATTGGCGGCGCAGCAGTCCGAGCAGACGGCGAAGTAGCTGAAGGAGACGAGGGCAAAGCAGTTCGAGCTGCTCGTTGAAGCGTTGATTGCCCATTGGGAGATGAAGCCAACGGCGAAGAAGATGATGTCCGTCTGCGACTTGTAGAGTTCTCCGGAGACTGAGGCGACCCAGGCCGGACGTTGGCCGTGAGGTTACCCGAAGAACGAGAGGGTGCAGCCCCGCTACTCTGAGAGCGGCTGAAGGTATTTGAGATAATCCTCGATCGCGAGGAAGGCGGTGATGTAGATGTACGGAGAGGCGATGAAGGACGAGGGACGGAGCGCATTGATGAGGGATTGGAAGAAGGAGAGCTGGGCCTTTTGGCAGGCGAATGGGAAGAAGCGGACGTGGCTTGGTGCCGCAGAGATGGGGGCGCAGTAGCGATAGCTTTGGCCTTCGCACGGCTAGCCGCGATCGCAGCTGCAACGCTGCTCTTCTTCGTCACTTTCGGGGTGGTTAGGGGAAGAGATGCAGCAGCGTTGGGATTCGGGCAGGCCTTTTCCAGCTGTTTGCGAGCTACTGCATCCAGAGACTCCAAGACGACAAGACCCCGTTCCGGCCATAGATCGTGGAAGACCCAAAATGTTTGACGTGCTGTCGTCTTAACCGAAGGGTTCGCATCGCTCAGCGATTTCTTCATCATCTTCTCCAACATTTCCGCACCACCACTGCTCTCGACTGTCGCGGGAGAGCGCGTGCAATGGACTTCCATGTACTGCTTCACGTGCCCAGAAGCATATATTCGCGCCTGGACCGTCTTCTCCTGTATAGTCTGCCACAGCAGTGGCAGAAATACACGAGGATTTCCAGATGTGTGAGTAATGATGTTCGTAACCACTGCCTGTGATTCCTGGGCGGTGATTTTCTTCGTGAACCCGGCCATTTTGAGTAGGTTTGTGAGAAGAAGCTCGCAAAGAGGATCCATGGCAGTTCCGAGGGCTAGAATCAATTCATTGTACAATGAACAGGTATTGGTCGCCACGGTCGTTCGTAAGCTGATCAGCTGTCAACAAGGGAACGTCAACATGAGAATACGAAGGTGGACTCGACAAATCGGCGTACCGCCTTGATTGACCACTGCATGAACCCCTCCTTCAAACAGGATAGAAAAACTTCATGATAGCGCGTATGAACATCGCCCTTCAGCATGCCCCGTACCCGAGTTATCGACTGGTCCCGCGTGGCCCAATTGTGTTCTGTTTCTTTCCCCTGGAATGGATGCAGCATATCAGTAGTCATTAGAGGGAGCTCCCGCGAAGGCTTACTTCGAAGTATGGAGCCATGGCAGCAAACTCATTTTCGAGGTCCCGGCTCGATGCAATCTAGAGTGAAGGTAAACAATCAATTACAGGTCGAGTTCCACTGCATCTTACGTATACGGGGCGAACGTCAGAGCTTCCAGGACTTTCTGAAGTTGGGGAGGGAGCCATTGAGGGAGAAGCGGTACCAGCGCGGCTGATTGGTCGTGGTATACTGGTCGCCGATACGGTTCTCGGTACACTGTTGGTTGCAGAGGGTTTCCGATTCTGAAGCAGCATGCTTGGGGGAACATATTCCTTGGCTTTTGGTGCGGCGTCGCCGTTCTCAGAGCCCTCCCTGCTCTGGGGATTACTGCCGGTGCCCAAAAGTTTCGAAAGCACACCGTCCACGATGGTCTTCCTCACGCCCTTCTTGGTCAACTCTTTCTTGAGATCGGCGCGGGCCCCGTCGGTCACGGCAGGTCCAGAGAATAGCTCGATGATGCCTTGGCGCGCACCATCACGGACGTGGGCGTCAGTGTCTTCAAGCGAGCCGACGAGCAACGTCAGATACGGCCGGATGGGAAACGTGTGATGCGTTCTGCGTATCTGCACGAGCACCAAGATGCTCTGTACAGACTTGTTATTGACGCGTCGTTGTCGAGAAGAGCATCATACGTACCTGCTCGCGCACTTTCCACACCTTGCTGCCCAAGCCGCTTTCGCGCATGAAACGCTCGAATATGGCGAGCGGCGTCTCCGGCCCTTTCCCGCTTCGGGATCCCGTCGACATGGTGGTCGCTGCACCCGACCTGAACGCAAATCCGCCCAGAATGACCAGCGTTTCGCGAGCTTTGAGCTGTATCTTCTCCTTGTCACCAAGGCGCTCGATGAGTCCGCCCGCGGGCAGGAAGGCAGTCAGGACCTGGCGCAGAGTCGCGGCATCGACGAAAGAGGATGAGGAGGAGGTTGACGACGACAGTGAGGGCGACGAGAGCGTGCGTCCGAGAGGATTGACAGTGGTCCGCGATACCAGGAGAGGAATGAGAGGCGGCAGTGCCGACAACGTCGCGGCACTGAGGTGGAGGTTGGACGTTCGCAGCGATGCTTTGAGAACGGTGAGTAGGCCATCAACGTCTTGGATCTGGCAACGACGTTGGCAATGACAAGAAAGTTACAGGCGGGTACACACCTCGGCGCCTGCTTCAAACTCGGCCTGCAGCTTGGTCAAGGCATCTATTTTGACATCGATATCTGTTGGCGTTTTCCTGAGTCAAAATGCGCCACACGATGCGACGGGGCTGCGCACCGTTGCTCTTGCATTGGGTGATGAGCTTGCCGATGAAGGAATCATCGGCGTCCATCGCGTGAAGCGGGCGGAGGAAGGTGATGGTTGGCGCTGACAGATGTCGTCGCGCGTGTAAACAAATCCAAATTGGAACTGTACTGGGTGTCCACTTCTTCTCCAAGCTTGGATACACAACTGATAATTGATTCAGGAATTTCATTTATGTAGCCTACTGAAGCCCTGCAATATCCAGCGGACAACCCGCGGCCATGCAGCAAGAATCACAAACTTTCCAGCTGTCCCGTCAATTCTCTCATTCTTTCGCAGTGTGATCCGGGTGCGAGACGCGTTCCGAAATTCTCAGATAAAGCTATTGATACATGGGTATAGCCTAGATGCGCGATTAGGGTGCGACGGCCAGACCATAGACAGACAGCAACGCACTATCTGAGGCGCTTAGAATATTCGATACCGCTTCGCCAAGAAGTATCCCAGACCGGTCAGTATTCCAGCGACGTGCCCTTCTCGGCTGGTGTGATCACCTTTGCTCTTGTTGAAGGACCAGTACATATCCCAGGCAAAAAGAGCTGGCACTGCAACATATGCTGGTACGGGCAAGACCGCGTATACATAGAAAGTCGTTTTCGGCGCAACACAAGCCAGCAGTGTTATGACAGAGAAGACCGCACCTGCGCGATATATGCTATGTCAGAAATTTCGAGCCTGGTGTAGATATTCTTGCTACGAACCGCTGGCACCAAGTGCAAATGTGTTTGGTGAGCCAAAAGCGGAGGCAGCAAAACTTGATATCGCAGAGGCTTAGAGACAAATCAGAAATCAGAAGCGGTATGCGATCGCAGTAACCTACCGCTAAGATAGAGACCGAGGAACCGCTTGGCTCCTAGCATATCCAGGACGGGGCGGGCAAAGAAGTAATAAGAGAAGCCATTGAAGAGTAAGTGTCCAGGTGCCATGTGAGAAAAGGCTGCAGTAATCAACGTCCACCTGGAAAAGCACATGAGGAAAAGAATCTACGAGTCGCGGTGCGACCCACGGTCTGGCAAACGTGTTCTGCCAACTCGCAGTAAAGTTCTGTACCATGAACAGTTGCGTTTGTTTCTATCACGCGTCGTTGGCACGTCAACTAACAGGGATAAAGAAAAGGACTCACATCAGATGCAGACCGCCACATCACGAAGACGACTCCGTTCAAGACTAAGATACCCCAGAACACATAATCCGGCGGTATTCTGTCTAGGAAGGATAGTCTTTGAAGCTGCGGGGGCGGTCGAGCAGAGTGGTGCCTGCTCCTTATATTGAGATAGCTGTTTCGATCCCTGGCACGCCTCAACATCTGTTGCAAGACCGATGTTCTAGAGCCAGCCAACTGTGTAGGAGCCCGCCCGTTAGCATTGAAGAAGCGGGTGTTCTGCGCCGGCGCGTGGGTCATGACCGACCGCATTCGCGCCCAAACAGGTCCGCCTCCAGTAAGCTTTGCAGCACATCCCAATCGTGCGCCGCCAAAAAGGCGCGGCAGGCCGTGGAAGAGAAAGGAAGACATTCAATGATCGTGACATTGCATCACGCACCTTGCCTTCGGCCATCATCATGTCGCACCATTTGTTCATCCTCTCGCCCTCCGATACCCCCATATACAACCTCACGCACTCCTCCTCGAAGCCGGTAACGACAATCGCGTCCCCTTTGGCGTCCAATCTGCCGACCTGGTCCACATCTGCCTTTGCCGGCACACTGACGGCGCTGTCCGGCGCGTCGAGCGCAATAAATCACACATCGGGTGGCGCTGTGCGCATGGGCGGCGGACAGGACCGCCATGTTATCCAAATGATAGCTAATGCTAGTCTGGACGCCGTGGAAGATGTTATGCGGAAGGAGAATACCATGCACGTCCCTCTCGGTAATCATTTCAGCTATAACTGACGCAGGGGATACAGGTACTTCAAGGCAGTTGACAAATTTAACGAATGGACCGTGTCTGCCTTTATAACGCCTGGAAGTGCGTTTGATATCCTCTCAGAACTATCATGACCCTACTTACGCAAATGCGTCCAGACACCAAATTCATACTGTTACACGAGGGCAAGAACGATGATGGAATCAAGTCTTTCTTCACAGATGTGTGGGAGCTCTATGTTAAGGTCGATCTATATTGAAAATGGTATCAAGCGTTGACTGACAAGTGTCACCTAGACCATGCTGAATCCATTCCACACGGCCCACACGGTCATTCGAAGTAGTGTTTTCGATTCAAGAGTCCGCCAGAGCGCCAAGAAATACTTATGAGTGCACCACCCTCGGATCGTGGCTCAGGAATGATATAGCAGCTGTCGCGCGGCTTCGGCTCGTCATGACAGCTCGGGAGATCACCAGGAGAGCGGACGACCTTCTTTTGATAGTATGATCCCTCACACGCCGGGGTGTGGACTTTGTCCAGAGAGGGCCGGATATTACGCGTACTATGGATGCGTTTCTACAGTATCCTCGGAATACCTCTCCTCATCGTCCCGACGTGTACACTTGATTCAAAGTAGTCCGTCTGGTTCAATACACTGTCAGCCATTGCGTTGATAGTCACAACTTCCCCGCAATCACGCAACATCAGCTCTACCCAGCGTTGATCCGGAATCACTACATCTTGCGCACTACAATAAGTAAGCAGTCCAGGTTCATACATCTCCGCGGACAGACTCGACTCCTGCTTGACTCAATCAATGGGTTATCTTGACAATGCCATAAATACCAGGCTTTGGTAGCGGGCGACGTTCTTGCTTGGCTCTTGCAGCAGCGTCCAACTTACAGCATGAGCGATCACTTCCAGCCGCCAGCATCCGCTAGAAACGAATTTTACATGTAAGCCCGGAGCACTCCTCGATTGTATTGTTCCTGATGCGCTGGAGAGCAGATATATAGTCGCTACTGTGTCTGCCTGCTTCGGTCTTGCCCTCACCTACGGATACTTCTTTCGCAGAAGGATGAATCGCAGACAGCAGCGCGAGGCAGAGCTTCGACGGAGGAGAAGGATTCGACCTAAATGTCACGACATATGGCTTGGCGCGCCTGCGCAAGAGTATGGATGGCGGGATATCCAGGTCAGTCCTCGCTCCCTCGACGCGACGTGGCACGTCAAACTCATTGCCCTCCTCCCCCAAAGCCTTTATCCATCGAGAAAATCGTCGAGGAGCCCCCAGCTCCAGAACCCTCGTCCAAGTCCTCACGCCGCAACTCGCTGAGAGTCAAACTCAGGTCGTGGATGATGCCGACTGCACACCGCCACAATTCGAAATGCGCCGCTGACCCAGGCTTCTGCCCCGAATCATCCCCGCCTACCCCAGCCCCGGGTGATACGCCCGTCGACCAAGTTCGCGTTTCGGTGCTAGTGGCGATGCCTGCCCCGGCGTATGGGACGCATTCGGAAATGAATGTTGGGGTGACTGGGATTATTCATTCGTGTACATGACGCGAGATGGTTGCAGCATCACGACCTTGACGACTACATTAGGACGGATCTGTTTCGCTCTGTGTATAGATACCATTATTACTGCCTCACTCAAATTATTTTCTATCCGCTTAGATACCTGACTATGAATGCAGATTGTCCGACAGATCCATGGCTAGTGACACCACAAGATTCCGACGTTGCCTTGGTATGTATGTCCGTTGCATGTACGAAAGATTGCAGCGGCAATCTATGGTTGCTATGAAGAGTTTTCACGCCACACAGTAGTAACATCGTCATGAAAGCCGAGCAATACCAGGAATCTGTCGTAGAGCACGAACTCAGACCTCAGAGTGTTCTTCCCAGTGCCTAAGGAAGTTGAGTGGTAGAGACGCGCCTGCCAAACTGTCTCGACTAATGGGCCTTGCTCTGCCGTCACTTTGGGCTCACTCACTGGCAGCAGTGGAATGAGATAGCGAAGCCGACGTCTTGTCAATGCGACTCACAACAAGCATGATACACTAGATAATTACAAGATTATTTACACCTCTGTCCCACAATCGCCTTTCCATGTTCCTATCACCAAGAGATGATTATAGAAGTGAAAAACAGGAGAGAAGCATTGCTTACCGCCCATTCTTCCTTGCTGATCCAAAGCTGATGGAAGGTGCCCAGGGAAGCCAGAATACTTCCACCCAACCATCCACCATAGCGACGCTCAACAGGATTGCCAGGAGCGTGGATTTTGACCTACGAGTTCGACTGCGTTAGCAGAGAGGGTAGTAATATTTGTCCCGACTTACATGCGGGAACGTCCGGCTAAGCTCAGTAGCCAAACGGTCGCTAAAGCCAGGGAAGAGACTCCCACCACCCGTAAGAACGACGTTGCCCATAAGAACCTGACGCAGTTCAACATCATAAGAACGCAAAGAGTCACTGATCAAAAGGGGTATCGTCTTTGGGAGGTTGGGGTTAGTTTGCTATAGTCGTGGTCAGATGTAGGCTATTGAGTGTGGACCGCAAATTACCAGCATATTCGGCGGATGGATGAAGAATTGTTCTCCAACATAGTAGCGCTCCTGCCCGAACCAGGTATTGTACCCGGTAGCGAACTCGTACTGTCTTGGGGGTCGCTGTGCCACGGCCCTGGATTCATACAGATGAGCACTGTTCACAGCTCGTTGGACAAGCTTACTGGTCGTTCCATCCTGACTCCATCACGCCACCGACAGTCTGCATCCATTCGTCGACTTCCCGCGCTTCATACCACTGCTTCCAGCTCACAGTCGTACCGGCCAAGCGATCTTCTCGAAGGGAAAACATTGGTGGGGCATTTGGCTCAACAGGCTGTATTCTCTCAGTCGTCATTTGCGACAAGAAAGATGAGGCGTCTCACCGTCTTGCTCGAGATCAGTTGATGAGGGTATAGGTCTATGGCAGGACGGCGCATGTGGGGTTGAGGGTTTGTGAGAATGTTGTGAGCGCGCGCATGAAGGAGCCCTGGCAGGGCGGAATACGCCATGCCTGTAAACGGTTGAGGCAATGATCAGCGAAGACCGACTACCAGGACGCGCCTTTGCGAAGGACAAAGCCATCCACGACGGGAATGACGCTGGCAACTTTCTGCCCAATATCGATGACGAGAGCAGATCCTTTGCCTGCCGCGAAACTGGACAAGTTTGATGGGCACAATGGGGATGATTGCGTTGGGTAGCACGTACGTGTTGAGAACCCCAGTGTTGGCGATGTAGAAGGCTGGTACCTGGAACTCTTCAAACATGATTTCGGCCATGCGCTCCCTGTTCTCTGGCGTGTTCCAAGCAGGCTCGGTGACCAGAATGGGATGTTCCGTGGCGTTACAGCCCATGACCTCGGTGATGGCATGGTCAATGAGCGGGTGGATGGGTTCAAAGTCGTTGACTAGAATTGTTCAGAGTCTGGTTGCGCAATACGGCGCACGGAGCAACGCACTGAGACCGTCCTTCATAGGATTCGCGATTTCCATGCCATGCCGCCATATCGAGGGACCAGACTGGCCGATATACAGCTTTTGCTTCTTTGGTGGCGCGCCTTCGCCCATGGGTACGTCGCCATTCTCCGCGGTCTCTGGTATGAATCCATACGATGTAGGTATGATGGCCTTTGGCGTATCGTCGCCCGCATAACCGGCGCGTAATGATGAGGAACCAATGTCCACGACGAGCGCTGCCACCTCGTCTGTATTGCGAAAACTCAGGGAAATTCAACAGAGATAACATTATTTCGCACCGCCGCCGTAGTTGACCATGTTTGCGGGGATGATGGTGAAGGGGAAAGGCAAGTCGTGTTGTGATGCCTTGTTTGATCTCGGAGTCTTTGCCGAGAAAATCTTTTCTCGATCGCAAGTACATCCATCTCAGCGGTCATGGGCGTACTCGACACTGCTGGCCGGAAGCGCAAGCAGCGCACTGAGGAGGATGCTGCTTCCGCCCCTTTCTCCGCCGCCGTCGACATGGCAATGCACAGCGACGAAGAGGGAGACAACGAGGATGAGGATTCCAACGATGAGGTCGATGAATTCCCGGAACTAGACTCTCAGAGTGACTCGGAGGAATACGACTCCGAAGAACTTGACGAAGATGAAGAGGACGAGGAAGAGGACGGAAGCAGCGCGGACGACGGCTCGGACGATGAGCCCGGCATATTCCCTAAAGCTAAGACTGTTGTCTCCAAGATAACTGGCCACCCAAAACGCGTCTATCCCGAGATAGAACCTGACTACGACTCGGACTCATCCACGGAAGACGTGTGTCCATTGTCCTTCCAAATGCTGACCTTTCTTACTCTGTTCAGACGCCAAATCGCGTAGGCGATGTCCCGATGCACTGGTATGACGACCTTCCGCATGTGGGCTACGACATTGACGGGAAGAAAGTACTGCGGCCCGCTCGGGGGGATGAGCTGGACAAGTTTCTCAAGACGGTGGAAGATGCGTCTGCCTGGTATGTCTTCGATCAAAATATTCCAGATTCATTCCAACAAATCCTCCAGGACATCTGCCTTCGACAAAAACACTCAGATGGACAAACCTCTCACTCCAGAGGAACTGGACATCATTCGGAGACTGCACGATCACGAGAATCCTGATGCTACTTACGATCCCTACGAGCCCATGACTGAGTGGTTCACCGGCAAGGGCAAAGAGGAAGTGATGCCACTGTCTGCTGCGCCAGAACCAAAGCGACGATGGGTGCCCAGTAAATGGGAAAAGAAGAAGGTAAGCACCAAATCTTTCGAAAGCCAATAATCTCATTGTTTTCGGCAGGTCATGAAAATCGTTCGCGCGATCAGGCAAGGCCGGATTGTACCCAACAAACCAAAAGCCTCTACGCAGCATCAGTTCTACTCTATATGGTCAGAAGCCTCCACCTCGCACGCACCTTCCCTCCCCGCTCCCAAAACCAAACTCCCGACAAATTCTGAATCCTACAACCCTCCCGAGGAATATCTCCCCTCAGACGCGGAACGAAAGGAATGGGAGGAGAAGGATGCCGAAGACCGTGATCGTGACTACCTCCCCGCGAAATACTCTTCTCTTCGTCTTGTGCCAGGTTATGACCGTTTCATCAAGGAGCGGTTCAACCGACAACTCGATCTCTATCTGGCGCCGCGCGTGCAAAGGGCGAAGCTGAACATTGACCCCAAGTCGCTCATTCCCAAACTCCCCAGCCCAAGCAGTCTCCGACCTTTCCCGACCTACAAGTCGCTTGCGTTCTCGCACTCTGGCTGTTTCGCGCGGTGTATGAGCGTCAGTCCTAACGGAGCCTGGGTTGTGAGCGGCGATGACAATGGCGTTGTCAGTATGTGGGAGGTCAACGTCGGTCGGGAGGTCAAGCGTTGGAAGTTCGCAAGCAAGATAGGTTCCATCGAGTGGTGTCCAAGAACTGATGTTAGCTATTTTGTTGTTGGAATGTCCGTGTCCTTTCCTTTGAGAATACTTGGCTGGCTACTGACATAAATTGCAGCGAGGAGTCATTGCACTTTGTGATACCACCCAATCTGCCGGCTCCGGTGTACAACTTGACGTACAAACTTCTCGCCCCCGCTACCCTACCTGCTCCTGCCTCCGACTCACCACCGACCGTCAAATGGACGACGACCTCGAGTAGCAAATGGACGATTGACACAGCCATACTTACTGTCACTCTGCCACAGTCATCTGGCCTGCCTAAACAGATTGCATGGCATCGTAAAGGCGACTATCTTGCAACCGTTTGTCAGTCCTTTTCTTTCACATCTCAGCACATTACTGACGAGCTCTATAGCTGGAAAGGGACCGCAAGGGGGTGTCTGGATTCATCAAGTCACGAAACGACATTCGCAAGCTCCGTTCAAGAAGATAAGAGGCGATGTTCAGCTCGTGCAATTCCACCCAACCAAACCTCACTTCTTTGTTGCTGTATGTCGATTCCTTCTTGCGGTCGACTGAGTCTCATCTACTTCCTAGACGCAACAATACGTCCGGATATACAACTTGGCAGAGCAGACGCTGCTCAAGACGTTGATGCCGGGTATCAAGTGGATATCCAGCATGGACGTGCACTCTTCTGGTGACCATGTCATTGTCGGTGGGTACGACCGTAAACTGTGCTGGTTCGACTTGGACCTGAGCGACAAGCCATACAAAGTCTTGAGGTAAGGACTTCACAAGGCAGACAATTCACTTTCAATCTAATATCCTTGCGTGCAGATATCACTCCCGGGCAATTCGTTCGCTACATTTCCATCCGACGTATCCGTTGTTCGCATCTTCGTCGGATGATGGCACCATACAGATCTTCCACTCGAGGGTGTACAATGATCTCATGACGGATCCGTTAATTGTGCCTCTCAAGATTTTGCGTGGCCATGAGATCAAGGAGGGTTTGGGTGTATTGCAGGTCAAGTGGTGCAATTCGCATCCTTGGTTGGTTAGCAGTGGTGCGGATGGTAATGTCAACGTATGGTGTAGCTAGGTGGCGCTGTCATATAGTAGACTAGATAAGAGAGTCTCCGAGCGCAAGTCCTTACATTCGGCGCGAAGGTTACGTAGACCACCGGAACTCACGTTTGAAGTATGCCAGGCTATGCCAGTCCTTCGTGAACAAGTCCGTGTTTTCTCGGCGTTAGCCGAGCTCAAGCTTTCCTCTTGCCTTCATGACCAAACTACGCTCTCCCATACAACTCGTCCGCCGCCATGCTTCAGCGGCGGCAACTTCGAAATCTGCCAACATGCCACGTCTTCCGCCCACCAAAATGCGCGCCCTCATCGCGACATACCACCAAGCAGACACATTCATAACCGAAGAAATCTTGTCCAAAGCAATAGATGAGGCGTTCATTCATAGACGATCCACCGGAGACATGCGGTCAACGATGGACGAGAAGACGCTGCAGGCCATGGCGGATTTGCAGAAAAACAGGCCGCAGTACTGGGAGTGGGATAAGGCAGCGCCGGTGCGCCTTACGAAGAAGGGAGAGTTCAACGAGTCGCATTTGTCGGATAGGGAGTCAAAGGTCATGGAGGCGCTGTATGGGGTGGATACCAATGACGTCCGTCATCAACGCCAGCCGAGCTTGGAGGCCATTGGGGATCAGGAGAATATTTCCAGCGATAAACTTGGTCAACGGTGCGTCTCGGTTGCTGCTCTAATATTCCGCGTTTTAGCTGACAAACTCTGAAGAATGAACCGCAATTAGTACTGTATGCGCACCGCTCACCCTTGAAAGATCTTCTGACGCGACCACTCAGATGTTTATTACCTTTGCTTAATCGACTGTTTTCTACCTGCTATGCGTAGTCCATCCACCGCCCTCGGAGACTCAACGGCGTCTTTCTACACGAACCTTCATTCTGGCCTACAAGCAGTCCCTGTCCTAGTCGTTCTAACAGTCTGCCCTCACATCCGCATGTGTTGTACTCAAATACCCGCCAGCGCAGATTGGACAAACATTTGGCCACTATTCAAGTTTGCCGTCCGTTTTGGGGACATTCGTCTTGGGCTGGCGCGTCAAGTATTGAAGCTGCGCGCTTCACGATTGACCTTGGGACGTTCCCGTGCCCTCACGTCCGACGAAGAGACGCTGACAACCTTTCGTGCCGGTAATGCTCACGAGTTTTAGGACATGAGAGGTGCGAGGCCCAACATTTCGCACAGTTAACCCACTTCTGGAACAGTCTCGCTGTTCATGGCGCTGATCCCGGGCATCAGGATGCGGAAACTGGTCGGTGGGGTCGAGCGGCGTTCATCTCTGACTGTACCTGGCATATACATGATCTATGTCATCGCGGAACAGGACGTATACATAGTATCGCGTTGTTGACTTCGACTCTCAACTGTATGATTCTCCTGATCTGTTCGGTCGTCACTAGGTTGGAGGATTCAATCTATCTTCGAGGTTGCATCGCGCAGAGTATGAACCTCGACTGGCGAGTAAAGGTACATTTATTAGTCTGTGACTATGATAGACCTAGTGCTTTGGGCAATGTTTCCTCGCATGGGCCAAGGAAGAGGAAGTCAGCGTCCTCGTCTCCAACGCTGCGATCGAGGTTGAACACAGCAACTTTCCCGCCATTCCGAGATACTGCCTGGGCGTAGCCAGCAGCAGGATACACCTGAAGAAGATCAGCATGAGAAGGTCTCTGGATCACTACTAGTAGTACTTACCGTGGATGAGGTCCCAATCACCAGACATAGATCCGCCTCATGAACCAGATCGTGGATTGTGTCCAGGTACTTGGGTATTTCCCCGAACCAGACGACACCAGGACGACTGAGAGCGCCACACTTCGTGCATTTAGGCAGGGAATCAACAGAGATATGGGCGTCCATGCTCTTGTTGTCAATCAGGGCTTCTGTTCCTCTGAGTGCTTCGCATATGGGAGATGCACGAGTGAATTCGACGTGACCGCATCTTTTGGAGGAACAGAGCACGTCGAATATCCGGCCGTGCATTTTGAGCATTCTGGGCTGCTCTTCTGGCCCCGGGGCTGGGTATGCACTCTCGACCTCATCAAGAGCAACCTTGCTCAGACCATCGACGTTCTGCGTGATCAGTGTGAAGGTAGAGCCGGGAGCAATATCATGACGGATGCTCGGGATGGAGAATTGAGCAATAGCTCTGTGGGCACCGTTCGGCTTCGCTTTGAGCGCAGATTCACGGCGGTAATGGTAAAATTGCCATACGAGAGATGGTTTCGCTGCAAATGCCTCAGGGGTGGCGAGGCTCATCGCCTTGTGCTTGCGCCAGAGCCCACCAGCGCCTCTGAACGTCGGGATGCCCGACGCGGCGGAGAGACCGGCGCCGGCGACGACAATGACGTGCTTGGAGGACTTGAGGACTTGCTGGAATTTATGGATATCGTTGGCGGACATGGTGGTCAGACTCATAGATAGTCATCTCAAACGATGGGAAGCGCTGCACGTGGGGCTTTACATACGCGTGAACGCGTCTCGTCACTCTCTGTTACCGACCGCCACCTTGTCTGCCTTGCTTCATCGGATTGTGCCCATACACCTGCCGCCATGGCCGGGCGCTGCTCCATGCGCGATACCTGCGGGAAGAAGGGCTTCTTTGGCAGAGACTTGCCCTGCCCATACGATGGTCCGCCAATCCAAGTGCGTCATCTGTTGTCGGCCCATTCGGTCGTCTCATTTCATTGTGTTGTCCATAGCCCGACAACCGCGACCTGCTCACCTCGATATGCGGCGCCGAATTTGCCAGCGGGCCCACCTGCTGTACGTCGGCACAGCTCGAATCCCTCCAGTCCAACTTTGCACAAGTAACCGGCCTCCTCTCGTCCTGCCCCGCCTGTCTCAACAACTTTAAATCATTCTTCTGCACATTCACCTGCTCCCCCAACCAAGGAGACTTTCTCAATGTCACCGCGACTCAAGAGACAACCACCGGAACTGCCGTCGCATCCGTTGACTTCTTCGTGGGCGACCGGTTCGCAGACGGCTTCTTCGACTCATGCAAGAACGTGCAAATGGGGGCAACCAACGGCTTTGCCATGGATCTAATTGGGGGCGGCGCCAAGACGGCGCCTGCTTTCCTCAAATACCTTGGCGATGAGAAACCTATAGGCAGTCCATTCCAAATTGACTTTCCTCCGGAAAGTCAGGGAACACCCGAGGATTTCAGCCGCCTGGATCCACCCGCCCGCAATTGTGCCTCCAGCGACCTAGCAAGTCGATGTACTTGCATCGACTGTCCTGACATATGCCTCAGCCTCCCGGAAGTACCTGAACCCGCGTCATGCAATGTTGGCGCTGTGACGTGCTTGTCTTTCTCTCTCATCCTTCTTTGGTCTTTGGCCGTCGCGGTGTTCGTTGGGGGTGTCCTGGTGGGCAGAACCCTGCGGAAGCGAAGAGAGAATCGCTACGAACGCGTTGCTCTGAGCGCAGAAACGGCTTCGCTATCCCCCAGATCACATACGCGCGGTTTGGTCGGAGCTGGGTCCCTTGCACAATACGTGGACAATGACAACAGGTACAGCAGCGCGAGCACCGAGGACGAGCTAGGACGCGGTGCGACGTTACTCGATCCAATCGAGACTGCTCAGCCCCGCCAGTACAAGTTGAACAACATCCTCCGCCGGTCATTCTACCGCCTTGGTTATTGGAGTGCCTCCAGTCCATGGCTCATGTTCACTATCGTCTTCACACTCGTCGGATTGCTCAATATCGGCTGGAAGAACTTTGCAATAGAGACGGACCCTGTGCGCCTATGGGTTTCTCCGACCTCGGAGACCAAAGTGAACAAGGAGTTCTTCGACGAGCACTTTGGGCCTTTCTATCTGACAGAGCAGATCTTTGTCACTTCCGCTGGAGAGAAGAATAACACAGTCCTGTCTTGGGACCACCTCAGGTATTGGTTCGACGTAGAGCAGAATATACGCTCTTTGACGTCCCCCAATGGCTACACGCTCGATGACGTCTGTTTCAAGCCAGCAGGGGAGGAGGGGGCATGTGTTGTTCAATCTTTGGCTGCCTGGTTCGCCAACAGTCTGGAAGAATACGATTCGGACACATGGGCGGAACACCTACAGCAATGTGCAGAATCGCCTGTAGAGTGTCTACCCGATTACCAGCAGCCTCTAGCACCCCAGTATGTTTTGGGGGCCGTGCCTATCGACGATAATGGCAAGAAGCAATACAACCAGGCGGAAGCCTTCGTCGTCACCTACGTCTTGTCGCATCTTCCTGGGGCATCGGAATGGGAGGAGACCTTGCGGACGTATCTCCTCGATCTCTCGTCCCGTGTCACAGAAGCTGGGATGGAGATAAGTTTCTCGACTGGGGTGTCATTGGAGGAGGAGCTCAATAAGAGTACGAATACGGATGTGACAATCGTCATTCTCTCTTATTTGGCCATGTTCCTATACGTGTCACTCACGCTGGGTGGCGGTTCACGCCCAGACGAAGACGGAGTCGTACGGGCTCTTGTTACATGGGCGAGAAACTTCCCAGGGTTGTTCAAGAAGGGTGTCGCGTCGGGCGCAATGTCCATGGACTCGCGGACGACTCCACGATGGTTTCCTCGACTCCCCCGGACTCTCTTCACCGAGAGTAAAGTCTCACTGGCCCTATTCGGCATATCGCTGGTCATCCTGTCGGTGTCGTCCTCTGTGGGACTGTTCTCCGCCCTGGGCGTGAAGGTCACGCTCATCATTGCCGAAGTCATCCCTTTCCTGATCCTGGCCGTCGGTGTGGACAACGTGTTCATACTTGTACACGAGCTGGACAGGCAGAACATGCTTCATGGACCCAACGCCGCCATCTTGGGTGGAGGTGCTACTTCTCCAGCTGATTCCCGCGCTGGCCATTTCTCGCATGATGACGGCGATGCTGCTTCTGTTCCTCTATTCCTGAGTGCGGAGGAGCGTGTTGCGAGGACACTTGCGAGAATGGGCCCTTCGATCCTTCTCAGTTCCTTAACGGAAACAGTGGCATTCGCTCTCGGAGCTTTGGTCCCTATGCCTGCCGTCCGGAACTTTGCTCTTTACGCAGCGGGCAGCGTGCTTCTAAATGCCATCTTGCAGGTGACGGTTTTCATCAGTGCTCTTGCATTGGATTTACGCAGAGCTGAGGTAAGTTGACATGGAACCTTGGTGATCAAACTCCCGTTAAGATTAATTTAGGCCAGCCGCATTGATTGCTTCCCTTGTGTGAGACTACCTGCTCGCATCGCATTGCTCGAAGGTGGAGGTCAAGGTCTAGGACACATCGCTAGGTTCATCCGGAGACATTACGCGCCGTTTTTGCTGCAGCCTCTAGTGAAGGGCGTCGTCGTCCTGCTGTTCTCTGGCGTTTTCGTGGCTTCAGTCATCTCTATACAGCATCTAGAGCTTGGTCTCGGTGAGACCGTCTATTGTCCTATGGTTGAACACGGCTAACAGCAGCTCAGATCAACGCTTAGCCTTACCTGCCGACTCGTATCTCGTCTCGTACTTCGATGATCTGGACACCTACCTCGATGTTGGACCGCCTGTCTACTTTGTCTCAACAGAGATCGACGTTACCCATCGACCTGGCCAACAAGCTCTCTGCGGTCGGTTCACGACTTGCGATGATTTCTCCATGGCAAACGTTCTGGAGGCTGAACGTAAGCGTTACGAAACGTCTTATATTTCGGAGCCCAGCGCCGCATGGATAGACGACTTCCTCGGGTGGCTCAACCCTGCTCAAGAACAGTGTTGTCGGGTACTGAAGCGGGATCCCTCAGTGTTCTGTACTCCCCGGAACAACGCGCGGCAGTGTCGTCCGTGCTTTGAGGATCGAGAGCCAGCTTGGAATATCACCATGTTAGGACTGCCGGAAGGAGATGAATTCATGAGCTACCTGAGGCAGTGGTTAATCTCGCCGACAAACGAGGACTGCCCTTTGGCAGGCAAGGCGTCATTTGGAACCGCCGTGGCGTTAGGAGAAGATGAAGTGGTGGCCTCTCATTTCCGGACGTTCCATAAGCCTTTGAAAACACAGGCGGATTTCATCGCATCTTATCAAGCGGCGGACAGGATCTCCAAGGACCTGACGGAGCGGACGGGAGCACGAGTATTCCCTTACGCGATACACTATGTCTTCTTCGAGCAGTATGCCTCCATCGCGGCCACCACTCAATTGGTCTTGGGACTGGGACTCGCGTCTGTATTGTTGGTCACCGCCATCCTTCTTGGCTCCTGGAGAACCGGGACCATCGTCACAGGTGTCGTCGGCCTCACCGTAGTCGCTGTCATGGGAGTCATGGCTCTGTGGGGTATCAGTCTAAATGCCCTCAGTCTGGTGAACCTTGTTATATCTCTCGGTATCTCGGTGGAGTTCTGCGCTCACGTTGCGAGGGCATTTATGAGCGCCGGCTCTGGCTTGGCGGCTGATCATCCCGGCGGTCAGAAGGAACGAGACGAACGAATGTGGACGGCTTTGGTTGACGTTGGTCCATCTGTGTTGTCGGGCATCACGTTTACCAAGTTGATTGGAATGTGTGTGCTGGCACTTACGCGGTCGCGGCTTCTCGAGGTAAGTGGGGCGTATCTGAATAGAGCTCAATTCTGACAGTCGTTCAGATATATTACTTCCGCATGTGGCTCACACTCATCATTTCTGGGGCGTTACACGGTCTGGTCCTTCTTCCGGTGATACTTAGTGTCGCCGGAGGACCTGGCTTTCCTCTACAAGAGATCGACGAGGAGTGGATGAGCAATGCCATTCGAAATGATTACGAGTATGCGTGAGTCGTCTTTTCTAATTTTGAAGGGCCATATGCTCACAGTATGACAGACCCTTCCTAGCTGACGATGATTCTATTACAAGTGACTAGGCACTCATGGACTGTTTGTATAACATATATCAATGTTAATCCTCCATACAAGTACGAGAAGTTCAGAACGAGGTGTGGTGTCTAGTTTCCGTTGGTGTAGCCCAGGCTCGTGGAAAACCCTCTGCCATTGAAACTCTACCGGGTTGCACTATCCTTCCTTGCTGCTGGATCGAGGCGCGCCACCTCCAGGACGATACAAAGATGAAATTAGTTTTCGCTTCTCTATTCGAGTCTCGGGCTGGACTTCCCAACCACATGAAGGTTCTTCGACTCTTCAACTTCCAGACATAATCGGGGCAATCCTTGATGAGAAAGTGCTACTCTTGCTCAATACGTTGGCATCTCTGTTCACAGCGCAGAAGTTATGTCTTGATGACACATTGGATGAGTTCCGACTATGAAGCTCGCTAGAGCAATGACGAATACATAAACTACAATCACTGGGCACACTAATCTCGAGGCCTGACTCCAGTACGTTCAACACGATGTGTCTACAAGTTTAATGACTTCTCTTCAAGATACGGCCAAGTGCGATTTCAAAGCTCCGACTCGTCGCGACGCACCATCGACGGAAGTTTGAAACCGCCAGCCCAATGGTCACTGAACAGGTCGCTAGGATCATACTTTCTGTTCGCATCCCACAACGGTTTCAAGTCAACACCTCTGTAGACGTCCTGCTCGCCGGAGGCGTAGTTCATGTAAATGAACGGCTTGATCATGGATGTATGTCCCTCCGTCCAATCGACCAATTCACGAAGCTTCACATCTCGGTCCATCGCCATGAACACCAGAACTGCCAAGAGGTAGTGAGTAGAGATAGGGAGGTCATATCCGAGATGCAACATACCCCATGCGGGTTCGCCGTCCTTGGACAGGTGCCCAGGAAAGGGCTGTAACGCTAACCTCCAGCCCATAGCTGTACCGATGAGTTCTCTGCCTTTGTCGAGGGTGTCGAGGATGAATTGCCTGTCTGGCTTGATAGTCAAGGTATACCAATCATGAAATTCTGGTTGTGCCCAATCAAACTGGGAGAGCTCTCCGAAGATCTCCTTGATAGTTTTGCGGCCAAAGGTATCGACTATAGCTCTCGCAGGGGCCTTCGGAGCTATGTCCTTATGAATCCCATAGGACCAGAAGGTAGAGTTGTAGCTCATCACTAAGATCATCAGATCCCTCACTTCTTTGCCCAGCCCAAGGGTGAGATCGACGAGTGTGTCCAGTGCAGAAGCCAGCTCTTGGGCGGGAAGACTCCGAGTGCCTCCCCATACCTGAGCATTGGCGCTAGTCGCCATGGTGAATTGGGTCACCACGCCGAAGCTTGTGCTTCCTAACTTCAAAGCTTGGAAGAGTTCGGGATGGCTGGTATGATTGGCGTGCACCACTCTCCCTGATGCCAGAACTACCTCGTAGTCGTAAACGTCTGCACTAGCAAATCTGTCACCAGGGAAGGATATTCCACCTTAGAGATATCGTGTGAGCTTTCGGGAGATGAACAGCAGTTTGAACGAACCTCCCAGAAGAAACCCACCAACTCCTACTTGCAATACCCTTGCACCTCTGACAATACGGTCGTGCATAGCCAGATAGTCATAGACATCTTTCCAAATCAACCCTGACCCGAAGGTGACCAATTCCTTCTGTTGGTCAAAATCAATGCCGCGAAACTTCCCAAGGTCGATGACGAAGCCAGGCGCATCAATGCTCGACGCGCCGGCCCAGGTCATATGCCCTCCTGAACGAACAGCGAAATGGAAATCGCAGTTTGTGACACTCGCAAGGCCAAAAATTCGTCCGATCTGGGCAGGTGAGCTTGGATGAACGACACAAGCGGGAGTCAGGGAGGACTGTTGAAGCGAAAAGTATTGAGGCAACAGGATCGTGATAGAGATCCCCAGGTCAGCAATAACAGAGCACTACATAGGGTAAGGCAACGACACGAATTACTCTATGCAGAATATCACTGACACAGTCGCCCGAAAACACGCCTGATACGACAGTCAATAGCCCAAACAAGCAGCACAGTAGAGGAGACTTCATGCCAGTGCAGAGATGATAAGAGGAGAAGGATCAAATCGTCGAGCGAGTAGTGGAAGATACAGTCATGTGGCCCTCCATTCAAAGTGAGGCCATTGAGAGACTCGGACGCTATGCAGAGTAAGCTGATTGGTTCTGGTACCAGCTGCAAGTGTTCTGAAATAGACTCTGTGTGACAGCGTCTGTCTGCTCCAAGGTGTGTCGCCGTCGGAATCGGAACTGACTACGCCACACGCAGTAGCAGCAGCCACGGAGGCAATGCCTGTCGGCAGCCGTCGGCGCATGAATCTGTCGAGTCTCAGTCACTTCAATTTAACAAAAACTCAAAGGGCAGGAGTACAGTCTGAGCCTGAGCGTCACCTAAGACGCTTGAAGAACTAGACTCTTTGTAGGTGCATTGAGTCTTGACCTGTGGACCAGCTGTGGACGGTGGACCATCAGATACTTAGGTCGGCTTACTTTACCTAAGCTCTCAAGCCGCATTCAAGCCGTATCATTGCTGACCTTGAATCTACGGGCCGCTTGAGAACGCCCTGAACCGATCGTTCTTTCACCGCGACTGCCACCACACTGTCAAAGCCTCAATGGTGAACATGCTTCTCGAAACATATTCATCTGCTGACCTGTTAGAAATGCCGGCAATGATACTACCACCAGAACTTGTCGACTTGATCCTCAGTTTCGTACTGGAACACTCCGGAGATACCTGGAAGCGTACACTTTCTGCGTGTTCTCTTGTATGTCGAGCGTGGACCTCCTCCAGTCAAAGGTTCCTGTTTCGGAGCATCGAACTGGAGATTACAAGCTCCCACATTCTGCCATGGGCCGTCATGTTTGAACGATTCGTCGCTCTCATGAAAACATCTCCCCATATCGTGTCATCCATCCACTCATTTTCCATCATCCCGGGCGATGGAACAGCTCACCGGGATATTGGATACATCACGGAATCGTTAGCTCCTGTCTTTGACCTACTGCTTCGAGGGAACTTGAAAACATTCTACTGCAACTTTTTCTGGCTGGGGACAACCGAACTCTGTCGCGAGCTCCACCAGAGGATGCCCTTTTCCACGAAGCTACGGAAAGTCATCTTGACCAGTGGCGTCTTCCACTGTATCCATGACTTCTTCGGGCTCTTTCAAGGAACTTGCGTCCGCGCCATTGATCTACAAGCTCTGCATTTCTGTGGCCCCGACACTGACGACGCTTGTCACTGCCAGAGGCCTGCGATTCAACTAGACAGCCTGAAGGAGATAGTCATGTCTTTGGATTCCGATAGTCTCGACTATGTCCTTTCCTTTATCTCAAGCCAGACATCCGTTATTCTTCCTGTACTGCACGAAATCTCAGTCCAGTTCAACTCCGACTCATCCATGGCGGTCATATATCGCCATCTCGAGGGTGGACAACTCCCGACTGTGACAATGTTTGGAATTGATTTGGACGGTAAGCCGTTTTTTGATCAAATATCGGTCCGACTTCATTCTCTCGAAGATTATTTCTCTCCGTCGCTCGTTATGGCCATGCCCGATATGCTGTTATCGGAGCAATTATCGGAGCACTCAGAAGCCATACAACTTCAATTTCCCATCCCGATGCTGAATCGATTCCCTTCGATCTGGCTGACTACGAATCGATTAAACGCCACGCCCCTCAGCTTGACCATTCGATGGTGGACTACAACTCTCCAGAACATGCCGGCGGATAGCTTGCTCTCGGACTTGTGCCTTTCCTATAACCCATTAGCCGACAACATGCATACACCTTTGGTCGAGGCATGGCATGGTCTCGACCTCATCGTGTCGAAGATGAAGGGATCGAAGGAGGTAACCATCGTTGATTCTGACTGTAGTATCATCACCCTCGGAAATGAGAAGATTGTGGCCGACCTTCGATTCCTTCTCCCTCGACTACATTCCAAAGATATCCTGGCTTTCTGACTTGTTGATGAGGTAGGTTTTCACAGTTCTGTTCGCCGCTGTGACTTATTCACGGAGTGTAGATCATACGTTTCAAGTGCGATGTAGAGCCACACATTTAGCTACATATAGCTGTTGTGCCAACACCTTCTGATTTCATGCCTATACAATGATTAGCGCTCATAGGCACTTGTTCAGTACTCGGCTTGACTGAGGATGATTGCAACGGCGGGTGCACTAGCATGCCTTTCGTAACAGAAACTATTGGCGGTAGAGTGAGTCGGTCTCAGCGGGGAAGTTCTCATTGGCGACAGGCATCAAGTCACTGCCACGAGAAGAACGCTTCCCCATCACATCTCATTTTAAGCGCCGGGCGATGTCGATGGACCGTGGCTTCCTTGACCCACAGTGCTGAAACAAAAGGGCGTGGCCGTCATGTTGTCACCTCCTTCCTCTCTCCCCTCATCGGTCCACGCTGAATTCTCCATTTCAGATGAAATACGTTAGACCCGTCTTCGACCCGGAATGCCGTTATGTTACTTCACCTCTACTATCCCCCAGCGCTGTTGGTGTCATCCGGCTTTGCTTAGCAGTGTACTGCCTACTCGTCATTCTCATTTCCATCTCGACAGACGATGCCGGGCCTAAAGCGTACGTCTTGTTGTCGCTGTTTAATAATTGCTCACTGAACGGACTCAACGCAAAGCTGGTTTGCCTTCTTCACTCATCTCACGTACTTTGGGATGTGCGGTTACTTTTTCGCCGCCGGATATCAAGCATTTGCTTTCGGAAGGAGCTCACAGAAACGCTATCCTCTGCGCAACTGGCCACGCTTCCTACAGATCGCCCACGAAGCCCTGTGGGGCAGCATCATGTCCTTTCCACCACTTGTCAGCCTCATATACTGGGGTCTTTTGAACCCAACGGAACCAAACTTCACGGCGAAGTTCGTCACGATCTCAATGCACGGGTTCAATTCGATATTCTGCGCCTTCGAGGTTTTTCTCACGAGCACGCCTGTGCCGGTGTGGTGGTACTGTGTGCCGTGCGATGCTGCCCTTGCCATGTATTGCGGACTCAACTATGTTTTCGCAACGAAGCAGCTAATCGGGTTCTACGGTGCGCTGATTCGGAGATATGCTTCTCGATGCAGACCTGACTTTGTCGCCGTTGAAGTGTACCCTTTCCTGGATCCCAGTGTCAAAGGAACATCGACAGCATATTACATTCTTGCCATTGCGTCGGGAGAGGTCATCATGTACGGGATCATGCGCTATGTGGTCATTCTACGCGTGAAGATTGTGGACTACTTTCAACGCAAAAAGAACGGGAATAGTGACATACCGTTGGCGAAAGCTAATGGCAAGAGGAAGTGGTGGGGAAGAAGGTCCCAGGAAGATGGAGAGGCGGATAGATTTCTTGAGGCAGAACTGATACCGTTCCCTGGTCCCGGTCCGTCTAGGTCTCTGCCCAGGGCAGCGGCATACGAAAGTCATGTTTGATACTTGTACAGTAATGTCGTCAATGTCGTAGGAGACGAAGTGTAGTGTACCTTTCCCATGCAATAACACTGACAGAGCAAGCGGTCGGCTCCGACGGCCCGGAATCGTGGGATCAGCGCTCGATCATTTGATCGGTCCCGACTCAGCGCACATGAACTCACTCTGACTCTACCAGCGACGCGATTGACTTATAAAGGATATCCCGCCTACTATCCCGCTCCATCTCCTCCTATTTCGAATGTCAGACACTGTTGCTAGCCTGAGGCGCTCGAAACGCAAATCAGCTGCCAAGCCTATCCCTGTGGACTCCTACTCCTCAGACGCCGAGTCCGATATAGAGTCAGAGCCAGAACGCCCTGCCAAGCGCACACGAACCCGACCGCAACAGAGGACACTGAAAGCGGCCAAGAAATCTTCATCCAACAAGAAACAGAGGAATAACCTGCAAGAGTTACCCCTCGAGCTCATCCTCGAAGTACGGCTCTTCTCGGTCATGGTGTGAACCTAGTGGGTGACCAGCTTGCGACAGATCCTCCAACATCTGGGCTCTCGGGATCTCGTGAACGTCTGCTTCCTCTCTCATGCTTTCTGGAATATTATTTCTGGCAACAACGAACTTTGGCGCACAGCACGCGACCGAGAGATTTACCCAATACCGCCGCCGCCGTCAGAAGAATTCGGTGAGAAGCGCTGGGCTTTCTTCTTGTTTGGACATGGATGCCAGGTGCGCATTCGGCGTCGAGCAATTTGAAACGATTGCTTATTATATACCACAGTTTTGTGGCGCGGCAGACTCTCAATCCGCAAAGACGAGGACCCAACTCGTGTTTACCATGCGCAAACGTATCTGCCAGACGTGCATGATCTCAAAGTAGGGCAATATCTACAACGCTTGATGGCCCATATCTAAAAGTCCCAATAGTATGATTCGTGGCGCTGACCGCCCCACAGTGTTCAAGAGGAAAATGCCTTTCACCAATATGGCGATACTCGAGTATATTGTGCCTATTGGTACGACTCTATTTCGTGTCAGTGTTGCTTTCTGCTGATACACTAGATAGACAAGACATTTACTGGACAGATTGCCATCTCTGGCGGGTACTATATTCATACAGAATACTATTGGAAGCCACATATATGTGCCATGTCGCGTCAGCTAGCGCAGGACTTTCCCGAAGTATTTCATTCCGAGGTGTCGCCAGAAGACCACCCGGCCTTTGTGGAATATGCTAGAGAGCGGAGGCGCTACGTTCTGGATACGATGGAGGTAAGAGCTGCTCTTCACGTCCACGAAAGCGGGCTCAATAGGCTTCTAGCATGCATACAATTGTTGTATTTGGGAAAAGAACATGATGATGCACGCCAAGCATTTGAGGGCGGAGGAGAGGATGGAGAGGAAAGCACAGAAGCTCGAAGGCGCATTGAAGAAAAGGAACGCCAGTTCGGACTCTGCGAGCGTATCCGGGTATATGGACATCAGCGAAGACGAGGTATGAGCTTTTTCGCGACCTATCTGTCCTGGACGATCTACGAACACATTTCCCTGGACCTCAATGTACTATATATCCACATGAGCTACCTTCAATTAAATCGTTCATACTACTACTGTTCGATGGACGCCCAAATTGCATCGCCTCATCGCTTGCGAAGTGGCACTGGTAGTATGGTATTATTTCCAAGTATTATTTCAACTTGAGGTCAACTTCAATACAATAAATACAATAAGAGAAGACTTCATATAGATAATTCAATACGCCTCACTGACGATACCTCACGAGACATCGGCGATGTGTCAAAGCAGTAGAGATAACCAGACTTGGATAGATCAGCCTGTCAGCAGTGCCAAGTGCATATGTGCTGTGCAACAAGGTCCTTATTATTATTATTATCAAGGACCTTAATGCTCATTTGGAATCGTCGTTACAAGCAGAGCCGCCGAGCGGTGCCACGCATGAACGCGTGCTTTACATCTACATATAGCCCGGTAACGGTAGAGTACACAAGAGACAACAGACCATTGACACTGATCGAGGCATTGATCGAACGATCACCAGCTCATCTTACTGTTACTTACTGAGTTAAGTACTACCACCAGCACAATCAACATGTCTTACGGAGGAGTGCGTCAGCTTCTTGACGATGGGCTCACACTTGACTATCACACCAGTATGGTAACCCACCCCCACCGGGAGGAGGCTACGGAGGCGGAGGCGGATACGGAGGCGGAGGCGGAGGCGGGTATGGCGGCCAAGGCGGCTTTGCCTCTCCTGCTGGTCAGCGCGTCAAGTATCGTCGATTATCCAACTGGCTGACACTGTGTTTACAGGACCCCCGCCTGGCGCAGACCCTCAGTAAGTCGTCGGTCATTTGCAACGTCATGTTTCTGCAACTGCTGTCGTCTCCCGCATATGATGGTATCCTAATCTCATTCGCGAAGACTCTGGAACTGGTTCAGCGCCGTCGACTCCGACCGCAGTGGTGCCATCACCGCGCCCGAGCTCGAGCGCGCACTGATCAATGGCGATTGGACACCATTCGATCTCGACACGGTCAAGCTGTTAATGAGCATCTTTGTACGTGCAGCCCATCTTATTATTCGCATTTTTGGGCCTTTAAGACACTTGGATCTGGAGACCACGTCTTGTCATTGCGCGCATCCGTGGAGCCACTGAGCCTTGCGAACAGTCTTGGTTTTGGCATAGTACCCCATCTTGGACATCGTCTTTCCCTTCTATAACCCCAGCCTCTACCTCTCCAGCTATGGCCTCTAGTCTAACATATCCAAACAGGATACCGATCGTAGCGGGACCATTGGATTCAACGAGTTTGCTGGTCTGTGGAAGTACATCAAGGTGCGTTCATCTGGTCACGCTAATCATCTTCGCTGCCCTAACCCGCAACTCAGGACTGGCAGAATGTATTCCGTCACTTCGACCGCGACCGTTCCGGCTCCATTGATGGCGCAGAGCTGTCCGAAGCTCTTGCCCAGTTCGGCTACAGGCTGAGCCCTCAGCTTCTGGATCTCGTCCAGCGCAAATATGGTGAATTTCGACTCATGCTTTCCCTCTTTCCCTTCACTTCCCATCCCATCCCTTTTCTATCCATTGTTTGGTGAAATGCTAACCGGTCTGCCCCTTTGGGGTAGATATTAAAGCCTCCACCCACGCTGCTGGAGCGCCGCCAACCCGTATGCCCGGTGCACCAGGAGATGGACAAGGTCGGTTTCTGCTCTGCGTTACCTTCTAGTCTCAACCAACGCGGTCTGTCAGGTATCTCCTTCGATCGCTTTGTACGCGCCTGCGTCGCGATCAAGCAGCTCTCCGAGGCCTTTGGGCGTCTGGACACTGATAGGGATGGCTGGATTCAGATCAACTACGACCAGTTCATGCACACGGTCTTGACTTTGCCTTAAGGTACTTTACAAACCTCACCAACTCGTGTAATACTGACAAACTCCCTAGCTGTTTGAGTCGAGATCATGACTCACGAACACGTTGAAAGAAAGGAACAAGTGTACGATTAGATGCTGTGTTTATAGGCGGTAGTTCTTTTGATATCCATCTCATTCTGCTGCTTACCTCGTTGTACATGAATGGCTTGCCCACTGAACAGGGAACCGTAAGCCGGACAGGTGGCTCAAAGACCGCAGCACTTCGAAACATGTTGGGTTCATGAGGGGTTCAGAAGCCTGGCACTTCTTCCAGGGTCTTCTCTCCCCACCATGGACAGCCTCGACTTACTTTCTATTTCTCAACAGGGCGACACCTGAGTCATACACTGCAGCATCTTCCTCCCCTGACAATGACATCAATGCTACGACGGGCATGCGAAGCAGGTCGTGAGACGAACACAATCTGCCGATGACTTGAATTGCACACTGGTATGTAGGCACGCGAGTCTTCTTAGGCTTCTCATTGTCTCCGAGGAACCCTTTCGGCCCCTTCAGTTGAGTATTCGAAGAGTTTCACGCGCCGTAGCTTCTGAGAACAGTCTACCTCGTCATACGCGACCACAACTCCCGGACTTTCCTTCTTCGCGTCCTCCCACTCGGACCGAAAACACACTACCGGTACCGGGGCATCCCCAAATAATCAGATAGCCTTCATATGCTTTCGAGCACCGGCTCAGCCATCCGAGACCAGATTCAGATCCGTCTAAACTTGAGCGAATCCGGTAGCAAACTTGAACGGGACGAGAACAGCGGTCTTCTACCACTTTTTGCGAGCATTTGAATTTAGAATTTTGGGAGCTTGATGAGATAGGCAAGACCATGCTCATAGATCGAATTCTAATATCATCTCACCACATTCTGGAGTGATAGCACGCAATAAACAGCATGGAATGAAACGGAGCTGTCCTCCATTTATGCATAGTCATTACACAAAGCGTTGATCGCCTGTAGGATACTTTAAGTAGTGTTTAATGACGCGTCTAACGTCGAAGAATATAGCCGTAATGAAAGTAATCTAGACATGTGGTATCTCCGGTCTATGTGAACCTATAACTTTAAGTGAAGTGGACAAAGCATGGAACAATGCACAGCGAAGCAATAAAAATTAGATGGACAACCGTGGTGAAAACGAATGGCCGTGTCACCAATCGTGTAAGCTGCTACAGCCCGGCCGTGAGATGTTGACACCACCCCGAAGAAGTTGTGGGAGGACCATGCCCTCTTCGATGGTGTTGTTGACAATGGCCTCCACCTCGTGGGTAGACACTCGGCCGTACCACACTCCCGCGCCCTGTGGGGTGTATATCTACAGGAAAATTGTCAGGGAGGTGATTACAAACGGACGGGGAGGACTCACGATACAATTACCCGCGTACCGGTGTCCACCGATATGCGAGTTGCGAATGATCAGCGCCTTGCGTAGTCCCTGCAACTCCTGCAGCTGCTTCATGACGTTGGCCTCTTGCTCATCCTCTGTCCCGATGAAGTCTTCCAGAGGGTCATCGAGGGGATGCTCCAACTGGGTATCCACACCCCAACCCTTGCTTTGTAAACTTGTAGTGAACGCTGGAATGAGGTCAGATGGAAGTCAGAATCGCGACATGTGGGTTACAAACCGTGCTCGAGCTTGACGGCGGCAATAGAGCAGCGCTTGTCGCGTTTCTTATGTGAACCTGGAGAAGAAGTACGTCAGTAAGGACAACGGAAGTAAGACGCGCAACGCACATAACAGTATAACGCAAGAGTAAGGTATCACCCATGAGTTGAAGGGACTTTTCTCCAGCAATGCACCTCCGAGCCCGAGCTTCGGGTCTACGGACGAATCCCATAGATTCTGCGCGCCATCGAGAGTCCGAGGTACCTCCGATACCAGCTTGAAATCTGGGAATACGAGTAAAGTCTCAAGATCGGGGTCTTCGCATATCGTGTTATGGCTGCCATTGAGAATGGATATTTTCTTCGCGTCCGCAGAGTTGAAAACACCGGGGGTGGAGGAAGGCGGCGGTGATGAGCTGACCACGGTGCCAAGTTCCTTCTGTCGGAGGATGGATTCGAGCGGCGGAGAGCGGGGTAGAGAGACGACACTTGGCCGTCGTTCCTTGGAGGGTTTGGACGCGTTCTCAACCTGGGATAGGTACGCGGCGAGCGAGCCGGCTGTGTGGGTGATTTCACGGTCCCAGTCGCTCTGGCCAGTGGAGATGACAATCTGGGACGCAATTAGCAAGACACACGACCAACTCGCAGAGTGCGCACCTGGCGGCGGTATGGCTTGACCGAGCCCAGCATATGGCTCTCCATGTCGACATCGAATTTCGGGTATGCCTCGTGTCCTGGCGCCGGGTCAGGTTATCAGATAACTGGCGTAATGACAGCCGATGACGGCCTGCCCACCTTCGTCGCAGGGATCTGGACATGCCCGACATTGTGCGTAGGTGACGGGAACGGAAGACGCCTCGAGCTCGTCGTGGAGGTGTGGCAGGCTGTTGTCCTGGCCTAGGACGAGGGCCAGGCCGCGTCGGAGAGCAAACATGGAAATTCGCGGTCAGGAGGACAAGGGCCGGCGGAGGGCGGACACTGCAGGAACAGGTGGATGATGGTCGTAGGAAGTGAAGGTGAGTGGTGTCCGCGCAGCACGTTTAGCCGCGATATCGCAATTGCGGATTCGAACGAGGTTTGGGACCGCCGTGCCTGGTGGAGGAGGAGATCGGATTTCCGCTGGTATCTGATAAGATGGACGCAGTTCAGAGGCTCGACTCCGCAACGCTGGTCCTCGCCTGACAAGTTTTATATCCGTTCCCCACGTCCATTACGGTTTACCCCAACAACTCCGTCTTGGTCCCGCTAACTGTTCCCGATGTTCCTTTTCTCACACTGCAGCTCTGGAGACACGTTCCGACGGTAACACGACGTTAGCATGACCGGTGTGGAATCTTTCGCTGTGTTTTGGGACCGTCTCGAGCGGTCTCGCGTTATCTGGTCCACTCGGCCATCGGACGCCGTAAATGTTCCGACATGAATGCACGTTCAATGGCCCCTTACATACAAATGCGTCCGCTTCCTGGGCACTAGAAGGTACCGTGTCCTGCCAAGTCTTTGCCATACCCATAATAGGGCACGGATCTCGCTCTGCTAGGCTTGCGCAGGCTTATAAAGTTGTTCTATCTGAAACGATTCTGTGACCTTTAATTCATCGCCGACTAGGACGGCTTCATCACGAAATTCACAGACGTAAGTACCAACAATGGGCTTGCATGTGTGGGTCCCTGTCTGACCACTGTAGGTTCCCAGTTACAGTAAGCTCTGGCGACTCGTCCTTTCTCACAATCATCTCAAGTCTCAAGAAGACGCTTCTGCATCTTATCTTATCTGGATCACCCTGAAATTCAAGCCACCACCTCGAATGGCCTCTCTCAGTCCTCTCTCTCTCTCTCTCTCGAGTCTAGTTTACTGCCCCATGAAGTAGCGCCTAGCTTTGGCATCTGGCTCTCGTGGTTCGTATCATGTCTCTGCCTCTGATAACACTGGCGTTTCAGTTCCTTGCCTGCCTATGTTCGTTGCCTGCCTAGTTGCTCTTCAACAATGGGGCAAAGTTCCAGCTGATCGTTTGAGCCCACTGGCACGCATGCTTGTGAAGCTCCTCACATGCGTCTGGAATTCACGCGCTCATGTATGGTGAATTGGCAATTGCTGAACCGTATACAAAGCGAGCGACTTCACTGATTCCAGCATCGACATTCCTTGCTGCCATGTTCTCTACCACCCTTCTTCTTACAGCGAGCCTCGCGCTTCTAGTGCCCTCGTTTGCCCTACCCAGCTCGCAAACCTCTCGCCTGGCTACTGAGAGCGCGGCCACGTGCAATACCTACACCATCTCCGGCATACAGGGCGGCTTCACAGAGAAGGTTTCAGTCGACTTTAGCACCGCCACGTCTGGCGGCAACGCTGCTTCATTCTTGTCGTACGCATTTCCACACACCGTCCTCAAACTGCTCTCCATCTGAGCACTGATATCCATAGGCAAAGCGGGTTCTCCATCAGTGATTATTCGACCGGTAGCACCCCCATCGCGCACGCGTTCACACCGAACAATGTCATACTCGGCAATGGTTACCTCGAGATGAAAGTCTCGAAATACACTTCTGGGGACGTGCAGTCGGCCGAGATTAGCACGAACGACGACTTCCTTTACGCGTCTGTTCGTGTGTCGCTCAAGTCGAGCTCCACCAAGGGTGTCTGTGAAGGGATGTTCTATTACGGTAGGTCCAGATGCGCGTCTTGTGTTGGGACAAGCGCTGATTGTCAACATTTCACAGCGAATGATAATCAGGAATCGGACATCGAGCTGTTGACCACCACCGAGTTGGCTGCTAGCTCCACAGTCCCTGCTGGATATTGGACCACCAACCAGGTCTGTTCACTAATCATACTTGTCCTTGCCATCCGGACTCACTCGATTCCTCAATTGAAGGCTCTTGTTGCCGGGCAATCTTCCACTACCAATAACATTGCGTTCGGATTCGATCCCACCGCCGACTTCCACGAGTACCGCATCGACGTATGTCTAACCCCTTCATGCTGCATTCTTACATCAGTGCCCTGATCCCACTGTCGTCGTAGTGGACCTCCTCCTCAACCACATTCTACGTCGACGGAAAACAGGTCAACAAGCTCACCAAAAACGTCAGTATCGACCTATGAGCTTGAATTCGAACTGAACTAACCCCTGCATGTACATAGGTCCCAACAGCCGCGACGTACTTCGTACTCAACGCATGGAGTAGCGGCGATCCGTACTGGTCCGCTGGTCCGCCCACTTCGGACTCGATTTCACAAGTCAAGTCAATCACGATTTACAAGGGTTATACCTCCACTGCGTCCGGTACCACATGTAGCGTCTAAGATCCGACCGTTTGTTGCTTCATAATCAAATAGAACTATGCTTGAAAGCCGTCGTGGTCGCACGAAAGCATGCTGACATTGAGACAACACACCTCCCCAATAGATATAAAAGCAGAAGAATATACAGCGCATGTAAGTGCGGTTCGGTATTACTACAAACTAGTCTACTATGAGTGACGATGTTAAACGTGAACGAAGAGAGAAAATGTGTGAGGGAGCTATCAGTCGTACAATGTCTTTGTCTTTAACCCGTATCAGGTATCGCCCGCCCTATATCACGCCACGCGCCAAACGTGGTCGTGACTAACCTGTTCACTCTACCTCCGTGAAGCCCAACCCCTTCCGCCGTCCCCTGGCATACCGTCCCGCGCTCCTCGAGAAATCCTCATACTCATCCTCCGTAGTCGGCTCCGGCCCCTCCTCTTCGCTCTTATTCCCATTCCCATTCGCATGCCCGTTCGCGCGTCGATGCATCTCCAGATCGTCCATCACGCTCTCCCCGGAATACGAGAATCCCCTAAAGTTCTCCTGCACACTGCTCGTGAGCGGGCTGCCCCGCCCCGTCGAGCCCTTGCTCCGCCTGCTCTTCGTGCCGGTGATGTTCACGCCCTTGCCGTTGTTGCTGCCGCTGCTGCTGCCCTGGTTGGACATCGACAGGCCGCTAAACCCGCCGTACAGACTCCCCAAGCTGCTCGAGCTATTGCTCCTGCTGCCCTTGTCGCTCCCCAAGGGTCCGTTCGGCGTGTGCAGGCCCGGCGAGCCGAGGCTACCCATCACCCAGTCCTCGCTCGGGTCGTTCTCGTCCATCGACCCATGCGTAAATTCGGAGAGATCCGCGGTGGTGAACTCCGGGTCAAAGTTGGACGTGCTCTCGTCGCTCTCGACGACAGGTTTGAACGGCGGGGTGACCTGCTTGAGCGACAGCGCTTTCCAGTCAATGGAAGCGAAGAACGGGTGCTCCTTGAGCTCCTCCGCGTCTCTGTTGGCCCCGAGGCGATGCTTCGGGTTACGGTTGAGCAACTAGAAGGGGCGGATCAGTATCGCGAGGATCAACGGAGAGCCTCACGGAACAGATGACTCACGCCCTTCACGAATTGTTTGCCCTCTTCGTTGATAACACCCTTGGGGAAGCGGATCTTGCCAAAGCAGATATTTTTGTACATCTGCTGCGTCTCCTCGGCGTAGAATGGACTCCAGCCACAGCACATTTCGAACAGCAGGACTCCCAGGCTCCAGAAATCCACAATCTTCGAGTAGCCCTGTTCATCGAGGAGGATCTCCGGGGCGAGGTACTCCGTTGTGCCACAGAAGGTCGTGGTCAACTGGTTTGCCCCCAAATCGGCCTTTGATAAGCCGAAGTCGCAGAGAGCAACATGCCCAGTGGCATCGAGAAGGATGTTTTCTGGTTTGAGATCGCGGTAGACGATGCCATACTTGTGCAGATGCTCGAGAGCTAACACAAGTTCGGCGATGTAAAAGCGCGCGCGCTCGAGGCTGAACCGGGTTTCTCGTTGTAGATGCCAAAAGAGTTCGCCGCCACTCTTGAAGTCGGTTACTAGATACAAGTCCTGGTCCGTCTGAAAACTGAACTTGAGTCCGACGAGGAACGGGCATTCGAGGGATCGCTGGAGAATCTTGCGCTCTCCTATTGTATGCGCGACCTCTTTTTTGGCCACAATCTCCTTTTTCGAAAGGACCTTCATGGCGTAAATTCGCTTTGTGTCCCTTTTCCGGACCTGGAAGACCTTGCCAAAGGTGCCTCGGCCGATGAGCTTGAGGAATTCAAAGTCTCGCGGAGTGAGAGCGCGTTTGACCTGTGTGATGGAGATCAACGACATTGCGAGAGGCGTATGACCGGCGAAATGTACCTTGTAGGCCTCGAACGTGATCTGTACACGTATCTCGCCAGAGACGACCTCGTTCTCGAAGGGGACTAGGGTGTACCATTGGTCGACGGAATGGTCGTGTACAAGGACGGGTTTGATTTGAACCGTGCCGAGGAAACCGAGATCGTCAACGGAGCGGTCATAGACATTGAAGGTGATGAGAGATGATTCAGACGTTACGTCGCTGGCAAGGAATGTGAGTTGCTAGAACATGGAAGAAGAATGCAGAACGTACAAGGAGACTTCGTGTTTCCACACAGGATTGTGCGCGCTGACCCGGCCAAAAAGTCCGGTGCCGTTGCTACCGCTGGAAGTTTTTGATGACACGCTCGACGACGGAGATGGGATGTGGCCGGCAGCCCGAGAGAGCGCGTTGAGAGCAGACGAAGAGGTGGCTCGAGAGGGCACGCCTTTGACCTCCTTGTCGGATTCATCGGTAGGATCGCGACTGACAAACTCGTTTTGCTCGAACTGGACGACGACGTAGGGCCTGGCCGACGAGCTGTGGACGTTGAGACCGCGTGCCTGGATGAGCTTGACGTGGATCTGGCCTCTGGATGCGGTCAGCGGGGGAGGGGGTGAGGGCGTTGTCGGTTTGGATCTCTGCATGTTGAAGTCGGGCGCATGAAGGGTGAGGCCAGTGGTGGGCAGGGCGGCGGCAAAGGCAGAGCGTGCAGCGGGCGCCGACGTCGGGCTGCCTGGCGTCAGATCAAAGGGATTGGCGACGGACAGGCGGGTGGGGGTCAGCAGAGGATGGTGGGCGGAAGCAGGTGACGACGGCGCCTCGAATGGGTTGGCCGTAACTCCGGCCCTTGGCGTCATTTGGTCCATCGCTGGCAGCGTCGGTGTCGAGGGCCACAGTTTGATCATGGCCTGGCTGGTGTGATAGATTGAGATGGAAGTATAATCAGAGTATAATGCTGACAGGCTTTATCGGCCTCCGTCATTGTGGAGACCGTTCGGAGTATTCCTCCTGTTAGTCGAGGCTCCAAGCCATCCCTGATGCTATCAACGTAAATTGCACTAGATCCATGTACCGCAGAGCCTTCGTAGTTCCATCTCTGCCTGTTTCTCTCACTCTTTCTCTCATCCTTCAGTCTTTGAACGTAAAATTATGCACCCTCGATCGCGATCATCTCAATGGGTCCCTGTTCTTCTCGACAACATATTTCCCACCACGGATCCTTCCTGTGCTGCTCCCCTGGAGTCATAAATGCTACCAGAGGCCTCACCGAGTTCAAAGACGCCTGCACACTCGCGTCGGATCTTGCGGAATACAGCGGGCGGACAAGCACCAATAACGCCTAAACCAACTCAAACACAGATCTTACTCTCGGATGTAGCCACAAATCCACCATGAGTCCATTCTCATGATGTCAAAGTCACTTAAGCTCCATCGACATGAGCAGAAACACTCCAGCAAGATTCGCAGTCCAAGTTGATTGTCGTGGAGAAATAGGGGCTTGCTCTAATTACACCGGATCATTCGGCCCGATCTCCGCACCTGCATTCTTAGCCACGATCGTGTTGAATTGCTATGGTACAAGTGTCAGTTTCTAGCGTCTACAGATTGACACTCGTCTCTCTTTGAAACAGCTTCACACGATCTGCTTCTCGACATATTACTCTGAGAAAGGCCTCCAAGTCACTTGCGTCTCCTTCTGCTTCGTACTCAGACTCAGCCTGCTTCGTACTCAGACTCAGCCTCGAAGCATCCCAGGAGTCGCGTCTGTGTAGTCCCCATCATTCTACGCGACAACTACCCTTCTTTATTTAGAAGTCTAGAAAGCCGGATGACAGCGAAAACTACATCGCGAACTACTGTGTACGTTGCCATCAATCTTCACACACAAGATCTAGACGGGAGTCCATGTCAGGAACGAGGGTTTCTGAAAACCTGAGAGACAGAATATGAACCATGGTAAATGTCAATACCACAATCACTGCAGTGTGCGGCAAAAAGGCCTCGGCCTCAAACTCTTGTAGATTGTCGAGGAAGTCAGCTGAGACGTGAGACTTGAAGCAGAAGTCATTTCATCGTTTTGGGGCAATACTATAGGTACACGGTGGTCGTGAGTGAGCGCGCTTTGAGGTGATGGCCTTGGTACAGTATCACACGGAGCTTCGAATGGTTCCCCATATCGCCCACACCTCCCACCTCACCTCCCTTTGGAGGGTAGCACTTGCATACAAGGGATTTTCGGGGGTGCCCATCGACAGTCGTCGAATGAGAACAGACTGCCGCGCTTGTGGCGTGATTGTCCACGCGTTGACGACAGCTTCTCCCTTCCCGTGTATGAGACTGAGTAACGCTCTTCGAAGACATATGGCGATAGAAGCACAGCCTACTACACGCGTTCTAAAGCCGCCACGGTATTGCCTGAATCTTGCCGCGACAAGGGATGACCGGAAGGCATCTGGCGTTAACGTTGTATATTGAGCTGGAGTAGACGCAGCACGATCCAGGCCTTCATCTTCACAGCATGATAGAGGACAGCGAATTTAGAATGACGTTGATTGACAAGACTGACGGTCAGGGATATCCATCACACGCGAGCCTCGTGGGCAGTTCCAACTCGGAAAGAGGCGCGCATCTTGTCACCTGCCGTCGTTCACTGGCAGTGCTACCTGAGCGCCTTCGGGAATGCTGCCTCTGCCGCATGGCCGCACACATAACGTGGGGAACTTAAGCCCAACATAAAATGGTCCTTGCACGAGCCACTCGATCCCGACTTGCATTGCGCTACACGAGTATACTACGGTGACAGAACTACACGAAACTAAGGTATACTTGATTATCTTGCTGGTAAGGTACTTGCAGTCCGAATCTCCTACGCTGCCTGCTCGTGAGCGTCATCTTTGAAACCTGGAAACTGGAAGCTTACCTATTTTTGCGCTTCACTCTTCCTCCTCCTCCGCCTCTTCCGAATCTTCAACCCCCTCATCGCATCTCCTCAGTCGCCATCTCGGTCGCGGCTGGGACTGCCACTGGCCCAACCTCTCGTACGCTTCCTTCCACTTCCTGAGTGACTCTTGCGCGACAGGAATAGACTCCCTAATAGCCCTCGCGTCCTCTTCGTCCTGCGCGTGCCGCGCCATCATCTGCTGGTACCTAGCGTGCGCTCGCAAATTATCCATGATGGGCTTGAGATATGATTTTTCGCCGTCCTCGGATGTCATCGACAGAACGAGGTGATGGATTCGAGGCTGCATTGTCTCCAGGATACGCTCTTCTTGGGCATGTGGCGCGAGGTGGACTGAGCCAAGCAGGTCTATCAACTGCTTGACTTGGTTGGCGGCCCGCTCCATACGATCAGGAAAGGTGGTGCGCTGATTTTGTCGGCTCGGATTCGGAGAGGTGGACGCGGACTGGTCCATTTTTGCAATGGGTGGTGGTGGTGGTGGTAATATGTGGCGCAATGATTCCGATTCTGCACAAGTCGGAATATATTCGGCCGCCTCTAGGCAATCGAGCAAAGGTGTGTCCGCTTCTATCAGATGAACTACAATAACGCTCGGATGGAACGAGGCATGGAGAACAACGAATGTAGGCCAGAACAACGAAACAACCCATATATGGCGTCCATTTATTCCACCACACAGCCTTGCCTTTGTTCTCGAGATGATGGAACAAAAGACATTCAACTCCGCGAACAAGGCTTGGGCAGATCTTCATCATTCTGCGCCTGTCTCTGGGAGCGTGGACCCACAAACATGTTATCTCGATCTTAAAGAACCGCGTCTCCAGCAGCCGATTCCCAGCCGATTTGAACGCTTGAACTGCGACATGCTCGCACCCACGTAGCCCTATGACTCCCTACAGTGTAGGAATGGAAAGACCGACTAGGGAACGCTCCTTGTACAGATGATCAGCGCTTTCCGAGAAAACAATAACACTATCAGATGCATGATGGCCGTACTACAGCTCTTCGGCCAGGCTGTTGTGTGTCCTTGCCTGAGGCCGCACTCTCTGCCTATATAAGGCCAGCCAGAACGACCCACATTCCTCACCATCTCAGGCTCTTTCCCTTCCTCTCAATGAGGTCCTTCCGAGCCTTAGACGACTCGCTCTTCGTCGAGTCGTCGTCGCCTTGACTTCATCGTGCAATGGTGCCCTCCTTGCTGCTCTTGTCGCTTTCTGGTCGTTGACCGTTCGTCTAGATCGAGAAGGCATAGCTACACCAGCATCGCCTGACCGTGGTCGGCTGGGACAAACACTAGACTCAACGTCGCCCACATGAAACCATCCCAGTTGACACGGTCATGATCAATTGCACGCACGATCTTTCTAGCTGGTCGCATAACGGTGCGCCACAGGAAAGTTGATCGCCGAAGTCTTGCTGGGGACAGACCCCAGTCGAGTACGCTCATCCTCTCTCCTTCTCCGATACAATCTCATCGTCCTTCAGAACAGAACCCTTCCTATGCCCTACTCTATGCTTAATGTACGTGCTCACCGCCACCTTCTCTCACCACTGTCTGACACCATCCTTGAAGTTCTTCTCTCGTCTTCAAGGCCTCGACTTCGACTACCACCGACCGTCATATCCATCCAGCCGTCAGCTTGAGCGACGCTCACGTTTGTATCGCCAAACGTGAATGTCTATCTGCCGCTCGCTGTCTGGTGGCGTAAATCGTGATCATCCTAACGAGGATGGTCCGTCGCTGTGGATCGCCGACAAGCGCGTAAGTCGTGAGTTCTGCTCCGCTGCACCGACCGACACAACCAAATCTATGCTCGACCGACCGATTATGCGACTCTCACTCTATGGCAACCACCTAAGTTTCCTCTCACTTAGTTCCGCAACAGAGCGGTGACTCTTCATTCGGGGGAGTCCGACCCTCCTCTGTCTGAAATGTTAGACGACGTGCATCTTCTACTATAATTGAAGTGCCTCGTCGTTGCCCGAACGAGCATGCGAATGGTCAGTCCTCTTCCCTTTAGTATTGTGTCCCACCTCACTGACCTCATCCTCCTCAGGTAAACCAAATTAGAGTCTTCATGCGAGTAGGATCTGGAAGTAATAATACGTAGACTACAGTCCTGTAACTAAGCAATATACGAGTTCTTGTTTACCCACTCATCCAGCGAGTCTTTGAGACGTATAACTGACTTGTGGAAGTCGACTGTAGTGTACCACATATCATTGGGCAGTAGATTCTCGTAACTTGGTGGTCTGCAGACAATATAGCCAGTGAAACTGCAAGCTCATCGATGTCTGAATCAACTACATAGGCCCAAGGACCTGGCAATATGTATGTGTGAACGACACGTCGTTGTCATTCAGACTTGTCTGATGAACTGTGCTGCATTGCTTCCACCATTAAGAACACCATTTTGTGAGTACGCAGACTATTGGCTCCTACAGCTTCGCTCTCAAGTCTCAACAGCTCTTCCTTTTGTGTGTGCATGACAACGCGACCGGAAAAACCGCCCATTCGATCCGATCGTCGCGATCCGCGTCACGCAGCTCTCTTGCAAAGACCATCACGAAGACCATCACCTTCTTCACTATAAAAGATGAATAACAAGACTGGCTACCACTGTCTCCCTTTTGCCGCTCTCTTTGCCCTTCTCGCGTACTCGACATGATCTCCACACTGCCTCCCGAATTACTCGACTTGATACTCAGCAATGTTGAGGACCTCGAAACTCTCAAGAGCGCTTCACTCGTCTGTCGCTTCTGGACTGGTTCCAGTCAGCGACTCCTGTTCGAAACCATAGGTATCACGCTCGCTGGATGGCCAACTCTGGAAGCTTGGGCCAAGCACATCGCTGCCTTCACGGGGTTTCTACGCTCTTCTCCTTGGGTTTCCAAGGCAGCCCGCAAGCTATCGTTATGCACCATGGGCAGCATATTGTCGCCATCCGGCTACTTCCTTCTTTTTGCCCTCACCCCCGCTCTGCATCTTCTTACTCAAATCGAGGAGGTTGCATATAACTTGTCCAACATGTCGTGGCATTCGGCTGAGCCTTTCCACGCTCTACTGCAAAACACACTGCTGAAGTCTTCCAGTATACAGAAGATGACCATAGACATTGCACACGACTTCTGCTTCCACTCGTCGTTGTCCATGCTCCATGGGAGCAACGTACGCTCTCTGGAGCTACGCGCCGCAACGCCCACACTGTTGTTTGATACTCCCATCTGCAGGCATATCTGCTTGCGCTGTCCCACATTTATGGAGTTGCCCCGGCTGCAGACTCTAGCTCTTTCTGTGAACTCCGATGCCCTGTGCCAGGTCCTTGACCGGCTCAATGGGCCTCGGACGAAACTACCAATATTGAACGAGCTGAAGGTTCGCATCCAAGACGATGTAGGCCTTGAAGCTCTTTGTGATGCCCTCGAAAGCAACTCGCTGTCTGTAGACAGCTTCTTCTGCGAATTGAAAGATGGTGACTGCGATGATGTGTCCTTCTTGCGTCAATCGACTGAAATTTCATTTAGCAAACATCAAGTTCGCGATGGCCTTCGATCTTGAATACTGCCCTCTTCATATCGGGCGTTTCTCGAGAGTGGGATTGACCACCAACCGAGTCCGGGCCGACGACGTCGAGCAAGCGATACGTTGGTGGACCGAATCGTTTGAGCTAGACCTAGAGTCCACGCGTATCCAGCATCTCACATTGTCCTTCAAGCCTGGCGATGCGTCGAACCACGAACGGCTCTCAGACGCTTGGCTAGGTCTTGATGACATGCTGAACAAGAGCACCACTTTGGCGAGCGTTGCGTTCGTCCATGCAGACGGCAAACCCATATCCTGCAGAGATGAAGATATCACTATGGAGATCGCATCCTTGTTTCCCCTTCTTGCACAGAGGAATCTGCTGTCATTCAACGTAGATTAGTTACTGTACATACAGTATTGAGAGGAAATGTAAAGGGTTCAACGCAAGCGGGATTCGAACTTGTGATGTCAAGGGTTGCGATTTGTTCGCTCAGCTGATCTTATGTCTTCTCCTTCATCATCCTCCTCACCGACACCGCCGCCGCCGCCGCCTTCACCGACGCGCCCAATATCATGGAGTGTCACAGAACTACCGCCTGATGAATCCAACCGCAATGCACCAAGCAAGAGGATCTCCTTGACCGTGCCACCGCGGCTTCTTGTCTTGCCTCCCGCCATCGTCTTCCTGACGGCAACGCTGGGCTTCATTCGCGCCTCTCGCGCTACTTCACTCCGCTTTCTAGCAGAGAATGCACACCGGCCACCACGGACCGTCCAAGGCTGGTACTTTTACCAGAAAACCAAAAACTACCGCGTCCTGCTCGGCGGCCTCAAGGGAGCGGCAAAGGAGGGCCTGCGTGGATTGGCAGTGGGCTGCGTATGGGTTGGGGTAGAGCATTACTGGAAAGAGGTTTTGGGAGGCGGCCAGCTATTTGGTGACCACCAGTGGGTCGGAGAATTGGCGCGGAATACCGACGAGCTTGCTGCAGGCGTGACAACCTCAGCAGTCGTCAGTGCAGTTTACAAGCTTGGGTGGAGGACGAGCTCACGGACCATTGCTCTTGGAGCATTGATGGGGGGCACTCTGCAGGTTCTCATGGGCATGCGCGATGCTCTAGAGCAGGAACTGGCTGCTAGAAAGGTCGCAGAAGAGGCAGAAAAGGCCGCTTCTAGTGCCCCTTCATCTTCCTCTGTCACTCCGTCCTAGACGAGATTTCATCGTAACGGCAGTGTGTCCACACCATGCACGTTCATTACATCCGTATCGTATGTCGTACGTTACAGTATTGCTCAGTTTCTGCATCCTGCTAACCAAATGACAGATGTACTGTGTATCACGTCAAGATGGACCACAAGGAGGAGCGCATGTACAACGTTGCTCATTGTTCGAAGCCTCTCTTAGGCTACCGTCTCTCACGTCAACAGGTGGTTATCTGTTGCCGCAGACTCTGGGCATTCTTTATTCTCTGAGCAGAGTCTGTTCTGTGTCAGTCGTGCATGTGCATGATGTCCTGTGAACCGATGGCCCATGTGCTCACTGTTCTATTCTCAAACCTTTCACTGAGCAAGTATCCTCTGGCGACTCGGTCCACATACTGTCCACATGTCTCCCAATAACGATAGCCTCCTCTGCCAATCAGGATAGTCTACAAAGCAGTTGATTATCTGCTAAGTCAAGGAATAAAAGGCAGCAACGTTACCTCTAAGCATTTCAGGGCGCATTATGAAGTCGTCTGTTTCCTCAGTCTTGCTCACTGCAAGTAGTCTCGTCGGCTTCACCCACGCGTGGGGTGCTGTCGGCCATGATACTGTTGCGCTCGTCGCAACAAACTACCTTACCTCCACAGCCGTGTCTTACTTCGCGCCACTCTTGGAAGGGGACACCTTGGTCGGCGTCGCCAACTGGGCTGATACTTTCCGGGAGACAGCCGCAGGCGCGTGGAGCGCTCCGATGCACTTCATCGACGCGTCCGATAAGCCGGATAGCCCGCCTACCACCTGCCATATCACCTACCCCGCCGATTGTGGCACCTTCTGTGTCATTGAGGCTATTGCGAACTACGTGAGATCGCATACATGTGTTTTGATCACTCAATATTGAAGAGGACAGACATCTATGGTTGCGGACGGCCGTTTCACGACCGACCACCGCCACGACGCCCTATCGTTTTTGGTGCACTTCTTGGGTGATATAACTCAGCCTTTGCACGCGGACTCCCTCGATGGCGAGGGGGGGAACTCCATCTCCGTGAAGTATGGTTCGACTACTACGAACTTGCACGCTGCCTGGGACAGTTCCTGTGAGTGTCTCGTTCTTGTAACCTCACTCGGGATGCTAAATCCACACCGCCGAAGTCGTCAACGAAATTGCCGGTGGAACAACGGTGGCAGATGCACAGTCTTTTGCGAATACCTTGATCAGTAAGTTCCCCGTGTCTTCGGTCAATGATATTCAACGAAAAGCTACATGCACGTAGCTTCTATCAATACCGGCGCTTTCGCTAGTCTCAAGTCCTCTTGGATCGCTTGCTCGGACATTGCCACAGCAGCGACTTGTGCGTTAGACTGGGCGTCTGACTCCAACGCTCTTGTCTGCACGACAGTTGTGCCTAATGGGGTCGCTGCTGTCAAAGGTGTCGACCTCAGCACGGGGACCTATCATACTAACGCTGTCGCGGCCGTAAAACTTCAACTCGCCAAGGGTACGTTTACGTTCACGCAAAATTTGGACAACTGTAGCCTGACCTAAGTATTTAGGCGGCTTCCGGCTAGCGACTTGGTTGAACGCTATCGCTGCAGCCAACTCTTGAGTATTTCGCGTCTCTGATTGTTGCCAAGTAGAATTTCTCACCTAAGCGTGGATATGTACTAAGTAGTATCGGTCTGGACGAACTCGGAACACAGATGCGTATTCAATTGTTCCAAGAGATTCTTGTGTATGTCCGAGACTTCGATCTTGAGTCGACAAGATGAGAGCCCTCGAGAGCAAGATCCTGATTGAGGCCTAAGGCCCAAGAGGGTAGCGGGTATGCAAGCTCAGTACAGTCAATTACTACGTAGGGAGAATTGCTGTCAACCAAGGTTCAGAAATGTGGTTACATGGGATTGTTGCCCTGAAGTGCAATGTCAATAGTAAGCAAGGATATAGGTAAAGTAGAGGAAACATGGTCCAGGAATTTGATAAGAGTCCAGTGTCTATGGATTGTTGGTGATTATCAACGGAGGAGCTGCTCCTGGTGGGAGCATGGTCACGACGGAGGGCGTTTTGCGATGTGAGACGACCGAAGGCGTTGAATGAGAAGCGTGATGATTGGCAGCAGACAGTGGCGATTCCGCTGGGGGTTGAACGTACACGGATCTGAAGGGATCTGAATCGGCACGCATGTGCATCGATGACGGTGGGGGAGGAGGGTGTAACACAGGAGCAGTCATTGCAGTGGGAGAATTGCCGTCAGAAGGGGTGCCATTCAAATTCTGTGCGCTGCGATTCGGCGGGGGCCACACTTCCTCGTGGAAGATGCTGCCCGTGTCAGATGTGGGAAATACCGACGGCGCAGGACTGGAATGTTCCCGGGCGTGGACATAGTGGTAATGATGCTGGTAGGGTCCCGCAGCACCGAATGAGGACGTGAGTGGCGGAGAGGGAGGGGATGAGTTCCGTGAGAGGCCTACAGGCCCGAGATGAACGTTGGAGGAGGCGGTCGCAGGGGTGGTCGCCACACTCCTCATATTATCCCTGTAGGCAGTCGGCGTCGGCTGGTCGTCGTCAAACTCTCCATCGAGGAGACCAACTGCGCCGGCGCCCATACCCTCTCTGCGCGTCTTTCTGATAGATTCCATCCATCCGACCCTTCTTTTCCTGGCTCTTTTGATGACGAAGACCACGCCAAGTGCCAGCGCCAAGAGGACGACAGCAGCAGTCGTAACGCCGGCTATCAAGGCCGTTCGCGAGGCGGTGCTACTCGAATTTGAAGACCCATGTTCAGTGGACAAACCAGTGGGCAGCGCGGAGGTGTAGGTTGTTAGTTGGCCGTCCACATCGGTCGTCACCGTGGTATAACTAGCGGAGCTAGTGATAGAGTTTGATATAGCATCAATGCCTGAGGTGATTGAAGTGCTTCCGCTCGTGGTGCTCGTTGACGTCGTTGTATCTGAAGTGGAAGAAGGGAGTGTGGAGGTGGCTGAGGTACTCGCGGAAGTACTTGTGCTGCTAGAGGTAGATGTAGATGCCTTTGTTGTCGATGTGGATGTTGTTGTCGAGGATGATGAAGATGAAGATGAAGATGAAGTAGAGGAAGAGGTCGAAGTAGAAGTGGAAGTAGAAGTGGAAGTAGAAGTGGAAGTGGAGGTCGGGGGTGTCGAGCTGGGAGTTTGAGACGTTGACTGCGACGAGGGGGTGACAGAGGCCTGAGCGGAACTAGAGCGGCGTCAATGATTGGCGCTACGGTCATTGACGAGGGATTTACCTTCCGTCCGTTGGGCCCGTTGCGCTAGCGTTGCTATCAGAGGGCGTACTGTCCGCTCCTTTTGCAGAGCCTGTCCCCGTGCCAAGGTCCTTTGGGAGGGAGTTCGACTTGCATAGTACGAGTATAGTGGCTCGGAATACTTACCGACAGACTCGGAATTGATTGCCTTGCGTAGCCCACCATTCCAACGTTCCCAAAGAGATAAGACAAAAAGAGAGAAACGCAAAGAAACAAGCAGCCGGCGCTGTGTCGTCAAAGGTGATGCAGGCTGAATACAAGAGAGGCAGTGCACCGCCACTCGTCATACGGCGTTTTCCCACCGCAGCGCCACGGGAGCACGCGATGGGCCGTGTCAGCCTTCAGGTTCATTCACGCCGTCATGCAATTCAAACGTTGATCTCGCGGAAGCCTGGGCGGCGAATGTTCTCGACCGCAATGCGCGTTCTACTTTCTCACCACCTCCTTGCAAACGCGAAAAAGCTTCCGTTCGCGACTTGATCGATCATCTCATTCATGACTTCGATTCCCCTGTTCTACTACGTATAATCTTGAGGAAACCACCAGTCAAGTTGGCAGACCAGTGCTTCTTCACTTGTTTTGTTTTTATATACATCATGATTCATATACATCGTGTCGTACAGTTGACTCGATAGTAGGCCCCATCAATCAAATTTAACTGTTAGCAGCAGCGATAGCGTTGAGCCAGTTCGCCAAGCGATAGCCACCTGCATCGGCGTCTTGATCAGTTTACAACTCCCGCTGAATACAATTATGCTTACCCTTCGCGATCTGGAGTTTGACGGTCGCCACAGCGTTGGTATGGTAGGTCCCAGTGCTAAGATCGACGCCTTTGACAGCCGAGACACCCTTAGGTACGACCGTCGTGCACACCAAGGCGTTGGAGTCAGTCGCCCAAGCTTCAGCACAAGTAGCCGCAGTTTTGACGTCCATGCATGAAATCCAGGATGCCTTCTGACTGGCATATGTACCCGAGTCGATCGCGGCTGAAAAGGGCTTGAGGGGATCGTTCACTGCTTACAAGGTGCTGGAACGTACTGATGAGGGTCTTTGACCAGGATTTAGCAGCCGTGACAGTCGAGCCTCCAGCAACCTCGTCGACGACTAGAGAAATTATTGATGAGTATGCACTGAGCGCCCCGTTGGTGTAGCTCACATGAAGAGTCCCAAGCAGCATGTAAATTCGTCGCCGTGCCGGCATAGGTGACGGAAATGCTGTTTCCACCACTCCCATCGAGTGAGTCGCAGTGGAGTGGCTGCGTGATATCACCCAGGAAGTGAATCAGGAAGGACAACGCATCATGGCGGTGGGCGGTAGATTGGCTTTTGTCCTGAACGATTGTAGTCTGTCAGGGTGATAGGTCAGCCACGGTTGGGAACAAGGCAGGAGGCTTACATAGTTCGCAATCGCCTCTATGAGACAGTACGTGCCACAATCAGCAGAGTAATTGACGTGGCAGGTATCAGGTGGGCTGTCAGACGCGTCGATGAAGTGCATGCCAGCGCTCCACTTTCCAGCAGTTGTGTAACGGTACGTATCAGCCCAGGTGGCCACATCTACCGGCGCATCTCCCTCGAGAAGGGCGTTGAAATAGGTCACAGCCGCATCACTGAGGTAGTTCGTCGCAATGAGAGCAACCGTGTCGTGTCCGACGGTGCCCCAAGCATGTGCCACACCGAAGAAAACACTCGAGGAGAGTAAGATCGCAGGGAGAGAAATCATGGCGACTGAGATAGTACGAAGGAAGACCACCTCTTTTTATTGAAGAAATTGAGGACCCGAGCTTGGCGTTCAAAAACGGTGCCATATGGACCGTAATATCTGTGCAGCCCACAAGCAGAGACTCAGAGCACATGGTGCATGTATCGCACATGCGCAACGACTGTAAGAACGTTGCTGTCGAGTGGACAACGGTTCCGAAGTAATTGAAAGCATGGGGTGGTGGACGGCAGGCATGGAGCGAAGCAGAGATAGCTGTGTTAGACTTTTAGCTATGGTCGTTTGAAAGAGACTTCGCGTGAGAGAATATTGACTCGGACGTTCGGGCCGACTTATTCCCGACTCTGATGCCGAGGACTTACCAATTCAAGAGTGAGACGCTGCGCAAATCCCGCCGTGTTGCTGTTCTACTAGTGTTTATAAATAGCTCATCTACGAGTGTAGATAACAGTCGCATGGGAGGATGTCCTTATGCTACTTATGCTACTGCTGCAGCGAGTCTGATCTGATTGTTCCATGTAGTCTTCAAGTTGGATGTCCCGCATTGCTTCATGTTATCAATCGCGTTGCATCCTAATACGCCCGCCCAGTCTTGCGATGACCTATCGCGTCTCCAATGCGCGTGGCAATACCTCAGCAGACTGTGCTCACGTCGTCAGCTTCGCACGTCCGATGCATCCTGACAGGTTCCTTTGGAATGTTACTGTAAGACGATTCACAGCGCATGTGTGGCGCTTCACTACTAAGAGCATAAGGTATATATTTCCTTCGTATCTGGAGTATCACTGAAGACAGCTCCTTGGAACCGCAGTGGTCAAGTATGTGAGGTCGCACTGGCAAGATATCATATTTCACTAGACTCGTTACATGACGGTAGTCTACACTTTCTGTCTGCCCTGCTGCGTTTCAATTTCTTAAGCCTGATTTGGTCTACCTGAGGAGGACAAAGTCAGTGAGGTGGGACACGATGCAACGTGAAGAGGACTGACAATTCGCACAATCGTTCGGGCAACGACGAGGCACTTCTTAAGAGAGTAGAAGATGCACATCGTCTAACATTTCAGACAGAGGAGGGTCGGACTCCCCCGAATGAAGAGTCACCGCTCTGTTGCGGAGCTAAGTGAGAGAAAACTTAGGTGGTTGCCATAGAGTGAGTGAGAGTCGCATAGTGGGTCGGTCGAGCATAGGTTCGGCTGTGTCGGTCGGTGCAGCGGAGAAAAGCTCACGACTTACGCGCTTGTCGGCGATCCACAGCGACGGACCATCCGCGTTAGAATGATCACGATTTACGCCACCAAACAGCGAGCGGCAGATAGACATTCACGTTTGGCGATACAAATGTGAGCGTCGCTCAAGCTGGTGGCTGGATGGATATGACGGTCGGTCGATGTTGCAGTCGAGGCCAAGACGAGAGAAGAACTTCAAGGATGGCGTCAGACAATGGTGAGAAGGTGGCGGTGAACACGTACATTAAGCATAGAGTAGAGCATAGGAAGGGTTCTGTTCTGAGGGACGATGAGAATGAATCGGAGAAGGAGACCGAGCAAACTTACTCGACTGGGGTCTGTACCCAGCAAGACTTCGACGATCAACTTTTTTGTGGCGCACCGTTATGCGACCACAGCTAGAAAGACCGTGCGTGCAATTGATCATGACCGTGGCACCTGGGTTGGTTTAGTGTGGGCGACGTTGAGTCTGGTGTTTGTCCCAGCCGACCACGGTCAGGCGATGCTGGTGTAGCTATGCCTTGTCGATCTAGACGGACGGTCAACAACCAGAGAGCGACAAGGGCAGCGAGGAGGGCACCATTGCACGATGAAGTCAACGCGACGACGACTCGACGAAGAGCGGGTCGTCTAAGGCTCGGAAGGACCTCATTGAGAGGAAGGGAATGAGCCTGAGATGGTGAGGATAGTGGGCCATTCTGGCTGGCCTTATATAGGCAGAGGGTGCGGCCTCAGGCAAGGACACACAACAGCCTGGCCGAGGAGCTGTAGCACGGCCATCATGCATCTGATAGTGTTATTGTTTCTTCGGAAAGCGCTGATCATCTGTACAAGGAGCGTTCCTTGGTCGGTACTCCCATTCCTACACTGTGGGAGGCCATAGAGCTACGTGGGTGCGAGCATGTCGCACTTCAAGCACTCAAATCGCTTGGGAATCGGCCGCTGGAGACGCGGTTCTTCAAGATCGAGATAACATGTTTGTGGGTCCACGCTCCCAGAGACAGGCGAATGATGATGAGGATCTGCCCAAGCCTTGTTCGCGGAGTCGAATGTCTTTTGTTCCATCAATTCGAGAACAAAGGCAAGGCTGTGTGGTGGAATTAATGGAAGCCCAGAATGGGTTGCTTCGTTGTTCTGACCTGCTTCTCCTTGTTCTCCATGCCGTGTTGCACTCGCGCGTTATTGTCGAGTAAGCGCCGGAGCAGTCATCATCTTGTCATTCAGTCAGTAGCACCGCGCCTCACATTACCACCATTGCGACAAAGGCGAAGATCAATCCACATCCGCCACTCTGGCCAGACCAGACCAATAAACCACCACTCCCCATTTGTATGGAGCGGGCCTCCAACCAAGTCCAGCAGCTGATGATCCTGGAAGGCTCGATATAACTCGCGCCACATTCTTACCAAAACCGTCTTCTGTCATAACTTCCGGTGAGAAGTCCGCGATTTGGCCAGGAAGCAGCAGAACACCATCGCAGAAGAACCAAACCATTACCATTCTACGCATATAAACATATCAAAGTAACCAGAAATAGTCAGCTCGCGTGAAAAAAAAAGCAGAAAAAGAGCCTAATCGAAAAAACCCTCACTAAAAGTCATACCCTTCCACCTTGAACGTCTTCCCATACTGCAAGTACCCATCCATGATCTTCAGAATGCTCTCCGGCAGTCCCATGCTGATGAGTGTGAACGAGATCTTCGCGTGGCCGTGGATCTGGCCTAATTTGAAGAAGGCGCGCGCGATTTGGGTGGGGTACTAGGATCGGATCGGTGAGTAAGAAGAATGAATGGAAATGAGAACCCACCGTCATCTCTCCGTATTCCGCCCACTGATACGCCGCAACCCTGATGGCAGTTTGTATACTCCTCTGGATGTCCCCCTCCTCCGCATACATCTCCATCAGCTGTGCCCACGGTTTAGCACTGAACCTACAGTCACACAAACAAGCCCATCAGCACCCCGTCTTGTGTAGAGAGACAGAGATCAACCTACCTCGTTGAATCCAAACACCTCTGATACGCCTCCTTCGCCTCCTCCTTATGATGCAGCCTCATCCCCAAATCAGCCAGGATCTCCCACTCATACGACGTCTTCCTATACGCCACATGCTGCGTCTTGAAATGCGCCACCTCCGCCCGGAAGATCGTCCACACGCGCAGATCCTCATACAGCACCATGAAGAGATTGTCCAGCCACCGCTCGCACAGCCGCTTGTTGCTGAACGCAGACGACGCCGGCGCAGACTCCACAACCGGTGTCTGCGGCCTGTTCTGGTTCTGGTTCTGTTCCTCCTCAGCAGGAGCAGCCTGTGCTGGCTCTGGCTTCCCCACCCCGCTGACACTCTCGTGGAACCCAGTCCCATTCAGCCCCGCCGCCTTCGCCGCCTCTGCCTCCGCCTCCTCAGCGTCCCGGTCAGACTCCGTCGACACCCTAATTTCAGGTACGACCACATCCAGCACGTCCTGGCTCCCGCTTTTCATCCCCTTCGTCGATGCATTATCCCCGTTGACGTGCTCCTCCTGGCGGCTGGTAGAAACGACCTTCTGTATATCCCCTTGCGCCTTCTGCATCCTATACTCCTCCTCCATGACGAACACCTCGCTCCGTATCCTCAGCAGATCATCCCACCCCACACGGCTCACCAGCCGCGTCAGCAACCCATACGCGCGCTTCCACGTCCCCCGCAGGCCCGGGCTGGGCAGCCTCAGCAGCGCCGGGTCAGCCTCGTCGTCTTCAGTCTTGGTCCTTTCCGGGAGGATGTCGCCGATGGGTTTCTGGAAGGGCAGGTGCATCTTGGCGGGCGTGAGGGGCCGATGCGCGTCGCGCCCGTTGAACGTGAACATGGGACATGAGTTCAGGGTGAGCAAGGCGGAGGGGAACTGGCCCAGCTCGATGTATACGAGCGTCAGCTTCTCCCAGGTGACAAACTCGCTTGGGGCGCAGTTCACGGCTTGCCGCGCAAGCGAGAGTGCCCATTCGTGCTTGCCCTTTGATCGGAGGAAGTCGCATTGAGCGTGTAGGAGGGTATAGGATTGCGGCGTCTGCTTCATCGCGGATGCCATGATCTGCACGGCTTTTACTTCTTCGTCTACATATCGGCAGTTGGTTGTCTGTGTAGTCGAGAGATGGTAATCACGCACTCATTCCAATGTAGCTTTTTGCGAGCAACGACGCGACTTCTGGTTCTCTAGCGCTGAGTTTCTCAAAGAGGTTCGCGACAGGCTGGTACCGCCCGCTGTCGCCAAAGTACTTCATTATCCCAGCAGTGAGATGATTCGAGACGACGGTCGCGACTTGTATTTCAGGATCTGATCCAACCTGCCAGCCTTCATGACGCCATCAGCCGACTGCGTAAACAGTGATTGAAAGAAGAGACCTTTGAGGAAGACGGATTCTGCGGCCTGCAGGAATCGGATTTCTGCATCGAGACTGGTGATAGGGTCGAGCTTGCGGTATGCGTCAAGTTGGTAGGTTGGGTCGTCGGAGTATAGTATAGCTCGTAGCAGGGCAGACACGTATGTTTCCTGCCAGATCTCGGCGGTCGCTTCGTGTCTATCGGGAGTGTTGAGTAAAGCACGGAGGGACGAGGGAGAGACGGTACCGCTCGCCCCGAAGGTCGATAACATAGGCATTGACACCGCCGGGGATTTTGACGTCGACGCGGATATCGACGCGCGAAAAGGCGTTGAAGCAGCTTCGGCGCGCGACGACACGTCAGGGGGCGGAAGACGGGGAGAGAAGGGGGGACGGACCAGTAGCAGCCGTTCCGCACTTTCCACGCGGGGCCTTTGGCAAACCAGGTATTGGGATCTTCGATGGCGTATGTGAGCGAGTTGATGTACGCCGCCAGCGATGCCGACGACGAGGCGTCGACGCCGGAGACGTAGTGGTACGAGCCGAGCTGTGTCCGTGAGCGGTGCATATACACATAAGAGCAGAGAGACATACATCTCTTGTGCCAGCTTTGCCTGTGCTCTTCACGACATGACATAGGTCCGGCGGGCCCAGCTCGCGGAATGATGCTGGGGCTGGGTCAATTTGGGGCCACAAGGAGAGCGGGAACGGGGCGCACAGAGGCTCTCTGTCCTTGCTGTGAGCGATTCGCCCAATTCGACTTCGAAGAGTTCAGGAATGTCCTTGAAGGACGCCTCTGCCATGCTCATATTGGCGTCGAGGGCGATGTATCGGCGTGTATGGCGGTCTCCACGCAGTGGATTGGGTCGCTGTCGGGCAGGGAATGCAGAACCAGTGCAAGACTGTTGAGTGGACGAGATCAAGGTCGTATGGATCGGACCGAACACCTTGTCTGTCCAAACGTGGCAAGTGTAACTCTGCCGTTTGTTGATACTTCGTCTATGTCAATGTTTGTGGCTTGGCCCTTGGACTCTCCAAAACAATATGATAGTACTTCGTGGACTTGCAAGGACGAGACTAAGTATGTTCCCGACACGCACAGTTGCAGTCACGGTCTTGTGGTATGCAGGACACTCGATAGCACTAATTCGTCTCCTGAGGGAAGCACTTCTGCTGGCATACGCGTTCTGCGCTCACTCAATGTTCCATGAGACGAAAGGCAACGTAGCCACTACGACCGAGATCACCAACACATGTCAGTTGGGATGGAGAACAAGAGCTGGTCCTATGCACTTCAGAGGTGCTCCAACCTGTGATTCGAAAGCATATTCATGGTGGGAAAGCAGGCTATAACGCGTCGTTGACAATGACCTTGTTCTAGAGAGAGTTGCTGGATGGAAAAGTGGGTCTTGAGGTGCTGTGATGATTCCAGGTGTGGCGTCGATATTCATTGAACACCAGCCTCACAGTGTGGCTCCTGAGCAACGACAGTAGTTCCTTGATATCTCATAGCCATTCCCAGTAAATGAAGCACCCCAGAGAGCCACCAAGCACGATCCCGTATTCATCCGTCATAATGCCTTGCGCGCGATCCATGGCTCAAAGCTGGTCCATTGCTCTCTCGCAGACATTCATTATGGATTGATGGTATTGGCTCTGCCTCTACTCCTCGTCCTCCCCACCCCCCGCGGTCACATACTTGTCGCGGATGTCCTTCCACTGTTTCTATTCATTGCGTCCTCGGTTAGACCAGAATGAAGAGACAAGGGGAAAGGCGACGCACTCCTTTGTTCCAGGTGTCGTAGAACTTTGTGATAGCAATGTCGTACCCGATGCTGAACGCAAAGGCGCCAGTGAATACTGTGGTGAAAAAGACACCTGGCGCGGTGTTGGCTGGGGTCGGCTAGGGATGGGGACGGTGAGGCTCACTGTTACGCTTGAAGAACGTGTTGTAAACTGTGTTGGAGATCTACACAGCGTTCGTCAGCAGAGGCCTAACTGTGCACCAGTAATCGAAACGCACCGACATGGCAGGCAAGAGGAGAGAAAGTGAATTGTGCCGGATTACCTAATCCGATATTTTCTATGCTCGCGCTACGACAAGCCGCTGCACGCCGCGCTTGTCTGGCGCGTCGGATGGCCACGACGCCCGGCCCGCCGCCGCTGGGCAACGCGAGGAAGGCGCCCGCCGCCAGCGAGAGCCTCATCAGGCAACTCAACAGCAAACTCCCAGCCGGCGCACCCGCATCCCCCTTCCAGGACGACGGCCCGCCCACCGCGGGCGGCACGTTCGTTAGAGCCAAGGCCAAGGCATCCTCGCTGCCCAACAGAGTGCACTCGTTCAAGGCGTCGGCGCAGCCCGAGGCCGACCCACTAGTGGTGGCGAACCCCATGAAGCAGCGCGCGCAGATGCCGCACTTCCGCATATACTGCAAGTCCAACCGCAACAACACCATCGTCACGTTCACGGACAGCGTCGGCAACCCGCGCGCGTGGTCGTCGGGCGGCGAGTGTGGCTTCAAGGGCACCCGCGGCTCGTCGCCGGAGGCAGCGTACGCCGCCGTGATGAAGGTCATCGCAAAAGTCACCGCCGCGGCGGAGAAGGAGGAGTTCTTGCTGGATATCTTCTTGAGTGGGAACGGGGCGGGACGGGGCACGTTGATCACGACGTTAGCGTCGCCAGAGGGCGACTTGATACGCCCTCTGCTCACTCGCCTCACGGACAGGACGCCTTTGAAGATTGGAGGAACACGGGCCAAGAAGGAGCGCAGAGTCTAGGTAAGTAGTGTTTGTATTCTTCTTCTCCGGGCGACCCCATTGACACTGTGTCTCTCTAGTCTATTATATTCGTTTAATGTTGAAAGTGCGAATCATTCTCGAAAGCCTTGTACGCGTCGCGTTTCAGCGACTCTATCGCCACCCGCTTGTCCGTCTCGATGTCCTCTATTAGCGCCTCTGTCGTCAAACATTATCAGACGCCATCCCGCAAGAAGAAAGCCGGCGTGGTCTACCTCTGGAAGTATAGTCCAACTCTGGTCGAATATACCCAAGCACGATCGCCCTCATCTCCAGTCCATAAAAGTCCGTCTTGAACGCGTGCATGATGTGTATCTCCTATGCAGAGTGAGCAACGAAAGACCCGGCGTCGCTGTCAAACCCGTCGCGCACCGCTGTGAGGCGCTCGTTTTTGTAGAACGGATTCCAGCCGAGGCTCATGGCCATGGGGTGGACGCGCATGTCGTCTTCCGTCAGTCCAGAGTCGGGATCCGTGCTGTGGACCTGTGCGTATCCGTAGTAGACACCAGGCTTGCAGACGGAGCTGATGGGCTCTATGGATTCGTCGGGGAGATTTGCTACCGCGCGATGATTTGTTGGATAGCTGTGATAAGTAGATTATTATAAGCGCACCTGTAGGACATCCCAGATCCTTGCCTCCCCGTCCAAAGCCGTGCTGGACAGGCCCGCAGAGGCGCACAGGATAAGGCGATTCCGGTCTCTCGGGAACGACAATCTGCGGTCTCGCGAGACGGAACGAGGCGGTCTGCACGACGGCGGCGGGCCGCGCCATTTGTCCAGCTAGCTCAGCGGCGGTCTCGGTGTCTGGAGGGGCGGCGGACATGGACTCGGAGGTGAGCGTAAGCAGATGAGTATGAGCGATGGCATTTCGATCACTTAGCATTACCCCTCTCTCCCACCGACCATGTCGTACTCGATGGACACGTCGTCGTACGCGGCGTCGATGAGCTCTAACCCGTACATGAACAACCCCGCCGCGCTCGGCCAGACGTACTACCACTCGACGTACATGCTCGGCGCCACGCCCGTCCCGCCCCCGCCTCCAGCGCCGCCATCGCCCGTCCCCGCGGCAGTCTCCCCACTCACGGCGTCAAAAGCTACGCAGAGGCTCATCTCGGCTGAGCTGAAAGATGCGGGGTTCCAGGGCGCAGAGCCAGCAGCGCTGGAAAGACTCGAACGCGAGGTTGTATTCCGTGCGTGTGCTACTGTGCTCTGCCCATGCGCGTCCAATGACAGACAGTCTGAGCAGTCATCGAGCGGCTGTACGGCCGCGCGCACGAATATGCGAACCTGTCGAACCGCACGGGCGCCATCGTGACGGACCTCATGCTGGCGTGCGAGGACTTTGACCTGCCGCCGGACAAGTTGCGCACGAAGCGGCGGAGAAGTGCGCATCTCTCGTTGCTAACTTCTACATTCGCTCATGGCCCGCAGAACGCAACGCCGTCACCGCACCGAGACTCATCCCTCCGCCATCGCGCTCGCCATCCCCCGAGCTGCTCTCATCCGACGACGAAGACGGTCAAACCCACACCGCCCCGTTCACCCTCCGCAACCTCCCCGACAACTTTCCTGCCCTGCCGCCTAAGCATACCTACCACCAAACACCTGTACGCCTCACCCTTCTTGCTCAGATCGCATCCTCATTCGCGTCCAGATACAACCACCGAAGAAAGCCGCGCTGCCCTCGCTGGAAAAGAAACTCAAGACGGCAGGGCTGGTGCAAGAGTCGCTGAGGCATCTCATGCTCGGAACGGAGGACAAGACAGGGCATCATGACACTGAATTGTTGGGCCACACCGTAAATTGGGAAAGCAACGTGCATCCAAGAAAGCGGTGGAAGGTCAGTAAGTACTAGAGTAGACTGTCTGAGTATCTTGTCTGCAATCATGATGCAGTGTATCAGAAAATGCCATGTGAGAGATAATAATATAGTACAGTGAGTAGCAAACACTAAGCAGCCCAGTCCGTCCTCCGCCTACTCCCTTCATCTTCCACAAACATCGCCTCAAACTCCTCAGGCCCCTGCTCGTACCCAATGACCCCAAACGCCTCCTGCAACGTCCTCCCCAGCACCTCCAACTCCTGCGTCACCCCCTTCATCGTCAACGCATACGCGAAGAACAACAACTGCCTCGACCCCTTCACGTCCCGATTCCTCACCACATCCAGCTGCCGGATCGCATCCACCAGGCGCTGCCGCGACGCCTCCGCCGGCGGCAGGTACGGCGGCAGCGGCATCTTCAGCTGAAACGCCGCCGCCAGCGTCGAGAAGTACAAAATAATGTTCCCGACCATCTCGTGCCGCTCGCGGTTCACTGGGATGATGAAGTCCTGCCGCACGCTCGTGTACCACTCCTCGCGCGTCGTCACGCAGCGCATGCTGTGCAGCTTGTCCAGAATGGTTTGGAGGCTGGTGAGGACGCCCCGGTAGAGGTTCACGGGGAAGGGGCCTTTCAGGCGCGGCTCGTGCTGCGTCTGGGCTAGGAGGCCTTGTAGTTCGATTAGCTTGATCTGGAGATGCAGCTCCCTGTTCATGGAAGGTCAGTCAACAAAGCGGGGATCGGTCATGGAAGTCACATACATAGCCATGAACTCGTGTATGGAGTTATTCAATCGCGTTAGTCCAGTGGTGTGGAGGTCCACGAGATTGACATTGTCCTCCGGCGCGTCAATATCGGTATCCTCCCTATACTCCGGCGCAAACGAGTTCGACGCGACGAGTCGTGTATACAGCCATCCAATGTTCAAACAGAACCTGCACTCAAATTAGCGACGACATGGATGGCGAATTACAGTGATACTCACTCGCTCAACGCCTTCCCAAGCTCCCTCCTCGCCTCAGCAGGCCACCAGAATCTCGCAATAAACGCCGCGTACAATACCCCGGCCGTGACACTCAACGCCCGATGCCAAGCCACATAAACGACACTGAGGTCCCGATCCCGCGCGTTATAGCTGCAACGCCGATGACTGAGTGAAGGCCCAGAAGAGGTGAGACACCTAGACTCACCAGTACAGACATGTGAGGTTATACGTCAACAACGCAAACCGCGCCGCACTCGCATACACAGGTTTAGCCACAAGGTAGTAGAAGCACGGAAGTGAGAAGAAGAATCCAAACACGGCGAGGACGACCGCGTTGTCCTCGAAGAGGGTGTAGATCGACGCTGCGATGGTGGCCCCAATTCTGTGCTGAGATGTCAGACATGACACATAGACACTATGTATACCAAGACCCGAACGCACAGAGTCCACAGCACGCGATGAAAGCTCATAAAATTCGTCGCCCCGATGGTAGGCGACATGACGACGAAGAACGAGATCAACGCCCAATCGCCCTGGTATCTCAAAAACACCGGTCGCGTACTGTCGAAAAAGGCTGGGGCCGCGAGTATCGCGGTCGCCATGCCCGCCTTGACTGCGTACTTGGTGTCCCGCTCCCCCATCCGCTTCCCAAAGGCCCAGAGCATCTGCTTGAACCTCCCGACGAAGGAAAGGTTCGAACGTGCCGGCGTAAGGACGGTGTTCGGCGCGTGGGGGCGCACCTTGGGGAAGGTCGGACGCTTGCGCTGGTTAGGGAGAATAAAGGCCGCTAACAGGAAAGGATGAGAAGCGGACGTAGATATGACAATGACCACGAACATAGCTGTCGCTTGAGAGTAGGCCGTCTCGGTACACCCGAAGACGTATCTTTCCTGCACCAACTTGTGAATCCCCGCCACTTCTTGACGATCGCAGTCCCTGCTCGCTTGAACCAAGCTTTCCAAGTAACCTTGTGCTTCTCATAGTTGTACACCCTTTCCAAAGCATCCACCAACGACGTCAGCTCGGTTGCGAACTCCTGCAACGTGAATATAAAGCTAAAGAGGGCTAATCAGATTTGACTCGAGCCGAAATGAAGCAATAGACTCACAAATACACCAGAAATACCGTTTCTCCATTATCCGAGCCAAGTATCATCATGTTGTCTTTGCCTGTTTCTGAATTTATACTCATCCGGCTGCTCGACATTGACACGTCGCCATGTTCTTGCATGAGCCCACTTTTGCGATATAGCCGCAGCACGGCATGGTTTGAGGTACTCTCAAACCTCGTCAGCGCACGTTCTATGCCATCGATAAGCTCTGTAAACTCTTGCGGTTCTATGGCGCCCTTGGCGACGCGTTTGTGAGCATGAACAAAAGACTCGCGAAGCCGCTTGAGAGAGGAAGTGCAGGTTGTCTGTGATTTGGGTTAGTCGATGGCGGATAAGTCGAATGAGTCTTACGGAAAGTGCCTTCAACGGAGGGCCTAGGTCATCCACTAGATCTCCAAACATCGCACCCGCAGCCAAGAGCATCGCTGTCTCCTCGTCCTCCACTGTATCCTGCTCTGCCACAACCTTGCCCTTTCCCCGTTTCTTCGAGTGATGTCTCCTCCTCTTGACCACTCCGGCTTTTGTCAGGTCGTATTGCAGTCTGATTCCGCTTCTCAGGCCGTTGAGATGTTGAGCCAGCCTGTTCATACAATCCACGGCATCCTCGTAAGCCTTCCCTCGCGCCTCGGCCCCGCCGGAGAAATACCACTCCCGCCCAGCCTCCTTGAGATTCTTCTTTAGACTCGTGAAGCTGCTCTGATGGTTCTCGACGGCCTTCTGCAGCTTCTCCTGACTAACATGGTGCAGCGGCTCCTCGAGGAGGAACGTGCTCGTCAGCATATCGAGCAACGTGGAGAAGGAATCGAGCGTCTTGGTCATGTTGGTCTGGAGGTTGCCCGTCGCGGTCTGCGGCCAGACCAAGTAGCACACGAGATTGCTGGTGGCCGTCCCGCAGAGCACGATGAACGCGATGCTCATGAGCATCTCGAGCCCGCCCTCCTTGACCACAACGACAAAGATGATGATCGAGATCATGCTGCACGCCGAGTTGAACTGCGGGCTGCCCATCCACACCTTCATCCACGCCATGAAGCTCATCGCGACGCCCACCCACAGGATCGCGACCACATCGCCGAGCCACTCCCAGCCCGGCTGGAGCTCGAGCCACCAGAACATGCTCATGCTCGAGAGGCAGACGAATGCGGCATAGAGCAGCCCGAAGAGGCAGAACAGATCCGCTTCGACCATGGCGCCCATCGTCTTGGCGGGGTTGTAATAGACCGCGACTGTCGCGACCATGTGTCCGCTCGGATGGTGCCTGCGCCCGTCCGTCGCGCCGAGGTCACCGATGAGCCTGGACAGGTGTGGGGAGAAGGTGAACAGGGACGCGATGAAGTACGCGAGCGCGCATTTGAATATGTTGCGGTAGACAACGGGAATGGTCGGGATGGTCCATGTCGGTCGTGGTGGACAGTGTGAAGTAACGGTGGCCTCGCTGTCGGCGCCGCTCTCGCTCTCCGAGTCCGACAGGTCATCACTGGAAGGCGTGTAGGGATGGTTGTGCTGATGGTCTTCCTCGACGACGGGTGATTGCATGACATGCGCCTGGTTTGGAGTTGGTTCCACCCAAGACTTGGTATGAGTGCTGCGACGCGACGGTGCTCCTGGCGTCAGCAGAGCTTCGTTCTCCATCAGCTGCCCAAAGACGCTCCACTGGTGCTCGCGCGCGTTATGGCCAGTGACAGTGCGCGCGCCTACGCCGGTGGTCCTTAGTCGCGGGCCTGGCGGAGAGACGTGGGGAGACGATATGCTCCTGGGCCCCATCTGCGGACGGATATACGATGAGTTTGCGCGGCGAGTCGGAGTGGATGGATTGGGAACGAGGTCATCGCCTGCTGCAACCTGCTCCGGGGATCCGACGAAAAAGCCAGAGCTTGAGTCAGTGGCTTGGCGTCTAGGACCGGGCGGTATCGCCAAGCCTTCCGCGGGAGTTGAGGTGGCCGCAGGCCCCATCGTCGCAGGCTAGTGCTCGTACTCGGTTAAGCTGCAACAGCCTATTTTTGTACGAAATGAAGCGTCATAGCCAGGTCACGAGCATGATTGATTGGCCTACGCACCAGCGGGTCAGCTTCGTCTCGATTCCCTTGCTTGAGTATTGTTGGCGCTGTGGTAGCCAGCAGGAGACGGTGCATTGTTGTCGTTGTTAACAGACTGTCACCTTCGGGCCGATCGTTCTCGACCTAATTTGGACTGATAACCAATCATTCATAAAATGCTTTATCAGCTCATAGCGCATGCCCCATGGCTAAGTTGGTCAAAGCGTCCGACTGTTACATGTGTAGCGCATCGGAAGGTCAACAGTTCGAACCTGTTTGGGGCAGATTAGACTCCGAATCTCTGGCTTTTTGATCTTTTGAGGTAGAATCAATTGACACACTGTTCAATAGGGTCGTGGGGTAAACCCCCCGAGGCGGTACCATACCGTTTTTGTACTGCCCCCGCCGCCCCGCCAGGTTTGAAACCGGTTTGGAACATGTTCGGAACTGACACGTGATATATTCACGTGATGCCGCCGCGCGCCTCCCACCCCAAGTCCCGCCCAAGTCCAGCAGCTGCATTCTGCTTTCAAAAGTGTTTTTGTTCTATTTCTTTGGTGGTAATACTGTAAAAAAATTCTTTGCTATCTCACTTGGACTTTTCACTATCCCACTTTCATTTTTTCAATCTCACTTTGCATAATTCAAACTCACTTTGCAATATGTCGCCGCACTTTGACCTTCTTATCTCCCACTTTGCGTCGTTTGTCCCACTTTCTGGACGCCGTGACCTGACAGTGGCACATTGGTGGCGCAGCTTCTATTCCGAGCTTAGCGGATTGGCGCGATCTCCCAAATAGGTATTGTCGGAAATACCTCGGCCTGCGGGTCCTTCCGGAAAGTGATCGAGACATGTTGCCGTATGTCTTCACTGTCTTCTTGCCTTCACGAGCTCGTCTGGCGTCTCACAGGGAGGCGGATCTGCTTGCGCTCTTCGACCTCGGAGCTGTACTTTGACCTGAGACACGGGACATCCATCTGCTTATGCTGCTGTTCGTTCGACCTCACCGCGCGATATTTCCGACTCTTTGACCTTTGACCGTGTCCGCCTCCTCATCGTCCATGCTATACGACGTTACTCATCTCCAGGCCGTGTTGTGTCCCGTTGGAACTGGCGAGCTCGTTTTCATCACCGCTGGTCTACCAGTGAAACGGACAATACCTTGGTCAACCTCCTACGAACACGACACCATCAATGCGTTCGTCCGCGTCACTGCCAAATGATGCGTGGCCAGAGCGAGAGGTTGAGCCAAATCAAGGTGTGTATATGAACTCGCCTAAATCATCCTTCCACCACTGACGTTCTGTCTTGCTACGCGCTTTTACTCGGCCTCGAGCTCAAGTCGCGACTGCTTCATCAACTTTACCAACGTCAACAACAGGTACCGAACGCGGTCCTGCTACATATTGTTTTGAAAGCGGATAGCCTCGTCCCACGGTGGAACTGGTGAGTAACGGACAGACTGCTTTCAAGTTGTTGCATCACCGGTGCCGTAGGCTCAATCTTGCTGTCCGTGTGTGTCTACTAGCGGCTACTGAGAGAGCCTGCAGTCCAAACCCACCCATGTAAACAATACATTCCTGACGGCGCAACGCTTTCGATGGGTAAATTGAACGTTACCCCGCCGTTTCTGTGCAGGATGTGCGACCGCGTATCATACTACGAGGCCCGGCCAGCGGACTATGTACGAGGCGCCAACGCAGCGCTAGCCGCTGTTGAAAGCGGTGCCAAGTTGGTTTCGTCTCCTACCGACATGCCTGAAGGTATGTCTATCTCGTACCACATTATCTCCTCCTTGCTTCGAGTCGACCACAGATCCGGTGCTGAATGGGCTGTTCACCTAGCCGCTGCGCGGTCTGCTATGTTGAAGGTATGTTCCTCTCGTATCACGTCTGTCCCTCCTTTCTTCCGGCGATCTGCACAGTCAGTTGCCATTGATGTCGACGGCAAGGCGACTTTGACCTCACCTCCATCAATGGCACTTGGCTGCAAAGAGTGCATGGATCTTCTCGCACATTGTCTGTTCTCTGTCCGATTTGATCTTCATGCCTTATCTTAGTCTCCCCTGGTGGCAAGTACATTCACCTATTGACCACGGACTTCCTTCGTCACTGGCGGACCAGGCATTGCGGCGCTGTCTTCGCGATTGATTCTGAAACCTTTCGCGGCCCCGTTCCTCGACGCAATGTCGCAAGAGGTCGCCAAATGGCTGAACTTCACTGACGACTTTTGATATCATAGGGCCGTACCCTCTACAAGGACATGGACGACATTTCCGGTGAAAGGCTGCACCGTCCCGCATGGTGACAGCTACTACTCTCTTTGCATCCGCGCCCGTGCCCTTCTCCTCCGTGTATCGCCATGTGCAGACAAGCGTTCATAGTGCGTACAAGGCTCAAATGGTGGTGAGTTACTCCGGCTCCATATATTGCTTCTGGGCTGAACTCGAGCTCAATCACCTTGTGTTCTCGCTGGCCGTTGTGTACAAGGACAATGGCGTCCATTGAAGGTGCTTCGAGCATTCCTTATGTTGCCTTTGCTGTCAGTCAGCGGTCTTTGCGGGTCTTTTACTTAGAGCATGGTATGTCAAAGCTAATTGCGTGCTCATTGACCTGAAGGCTGTCTCATCGACAACATGTGCGTCAAGCTGTGCTCTAACTACGCGTTCTCACAATTTCAACACTATGCTCTCATCTCCGTCGTGCTCTACCTCTTGATCTCCATTCCGCTGCTCCTGCACTCCGTCGATGTGAATCACCGCGTACCGCCCCCAGTTTTTGCGTTCACCGTCGCGCAACGCTCACTGAACCTCTGCTGTGCTTGCTCGAGCTAGTAGTCTCCGTATCATCACGTAGTGTCCCGGCCCAACTTTGATGAGGCGTCGGTGTTGTAGATCTCGATAAAAATCCTTGGTTTGAACTCGATTATGTGGCGTGAGTCCCGTGACTGACTGAAAGTGAAAAATGGCCTGATCAGAGTAAGATTTGAACTGACGAGAGTGGGATACTTGGCGGCGAAGTGCAACGAGACTTGGAAAGTGAAAAATCATTGTAAAGAGTGAGTTGACCGTTGAGAATGTGTGTTGACCGTCAAGAAAGTGTGTTGCAGATCGATCTGTGGCGCTCCCTTCCAAAAAAGTGAGTAGTGAGCAGAGATTGAATTTTTTTACAGTATATCGCCAATATATTTCTCATGCTTGAGAATGTCTCTGGGAACTTTCACAATAGCTTTTATCTATCTCTACAGTCTATAGGTCATTTATATTTGGTGGTAATACTGTAAAAAAATTATTTGCTGTTTCACTTGTACTTTGCGCTATTTCACTTTCATCATTTCGTTCCACTTTGTGTATTTTCCGTCTCACTTGCACATTCTGGAACTCACTTTGCCCCCTAGTATATCTCACTTTTGCCCGGAGAATTTCACTCGAACTTTTTCACAACACACTTCGTTCTGCTCAGGTTTCACTTAGAATCACTTTTGTCGCACTTTCAGTATGTGCGCCACCTCTCGGTCACTTGACCTCGGCAGCTAGGACTGGCCCGGTTAAGGCATGTCGGCATTGCCACAAAGGCCACCGGCTTATCGGCTGGTCGGCTGGCCTCAGCGTAGCGGCATAGCGGCACCCTACCGGGCATGCAACGGCGACTTGGAGAACGCTTCTATACAAGAAATTGACACGTCGTGAATATTAGAGTCTCCATACTCTCCATAGCCAAACACTGTCACATCCCAAGGTATCACCCGCTCAGTTCCAGACGCATGTTTGGCCAAAGTTATCCAGAGATTGTTTAATAAATTTATTTGAGTGTTGTGAGGCATTTTGCGCTGCATATAGGTACATGTAGATTCTCACAGTGCTTGAGCAGGCGTGATTGTGACTGTAGAAAGAGATGTATCCATGTAGATTTCTCAATAAAGCCACCTGTCTGACAGCTTATTTGTCTCCATGCAAATTTTTCAGTATAAGACGCCTCCAAAGTAAGCTTTGTGTCGCTGTCGCTTTCCTCCTTTGCTACTCTGCCATGCCAAAGTTTGACCCTTTGAGGCTGGGTCACTGCAACACCAAGGGCTGCGGTTGTCGCAATGGCTATCCTCCACCTGGCAAGGATCCCAAGGACTGTACGCCAATCGATCCGTGCGGCGTTTGCAAGTGCTGCCTCGGAATGCACAGCAGTGGCGATGTAAATGATGGCTTCATCGTTTATGGCCGTATCTCTTATCCACTGCTAGACACCCTTGACTTCGCCTGCCAAGGATCGCGAGGTTCCGACTGCCGAGCCCAGCGAGGACACCGAGTTCGAAGACACAGCCACGGGCGCCAATCAGGTCCGTTCCGAAGCTTCCGTTCCTTTTCTCTTTTCGTCTCACACTCTGGACTCAGCAACCCGTCAACACCAACCAGATCGACCCAGACGTGTTTGGAGGCGCCACCGCCAGCTCCATCTTTGGCTCTCGAACCAACAACAAGCGTACCAAGAAGGACGCCGATGAACCCACGCATCACCCAGCCGGCACTTGGAAGAAGAAACATGGTGGCGATCCGTTTCGCAACGGGAGCAAGGCACGCGAGGCGTCCAAAGCCAGAGAGGAGGGTATAGTGAAGGAGGCCGCCAATCAAGGCATCAAGACGCCGAGGTTTGACCCATCGAAGAAGGTACGCTCTCTCTCTCTCTTCATTCATCTCTTGTAAGTTGTTGAACGCATGCTAGATCACTGTTGAGAAGCTCGCGAACACGACCGGTCGCCCCGTTGGCCGGAAGCGGAAGTGCGCTGCGGTCGACACTCCAGCCAACACCGACTTCACTCTCATTCTCATGCCGCAGACTTCTCAGGCACATGACGAGAACGACAGGCTTCGGCGTCCCTCTCGCCAAGAGTGAGGTGTCTCGTATGTCTCTTGTTGTCTATTTTCTCACTGCAATGCCAGATTTGAGATCCTTCGGCGTCCGGAGAATCTCTATGTTCAAAGCATCACTGTGTCTAATAAGGCAAATAGTCAAGAACTTGGCAGCGCTGTACTCTCGCAATACCGAACTATCCTCCCTCCAGCGCTCCTCAAAGACATCACGACTGCCGCGCAATTCTTTCAAATTTTAGACGTCTGCAGCACTGGGACTCGCGGCGCAAAGTCAATCCTCATACCAAATGAATGGCTTCAGAACGATCAGGCATCGTGCGAGGTCGTGAGGAAGTACGTGTATTCTGATTCCACCTGCTCATCTCTAATAGTTTGTTAGCAACGCCGTGCGCGCCCAGCCTTCCAGCATGACTGCGCTTGAGGTTCCAAACCCAGTGTACCTTTGTCTTGTCGTGGATCTCCCGGATCTCCGGCTATACGAACCTGGGGCGCCAGCCGGTACTAAGGTATAGCTCTTCTAATTGGATTGAAAGCTCATGGTTTTGACAATGTTGCCAGCGTTCATCTCCGGAGTCTGAACCCAAGAACGCCAAACGACAAAAGACTTCTGCAACAGACCCCGAGGTCATCCTCCTCTCTGACGACGACGTCGATATCAAGCCCACGCCCGATGTCAAGCCTATGCCCGACGTCAAGCCTACACCCACTTTCACGCCTCCTCCCAAAGTAACACGACCGGTATGTTGGCTTCAAACTCAAGCTTTACTGCCATACTGACTATTGACGTGTACCTACATAGTCCCTCGAGCTTCCAGTGGAACTGATTTGGGCGAAAAGGATCATCTCTGTCACCAGTTCACCGCCTGACAGGAACTCCACGTCGGATGGTTACCCTGGCAGTGGTAAATGGGTCAGTAAAGTCTATCCTCCTTGTGTATCTTCACCGTCTGATATTCAATATCTTCCAAATATAGGCTACTACGTCCCTTATACCACCATACACTCTCTTCAGTGTCCTTGCAAATCGCGCTCAAGGTCACCTCAAAGCATTTCAGAGGACCTCGTTGGCCAAGACTCCGGATCTTGCGACCGAGATGTTGTGTTCGGGTGACTGGGGTTATGTCGAGGCATTCAGCGCCTTCGATGATCTGGCCCATTGGATGAAATCCGCATCTTCAGGGCTCAGGCCCAATCCGTCGAAGCATGAGAACTTCATCCAAAAGTTCAAGCTGGGACCGCTCGGAATGGGGACTTGTGTCGAAGCGTTACTTTCCATGGCCGGCGTCATCAAACGGATTGGGGGCGCCAACAACTTATCTGATGACGCTTACACGGACCTTCAGACGGCCCACCGTAAGCTCACTGCCTTCACAACAACAATCATCGGCCTCCTAGATGTTTTCCTCTCTGCCGTTCCGCCGCATTTCTGGTACCCCCGCAACGGCTTGCGTCAGCTGGAGGCTGTCATAGCTCGCAACAAGCCTTTGCTGGCGGAGTACTTGGTTTGTCGCTTCTCGCTCACTAGGACTTGACTCAACTAGTTCCAGAAACCTGCACAGCTTGGGTCCGCGTTACACAATGGATTGAAAGGACTGCGAACTTTACTAGAGGAATGGTCAACATCGGCATCCGAGGTCAAGAACTCCCTCACAGAGCTTCTTGGTGATGCACAAGAACCGTCACGCATGAACATCGACATCCTCACCCGTGGTTCGATGGGTTTGGAAATGTTTGTCGATATCTTACGGTCTTATCTCGTCAGCCGGGATCCCGGACTTCATTCTGACGCATGCATCGGTGTCCTTGGGAAAGCGGCACTTGCTATCGCCTGGAAGCTATTCAACTTCTTGAAGGTGCGCCTCCCATCTTGGCGCAATACGATCTACTCAATGACAGAATGTAGCGTCCGAAATACTACAACGCAGATCCAGACAATCTGCAAGAGACAGTGCGCAACCCAACGTGAGCGCTGAATATCTACTGCACTGCAACCCTTACTGACGGCTCTCAATCAGCACGGGTAACTACCACAGACCGGGAGCAGCCCAGTCCGACTACGATGGCGGTGAGCATCACATGCTGGCTCATGTGTCCGTATAACTCAATGAATCACAGAGCTGCCCAGGATGCCAACACAGGTGGATTCAGAGTGGTATTGTGATATAATTGCGCCAGGTATTGCTTTGTATTCTAGTGCTAACATTGCGACTAAAGCCTTTGCAGATTCGTCGTCTAAACGTCCGAGGCCCTTTGACTGGTCATGGTCATCCTCATCCAACGCCTCTGGCGCGTCGTCCGGCACTAAGTCGTCGCGCCCTACATCCGGCTCAAACAATTCTGACTCCTACACCAGGCCCAAGCCTAAGCCGTTGCCGAAGAAGCGTACACCGGAGCAGATAGTCAATGACCTCGTTGCTCAGGCCAGGAAGGACCAGCTCAAGACCGCACTTGAGGTGATGAACAATCCGCAGGAGCTTGACTGGAAAATGCTCCTCCAGGTGTTGAGGCAGGGCTTTCCTCATCCAGATGGTCCAGCCCGTATCAAGTTTGAGAACTTGACGACCAAGATCTCGGACGCTGAAAAGACTCGCTATTGGCGTCAGTCGCAAGGAGTGAGTGAATCCGATGCTCTTCACGCACCTTTCGGCACTCATGCTTGCCTTCTAGGTCTATCATCCCGACAAGAATGGGTCGTCGTCGTCCTGGTTGAAGGTTTGCCAGGCCTTGGCCCCTGCGATCAACCTGGTCTTTGGGCGTTGAAGTACCTATACATATATCTCAATCTTGTTTCTGTACCGCCTCGTGCTGTTACTATCATATTGTCCCAGAATGCCTTATAATTAGTATTGTGTATATGTATGTATCAAAAATGTTCGATTGCTTGTCTCTGTGCGCATCGAGTGATCCTGCGCATCGAGTGATCGACGATCATCACAAGTCTTCCTCCCTCCATCATCGTCCCGCTAACCTGCCGTGTTCTTCTTTGTGACCGCCCATCCTCCGCCCCGTTGTGCCGTTGTGCCTGTACGCTCACCGACGGTTATCCAAAGGGCCCGCCTCCCAGAGTTGCGTTCAGAACACCACCATCGGCGGCTAGACCAGCGACCCATCGACATGCGAACTTGCGAGGAAGACTTGGCTACCACACGATCGTCCAACGCGCTTGTCGGCGTTGGCGAGTGGGCCTCAACACTGACGCCATGTCCCACTTATTCGGTAAACTTGCACCGCCTGGTCACCGCTAAACGACGGCACGCTACGTATGATGGGTCGACTCTAACTTCAGCCACGCACAACGAGCTCGTCGACGTTTCCGCCAGATGGCAGCCGGACTGGGCGCGATGATCCATGGCAAGGTGCGTGCAATCTTGCTTGCTTTTACCTTCCTTTGCCTTAACTTTCGTGCAGCTCCATCCTTCCTACGCCATCGTCTATCAACCAGCCACTCCCACCCAGCCGGTGGCCCCCGCGTTCCTCATCGCCAACGCTCACGACAGGGCAGGCTCAAGTAAGTTTGTGAAGCTTTGCGTGTTCGTCGGCCGATGTTGGCTAAGAGAGCCTCTTTCCTCGATGATTCAGGCGCCCTGCCGGGCCATCAGATAATGCGACAGCAGATGATTCGATCCCTCTGCTACTGGTTCCATGACCGCTGCGACCGCCGCGTCGGAGGAGAGTGGGAGTGTCGATGATACTGGGGCGGAGGATGGAACGGACGAGTCGGACGACGCAGGCAGTACAGGCGCGACAGGCTGTGGCGCGCCACGATCAGCTCGGACGCAGGAAATGATCGTGACTTGGGCAAGGTGTAGCGCCCTTCAAGAGGCAGCGATCTTGCAGGTAAGCCTGCCTCAGAGTAGAATTGCTTTCGATAGGCGCCGTCGTAGCTGTACTTCTCAGGTGTTGACCAGCAGCATCTTTATTGAATACAATCTACAGTCAACCAATTGCCTGGAGCGAGCGCTAGCTGCTGAACGCGTTTCCGAACGCATTGCGAACAAAAGCGTTGAGCGGACGGTCTAGCCTATATCCAACATGGACATGTTTCGGCATCTTTGCGCGACGCGATGGTCATATGTCGTCTGTAAAGATCACACTGTAACAACTGACCTTTCTCCCGAACCACCACGGGCGCTCACTGCCCTTCACCCACTTCTGCGCGGGAGAGCGCTTTTGAGCACGGCTAAGACAGCCATGCCTAAAGGTATGTTATCTCTCCATACGTTCCCTCCTCCTATTCTCTCGCAGTCTGCACAGTCAGTCGCCCTTGATGTCGACGGCAAGGCGACCTTGACCTCGCCTCCATCAATGGCGCTTGGCTATGAAGAGTGCCTCGCCTCTCATGTCTCGTCTTCTTTCTGTCTGAATTGATTTTGATGCCCTCTTCCAGACTCAACATATGCGGGCAAATACTTCCACACTGCGACCACGGACTTTCCGCATAAGACCACGCGCTCTGGCGCCGTCTTCGACATCAATCATGGACCGCCCCTTCGTGGCCCCGTCTATTTCGATGCAACGACCGCCATGGACGCCTTCATGAAGGAGGAGGACTCCGAATGGCTAAGGTTCATTGGCGGTGAGGACGCACATGTGGAAAGCCTCAACCACCCTTTCGGTGATGTTGACGACGGAGATCTCGGGCATCCCGACCACGATCTTGGAGTTCTGCAAGACGGAGAGATATTTCATCCCCCTTATTCCCATGTTACATCGGCTTCCTCTTCCTCGTTGGCATCATCGTCGTCCGTATATCTGGAGATTCCCCCTTCCTCTATATCCCCTTCTGCGTCGTACTCGTCGCTGTCATCGACTGGTTCTTCTTCTCCTTTGCCCTCTCCTTTTCTATCCCCGTCGCCTTCCACTGAGCGTCTTGATGATACGACTCACCCTGAATACACTCATAAGCAGCGGAAGGCTTACAAGGAAGGCCAGAAACGCCGGGGAAAGCGAGAGGCCCAGGCTAAAGATAAGGGCCAGTCATCGAAACGAACGAAGGGTGTTACCCAGACGCGGATTGACAACGTAGGACAGCCAGTTCAATGCGAGGACTATTCGCTGGACGACGCTCCCGTTACCAAGCCAGGTTGGATTGGTAGACTGTTCAACCTGCCTAAATGGCTGGTTGGTCTGAGCGAGGTGGTTCGACTTGGTTTTCGATTGATAGACTGGGATGGATAGTAAGTTCTTCTCCTTCACGGTTTGATTGCTACTCACTGTTCTTACAGTACAACTCGACCCATTCTCGATGCACATGGCCGGGTTATTGCTCTTCTCGGTGGCCGTCCACGAGACCAGCCTGGCAAACGGAGAGGTAATTACTCTCAATCGATTGCGGGCCTTGAGGATACAACACGGAGGATAAGACGACATCTCAAGTATCACAAACACCGTCGCGGTCCTGGACCAGAGCGAACTTTTGGTGCATCCTATGGCGGTGGACAAAGGCAGCCGTCCATTCTTCTCCAACATCAAGAAGACATTCCGTTTCTCACAGAGCTCACTAGCGATCCTGGTTGGGTTCGTGTCGCTGAATGGGCTGATTGTGAGTCTTGTGTCATTTTCTCGTATCCTATCCAATGTTGTCTAGTTCTATTTCAAACGTATCAATCCACGATTCACGACTACGGACTTCAGCAGCTTGAGAAGCTTCGTCAAGTACTCCCTCAGCTCGGAAACCCCTTCCCTGGCGGCTTTCCTGGTACTTTCTGGGCTGGTGCTACTACCAATCCTGCCAATGCGACCGCCTATCCTCACACTGACCAAGGCAACCTGGCTTGGGGTTGGTGTGCCGTGACCGCAATGGGAGACTTTGATCCAGACAAGGGCGGTCACCTTGTATTTTGGGACCTCGGCTTGATTGTTCGATTTCCGCCAGGCTCCACTATCCTTCTCCCATCTGCGCTGCTCGTTCACTCTAATGTCAAAATACAGGAAGGCGAGGATCGAATGTCAATTGTTCATTTCAGCGCTGGGGGACTCTTTCGATACGTCGATAATGGTTGTATGACAGATAAGGATTTCATGGCGAATGAGTATCGGCACATGTCTGACGATGAGAGGAAAGCTTGGCACAAGAAAAGAAGGGAGAGGTTTCAGAGTGGGTTAGATATGATGGCTGTCTGGGATGAAGGTAGCGGTAGAATCGTACAGAGACCTAAGCGCGAATGATGAATGTCTGCATGTGATCGTCGTGTGACCCAAGAACTTACTCTCAAACAACATGGCCGACCGCGACCACGTCCAGGAATTCTTCGCTCAGGCTCATAGGCTATGCAGCGAGGCTCATTTCATCATCGATTCCTTTCCCAATGCAGAGGCCGCAGCAGTCGAGAGACTTAGCCATCAGCTTTATGCAGTCCGAACCCTCCTTGACAACCTGGACGGCGAGCCTCATGTGGATCAGGACATCCTGCAGAATATGCGCGACTACGTGGAGGTACTCCTCCGAGACCTTGACGCCTTTCTGGAACAACCTCCACCTCCCATCTCCACTGGCATTCCGCGTATCCATACTGGACGTGCCGGTCGACCGCGCTACAATATAGATGTTGAGCGCATCTGCCTACTGCATGATCTCGGCAATACATGGGAGGACATTGCGGACTCCTACGGCCTCACTAGGCCAACTCTGTACAACCATCTAGCAAGAGCCGGTATCTCGTCCGCTCGAAAACCTTTCACAGAGATTTCCGACGCCGAACTAGATGAGCTTGTTGCTTCAATATCTCTCGAGCATCCGTTTGTCGGCTCTGCAATTATACAAGGCCATTTGGAAGGGTTGGATGTGCACCTCCCTAGGAGGCGCGTTCAGGAGAGTCTGAAGCGCGTAGATGCGATAGGTGTCCTTACTCGGTGAGTCTTCTTCAAGGCTTGGTGTCTTGCGCTCATATGGTTCTTCAGATGGGCTAATCTCACCAAGAGACGAGTCTACAAGGTTCGCGGCTCCAACGCCCTCTGGCATCAAGACGGTCACGAGAAGCTGAAGCATTGGGGCTTCTGGGTACATGGTTGCGTTGATGGCCACTCCCGGCTCATCATCTTCATGGAGTGCCGATCCAACAAGCGTTCCGAGACCGTCAAGCAGTGTTTTCTGGCTGGCGTTGACAAGTACGGATGGCCGAGTCGCGTTCGCGGAGATTTTGGGACAGAGAATAACGGGATCGAGGTTGTCATGATCTTTCACTGGGGCGATGCCCATCGTGCGTACTTGCGTGGACGGTACGTCTGTTGTCAAGCTCTTTTCAGTTGTTTCTTACTGTTACTAGATCCACACATAACATCCGCATTGAGCGACTTTGGGTCGATATCCAGAAGGACTCTCTGGAGGCATTCCGACAGATCTTCTTCTATTTGGAAGAAAACATGCTATGGGAGAAGGAGAATTCTATTCACTGCCTCTGCATATATTTAGTGTTCCAGCCGCGTATCCAAGCCTCCCTCAATCGTGCCAAGGATGCGTGGAATCACCACAAGATCCGTACTGCCAAGAACAAGACTCCCATCGCAATCTACGAACTCAGCCGGACCAAGCTGATGAACCAGGGCGTCTGGACTGGGGACGTCGGAGATGATGTTACATATGTCGACGGATTCTACGGCGTTGAGGGCGTGGACTTTGACGAAAACCTCACCATGCCCTCCGTCGACCCTAACGACCCTAACGCGGCGTTGAACGATGATGCCGACATCCAGGAGGCTCGGGAAGTCCTTGGTGACTTTGACTTTGAAGAGGACGATGGTAATTGGGGCATTGACGTCTATTGCCGGGCTGTAATACAGCTTACTGCTTGTGCTGACAATTTAACTGATACTTGAGCATATGTATACCGCGTGATCTCTGTCCCATAGTAAGGCAAAAACCGTTCCAAAGTGAGTTACCGAGTGGAGAAAGTGGGATCTCAAGAAGGCCAAAGTGGGAATTCAAAAATGAAAGTGGGATGAAAGCATTGAAAGTGAGAATTGAACCAACGAAAGTGAAAATCGGAGTTGACAAAGTGCGACAGGAATGCAAAAGTGGAATTTTGCTAGACAAAGTGCGTTGAGCGTCGAGAAAGTGCGTTGGAGATCAATCTGTGGCGCTCTCTGCCAAAAAAGTGAGTAGTGAAACGAAATTGAATTTTTTTACAGTATATCGCCAATATTTATACATCAGATTTCGCGTCACATACACTTCTTCAATCTCCCGCTGGCGCATCACGTGAGATTGTCATGTGATGTGTTCCAAACCTACCCTCCCAGCCCTCCGAGGTTTGGAACTGGTTCCAAACTGGTAAGTTACCGAGTCAAACCATTTTCGGGGGGAAACCTAGGTTTCCCCCACGACCCTAAGGTTCAAACTTCTATAGTTTAGACTAGTCACTAGGTGGCCAAACCCCAGTGGCCACTGGTGACGGCCCGCAAAGTATACCTTCCCCTGGTATCTTAGCAGTGTCTTGCCGGTAACCGACCCCTCCGGATCCGGACCACGTAGGTATCAATAGAGTTCAGACAGTGACAGACACTGGACTGAGTAAACACTAACATAATACAGTACCTCCACACAACCTCCCCATGATATCTTACCACTGGACAGTGGCAGTAAAACTGGAGCATCCGGACAGTGCCAAGGCTCAAGTGGAAATGTCTGAACTCTGAAAATCCGAGGTCCAAGGAATATGACAAACTGTGCAATGGAAGCACTAACCATTTGACTCTTGCAGGTTAGAAGGATCAACTGCAACTTTCCATTCACTACTGCACCACTGACCTGGCACTCACTTAGTCTCGAGACACGGATCGCCAGAGTCAGGCAGTCTGCAGGTGGGATCATGCGAGGCAAGATATATCTTCGGGATTGTTGTAGAGGATGCTCCTGATCCATGACTCAAATCCACTTCGCCTTGTCACCAGGGAAATCGAAAAAGTCATTCCAACAACGCAAGTGTATAACAACCTTTCACTGAGTCAAGCTAAGTAACTTCAGGTTTGTCAGGGAGACTCCGACTCTCCTCAACCATCAACAGCCATATCATGCTCACTACTAACATCCATGACCGTCCGACCACGCCCACGCGTCGCCGGAAGTGGACTCGAAGACGACACCGTCATAGCGTTATTGGTAACAGTCTCGGCGGAAGAACTCTTCGGGATGTCGATGACCTCGGAGGCACCACCAAGACGACCTGACCTCCTGGTTCCTGCAGTCTTCTTCGGCGAGCTCGTAGGGATATCAATGGCTGCGTCCGCCCCTTCGACGCGCTTAGCAGGAGACGAGGTAGCAGCTGCCTTCTTCGCTGGGGTCTTCCTCGTGGAGCTCCTACCCGTCTCAACTTCCTGACTCTCCTCCGCTTGCGCCACCCCCGTCATCTCGACATCTCCCGCAGCGTCCTTGCGTTGGCGTCTGGGTCCCCCTTTCTTCTTTACAGAAGTACTTGCATCCTTCACCTGCCCTTCCTCCTCAACACCATTGCGCGGGCCAGATGACGATTCGGCGGTAGCTTTCTTCGACGCACGACCTGGCCCTCTCTTCTTCTTCTGAGCCGGTGCACCCTGCGCCATTTCCTCCTCCGCCTCCTTCTCAGCCACAACAGCATTCTTTGTATGGCGTCCTCGTCCCCTCTTCTGTGGAACCGACCCACTCGTCCCATCCTGCCCATCCTCCTCCTCTTCTACTGTTGGCGCAACGGCTGTGACATTTTTCGCTGCCACTCGCTGACTGATTCGACGAGGTGTAGTCGATGCAGGCGATGCAGGCGATGAGGAAGACGCTTGAGTGTTCCTTCGTCTGACCGTCGCCTTCTGTGGATTTGACGCGACCGAAGATGCTTTCTCAGCCGGTGTAGCGCTCGGTGCAGACGTAGAGGTGGTAGCGGAGGGCGCGGTGGCGAGCGCATTCGATTTGCTCGCAAATGTCGCGTCCACAACCATCGGCACCTCCTCCTGAAGGACGCTGCCAGTCGAGTCAGGTGGACCGGTTTGGCTCTGGAACGGCGCATTGTCATTCGTTGTAGCAATGCCTGAAGTTGATGCAGATACTGCAGAAGCCGCAGCAGATATCTGCTTCTTGGTCATCCGTTTCGCCTTGGGGCGCGGTACCGGAGTAGCCTGAGCGGCTGGAAGAGGGTCAACATTCATGCCATCCTCCCCATCATCGACCTTTCTCTTCTTTGTCGCTCGCTTCGGTTTGGGTCGAGGGGGAACAGCCTCAGACACCACACCGTCCATCGCCACATCACCACCGCCAACCTCCGCATCCGGCGCTCTGGTGTTCGACTGCTGCGAGAGGTCGAGGACTGACATGTTGGACGATGATGCAGCTGCGGAAGCAGACATCGCGAGACCACTGTTCGCAGGAAGCGCAACCTGTGGCATAATATGCCATCCATGCGACGGCGTGATAAGATTCCGACTCTCGCTTGGCTGTTTCTCCTTGCCTTTGCCTTTAGATTTGGCCTTCTTCGCTTCACCTGGATCAGATTCGAACCATCCCGTTCCATCCACATCGGGAAGCGGTTTCGTTGGCTGAGGAGGCGTTTCGGTCCAATTCTTCAACTTCTTGAGCCGGTGGCGGCACTGTAAAACACGTTCAACAAGCTGGAAAGTAATGCGAAGGTCACCCACATCATTATCTGCACGTCCAGTGCCAATTGATTTGGTAATGATAGCCCACTTTGATCCTAGTTTGTCGTACGCGTTCAGAAGAGCTTGGTCCTCCTCTGGCGTCCAAGGTTCCGTGTTCTTGCTCCGCTCCAAATATCGATCGCGGCACTGGTCATTCGTTCGACCATACATAGACGCAGAAACTTCGACCCAGGAGCGACCCCATCCTGCAATGGCCGCCTCGAGTCGTGCATCCTCCTCTTCCGACCAAGGGCCTTTCTGAACAAGTCCCGACATGTGCCGGTGGTAGCGATTTTCGCACTGTGGTCCACTGACGTTTTCCGAAACGTAGCGTGCGACTGAGAATGCGTTGTCAGTCATATTGCAAGGGCAGGGGAAATATCTTCACCTATACTCCAATTTCCAGTACCGTAGATATCGATAGCAGCGAGCAGTCGCTGATTGTCCGCCTCGCTCCACTGGAAAGTCGACTTGCCCTGTACTTGAAGAGCTTTACGCATACAATCAAGTGGAAGACGATTGGTCTGAGAGGGTGTCAGTGACAGGGCAAGCAGAAATACAAACCACCATACCCCGAGCTTCCCTGCAATTTCCACCCAGTTATGGACGTCAGTTGTGCTTTCGGCGAGAATGCTCTTCAATCGGTCGATTTCTTGATTGTTCCATTCCTTGTGGTTGTGTTTGGACTGTCTCTCGTTCATCCATTTGTAACGACATTCTGCTGCAGTCCATTTATGGTTCTGCGAAGCGTCTGAAAGCTGAGGGACATAAGCGGATGTAGACTGGCGCGAGGATAATCAGCCCACTTTCTCTGCGACAATGTTCCAGTCAATACCCTGTGTGTTCGTGGCAATATCAATATTGGAGGCACCGCTGTAGAGAGACAATGAGCCCAGAGCACGCCGACGCGCAACAGGTCAATCTCACCGCTCCCGAATCTGTATAGCTCTGAGTCTCTCGTTCTGGCTCTTGATGGCCAGTTCCATGGTTTCCAACTCCTTCGGTTTGACTAACGCCATTGAGGAGAGGGTTTATACGAGCAATCGATTGAACTCACGAGCGCGTGGAGTAGTCAATTGCAAGTAGCGAGTCCTTTGACCAGATTCTTCAGCAAAAGGTGACTCCTACAAGCATATCAGAGCTGATTTGATATATAGACGGATATGCCCTCATCCTTACTGAGTGGGCCAGTTGTGTACCGGTCAGTACTCCGGCTGCTTTCTTGGTCCCGGACATGTTAATCGAAAGCTGTACATAGTCGCCCTCGTCATTGTCGCCGTGTCCTGCGGTACTCTGGGGCAGCGTTTAGTATATTTACAGGCGGTGAAAGAACGGCTTACCAGAAGTTTGTCGAGGTCATTCAGCTCTTTGGTGATTTTCTGTGCATAATCCGAGAGGGCGTCTTGGTAGGTCTTTGCGGCGTCAAGGGACAATGATAAGAGCTCTTCAGCCTTGAGGGATCTAGAAGAGGACATTATGCGTACATCGGAGAGTTTGTGAGGAGCGCGAGAAGCGGATGATGATGGTCGCTGGTCAAGAAGGATCGAGACACGGTCAGGCGTTCCGGCAAACGCGATCATACGCGTGCTCCTTTTTCCCAACACTCATCTGAAGGATCACAAGGTTGAGCAGTTTGTCTCGGCTCTTGTCAGAGGCCAATCTTCAAGCCACTGTCAGTGTAAGTCCACTCGAATTTGGCCTGTTTAAATTACGCCGAGACACCTCTTGCGTGATTTGTTGCCAGCGACAGTGGAGTGTATGCCACCCTCGCCCACTCCTCGTCCCGACGCCACAAGAAATAAACGATGTTACCTGAATTCCAGACACCCTTCCAAGTTCCAGGTCTCGAGATGCTCTAGAGTGATGCTCTGTGAATTTGATGCTCTGCACTTTACTTCGGCCCTGTAGGGTTCATGCATGAAATGAGGTAACTCTGGAAACGGATGCGACCCTTAGACCTACTCATTTCCGCTTCTCGCCACCCTCGAAATTCCTATATAACGACCAGATTGGGAATTCTTCGTCGTTATGGCTGAAGGTAACCACCCCAGGACAGTCTCTGCCTCCTCCACAAGGACTTACGAGACCTCAGTCGGCAAACACGATGGCCACTCGGAGGGACATCTCAACTGCGTAGCGATGTAGGTGTTCGAACCATACACACGTGTTGTGACTCGAGTGCACTGACAACTCTTACCAGGCGCCATGGCTGGTCGCGCTCATTTTCACTGGCCTCCGAGGAAGTAAACACATTATCATACGAGGCGCTGACACAAGCCCTCGAGTTCCACACCCTGAACCTCCGACCCATGATGCACCGTGTCTATGTCGAACATCCTCCAGCCTCCGGCAACTGGGCCAAGATACGACCATTCAAGAGCGACAGCTCACTCCAGAGTGTTCTTGTTCAGGCATTCTTCGCTCAACGTCTGCGCGATGGGATCCTCACCGTCATGGAAATTCGCGATGGAGCGGACAGACGAGAAGAGGGCGACCACCTCAGCCTCCGCAGCGTCGGCAACCATCTTGGCAGTCGAATCTTCCATCCCAAAGATAAAGGAGAGGAGAAGAAGTCCGGTGGCTGGTTGAGCAAGTTGTTCAAGCGCGCCAAGCCTGGCCCTAAAGCCAGGCTTGCGGGCGAAAGCCAAACCCAGCTTCGTGACATTAGTTATGAAGACATTGACGAGGATGGCGCAGATGAAGAGCAGGAAGGCGGCTCCCAGAAGCAGGTGCGATACTGATTCTGATGATGAAGAGGGCGACGCGTTGAACCTGGCTCGCTTCCCCAGCCCTCCACGACGTCTGGTGGTGGTGGATTCTTCTCCTATTTCTTCTCCCCTCCCCCAGCACCGCGCTCGCCCTCTCCGCAGCCTGAGGTCCGGCCAGAGGACGAAGCGGAGGCGATGCGGAAACGCGGATGGCTACCACCGGGGGTGAAACGTCAAGTTTCGCTCCGTCAGCGCCTCTCGACGAGAAAGCAGCGCAAGGAGAAAACCCAGAATCCTTTCCTTGGTGGAAATAAGGACGACAACCCCTTCACTGATCCGGAAGTTGCGGCCATGGTAGACGCCGAGGAAGAACACGAGACTAGAGATGTCGACGACTTCTTCGAGATGGAGCGACCTGACGCGGTAGATTCGGAAAGCGTCACTGGCAAGGTCTGTCTGAAATCTCTCAGAAAGGGTGTAGTTTCGTGTTGATCATCTATCAAGGATAAGGCATGGTCGCGTTTCACACCACGGAGGAAGGGCAGTAAGGGAAAGGGGAAGGGCAAAGTCGTAGAGAGGACGCCTTCAGAATCACCCTCACAACAGACTGCTTCAATCACCAGCGAAATCGACTAGACCTACCTCAAATCCTGTGGACATGATCTACAGGTCACGATCTTTATGTTTTATTTATGTATATCATGATTCGCCACCTTCATTGCTTCTGTGATTATTCAGGTCTTTTGAACATATATACCATGACTACCGAACAGCCGTAGCACCGGTTCGCGTATAGGCTGATGGCGGTGACTCTGAGGTTCTATCGTTCAATTCTCTCGGGCTCTTTGATATTGCAACTGGGCTCCAGTCAGTATTTGTTCTCTGCCTTGGGGGAATGAAGCCATATTGCACTAGCCTTGCCTGAGTCTTTAACAGCCACCACGCGATGATCGAACCGAGGCATAATATAAGACAACGGCTTTCCTTTCATCCAACTTCATCGCTTCCATCTTTGGAGAGATGTCCACGGCCAGCGAAATTAAAGACCGCACCCTCTACTTCTGCGACTGGCTCTCTCAATACCCTCTTGAAGAGCGCATCGCCCAGTGTCAGAAATGCTCCCACTACGAAGTGGCTTGTTGCCAACACGGCACACTCAGGAGCAGCGGCAGGTCCTGCCATCACCGTCGCCTCGTCTTCTCCGATGGTGCATGCTCCAGCAATGGCCAAGTTGGCGCTACAGCAGGGATCGGCGTGGTCATGGGCAGCGATGCGGACTCACGCTGGAGCATACCTGTCACGGAGGAAGTCGATGGGAACGCCCCGCGCACCAGTCAGCGCGCCGAACTGCTGGGTGCTATTGAAGCGGTGAATATCTTTATTTCAGTCAAGGAAGAAGCGCACGCGGCAGATCCAGGGAGGGCCAACGGATCCGAAGCTGTCCTTGCTACCGATTCTGCCTATGTGGTCGATGGAATGACCAAGTGGTTTCATGCTTGGAAGGTAGGCATCCTGCTCAATTAGACGAAGTGTTCGCTAAATTCTGGTAACTTTCCTCGACAGAGAAACGGATGGCGCACAGTGCAGGGGAAAAGACCGTCCAACCTGGATCTCTTCAAGAAGTTGGACAACATCATCAAAGAGCTTGAATCTGGAGGCACTACGTTCGGCTTTTGGAAGATTCCTCGCGAGTTGAATCGTGAAGCTGACGCCATGGCTAAAGCGGCTGCGCGTCGTCAGGTTTCATCACTGCTTGGTACGCCCAATGCGTTCAAGGCTTGTCAGCCAACTGACTCCATCCCTGCTCAGAATCAACATGAAGTTCATGCACTGTATATTAGTGTACTATCATTCTGGACTGTACATGTACTTCAACTTATGCTCTTCACAATCATATCGATACTGGGAACCTCGAACGTACAATGTGTTCACACGCGTGTCAAATAGTGGACTTCTTTGATGAGGACACCAGAATGAAAGATCGTCGTCATATGACCGTTCCCAATCTCGTCGATCATTCGAATTTCTTACTCTCAACCGTCATGGCGGGACCACATCCAGCCGACAAACTCGATGACCTCGTCGATAAACTCGCGGAATTCGACTCGGTTCCGCTGTTTATGAAAAGCCTGCCGACCGAAGAGACGGAAGATGTAGCATTAGCTGCGCTGCAGAGCTTGGCTTACGAAGGAACGCCGGATGGTGGGTGAGAGTCGCGACTGTTCGCAGCGGAACATCGGTTGATCTGGAGAGTAGAGGTTGCGGATAACTTCAAGGATCAAGGGAATGAATACTTCAAAGGGAAACGATTTCGGGAGGCTCTAGGATTCTACACCCAAGGTATTGACACCAAGCCGACGGACGCCACCCTTTTGGAGGCTCTACTGTGTAATCGGGCGGCGTGCAATCTCGAACTACGTGAGCTTTACCTGAATGATGCTCGTACCGTCCTCTCATAACGACAGAGAACTATGGATCTGTTCTTAGGGATTGCTCAAGAGTGCTCGCTGCCAATCCGAAATCATTAAAAGCTTACTATCGGTCGGCCATGGCTCTTCTGAAGCTCAGCCGGTTGGATGAAGCATTAGACTGCTGTCAAAGATGCCTGGAGCACGATCACGATAACAAAAGCGTACGCGATGTACGTGACAAAGCGACAAAACTCAAGCTCGAACAAGAGAAGAAAGAGAAGGAGCGCCAAGAGCGGATACGAAAACAAGAGCATGAACGAAGGAGGCTGAACACTGCTTGCGCTGTGAGTCTGACAGGTCATGGTGAAGCTCCCATAATAATCATCTCATCCCAAGGAACGCAATGTCCTCGTGATACCCAATCCTGAAGGATCTCAAAATCCGTATGCGCCGCACTGGGACTCTGATGATCCGACAGGACAGACCATGGTGTTCCCCGTGTTCTTTCTCTACCCTCAATACGCGACGTCAGATGTCATCGCGGAGTTTGTTGAAGATACGTCGTTTGCGGCTCATCTGGAGACCATGTTCCCGCCTCAGGCTCCTGCGCCGGAGTGGGACAAGAAAGGCGAATACGCAGACGGGAAGATGGTCGTGTATGCGATGACAAGGCGGAAGCGGCTGCTGAAGGTTGGGAAGAAGATGACGCTGCGGGATGTTTGTAACGCGGCGAAGGGCAAGCCCGGGGAAGCGAAGGACGGGCTGGATCTGAAGGACGGGTGTTTGACGTTTGTGGTTGTGCCGAAGGGAGATGTGGAGAAGAAGTGGGTGGATGATTTCAAAAAGATAAGAGACCAATGAAACCTAATGAAACTCGGAACATATCCTACGAGGGGGCTCTTATCGCGTAGCCGCGCCACTTAGTAGGGACGAGATACCTGTAATATGTACGGGCGGTGATCGCCCAAAGTGGATCAGGCCGTAGGCTGGATACGAAATATTTCTGCGTTCTGGTATACAACGGAAATTTCTACGCGCATGAAAAAGCACACCAGACCTATGAAGCAAGGACGAGAACAGTATGAAGGTGTGGACCAAAATCTGAGATGTCCGGCGCACAAACCCTAACCCTAACCCACAATTGATGGCCGATTTGCTGTCTCTGCCTGTCTTCGTGCTCCCAGCGTCCGCCCGCCTTCATTCCGTCAAAACTTGCTCGGTGAGCCCCTCTCGCTGCCAGCGCCTTCTGCAGACCGTGCCGCTCGCTGGACCCGCTGGATGGACAGGGAGACGCGCGGGAGGCGCTGGATGGCGCAGATGAAGTCCGGATGTACTGACTCAAATTTCAAGGACCTTCAAGATGTCCGTGTCCCACAAAATCCTGCGCACCGCCAACGCGCCCTCCTCGGCTCCCGACTCCACCGAAACCAGCGTCGCACAGGCCCTGATTGACCTCGAGAACAACGTCCCCGAGCTCAAGGCTGAACTGCGACCTCTCCAGATCTCGGCCGCCCGCGAAGTTGACGTCAGGGGAGGCAAGAAGGCCATCGTTGTCTTCGTCCCCGTGCCCCAGTTGAAGGCATTCCGCAAGGTGCAGCAGAGGTGCGTTGCAGAATACTGGCTTACATTGATGTATGTATTGACTATCGGGAAAGGCTCACGCGGGAACTCGAGAAGAAGTTTTCCGATACCCATGTTGTCTTTGTCGCGCAGCGCCGGATGTTGCGCAAGCCCACCCGTACCTCGCGTGTGCAGCAGAAGCGCCCCCGCAGCCGGACTCTGACCAACGTCCACGAGAAGATTCTCGAGGACCTGGTGTTCCCCACGGACATTGTTGGCAAGCGGACCCGTGTCGCCGTTGACGGCTCAAAACTCCTCAAGGTGTAAGTAGTGCCAGCGCAGATCCGGCGTGCACTCGTGACTGACACTTTGCGGCCCCCAGGTTCCTCGATGCCAAGGACTCCAACGCGCTCGAGTACAAGCTTGACTCATTCTCGTCCGTGTACCGCCGTCTGACGGGCAAGGATGTTGTATTTGAGTTCCCGGTGGTTCAGGCGCAGGAGTAGGGGCTGTGCTACGACTATATGGTGCAATATGACATGCTTTATCACCTATGAATACATTGCCCGACATGTACAAAAAAGCGTCCCTGCTGTCAGAGAGTGAACCCAGTCAAGAGGCGGGCCTGTGTAGCTGTCAGTGTTTCGCCGAGACGCCGTTACGGATCTGGAATCGTTGCGATCAAGTAGCACGTGCGCTGGGTTGCTCAGGGCTATTTCATTTCTCTCCAGCTACGTTCGTCTCCGTCCTTCCTTTATCCCTGCCCTTGCGGCCGCTGGGCGCATCTATCCCTGCCTTCTCGTCGCCGCTCCCGCATGCGCGCCCCCGCCATTCACGACGTCGACGACAAGCCTGTGGCCACAATGGAACAGTACGCTAGCATGGATCCGTACTCGAGATCCAGGTATGAGCAAGGGATAGATAGCAAGATTGTCATCATGGGCAACTCTGGTCTGTCCGCCGCCCACAACGCGTATCGCGTCGCTGACAGCCCACCAGGTGTCGGGAAAACCAGTTTACTCCAGCGATATACCCAAAACAAGTTTGATCCCAAGAACACGACATCGACGAGCGGCGCCTTTTTTGTGACGAAAAAGGTCCATGTCCACGGTCTCAAGGTGCGCCTGCAGCTGTGGGACACGGCCGGCCAGGAGCGCTTCCGCAGCATGGTGCGTTGCCACGCTCGACGCGGTCATTGGATACTGATTAGCTAGTAGGCACCCATGTATTATCGGGGTACGCTTCGCTCTACCTATCTCTCACTTGCCCTGTCTTACTGTAGACAGGTGCAAATGCGGCGCTTCTCCTATACGACATAACCAACGCCTCGACATTCAGCGACATCCGAGGCTGGCTCGAAGGTAGGCGTCTTTATCTCGCATTCAACCCTTTTCGCCTGATGATCAGCTAGAACTGAAGAAGAACTGCTCGCCGGAGTTGATTATCTATATTGTGGGCTCCAAGGCGGACTTATACCGCCACCGTCAGGTCTCGTCGGACTTTGCGCGTCTCTCGCTGCACAATTGGTTCCCACCGCCACGGCCCCCGCCTCCGCCGCCCCCGCCACCACCACCGTCATCTACGCTATCGTACATCCGCCCGCGCTTCACGTCATTTCCTGGCCTGCGCTCTTCGTCTCCCACTTCTAGCAATCAAACCCCGCCAGATACCCCAGCCTATCTCGACCTTCCTTCTAGTCACTCTTCCGCTCTGAGCCGCAGTAAAACTACAGCTGCTGTTCCTACGACGCGGCCCAGGGCAAACACCCTAACCAGGGCTAACACTACCGCTACCGCTAGTAGCAAGCCTCAACAGTCCCGATTTGGCTCCCACTTCGGCTTTGCCGCCGGTGGCTGGAATGATCCAGGCGAGTCGAGCAGCAATAGCATCGAAGAGGACGACGAACAGGACGCGGATAATGACGAGCAGGAGTGGGGGCTCAGTAAGGGCATGGAACTCTTCGAGGTTTCTGCCAAGGACGATCTAGGTTAACAATCTCCGCACTGCGTGATCGTTCCATGCTGACACCCGACTCGTTAGGCATCCAAAGTCTCTTTGACCATCTGATATCAGCGATTATTCGCAAGAAGGACCAGATTGATCAGGAAAACCAGGCCAAGAAGCGCGATAGCGTTTTCTTGTCGGCTGTAACGACACCGACATGGTCGGCCCAGGCTGAGGAGGAAGAGGCACGCGAAAAGGCAGAAAAGGCCAAGGCGTCCGGGAGTTGGAGCTGCTGCTAAGATTCATGGCGCCGGCCGTCCGACCGTATAACCATTTCCACTCTTTCCCCTCGTTCCGCTCTATCCCACTCGTGATGACTCTACGCACGTCGCATTTTCTCTCACAGCAATCTGCATGCTCACCGACTCTTGTGCATCATTTCGTTTCTTTTTTATCTCATCGTGTAACACATATCCTAGCACCACATTCTGTACATATCATGCAGTTTTCTGTCTTATTTCCCCCCACTTCCTAGGTATTCCTACCTGCTATGTTATTATCCTCCCCAGTCCCCCTCTCTTACTTATTCTACATTATCTCTACATAGCTAAGTACTTATGACTTATGTTCATAGCTACGGAAATCTAGGAATACAGCATAAAAACACGCGCCGACTGAATCATGACACTTCTGATCATTGTTCACTTATCTCACACATCAAGGCAGGTTGACAGCGAACCACCACGATGTCTCTGGAACCGCCCAAGCCTGATGCCGATGGCGCAGGCGTCTGCAACGAGCTGCACTGTTTCCATGCGTTCGACGCTCTCTACTGTGCCCTGACGCCCGGCGCCAAACCCGTCCCACCCGCGTTCTCTGATGACCAGTAGTGCGAAGCCCTTTCCCTTTACTTGTCAATGAATGTACGCCTTTTCTAACTAGAGCGCTACCGCCCGTTCCCCCGTAGCCCTCTGTTCGTGACGTGGACCACGCACCGGCCTGGCCGCCAGCCGCGCCTCAGAGGCTGCATCGGCAACTTCGAGCCCATGCCCCTGCACGACGGCCTCGCCGAGTACGCCCTCGTCAGCGCCTTCAGAGACCACCGCTTCCGGAAGATCGAGAAATCGGAGCTGCCCACGCTCGAATGCGGGTGCGTCAGCTCTCATGGAAAGCGTTTCACTTGTTACTTGGACTCAACCGGTGCAGGATCTCGCTGCTGACGGACTTTGAGGACGCGGCGTCCTATCTGGACTGGACGATTGGGGTTCACGGGATCAATATATCCTTCCCTCATCCGTCCAAGCTCAATGCGTCGTCGGCTTCCGGCACGCCCTCGCCCATGTCCTCATCGGGGTACCTCCCGCGGTTCACCTCCAGGCAGACGTTTCACGCTTGCTATCTTCCCGATGTCATACCTGAGCAAGGCTGGGACAAGATCGAGGCGGTGGACAGCGCGATTCAGAAGGCAGGGTGGAACGGACGCATCACCGAGGACTTGAGACGGAGCGTCAGCCTCAGACGATTCCAGAGTAGCTTGTATACAGTCGGCTGGCAGGACTATGTCCAGTGGCGGGAGAAGAACGGGGAAGCGGTCGTTCTTTAGACTTTTAAGCTGGTTCATCAGGAAATTTGATAATAATGTAGATTATACCATACTGTTCACAACAGCCAAATGTACTACTCCCCCCATCCGAGATGGCCCCAATCCTTTTCCACTTTCTTGCCGCCGGCCTTGAGCATCGCGTGCAAGAACAACTTCGCTTCGTAGTCATGCCAAAGGGCCCGGTGTAGCATCTGTAGTCGATGGGTCCCAGCACCCCATGGCCCGTCGAACCGATCGCAAAGCTGAGCCCACACCCTTCGTATGATTTTCAGGTCCTTCGCATCCGTTGCCCTGGCATATGCGAGCATGATCCAGTAGTACGTGTTCTTGCAAGGCACCATGCCTCCAGAGGTAGCCAGGAACGTCTGCAACAGCTGCTCCAAATTCTGCAGCGACCACCCCGGCGGTCGCCCCAAATGCTGGTGAAGCGACTGCTCGTTGTCCGGCCGGACGTGTCGTGAAAATCCAAGGAACATGGCGCGGTATAGGGTCAATGTCGTCGTGTAGCGTGCAGGCCGGTAGACACCATCATCGCACATCACCATCTCGGCGCCATACTCTATGTTCTCCGTCGTCAGCATATCCGTAAAAGCCGACACAGCATTCTGAAAATCCCCGTGGTAGGCCATGCATTGCACCATAATCGTGAAGGTCACTTCGTCGGGGCGCATGCCGAGAGGGATGGGGATGCCGTGGTACTCCTGCAGCTCGACGGTCAAGCTGTGGAGCTCGTGTTCAGTAAGGTCCGGGACTATAGACTGCCGCAGGACGCGATAGATGTTGTGCACCACATCAAATCGCTTGAGGCGAGCGTAAGCCCACAAACAGGTATTGACGCCGTCCAGTCCGAGCTCGAGGTTGTCGCGCCGCATCCTATCGAGGACCTGGCGGATGCCCGTCAGAGACTTAGTGGCCGCGTAGAAGGCGAGGAGGCAGAGCTGGGTGACGCGGTCCGGTGAGATCCCGGAGGAGGAGAGGAGTCGGCTGGCCTGCTGGAGCGCAGGCCCGTCCAAGGTTTTGGTGGCGTGAAAGAGGAGGGTATTGTACGTGATGATGTCGGGCTCTACGAAATGCTCCTTCCCAGGAAGTAACGGGTACTCGATCGGCGAGAACGTGTGCCCCGGTGGTTTCCCCGTGACCATGTCGGCATAAATATCTACAGCGAGCTTGAAGTCGTGCGGGGTGGGCTTGCGGATGTTCCGGCCCGCCAGGCTTATGAGGCTGTTCCACTCAAAGAGCTGGAGACCGCCGCCGGTGCGCTGGATGTGGTACATGACCGAGAGCAGGCGGAGGAAGGCCGTGCGGTTCGTGGGTTTGCTGCGCGACAGCAGACGGCAGAGGCGGTGGAGGTATTGATAGGGAATGCGGGGCCCGTCTGTGTCTGCGTCCGGCGGGGGCGGGATGCTCTGAAGGTAGGAATACGCCGCCCAGCCTGTGGCCGCGTCCTGTGCGGTGCCAAGGATGTGCAGATTGCGGCGGAATTTGACCGCGAGCGTTTCCCCGTCGCGCTCCCATCGACCGCGGGGCTCGTCGATGACAGTGCTGCCGCCAAGGTCCGGAGTCGAATCGCCAAATCTGGGGATATCTTCGACTGCGCGCAGCTCGAGTGGATGTCGGCGGCGGGTCGGGTACGGCGTGTCTATAAGGACGACCTTGTGCAGATTTGGGGGCGGCGGACTGCAGCGGTGGGTGGGCTCGGGTATGGGTCGGGGTCCCTTCGCGCCGTCTTTTCGTCCGGATGCGTCCCGCGCGCTCTGGGAGGCGGAATGTGCTCGAGGCTGCCGCGCAGAGAAACGGCTCGTAGAGAAACGACAGCATATTCGCTGTGTAAGGCAGACTGTCAACGTCGGTGAAGAGCCCAGCGACAACGCTCTCAGCATAAATATTGTCGCCGAGAAATGCAGTCATCCTGTTCGTTGTCAGCGTCGAGAATAGAGCCAATGAATGGCAGTCTTACCGAGACCTGCAATCCGAGGACAACGACCGCCAGCTTCCTACTCGTCGAGACTACGCGGTTTACGATTGGTGCGAATGCAGTGCAGGGTCAACGCGTCTCTGCACGATATTTTTTTGTTTGTTCCCCAGGTGCCAGCCAAATGCTTCGGCCAATGAGCAATCGAGGATTCCCAGCCAGTCTGAACGATTGAACTTTGACGTGGATGAGATGTGCAGGCAACGTCGGTATACACGAAGGGCACTGATGCCACGAGACAAGGCCTGAACTGAAGGTTCTGCACTCTCGACGACACTTTCGTATAATTTCTCAAAGCGATCCACCTCGAAAAAAATCCCAGATATTCACACACTCCCACTATATGCTCAAGGATGTTATTACACGGGCGATGGCATGAACATAGCATAGTGGTAGGTGCAACAGCATATCCAGGTAAATAAAAAAACAATCATGCACGGGCCTTGAGTGTTCCAAGGAACGCGGCCTTTTCTTCGAAGGTTTGGAAAGAGCCGTGCTGGAGGGACGTGTCAGAGCGACGCGACGAGGAACAGACAATAATGGACGTACACCAAACTTGGACGAAGTGTCGATGAACTTGAGCTGCACCTTCTCCAAGTCCCGGCGAGAGGTGTGCACCATCAGCGACTTGCGGAGAGTGATGACACGCTTCTTGGTTCCCGGGATTGAGCCCTTGAGCATCAGGAAGTCGTTCTTCACGACACCGTAATGAGGGAAGCCACCCATGGGAGTGATGGTCTTCTTGGTGATATCCGACTCTGTTGAGGCGTTGTCGTCAGAAGTGCCAGCACCGATGCGGTAGATCTTCTTGTTGATCTCAGTACGGTGGTGGTAACCGTCTAGAAGAAATGGTGAATTTCCGAGAGCGTATTGAGCTAGGAGAGACACCTACTTTGACCAGCACGGGCAACGGAGAACATGACCTTGGAAGGATGCCATGCACCGATACAAGCGACCTTGCGGAGACCCTTGTGCGTCTTCCTGGGCAGCTTCTTGGTTCCCCAACGGTGAGTGACACCCTCGAATCCGTGACCCTTGGTGACGGCAATAACGTCGATACACTCGTCCTGCTCGAACACGGAGGAGACCTCGATGGGCTTCTCGAAGAGTCCGTGCGCAAACTCGACCTTGTCAGCGATGGAGCCACCGTTGACCTGGATCTCCATGAGGTGGGCCTTCTTCTGGGAGAGACCGGTCTTGCGGATCTGGGTGTGGGCGAGGACGCGGACGACGGTGCAGTATTTGCGGATACGCTCGAGCTCGCGGGCGACGGACTTGCCGTTGTTGTCGGCGTGCTTCTTGGCGTAGCGGGTGAAGGCCTTCTTCTTTGAGCGGTACCAGTTCTTGTAGAACCGACGCTTGACCTCGTCGGAAAGATGGGATGCCCAGACGGTAGTGAGCGAGCGCATGCCGCGGGGGGTCTCGACGTAGCCGACGACACCGACGGCGATCATGGGGGGCGTCTCGATGATGGTGACGGCCTCGACGACTTCACGCTTGTGCATCTCTGTGCGCCAAAAATGAGCGCGTTTTCAGGGGTGGATGGGACAACGGTACGCACTGGAACCAGGACGGTCAAGATCACGGACAACATGGGTCATACCAGCCTTGTAGCCCATCACAGCAGTCAAGTGGACGGGCTTCTTGGGGTCGTCCTAGCACAGATTGCGATGAGATTTTCGAGTCCTTCCAGCAGGTTTTTTTGGGCGACGCACCTTGGGGAAAGACTTGACCTTTCCGCGGTGGCGGGCAGCCCGCTTTCTGGGTAGGAATCCAAGGGAGCCATGACGGGGGGCTTCGTACTATGTGGGATGGACGATTCAGACGATACGGAAAATTTCTGCAGCAATTGCACCGACCTTACGGTGACTGTGAAGGAAACGTCAGTACGCCTTCGGATCGCTCGAGAGACGGGCAGCACTCACCTCATGATGCTTGAGGAGGACGGGAATGGCGGCTTGAACAGTGACCCAAAATTTGGCGCCGACGAGCGTGCTCACGTGATTAACCTTGTTACCTCAACTGTACAGTTTCAAATCATCGGGCCGAGTGTCGGACCTTGTATTCCACTCGGGAGGCTCAATGCTGTGAGCCTCACTTCGTAGTTGATGCGAATCCCATTGATTTAATTCATACCGTCTCAAAAGCCCAGCCGAGTTGTACCACAGTGGAACACTACATACTACTGTACCAAAGACTACGAAGTTGTTTCTGTTCATGTTGCTCGTCAGTTAAGGTTAGGGTAAGCACGGCTTCTTACCGGTTAAGCTTTCTGCTGCGCGTCCTCAACGATATGAGTAGCAATCTATAGCCATCGCAGCGGCAACATAGACGCGCGGATTGTGGCGCTTTGGTCTTTGGCCGCCTTCGTCACGCACGGCCATTGACTTCACTTTTGTTGCCGACGCGCAACGACCGCGCCGACACTTCGTCGGACCCTTGGCGCCTGGCCCAGTGACTGCAAGGCTGCGGAGCGCGTGGCGCGTGGCGCAACAGGGCCACCATAGATTAGATGTACCTGGGTCTCGGATGATTTATCCGGCTCATGTCACTGTCGTCAGTGAGGCTGTCCATTTCCCACCACTTGGCATGCCATCTTGCCTCCCATACCCATGATATCTTCACCCGAAGAGACATGCCTAGTTGACCTTATCCTCCCTAGAGAGGGACCGGACTCGGAGGACACACTCTCAGCAAACGCGGCAGTCGATGCCTTCGAAGCAGCCGGCTTGCCTCCTGATATACTCGCTGAGATCTGGGACTTGGTCGACGAAGGACAGAAAGGATACCTGCTGCGCGAAGAGCTGGCTAAAGCGATCCGGCTGATAGGCTGGGCGCAGCGCGGGTTTCGCGTTGAAGAACAACTGATCGAGCACCGTATGTACAATTAGCTCATTCACGCTTGATTGTTGTGTACTTACGCGAAGCAGAGGGACCTTTGGCAAAGTTCAACGACTCAGAATCATGGGAAGACGCGGGTGCTGCGTTCCTGCTGTTACCACCGATCACCTTGGTGAATAAAGCAAAGTACCAAACCATCTTTGACCGAGCTGGGCCTGAGCAAGACACACTATGCGGTAGGTTCCCGTAGGGCCTATCTGGTGTATTATACACTTATCATCTTGCCTCATAGGTTCCAAAGCATGGACTCTCATGATGATGTCAAAACTCCCGCTCAAAACCCTTTCACCGATATGGTACGCCGACAAGAGTACTGATGGGCATTTCCCTTTTCTAAGTCGACATCTATAGGGATCTAGTCGACACACGAAAATGTGGCCGGCTGCATTTCATAGACTTCTGCATCGCGATGTATCTCATACACGGTACGCTAGAAGGTCATTTCACCACTCTACCACCGTCAATACCCCAATATCTATACGAACAAGCTGCGGACTCGGCCCCGGATGCCGTTCAAACAAGTGATACCCCAGAGGCTATTCTCGCTAACGCGTTCACCACTGACTTCTACTTCATCCGTGCGAGCACGAGCTTGGACTCCTGGACTCTACCACCTATCGTCAAGAAACATGCCGACACGTACTTCGGCATACTCGACGCAGATGATAGAGGTTATGTGGGTGGAGAGCAGGCCGTACCTTTCATGCTCCAGTCTTCTCTACCGTCTGAGGAGCTTGAACGCATCTGGTGAGCTGACACTCTGAGTTGTGTATTTCAGTCAATGAACAGAATCAAAGGGATCTCATTGATTCGACGTCCAAGGGACAGCTTGACCCAGATGACTTTGCACTTGCGCTCTTTCTGATCTACAAGTCTCTGGCCGGCATCAGTATACCGACAACACTGCCCGCAAATTCGCGAATATCTGTTATCTCTCGCAGTGACTCGCCAGCGTCAGATGTCTTCAGTAAGCTTCGCGCCGTTCTCTGCATGTGCGGATTAGACTGACGCGATGTAGAACCTATTCTGAACCGACGTCCCTCCCAACTCCCATCACCAAAGGAACGACAACACACTGAACTGACCCAGCAACTCGAAGAGCAGCGCAGTGGATTGTCCCAGGACCTCGACGTTCTCCGGTCTCAGCTGGAATCGACGAATCAACTTCGCCTCAAGGAGAAGAGCGCGCTGCAGAGTCAAATATTTGAACTCCAGAAATCTCAGCACGAGCTGATGACGGAGAATAGCGAACTACGGCTATCCATCCGGAACGCCAGTCACAGCATGCGCCGCTCCCTGTCTCTTCATGCGGACAAGTCCAATTCTCTCGCCGTGGAGAATGCGAACCTTCGCAAACACTTGCGGCAAATAGAGGACACTCACCTGAAGTCGAGTAGTTCAAGGGAAAGGTCGTTGCTGGAGGCATCGCAGGAGAACCAGCTCCTCCAGGCCAAGGTCGAGAGCCTGGTGACGCACCTGGAGGCGCGAAACACGGACTACGACGTGCAGAAGCTGGTCATCGATGAGATGACCGACGAGCTCCAGCGTCTTCGCGCTCAAGTGCAGGAGTACCGCGATAATGCGAACTTGGTGCCGTCGTCGAATGGGGACGAGGAGCTGCAGCGGCAGATCAACGAGGACATCGCGAAGGATAATCGGAATCTGCGAAGTCAGGTCGAGCAGTTGGCGGAGTCTTTGAGTCAGTTACAAGCTACTCATGCGGGGATGGTCCCGAAGGAACAGCTTACTGAGGCGACGAGGAGAAATAGTCGGCTGAATAGGAGGGTACAGACTCTTGAGGAGCAGAGCGAAACTTTGAGGAGGCAGATGGAGGAGTTGAGGGCGGAGAATGGGCGGCTGAGGGAAAGTGGGACTTCGTCAGTTGCTGAAGATGTGCCGCCTCCGGCTTATGCAGTTGTTGCATGAGGCCTTCTCTGGACCTTGTATGTATAATCGCTTTCATGTATGTATTGTTATCTGTGTACAATGTTTGTAACTGTTCAGTTTTCTATTCATACAACTTGAAGTCTTTTACTTAGGCAACCGTAATTGGGAAACCCATCGCTTGTTTACCGAGTATGCTGGTAATGTGCTCGAGCTTCCCTGTTCCGATGAAGTCCTTTTCGTCCTTTGTCGTGGCAGGGAAATCGGGAGGATGAACTCCTTGCAGGAAACTCTCCTTCTGCACGTCGATGTAAGCCTTGTTCATCGGCGTCAATGGCACGGCAGGTATGTACATAACTGGAACCAAAATCTCAGCCTCAACGCGTAAATGAAAAGGTAGATTGCCTACCTGCCGAATCGCCGGATCCCGTATGATAACGCTCGACAGAGTGCACCACATCACAGTGCCAGAAGACGGTGTCCCCAGGATTCACTTTGGGTACGGGGGTCATGGTGTCGTCAAGCCGCATATGAGGGTGCATTTCTGGCGTGGGACGAGGGCCGTGCCATCCTCCGGTGGTGGAAACAATGCCGGGGAACTCAGCGTATGATATATCTGAGGATGTCCCCATCAGGCGCGTGGACGATAAAGAGTCAGCGTAATGGTGTATATACCGTAAGTCCAGTTTTTGGGGTCGAAGACTTCTGGCGCGTCAGAGGGAACCAGAGGTCGGAAGAAGGGACGTAGGATCAGGTAGGCGTTGGACAACAGGACGTCTGGGAAGACCTTGAGAGTCCCTTCCGTGGGTGCTGTTTCGCTGCAATTGACGTGTAAAATGATAAGATGTGAAGAATATGAATACGTTGATACCTCATTGCCAGCCAGCCCTGGAAGGACCGGAAAATCGAAGACTGTGATGAAAGACACGCGTTAGATACGTACGGACGTAACATAAGGACCACCTTACTTGGTTAGGCCGGCGATACAGCGAATGCCTCGCACTGATGCGACCTCCGAGCATATATGGGTCATGCTGACGCCAGTTACCGCTTAGGATGTCGTCGAAGCAGGACCGGAGCGTGGGGTCCTCCCAGCGCTCAATCGTACCACCTGAACAAAAACTCAGTTTTCGTCGGTGGAGCTGTATCTAAGGATGATCACTCACCGTCGACGTGGGGAGGGTGAAAATTCCAATCACCTCCGGGGTGTCTGATACGGAAGCGGTCTGCGTAACTTAGAGGAGTTGATAAGTCAACGCCGGTAAGGTCTTGTCCTGGCTTGGCGTGGAAGAGGTTGTTCAGCCATGTGGAGACTGCAAGCATATTGGGATGAGAGCGAGCTTCCACTTGCGGCTTGGTCCAACTTCAGGACATCAGTCAACATCTACCGCGGTCAATCGAGGATAGTTGCTCACTATAGCTGGAAGAACTGCTTATTATCAACAGGGATTCCTGCAAGATGTCAGAAGCCGAACTCGTAATATCCTCAGAGGCGACACCTTACCGTCAACATCAGGATTAGCTTTCGCGTAGTCCTCAAGCTCCTTCTTCCAGGCTATCGCCTGCTCATCGTCCACGACATCTTTGACGACGACGCTACCTTTACGTCTGATCTCGTCCAGACGTTCACGAGGCAGGGAGTCGAGCTCAGAAAAGTTGACCTGGGGAATATACTGGACAACGCGATCAAAACTACGTAGATGAAAAGATCGATAAGACAACTTACAGCGGTACCAGCGTCCTTGATAGCTTCAACAGTCTTTCCAAGTTCTGTCAGAATCTCAGCCCAGGACTTGGTGACACGCTCTTGGAAGTCGGGATACGAGTCCGCGATCTCTTGCTTGATCTCGCGGAAATGGTCAGGTACTGCGGTAGCCGACATGATGAGAGACAGGCAGGGGAGATTGGGGTCTCCGGTTGGTTAAGTACCTTGTCAAAGAACCCGTGACGGTGGTTATTCTACGGTTATTACGGAGTGCTTGGGTACCTCGGACCGTAATAATTTGCGATTCCTGCCCAATCACAAGAAGCAGTGAAGTCATTTAGGAGGCCAGAGTCCAAGATGACGGTCATGAGATAGTAGTTTATCTTCGCCCTAGCCCTGACCGGATGGTGATAGCATATTGAAACAAGAGGTAGTTCAGCTTGCTTTCAAGTGCGATAGACTTCGATGAGGAGCATACGATGTTAGTGCGTGGACCTGGGCTGAAGGAGTCAGAGCTTCAATCATCAATGCAATTGGAGGAAGCAGACGGCAAGTGACCGGACCGGTGCGCCGACCTTACCAAAAACGCGTAGGGTCACATCACTGTGTCATACCGCGACGGCCTCACACAATCAACAAAGTCTCTCCTGCGTCCCGCCGCTATCCTCTATTTCCCGCGCGATGCCCCTCGACCCAAGCGAGCTTGCCATGTCTGACTCGGAGCCGGCGACCACCATCCAGCCACCCAAACGCCGCAGGACGTATGGGAAGGCCAAGCCCGTTGAGGCCACCGACGACGACGACGCCACAGAGCGAGCCCACGACGCGTTGTCGGGCCTGGCACCGGTCTACAGCACACATTCGAAGCAACGGGACATTTTACCACCCTCCGACCCCCTTGAATCCGACGTCGACGACGCCAGCAACGCGGAGCCGACCGAGTATCGTTTTGCGTGGCAGGACGCCTTGGCAAACTTCGACAAGGACGATGATGATGAAACGGAGGGAGAGAAGCCAGCCCAAGACAGATTATCTACGCCCGACGCACCGCCGTCTTCATATACCCCTGCAAGAAAAGGCCCACGGAAATCGCCATCTCCCGCCCGTTCCTACACGAAACCTACATCGCCCAGTCCATCCCGATCTCCTCTAAGAGAGATTGTCGACGAGGATGAGGAGGGTGCTGGCGATGACAAGCTCGGTCCCTCTACATCCTCGACCGTGCGCAGCACGCCTCAGAAACTTCACGAGACTCCGCCTACATCGGACGGAGAGGCGCCCCCGACGCGTCTCAAGGCCCCAAAGCGCTCACGCCGTGTCGAATCACCATCTCCCCAAGCAATGGCGGAGTCCCTCAAGCCGTTGAAGGAATCTCGCAAGAAGGGGAAGAGCAAAGAGAAAGTAAGTCGGCGAACGATCGCGCAAAGTCCTCAAGTGAACATCCTTGTAGGCACCCACGAAAAAGTCAATCCGCGAGTCACAGAAGGAGTCTGTTCGTCTTGCCAGCAAGCAGCAGGTATCTGTACCTAAGGCGAAGACCGCCGAGCTCTCAATACAAAGTTTCCTCAAGAAGTTCACGACGTAAGCTGGCTACCTTGCTTCCTAACAGTCATGTAATACTTTCACAGTACTCCTCAAGAGGACTCCGACCCAATTCAACCATGCTCATCGCCCCTCATAACGCAACCCCCCTCCTTTCATCCTACAGGTCTCCTTCACAAGGAGACTACCCACTCTACCATTGACGAGCAACGCTCAGATGATGACGACGACGACCTTCCCGAAGTTTCGCAGCTGCTCGAACCCAAAGCGAAGACGAAGGAACAGACATACCTGGAAAACAAGCAGAAGGCTTTGGAGCTGAAGCGAAAGGCTCTCAAAGACAAGGCTCTACAGCAACAGCAACAGTCATCGTATCATTCCGACGACGACGGTCTGGAGGTAGTTTCGGATGAGGAGGGCCCTAGTGCAACTCCTCAGCACGTCGACCTCCGGGACGTCAAGTCGAAGAAGGCCTTGGACCAGAGCCTGGAACAGCGGATCCGCAAGCAAGCCGAAGAGGCTAGAAGGGAGAAGCAGGAACGCTGGGAAAGTGTAGGCGGCCAAGTCAAAGAGATCAAGCTCGCCGAAAACCCTGCTGCCTCGGTTGAGAAGTGGGCGAACGCTGGACTGAAGAATCACCAAGGCGATGATCAGTACGTGGATTACGACGATGCGGAGGACATGGACGACGAGGATTACTCGCCTCATCGGTTTGAGGAAGAGGAGATGGGTGATGTTGAGCTTTCTGGCGAGGAGGACGAGGATCCAGACCAAGACCGTACGATGGTTGAAGAGGATGACGCGTCCGGGGAAGACGACGAGGATGAGAACGTCCTTCCCATACTACCTCGTCGGCGCCGAGCTCTCGTTGCCGATGACTCTGACGTAGAGATGGACGAGAACGCCGCACCCGTGGCCGCACATCGATCTATTTCACCATCGGATGGACATTCTGAAGAGGAGGTTGACAAGGAGAATGAAGGACCCGAGGACAAGGAGAACAGCCAGGTCTTCGCCTCCTCTCGGCCTGGGTTTAGTCGACACGGGGAGTCCCTGCACGGCCTCGAGAGCGAGTTCAACGAGGGGCTGCGTATGCCGTTGCATACCTTGACGCAGGAGGAGCCCTCTCCGATTCTCAGACCGTTATCGTTCTCGGACCGGAGAGCACTGTCATTCACTGAACGCCTGCGGGCAGGCGAGAACGACGACTTCCCCGACGTCTCTCCGACACCCCTCAAGTTTGGCGGCTTGGGGCCCTCTTTCTCGCAGGAGACACTTCAGGCTACGCCGGGGCTGCAGCCTGGGTTCGATGATTTGTTCTCGTCTGCTACACAGAAGCCGCAGGGTCTCGCGCGGGAGGACACGTTTGGACGTCTATTTGGGAATGTACGTGTCTTGCCATTGCGGGGGATGGTGCGCTGACGACTTCTTCTAGGCTCGCACGAAGGACTTGGGGTTGACACAGGATGTGCTGATGCCCGACCCGATGGTGGTCGTTGATGAGAACCTCGAGCGTAAGGCGGACAAGATCTTCGCCCAGGAGCAAGAGTTCCTGCAAGAAGAGGCTGCGGGGGTGTTCGACCACAAGGAGCCGCAGTTGTATGTTAACGATAATGGGTATGTGGACTTGTGGTTGGGTACTCGTATTCTAGGTGAATCTGAGACTTCGTCAGGTTCTTGACACAGACGCGGCCAGCGGGCGAGGCGACGGTGTATCACGCGTCGGTGCCGACGCCTTCCCAGGCCAGCCAATTCTTGTCGCCCGAGCTGACCCAGGGGGGGAGGTTCCCTCTCCGATCTGTCTCGTCCTTATTAGCCACGCCGTCTCAGAAACCTGGGGGCCGCCTGTTCAAGAGGACATCCACGCAACCCGTCGCTCCACCGCCTCTGAAAAAACCAAGGGAGAAGGAGGTGCTGGGGAAGTCGGAGTTCATCGTCGGGGAGGCGGAGGAGGAGGAGGAGTACGAGGGCTTTGGGGTGGATAGCCGGAATACGGGGGATGATGAGGAGCTTGATGGGGAGGACCAGGATCGGGATCTGGGGACGCTGGTGGACGATGCGCATATGGATGAAGAGACTGTCGCGAGGGAGAAGGTGCATGAGAAATATTGGTGCGTGGGGGTTCTCTGAATCTTGCTTGCGAAAGGGTATTGACGGTGTGAGGATAGGGAGCAGCGGGCGGAGGATGATCAGGAGGACGAGAAGAGGGCGAAGGACGTGGTTGCAGGGAAGGTGCGCATCGCGAAGCGGAAGCATGTTACTGGGTTTGGGGATAGTGATGATGAGGATGATTATGATGATGAGGCGAATGAGCGGCGGCGCGCGAAGATGGCGAAGAGGGAGCCGAAGGGCATCGAGGAGCTTCGTGAGTGGTTTGGCGTGATCCATCACCGTCGTTTAACTTTGTGTGCAGGCGCGAGCGACGAGACGAGGGCGTTTGCGAGGGCGTATACGCACGAGGACTATGATGACCCCATTCCATTCGGTGGACCGGTAGATTCTCAGGAGACGGTTATCGGAGAGGAAGAAGGGGAGGAGCGCGAGGTTATTGGCGCCGCGCAGCTCAGGCGGGATTTGTTGGCGGCGCAGGACGCCCCCGAGGTGCGTTGTTCCCTTCCTCTTCCCCCATACGGCGCGGTCTGATACGGACATTTACCAGGTCTACTTCGACCCGGAGGACGTATCGCATGTGGATCTGGATGACGACGACGAGGATGAGCGGATGCCGCTGTCGATCAAGGTGGGCGACTCGAGGGCGGCGGCTGCTGCGAGTCGGTATACGAGGGCGCCGGATGATGAGCAGGAGTTTGGGGGGATCGTGCAGGTGAGGATGCATCCATCTCTCATCGTCATGCCTTCGAAACTGATGGGATTTTGTCCATTTGTAGAGACGAGAGCTGTCGGCACAGCAGAAGGCGCAAGGGAAGGAGTGGCTTAAGGAGCAGAGGCGGACGGGGAATATGGCGTCGAGCAGTGGGCGCGCGACGGCGATTACGGGGCATAAGATCAAGCCTGGGGGCGGGTCTGTGAGGAAAGGGCCTGCAAAGACTGGCGCGAGTACTGGTACTGGGGCGAGGAAACCACCGAAGGCTGAAGCGAGTTTGCTGGCGAATCCGGGGTTGCAGAGGAGGGGGAGGTTTGAGTGATGGGTGGGGGATAGAATGATCTGTTGTGTTTTTGTTATCTTGAGTCTTTTTATTTTCACTTTGCAATGTACTGTAATCTAGCTATGCATGTATGTAATGTATGGAGACCTTCAATACCAAGGGTGGGGTGGGGTGTCGGGGTATTATGGTAGGTGAGATCCAGATCAGTGATAGAAATTGGAACTTAGAGTTGACAGTCCTGAGTTGAACGTTGAACTCGGACTAGACGAAGGTTATCTACACTCCGATTTCAGGACGGAACGCGGGGCAGAGGCGGGGTCCGGCTTATAAGTCCTCTTTACTAACATCTGGGGGTCGGAGAATAAGAGAGGTGAGGATCGTCAGAGTCCAGACTGATGACCGGTGACGCGACGGGCATGACAGAGAGATTATTTGTCGGCTGAGATTGCCTCGTCCTTGTGATCAGATAAGCACTGTAGCAGACGCGGGAGTCGGAGAGCAACGGGTTGGAGAATCGCCTCAAAGAAGGCGCTGGCACTTTGCGGTATGGTGTACGAATGATCCCGCCCTGAGAGAACTTGGAAGAATAATTCGAGACCCGCTGTACTTGAGAATAGGCTCGCGATAACAGAGTAAAGAGAAGATCTGGATCGCCGAGACCAACAGTGGAGAATGTCATGGGAGCAAACGCAACCCAATCGCAATGATTGCAATTGCAACCTTGGTCCTTCGTCTTGTCAGCGGAGCGGAGAGTCGGTGGCTGAGGAATGACCCTGCTTACGTGAAACCAGGGTGATATAACGGGACGCGGGTTGCCCCCAAGCCAAACCGCCCTTCCTCTCCCCGCTGTGCCCTGTCCATTCCCGCCGTGAGGCGTAGCGCCGCGCGCCATGTTGACCGCCGTACTGGCCTCTGCGCTCACCGCGCTGCTGCTCGTGTACCTGTTCATGCCCTCCCTATGGCTTGCCCTCACGGCCATGGACGAACACTGGCATGACCCGCACGCTTCTGTCGTTGCCGCTCGTATGCACACACATGCTTGTTTCCGTTATCTATGCTCATGCGGTACTTGTGCAGGCAACCCGTTCCGGGAGAGTGGGCCGCCAGCCAACATGGCCAAGTTGATTCTGCTGCGGCATAAGGTGCGTTATTCCTTCCTTCCCATTCCTTTCTACTTGCTGAGCATTGGAATAGATCCAGACGACGAACAACCGGAAACGACGCAACTCCTCCACGCGCCAGGCGCCGCGATCCTACGCCCTCGCCTCCCGCCCAAAGCCCGCCTGGATCCGCTTCCGACGGCCGTTCGGCGCAAAACAGTCTTATTGAGGCGTTCCCTGGTGCTGGTGTGCTTGCAGCGTATCCCCCAGGCCACATGTGTTGTTCCCATCCCCACCTCCCCCGCTTATTATTTCCACATACATACCCCCGCTGCGTTATGTGACAGCAACCCACACTTTATATCTACTTACTTTTACTGGCTTGCTTATTCTTTTCGCTGTACACTACATACATCTTTCGGGAGAGAGAGAGGAGAAGTCACGACTGAAAAAAATGCATACCCCCCACTGTTAGGAATGTCCCTGCCATCCCCATTATGATTTGAGTTCGAGTTGCTTCTTCGTGCCCGCTAACTCCGCACAGCCTGGGCCCTTCCCTGGGACTAAGAGCAACGCCACAAGTTATTGTGAACAGGTTCTGAGACATCATGATGCATCCTACAGATACAAACTGATATGCTTAGCTAGTGGCAAAGGACTGAGAATCGATTTCCTAACGAGTGCGGCGCGTCAATCGTTCGTATGATATCTGCGAGACCCAGAATCTATATCAACACCGATGCCAGTCCATTTGCTCCGTCGGAAAAGAGACGGAGCAATCGTCCAAAACAAAGTCTGCGCCCTCCCGCTGTTGAGCAGCTCAGTGTGGAGCAAATGGTGTGCGGAACGTTGGCCGTTATGCTGTCCTCATCGCCACTCCAAAAGCAATACCACGGCATTCGTGGAGGCCCCAGAGCAGTCGGATAGGAAGAGAGAGCCTGAGTAGGAGTCGGTTCTCAATTCTGAAGAGGAGTTCCGCGGCCGATGATGAGTAGGAGGGCCAAGACAACGTGTGCCAAAGACGTCTCAGTCAGAGAGACGGCCAGCAGACTTGGTAACTATCCAATGGCAAATGACACTTGAAGGGCAGCGGTGAGCGTTCGCAGAAAGAACACTGAACAGTGAACAGCGCTGGAAACCGGCTATGTGATCCGATCGTCGCGATTCCGAATTCGCGTCACGCAGCTCTCCTGCAGCTCTCTTGCAAAGACCAAGCGTGGACCCACAAACATTTTATCTTCATCTTGGACAAGCGCGTCTCCAGCAGCCAATGCCCAAGCGATTTGGGTGCTTCAAGTGCGACATGCTCGCACCCACGTAGCTCTATGGCCCCCTACAGTGTAGGAATGGAAAGACCGACTGCGGAACGCTACTTGTCACCCAGATGATCAGCGCTTTCCGAAGAAACAATAACACTATCAGATGCATGATGGCCGTACTACAGCTCTTTGGTCAGGCTTGCCTGGGGCCGCATTTCTCTGCCTATATAAGGCCAGCCAGAATGACCCACACTCCTCACCATCTCAGGCTCTTTCCCTTCCTCTAAACTGAGGTCCTTCCGAGCCGTAGACGACTCGCTCTTCGTCGAGTCGTCGTTGCGTTGACTTCATCGTGCGATGGTGCCCTCCTCGCTGCTCTTGTCGCTGTCTGGTCGTTGACCGTCCGTCTAGATCGACAAGGCATAGCTACACCAGCATCGCCTGGCCGTGGTCGACTGGGACGAAACACAAGACTCAACGTCGCCCACATTAAACCACCCCAGTTGCCACGGTCATGATAAATTGCACGCACGATATTTCTAGCTGCGGTCGCATAACGGTGCGCCACAAAAAGTTGATCGTCGAAGTCTTGCTGGGGACAGACCCCAGTCGAGTATGCTCATCCTCTCTCCTTTCCCGATACACTCTCATCGTCCCTCAGAACCCTTCCTATGCTCTACTCTATTCTCTGCTTACTGTACGTTGTTCACCGCCACCTTCTCTCACATTGTCTGACACCATCCTTGAAGTTCTTCTCTCGTCTTGGCCTCGACTTCAACACTGACCAACCGTCATATACATCCAGCCATCAGCTTGAGCGACGCTCACGTTTGTACCGCCAAACGTGAAGGCCTATCTGCTGCTCGCTGTTTGGTGGCGTAAATCGTGATCATCCTACCTCGGATGGTCCGTCGCTATGGATCGCCGACAAGCGCATAACTCGTGAGCTCTGCTCCGCTGCACCGACCGACACAATCTCGACCGACCGACTATGCGACTCTCACTCTATGGCAACCACCTAAGTTTCCTCTCACTTAGCTCCGCAACAGAGCGGTGACTTCATTCAGTGGAGTCCGACCCTCCACTGTCTGAAATGTTAGACGATGTGCATCTTCTACTCATAGAAGTGCCTCGTCGTCGCCCGAACGAGCACGCGAATGGTCAGCCCTCTTCCCTTAGTTCGCGCGCACATCTCACTGACCTCCTCCTCAGGCAGACCCGAAAAGTGTTCAGTCAATCAGTACTGGGTTGGAAGGGGATCAAACGTATAGTACAGTCATGTAATCAAGCAATATAATCTTTGCCTTCGTCCTGTTCCCTAGGTTGACCAAGTCAAGTCAAAGAGAGAACAAATGTCCTACAGATGACCTGTAACACGCGATGTTCGATCTGGATGGAAGGGAACTTAGATTACGGATTTGTACTGAAGCAATGAAGTTCTTTTTCGGAATCGCAGAGCTTCACTATGCTGCTGGCGGTCGCCGTCAAGTTTGCCAAGTTCTCCTGCCTGATGCGGACGGCAGAGCGGCAGCCGCTACAGAATGTTTTGGTAAATTACGCCTCCACACACTTCACGACCAGTATATTTGCCAGATGACGATTATTACCCGTCCCGAATTGTTGAAGACAACAAACAGCTAGGCGCAACGCCACAGAAAGCGGCTGGTGTGTCAGCCAATGTATGAACGCGTACATGCCGGCCCTAAATTGAACGTCATACTGAAAGGTAGTGAAAGGTAACTTACCAACTTCCCACCACCTCCCTGCTTCGTTCTTCACCGTTGCGCCCAATCACAAGATTCACAAGTTTTCCAGTTCTCGCTCCATTGATTCGGGACCTGACCCTGCTGCTTGAGAAATCCTATTCGTCTGCTGTACAGTACGTGTCCAGCACCCACCCTTTCTAAACATCACTCAATCTCGTATCAGCCTGCCCACTATGTCTACATCTAGCCCCACGTCGCCAACTGAACAAGCTCTGGATCTGCAGTCTCCCGAATCCTCCCCCATCTGCCTCCTGCCTCCCGAAATCCTGACCGAAATATTTATCACCGTTGCTGCCTGGACGGGTTATGATGCACTCCACGGATCCCACCGCACCCTTCTCAGTGTATGCACCAAATGGCGAGCCGTCGCGCTCTCGCATGGGAGGCTCTGGTCTAGATTTCTATTGATCGTTGAAGACCATGAACCGCCCTGTCAATCGGACCTTGAGAACCTCCAGCTTGCACTCCAGCGCTCCGGCAGCTATCCATTGAACATCGATATATTCCTCGATATTGACCTCCGCCACAGAGACGACTCTGAACGGATTACTCGGAGCATGCTAGCATTACTCTTTGCACAAGGAAGCCGATGGAGGACCGCTGTGCTGACAATGCCCGACCAAGAACCCATCATGTCGCTCTTCCAGGGCCCGCCGACTCTCCTCGAGGATCTGCGTCTGGAATTTATGGCGGACACGCATTCTGGTGTTGTCCGAGCTTTTCGGGACGCGCCTGTCCTCCGTACGCTTGCTCTCGAAACGCTAGGACACCTTGTCGATGTTCCTTATGCCCAGCTCAAGAAGTTGGTGATAGGCGATAACCGTCGGGCACTTACGGAGATGTGGGAGTACCTCGACGTGATCAAGCGTTGTGTGAATTTGGAGCACCTATCCGTTCAGGATCCGGAAAACTTTGCCCAGGAAGACGAGGAGAACGCGCCTGTTCAGGAGATTGTCATTACCAGTCTGAAGTCTTTGAAGACGGGCTTTGGATCCCTGCATAATCATTTGGTGCTACCGAACTTGGAGGCACTGGAACTTTGGACATGGTCCGGGCCCGAGACCATAACTGGGCTCCTTGAACGCTCGGAGTGCTTTGGGAGTCTCAGGGTGCTGACGTGCACCAACATGTTGGAACATCACCTTGAACGGTTGCTTCCTACAATGCTCAAGAGGATGCCAAATCTTGATATCCTCACGCTTCGAGACCCGTCACGAAGTCGGGCAGGGCACGAGCCCGCTGTCGATATTTTCTTATCCCTTCATGATATGGCTCTCCTCCCTCGTCTATCGGCGTTCAAGCTCGAGATTTACAGAGACTCGCAAAAGAACTTGTTCCCGTATTTTGGTGATAGAGGGTTGTTAGGGAAGATTTTGGAGGCGAGAGAGAAGCTGGTTGTGTTCCACATCATTGTCCATATAGTCAATCTACGCACGGAGGAAGTCATACTACCGTCGGATGGAGGTGTACGAGGAGCACTTTTAGAGCCAGAGGACATAGAGGGATTGGAGCAGCTTCTTTTAGCAGGGAGAAGCATTTGCTTAGAGGTCATTACTGGAAGGACGATAAATGTACGAGATGCGCCTCGGTATCTCTTCAGAGTGGGGAGGAGGTGAATAATATGGTGGCATGAGGGTGTTGGGCTGGGGGTGTCTATCGCTTACTGTGCACAAATTTCGCTTTGCTCAAGTTACCTAAATTTCCTCATGCCTCTTCTTGACCCATCGGTCTTCTCACGACCTATCTTACTCTTGCATCACAAGCTCAGGATATGCAATGCCACGGGTCCAAGTACCCGCTGCCTAGCAAATGCCGCCCTTCGCGATCGGGTTCTCTTAAGACTTAAGCTGTGGCGGGTCAGTTGTGTGTTTCGGACCAGGAGAGGGGACGGCGACGTATAAGGGTGACCAACTTTAGGTCGGTCTTGAGGCCCCTTGATTTGGCAGCGAGAGACGTTGGATGACATTTCCGAAAGTGTGATATATCTTCAGCGAAGTCACTTGTTGAGCAGTGCGAGCCTCGAGGCTCGAGCCCAATCAAAGGGCTTCCACAAGCGGCCGTTCCTTGATGGGACCTTGTACTGCCACCGCCATGTTCTCTCTTCTAGCTCGCCGTCGCGCCCGACCTGTGCTGAACGTGCTCTCTCTCACTATCCGCTCACTATCCGACCTCTATCCTCCTTCTCGTACCATTCTGTTCCGCATCAACCGGCAGCCCAAGGAGCTGCCCAAATACTCCGACATCAAGGCCGAGCTGAGCGCGTATGGCACCGTCACCAGACTTCTCCAGTTGATTCCGAAAGACCCCTGGGGATTCGTTGCCACCTTCCAGGACGAGGAAGTGGTCAAGAAGCTTTTGGAGGGGGCCGCGCCGCCTGGGTGGACCAAATTGACGGCAGCCTCCGAGTCCGAGCTATCACCAGTGCGTTCTCATAGGCAGCGTCCAAGCAACGAGACGAAAAGCACGACCGTCGTCCTGTTGTCCATTCCCGTGCAGCTCGGGTGCACTCCAAACGATGTTGCGGCACTGGTCAAGACTTTCGGAAATGCGACCATTGTACATCGTACGCCCCCGAATCACCCATTTGCACTCGAAGTCAATCTTACCTTGTATCACTATCTGCAGCCCACAGGAGAGGGTATCCCATGAATTGCGCCTTCATCACGTTGAAAGACCAGGCAGCAGCCGACGCGATGGTAGATGCAAGCTTTACAGGCGAAGGACTTTTCATCAACGGTGAGAGAGTGTATGCATACTATCGCATCAAAGAACAGAGAGAAAGTCGCTCGAAAAGTGAGATTCTTTCATTGGTTTATTAGCATCCGTTGAATCTTTCGCAGAGATAACGAGAGTCACGCTGGAAGTATGATGCGTATGAGTAGCGTTGAAGGCATGCGGCAGACGTCACCCTTTGCGTCCTCCCTCCTCGCCAATACGCCTCCCACGTTGCCACGCAACCAGCTGTATGGTCCATCGACGATCGTCCTGCAGTATCTAGAAGGACCTGACGCGGCGGGGGCTATCTGATCCACGAACTACAGTACGTACCCAAGACCGATGTCCACCTACCATTGCTCGCAACGAGTCAAACATTTCTGAGTACTCGCCTACGGATGTCTCCTCTCTGATACAACGTATACCCTTCTGCACCAATGCAACAAAAACTTGAATCTGGGCCTGATGTTACCGAGCTGGGACTGGCCTTCTCCAGACGGTCTCGCAAATGGAACCTACCACCACAAAGAAGAAACTGCTTACGATGTATATAATGGAAGTCTCCAGTACAATCCAATCGGTCATCCCATCGACCACATATTCAGAGTCTGTGACGAGACCAGCTCTGGACCTCTCCTCGCTCTCACCCGGACGATACATATAGTGCGTCTGCTCGGTGTGTCGTTCTATGAGGAATTACACGCCCTTGATAGCTCGGCGCGCTGACTGGTGTGCGGGTGCCCGTTGATTTCCTCCAGATGCGCGACGGGGATGCTGTATTGCTGGTCATCGCTAGTGCCCATCGCCACCCCAATACCAGCAACAGCACCTGGCATGCCGTTCCCTGAGCATGCACCAGCATCCGAGTACTGCAATGAAAGCCCTCCTTGCTACGGGTCAGACAGACGCAGCAGCTGAGCACGTAGGCTCCGCAGAAGGAGCAGTGGTTGTAGCGCTCTTCGATGGAGAGAGAGAGGAGATCGTTGCAGAAATGCAAGAGTCTGCCAGCTGTTGGTGACTGCATCCTTTCACGATGTGAAGAGAGTTTCCAGAATCCAGAGACGAGACAAGTACCGAAGCCAGGGCCGGCCTTCGAAGAGACAACCACTCCCAATCCTGTAAACGAAATCTAGACGACACAGGACAGCTTGCATGCCCTCTTTGAACTTTGATATGTTGGTTACGAGACTCAGAACTTATTGCATTCTTGCACCCATCCAATGGAAAACTCTCTACGTACTACCTATATTGTTACCAAAATTCAGAGACTCCTTGTCCAATGCATATGAACTTTCTTTGCTTATTGCTGCGGCCTGCCTGAGGCATACTACTCTCAAAGTGGCACCTTTCTGCTTATCGGCAATAACGTTCTGTGGAACACTCGGTACAGCCATTGCTGGCACTACACAATTGCTAAGAGTTCGACTGCCAGTGCGGAGCTTTTGTCTGTTGAACAGCATGCTGGTCCTAGTAAACAAGAGATACCTATTCCCCAAGTTTCACACCCTACACCATGACCTTCCTCAACTGCCACACCCTAACCGGCAACAGCGTAACCGGACACACCCCCTTACTCTCTACCTGCTCATACGCACACCGATAGCAGAACACGTATCCCGACGGCATCGCCGTCGCATTATTGATGCTTTCCCTACACAGCGGGCACTCCCCGTACCGCGTCTTATCAAACGGGATCCCGCGCGGGTGTGGGGGGAGCATGCGCGGGGGAGGGACTGCGGGGCCCAAAGGTGAGGACGCGAGCGCACGCGCGGGGGAGTGCGGGGAGTACCACCACTCGAGGAACTTGATGAAGAAGACTGCGGTGGGGAGGAGGAGGCGGAGGGAGTCGAGGAGGCGGTGGGGGGAGAGGAGACTTCGCATCGATGTGGAGGAGGATGATGATGAGGAGGATTTCGCTGCTGCGCGCAGGTCTTCGATGCCGACGCGCCGGATGTCTATTCCCATCCAGGAGAACCACGGGCGGTAGTAGGGCGTCCGGTCGAATAGGTACGCGACGTTGTATAGGAATAACCATAGTTCGAAGATTGTGTTCAGCCATGGGTACAGGGTCTTGAATATCCGGCGGTACCATCCTTTGAATGACTGCCATGTATTGAGTAGTGTGTCAAGCCGAAGAGAGAGATAAGATGTACCGGGTCGGTCAAGAGCCTGATCATGCGCACGTCCGTGTTCGCGTTCATGATGTCCGCACTGATCCCGCCGCCCAGGTCTTCGTAGTAGTCTTGGGCTTTGGCGCGCAGGTAAGGGACGCCGACCTTGCAGAGATGAGCACGATGATTTCATCACTAAAATCAGAGCTTAGTTACGCACCAGAAACAGCAACGACCTATACACGTCCTTCCCTCTCAGCTGCTCTCCCGCCGGTATCCCGCCCGTCGCCGCCTTCTCCCTCACCGGCTCCACGTACGGACGCCGTCGTCTCTTCAGACCGTAGAAATTTTCGGCGAACGATGCGCCTACAAGTAATGAGTTATCAATCAGACTCTGCACCGAGAAGGATGCTGACCATGTTTCCGTAGATAATGTCGCTCGACAACGAGCATAAGCAAAGCGTAAAACTCCTCATGCTTGTTTACGAGCCGCAGAAGGTAGCGCGGGTATCGTTGTGCGAAGACCTACACAAATCGTTACAAATCCCGTTCATATTCAGATTTGGGACGGGACGCACGGAAAGGACGTATTTGAGCGCGGGCTGCAAGAGGTCGCGGAGCTGCTCCTGCGAGACCAGCTCAAAGAGCGAGGGCTTGAGCGTGTCGAGCGCGCCGACGGTGTTGAAGAACTCCATGGATTTGAACCCGGAGTGGATCCTGGCATGGTGGGGAAGACGTGTGCCGGACCCGGACCCTGCACTTGCACGAGATAATGATCCCGATCACTAGCCGCTGCTTGCCGGTGGAACTCACCCTCGGGCCTCATGAGCTGGAGGTTTGGGCACTCGTAGTTGGGTATCTTAGTACTCATCGCTGCGAAAATCTTTTATCTACTCTGAACCTCTCTTCCAACAAAAGGAAGAGCTGTCGAGGCTCATGGTCGGCGTGTTCACAAGGAAGTGTACTCAATGGCGGAAGCAATAATAGAGCACAGCTCATGAGACGTGTCTTTAAGACATAACGCCAGGTCCTTAAGCTTAGTTGGCTCACACATTAATTCATTAGCTATACAGCACCAAGTTACAAGATACCACTCCCGCAAAACATATTGCGCCACATCATCAATCTTACACATGTAAGTCACTGCACTCTTTGAGAAGACGTTCGATCAAGAACCCGATGAATGGATGAAGACAAGAAACTTTACATGGCTTTGTTACAGGACTGTACCCTCCTCCCCACTCCGAAGAGATACTGAGACGCATCTTGTCCATATATCCTCCTTCCAGTACTGACTTCCCAGCAGATTCTTCTCCCTGCTTGGAGAAGCTTCTCCAACCACTCTATCTCCTCTGGCTATAGAGGCGCTCCTTGTACACCTTCATTGGACCATAGTACGACTTCCTCTGTGTGTAGCGCGTCTAGGCGGACAATGTTACTGATCTGGAACACAACCAAATTCTCTCTCGCCTCCAGAATCTTTCTTAACGATCCTTTATCACCAATATACGGTAACACCCCGTCTTGTGAACTGTCAATCTGGAGCTTGAACGTCGACAGACGAGGAAGGAAAGCCATGTCATCGAGGGATAAGATGATTTCGAGAGCGGGGTCGTGCCCTGCATAATTTTCTGACCGTTGTCGAAGCATGAGGACCTCGAGACCTGGCATCCTCTTGAGCACATCAAGTAGCGGATCATCCGAGAATGGCAATATGTCGTGGCACGTCAGCGCTCGGAGACTCCCAAGACATTCCGAGCGTTCAAGGAGCCTGATTACAGTCTCGGGCCACAGCCAAAGTTTCAGTTCCAGTTCCTGCAAGTTCGGTAGCACCAGAAGATTTTGCAGATATCCGAAGTCCGTCCCTAGAGACTTCAAACTGGGAATGACAATATTTTCAGCAGGCGCATCTTCCTCTTCAAAAGCTTCCAGGTCCTCGACAGTTAGACGCTCCAAGTTCACGCAACGCTTGATCACGTCGAGGTATTCCCGCATCTCCGTACGTCCCCAATAGCCATCGCTAATCACCAGCTTCCTGATCTGGGCGTAAGGAACATCGAGGGGATGCCCTCGCGTCTGGAGAGCAAGTGTACGGAGGACACGCGCGTCCCGGAAAGATCCTACAACACCGGAACGCGTGGGCGCCACGAATTCCAGACTCAGATCCTCGAGGAGAGTCGGCGGGCCCTGGAAGAGCGACATGATGGGTTCCTGGTCGAGCATTGACAGCTTAGCGGTCCTCCATCGGCTTCCTTGCGCAAAGAGTAATGCTAGCATGCTCCGAAGGATCCCTTCAGAGTTGCCTCTGTGGCGGAGGTCAAATTCGATGAAGATATCAATGTCCAATGGATAGGTGCCGGAGCGCTGGAGTGCGAGCTGGAGGTTATCATGGTCCGATTGACAGGGCAGATTGAGGTCGTCAATAAGTAACCGAAAGCTAGACCAGAGCTTCCCATTCGAGAGCGCGACGGCTCGCCATTCGGCGCATACACTGAGAAGGGCGCGGTGGGATCCGTGGAGTGCATCATAACGCCTCCAGGCAGCAACGAGGATGAATACTTCGGTCAGGATTTCGGGAGGCAGGAGACAGATGGGGGCGGGTTCGGGAGACTGCAGATCCAGAGCTTGTTCAGTTGGCGGCGTGGGGCTACTAGATGTAGACATAGCGGCGGGCTGTCACGAAACTGAGTGATATTTGGAAAGGATGAGTGCCGGACACGTACAATAGACGAATGTGATTTTACAGGCAGCAGGGGCAGGTCCCGAATCAATGGAGCGGGAACTCGAAGCCTCGTGAATCTTGTGATTGGGCGAGATGGTAAAGAACGAAACAAGGTGGTGGCAGGGAGTTGGAACCTTTCACCAGCTTTCACTACCTTTCAGTATGACATTCAATTTAGGGCCGGCATGTACGCGTTCATACATTGGCTGACACACCAGCCGCTTTCTGTGGCGTTGCGCCTAGCTGTTTATTTTCTTTAACAATCCGGTACAGGTAACAATCGTCTTCTGGCAAATACACTTCCCGTGAAGTGTGTGGAGGCGTAATTTACCAAAACATAATGTAGCGGCTGCCGCTCTCCGTCCGCATCAGGCAGGAGAACTTGGCAAACTTGACGGCGACCGCCAGCAGCATAGTGAAGCTCTGCGAAAAAGAACCTCATTGCTTCAGTACAAATCCGTAATCTAAGTTTGTTTCCCTTCCAACCAGATCGAACATTGCGTGTTACAGGACATGCGGCCTGTAGGACGTTTGTTCTCTCTTTGACTTGGTCAACCTAGGGAACAGGACGAATGCAAAGATTATATTGCTTTGTTGTTACATGACGGTAATATACGTTTTGAATCCCTTCCAACCAAGTATTGATTGACTGAGCACCTTTCGGGTTTACCTGAGGAAGAGGTCAGCTTGGTGTGTGCGCGAACTAAGGGAAGAGGGCTGACCATTCGCGTGCTCGTTCGGGCGACGACGAGGCACTTCTTTTGAATGGAAGATGCACATCGTCTAACATTTCAGACAGGAGAGGGTCGGACTCCACTGAATGAAGAGTCACCGCTCTGTTGTGGAGCTACGTGAGAGGGAACTTAGGTGATTGAGAGTCGCATAGTTGGTCGGTCGAGCATAGAGTCGGTGGTGTCGGTCGGTACAGCGGAGCAGAGCTCACGACTTACGCGCGTGTCGGCGATCCATAGCGACGGACCATCCGCGTTGAAATGATCACGATTTACGCCACCAAGCAGCGAGCGGCAGATACTTAGGCCTTCACGTTTGGCGATACAAACGTGAGCGTCGCTCAAGCTGATGGCTGGATGGATATGACGGTCGGTGGTACTCGAAGTCGAGGCCTTGAAGACGAGGGAAGAACTTCAAGGACGGTGTCAGACAGTGGTGAGAGAAGGTGGCGGTGAACACGTACATTAAGCATAGAATAGAGTAGAGCACAGGAGGGGTTCTGAGGGACAATGAGAGTGCATCGGGGAAGGAGAGTGGATGAGCATACTCGACTGGGGTCTGTTCCCAGCAAGACTTCGACGATCATCTGTTTTGTGGCGCATCGTTATACGACCAACTAGAAAGATCGTGCGTGCAATTCATCATGACCGTGGCAACTGGGGTGGTTTAGTGTGGGCGACGTTGAGTCTAGTGTTTGTCCCAGCCGACCACGGTCAGGCGATGCTGGTGTAGCTATGCCCTGTCGATCTAGACGGACGGTTAACGACCAGACAGCGACAAGGGTAGCGAGGAGGGCACCATTGCGCGATGAAGTCAAAGCGACGACGACTCGACGAAGAGCGAGTCGTCTAAGGCTCGGAAGGACCTCATTGAGAGGAAGGGAAAGAGCCTGAGATGGTGAGGAATGTGGGCCATTCTGGCTGGCCTTATATAGGCAGAGAGGTGCGGCCCCAGGCAAGGACACACAGCAGCCTGACCGAAGAGCTGTAGTACGGCCATCACCCATCTGATAGTGTTATTGTTTTTTCAGAAAGCGCTGATCATCTGTACAAGTAGCATTCCCTTGTCGGTCGCTCCATTCCTACACTCTAGAGGACCATAGAGAAACAAGAGTGCGAGCATGTCGCAGTTCAAGCACCTGAATCGGTTGGGAATCGGCCGCTGGAGACGCGATTCTTCAAGATCGCGATAACACGTTTGTGGGTCCACGCTCCCAGATACAGGCGCCAAAATGACGAGGATCCGCCATGCCTTGTTCGCGGAGTTGAATGTCTTTTGTTCCATCAGTTCGAGAACAAAGGCAAGGCTGTGTAGCGCAATTAACGGGGACTGAAATGGCTGCATTGGTCGTTTCGACCTGCATTTCCTTGTTCTCCATGCGTCGGTCCATTTGCGCGTTATTGTCTGCCATCTGATAGAAGCAAACACACATCTCAGTAGGCGCCGGGGAAGACTAAGAAAGCATCTTGTCGGCAGTCAGAATGAGGCTGACTCAAGATCGCGCCACACTTTACCACCACATCAGTCCAATGCAGAATGGTCCACCCCGAGCATACCAATTAGGTCAAGCAGACCTTTTATTCTCGTCCTACAACGATTTAGTCAGCCTGCTCTATATCGTGCCACATCTCTGCATGGCAAGATTAGAACGACGATCGCATAGAACAGGTAGTATGCAGTAGCTGACATGACGTCCGTTGCAGTAAGCCCTTTATCGATACGACGGATTCGACCAACTTTGAGTGGAGGCTCCGGTCATGAAGCAGAGCAAGCCGCAGCGTATATGTTTTGAATCAAAGTTCCGGTCGCTCATCTGATTAGATCTCTGTGGGTCCACGAGGCAAATTGCTTCCGCGGAGTCATAGCTGGCCGCACTCGACATGGAAGATTCGAATTAAGAAAGACTGAGAGGCCAAAAGAGAGGCAGATAGGCAGAGAGAGAACTTGACTGGGTTATTTGATGACGCGTGAGATCAGAAATTGTACCGTGACCGCATCGAGGCACGACTGGTTGAGTTGAACCGCGGAGCCTTTTTGGCTTTTGCCAACAGCCTCTTGCCACTGTACCGCCCAGGCGCCCAGCGCTCCCTCAGCCTTATGTTTGGCGGACACAAGTCGATGGCGCAGACCGATGCCGAGCTCGCGACCAGGGCGCTCAAGGAAGAGGCCGACTACCGTTTCCAGGCATTCTCCGCATCCGACGCGGTAACACTGGTTAGCTCTTGCCACCATGGCATCTCGTGCCGAACCTTCACCATGTTCCACAGGGCCTCTCACTGCGAAAGCGCTTCCGTGTCTCGAACCGACACTCGAATGGCCGCGGGCTGGTCATCAGCGTGCAGACCATTGCGGGACACACGCTATTCTCGTGCACGGTGGGCGACCTGGGACACCCTTCTGGCATTGCCGATGTTAGTCTGGATAGCTGGACGTGCTTGGCGGGCATGGTGGACGTGGTGAAGCGGACCGGGCACTCTAGCTTCTATGTGGAAAAGTCGATGTTGGCGATGGGCAAGACACCGACGCAACTAGGTATGCCAGGCGAAGCAAAAGCCTATGGCGGAGGTGAGTGTACGCTTGCGACGCGCTGATACGCCAACCTCATGGTATTCAGCCTTTCCTATATGGTTAGAGGTGGGTGTTATCGAACATGATGCGAGGTTGACCGGCTGATTCGGAGGAACGATACTTAGAACGCGCCTTGTTGTCCGATAGGTGTTGTTGCCTGCTTCTCGGGATCATCGCAGGAGGACCATACGGTACGCGATATCGTCTTATCGCGACAGTGTCAAGCTCAATATAGCGCCTAGCTGGTTGTAAACACAGTTCGTGACTACATCATCAAAGTCAAGAATCAAGCATCTGCCCAGCCAACTATGTCGATGCCTGAGCCACAAGTTGCTCATCCACAAGAACACCATGAACAAGTCAGCCACTCTCTTCACAGTCGGGATCTCCACTGACTGTTAAACAAGGAATACTCGGAGTTTGGACACACACTACCACCTCCAAGTGAAATGGGCGACTCACTGTACACTTCTATTGCGGGTCCATCAAGAATGGGATAAGTGACACATCTTTACGCGACGTTACGAGGATCTATCTTCTTGGCTATCGTTCTCAATTACATGAACAGTCTACGAAGTCTTCGATGCTTGGGGGTCACACAACCACTCATCATCTTCGACGATCATGACACCCTTGATGAAATGCGTGGGATCTATACGGCAAGCAATCCTTCACTCCAAAGGAAGGGAAAACCATCGTTGTGGATCGGCGAGCTACGCCCCGTCGACGTGAAGGGTCCGCAATCAGAAGTCTCATTAACCTTTCGGCCTGACGACGACGGCTTTCAAAGCTGCTCGAAGTGGAGTAGACGACAACTCGCTCGCAATTCAGTCATCGAAGCATGATGTGTGTGTGTGACACAGCTTCCAGTGCCACAGTTTGCTCGTCTTCTTCTTTCAGATTCCACAGGCACCATATCGACTCAAAATTTTCGCGATACCAATTGAATGCTCTTTCTCGCGATGGACGGCTATTCAGACCTTCTCTGCCTGACTTTGAATTCGTACATGTCATGTTACTCTGGCGTACAGTATTCCAGCTTCACCGCGCATAGAGCATACTTGCCATTGATTTCTAGGTTGGATGTGGGCCTCGCGTTTCGCAGGCTGAGACTTGCCGTGCATGCCCTTCGTGCCAAGGGGACAATGTATTCTCAGTCACGGCCTGCTGCGGCTAGTATCATCTAAACTTGGGAACTCCGATGGCGAAAGTCAATAAGATAGATCGCCCCCACGGATGGTCACTAGTCTCCGTAAGCTTCCGTCGGTCACCATCCCTTTGAATGGTGCAGGTGCTACTGGTTATGACACTCTCTGCGTGGCCGAGGAGCTCGATTGCACATGAACGGCCACACTGGACCGCCTAGACCCAAGGTCTGAAGTTCCGAATTGTGTTGACTTGTCATAGGTTTCAAGAATCTAAGAGCGCAGACCACCGCTTTCTAATGGCCTTCTAACAATGCTCCGCGAAGATCGCCGCTATCTCATTTGTGTATAAGAACCCAATCGCTACTGACCGACTTCCAAGCAAACACCCCCACTGTGCAACATGGTCTCCTTCCGCTCTATCCTCTCCTGCGCCACCCTCGCCTTGCTTCCCTTGACACTAGCGCAATCACACCAGGGAAGCATCGTACAACCCGCGCCCAACACCGTCATCGCCCCCGGAGCCGCTTTCCCCTTCGAATACGGCATTGTGGCGGATTACTCCATTTCGAGTTATAACTATTCTGTGTACCTCTACACGCAGAAGCCCGACTCTTTCACGCCATCCGGGTCGTTCGCGGCAGGGCATTTCTTTGGACGCTTCGATGAGGCAAATTATCCAGGTTTGTATTCCTTCCATCATCCTCGAACGTCTGCGCTGACGGATGGTCGATACGACAGCTGTGCCATACGCGACACATCCTGCGCCTGGGGAGTTGGTCATGCCGGACTTCTCGAAGAACCCGGGAGGGTTTGGGGCAGGATCGACGGCATTCAATGCGACCGTCTATCTTGCAGTTATTGAAGAGTACGCTGATGGCGATGTACGTGTATGTATACTCTGAAGCTTGTCACGCTGACATGATCCATTGCGCAGGGTGTCTTGGGATTGAGGTTCAGTCTTGATGTGATCCCGCTGATTTATAACGGGACGACGACGGCTTGAGAGCAGCTTGAATGGACACTATCTCCGTGGACGTTCGACTCATCCTTTGCTTATGCTTTTAGACGCTTAATAGACAATTCTCCTCCCATTTGACGAGTTCTTTGTCGCGGACAACTAGATGTACATCGTAATCAAAACAAAATACAGTGTATCTACTTCATAGGCTACATATCATTACTCATCATCGTCTTTACACTCGTGTCGTGTTGAACGTAATCCAATCCCTATACGCCGACGCCAGCAGGACCACGAAGGATTGTCCTTCTGGACTGTAACCTCCTGCGGTTGTCGCTGAGGTGAATGTGTACGGGTCGACGGTGTTTTGCAGCCAGCCATCGTCGTCAATGCTATCCTCGATAAGCTTGAGCGCCTTGTCCGCATAAGTAATCAACGAGGTGTCGTTGGTGAATGCAGCCATGCGGTACGTGACTGCAGCTATCAGCGCAGTCGAAGATGAATCGGCAAAGGACGTAGAGTCATCGATTACGTTCAAGAGGGTGCCGTTTGTGGTCTACATGGGAATCAGCGCCCGCGTCGAAACTGAAGGGTCGAAGATAGTACCTGGAACTTCCAAGCCGTTGTGATGATTTCATTTATCCATGTCGTCAGATTGGCACTCTGTCCGGTGAAGGATGATGCTTGGTCTGTGTGGTTCATAGTCATTAAGACGCGTAACATGCCAGCCGCCGCCCAGGCATTTCCTAATAAGCGCTGTCAATCACTGTTGTTCGACGGGTGCACAATGAGAGATTGACACACCTGTAGCCCAATGTGTTGTGTCACTCCAAGTTCCCAATAGAACATGCTGCCAAAGTCCGCTATCATCTCGGAGAACGTCGCGATAGAGTGATATTTGGTCGTAAGCCGTCTGTATCAGAGATAGCTCGTCGTCACCACCCATGAGGGCACCGTAGTACGCGAGGAATGGTGGCGCCATGTAGATGAAGTCGGCCCTAGAAAGGAGATAGTCGTGAGCCTAGAACAATGGAGGAGAGAGCTTCATGCCTACCATAGTTGGACTTGGTCGGATCTATGAGAGATGGCGCCGGTGTCGGTACGAGGTGCGTGATTCAGTAGATAGTCGAGCTCCTCGCCGGCCGCTGTGGAGTACGCATAATCACTGGCATTTGTTCGCGTCCAGTTCGCAAGAAGGACGGCGACGCCAAGACCTGGGCACACGTGTGAGCATCATGATGTCACGGATGGGATGAAAGGAAACGATGGACTTACTTGCGGGGTCCCCGACGGCAGAGTCTACCATGAGGGTGAGGGAGTCCGAAGATTTGGCGGCGACGACACTTGAATGACGTTGAGGGAGGTGCTTATGACGGAGACTTAAATGTGAACGTACTTGGAAGCGATATTGAGAACATCCGAGGCGTTCTGAGATGTGGAGAGTACGAGAGGAGGAGGTAACGCGCTGCCGTTAAAGACAGAGAGCGAAGGCCATTCGTTTTCGAGCAGGGCCTCAGTCAAAGTGCCCAATTCCCAGCTACAATCGCGACGATATTCAGTGAGATGAAAGGCGCGCCGAGGATGATATCATCATTACCTCTGTGTAGACACCTGGAGCGCGTTTCCTTTGACAAGTTCTAGGGTGGCATGGCTGATACCAGCAGAGGTCGGGGTGGTCGTGTCGGAGGGGCCATTGGGGGTTGTGCCGGTAGCGTTGAGCACGACTGCAGCACTAGCAGCTGCAGCTACTAATCGACAAACGGCAGTCATGGGAGAGGAAAAGTGCTGCGGTTGACCAGGATAGGGTCCTGGATTTATAGGATGCAAATCAGCATAGCGTCCGCGATCAGAAACAATGTCCGTTCGAACGGGCCATCTAGATCCACAAGGGACGATCTGCGGGTGCGCTGGGAAAGATTATTCAGAGGTGCCTCAGCGCCACTAGAACATGGCTGTCGTGCGGTAAGGGCTCAGTGAGAGTCATGACTGGCGTAAGTATTCGTTGGCGCAGGTTGTTCCTGCATTTTTCTCCTTCAGGAAACTTCCGTCTTTGACATTGATGCAAGCTGCCGCGGGCGGCTGCCAGCACTCTGTCAATCTCTCGGAAGCAAATTAGCTGCAAGCTCTCTCGGTTCACAGGATCAGCGGAGATGCAGTGACTAAAGGCGAATGTCGCATTAGGGTGGAATATAATTTCTAGTCGAGACCAAGTCTAAGATGGAGATGAAAGACTCGAAGATAAATGATTGACATCAGGCGGATTCGAACCGGCGGTTGGAGTGCTCGGACCGGGCTGGTCAACAAGGCCAAGCATTCTCGGTTCGCGCTCGACGTTGACGACGGCGCCGGGCTTCTTCTCCATCTCCCCCCACCTATCCTCCCGCGGCGTCTATGGACGTCATAAAATCAGTCCATAAATGGCTGTCAAACTGGTCGAAGAGTGGTGAACAGGAATGGTGCGTCCGCCATTGATTCTCCTGTGCAAGTGCCGACCGCCACAACCTCGAATACAGCCGTGCATATCTCATTTCCCTCCACACCGATCCTACCCGTCAAGGCTTCTCCGCTAACTTGGCCACTGCGTATCAGACCCTTCTCTTCTCCACGCTTTCGACCTGGTCAAGCAAGACGAGTCTCAGCCATGAAGCTTTCACGTCCTTCGTCCAGTCCGTCTTTGACAAGGTCCCATCCTCGTCGTCCGAAGCAGCTGGTACCGCCCTCCTTGGGGAACAGCTCGTGGATATGATATGGTCCGCGGACGCCGAGCTGGACGAAATGGCATCCGACACCAAGACGTTGGTTGCAAGCACAGACGTCGCCGTGTCGGCCCAGGCAAAGAAGACCAAGCAACGCGTCGATGGAGACAAGGAGACCATTGTGAACATTGTCAAAAAGCTCTTGGTGCGTCCTCATCGCATGCCGACTTCGTGGCGTTCCTCAGTCGCCTTCCGCAGGCCACCAAAATCATACCATCGAGGACTGCAGCGGAACGCTTTGATACTGCTCTGCTGGCGAGCGCGGGACTATTCCCTGATAAGCTGGCGCTGGACAAGAGGGAGATTCGAACGCGTACTGGGCTCTTGTGCGTCTCAGTCTCTCATTATTTTCGGTGGCTGAGACTCATCCATTGTCCAAAGTTACAAGCAGAACAAATTCAATCTCCTCCGAGAACAGTCAGAAGGATACAGCAAGCTCACAACTGAACTTACGAGCAGTCTCGGTCCTCCGCATTCCGCTGCCACTGGTCAATCGACAGAGTCATACACAGCTATCGAAGAACGTGCTCGGCCTGTGTGGGACAAGATAATCAGTCTCATAGGCTACTTCGACCTTGACCCCAATCGCGCTTTGGACATAATCCTCGACATCTTCTGCACCCATCTGACAACACATTACACCTTTTTCCTCGCCCTTCTGTCGTTCTCACCTTGGTCTGGTTCCTATCGACGTCGCGAGGCAGCCTCTATGTCGGTAGATACAGACCCGCCGTCGTATGCCGGGAAGAGTCTCGACGAGATCCTCACAATGTGCGAACCAAAGTTGGATTCCGACCCACCTCCGGATGCTCGCCCCCGTGTCTTAGCCCAAGTCCTCGGATTCAAATTTGCATATTATAGCGTAGGTCTGCAAACAATGAATCGGCGCACACTAACATGCATTCACGCAGTCTCCCGATACTTCTGAAGCTACACCAAGGAACCTGTATCTCACCGCCGCCCTTCTCATTCGGGAGAACTTCATCACTCTCGAGGATTTATACCCTCATGCAAGTTGTATCATCTCGAACCAAATTTCGTGCCTGACTGGTATCTAGCTTTCTCTCTTTGATGCGGACATGGATGAAGGTCTCAATGCGTACAAGGCGGATGTCGCAGCAAGGATTGCTGCTGCGAAGGTCAGCACACTAGCAATGGCGGCGCCTCTCGAATCATCTTCGTCTTCGTCTTCGTCTCGCCCAAAGGCGTCGACAACTGCCAATCAGAAGCCACCGCCTGAAAGCAGAGACGCGCCGACCCAAAAGAGCGGCTTAATAGCTGCTTTGCTGTCTATTGGTGCACTCAAGCCTGCACTGTGGATCCTTGCAAAGTACCCTTGGATGGTTGACGCCCATGCGGAGATCGCAGACCTGCTGATACGCATACTGAAAGTCTCGATCAACGACTTGTACGAGAAGCTGCTAGTCAATAAGGAGCGGAACCCGAGCTTCTTGCAGCCGAGAAATCGGTATGGCACCGCTGGTGTGGCCGTATGCCCTCCACGGAAGCAAGCCTTGACGCTCTGGGCCCCGGTACCACCCTGCACTCATACGACGGAATTCGTCTTCTTCTACCCAGATTGGGCGGAAGGTGTTCCTACATGCCGATCTCTGGAAGACTTGATGAGCGTTGTCGAACCATTGCTGAAGTTCGTCAAGCTCCATGTGTCCCGCGACATCATCTTCCTGACCAAGTTTCTACGACTCGGTCGTAAGCATGTCACAAGCACTGTACCAGTACGTCCCACGGTCTCCAACAAGCCATGTTTGGTGTCCTGACCTCGAGTAGGAAGACAAGTCCTCTCCCGATCGTTCAGACCCCGTCCGTCTGTTCTGGCTGAACGTGATGCGGTCCAACGTTCTTCCTGGGCTGTCGATGCTGCGCGGAAATGCCGTCACCAACGTCGAGGTTTGGAACATTATCAAGATGTACGACATGGAGGAGCGATGGGCGCTGTACGGTGAATGGAAGTCGCATGCGTATAATGCACACACGGAGCTGTCTGTTCGGCGGGTAGAAGCTGACAGGGAATCGAAGGCGGTCTTGCGGCGTTTGTCGCACAACACCATCGACTCGCTGTCCGGCGCCGTGGCGAAGTTGGCACACTCCAACCCGTGTATCTTCTTCCCGAATGTGGTCAACCAGGTTATGGCGTACGACAACTTGGCTACGGTGGTCATTCTTGGGCTGCACTATGTGACGGTGATGGGCTTCGACGTTCTCGTCTATGTCATCATCGACGCCTTTTCCAACACGTATAAGGAGAGGGTTAAAGACGACGGAGTCAATATCAGTGACTGGCTGCAGAGTGAGTTTCATTTGACTCGTTTCTACTGCTGCCAGTGATCTTAACCATTGGTTGCAAGGTCTGGCATCCTTCTCTGGCATGCTCTTCCGGCGCTATGGTGCTGAACTCAGTCCCATACTGCACTACGTTGCCCACCAGCTTCAAAATCGTATGACTACCGAGATTGTCGTTCTTCGCGAGCTGATGTCCAAGATGGCGGGCATCAAGCCTCTGTACGGGCTGGCGGACCGTGACATCCTTGCCATGGCTGGAGGCCCTGCCCTGCGCATCGAAGTGCTTGCTTCGGAAACTCGTGGCTCGAAGGCAGACCCTCATGAACACATGAAGGGCCCCCTGCGACTTGGCAAGGCTCTGGTTGATACGAAGTTGGCTACACCTCTCCTAGTGCTCCTTGCTCAGCAGAGGCAGTCTGCCATCTTCAGCAGCAAATCCGCACATCTGAAGTCTCTGGCTAGTCTGTACGATACGGTAAGCTTTCTTGGCACGTCATTTCTCGCTCCGCCGTTCATAATTTCCTATACAGACTCACGAAGTCCTCATGCAATATCTGGAGCTTTTAACGACGCCGTCGGTTGTCTCGTTCGATGACTACGTGGAGAAGGTGCTACCGTCCATCGGAGACCTCGCTGAGAAGTATGGCATATGTCCGCCCATCTGCATGCAGATCATTCGCCCGGTCTTGCACAACCTCTTGCTGGTAAGGGCAACAACCATACGTACTATGTGTGGCTCATATCCTCTCTAGAAATCTGCAATTGCACAAGAGCGGGATCGCGTCATTGCGAATGAAGCAAGAGAAGAGCGACTCAAGGCTGCGCTCAAAGCGAAGCAGGACCCGGCTGCCACGGCTTCTCGCGTTGCGTCCCCAAGCTCAGCCGCTGATAAATCTGAGGCGGACAAGTCTGCGGAAGCCCACGAGACGGAAAGTAAACCTGCAGTCGAGGAAGACGACTCGATGGCTGTGGATTCTACTCCTAATACTGTGGTAGCACCCAAGGTATACAACATGCGTAATGGCCTTTATCTGCGACTGACTCTCTCTTTAGAGTCCCTGGCTTCCTGAACTCGAAGCCCTGTTCGAAGACCTGAAGCGGGTGATACCTGAAAAGATCTACAATGTTATTGGGTCCGTAGCATATCACTCTTCGCGACTTCGACTGATGTCCTTTCAGTCCTGGCTTCTATCTCACCTTTTGGCAACTTTCGTCCTACGACTTGACACCGCCCAGCGCACTGTATGAAGATGTTCTGAGCGGCATGTTCAAGGCCATCGCCAACTACGACGATGAGATCAGGCAGGCCGAAAGCTCCAAGGGAACGTCTGCCCAACGCCAAAGATTGCCTGGCACTCGCATTCGTCGAACGCGCGTTGCTTCAATCGTCCAGACCCTCAACGCCGAGTACAAAGACCAAACGACTTCCCGCGCCTCTACAATCAAGCGATTAGCGCACGAAAAAGTTCATTGGTTTGCACATGGTGAGTAGTGCTAGTTTCAATGAAATTAAACCTAATCTTGAACGACGTCAGGTCCAAGCGCTGCGGCCCTCGTTGAGGCTACCCTCGAGCATTGCATCATACCGCGTTGTTTGCTGTCTCCAATGGACGCTGACTACACGGCGCAAATGATCCGTGTTCTACACACTTCTGGTACACCTGGCTTCCAGACCCTTGTTTGCTACAATATGGCAAGTGGCGCACTGAATCATTTGCGCAGCTTCTGATTGTTCTTCATAGCTCTTCGGCGAATCCGTCAAAGCGATTCTGTTCTCATGCAGTGAATACGAAGCTCGAAACTATGGTAACTTCCGTCCTGTCGTTACATACATATGTTCACTCACTTGATACCTCAGGCCGCTTCTTGCGCGGGATACTCACTGATCTCAACAAGTGGCATGCGGATGAGAAACTCTATTTACAGGACAATCGTTCCAAAGTCGGCGACAAGGTCGTGCATCATCCCGGTTTCACGAACAAAAGTGGCACGGAGCACATCTTATGGCATGAATTCACCAGAATTCTACGCAAATGGCATATGAAGCTTGTCCAGGTACGGCCTTCTACTATCCCTCAGCCCTGTATTCCTAACACTTGGCTGTAGGCATTCACGGCGTGCTTAGGAACCGGGGAGTTCATGCATGTCTACAACACTATATTGGTCTTGAATGAACTTCTGCCTACCTTCCCCTTGGCGTCAGTTGCCTCGCACAGCGGTTCAACGCTGACTGATGCCTTGAACACCTTCCTAGCGAAGGAAAAGCGAGGTGACCTGGCCATCATTGGCAAAACGTTCGTTCCTTCCGTCTCAAAAGCTTCTGCGATGCTCACTTCTTACCTCCCAGCTATGCTTCAAACTTGAAATCTCGTGAAGCGCTATGGCTCTCTCCTGCTACTGCTCCGGTACCGTTGTTTCCCATGACAAAGGACAAAACTTAATGGTTTCTTGTAGGCGAATCCTGCTCCCAATGGCTCAACGGCGACTCCTCCTGTCAAGCCAAGAAACGGCCCTCCTGTAGGGCCTAGTGCCCAGACATCCACACCCACCGCAGAAAGGCGGGCCAATGGCACGCCATCACAGCTGACGCCGTCCGGTCCACGCGCGCAGACGTCTACTCCTCATCCTCCTCCTGCTCAGACAAATGGGCAATCTGAACCTACTGGACTTAAACTACCAATCGAGTGAGATGATCTTTCAAGCTCATTGAGCTCAAACTGATTTGATGTAGTGTTCCCCGCCCACCTGTTGTCAAACGCACTCATCGCGAACATGATGGCTCTCCGCGAACAGTCGTGGACAGCACCAAAGCCCCGATTGAACGCCCCATACCAACTGCCCCAGCGAGAGACGAGCATCACCTTCGCCCGCCTGTCATTCCGCGACGTAACAACAGTCCAATGGTGACTGATTCCATCCCGCGCGGCTTGCCGAAAGATACTGCTCCGGTCAATCTTAGCTCTTTGAGCAGAGAGCCCTTGCCCCAATCGCCCGCGAGTCTGCGCCCAACCGAGGACAAGAGCAAGATTGAGGCTCAGCCCGCCATGCCGCCTCCAGCGACCCCTAGCCAGACCCTGTCTGCACAAGAACTCCGGGAGACTGCGAGGCAGACGTCCACTCGTCTCAACGACAAGGGCGTAGAGGAGAAACCCCAACGATCTGGGGCTGAGGCTGTTCGTGCTCAAAATGGCTCTGCCGCTCCTTCTCCGCGGGCGCGATCTCCATCGCCGTCGAGCAAGCCTGGGACGCGAAACTCTAGTGCAGACAGTCGCGGCAGTCGACACCGCAAGACCGACACTTCGGCGGACGAGAAGAAGCCCAAGGACCGCGAACGGGAGAGACGCGATAGTGTCACGCACATTCGTGGGCCTCGGGAGAAGGACGGCGACAAGGATAGAGAGCGAGACCGTGGTGATCGTGGTAAGGACAGACACGACAGGGATCGGGAAAGTAGAGACTCCCGGGATCATAAGGACCGGGAACGGGATAGGGATCGTGATAGAGGTGGCGATAGGCATCGTAGAGGAGACGACAAAGATCGTGAGCGGAAGGACCGCGATGGTAATCGCACCGGCGCAGCGCTTCCGGCTTCTTCGAGCTACCGAGGAGCTGAAGAAGGCGGTCTGAGGAAGAGGAGACGGAGTGATGACGATGTGAGCAAATTAGCCCCGACTTTCATACTAATGTGTCTCTAACGTGTGTTCAACAGCTTGAAGGGTCTTCCAAGCGTAGCTCTCGAAAGGACGGCCACAGAGACGACCGTAGTAGTCGGCGCACGTCGGAGAAAGACAGCCATGAGCGAGAAGGACGCGACCGTAGCAGTCGTGGCGAATACGATTCCAGACGACGACGAGAGCATGCCGAGCCGGAGGGTCGTGGTGGGTCTACGGAGAAGGTAAGATTTTGTTCGACGCGTAACACGTTTGCAGCACTCGACTAATCAATACCCTTGCAGAGCGGGGAGAGCAAACGAGGTGAATCCTCGACCTCGACACCATCCAAAGTGCCACCGTCCGCGCCTGCTGGACCCCGCGCCGACCGTAATTCCAAACCCGAAACGCCAGGCGGTCAGGACAGACATCGAGATGGGCGTGATTCGCCACGTTTAGCTCCCAAGATCTCGACAGACGCACCCTCCACGTCATCGGGCACGGGCAACAGTCTGCGGGATAGGATTAGCGACACGAAGGCGTCGTCGCCTCTCGCCCAATCTCATGACGAGGGCAGCGGCAGGAAGCGCGGGTTTGCAGGTGAATATATGTTCTGTTCTAACTACTGGTACTGAGTGCTGACTGGTGTAGCAGAGCGCGATGAAGCTCCGAATCCACTAGACGGGCCTCTCGAGGCGGGCGGGAAACGCCAGAAAATCAACCGCAATAGATACGGGACCAGAGGTGGAGGAGGTGGGGGTGGTGGTGGTGGGACGCGGGGGTTCAATTTTATCACGGACCACCTTGGTGGTAGCGGGACAAGCCGTCGGTAGGCCCAGGGGTCTTGCGTGTATCTTAGTGCTTTGTTTGAATATCTAGTGTATCCTACTTACGAGCGTCTGACTCTCATGGTTGTAATAATTCGATGCGACTATATTCTCCACTCTGTCATTGATGTCATCCCTTGCAGTGTCGGTTTGGTCTGTTTCTCGGAGACCTTCGAACCTTGGTGTCGGGAATATTGAGCACTATGTTGACCCCACCTTGCAACATCTTTTGTGTGCACTATGACGATGCCTCGAGGTGGGGCTGTGAATGTCCGCCGATATGTGGCGTTTGGACGTAGTACCTGACTGGTCATGATCATCTGGAATTCTGATTGTTCAGCCACGATACTGCAGGAGTAAGGAACGCGCCGCCTCGTTCCCTCATTCGGGTTGATATAACTCAAGGCGGTAAGTTTTGATGGAAAGGGAAGTGGCGGTCGGTGATGTCGCAAATTCCGATGTGTGGAGGAGGGTGCTTGTCAATGTCTGGCAAGCGAGCGCTAACGCGTCTTGTTCCTGGACGCCTGTAACTTGGGAGTTTCCACAGAATAATATTCGACAGTACAACAATTGATTTAAGATACTTTCCATCTACAGACTATTACGAGTTGAATCGATAACGTAGCGCGTACGCGTATAACTATACTTTCACATTTTCATGAGAGTGAGGAACTCTTCGCGGGTCTTTTGCTGGGTGCGGAAGCACCCGAGCATGCAGGACGTGACGGTGATTGCGCCGGGTTTTTGGACACCGCGCATGGTCATACACAGATGGCTGGATGGAAGGCATAGTGAGATGATGAAAGCCCGAGGAAGCAAGAGACGTACGTGGCCTCCATGACGACCGCCACACCGCGGGGCTTAATAGCTTCCTGCACGGCCACCGCGATCTGCTTCGTGAGGCGTTCCTGCACCTGCAGTCGGCGGCTGAACGTCTCGGCTATTCGCGCGAGCTTGGACAGGCCCAGAACGTGTTTGTTGGGAATGTACGCGATGGCGACCTGGAGATGATGATCAGATAAGTGAAGACACGGGAGGCAGGACGTACTTTGCCAGTGAAGGGAACGAGATGGTGTTCGCAGAGACTGGATATGTCGACGTCGCGGACGAGGACCATCTCGTCGTGATCCTCGGCGAAGACCGCGTCGTTGATGACGTCTGGTAAGTGTCAGGCCAGCGTTAGAGAAGACAGACAGCGAACTACCTGCGAGACGTTCCTCGTATCCGCGGGTCATCCACATAATGGCCTGCGCATATCGATCTGGCGTGCGTAAGAGGCCTTCCCTGTCGGGATCTTCTCCGATGCCCTCGAGGATGACCCGAACAGCAGCAGCCATCCGCTGCTCGCGTATACGACGTTCCTCCGGAGTCGCATTCAGACGGGAATAGGTAGACTTTGCTGTGTCAAATGTGAGTGAAATTATTCTGTATGTTTTGCAAAGTAATCTACCTGGCCAGCCGAGACCATTGACGTCGGGAACGAGCGTCTCAGAGGAGGGTGGGGCAGCAATGAGAGGGGTAGAGACGCCCGACGGAGGGCGGAAGCCATAGCCTTCGTGTATACGGTGCGTGCGACCGGACGGGCTCGGTGTAGAGGTGGATTCGACGAGGTGAGCGCCTTCAGGGACGGCGTCGAGCGCGATGCGGTGCGACTCGAGCTTGCGCGAGACCGAGTCAACAAGCGGGTCGGTGTCAGCCATTACAGTTACTTTTCCATGCAAGATCAGTGTCGGAATGATTGAGCAGCAAACAGGGGCTAGAAAAATTAAGTCCACGTGAAGTTTATTACTGGGAAATAATTGCAATACTAAGCCCCAGGCCCCCACAGGCCTAATCGGGAACCTCCGCCCAAGATGATTCCGCTCCGCTGGCGTTGTCCTGCCATATTCATCGAATCTGAGAACAGCCTTCTTTGGTCGAGTTAGCATGCGTTGCACTGCAACGGCAATCGACGCATCCCGGCACAACTGTATATTAGACATGTCCTCCGAATAACAAAAAGACTTTCGTGGAGTCAATCCGCCTCCTGCCCTCTCCCCCACGCATGCGGCTCCCCTTCCTCTGGCCCTATCCCCTGCGCGACAACCCCCCGTTTGCCTATTTCCCGCTCTCTGATGCCTTTCCGAGGTCCTATGACTCGAAAAACGCTGCTCAATGGTCCTCCATGCCCGACTCGGTTACAGTATACGACCTCTGGTCCGCGTCCAGAATCGCCCCCAACAAGAATGGCGGCCCCGGGCCCACTCTCGTCGCAGGCGCGCAGCGGCCCATAACCGTGCGCAATGTCCAGCTAGCTTCGCTAATTCTCAAGCGCTGCACACCGGACCTCGTGTGTTCTCCAACTTTTCGCGCTTTTGCATGTTGAATTGACCCTGGATTTTCTCAAGGCGCGATGCATCTTCCAGTCCCACCCAGCCAGGACGACGTGTATGATGGCGCTCAACATCATACGGAGCCTCTTTCCAGCATTTCGTGGCTACTCACAGGTCTGTAGCATGCACCTTTTCACATTCATTCCAGGCCTGATTATTTCCCCAGGCAATGATCATTGACGAGGTCCGTACTTACTAACTCCGGTGTACAGCATAGCTTTGAAGCTGACCGACGTCATAATACACAGGTACAAGTCCTCGTCACATCCGGGGTTTTCAGCTGGTCTCGTCTCGCACATCTGATTGGCGCAGAAATCCTAAGGCGGATATGCGAGAGCATGCTAGATTTCATGGCGTGAGTGGGCTTATCTCCGTCATATGTACCCTTCCCCAACCCGTGTGTGTATTCCAGGGCATCAAACGAGCATCTCGTACTAGGTTCCGCCCGCTTCATCGTCGAAAAGCAACAACTCGAACAGCGCGTCCGGCTTGACGGGCCCTCCCTCTCAGATCCCACAATACGCGACCTGCTCCAAGAATCAGACATCTTCGCCCGTTCTTTCAGCGGCGGCGGTTTCGGGCTCATCTCTCCCCTTGATTTCGTCCAAATATTCGCCCTCCTCACCGAGATCGTCTCACACCTGCTGCTCATACACTCCCTGACCCGGTCCGCCTCGCATATCGGCATCCTGATCCTCTCCGTCGTATCCGTCATATTCCCTCTCCTCCTGCCCTGGTTTACCCGCCCTCCCTCGTACCCAGATCTGCTCTTTACTCCACAGGAATCCTATGCCGCGCGCCGTCAGGAGCAAATGCGGAACCTCGCGTACAGCGACTCGCACCGCCCAGAGGTCTCTTTGTTCGGCCTTCATGATTGGATCCTGACATCCTGGTCCGCCGCCTGGAAGGTCGTCTTTGCATCAGAACAGAGTCGCAGCTCCCCCAGTCTCTCGGCCCTCTATGGGAACGGCATAACTGACCTGATGCTAACCCTCCAGAATGTATGTTTTCTATAGAGCACTTCTGACTTTGTCTTTAACGATGCATCAAGGTTCCCTTTGTTCTCCTCCTCCAAACGTCATCGTCCGCCACGCTAGGCTCCATGACGCTCTACCGCAGCTCCGTCCAAGCAGTCGTATTCGGACTGCGGAACCTCATAACCACGCTACGCATGGCCTTTCAAACCATCTTCCTCCTTTCGGCGTTCTCGGCGAGCATGCAGGTTAAGCCCAAGCTGCAGCCGCGCGAGGACGAAGCGGTAGAGTTCAAGCGCGCGCTTCACGGTATGAAGATTGAAGCCAGGTAAGAGGACATTAATAGTACCGTCCCTTGATGAGGCCCCCAAGTTTGCTCATTCAACTTACCACAAGGGGTCTCTCGTATACATACCCGGACAGTTCCATTCCCGCGCTCACCAACATAAACCTCTCTCTCGAAGCAGGCGAGACACTCGCCATCGTGGGGTATAATGGCTCCGGTCAGTCCCCCCCACACCACAACTGCCCGTATTTGGGCTTGTTCGTTGTTTCGTGTACTGACGTGATGTTTCATTTTACAGGCAAGTCGACCCTCGCGAAGATTCTTCTGCGCGTTCTTGACTTCGACCAGGGTGAGCTCCTCATCAACGGGGTCGACATCAGGAGGTACCGCCTCCCGGACTACCACAGCCGGCTCTCGGCGGTGTTCCAGGGGTTCTCGAAGTACAATTATACGTTGAGGGAGAACGTGGGGCTGGGGTCGGTGGACAAGCTCGCGACGCCTGGGGCGGTGGAGACGGCGCTGCACCTCGCAGAGGCGGACGGGATCGTCAAGGCGCTGCCGCATGGGCTGCAGACGATCCTGGAGGGCCCGGGATTCGAGATGGTCTCGTATCCCGGCAGCATGCACCCTACGGATAACTCACACCATGGGCTTTCTGGTGGAGAGGTATGAGTTTTCGCTTTCGCTCCACGCATTACTCAGGCTGATGATGGGTAATTTCATTTTTCAGTGGCAGCGAATAGCCATAGCACGGTCGTTCATCAAGGCCGTCCAGCCTCATGTAGACATGCTCGTGTTCGACGAACCTGTCAGTCCCCCGATTTCATTTCCACTGTCCCTCCTGTCCTTACGACCGTTCATAGACTTCCTCACTTGATGCGCGCGCACAACATCAGGTATGAATTGCCAGTTCCTTGGTTTTCGGGGTAACAACAACGAAATGGCTAACGACATCTCTCTCATTCATTTCCACCAGATCTTCGAGACCATCAGTAGAATATCCTCCTCTGAACAAGGAGAGCGCATAAAGACCGTCATATTCATCACACACCGGCTTTCCACTGCCCGTCGCGCCGACAAGATCGCCATGATGGAGAAAGGGGTACGCATCGCAAAGTTCACGTTCACTGTATCTCCGTCTGATCCTTTTCCTCGGGACCCACAGACCATTTGCGAATTCGGCACACACGAAGAACTCCTCCTGCAAGGGGGCAAGTACGCTGCCCTGTACCATCAATCCGTCTAGAGAGACACATTGCACGCCCTCGAATCAATCCCGATCCGCACACTACTTTGATATTTACTGTATTTACCCGTGATGTCAATAATATACCTAATAATACAAAGCGAAACATTCGAATTAGATCTCTTCGGTTGAGTGGTCGACGAAGACGGCAACTCCATCTGATAGGTAGGCATCGACGGTGTTGGCATCGACCGCCCCGCCTGGGTTCGCTGTAGTCAACGGTATTGAACGTTCGGATGTACCGTGTATGCCAACGAGCAAGCCCACGTTCTTGATACCGTGGATCAGTGACGGTACTTGGAGCTATTTCAGAGTCTGAGTCTACACATATCAAAAGCAGAGAACGGAAAGAACGAACCAAAAGGTCGGCATCCACAAAGACACCCAGCAAGTTGTTTATCCGTGCAAATTCAACAGCTGCACCGAGGCCATAGAACCGGTCATCGCCTCCATCCACTGTAAATGGCGACGGGCTCGACAAGAAGATATCCGACTTGCCACAATGCGACGAGAAAAAGACGGGATCTGGACATCATGTCAGATTTCATAGTACCCAATGGAGGAGAACACCAACAGTTCGGCTGCTTCCAATTTATCGCCGCGCAAACGTCAGCGCAAAACGACGTGAAGACTATCCTGCGCCGCGTTAGCGGGCCATCAGAAGTCCGTGTCTGATATGTCGTCCTCAACACCGAGTCGACGAAGGTGTTCAGCTTTGGTCGACTCAGACAATGCCGCTCTCGTACACTAGCAGGAGGATAGGCCAACTCCAGACAAACGCCGACATTCGAAGGCAGGATCTAGAGGACGATGAGAACCAAGCTCGTATGGTACAAAGAGTCGAATGGGACTCACCGTTAACAACCGTGCGAGCGACATCATCTTATTCGAGACCAACGCCGGCCAGTCCGTCATCGAAGGCATCGTCCCAGAACCCACACCCCGCCCCATCCGGTCCGCCAAAGCCTCAAATTGCGCCAAAGTCACATCGCACACCCCAAGGCTGAAATTCGATTCCGGAAGACGCCATTGCGAGAATACCACTGGTACGGAGTCGCGTGTTACTTGCACGACGACGTATAGGTAGGTACCTCTCAGTGACGAGATCGTCAGAGATTGTATCCCTGCTCCGGATATCGATTGTGCGGATGGCGACGTCTGTGTCGACGTAATGACATTGGCTGTCACAGACGCGAACGTCGGTTGGTTCGAAGACGCCACAGTAGACTTCCAATACGTCTCAAGGTCCCCACCCACCGCCAGCGTGACACCATTGAAGCACGTTATGATGTTAACCTCGAACGTCACCTAGAACAAAACAGTCTCATTGAGCATGCCGAACTGAGCCCAAGAGAGAGAGAGAGAGATCAAAACACACCTCTCCCACAACATGCAGCCTATTGTCCAATATCGGCAGAGTGAACGTCTGCTCGCTATCCACATCCGCGAACAACGACGGAAGCGCCACAGCCCTCCCAATAGTCTTCGTCCCAAAGTTGGGATATATCGAGAACTCCAACGATAGCGTACTAAGCGTTGGTATCTGGAACACAAACACGCCCTTCTCGTCCCTCTGCGGCAACGAAATACTATACGGCGCCGAGTTCACCTCCGGGCTCCGCGTAGTGATAACCAGCTTCAACGGCGCCGTCTTCAGCAAGTACTCATCCCGGAATGCTGGACTAATTAACCGATGGTGCAATATCACACTAGGTCCCTTCGACGAAGGGCCTACCGTGACCTGCACGAGGTTACTCCTGTCCAAGTAATTGTGCCCATACACGCGGTGTGGCATGATAGGCGGAGGGAGCGACAGCGACGGGATCATGTCCATATCCGACTCCTCCACCCTCGCCCCAACGCCAGCAGGCGAAAGGTCCGGTATCGAAGACACCTCTGCAATCGCCGGGATACGCGCCGACGCCTGCAATAGCAGGTTCAGACACCCATAGTGCCCATACCACGCCGCGTAGTGCACAGGAAGGTGCCCCAGCTCATCCGTCAAGAACACCCGACAATGCGCCTCGAGGAGCGTCGCCACGCACGCATCGTGCCCGAACCGCGACGCGTGGAACAGCGGCGTCCATTCGTGGTACTTGTCCGGCGTGTCCCAGCCCTCCTGCTGCAGCAGGATCTCGCATACATCAGCGTGTCCTTCCCGCGCAGCGAGGTGCATGGGGTACTCCCCGTTGCTATTCGGGAGACATTTGGCGCCGCGTTGCAACAGCAGAAGTACGATATCGACGTATCCGGACTGGCTGGCGAGGGAGAGTGGTATCAAGTCTCCGCCTGGCGTCGTGGGTTGAGCAGGCACGTCCCCGTGATCCAGTAAGACCTCCACGCACTCGCGACACCCGCGTAAGACGGCATATACCAGAGGGCTGTAATTATCAATGTCCAGGTCATTCAGCGGGAGGCCCATTTCCAAAAGCCGGCGACATATGGATGCGTGTCCGTTCATCGCCGCGTAGTGGAGTGGTGTTCGTCCATACGAATCGACGCTACTCACGGAGACACCGTGGTCGATGCACATATTGACCAGCCGAAGTGCCCCGGCTATGGATGCCTCGTGCAGACAATTGCGTCCATTGATATCGTCCACGAAGAGAAAATCGAATGGTGTGGATAGCGACGCCAAGATAAGATCCGCGAGCTCTGGCGGCGCTTCGATGATAACATTCCAGAGGATACGCGTGACGTTGGTGGACTCTTGTGCGAGAACATCAGAGTAACGGAGACAGTCCGCGATGGCGGCGTGGTCGTTGGCGGTGACGGCCTTGCGGAGGTTCTTCTCCAGGTCCTGGAAGGGCCCGATGTACGACGTGCGCTCCGAGTCGACCATGAGCTGCTGCGTGAAGATGTCATTGGCGGCTGGACCCTCGAACTTGAGCCCGGACGAGAGGTCGGTGAGGTCGAGCAGACAGGCCGCGACGGTGTCGGACAGCTCGGAGATAAGCTGCCTGTTGAACACGGGCTGCACGTCGACCTGCCGGGCAAGATAGAGCTCCTTGGTGGTGGACGTGGAGCGCTTATCGAACTTTTTGAGGATTTTGCGAAAGCCCGTGGCGTTGATCTCGACGAATTGCTGGATGCGGGCGGTGGTCAACGCCAATGCCGGTAAATGTAGCCGCGTGCGCACCCACCTGCAGTTTGCCGAGATCGCGTTCGAGCAGGCGGAATCCCTCCTCGACGGCGCTCCATTCGACGTGACTCTTGTTGTTCGCCGCCTCTTGTATCGTATCCGGCAGCCCGTGCGACGCAGCGGCGCGGCGCTTCGACAGCAGCGTCTCGAGCCGCAGCTTCAGCTCGGCCTCCTTTTGCAGATAAAACGCGTTTATCTACGGATGTCTGAGTCGCCACGAGGAGAACAGGACACCGGCGCACACCTTTTCGAGTTCGCGCTCGAGCTTGAAGAAGAACGCCGCCTTGTGCGCCTGGAAGTCGGGCCCGCGGTCATGGTCCGAGCCGGAGAAGAGCGGCGGGTTGAGCGTCTGCGCCTGGGGGTCGCCGGGGCGCAGGCCTTGGGCGAGCGCAGCGGCCTCAGAGGCAGGGCGGTTGGCGGCGAGCGACGAGATGATCTTCTTGAGAAACTTGTAGTCGAGGTAGTACGCAGACCATCCAGGGACCTGATGCGACTGGATGTGCTTGCCAAACTGTGCGATGTGGGCGTCAGGGGCAGGCGACTAATGCCGTCAAGCGAGTGGTGGCTTGCCTTCATGATGTGTACGTGGTGAGGGCCATGTCCAGGCAGGGAAATGACCGCGTATTATTTGGCTATGGCGTGGACCGTGGCTAAGCTCAACTACTGCATCCGTCCCACGTTCGTTGGCAATTTCACCCTTCTTCATTCTTACCACTTGCCAAGCCAGTTCATTCCGCATCGATTAGACATCGTACTGCACTGCAGATTGTAATCCACGAACGTGCTAAAACATCCGACCCTCATCATGATTGTCTTCACGTGCAATGCGGCGCGCGTCAATCAACCGACGCGGCCACCGTGATATACCCTGGATCTACCTGCGGTCAACTTGCCAGAACCCAAAATCAAGGCCACTCTGCTCAAGCTCAGTGATTGCGGCATCGAGCTTGGTCCACTTCTCGGTACGATCCGTTGCTCTATGGCCGTGAAGGGATGAGTGCTGAGCAAGTTTGAAAAGCGTCCAAATCACTCTCCACATTCGGTCATCCCATCGACGACATATTCAGGGTGTGCTGCCAGACCAGCCCCGGACCTCTCCTTGTTCCAGTGGGTGACCCGCACGATCCTGCGTCTTGCTGGTATGTCGTTCCTGGAGCTCTAGGACGCTCTTGATAGCAGCGAACAGCTTCGAGCGCTGACTGATGTGTGGACATTACCGTTGCTCTCCTCTACATGTGCGACGGGGAAGCTAGGCGATCGTTGTTCTAATCTTGCGACAATGTGCCACGATATAAAGCAGACCGACTGGAACGACTAGATACGAGGTCTGTCTGACATTCTCAAGTGGTATGGTCGACGTGGACCATTCTCTGGCTCGGTTTGATGTGGTGGTAGAGTGTGGCGCGAGCATTCTGACTCAGCCTCCGTCTCACTGTTGACAAGATGATATCTGCTGGAGCGCCTCTGTGTATGCTTCTATCAGATGGACTACAATAGCCCGCGGATGGAACGAGGCATGGAGAACAACGACTATAGGTCAGAACAACGAAACAACCCATTTTTGGTGTCCGTCAATTCCTCCACACAGCCTTGCCTTTGTTCTCGAAATGATGGAATAAAAGACATTCAACTCCGCGAACAAGACATGGGGCAGATCCTCTTCATTTGGCGCCTGTATCTGGGAGCGTGGACCCACAAACATGTTATCTCGATCTTGAAGATTCGCGTCTCCAGCGGCCGATTCCCAACCGATTCAGGTGCTTGAACTGCGACATGCTCGCACTCTTGTATCTCCATGACCCCCTAGAGAGTAGGAATGGAGCGACCGACAAGGGAATGCTACTTGTACAGATGATCAGCGCTTTCTGAAGAAACAATAACACTATCAGATGCATGATGGCCATACTACAGCTCTTCGGTCAGGCTGTTGTGTGTCCTTGCCTGGGGCCACACCTCTTTGCCTATATAAGGCCAGCCAGAACGACCCACATTCCTCACCATCTCAGGCTCTTTCCCTTCCTCTCAATGAGGTCCTTCCGAGCCTTAGACGACTCGCTCCTCGTCGAGTCGTCGTTGCGTTGACTTCATCGTGCAATGGTGCCCTCCTCGCTGCTCTCATTGCTTTGTGGTCGTTTACCGTGTCTCCAGATCGCCGTCACATCGACAAGGCATAGCTACACCAGCATCGCCTGATCGTGGTCGACTGGGACAAACACTAGACTCAACGTCGCCCACACTAAACCACCCCAGCCGTCACGGTCATGATCAATTGCACGTACGATCTCTCAAGCTGGTCGCATAACGATGCGCCACAAAACGGTTGATCGTCGAAGTCTTGCTGGGTACAGACCCCAGTCGAGTATGCTCATCCTCTCTCCTTACCCGATACACTCTCAATGTACCTCAGAACCATTCCCATGCTCTACTCTATTCTATGCTTAACGTACGTTGTTCACCGCCACCTTCTCTCACCATTGTCTGACACCATCCTTGAAGTTCTTCTCTCGTCTTGGCCTCGACCTCAACACCGACCGACCGTCATATCCATCTAACCATCAGCCTGAGCGACGCTCACGTTTGTATCGCCAAACGTGAATGTCTATCTGCCGCTCGCTGCTTGGTGGCGTAAATCGTGATCATCCCAACGCGGATGGTCCGTCGCTATGGATCGCCGACACGCGCGTAAGTCGTGAGTTTTGCTCCGCTGCACCGACCGACACAACCGATTCTATGCTCGACCGACTGACTATGCGACTCTCACTCTATAGCAACCACCTAAGTTTCCTCTCACTTAGCTTCACAACAGAGCGGTGACTCTTCATTCAGTGGAGTCCGACCCTCTACTGTCTGAAATGTTAGACGATGTGCATCTTCTATTCCAGAGAAGTGCCTCGTCGTTGCCCGAACGAGTATGCGAATGGTCAGTCAGGCCTCTTCACTTAGTTCGCGCACACACCTAGCTGACCTCTTCCTCCTCAGGTAGACCGAAAGAGGTCTTCAGGCAATCAGCACTTGAGTGGAAGGGAGACAAACGTAGATTAGAGACATGTAATGAAGCAATATAATCTTTGCATTAGTCCTGCTCCCTAGGTTCACCAAGTCAAAGAGAGAACAAACGTCTTACAGATGTCCTGTAACACCGTACTACTACTACTAACACGCAAATCTGGATGGACGGAAAACAAACCTAGATTACGGCTATGTAATGAAGCAATGAGATTCTCTTTTTGCAGAATTTCACTGAGCCTTTGGCGGTCGCCGTCAAGTCCACAAGCTCGTTACTGATACTATGTATACTACGAGCCTTCTTTCCGCACGCAAAACTGCTTTTACGTGAAGCAGCTCACAACACTACGCTTTACATAGTATGCCACACTGAATATAGCGACCTCAATCATTGCTACGGTGAAGCTACCCTCGTTTGGATTTTGTGTAATTCTAAACATGTCTGATACATGCAGAAAACTCCCCTACTTGACCATGTTCAACGGACGATCCGGGTATCTAGAGTAAAGAAATTCGATGACTGACAATACGCAACGCTTCGAAGAACTTACTTGGCCTTGATCCTACCCGCCAAATCTTCCTCGCTGATCTGGTCCGGCCCCAATTGATTTCCCAGCGTCAACCACCTGCGGTCCGTCAATCATCGTTCGAGAAGAGTAGCGCATAAATCAGCATACCCCGGACGTGTGTTGTGTTTCCGGCCAAAGATTTCCACCTTGCGCCCACCCGGACACATCCTCTCGATGAGCCCGTACGCCTCATCCGGCTTCCTACTCGTCTCGCGCACCTCAGATACAATAACATCAGTGTCCAATCCGCGATTGACCCATGACGGAAACTTCAGGTTACCGTCAGCGTCCTTGACCGTCTTCACACCAACGAGCATGTGTTCTTTGGTATGATTCAGCCAGTGACCAGTCCGCCCTGTTCTTATGACGCGCTGAAGCTGGTTGGTTTTGACCCATACGACTTCATCGACGCGTGTGTACCCCCAATGACGCATACATTCTCTGCCCACTTCCATGGCGCGTCCGGTAACCCAGAGGAAAAGAAGTCCTTCGTCTTGTAGCATTGGAATAGGCATAGCTCTCATCTCGTCGTCGGTCATGGTACCATACGGTAACTTGGGAAAATGAGTTGTGATGTTCGTGAGGAGAAGCAGTGTGATGGAAAGACATACACTCATATGTATGTCCCATGGTGGATCTGCCATAATGACGTGAAACTTTCCAAGAACACTATAATCAAACCGCCGTAGATCACAGTTAATCCATTGTGGGGGAAGCTACCGAACCAAAGTGAGTTGTAAAGCTGATTTCCTTTGACAAAACATAGTACCTTCCGTGGCAACTCACCCGTCGGTCCCAGACCGAGTTCCAACCTGTGTGAGTTGGATTTGACGACTGCCTTCGTCACAGCCTCCCCGTCGCCTTGATCCCAGTCGACCTCATAATGAAGATAGCGACATGGCGCTTTCTCTTTCCCTCTTCCACCGGCGCCTAATCCAGACGGGAGAGACGTCGGCCCCCGCATTCCAGATGTATAAGCATGGGACGACCCAGGAAAGGGCGGTATCGAGGGAGATTGTGCATAAGTTGGCTCACTGTAGCACGTATTGAGGTAGGAGCAGTGTCCCAGCGACGGATCAGTGTGCGGGCGTATCAGAGGGCGGAAGTGTATTCCATCACAAATGGTTATGTGGGCGTCTGGGGAAGCGGACAGTGCCCGACGGGCTTTGGCACAATCATCCTTGGTTATATGAGCGCAGATGGGTTCGAAGGCATCAGAATCGGGAGAGCGGAATTGCTCGGCCAACAGACGGCCTTTGGCAGTGCTCTTCTGAATGAGCGTAAACGCTTCGCGTTGCTCCTTCGTGAGGGATGACAGAGCGGAATGGGGTGCGAATTGAGAACTGTCCTCCACCGTCGAATCATCGTCGCCCTCGCCAGCAGCAGAATCTGCCTCCTCGTCAATGACCCGTTTGCGCTTCAGGCTCTTCGATAGTATGACGCTGGAAGATGATGCCAGTGACGCCTCCAAAATCGTGAACTCGCCATCATCCCTGGTATAAGCTAGATATCCTTCGTCCCATGCATTGGACAGGCCTTCTAATATGCCCTCGAAACGTGACAGGTCCGTTAACCGAATCCTAGGTGTTGGTTTGTCTGGAAGGAGACCTTCTGGCGGTTTGTGTGTGATCACGCGAGTGAGGAGATCGAGGGATCTTATTGGCATCGTCAAACTATCTGTCGTGAGAAGATGGCGTAGCGCAGCGAGAACTACCAATTTGAAGTCGTCGCTGGACATGATGATGGCGGCAAGAGAAAGAGCGGCTGATTTCACGTGCGGCGCGAGGTAATTGCCTCCGGCCTGCCTCCGGCTGCCAACACGCTCCCTGCTCATTTACCAACGCCCACCTCTGCTGCCCAGGCCCTCGCGGCGACCACTGCCATGTCCTCCAACGAGCTCATTGACGCTCAATTTGACCGCGCTGTCGAGATTGTCCAAGGCCTTCCCAAGACCGGCCCCATTCAGACCGACTATGAGGAAAAGCTGACGATGTACAGGTGCGCGGTCTACATCTCGTTCCACTATCGCAACATTAATATTTGCTTAGCTTGTACAAACAAGGTGACTAGCGGATTTGGCAGGCATAGGACGCCTCTCACCGTCGACAGCTACTAGCGGAAACGTCAAGTCTCCTCGGCCAGGGATATGGGATATGCTCGGACGAGCAAAGTGGTCAGCTCGACTCATCCGCCGATGCTAGCCGAGACTCACTCTGTCAAAGGGATGCGTGGGCCAAGCACAAGGACATATCTTCCTACGAGGCTAAATGGCTATACGTTGACGCTCTCATGAAGGTGAACTCTTTACAGCACGTAACGCGGCAACTCTCAGTATTAACCAGTACGCTTCTAGGTCTTGCGTAAGTATTCGGACAAGACTATGGCCAAGAATCTGGTGCAGGAACTCGAGTCTTATGGCGGAGACCCTGATAACCTTGTTATGAGCGGTAAAGCGCCTCTTTGAACTCTGTTGGTACACACTCTTATATTCACCAGGCACCATCTCTCACGGCTCTGATTCCTCTGGCTCGTCTGACTCTGAGGACGAAGACGATGTGCCTCGCTCTAATCCCTACCTTCATCCACCTCAGAATGTACATCGACAGGCAGACTCAGGTACTGAGGACGATAGCGGTGATGATGAAGCTCGCGAGCTTCCCAATGTACGACATGAATCAGACTTGCTACTTTCCAATCGCCCTGGTTCATCTCTATCCTCGCATCGCTACCGCACACCCATGACAGGCTCCATTGCCATGTCCCCACAGGTAACAGGGATCCCCGCTACGCAACCTCAACCTGGATTTGAAACCCCTTCGGCCTTCGGGGACCCAGCTGCTACTCCCGCCCCATCTTCACTCTACCCAGCTAGTCACTTCTCACAATCAGAGCTAGCCAGCTCCCCGCCCGTTCCACTATACCCTCTCCATACCCAATTCCGCGCCCAAGCTCAACCCGTGGTATCGCAATTCGGGCCCTACGTTCCCATTGTGCGACCCGCCACGCGTCCAACCATAGAACGAGCCGTGGAGAACGTGCAGTCTCAGATCGCGGCACTCAACGAGCGCCTGGAGTCACTGGAAACGATCTACCTTCCCGACTCGCGGTCACATTCCTCTCTGGGGCACAGCGGGGCGAGTGGGAACTGGCCAAGGCGACGGCCGGAAAGCCCTCAGTGGGACTTTGACGACCTTGGGATGTGGTCGCTGGTGCTCAATCCTATACAGAAGGGTATCGCGCAGCTGCGGGCGTTGTCAGAGCTTCTCGTCAAGAACGAGAACCGGTCGCCGTCTGCTATCATTCTGCGTAGACTGTTCCTTGACGCGTCGTTTTTGTTTGGTTGTTTGCTCTTTGTGAGGACGATTTGGAGGAAGAGCGGGGCGAGGAGGAGGGATGTCAGAGCTGCTTTGATTGTACTGTGGAGAGCGATATTGGGCACGAATTCAAGGGACAGGAATATGGTGGATAAAGGGATTTAGGTTGATGTATGATTTATGTAGGTTGGTCGAGATACTAACGATGTGTTTTGTTCTTCTCTTGAATACAACTGTCTCACCTTTAGTTCGCCAATCGGTCAGTTCAGAAGGTAATACTTTCCAGTACCATTCTGCTATTGGCGAATGTCTGCACTGCACTATGTAGTGTATCAGTTTCTTTCCATTGACAACTGGGAGGCAAGATACTGACAAATATGTGACTATACTCGCAATGTGAAGACGACGAACACCTCGTCAAGCCAATGAGAAAGCGGATGGAGACACTGAGTTATCATGGACCTGGACCCGGTCAAGAGGTTAAACCTTGAGTATCCTGATGTTCAAATTCTTGAAGCTCCCTTGTACCAGTCGACTGTCTGCTCGAAGACTCTCGGCGAGATGTCGTATCTACTCTCCATACTGATGACCTTGGCGTGGTACTGATGTAGTCACGCATCCTTTTGGATCTTCCGTTGGCACATGCCGAGCGCTTGGTTATGTTTACCGCCACGAGGCCAGGCTCGCGGGGATTCGCGCTGCTTACGGGTTCGGAACGCTGAACAGTCTATTTGACGAGAGCTATGAACATGAGTGTTGCGGTCAACAGTACTTACTCGAAGCTCAGCGGTTGTGGCTGGCGCATCAGGTTGTTGACCCAAGGCACAAGCAGCAAACAAGTGCAAATTTCTTAAAGGAACTCTGCTCACCCACCCACGAGTGACGACGTCAAGCGGGCTCTGCACATCTCTCCGTCGCCTCGGCACACGTTCTCTTTCGCCAAAACTTGAAGATGCCCGCCATGCTCTCTCAGCCAAGCATGCTCTCCCAGCCGTCGCCCACCCTCCTTTCTACCTTGCCTGCCCTCTACCTATACCCGCTCAATGACTCTTTCGTGCCCAAGCATATCGCTCTCTCAACCCCCGGCCAGCGGGTCAAGATTGGGAGGCAAACCAACGCCAAGACGTCGCCCGGGGAACGTAATGGCTTCTTCGACTCGAAGGTTCTCAGCCGGGCGCATGCGGAAATATGGGAGGAGGGAGGAAAGGTCTGTCCTCCTGCGCGCCGCGTAGGGATTCATTGACACAGTTCTCCTCAGATATACATCAAAGACGTGAAGAGTAGCAATGGGACCTTCATAAACGGCGACCGACTCAGCCCGGAAGGTGTCGAGAGCGACCCGCATTCGCTCAGCAGCGACGACATAGTTGTAAGCAATATTCGCGTGTACGCTTCCAAACTCTCGTTCCTTATGCCTCGGACAGGAGTTTGGTATTGACATTGTCGGCGAGGACAACAAGACTATCGTCCACCACAAAGTTGCCGCTCGCGTGGCTTGCATATTCACCGAGCAAGACGCCTTAATGGCCGCTCGATCCGAACAGCAACATATGCCCAATTCTTCACCATTACACCAGTCATCTCTCGCGTCGTCCTCGAACGGTCAACCGAATATGTCATCCATGCAGAATCCTCCAAAGTCAACTCAGTTCCCCCCACGGCTGACCGGGATGGGCGGCATGGGTGGCTCCATGCGGCCCCCAGGCAAGAGCGGGCTCACCTTTGAACACATCCTCACGAGACTTCAAGGGGAGCTGCAGAAAAGCCGCGACACTGGTGCTGAATTGGGAGCGTTGACGGGAGCAATGGGAGAGATTGGCGAGACTCTTGGCGGTGCCTTGCCACCGAATGTTCCCAACCCATCGTCACTGCCGCCAGTGCGACCACCGCCGCCTGCTGAAGAAGAACGGCCGGCCTCAGCTGAGGCAGACGACAAGGGCAAGAAGCCTGCCATTGCTGTCGATGAATTGACGGAGAAGCTGCAGGATCATGAGCAAAAGGTTCTTTCCTTACGGTATAGTAGTACTTCTCTTGCTGATTGCTTCTCTAGGTCCGCATCCTTGAGGACAAGCTCAAGGAGCAGGAGGGCATGTGGAATGAGATACGTGGGATGCTTCTTGCTAAACAGCGGGCAGAGGACGAGGAGCGGGAGTACCGGCAACAGCAGCGGGAACGCGAGCGACATCACCATCACGAGAACGAATACGACGACGACGATGACGATGCCCGGAGTATTGCTACTGTTACTGGTGCGCTGGACCCGGTTCACGAGGAGGAAGAGCCCGAAGAGGACTTTTCGCATCACGAGCGATCTTTGGTACACGAACAAGATAACGAACAAGAACACGAATCGGAGGACCGGAAACAGGAACATGTCCGACCGCGTACACCAGAGCCGTCGCTTGCTCTGCAGTCGTCTGCCCCCGAGCCCGAACCGACACCACAGCCGAATTACGGCTCCCTTATCGCCGAATTGACGGTCAAGGTTTCTCAGCTGACCGAGCAATTGGTTGAAAGTCGCGTGGTCATTCGTGGACTCGAGGAAAAGGTCGCGTCGCTGACTATGGCGCCGACAACTCCCCCGCCCGTTCCTAATACGGAATGGATGGAGAAATGGGAGGAGGTGGCACGACGTGTTGGGCGGGTTGAGGAGACCGTGAAAGAGGTCAAGGAGGCAGAGGAGGAGAGGAAGGTTGTCGAGGACGTCCTCCCTCCAAGTCCTCGTAGTCTCTCGAGCGACTCTTTGCGCCAGCGTCGACGAGGACGAAGTGCCAGCGTGCGCAGGAAGAGCCTCGAGATGCTGACGGAGGTGATAAAAAGCAACGGCGTCGCGAACGGCAACGTCGACTTGGTGGTGAAGAAGGAGAACGGAGAGGTCAAGGTCAAGGAGACTCGGCGGGGACTTCCGCCGTCAAAAGAGGCGACGATGACTACGCTAGGGATCGTTATACTCAGCGTAGCAGCCGCCGCGGTGATTTGGAAGGTGAAAGAGTAGTGGTAGTGTTCCCTTCGATTTTCTCATTCACTGGCATGGTTCATCATCCGTATTTATCTCTCTCACTATGTCATGCTATGCTACGCGTTACGCGTGGACGACTTTCTCTAGCTTTTTATATTCTTCTAATGCATGTGGCGGATTAGGACATGGTGGTATTTTCTGTTCACCGCAGATACATAGCCTGCGCCACCCAACTTAGGGCGGAATGGCCGGGCCGCAAATTGGCACAGCCGCAAAGGCCGTGGGACGACTGTACAGTACAGGTCCGGCATGTCGGCATACGGGTCACCGATTGGGCGATGTGACGGATTTTTCGCAGTGCAAAGCCCATATCGTCGACGCAATGGCCAAATCCAAGAAGTGTGTTGCTCTGCCGTCCTGCTGCTCGCTGGCCATGCTCAACTTCGCTTCCTAGCCACACCAACCACAACCAGAACAAGAAGGCCCACCGTAATGGAATCAAAAAGCCGGTTGCTGGTCGCACACGGTCATTGAAGGGTGTACGTCCCAGTCTCTCTCTTGAAACGCTCTTGATTGACAGTCTTTCTTAGGTCGACGCCAAGGTCTGTCTTTGATGAACTAGCAGCGAAATCGCATACTCATCTACTCCAGTTCCGTCGCAACGCCCGCTTCGCTCTCGTTGGATCTGTGCGTGTCCATTGCTCACAACCGCCCCACTCTCGTCTCATGTTCCTCGCAGCACCGAGCCCGCGCAGAGGCGAAAGCCGCAGCAGCATAATCCCTTCGCAGAGTCTACCATACACATACCGATGTTGTCCGACCAGAGGGAGGCTGAGGCTTGGAGCCGCTCGCTCGACGTATTATGCATATATGCAGATGTTATGCCTTTCCCTCGCTATGAAAGATCAAAAAAGCTGCAAAAACACCAATTCTTGCGTGACCGATCTTGATTCTGCGCGGGCTTGTCTACTCCCTCGAAGGTAGGACAGCGGGAGTCTCTCGTTAAGCAATGCCATCTGGATATCCTCTGCATTTGGCAGATGATTGGCTCACCACTGGTCCGGACGCCGCGCAACTCAACGCATGGATTGGCCTATGCGTTGCGACGTGAAACGGTGGCACTGAGTTATCTTGTAAGTGGGGACGATTGCTATCGAAGTACTACTGAACACTAGGGTGAAACTAAAGACCGAGATCAGCAGTCAACTCCGCGCCATCTCTCAGTTGGCCCCCAATCTCCACCGGCGCGTGAGTCTTCGTGTAAACGCGCAAGCCAACCACGATGGCGTCGGCATTCTCATCTGGTGGCGCGACGAATCCTCCACCGGGGGGACTGTCATCATCTGAGACAGATCCAACTACAGACGAGCCGTCGTCAGGGTCCTCATCGTCTCCGCCACTCTCACTTCCATTCGAGCCGTCTACACCCTTGATTGAATCTGTGTCATCGTTCTCTTGCTCCTGGTCAATTTGAATCCCAGTCTCGTCAGTCTTCTTGACCTCCTCTTCATCCTTGTTGGGCTCCTCCTCTTCAACCTTCTTGGGCTCGTCCTCGACGGGCTTCTCTTTCTCTCCTTCCTCCTTGTCCGCTGGTTTCTCCTTCCTTTTGGTGGCCTCTTCCTTAGCTTTTGCTTTTGCCGCCTCTTCCTCAGCTTTCGCTTTGGCAACTGCTGCCTCAGCTTTCGCTTTCGCTGCGATCTTATCCTTGAGCTGGGAAAGATCCTGACCGGCCAAGACTTCAAAAGGCATGGGAAGGTGTTGCGACTGGGTTTTAGCGTCGAAATCTATATCTTGGTGAGTACGAACGTATCGCAGTCGTGTTTGTGACCATACTCATTGCGATAGATTGGCTCTTCGCTCTCTCTGTAAGTGTGCGCGACAGATCACGGTCATCCCAGCTTTCTTTCCAGTAGTTTGGTGGACGAACATAAAATCGGTCCAACCGAACCTAGAAAGGCCAGATTCAACAGAAAGACTCGAGCACTCGCGAGAGACGCACATGAACCACGTAGTCTCCGGGCTCCAAGTCAACCTCGACATTCACGCTTCTGCCGAACAGCCGCGCCGACGCTGACTGGGCGAACACTTCCTTCTCTCCTTTCTTGAAGACGAGAAACTCCAGAGAAAAGACTGACCGCCCGTTGATCTGCCTGTAATATCGAGAGTCGACCTGCGAAAGGACGATAACAGCCGGAGTGGCTTCTGTAATTGAGAAGGTGACTTTCCATGAGGTCCGTCAGATTAGCAAGGAAGTCTGGGTATGGATGACACTTACATGATACTTCTCCAAAGGTCCACGCCGATGGCAGAGGCCTGGAAACCACTCGCAACCATTGCGAAGACATCAACCAATGTGAATCGAATAACAGTGTGCGATCGATGTGTTGCCAGCAGGCGAGGAAATCCTTGTCTAGTGTCAATTGTCAAATCAGCCCCAACTCAATAGTCGTTCTCGTCAAAGACGTACATTCCATGACGAACTCCCCGTCGTCGCCAAAGACATGACCCATCTCGGGCAAGATCTGGAGCCACTCTGGCGTCCACTCCTTGGAGCCATCTGACCACGGACCGTTCCATTCCGACTGCGCCCATGGATTGCGAACGAGGACGAATTTCTTGCTCTTGACTTCGACGGCACGCAGGACAGAGTAGGCATGAGAGCCTTGGAGACCGTTCACAGTCATATTAGGCTCTCCGCTGCGGGTGCTGTCGAGCCCACGGAACGATACACCGAAGAGACGATCTTGGTTTGCCTTGAGGAGCTCGTCGTGCCAAAATTCCTCGGGATCCAGGATGTCCTGTGGTGTGCACTGTCAGTATTCGGCCTACGAAAGAGCTCTACTGAGTACTCACATCGGTAACAGTGCAAGTCGAAATACCGCTATGAATATGTGGTCAATCCCGAAGATTTCGCACCAATGATGAATTGGACAAACCCGGTAAGATCCTCGATGGCCTCTGATGCCTGTCCTCCGCACAAGGCACCATAACTCCCGTGCAGTTTGGCGTATGCTTTCTCGATGAGAGGCACCCATGTCTCCCCTTCCGTCCCGGACGTAGCGAAGTACAGAGACTTTCTTCCTTTCCGCGCCGATTCGTTGTATCTGTTCTTGTCATTGTGGTATAGAGCACGCTCTGCCGCGTTGAGTTCCTCGAACTTGGGAATCGAGAGGTACAGCAAGCTAAAGAGTTGGGATCAGGAGAGTGGCAAGGCAATGCAAACACACATGGACCCACTCATCGATGATCACAGTCACCCAGCGCGAATCACGGAAGAAGATAAATCCATAAACGCCCACTTTCTCGTCCCTCTGCGAAATCGGTATGATATATGACGGATACGCGTGCAACGTATGTAGGACTCACGGCCACGCAAAATTTCTCGACTAGACCCTCTGCCGTTGACATAGTGGCCAACGCAGAGACGAACCAGCAGTCTCCAATGCTGCCTTGCACGATATCATTGGAGCTAGCGCCGTCCACGAAGAAACGGGGATTATCGAAGATGTCGGTGACGCGTTTCACGTCGGAAGGATCGTATGCCTCGTCTGAGGGCGCTTCCAGACCACGAAGGCAACGATCTCTGTCGTTGAATAGATCGAACTCGACGTCTCTGTGGACGAATGACGCGTCAGATCTGTGGATCGTTCCCAGACTCGCAAAACAGATACCTGAACTTGCGATTCCTGGCGCGGCAATCATTGGAGATTCGCTCGACCTTTTCTTTGCATCCCTTCAATGCCTGTTCGAGGTCGCCAGTGACAAGACGACCAGCCTTCTCTGGCTGTTGGACGAAGGATACTTGGGTCGCCTTCTTCTGCTTGCGTAGTGTACGTCTTGAGGGGGCCATCGTGTTACAGTTGCAACACACTAGAATGGTCTATATAACACTGACAGGTATTCAAAAAGTGATAGCAATCAGTTATGGTGGCAGTGATACACATGAGCTTCGCTTGTATCATTATGGGCGCTGGGCGCTGTTGCAAGACGCTATTAGTATCTCATCAGGCGTCTAAATCGCTGCCTTTAAGGTGGCCCCAGATTCGCCATGAATCAGGTCGAGAGCCACCTTGAAACGCATCACAGCAGTAGCGACATACTATTGGGATAACACAAAATCATTGTAGAAGCGGCAGATCCGTGCATACTCTGGCAGTGAGAGCTCTTGGGGTACCATCTTTTGTGCCGCGCGTCAAATACGAACAGCGACATCATCGCTTCTGCAATGGGTTCCTCATACTAATGGTGACTGGTTCCTAAGTAATTTCAAGCTCTGGGCCAGGACCAGGGCATGATAGTCCTTCCACCAATTATCAGGCTCCATCAGACTCCAGAGGCAGCAACCTGGGACCTGCGAGGTCGCAAAGTTTGATGAGTGTCGCGTTACGACTGCGCCACGATGAGCTAAGAATACCTTCAGGCGTGACCAGGGCGCCGACACTGCTTAGGCATTTGGTACGATAGCACTCGTGTCCTGATGATGAGATGAATTGAAACATTTTCCTCGAGAGCCAAGTTTCAAGAGCCCTTCACCATTAATATTACCGACGTGACCTTTTTTGAACAAGGTTAAAGCCGGACCGAGGCTGTGTAGCGAGAACTGTCAGAGATAGCCGCCACGTTATTTCGAGATGCCACTGCGTACTCGGGGACTGAAGGAGGTGCGTAAGGCGTCGGCCATGCTGAGTATAGTGAGCCCGACGAAGCCCGACGCAAATCTATCGATGAGCCATGTTGATCGCTGACCCTCGGCCACCCTCAGTTGGCCTGAGTTGCCCTGAACGAGCAGGACAGGCAAGCGTGAGAGCATCTCCGGTAACTCGTCAAGCCGACACCCGCCGATCGTCCATCTGCAACTTAGCTTCCTACTTCCACGTACAGTTCCACGTCTTTGAGCAGAGTGTAATGGCGGCTAGAACTTCCACTAAACTGTCAATAACCCATACCTCCGAGGCGAATTGTGTTTTGGTTGGCATCCTGGAACAGCTGTCCCCGGACCAGCCTACTCGCGGCCGTAAGATTGCTCTGGTACGTACGCGAACTTGATTCGTACGCCGCATATCTGGACTCTACGTCACCAACATGACTGGCCTTTTGTATAGATTTTGCATGGCGCTGCGGGGTTCGTCCGCTGTCCGACGATAGTGAGATGCTGTTACTCATAACGACCATCCAGGCACAAAGACTACCTATTCCAAAAGCGCCTCGCTCTACGTTTACCTCTGGATTCGTTCCGCTTCGACTTTCGGTATATATCATCTGGCTTTCCATCTCGCGAAGAGCTAATTGACCGCTGCTCAGCGGTTGTCATGAGTCGTCTGGAGTTTGGCGACAAGGCGGTCTCGATGACGATGTGGAGGACATCAGTGTCGTTACTCACTATCTCCAAAGCAAGTTTGGGTACGAAGTAGACCTTGTTGTGGGGCACTCCCGTGGATCCGTAGTCGCCATGCGGTGGCTTTGTACATCCCCAGACGCGCAACAGGTCTCCGCTTTCATCAATGCTTCAGGCCGTTATCGTATGGAGGTCAGTATTCCATGATTAAACCGATACAAGACTCACATGAAGAGTACTTCAGAAAATATACGGCGAGTGTCTCCGCATCCATCAGCTTATACTGTCTCAAACATGTAACAGACTCCAAGCTGTACGTAGACCATCTAGACGCTTTGACGAAAGACAAATGCGCTGTCTGGCGGCCGACGGTGGCCAGAAAGGTCATCTCCGTAAAATTATATCCCGAGGATTTCAAGAAATTTGCACAGCTTGATACATCTCTGGTGTGGGATACCTTTCCCCAGAAGACAGATGTACTCACGCTTCACGGACTCTCGGACACGGTCGTCCCGCCGTAAGAATCTGATCCATTCTTGCGCGCGGCTCGACTGACACAATAATGTAGATACGATGCCATCATCTATTCAAGAGCTCTCAGTAACCGTCGACCTGGGACCCATTCACTGAATCTCATGGAAGACGCTGATCATAATTTCTCGGGACGCCAAGATGAAGTCGTCAACGTGATTCTGGAATGGTGGAATGCTCATCTGCGCAAGGAACTCGTCACAGGTCTTTGGACAGGTGCGATTGATGCTCGCGGTAGATTATAGCGGTCCTGTCTGTTAGCCCTCGGCATACAAATCGTGCTGCGAGCATAATGATCTGCCATCTGCCCGTCTGCGGATGACACGTCGCGTCTTGTTAGTATCATTGCGTGAACCGTGAATTGTATTGACTGACGCTTGCTCAGGTACGTCTGCCATTGCGCAGTGACAGTATATACACCCCTCCGTCAAAGAATCACGGAAGACTAGCCATAGCATAGGGACCTACATTGAAGTGCTACCGTGGCCGAAGTACCTGAGTACCTGGGAGGTCCGCATTGATAATTTCCGGATGTCGATATACTTTGAGTCACGGACGACTGGGTCAACCGCTCCCAAGGATGAGCGGACGCGTATAGCGCGTGCTCTCAAATCTGACGTGAGTACCAAAAGCCTTCATTGAAATTTCGGCTGACCATAAATACGTATAGACTACCTGCAAGTAGATTACCGAAATAAGCATTATGTTGTAAGTAATTCTATAAGTCCGTGGAGTATGCTAAATCTCAGGCAGGCCATCTAGCTTTCGGCGGTTCAGGTTCCCCTGTATAAATTAATGCCCTGCTTCTCCATCAAGATCAAATCAAAATACATCGATGCCTCCATCCGCCCAACAGCCGCGAGGGAGCAAGCCCGTCGCGTTGACAGTGTCGAGTGGAAGCGCATTAGGTGATAGGGTAGGTTATGTGGCAATGATGCCATGATGCTGGCCTAGTCCAGTTACGGACTAGGCGGTGGCGTCGGAGGAGGAGGAGGAGGGACAGTTGGACGCGCTCAGAAGAACACGGGACTGGTTTGTGATGCGCCACCTTTCACGGTGGTCGTGGACCCCTGTCCGGAGGGCTTGTTGGCACCGTTGTTTCCGCCGCTCATCGTGTTGGATAATGGGATGGGGGGATGAAGATAGTGTAGGTGGTAATGAGGAGGGCGGTAGTGGTAGTGGCTTCCAAGTGGTGGGCAGATACCAAGGCAAGTTGTAGAAATCTGGAGGATCGACGAATGAACGATGACGCTTATATAGAGCTCAAGGCAACTTCCGCGAGGGTCATAAGCGCGACCGGCGACTCTTTTGGGACGAGTGTGATAGGGCCTTACACCCATTCAGCGATCCCTCGATGCCCAAGTTTGAAAATTTAGGAGAACTGATACAACGAGTCAACGCCCGTCTCGTTTCACAGGTTTCGGCAGGGATGCGGGCATGCCTCTCTGGGCAATCAACACCGCAAAGCTGTTTGTTCCTGACCTCTTACCAGGATTTCTGTATCGGCACACAGCCCTACTCTCCTTTCGTGTAGGACGCGACTGGATGACCGCCCGAAACAGGATGCGGATGCACTCCTTCGCGGTCTCTGCCGGTTTTTGGATGTTGCGTTGCAAGCCTGTCACCCGTACTCAGCGCTAAGCATCCTCCACTCAACACGGAATGGCACCGCGTTGTCGCTGCTTACTTTGCTCCTTAGCAAAGAGCTTGCTAAGTTCTTGCTAAAGGATTACGACGATGCACGAGTCACTTATCAAGAACCTGATCCAAAATTGCTCTGTCGTAAAGGCACGTTTCCGGGATGCGTGTCATCTGCAAGATTGTAGAAACCGGTCTGAACTTGGAAGTGCACTTCGCTAGCCCATAGCATGTTTTTGCCATATGCCACGCATCAAAAGGTGATACGGTGACGTCTGACGTTTCATTCAACATTCCAAAAGTGTAAGTTCTGTATATTCATCTGCATTCTTGAAGGCTACGAGCGATGGAGAGCCTAGAGCTGGGTCTGTTACGATTCCACGGTAGCACATCATGATCCTACTGGTATACGTGTGGGAAATGGATCACGGACATCAACATTTCGACAACGTTACAGATACATCCTGCTGTCGATAACTACTGTCAGAACAATTGTTATCGTCCCGCTTCATAGACCTCGCCAGGACCTCGAATGACAAGCGATAACGCGTTAGCATGATACCAAGATCAATTCTGATTGTGTCGGTAGAGTCCATCCTCTGCGTTTGTGCAACTGTAGTCATACCACATCGTCTACGAGCTGTGGGCGCAGTTTGAACCTTCCCCGTGAATTTGAGCCGCGAGCGGACATAGCGGGGTAGAACGTGGCGTGGCTGTGCCTGCGGACTTCGTCAGTCCGTCTTCAAGCTTTTCACAAGCTTTTGATTGTCTGTCAGAAGAGTTCCCAAGGTTGCACGAATCGCGGAGACCACAGAATCTATGAACAGCGGCAAACCGCAGCTGGGTTGACTGCAGAACCGGGGGAGGGGACGGTCATGATACAATCACAACAAGTGGCGACGAAGTGAACTAATGATCAGGGCCAAAGGATTGCCTCCTCAGCGCTCAGCAACCAGCAGCGACGAGTGTCGTGTGGCGCCCTCTATTACTCCACCATTCCGGGAACCATGGACCAATTACGTGAACATATGCGTCCACTGGCACGAGCCCCTACGAGCCCCGAGCCAATATCGATTCTGAATACCGGATACACCTACGCCTTTCTGATTTCACCACTGACCAGTCCGCTCCGGATCGGAGGCATGTCCTGTTCAAAAGATTTGCCTGGCATAAGAAGAGATGCGACGAGCTATTCTCATCCGCGAAGATCGACATGAAGTAAACCTAGAGAATACCTTTTAGTCTGGTTTAGGAATCACCCCAATTTATTCGAGCCTGCTTGACTCGCTGTTGTGATATGATTCAGAGCTATCACAGACCTCTATCACTGAGTATACTGTGCTAGTATGAAGCTTGGCTTGGTCAATGATGCCCATTAGTTTGGCGGCAGGTGAGCCCTAGCATTGCCGGGCCGAACCTGCCGCAACGTCCATCGAGGGGTGGACAGAGTCCCGCAGCCCAGCATGGCATTGCTTCGCCGCACATCTTTTTGCTCCCTCGCATCCCACACAGTCGTTACTCGCTCTCAGCCGCACGCTCTCTCTCTACATCACTCTATTAATTGCTAATTCGTTTACCCTCCCATCCAACCCTAGGCCTTTCTGTCACTAATCTATAGCTACTACGCACATCATCAATTTAGTGTGCATCTGCCCCTGCCTTACCTAGCCTTGCATCCTACACAAGGTCGGTAAGCGCGCAAAGTGCCCGCCCACCCAGCTGGTGATCACTTTCCGCGTCTACGCACGGTTCCCGTGCCTGGCCCAAGCTCTCGCCAATTCCTGTGTACACGCGCCCTGCTGAGACGGGACTGGAGCGCAGAAAAGCGCGTGCTGTCGACGCATACCTGACGCGTACCTGGCGCCATGTAGACTTCTTCAGCTTTCCTCCCGGTCCGCCGGATCAGAGTTCATCTCAGCAATGTGTGCTGCGAAGACCTGGCAGAGACCCTGATCAACTTTTCTTTCTGTTCTACCTCCACAGTCTGAGCAGAACGACGTCTCTCTAGATGTTGTTCATCTTCTTGCTCCTCGCAGTGTCTTCTTGCGGTCTCCAGCAGTCACTTGCAGCTTCTGCTTCTGCTGCTGACTGGCAGAAACTTTCCGCCTCCCTTCTCGGCCGTCTGTACCCTGTCGTACCACTATCCAGTCCATGCTTTCCTCTGCTGGAAGGTCGAAACGCTACCGTCAACGTGACAGCATGTGCTGCAGTACAGTCAGGGTACACGCTGCCGGCATTCAGAGCGCCTCACTTCAGCGCATTCATGCAAGTAGGCATCATATACTAATGAATGTGATCTACACTCGAAACTCATCCATCATTGATCAGCCACAATGGGAGACCTGTCAAAGAACAGAAGAGAAGTGCTTACTCAATCCTGCATCGCCAACGGACCCATTGGCGTGGACTGGCGTGAACTGCCAACAAGGTAGCCTGCCCGAATACTATGTGCGTGTGCCGATTAGACCGACGAACGACGTGTTTGACAGAAACACGAAGATCGATGTGGCGGGTCCAGAAGATATCCAGACGGCTTTCAAGTTCTCGGCTAAGACGGGGATTCCTGTGTCCATCAAGAATTCTGGCCATGACTATAAAGGTCGCTCAAGTGGAAAGGGCACACTTGGCGTCTGGGTATGTACACATGTGTGTCCTTCTCATCATGCTCATTGTCGTTTGTAGGTCCATAATTTGAATTCTGTGTGTTCTGATCTCTTTACTTGTGTGCCAATGCCATCTGACACGACTCACCCGCTACTCAGCTTTCGTATGCGGAAAATTGGATACCGGAAGGTGGCACAGAATCATATGCCCGGACTGTGACCATGGGCGTAAGAATGCATTGGCTGTTCGTGAAGTTTGTGTTATAATCCGTCTTCTGTAGACTGGCTGCAGCTTTCAGGCAGTCTATGCCTTCGCTGAGGCAAACAACGCAACCATCATCGGTGGATATCACCAGACAGTATCCGCAAGTGGCGGTTGGGTAATGGTCGGAGGTTTCCTCCAACTGGTTTTAGCGCTTCACTGAATTCTTTGTTAGGGTGGTGGACATAGCGTCTTGAGTCCAGTGTATGGCTTGGGCGTCGACAGAGTGGTAGGTTGTTGCCCCTGCGTACTGAACACCTATTCAATCAGTTGCGTTAGCTCCAGTTTAAGATCGTCACCCCGGATGGCGTGTATAGGACTGCCAACGCGTACAAAAACAAAGACCTGTTTTGGGCTCTCCGTGGAGGTGGCGGCTCGACATTTGGTGTAGTCCTGGAATCGACCATGCTGGCTGAGCCGCGAATCACACTTCAAGTGTAAGAAACAATCTTCTTGCGGTGCATGATGATTATAATGTTCTGGCAGGGCCTCTATATCTTTTCCTGGCACAAGCACAACCGCCCCAGAGTTCCTGAAATTGATCGTTGACCACACATATAAGTGGGGAACTGAGGGCTGGGGAGGACACATGAATGTAGGGGCCAGCATCTCCTGTCTTGGTCACTGCTCACCAGTGTCTGTAGCCCAGCGGCCTCATCAATGTGAACCCGCTTTTGACATTGGATGAAGCAAAAGCATCTGTTCAGCCCATCTCCGACTACGCCTTAGCGCACAACGGCTCGGTTGTCATTGAGACACTTCCCTCATGGCAAGCTTTCTTTGCAAAATACATCTTGAGTGCTCAGGCGGGAGTTGGAGTCGAGAGCACCCTCGTCAGTCGTCTCATGCCTTCCGAGCTATTTAAGACCGAGGGAGGCAAGGCGCAGGTAACCGATGCGCTTGTGAACATGGTGCAGCAGTACGGCGTCAACCCGTACATCGTCGTCGGTACTCCTTTCTTGTTTAACGAGACCGCAAATGCGACAAGCGTGACTCCGGCTTGGAGGAGTGCATTATGGCAGGTTCGTTGGCCTCCTCTTCGACGAGCTGTAGCGCTAAACCTGTTTGTAAGATTGGGGGTCATACTAGCTGGGCTTACAATTCTACGATCCCTCAAATGAGGAAAGAATACCAGGTCGCCCACAACATCACTCAAATGATGAAAGCCATTTCACCTGATTCAGGCGCTTATCTGGTTAGTCATGTCAGTCCATCTCTGACAGTCGAAGTCTCATCAACGGACAGAACGAGGGTGATGTCTATGAATCAGATCATGAAGGTGCGCCTTGCCGACGAATGGTCGATTCCTCTGTCTGAACCAGTGTCAGCTTCTTTCTGGGGTCCTAACTATCCGGCTCTCCTTGCAATCAAGAAGAAATAGTACGTGGAACCAGTCGAGGCTCATTCGAATTCTCACCACTTCCTCAGCGACCCTCAATCGCTCCTCGAGTGTTGGCATTGCGGTAACTGATCTCCTTACATGTCCCAGTCCTCTCTCACGGGCTTTCTACTTAGTTGGATGGAAAGGCGCCAATGATCCACGGTATGCTTGCTACCTGTAACGGTAGTCGTCTCCCGGAGCTAGGAATAGTGAGTAGTTGAAGTCTGCAGATAAGGCGTGTCGAAATGTTGGAAAGCTTCCGTTACCAGTTGTTATCAGGGAAGATATAGCCTCCCTTTGGAGAAGCCAGGGAGAAGCTGACAACCTCAGCCGAACAGCAAGACCAATTTTTTCTTTCACCTTGAGGGCCCAAGGCTCGGTGTGAATACGTCTATAGGCTTGTAGTACCGCCTCGACGGGTAATGACTAGAGGTGAGCTATTTGTGTACAAATTAAAGGTCGTGCGCAGAATCCTACTCTTCCACGACGGTGGTCGGGGCCCTACGACCCGCACAACACGACCAGACACGACCTAGGTACGACCTTAATGACAGGGCTTTACATATACAAATTCGAGCCTGGCGTACATGCGTCCGATTGATGAAGTTTGAACATGCGTGCGATTGATGTTCTGTTGTTCTGTCTGAAGCTTCTTGGCATGCCAATTCGCCTCGTGCTCTGGTGTACATAGACTGTCAGTGCCCCCATGCAGTTACATTGACACGAGTATCAGGACTAAAACTCAAGCCAGGTCTTAGACTCCCTGACCCTCCGCCGCTGTGAGATATTTTCGTTCACTGACGAGAAGCCCTATTTTCCGGCTGACCCGAAGGAGATTCGAACTCGATGTTGCGCCCTGGAGCGCCGAGTTCGAGGACTGAGAGTCAATAGTGAGTCAATGTGCAACGATCACATCTTCCCAGATGTTGACGCGCCTGAAGGCAATCTTGGGAATTGAATACGCTCATGTCGCGTTCCTCAATACGATTCTAATGTATTGGTTTCTACCCCAGAATTCTGTATCTCCGCCGGCCGTCCAGCGGGATACAACTACGAGCTATTCGAGCCCAGCTAGCAACGCAGTATCAGTTACAAAGGTCTCGATAGTAGTACTACAAGATCAACACTCAGCACAAGATTTGCGGGTGCAGTGACAACGGACGATTCCTGGGTTGGTGTATGACTGGTGTATGTAGTACTGTAGCTAGAAGCAGGTGCCTGGTGAGTACGACATCACAATGATGCGATGCGATCGCTCGATGGGTTTTGCCGGTCAACTTATAAGAACACCTGAAAAAAGTGCGCGGGATCCTCGTTGTCTTCTATGTCTTGACCCCCACCGACACCATCTCCAGAGATGGTTCATTGGGTCCAGCCCAGCCTCACAACGAATCGGAGTAAGTCTCATCTGAATCTCTTTTAGCTTTTCATTGACCCTGTCGATCTCAGTCGTCACGACCATATTATTAACGTTCGCTCAACTGTTGACCGTTGTTCGTCTCTGGGTTCGCGTGCGTAGCAAGCGATTCTGGCTGGACGATGCATGTAAGAGATCGCTGTTCGCTAATTTGAAGTGACCCTCATCTAGACTGAAGGGGTCATTGTCGCGCTGATCTGTTCTGTTCTGCTTCTTGTGGACATGTGGATCAGGACGGACATGTCGGCGAGCCGGTCTTCCAGAATCAACGCTTACTGGTAAGTCTGAGCAAGCAGTGTCGAATGAGCGGTGTCGAATACAGTCTTGCACAGGATGGTTTCCTTGAACTTCACGAATACTCTATGGTGCGCAGTCGAATGACCTCGGTCGGAGTAGAGGGCTTACCTTGTGGCCCTCGATCTAGGTCCTCTCGGATGAGTATCATCTTCGCTGTCATCCGTTTAGTCCCGCCGCAAATGCGCCTCAGACGAGTGATTGCTTTTCCGAACTCTCCGTCGACTTCTGACAGAAACGACGCAGATTACGAACTTGTCTGCTATCCTCTTCGGACTTATGTGGGTGGGATTGCTCATTCAGAAGGTTTATATCTGCGCTTCCGATAAATCCTGGTATCACCTGCCAAAGCCACAGTGTCACCTAGGTAGGGGCATTGCAACAATGGAGCTTACCAGTGCGTAAACCACAGGCTCAAGATTTCGAATACTGAAGACCCCCTCAGCCGACGCTATAGCAGACGTGTTGCTGGCAGCTTTGCCAATCTACCTGCTTCATGACATGACTTTCCTGAGAAACCAGCGCAAGTAAGTGGTCAACAGTGCTGCCGCGAATCGACCTAACTTGCTTTAGGATGTTACTTGCCATCTTCTCGTCCAGTCTTTTGATCAGTTTGACATCCGTTGTCCACGCGGTGTTCCTGCTCGGACCATCCGGTTTGCTGGAGGCTATTAGTGCTCAAGCAGAGGTGAGACGTCGAGAGCTTGTAACTACTTATTTCAATCTGACGGATTACCGGTAGGCAGCCACAGCGATGATGGTAGCCAGCCTGGCCGTCGTTGCAACCGGGGTCTATCGCTTCATCAGGAAAGGAGGGGACTTCGACGAGCAGCCATATACTTACAACATGGAGGCGACGACTGGTGGTGGCATACGCCTTCGTCGTACACACCGAAATAACGAAGCGACTGACACGAGCAACACTATAGAGTTCGCACACATGGCACCTGGATCAGGGGACACTGGTACATCTGCTGATTCAGAGGCAACCCTTTCAGTCGACAAACCCATCAGGATGTATCTCCAAGACGTACAATTAACTCACGACCGCAGTAGAGATGATCCCCGACTGGATAGCGTAGAACTCTCGAAGCCACCAGAAATACGATGATTGTTGCGACATTGTCTAAACCAGTCAGCAGTGCTGTACGTACGGAGGTGAGAAGGAGACAGAGGCACCTTGAGGTCTTACTTGCGCGTCGCTGTGCCATCAGTTCCGTCCAAGAGCGAAAACAATGATCTTTCAACGCACTACCCTACCTCATGAGCCTCTGACTTGTTGCTTGGCTTTTGACTGTCCAATGTATCAATCTGATAAAGGGTTCGCACAACCGGGCATCTGGTCTTCAAGTCACGCTTGTAGAATGCGAAGCATCCAAACAATGACATTGGAATTGATGAGGCCACGCGGAGACATACCTGTACTCGAGTACATACAGAAGAAGTTCATGCAGGCGTCGTACTGTGTACGAGAGGTCGCCCTCCGCATGGTGAACAGCTCCGACAAGGCCCGTAGTGATTCCAGGTGTGGTCTTGCCCGCCAAATCCCAAACAACAGATCTCAATCGGTCTTGACCTTTTCCTCCCCGCCAAACGGCACGACCACAAACTTGCGCGTCATCAGATTGAAAATCGTCCCAAACACGAACGCGATCAACGAGCAGCTGAAGATGATCACGTTGTACGGCATGCTGAAGTCCGGCGTCGCGAGGTCGACGAGCAGCGGTGGCGTGTATATGCGTTTCCCGAAGTGACCGTCCGAGTCGATTGGGATGAGAACGGCAGGCGGAAGGTCCCAGCCACGCTGCGCGTCCGGTGGATGCTCGGTGTATCGCAGAAAAGCTTTCGTGACGTCGAGTGTGAGTTGTACAATACTGTGTGGCGGGAGTGTCAAGACGGTCTGGAACGTCGCCGGCTTGGCGTGGGGTACTGGAGGGACATAGCTCGTGTTTGAGAGCAGAGTATCTGCGAGATATTTGAGTTTGAAGTTTGGACTTGGTGAGTACAAGGTGACCCTACCATCCAAAGTACCATTGACGCGGATCCGCATGGTGTGGATGTAGAACTGTACGATCCAAGGCATAGTTTCTAGGTAGAGGACTTGTAGTGACGAAGGTAGGTGATTTGTCAAGACTAGAGACATCTGGCCTCGATCTTGACTCGCTCCATGGAGAGTACGTCGAACAGAGACTGGCATCGGATGGACGGCAGGCGGCTGCAAGGCTAAGAAAGAGTCAGATCATTGGAGTATGTAGTGAAAATCCTTTACAATATTCGAAGAGGTTCCCCCATTTGATTCTGACATCCAGAGATTCGGAGACTACGATTGCTCTTCAGCGACAAGGACTGAACTGGGTGGACAAGTTCTTACTGTTGCTGAGATCGTAAAAAGCTAAGCCGCCTTCGATGAGAGGCGGTTCTGGCTTGATGGTGTACATTGCATTGGTGGGTAAGGTCACGTTGACGATACTGGACTGCGCGACTGGACAGCTTCTTTGGATCTGACGATCAAACAGGGAACGGAAAGACCAGTCTGCAATGTGTTAGTGAGTAGCATAAGAGAATCAGCAAAATTAACCTGCCTTGCTTCTTGGAATTTGAGATCCTCAGGGGATCAGAGACAGACTGGAAAGCCATGCGAACTTGAACACCTGCTTCTTCATTCCAAAGAACGTGTAGTCCCATCCCATGCCAATTAGCATCGAACAGACGATGGGGGTTCAGCAAAGACGCGACTCCAGAGAGAGATTTGCAAGGAAGGAGTTTGAGGAAAGGCGTCAGGTTTTCGGTACAGACGTGTTCTGATGCCAGTGATGCATGTCGAAGGTGGTGATTCACGCCCCAGTCAGGTAGGTCGCCTTCAGGCGCAAAGGGGAGGAGAGGTGATGTGGTACGCTGTTCGTCAAGCGAGCCAATGGATGCACAGAACAGACCAGCTAATGCATTACGCAGGCCCTGCCAACGATCATCGATTCTGGACCATATTGAGGGCAAGCTTAGCTAGACAGAGTGAAGAGACGTACGTGGTCGATGCACCGTCAGCGATCCATGCCCATAGCTCGGCGCCAGTCCCTACGTCGGGCTCTCTCGGGTATCCCCAGGTGTCATAGTTCCACTTTCCGGCGTTCAACGTAAGATGCAGCTCGGTGACCGCGTATTGCCGTAGAATTTGGCCCAACGAGAGCGGAAACAAGGTGTAATGCTGGGCTACGACGACGTCAGAGAGGCGGGCGCACAGCTGCGCTCGCGCACGCACATTCGTCGTCGTCCGATGCTAATGTGCGCGGGTCTCTTGGTGTCGCGTCGTTGAGCACGGTCGTGAATGTGAATGTTGTTGCTACTCGTCCGTCGGGCAGGGTCCGGAGGGAGACGTTTTCCGCGAATGCCTCCTTCTTTGTGTGCTGGGCGGAGGCGGTGACAGCGAGCAGCAGGCAGGCCGCCCGCCAGGCGTTCCACCGTTTGCCGACGGTGTGCATGTGGCGGGAGAAGTCAAATGCGATCGACGTCACGTTCTCTCGCTTTACTTTACCCCATCATGAACACTGTAGGCGCCCGCTATTTTACTTGCATTCGCCACATTAACGCGTCGGTTATCAGAACTAGTCCGCTCGGATATCATGACCAGCGTAACAGAGACCTTGGCGTCGGCCAACAGTCTGCTTGCATACCACGCTTCGCTCCTCGATGGCCTCCGCTCTTCGCAGCGAGAACATCGCCGCCAGATTCAGCAGTATCTATCCGCCTCCGAATCCAGGGCTATCCTTGACCTGCCTTTATTGCCGTCCCCGCCCTCACCGTCCCCGCCGCCCTCCCCCGTTCTCCAGCCTATGATCCCTTCGAAACATCCGCCACGCCAGAGCTTACCCCCAGCCAAACTTGCTCGAGCAGCCCGGTACAAGAACTACGTCCCCGAAGAGGAGACAATACGCAATGACTACTCCCAGCGCTATGTCGACGGCGGCGACTGGCCTCAGAACTGGGTCATCGGCGCAGAGCCTGAGCATCGTTTCGAAGAGTACGTTATTCCTTTGCTGACTCAGTCTCCAACTCAAGCTACATTAGATACCCAAAGCAGCACCGATTGCTATCTCTCAAGAAACAGTCCGTTCACGAAAATTCTCTGCCCCCAACATACTTATCCTTCTCCTCGTTGATATCCCTTCAACCCTCCAAATTCGACGTTATCCTCCTTGACCCACCATTCTCATCCTCCTTCACTTGGAATCATCTGCAGGATTTACCAATACCGTCACTAGCCGCTGACCCGAGTTTTGTCTTTCTCTGGGTCGGCAGTGGTGCAGGGGACGGCTTGGAACGCGGTCGTGAAGTCCTTGCAAAGTGGGGGTACAGACGTTGTGAAGACGTTGTCTGGGTCAAGACGAACAAGAACACAAACAAAGGCCCCGGGACCGATCCACCGACTACATCCCTTCTAACACGCACGAAACAACACTGTCTGATTGGAATAAGGGGAACTGTGCGGCGATCAACTGACAGTTGGTTTGTCCATTGCAATGTCGGTGCGTACACGGAATAGTGTCGTTTGCCAAACGCGTCATGATTCCCATCATAACCTACAGACACCGACGTTATAATATGGGAAGGCGATCCGACAGATCCAACACGGAAACCACCCGAAATGTACACCTTGATAGAGAACTTCTGTCTAGGCACTCGACGTCTCGAGATTTTTGGAAAGCTCTCTTCCTCTCTTCGCCGTGGATGGGTGACTGTTGTTGGTGGGGATTCTGTACCCGACGGTCCGATACATGTCGACGGCGAAGAGGGTGGCCAAGCAACGCTTTTCAACCGTGAAAGTTGGGACCGCAACATCAAGGAAATGGCCAGCGGGTCAAAGTGCGTCGTCCCCATGACACAAGACATCGACGCCCTTCGACCGAAATCTCCTGTCCGAGGACAGAGCGCGCAGAACGGGGGAGGCGGAGGGGGTGGCAGCTCCGGAGGCGTGGCTCTATCCGGGAACGGTATGATCAACAACGGCATGAACATGGCACCGCGTTTTGCGAACAACGGTATGCGTAATTTAGGGGGAATGGACATGAACCCGATGGCTATGGGGATCAACGCTATGGGCATGGGCATGGGCATGGATGGGATGATGAATGGAGCGTGGCCGGGCGTCATGGCTCTGAACGGTATGGATCCCCAGGCGATGATGATGGCCGCCAGTGGTATGAACCCCCAGATGATGGACCCACAGTCGATGGCCATGAATGTGAATGGAAACATGATGATGGGCGGGCAAGGGGCGTTTGTGCCTATGATGAACGGGATGAATGGGATGGGCTGGAATGCTAATGGGCAGCAGTTTCCTATGGACAATGTGATGATGGGCGGTATGGGTATGGGCGGCCAATGGACCGGATATTAATGTTATCTTGTTTTCATGTATGTACTTCATGTTGTGCACTACTCATGCAGCTTGGCTCTGGTCTTGAGAAAGCCTCATTTGCGCGAGTCGTCCGAGTCGACCACGTAAAATAAGCACCTCTGTTCTCTGATCACGCAAGCCTGCCTACCTAGACAGGCATCGGCGGAGGCCGGATACTTTCTGTCCTTGCGACTTCGTTCACCTTCGTACCTGACCATGACTAGTCTGAGTAAAGTACTCTTGCTCCCAATGGCGGCACAAGCAATGACCCTTCATTTGTAGACTCAGCCTGTACTGTCTGCTCTGAGCGTGACCGACTCATTGGGCTCGTCAATTCGCCTTCACCTTACCAGTCACATATTGGTCGTACGCTAGCCTTCGATCATCGTGCCGATTCCCTCAGAGATGGAGTCCGGTCTCTTATACGCGAAGTGGACACCGAGATATCACAGTTCGACAAGCAGATCACAGCTCTGAAGCTCACCCTCAAGGCGCTAGAGAAAAGGCGCGCAGACAAAGTCGCATACCGCAATGCGCACATCGCCCTCTTCCCTCCCATCTACACCCTACCACCCGAGATCATGATTGACATCCTCAAACTAGCATGCGATGCCCACTACGACGTCTTCAGATCATCCAAAAGTGGGCCTTGGTTGTTGGGCAAGGTCTGCCATCATTGGAGGACATTGATATGGTCGACGCCGTCCTTCTGGTGCTCGTTCTTGACGTATCACGCGCACTATGCTGGTATCACAGATAAGCAGATCCTCCTGCTGAAGGATGCCTTGGGCCGTTCTCAAAACATGCCTCTTTCTTTCAACGTATATTTCCCGCCGCGCTACAGGAAGAAGCCCGAGCTTAGAGCCGATCTTTTCGAAGCCATGGCGAGATGCTCCTCGCGATGGGAGAACATGTCTATCAATTTTGACCGTGACCTGATGGACACCTTGTTTCCCTCGAAGGCATATAATCCAGACTTGCCGATGCTCAAGAAGCTCTGCCTCCAGACGGAACCGAAGGATCTTGCATCCGCTTTCACAGTACTGGAGAAAGCTCGGTACTTGGTGGATCTCACGCTTCTTGTGTACGATCGTCCCACCACTGGCAACAGTTCACCTCAACCACACCAGTTCAATTGGGGTCAGCTCACGCACTTGACCCTAGAGCGCAGCGAGACAAGAACAGTCCAGGAGCTACTGCCCTTCTGTTTGAGTCTACAGGTACTCAACCTTGAGCTCATCTCCCGAAGTCATCGTGATGATGACTGGCAAGTCTTGGCCCCAGTACATCATTCCAGTCTCGTGAAGCTAGACATACAAGACTCGCAGCCTATTGGTACCCGGCTACTAGCCCATGTCGTTTTGCCGTCGCTAAAGAGCCTACAACTCAGGGGCTCTCTGTTCCAAAACGAAGTCGAGACAGTCCTTTCATTCTTAGTCCAGTCGTCGTGCGATATTGAAGAGCTTTCATATACGCATCACCTCGTGGATTGGTCACAAATTCCTGTGTATACGCCCACCATTCGCACCCTCGAGATGCAGTATTCGACATACAGACCTCCTTGGGATGCTCTGACAGCCCGTGGACACGAAGACGACCTCGTGCCTCGTTTGTGCTCATTGACCTGTCGTCTGGACGGTCGGTCGTCTAGGTTCCTCAACGAAGAGGATCAAGTGCAACTTGTTCAGATGCTTGACTCACGTTGGCATGTAACACCCGGGCTGGACATAGATCGTTTGCAGCATGTCGATATTGAGCTGGGCTCTGGAGTCTACATGGAACAGGAACGCGAACGCCAAAGAGACCCGGAATCACCGATTGCAGAACAAGAGTACAACACAGCATCGGCCAGGTCGTTCTTAGACCGCTTGCGTGCTTTCAAGACTGAAGGGATGAACATTACTGTTCGATGTGCTCGTGAGTCGACTCCATCTTGAGTATATACCGTACCGTTTACTGACTATGTCTTAGGTAGCTTAGACTACAAAGTTCATGACTATTACATTTACGTATGAAGTCATTTGCGAACTGGCATTTCGTACGAGTGGGTAGGAAGCGCTGGTACCTTTGAAGACAGGGAAAAATCTGAGCTTTTCATGAGCGAGGACTAAAGTAAAGAACTCGGCTCGCACCTTCATCGTCTTCCCAATTGTATCTGCATCCCCTCCGTTCTAAGTCCGTCGATCGCACTCACAATTTCCGGTTTGATGATAATTCGACCGACTCCGTCTAAAACAACCTTCTTCAGGGCGGCTGTTTTGTTATTTGAGCCTTGTCTAGCTTGGAGAAAGGCCACAAATGACTGTGTGATATGATAGCTTTGCCCCTTGATAACGAGAGTATCCAAGTAGGGCATAGTTGCCGCCTCCCGATAGAAGTGCTCAAGCTGCTTCCCGATATCAAAGCAGCTCCTCAATTCCAGAGTCAACATTTGTAGATGGGGAGTGGATTGCACCAGAGCCGCGAAATCTGCTGCGATTGTGTTCTCTCGTACGCAGATATACAGTTCCTTGAGGGAGTTCCCGGTCGTTGGATAAAGGGGTTTTGGGAAGTGCTTCGGCTTTCTAGCTTCATCATATAGACGAAGAGTATGCAACGCCGGAAAATTGAAGCTCGAAAGCACCTTGTTTCTCCCTTTAGCTGATCCCCGCAGCTCCAACAACTCCAAACACCCTCGAGTCTTGATTTCTAGATCTCTGTACTCGCGAGGAAACTCCGCCATGAACAGTCCAGCATGCGTGATGTGCTTGCCCTCCGCGAGGATGCGCAACTGTGTGGGCCCCACCGTCGAGGAGAAGCGACTGACAAAGCTCGGCCTGTATGGCTCCGTCTGCTCACAACGGCGTATATGCGACCAATTCATAGGGAAGAGGAGGTAGAAGGCCGTGATGTTCGTGGCGCTAATGTTGCGGAGACGAGGTGTGTCTACGAGCGCTGTGCATGCAGTGTTCGAGGCCAGGGCAGCGTTAAGGGAGGAAGGAATAGCATCGATGTGAACCTCTATACTTTCTAGCATGACAAACGAGACTTTTTTGTTCCATGCGGTGAATCCTGTGATGGGCAGGGATGCAACAACGCATTTCCATCGCGAGGAGGACGCTAAGAGGCATGGCAAGGAAGCATGCTCAGTAATGTCGTTCCAGGCATGCATGGTCACGTGAAGCATTTGGTTGCGAGATCGTGTAAGGAATGTGGTAAGTAGGGATGTGTTGGAGGGTGTTTCACGGGTATAGCGCTGGAAGGTGATGTTGAGGCGCGACCAGAGGCGAGGGCACGATAACACCGTGTTTCTCCACGCCGAACAGACATGAGAAAGAAGCCACGGTCCTTTCTTGGTGTCCAGAGCGTCAACGAACGAGCCTACTTGTAGGTGCCGAGCTTCGACTTTGAAAGTGGCTTCGACGAAGACGGTGAATATCTCGGTGAGGACTTCGCACGACAGGCGACGCATCGGATGGAGGATTGTCTTTGTTTCTTTGACATACTTGTCTGTTAGAGTCTTCTCCTTGACAATGCCTTCGATACGGCGGTCCAGGTACTGCGCGCGCTCTTGAGCCAGGTGGAGGCTCTGTGAGAGCTCATGTTGCTCCACTTCAAGGGGAGTTTCATTAGACGCGAGGAGAGCGCTAAAGCGTTCCGTGCGTTCTGGTATAGGTGACTGGGAGCTGATACCCTGGTTGGAGCTGGGGTCGAAGCCACATTGAGAACAGCACGACATGATAGAGGTATCTTGTAGGATGCAGATGTGCTTGGGAAGAGGACTTGAAATGGTCGAGTATCGTTGAGTGTTTGTCTTTGATTGTGATAGTAGAGCAAAACGGAGGCTCAACGACGCGTTTGACTTTAGTACTCAAGAGTCAAAGAGTCAAAGACTATTGAAGCCGAATAACCTTCCGGCATTGAGGCCCCCGGACACTCCCCTGGGAGTGTGTCGCAAATGTGAACTTCTGAGGGAGAATCAGGGTTTCCACTGTCCAGTCGATTTTCGAACCCTTGAGGAGTCTGAGATTTAATTTGTGTGAAATCCCTGTCGCATTTTGAAGATTTGAGGCCGGCTCGGTGTGCCAAAGGCTGACCGAAACACGATGAGGAACCGCAAAACACAGCTAATATACGGAAAGACGTACTAACGCGCTGCGGTTTGCAAACTGTTGCTTGGAATTGCTTCTCATTAGCGACAATCACAAGGGGTGCATTGGCCTGTGTCACAAAACGTTACCAAAATCACTGTGCAGCCCTTCGACGACAAGATTTGGCGACAATTGAAAAGCTCTGCGGGAGCGTGCTAGTCTCCAGTAGACAGACTCCATCAAATTATCTGGCGATTCGATGTTGGAGGAGCGTCCGGAGGCCTCGGCATTGGGTGTGCTTTATATATCTACTCGAAGGCTGTTATGGTCAAACGAAGAGGACTCTACCGCAGCACATACCTTTCACATTTGTACAGATGTGCCGATTGGAACTGAAATGAGTGGTACTGTCACCAAGTCAAGTCGAAGGTTTGAGGCAAGAAAATAGAGTGAAGATTACAATAAAGATTTACGGACGGTACATACTGTAGAAAAGAAAGGCGGAAATCACTCCATGTGCTCAGACTCGCCGGCGGCGCCCTTTGGCGGGTTGATGAGACGGACGGACTCTGCGAGCTAGTGAGTCGACGTGGTACAAAAGACAAGTGACTACAAGTACCGTGACGGAGGAAGATTTGGCGCTGGCCTTGTGGGGTGGAGGCATCGGCGCCAGCCTCTGGCTCGCGCATCTCAAAGGCAGTCTCGACGTAGACGCGCGAGCCCTTCTTGAGGGTCATGAGGTATCGGTTAGAGGGCTCGGAGAAGGAGAAGATGCGGTGCCATGTTGTCTTGGGGGGCTGGCGCTCTGTGAGAAAGTGATATTTTGAGCAGGATAGGGAATAAAGCTAGCCTAAACGCGTACCGCCAGTCTCAGCGTCTGGGGGGAGGTAGGACTGGGTAGCAACGGTATATCTGCACATTCAGTCAGCCTCCTGCGGTAGGGTATACGCGTCGAAACGCACGTCACAAAGGGGCGGTCACTCTTTGTCGACCTGGTCTCGGGGTCGGCGCCGAGGTGGCCAATGAGCGTAAGCTTGGCGAGATCTGCGCGACGAGCAGCGCTTGATGAAAAAGCCTGCAATATGAGGCAAATGTGAGAGCGTGCGCGGGCACAGTCCAGGAGCGAGGCTTACGCGAGCAGAGGCGCGAGGGAGAGCAGAGGAACGGAGAGCACTGAACATGGCGCGCGTTTTGAGAAAATGGCAGGAAGGAAGTGTCGGTTGGCCGGCAAGCGCCGAGGTGCCGCTGCTGCTCGTGTTTGGCTGGAGCCTCGGAAGCGACGTCATTCCCTTCCTGGCTGCTTCGCGGGTATCTTCGTTCATCGCGACGTCGGAAGCATGTCGCGCCATAGACAAGTGCGCAACCTCAACATTGACGGTGCGCCCCGCCATCGCCGCCCATCGGTCCCGCTCACTTTGCCGCAGATGAACTCGACGACGATGCACTGTCTGATGGCGGAGAGGAAGAGATGAGCGGACAAGATCAGGGTACGCTTGAGCCTCATTCGCGCGGCTGAAATATGACGAATTTGGACCAGCCTCATTGGAGGACGCCTTTGAGAAGGTGATCGCTGTCATTGGCGACACCAACACGAGCGGACTGTCCGACAAGGAGGTCAAGGATGTCATCTGGGATGCGTATTTCAATGTGCCAGAGGCAATTGAATGGGCCCTCGGTGCGTGACAGCATGATCTGCCTTGACTGGGCACTGACACGGCCATCCTTAGGCGAGCAGGACAGGCGGCAGCAGGCGCGAGAACGCAAAGGTGAGCCGCGACTTGCAATTCTCCGCTTTTCTTCCTTCGGTCCCAGTTTGCCGCCGCCGCACGCCTCGTGGTCATCGCGGCATCTTATCTTTGCTCCCCACCATTGTTGGCCTCGGTGCCCCGCGTCCAATCCAGTCTGCCATCCTCCTCGTCGTCCCCAGAATCCCGTCCTGATCACGGTCTTTGCACTTTGCCAGGCATGAGCGATAAAACTCTACCCGCCCTTCCCCAGGACCCGGCCGCTTTTCAGCACGCAGGGCTGCGGCAGGGCGTCCCGCTCATCTACATGTCCCAGCACCATCCAGACTACGACGGGTCCCAGTCATCAGCGTCCTCCGACGAGTATGAGTCGAGCTACGCGGACCCGCATTCGGCGATGCGCCCTTTGAGCACCATTTCGGAGCGTACAGAGCACACGTCGACGCACACGCTCCGCACAGAACGCGCGCGCTCTCCCGCTGGGGCGAGTCACCTGCAAGGTACACCTGCTCAGCTCGTATCCCAAGTTTGTGGCTCATCGGACGGACACAGGTGATCTGGATACGGATCATCAAGACCCAGACGCTATACCGCTCTCTCCATCCGACTCTGCTTTGCATAGGCTTTCGCTTTATGAACGCCCACCATCCCTGCCGCCTTCAGACTCTGCGAGCGCTTCCGATCTGACTCCTCGTGCGCCCAGCATTTCCTTACCCCCAATCCAGTCGATTCCAAGTATTCCCGACCTCGCTTCCAAATCTGCGCAAGCAGCGGCCCCACCAGTCAGAAAGCTGTCCAAACTACCCAAACTGGCCTCGGCGCGCGCTAGTAGCAAAGCGTCCGTTGTTGGAACGGAAAAGTCGGGTCCATCAGGAAGTGACATCGACGAGGGCTCTGTGAGGACTTATCCTGATCTTCGTCCAATATCCGCGTCTATGAGGCCACCGAGCTCTGTGACATCGACACACTCTTCTACTTCTGCACATGTGCGTCGGGCGATAGCGACTGCGATGGAGCTAGAAGCATTGGATGCTCCTGCGCCTCCCAGAAATATGTCAAGAAATAACGTGTACAAGCCAAAGGAACCTTCTCTGACGACTCGAAGTACGCGCAGTGCTTCGTCCGCGCCTACAAGTGAAGCACCTGAAGGTACTTCTTCGTCATCGTTGAGTGCACCGCGCACTTCGTCTAGCTCTTCGTCTGCTCCTTCAGTTCCCTCCAAGCATCTTCCACCTCCCAAAGCTCCCTCCCCGCCGTCGCCGATCAAAACAGTCCAGTCGATTCAGCCTCCTGCCAAAGCTCCTTCCAAATTGGCGTTGCTAGCGCAGGCAAAGAAAGCATCACAAGCAAAGGCTGCGGCTGCGTCTCAAGCTGTCGTCCAATCAAAGGAATCCCTCATGACTCTTTCTAAGACAGTGGATCCAGACATTGGCCAAGTGCCGAAAGCGGGTCGGCAGTACACCAAGATTCTGGAGCCGGTAGCCAATGGCGACTCTGTCACCACAGCGATCACCTACTCGTACGAGTCGTTGCGCACCTTGACTGATCCATCTCGCCGGCCAACGGAGGCACTTCGCGTTGTGGGTGTTGACGAGGCGGCGGAAAGGAAGCCATCCAAGCTAGCGGCGAAGGCGAAGAAGTCTCAGCAACAGAAGGACGCGTCCAATGCACTTACGGAGGAAAATATCGCTCTCGTCGCGCCGACTCCACCGATCTTCCTTCCTCCTCCTGCGGCCCGCAATCGTGCGTCGCCTTCGGCATTCGCCACTCTCCTTGTCGATGATCTGACGCGTCCCGAACCTGAAGATAAGCACCACCACCACCAGTCGACGGGGCATGGGAGACGAAGGTCGAGTGGTACTTCGGATGATGCGACGACTACGACGACGACGAGACAGATGCTCAAACAGCGGGTACCGAAGATGTCTACAGGGTCTGGGTTCTCGTTCAATGAGCCGAGTCCGGATGATGTGGTCCTGCGGGCACGGGAGGGGACGGTGTTGGGACACAAAGTTGCACCAGCAGCTTCACCGACACAATCGCGGGCGAAGTCCTTGAGGGCTTAATGCCTCCTCTTTTCCCCTCCATCTTCATCTTCATTTCTATCCTTATCTTTTTTGGTGTTCATTGTATTCTTATTTTTGTATATTCTTTATAGCGGCGAAAGAGAGAGAGAAGCTACAGAAACAGCAGGCTCAGCCGAAGAATGTTGCTGCGTTGAAAGCGGGTGGGTCGGTGTCTCGGACAGGGTCGCCTGGGCCGTCGCCGCAGAAGAAGAAGACGGGGATTGGGATCTCGAGTGCAAGTCCGGCGAGGTCTGGCACGTCTACTTCACGGGGTGGCGCAGGCGGATACGACCAGCGGATGCTGGATATCTCTGCGATGAACCTCACGTCGAATGATGAGTACGTGCCCACGGATGAGGCACCCAAAGTCACTGTGGCGCGGGAGAAGGTGCTTGAGGAAGCGAAAAAGGCATTGGAGGACCAGCGAGCGAGCGATTTGAAGCTTGTCAGTCTTGTTGTTATTGGTGCGTATTTTCTTGGTGATCAGCCTCGTGCGTATTTGCTACAACTATGTACAGGGCATGTTGATGCCGGAAAGTCGACTTTGATGGGGCGACTGTTGTACGAAACTGGTAGACTAGATGAGAAGACTCGGGTCGCTAACGAACGAGGGAGCTCTAAGGCCGGGAAGAGCAGTTTCAGCTGGGCTTGGGGCTTGGATGGTACGGCAGAGGAACGGGAAAGGTACAACCTTTTGTCCTGTTTTGCTCAACTCACATCTCATCATCTTCAACAGAGGAATTACGATGGACATTGCTCTCCAGTCCCTGCGTACCCCACATCGACAGGTCACGATTCTGGATGCACCGGGTCATAAAGACTTTGTGCCCAACATGATCTCTGGAGCGTCGCAAGCTGATTGTGCGCTCCTGGTCGTCGATGCTTCGCACGGCGAATTTGAGGCTGGGTTTGATCGTGGTGGACAGACGCGAGAGCATCTCATCCTTGTCAGAAGTTTGGGGGTGGCACAGGTCATAGTAGCCATCAACAAGCTGGACATGGTGAGTTCTCTTTCCGCAACATGATAGCGATCAGGTGGGTTAATCATGTTATTTAGGTTCAATGGGATGAAGACCGCTTTGAGCATATATGCAGTCAGATGCGACCGTTCTTATTGCAGTCTGGTTTCCACCCTGCGAAGACGCAATTCGTTCCCGTTGGTGCGATGGATGGTATCAACCTGGTTAGCTTAACTGGTGTTCCAGAGCTTTCCTCATGGTACAAGGGGCCTACATTGGTCGCATGTCTCGGTAAGACGCATTGATCAATCGGGCTTGGACATCTTTCCTCATCTTGTGCAGACAAACTCGAACCGCCCAGTCGCGATATAGTGTCGCCACTACGGTTTCCGATATCGAATATATTCAAAGGGCAGAGCGCGGGTATTGGAGTAACAGGTCGAGTATGTAGTGGTATTGTCCAGGTAGGCGAACGACTGCGTGTTCTGCCTGGCGATGAAACCGCAGCTGTCAAGTGTGAGTTCTTCCTTCCTCATACAATGACAGAGTCGCTCAACGTTGATACAGCCATTGAGGTAGAGGAAGAAAATGTACCGTGGGCAATGGCAGGCATGAACACGACGCTATTTTTGACCGGTATCGATCCCATCAACCTGTCGATTGGAAGTGTTTTGTGTCCGCCGACAAACATCGTACCACTGGCCACTACATTCACTGCACGCATCATAATCTTTGACGTGCAGGTCCCCATCACCGCTGGCGCATCAGTAAGTCACACTGTCATTGTCTGTCGTCTCATCACTAGGACTCATCGGCGGTGGCGCAGGTTGAATTGTTCCACCATTCCCGCGATGTCCCCGCCACAATCTCCACACTCCTGGCCACGCTTGATAGGGCTTCGGGAGCAGTTGTCAAGAAGAAACCTCGGTGAGCATCAATTGACTGAGGATGTAATGTCATAGTGCTAACGGTGACCGTCAGTGTTCTGGCGAAGGGTACTTCGGCGGAAGTGCAGATCTCGCTCAGGACGACGTCGGTGTCCAGTGCTTCGACGGCGAGGCCCATTCCTCTAGAGAGCTTCTCGGTCAATAAGGACATGGGACGCATTCTTTTGAGACGGGGAGGGGAGACCATTGCTGCTGGCATCGTTTTGGAGATATTTGGTTGACCTAAAGTCATCCACTGTTGTATCGATAGAGCATAAAGATCGTTTCGTATGTAGCTCGGTATGAAGGGTGACTCGTGAAGAAACGTATGTAGTTCGTGAAGAAATGCAGAATGAAATCGGCGCTATATCCAGCGTGAAGAAGGCCAGGGAAAAATTATGTGTACAAGAATAAGATTGACGTACATGCGCACGCGCACAGTATGTCGTCTATGATAGTAGTGATGGGTCCCAACCGAATGAAGAAAGCAAAGAAGAAAGGGAGACGTAGACAAGAACCGACAAGCCATTACTTCTTGTCCTTCTTCTCCTTGTCCTTGTCCGAGAAGATATTCTTGACTTTCCCGAAGATGGACATGCGCTTTTTACGAGTCGACCCGCTCCTGAGTGAAGACACGGAGGCGGGGCTCCCAGTACCGGGGAAGACGTGACTCTTCGAGAGAGTGGAAGGACCGGACGCGGGAGGTGGCGTCTTGGGAGGGGAAGCATCCGCTTTGGGTTCGGGAGTGGCAGGTGCAGGTACATGCTCATCCTTGGCTTCTGGAGCAGCAGAAGGCGCAGGCTCATCCTTCGTCACAGGTGTATGAGTTGATGGCTCCTCCTTTGGCGCTGGGGTGGGAACCTCTTCCTTCACTTCGGGTGCAGGCTTTGAGGGAGCCTCAGGCAGCGCAGCCGCTACGGCCGTAGGCTCGACCGCAGCAGTTCCAACGACTGGCACGTCCACCGCCGCGACTACTGACTCTGCTACCGAAACAGGTGGCTCGGAGACAGGTGGCTCTGAGACTGGCGCCGCATCGGGTACCTCAGCAGGGGTGGAAGCCTCTTCTGCGACTGGCAGGACCACCGGTGGCGGTAGGTCTACAGGTTCAGGAGACGCGACGACAGCATCCGATGATAACGGGGTATGTGTGGACGGTGAGTCTTGAGCCGGGGTAGTCTCCGCTTGAGGGGCGGGTTCGTTGTTCTCCGGCGCGTTGACGGGCACGATGCCAATAGGAACGTCGGGAGCGATTTCCGTAGGTGCTGGTGCGGGAACGGGCTCCACCGGTGCAGATGCAGGCTCAAGCTCCTTCTCTGCTGGCTCTGCAGATGGCTCCACCGCAATCTACCGAGTTGTTAGTTGTGCGCAGAAAATGGCACAGAATACGAGGACGTACCTTCTCCGGGTTTATTGGGTCTATGCCCACGACACTCTGAATGGCAGCGCCGATGCCAGACGCGATGTACTGCAGTGTAGACCCCGTTCCTTCCGTGGCCGCAATAGCGCTTATCACGTCTGAAGTCATTTGAGAGACAAAACCTCCATTAGCTACACTGTCAAGCTTACCACCCTTCACTGCTGCGTTACCGTTCGTCAGGACTGGCTCGGACGCGGCAGCTGGCTCGACGGCCTCCGGCGGGATGGTAGGCTCTTCTGCTGCTGGCGGGACCTCCATGGCGAGAGGAGGAGGCCTTGCTGGGGCAGTATATACGTTGTTGACGTTGCCAGAAGGGTCGGTCTCCGTGGGCTGACTAGAAGTAGTTGTCCAGTTCCCGTCGACGATGAATTTGTACGCAATCTTGTCTTCCCAGGGAATCTTCGCCGAGGCTTTGTAGACTGAGCCTTCCCGGGCCAGCCTTATGGAAGACGACCACTGCAGAAGCAAGGAATTAGAGGCGTTTCTAGACGTTCGCAAGCGGGTGACTTACCTGGTCGAATGTTCCGGTTACAATTACACTACTTGGCTCGGGATGGGGCCTGTGAGTTTGTTAGCAGAACGCCTAGTATGCTGAGCATAATGGAGAGCGGGCTACCATTCGAACACCACTTCGTGTAGGTCGGCCATGGCCAAGTTGATGGTCAAAGTTTGGGATTTGCGACAAACAAATGCAACGTCATCGTCCGTCCTTGTGGATGACCGGCTGACCGCGAACTTGACGGCGCTGAAGCTTGTGGTCACGGTCAAGGTCAAAGCTTGCTCATGGTCCTGTGTCGTTCAGTTCGTTCCCTATTAGGGTGACATATCGTGGCGTCAATATCTCCGCAAATATAGACTCTCAATTATTTCCCTTGGCTACAGCCTGTAACCTCTCATTCAAACAGACGACGCACTAATCTCAGGGATCTTGTCTGGCACTACTGTATTCCCTTGCAACAAACAACACTGAGACCAGTGTCTTTGGCCTAGTCATGCACCATTTGATTGGGTCTTGATGCACCGTCTTGTTTTGCGGCCGCGAGATGTCAAGATTTCGGATGCATTTCCCAATCATGGTATCATGCAATCATGTTGAAGCCTTAACGTGCGAGAGCAACATCGGACACATTCTTCATCAAATCTCGATGCTACATATCCGTTGAGGACACAATGTGAGTCATAATACAACAATCCACATACATACTGATGGTACATACTAATGTACATTTCCAGTGCCGAAAGCTCTACAACAACATCACTACAGCGGTCATGTCTCGGGCCCTTCAGTAAACCTGAAGCAATCTAACATTGATGAACCCATTCAACCCGCCAGCAGCATTCTCATACGCCCTGCTCTTCCGAGCCTGATTCATGCTCTTCCTCATCGTGCTGCACAGCGGAGAGTCATAGCTGTGACTCTCGGCTGTGGGGCTTTCAGCAACGTCGCACAAGTTGACAGAAGACACGGAGGTGTAGGGATGCAGAATCTCGTCCATCACGACGTCCCAGTCTATCTCGGCGCACAGCGGTGTCTCGTCGAGTGGTGTGATAGACCTTGCAATGTCGTGCGCGATGGGCGTGGCTACAGGTGCTGTGGCAGTCGCTGTGGTGGACCTCGATGTGGATGCGGAAGTGGGTGTGATTGTGAGGAGGGGAGGCGGTATGGGCAGTGCCCGACTCCGTCTGCATGTGGAACTCGTGCTGGCGTTCGAATTCGGCCGGGATGTGGTGGCGGAGTTCGTCGGACCCGTCAAGGACGTCAATGACGGGACGGTGGGTAGTCTGCGGCGAGAGTTCCTCAGCTCGCTCGCTCTACCCTTGCTCTTCCCCGACCGAGAGCTACTACCCGGTATCGGTGGCAGCGGCTTCGAGTACCTATGCCTCGCATCAGGTGTCGGTGGCAGCGGACGGACTCTCTTTCGTGGCTGGTCATTGTGGAGTATGTGTGCCCGCCGCTTCAATCCACAGCTCTCGAGCAGGCTGGGCCTCTCCATCAGTGTGGTGAGGGAGGGAGCAGGTGGAGGACATACCACGTCCATGCTTCGTCGTTCGGGATCACCGAGTCGGCGCTCGGTGGGTATGGGTCTTTGAGGATTTCCATAGAGTAGGCAGAAGACATAGATATCATAGAGGCCATGGACTTGATAGGTCGTGGGCCTTTGACAGCGTGGCAGGTCATGAAGGAACTAGAGGAGGAGGGATATACAGCTGATGTGCTAGTCCGAGTTCAAGATAAGGGACCCCGAGAAATGATCCTGGGATGCGTGTCTGTTGATTTGCGTTCTTCCGCAGAGTATTTAAGGAATGCATACGCCAGATGGGCTATGCAGGGCAGGGCGAATGTTGCATCTGGGTTGGCTGATCTCGCCGCAGGCGTTTTGATCTATGTAGACGCGATCACAGTGACACTCGGATCAGTGATCGCCGGCCATAGCGCCGTTTCATTATCAACAACCACTTTTCGCGCGCACGTCCATTCTGCATTCACCATGACCGGCTTAGACGGCGAGTTCGACTCGGACGATGATGCTTCAGATCTTCTGGGCGTGATGGGCACGAATGCGGCGCCAAGGGACCTGCAGAGTGGCGAGCTCTCATCTCTTCTTCCCGGGCAGGAATACTTCGCCGAGACCAAATCAATACGCCTCTCGTTCGCGCACGCATCGTCATCTGACGCATCCCCTCTCGACGTTACACTTTCCGTCGACGCCTCCCCTGGATGCGGTGGTATTGTGTGGCCGGCAGGACAGGTGCTAATCTTGCGCTGCATAGCCATCATCGCAACATTGACAGATCGCTCACACCAAAACTTCCCAGATCCTCTCAAACTATCTCGTTCTCAAAGGCAGAGACTACATACAAGGTAAAACCATCCTGGAACTGGGCAGCGGAACAGGTCTGGTCGGGATTGTCGCCGCCCTACTTGGGGCTCAGGACGTCTGGATCACGGACCAAGCGTTTGTGCATTCAACACGTCCTTCCGAGCCTCCTGGAAGTAATGTCCTCATCTCAGTCCGTTGCTCGACATCATGAAGAAGAACGTCCTGATGAACAACATTGCATCCTCGTGCAAAGTGGCTGAGCTCAATTGGTGAGTGATCCTGATTCAGAACACCCGTTCCTGTCTTCTTTTTCTCATTGTCGGGAAGGGGAGAGCCGAAACCCAAAGACATCCCGGCGCCAGAAATAATTCTCGCCGCAGACTGTGTATACTTCGAGCCGGCGTTCCCACTCCTTGTGCAGACATTGGCCGATCTATATGAGAAGAAGCCAGAGATTCTATTCTGCTACAAGAAGCGTCGTAAAGTACGCGTCCTGCCTTTCACCTGTGCTGATTGATGGATGACGACCGCGTATGTGCACAGGCCGATAAACGTTTCTTCGCGATGCTGAAGAAGAAGTTCACATGGGAACAGGTGATTCGATACACATGCACTGATATTAGGCCACGCTGACATAGTATTGTAGGTTATGGACGATCCGCACCGTGAGATCTACAACCGCGACTCGATTACACTAGTCAAGCTACGCAGATTGACGTGATTCGTGCAACAAGCGCGGACCAGTCTTCCATGTTCCGAGCGTCGGTCATTGTAACGCGGATAGCCACGGGCGCGACGCGATGCAGTGCCGGGCTGATGATACGGCGTGCTCTGTTAGACGGGAATGGTCTTGATCTGATAGAGATGAAGAGAGTGAATACAAGTAGAATGACCGTGTATCTTTGAGGGGGCCCACCTGCAACCCGTGTATCCCGTCTATCTCCTGCTTGAGCGTCTCAGTGACCAGTTTATGCTGCTTGAGTGTCGTCAATCCTTTGAACGCCGACGAAGCAATAGTAATGGCATAGAATGATCCACAGCCGCCTATGTCATGATGATTGTCGCTGGTCAGAGCAATTGACGAACAGGGAGGCAATGAATCGCACCGGAGACGTCCTGCACTTGCAGCTGTGAAGGAGCAAACTTTTCCATCAGTTTGGCATGGATATTCTGTTCTCCGTCGAGAAGGGCGGGCGCAGCATTCGGGGCGGCGGCGACGGAGTAGAACCGTAGCTGGTGGGAAAGAGGCAGCAGCCGCCGGGTGAAGGCGAGCATGGTGGAAGTCGCAAGCACAGTTGCTTGCTTCGGTCATCGACTGCTCGCAATTGGTCAGCGACGCGTCGATCACGTAAAAAGCCTAGACAGCAATGCTTGGTCTCGATTATTGACTTTTGAGCAAACTGGGCTGTGCCATTCTCTCCGATGTTCCCCGCCCTTTTGAGGGCGACGGCTGCTGCTAGAGCGCCTGCCCGCTCTCTGTGTTTTCCTCAACGCTGGGCATCCATCGGCGCGTCTCGGACTCTATCAAACTTTGCAGCTAGGAAGTTGCCTTTCCAGCGACCACGTCTCCAGGAGCTGCTACGGTCCCAATATGCCACCATCGCGAAGAAGGGAGCCAAATCGCCACCACCACCTCCTCCCAAGGCACAACCAAAGTCAGAAATTAAGTCTGAACCTGCAGACGCACTGCCCATACTTCCACCGAAATCTGTCGGGATATGGCTCATGATATCCTCGTCCCTCGTTCTTCTCATCGTTGTCGTTGGCGGGATAACACGGCTGACGGAATCTGGTCTGAGTATCACGGAATGGAAACCTGTCGCTGGCGTGATACCACCGCTGAACCAGGCAGATTGGGAAGAGGAATTCGAAAAGTACAAGAAGTCTCCCGAGTTCAAGATGTACGTTACAGAAATTTGCCTTGCATGCCTCTTGCTGAGGATAACTAGGATGAACCACTCGATGAACCTGGAAGAGTTCAAACGAATCTTCTTCTGGGAATGGAGTCATCGTTTCCTGGGACGTTTTGTCGGATTGGTATTCGTCGTACCGTTCGCCTACTTTGTCGCACGCAAGAAGATATCAGGAAGTCTAGCGGTGAAACTCGGTGGTCTGTCCGCCCTATTCGCGGCGCAAGGCCTAATGGGCTGGTACATGGTCAAATCTGGTCTAGACGAGCAACTGATGGAGACCCCTGGTGCTGTTCCTCGCGTCTCGCATTACCGCCTTGCTGCCCACCTCGGCCTTGCGTTCATCTTGTATGTTGGGATGTTCACCACCGGTCTCGCCACAATCAAGGATTACAAGTACGCGACCGGAGGATTGTGGAACGGACAAGAGTATCCAGCATGGAAACAGGCGATGAAGACTGCGTTCTCTCGGAGAATGTTCATGCAGACGCGCTTCTTGTTCGGAATGGTGTTCTTGACTGCCTTGTCCGGTAAGTTCTGATCATTTCCATTGCAGAAAGGAAGGAATTTAACGCGTTTCAAGGCGCATTTGTTGCCGGTCTTGACGCGGGATTGTTGTATAACGAGTTTCCGTTGATGGGTGGGCGCTTGGCGCCTCCATCTGACGAGCTGTTCTCACCCGACTACAGCAAAGCACCCGACCGGTCAGACTTATGGTGGCGGAACTTGCTTGAGAACCCCGTCACTGTACAGTTCGATCACCGTGTTCTCGTAAGTAATTTGATTGCTCTCTTCTTGTCATCTACTGAGATAAATTACCAGGCTACATTGACTTACCTTGGCATAACGGCCTTATTTATTCAGAGTTTGAGGGGAGGAAACCTTCCTGCTTCAGCTCGACGAGCTACCAAGGTGGCCTTCGGGATGGCAAATATACAGGTAGCATTGGGAATCACGACTTTGTGGTACATGGTTCCAGTGCCTTTGGCGGCTGGGCACCAAGCAGGAAGTGTCCTCCTTCTGACCGCGATGATACACGCTTTGATGGCCTTCCGCCGCCCGAGTGTGGCGGCGCGTGCGTGGAGGACGGCTTTGGCATCGGCACACAAGTAATACAAACTTAATGCACGCTTCAATACACTACATACCCACCTCCACTCGCAATGTAAACATACTCTCTTCAATGTTCAGGCAAAGCCAGCACTGTGACCCTCACGCCGTCACACGTCCCAAAGCGTGCGTAATTTCGACGCGTCACCGATCGATTCTTGGTACTCTTCCACGAACATGGTCTGTGCCGCCGCACTTTCTGAACGTGTTTTGCTCATTCTCTGCGCAGTTTAGGAACACCTACGACTCTGACAATACCGTATTCTCGCCACAGGGGCGCCTGCATCAGGTCGAATATGCCGTGGAAGCAGTGAAGCAGGGCTCTGCTGCCGTTGGGCTCAGGTCGAAGACGCACGCAATCCTGTTGGCGCTGAAGGTCAGCTAGAATCGTCTGCATCATGCCGAACAAGATTCTGATGGTTGTGCACGTAGCGGTCGGCTGGAGAACTCGCCTCGTATCAGCAGAAGATGTTCAGAATAGACGATCACATCGGAATCGCAATTGCTGGATTGACCTCTGATGCCCGTGTCCTGAGGTGCGTCTCTGTCTCATGCATTGATCTGGAATTGTACTGACTGTGAATCACAGTAACTTCATGCGCCAACAGGCCATGTCGTCAAGAATGATCTTCAACCGTCCCGTCCCCGTAAACAGGCTCGTTTCCTCCATTGCCGACAGTATGTCATCAATGGTATGCTTGTGAACCGAGCTCATCAAGCTATATAGAGGCACAAGTCAACACACAAGAATACGGACGACGTCCCTATGGTGTTGGTTTCCTTGTCATCGGTGAAGACCAGTCAGGACCTCACCTCTACGAATTCTCCCCCTCCGGCAACTCATACGAGTACTACGCCATGGCAATTGGCGCCAGAAATCAGAGCGCGAAGACCTACCTGGAGAAGCACTACGAGAGCTTTGCCGATTGTTTGTGTTCTTCTCTTGCCCTTCCCGATAGCGAGTATGCTCAACCACTCTTACAGGCTCGCTTGATGACCTTATCCGACATGGACTACACGCGCTGCGCGAGACTCTCCAGCAGGATAAGGAGCTCAACACCAAGAACACGTCTATCGGTATCGTCGGCCTAGGAAGCCCCAACGAAGCTGGCGCACCTCCTCAGGGCAGCTTCCGGATCCTTGACGGAGACAAGGTCGAGGTCTTCATCCAGTCGATGATACCAAAAGAGGTTGCACCTGCTGCCCCTGCACCAGCAGCGGCCGACGAGGACGTTCAGATGGACGGATAGATAATGGTATTGTAACAATTGTATTTCCTTGTGCGAAGCGCATATCTTGCTCCCTTGTGAGCGTAAGAAGGGCAGAGAAACCGGCATGCGGTTTTAATATCCAAGCACTAAGGCAGCCAGGGCAAAGAAAAAACAGTTGCATTGTGGCGTTCCCTTTTCACCCACGGAGTATCTCTGACTGCGAGGTTGGCGAGCGGAAATGAGAATCTCTGATGAGTAGGACACATCATGAAATGAGACGTTGCCTGTTACAGGACGTTGTCCTCCCTCCCGCAAAAGCTCTCAATTCTGTTGTTATGAGGAGAAGGACAAATGCAAAAATATATATTGCTTCATTACATGACTGTAATCTACGTTTATTTCCCTTCCATCCAAGTGCTGATTGCCTGAAGACCTCTTTTGGTCTACCTGAGGAGCAGGAGGTCAGCTAGGTGTGTGCGCGATCAAGGGAAGAGGACTGACCATTCGCGTGCTCGTTCGGGCAACGACGAGGCACTTCTTTGAGATGGAAGATGCACATCGTCTAACATTTCAGACAGGAGAGGGTCGGACTCCACTGAATGAAGAGTCACCGCTCTGTTGTGGAGCTACGTGAGAGGAAACTTAGTTGGTTGCCATAAAGTGAGAGTCGCATAGTCGGTCGGTCGAGCATAGAGTCGATTGTGTCGGTCGGTGCAGCGGAGCAGAGCTCACGACTTACGCGCTTGTCGGCGATCCACAGCGACGGACCATCCGAGTTAGGATGATCACGATTTACGCCACCAATCAGCGAGCGGCAGATAGACATTCACGTTCGACGATACAAAGGTGAGCGTCGCTCAAACTGATGGCTGGATGTATATGACGGTCGGTCGGTTTTCAAGTCGAGGCCAAGACGAGAGAAGAACTTCAAGGATGGTGTCAGACAATGTGAGAGAAGGTGGCGGTGAACAACGTACATTAAGCATAGAATGGAGTAGAGCATAGGAAGGGTTCTGAGGGACGATGAGAGTGCATGGGAGAGCAAAGCAGTAGACACGTACTCGACTGGGGTCTGTCCCCAGCAAGACTTCGACGATCATCTGTTTGTGGCGCATCGTTATGCGACCAGCTTCAGAGACCGTGCGTGCAATTGATCATGACCGTGGCAACTGGGGTGGTTTAGTGTGGGCGACGTTGAGTCTAGTGTTCGTCCCAGTCGACCACGGTCAGGCGATGCTGGTGTAGCTATGCCTTGTCGAGATGACGACCATCTAGACAGACGGTCAACGACCAGAAAGCAATGAGAGCAGCAAGGAGGGCACCATTGCACGATGAAGTCAATGCAACGACGACTCGACGAAGAGCGAGTAGTCTAAGGCTCGGAAGGACCTCATTGAGAGGAAGGGAAAGAGCCTGAGATGGTGAGGAATGTGGGTCATTCTGGCTGGCTTTATATAGGTAAAGAGGTGCGGCCCCAGGCAAGGACACACAACAGCCTGACAGAAGAGCTGTAGTACGGCCATCATGCATCTGATAGTGTTATTGTTTCTTCAGAAAGCGCTGATCATCTGTACAAGGAGCGTAACCTTGTCGGTCGTTCCATTCCTACACTCTAGAGGGCCATAAAGAAACAAGAGTGCGGGCATGTCGCGGTTCAAGCACCTGAATCGGTTGGGAATCGCCCGCTGGAGACGCGATTCTTCAAGATCGAGATAACACGTTTGTGGGTCCTCGCTCCCAGATACAGGCGCCAAAATGATGAGTATCCACCCATGCCTTGTTCGCGGAGTTGAATGTCTTTTATTCCATCATTTCGAGAACAAAGGCAAGGCTGTGTGGTGGAATTGACGGACACCAAAAACGGATTGTTTCGTTGTTTCGACCTCCATTCGTTGTTCTCCATGCCTCGCTCCATCCGCGCGTTATTGTAGTCCATCTGATAGAAGCATACACAGAGGCGCTCCAGCAGATACCATCTTGTCGACAGTGAGACGGAGGCTGAGTCAAAATGCTCGCGCCACACTTTACCACCACATCAACCCGAGCCAGAGCATAGTCCACGTCGACCATACCACTTGAGTATGTCAAACAGACCTCCATGTATACGAGTAGTCGTGCCAGTCGGTCTGCTCTATATCATGGCACATTGTCGCAAGATTAGAACAACGATCGCCTAGCGTCCCCGTCGCACACGTAGAGGAGAGCAACGTTAGTGTTTCACACATCAATCAGCGCTCGAAGCTGCTCGCTGCTATCAAAGGCTTCCAAGAGCTCCAAGAACGACATACCAGCAAGATGCAGTATCGTGCGGGTCGTATCTGGAACAAGGAGAGGTCCGGGGCTGGTCTGGCAGCAGACCCTGAATATGTCGTCGATGGGATGACCGGATAGATTCATCAGTGGAGAGTGAGTTGGACGATCCTCAAACTTGCTCAGCACTCATCCCTTCACGGCCATAGAGCAATGGATAGCGTACCGGAGGCATCCAGGGCAAGAACTTGCACCAAGCTCGATGCCGCAATTACTGAGCTTGAGCAGAGTGGCGTAGGTATATCCAGGGTATTATACCGGGTATATCACGGTGGCCGCGTCGGTTAAACTGTAGGCTCGCGACCACCTCGGTCCACAGCACGTGCTTCGCTTTACATACTGTGAACCGGCTGGAAACGAATGAGCCGGATTTGGCGGATGCTGCCAAAACATCCGCCGCACTTCTGCTCATAGCGTCTCTACCTCGTAAAAAAAGTCACAAAGTTCACTAAATGAAAGTTGCATAGTTCTGGAATCTAAACAACTTTTGTTAAGCAAGAAAAAAAGGTTTTTTTTCTAGATGCATCACTTCGTCTCTCGAGCTCTTGGCCGGTGGTATCTTGGCCATCTCGAGGTCAGACATACATCTCAGAAAAAGTGATTTTTTGCCCCAGATAGAAGTTGCTCAGAATTCAAAAATAAGCAACTTTCATTTAGTGAACTTTTTGACTTTTTTTACGAGGTAGAGACGCTACGAGGAAAAGTGCCCAGGATGATTTGGGAGCATCAGCCAAATCCGGCTTCAGTGCGACCAGCCGCTTCGCCAAAGTGAAAAGCGCAGCCACGTGGAGAAGCGGATGGTCACGAGCCTAGTTAAACTGTTACTTAAAGTTTATTAAGACTTAAAGTTAAGGTCAAATTGTTGGGATACCACGTGATGTCTACCAGCCTGCCTCATTTGGAAAGACGGCCATTGACCTCGCTCATGTTCGACGGTCTCTGATAGACCACCATCTGAGCCGGCGTTTTCCCTCAGACAATCATGTCGCACACTCCTCGTGAAATCGGGACACTCATCATCGTTATTGACAAGGCCGTACGTTTTCAGCTTCTGTCATCTCGTTGCCAGCACTCAGCCAGTGCTTTCAGAATCATCTCCCAAATAAAAGGCACATAGGAAAGCAGGACCCGTACTGTGCGGTTGAGTTTGAAGGCAGGAAAGGGCGGACGCCGACGATCAAGCGCGGTGGCCAGCATCCCGAATGGGACCACGAGTTGCGCTTCCCTGTGTACGAGGACGTCGAGGACGAATTGGCACGAACTGGCGCAGAAGAACGCGCCCCGTCTCCACCGCCGAAGGATGGTACAAATTCCAAACCAAGCTCGCTACGTGCAACGAGAAAGAGTCGGTCCAAGAAGGCGTTCAAATTGGCCGTCTACTCGGACGATGCCCGTGAGCCTGAACTCATCGGCGAGACCATGGTGGACCTTAGCACGGTGCTGACCAAAGGAGAGCAGGATGGTGAGTGTCGTAGCCATGCCGCTTGTCCTTCACGGTGACATATGATGGTCAACGCAGAGTGGTACACGTTGATGTACAAGGACAAGTTCGCTGGAAAGGTATATGTGGAGTTGACCTTCTACTCTAACGTAAGTGGCTAATATCCTTAGCTCGCCTCCTCGCTAACTGTTGACAGGAGGAACCACCCCCGAAGCCGACCAAGGCCAAAGCAATGCAGGTAAGGCCTGATTATGCCGGGCCGGGAGAGTTCATAGCAGAGAGTGGTAAACCGAATGGACAGCCTCGCACGGTGTCGACACCCCATCAATTCTCAAGAGTGCCTCGAACGTCTTTAAGGAATCCTTCAGGATCTTTGGTGGAGCTCTACAAGCCTCCATACGATCAATCTTCCTTGGGAGAGGTTTCGAATGAATTCGGTCGGCTTTCTGTGGGACATTCGCATTCAAGTCGAAGGGAGAGCTTTCCGGTAGGTCTTTCCGTGGACATTAACAAGGAAAGCGTGTACTCACCTGTAATTGTAGCCTCTCAACGGACAAAGCAACGCTGACGGAGCGTATCATCCGCGCCATTCCATGACTTTCCCAATGGATCAGCCGCAAGGATACCCGTCAGAGGCTGGCCCAACATACAGTTCTTTTACCCCGCCCACTGCTTCGTCGGGCCCGTATCATTCTCATCAGGCGCCATATGAACCGGCTCCGACGCCCTCGTTCGCCAAGTCATCAATTCGAGCGCCAAGATACAGCGTGCCAACAGCATCTTCTGGATTTATGCCCTTGAATCAGACGCGCGCTCTGCCTTCATATCCATCAGAGCCGTCAGTGTTTGCCCCAGTATCATCACACACTTCCGCACCTGGCGTGTATGGGACAGGCACTCCTGCCCCGCCGAGTCTATACAACGCGTCTCATTTCGCGCCACCGTCAAGTTTCACACCCATGCCCTCCCAAACGCCTGTACCTCACTCGAGTTCGGGACCTGTGACATACCAGACGCCTCAGCCGTATCAGTATCCTCATTACACAGCCAATCCCCCTCCGGCGCCGCAGTTCTTGCCGCATCCCCAAACTCCACCCCATCCACCGTCGCACCAAAGTTACGCTACTGCTCCTTATACGAACGGAACGCCGAGTCCACCAAATGAGCCGCTACCGCCGAGTACCTCGCTTCCCTCAAGCCATAGTCCTGGTACTTCTCGACCTCTTCCACAGCCTCAAGCACCGCCCAGCAATCCTCATCCGCCGCAGCCTGCCTACGACTATACCACGGCCAATAGTAGCGTGATGTTCCCCACCGGAACTGGTCATCCGCTGCCTCCGCCACCACCACCACCCATACAGCCTCATCCGTCCCCGCCTCGTACACCTCATCAACAGTTCCAGGCGCATCCACAGTATCAGGAACCGTACCAGGAACCACTGCATGTACAGTATCAAGAACCCGTGCACCAGCATTATCACGACGCCCTTCACTCAAGTGTCTCTCAGCCTAATCTGCTTCCGCCTCCACCTCCACCACCGCCCGTTTCTCAGTACGAACCTAGGCTTCCTCAGCGGCGGCTCAGTCTTCCGCAACCTCCACAACAACGCGGTGCACTGCCCATACCTCCTCCCCCGCCCCCTACCGACCTTCATATAGCTGGCCATCCGCTCCCTGTTCCGCCAGCCCCACCGTCACACATTGGTGTTCCCCAATCCTACGTCCCAGGGCCTCCACCTAGACCGCCACAGCTTGATGCTGAGGGACACTGGATTCCGCCATCGGTCCACCCGCTCCCTCCGGCCGGTTGGGCTTGAGACCAATGACAGTGTCCAAAACAAATCGCATATACTTCTCTCCTCGTATATACATATTGGACTCCACGCTCTGATGTTTTCCTCTGCACGCATTAACATCCCATTGACTAATAACACATATCAAAGGACGCTCATAAGTACAGATCTGGCCAATGTTTCTAGTATACAATGACAGGACAGGGTATCATTGCCATGAGTCCACTTTATTTACGCGAGTGCTCAGCTGCATGATGATACTAGTCTCTGAGCCTGTCTGTTTTGTTGTAGCGGCCTTATAATACAGGTGCTTAGACGTTGGCGACTATGAATCGGATACAGACTCTTTATCGGAGCGCCATTTCGCGATTTCGGTCTCGGTTGGGATAATACCGCGCCTTCCCAAAGCAATGCGTGCTTGTCGTCTGATGTCATTCTCCTCGACGCGGCGTCGGGCTTCGTATTCGAGGAGAGCGCCTTCTGCACCAAAGGTGAGGCCAACCAGGCCAACTGGATGATTATATGTATGAAGGTAGTCTTCGAGGAGTCCGGTTCGTCAAGACGTACATCCTATCACCAGAAATGCCTTGAAGGGAATTGTTTGTCGCCTGAATGCCGGCCATGTATAATGACCGATAATTGCAAGGCCCACGCCAATGGCACTTGTGCGCGCTGCTAACTGAGGAGGAACAATGCCAGTGGTTGTTGAGCGACGAGTACTATTGGATGGTCGATCCGCACCTGCAGGCCTGCCTCGACCTGGACCTGATACGCTTTTTGCACATCCTCTTCACGACGACGAGCAATGCTTCCCGACATGGCATACGGCGGCGACGCCGAGAGTGATGGGCACTGGAAAGGAAATGCGTGCAACGACCGCGACGTCATCTTCCCATCTTTGCTTCACACCATCACGGTTCACCATGACCAGTCGCGTTTTCACTTCGGGAACGTTGTTCATCCCACCGCCGACTGAGTGGGATCTATTGCCTCTCACGCGACGGAAGAGAAAGGCATCCCCCTCGCCCTCGCTTGCTCCTGCTATCAACGCACAATTCTTCTTCACGCCTGAACTCTCTGTGCCTGCACCTGCACCTGAACCTGGACCATCGCGGGGTGCGCAACTGATTAAAGAGGAACAGACCGATGAAATCGAGGTGATCATGATATCGAGTGACGACGAACAGCCCGAGCCGGTGCCTCCCAAGCTGGCAAACGACCGTTCCTCCTCCCCGAACAACAATCTTTTTGCGAGCATGAGGGACGATCCCACCATGAGCACGCTCCAAATAACACTAGGAGATTTACACGATAGACTACGACGCGTCATTCGCCATCCTTCTTCTTCGACATACTCCTTCCTCTCCATGCATGGTCTTGTACGTACCTTTGAAGTCAAAGATAACACTCTGAAGTAGGTGTTGAGGCCTCTTTGCACTATTCTTTTCATGACTATGCAGGTCAACTCCATCACGCCAACCCAACAAGAGTTCTCGGCGTGATCTGGTCGACGATGCCTGTATTCTCTACAATAGTACCGCGACCATGCTCGTCACCGGACGAGCTCAAGATGACAGACAGATATCTGCATCTATACTCGAGCCTTCCGTGAGTTACACCACGTACAACGGTCTTTGTCCTGATGATCGCGAAGTCACTTTCTCCTCCAGACCTCAATCGCCCTTGGAACAAGGCGAAGAAAGGCGGAGTTAGTTCACTTACCACCATGATGCAACCCAACCTGTTTGTCAGTGGCGGCTACGATCACGTCGTTCATCTCTGGGAAGTCAAATCTGATCTCTCAACCGCCCAACCCCGAGCACTACCCATCAAACACAACTCTGTAGTCCAAGCCCTGCTTTCGACGCGCGACACCAGCCATAAGCTCATCTCTGGCGGGGCGGACTGTACTCTCAGTGTCTTTGATCTTGCGTCCGAACGTGTCGTGAACTCTCAAAAGACCAGCAACATCATATATAATCTGCATTCATTGTCTTCGCCCTTTTGCGTGCTTGTGGAGGTTGCTCATCGGGATCTACAATTCGAGTTACGAGACTATCGTTTGGTGCCGGAAAAGCCCGTGCATCGATTTGGATACAACTGCCAGCAGGTGCCAGGAAGATTTATACGTGGTAAGTGCGCGTCTGCTGAACCTTATATTTTTATTTGATAGTGTGATCCAGGCGCCACGCTACCAAATACCGAGTTGTATGCGTGCGGTGACCGCGAGGGAGTCGTGCGTGTTTGGGATCTGCGCAATACCCGACACGTTCTCTACGAGGTATGCAAAGTTGCACTTTACTCTGCGCTGTTTTCAAGATTCTGCAGATGGTCTGTTTGGACGGACAGAAGGTCGTGCAAGCTCTGTTTCACGATTCTTCTACTATTTTGGCATGCGGCAGTGACAGTGTTGTGCTACGGTCGCTTGTATGACTTTGCAGTAATTCGACTTCCATTCCTGCATGCATGGTGTCATTGAGCTTATGCTTCTCTCGCAAAACGAAGACACACGCGTAGTCCCTTTGACGTACCAACATTTCGAGCATTGGCTACTTTTCATACGTTTGAACATAGTGCACGGCGCTGCCAGTGCCAGTGGTATGTTGAAGTCACGCGAGACGCGCCAATGCAAAGGCATCTTGGGTCAACGTTGATCATGAATGACGCCTCTCTGATTGCTCTAAATTGCGGAAGACGCAGTGCCGCAGCGCAACGGCATGCTTCGCTAAGTACCCAGGCGTTATAAGACGTCAAGCTACTCGATGATTGGTGGCCATTCACAGGTGATCCAAATGTATATTGCACTGTGGGGCTGCAACTCCATCAGCCCGGGCTTCTTCACGCTATAGCTGGCCCACAGTCATTGAAGTAGCCCAGTGTAGGTAGCAAGTGTGCAATTTGGAGCCATAGAGATACTTGAGAGCTACCAAGGTATGTAGGTCACATCGAACTCCATTGAACTGGTTTCTGGAACGCCGCTGACCGGCGTACGCCTGGTATTCCAACGACGTCGACCCTGTCTCGCGTGTCTGATGCAATTTGATGTCGGTGTATATATACACGCCATTGGCCTGACGTCAACGGTACTGCCCATCCATGTCTTCCACCACCTCCCAAACCGCGTCGACGAGCTCGAAGTCGCCGTCCACGCCCGAATCAAACGCCTCGGAGCGCACGGTCATCGACCCAGTCACTCATCTCTCCCTTGCTATTCATGATCATACATCTGGCGAAATACCTCAGGAATCCTCACAAGACGAGGCAACCATTCCCGATGCTACTCCCAACTTCGTTGCCTCCGAGATGAGGACACTTCTGAACGACGAAATACAAACCAGCTATTGGCGATATCCCGAATTGGAGCACCAGTATAGGAAACGGACTGCGCTAATTGTCGCCGTAGCTGCGGGCACTGGCGGCGCTGCCTCGTTGATACTAACGTCGCTATTTCGCGTTTTCGCCAGTCGAAATGACGTTCTTGCACTTGCGTTTGGGGGCGTCGGCTGTTGCGCCCTAGCCCTGGTGGCTGGGGCTGCCGTTCTCCAGACCAGAGTCAAACCACCGAGCCCTCCACCTGACGAGAACCAATCGAACACTGATTTGGTGCGTTTATGAACCTTTCGTCTCATCATCATCATCATCTACTCAATCTATCCACACCAGAACGCATCTCATCGAAGCCCAGAAACAGCCGCATGGCTTAACTCGTTCCTTGCCTCCCTGTGGCCTATCATAAATCCCGTCATATTCACTTCCGTCTCTGACATGCTGGAAGACTCTCTACAAGCTTCCCTTCCTAAATTCATCCATGGGGTACGCGTTGCGGACATAGGACAGGGCACTGAACCGCTTCGCATTCTTGCCATACGGCACCTCAAAGATGGAGCTGCTGGGGAGGAGTGTGAGGGTATGAAGCCAGAAGAGGGCGATTTCGTCAATCTCGAGGCAGCTGTCGCCTATCGCGCTCAGGGCGTTGGTGGCGACTTCAAAGGCCGCTCACAGAACGTCCATCTATTGATGGAATTCTACCTGTCCGGCGGTGTTACCCTCCCCGTGTGGGTAGAAATCACAGGAATTATAGCGACTACGCGTGTTCGTCTCCAGCTTACCCCCAATCCACCCTTTCTCGCGGACATGACTCTCACCTTCCTTGGGCAACCCAAGGTCACGCTGGAATGTACGCCCTTGGCCAAGAACTTTCTGAATGTGATGGACGTTCCCGGGCTGTCGAAGTGGTTGCAAACGTCTATTGACGGCGCTATCGGGGCGTACGTTGCACCGAGGAGCTTGGGTCTGGACTTGAAGACACTTCTATCCGGGAAGGAGAAGATGGATACGGATGCTGTTGGTGTCATAATCGTGACGGTTCGCAGTGCTGAAGGATTCAAGAACGGAGATGCAAGTAGTCTATTGCCAAGTAAAGGTAATAGGGCTGGGGATCCGTATGTCTCTGTTGGATGGGCGAAGTGGGGCAAAGCAATGTGGTCTACTAGGTCGGTGTTGCAGTCCTTCTCTTTTGGCTCATCGTTGAAGTCGTTCTCAGGATCATCGAAAACGACTCACACCCAGTGTGGGAAGAGACGGCTTATGTTCTCGTGACGCCCGCGGAGACTAATGCTCGGGAATCACTCAAGCTTGAACTTTGGGATTCAGGTCAGTTTTTCGTGGACTTTAGGGAGACTGAGGTTCATGGTAATACACGTCACAGATCGACTCACAGCAGACGATCATCTTGGCGCAGTAGAAGTCCCTCTCGCTGAACTCATGTCTTCGCCTGACACGCTGAACAAAATGGCCTCGCGCCGAGACAACCTAGGGAAAGGTTTCCCCGGTACTTTGGAGTGGTCTGTTGGATACATGGCGAAGACGACGCTGGAGCATCATCTTCCCGACGCTGGAGATCTTGTGGCGGACTTGAAGGAAGCCGCACAGATCAAGCTTGACGAGAGCAAGACCAAGCCTGCTGCTATTGGAGGCATCAACCGACAGAAGGACGAGGCTCTGAAGGAGTTGACAGACGAGATCGTCTCCCAGACACCACCTTCCAAGAACTGGCCCAGTGGTATCCTTTCGGTGCGCGTCGAGCAGATTACTGGTCTCGATATTCCTAGTACTCGGGACAATACCGTGCATGGTGGCGGAGAAGAAGAGGAGAGCAGCGACCTCCCAAGCGCTTTTTGCACTATCATCGTCAACGACGAGCGGGTTTACAAAACGAGGACCAAAATGAAGAGCAACAAGCCTTATGTGCGTAACACCACTCCTTGCTTGCATGACATTGACATTATTGTCTCAAGTTCAACGCGGGAACCGAACGTTTCGTCAAGAACTGGATGGATGCGACTGTGATCATAGCCGTCCGCGATCTCCGACTACACGAGTCGAATCCACTTATTGGAGTAGTCTTTCTTTCACTGAAAGACTTGCTGCATGAGCGCGCCCAAGTGACAGACTCTCTTCCTCTCGTTGGCGGTATAGGATTTGGAAAACTTCGATTCTCCTTGCTCTGGCGTAGCGTCCAAGTTACATTGCCGCGAGCTCTCTCTGGTTGGGATGCTTGCACGCTAGAAGTCCAGCCAGGCGCAGAGGCCAACTTTGAACTCCCCCCTGATCTGGCGACATCTAAGTTGCGGCTGGAATTAGGTCTGACGCAGGGCCAAAAGATCAAGATGTACCCGAACAAAAATGGAGGTTGGACCTCCAAGGGTGATCGTACCCTCGGGTTGGCGATGAAGAACCGTTTCGCTGAATCTCTAGTTCTCAAGTTCAGGAAGCATGCTTTTGGGCCTGATGTAACAGTGGCCTGGGGCGTGTTTTGGCTTCGGGACTTGGTGGACAAGGAAGACTGCACCCTCGAGATCTCTGTACAGAAGAGGGACCAGGACGAGTTGGAGAGAGCGCGAAAGAACGTACTCAAGGAGGATAATGTGATTGGGAAGGTGCAGCTGAAGGTGAAGGTATGGCCCGGACTCAGTGGATACCACAGGAAACTTGCGCAGGACGATCCGAGCATCATGGATGTAATCCAAGCGTTGGATTGCGCAGAAGAGTCCTTGAAGGAGGACGGCGAGGAGGGTGTCGAGTATGAATCGGACTCATCCCACTCGGAGTCGGACTCGTCGTCCACTGCATCCTCGGAACGAGACCGGGAATCGGACGGACCTTTAGATGCCATCAAGGACCAGATAAAGCGCAAGGATGAGCTGAGCCGGAAGCACCGCGGTTTGATGCAGTGGAGTGGGATTCGTAAGTTGGAGTGGATTGGAAAGAAAGTTGAGGGAAAGAAGGACGAGGTAGAGAGGAAAGTGAAGGGAAAGCTCTATCACCGGCCGATGGATCATGAAATCGAGAATGAGGTTTGAAACTTCTTCGGACAGACATTCAAGACATTTGCTATCTGTACAAGTTACAACTACCCATGTATACCACATTTACACGAATCTGAGGACTACTATTCTGTGCATCACACTCAATATCCAATACTGTTACGTGACCGCTCAGCGCTCAGCGCCAGTTCAGCGAGGTTCAGTTAGACTCGTAATACCAGTCGGTTCATTCGATACCCACCGGACCGATTGACCGATTGTTTGGTTTGTTTGGTTCGGGCAGGTGGGTATCTCATGAACCGACTGGGCCCGCATGGCAGGATTTTGGCCTGGCCCGCCAAATGAGAGGTGGGGACTTCAAAAATATTGGCCTCATTTTCAGAAAAAAGTGCAAAATCACCTATAAGTAAATGAATCCCCGTCTCATGAAACGTCCAGAACTGCAATTAGTTCGAGGGGTAAATTCTGAGGCCATATAATTTTTCGAAGTCCCCGAGCTTAACCTTGACTGCTCGATCAGGAAGCCTACAGTCAGTCAAACCTTGGTAACACTTTCTTACATTTCAAAGATTACCCTTGAACTGACTTCAGTTCTCGACGATTCAGGACCGTTAGATTCATTCTAGTATAGGTAATTTTGCACTTTTTTCCAAAGATGAGGCCAAATTTTTTGAAGTCACCACCTCTCATTTGGCGGGCCAGGCCAAAATCGTGCCATGGGGGCCCAGCCGGTTTTGGAAGGTACTTGCTTGCCGTTGCTGACAAAACCGGATGGTGTCACGAGCCTAAGGTTCAGTGCCGGCTCACACATCACCAGCGTGACACGGTGCGCAGTGCGCACCCGCCATAAGCCGCCATATTGTCAAATTTGGTAAGATAGTATCCCACGCACAGACCATATGCCTCGGACGTATAAAAAGAGCGCCCGAGCTTTTGTTGTTTCTTCAGATACATACTCGAACAGGATCTATTCTATAGAAACTGACCGAGTCTCGCATTTTTATAAATGCCGCATCTCTCGAACTCAGTCGATGATACTTGTTCTCCCTCGCTCTACAGAGAAATTGGCCTTTCTTCGGAGAGGTCTCGAGGACGTTTGGCGATTCTTCTGGACGTGCTCGTACGAGTCGTTTGGAAGTCTTGCCGGCGAGGAGAGTTCGTGTCTGATGGGTTCTCTTTTGCTGTATGCTATCGGGAACCTTCACTTGGCGGTTCTTGGGCTGCCGTAAAAACTTTCCTCGTAGTACTATCATTATACACAATAATACAAATACACGCCGGTATGACCACAATTTGCGTGTCTGAAGTCCCTCGACAGAAATCTACAAAAAGGAGGGAAGAAAGTTTGATCAGACCAGCGAGATGTACCACCACTCTTCCAAGTTCACGGATATGTCAGAAACAGCAGTTACCATTGTGCGAAAGCTCAAAATGTCCTTCTTGAATACCGAATCCGATTCCCTTGTCGGCCAGTACAAAGTACGCCTTCCGGGGACATCCGATTATGAACGGCAATGGAGTCGTAGTAGTATCTGAATATGGACATGACCGCTTCAAGGTGTCTCTCGATGCGTCAGATACTATACATTGGACTTCAATGTCTACTACAAGTCAAAGTTACAGCGATCTTACATCTCAACATACAAATGCCTCCTCGTCACAAGTGCAGTAGCGCCGGGCACAATGACTATTGTTTGGGTGTCGTCTATTATCATCGCTGGACCCTCGACCGCGTCGCCAACCTTCAGCTTGTCCAACAAGTACACAGGCGTATCACTGATGCGCCCAACTTTGTCAAAGTATACCGAGCGTCTAGAATCGCTGGTCTCTGGGCTGACGGTGGTACGTGCCAGCTTAGAAACTTCAGAGTAGACCGATTCGCCCAGGCTATCGAAGGTCTTGCCAATACCGCGGACCTAATAACTGTCAGCTTTGACTCTCAGTAGTTTTTTACAAAGCAATGACCTTGATATCATCGACACTGATGTTCTTCGTTTCCAATAAGAAGCCGAACTCTGATTTGTACACCCTTTTGAACGCTGCCTCGAAGTCTTCATTTTCGTCCGGATCAGGAAGCACCATCAAGGCAGTGTCTGTACCATCGAACCGCATATTCAGCATGCGCTCGACATGGATCCTCTGTTCTTCAAACCCTTGTCGTGATAACTCTGTGCGGACATCATTCGTCAATTTGTCGAGACGTGCCAACAAAGATGGCCGAGTGGTGGACGAGTAGAAGGCGGAGGAAGGCTCTTGCAATTCAAAGGCGCGATCGGCAAGCGCAAGACCGTAAGCTGAAAGAATGGAGCTGTAGCGATGAATCAAGATCGTCTTGATGCCTAGGAGACTGGCGATTTCACAGGCGTGTTGACCACCGGCTCCACCGAAACTTGCTAGCCTGAACTATGGTCAAAACAACGTTGAGCACAGGACGACGACGAAAAACCTACACATGTCGGGATGTAGCATGGCCTCTTGCTTCGGTTAGGGAACGTATTGGCCGGGCCATAGTTTCATTGGCAACTTTGATGAAACTGTGGGAGTCCCATTGAGGACAGATGAGAGGCGCAACATGAATCTCAACTCACCCGTAAACGACTTCATCAAGACTGAGTTTGCGACCCTCTTGTTCGGCGTTGATCTCTGCTACCAACACATCAAACTTGTCTTTGCTCGCCTGTACATCCAAAGGCTCCTTCTCCGACTGGCCAAAAATCTTTGGAAAGTAATCCGGAATCAAGCGGCCAAGCAGGAGATTCGCATCAGTCACTGCCAGTGGTCCGCCTTTGCGATAACACGCCGGTCCAGGTTGGGCTCCAGCACTCTCGGGGCCAGCACAGAAGAGACCGTTACGGTAGGTGAGGCAAGATCCGCCGCCGGCAGCAACGGTGTTGATGTCAAGCTGTGGTGACTGTATCGTAGTTCCTGCGGTAGTTGTTTCGTAGACAATCTCGTAGCGACCGTCAAAGCGCGACACATCAGTCGATGTACCTCCGACATCCAACCTGAACCGCGTCAATGGATGCAAGGGTGCAGTGAGAAGGACTTACCCGATGATGGGCTTCTTCTGCGTCTCGTCCCAACTCGTTAAAGCATAGCCGACAACGCCGCCTGCAGGCCCACTGAGGATGCTCTTGAGACCGGAGAAGTTATCCAGATCCAACAGACCACCGTCGCTGCCCATGAACTCGACGCGAGGACTGCGCATAGAGCCATCCTTGAGTTTTGCGTCAAATCCAGAGAAGAAGCCATCGAGATACTCCCTCAAAATGGGGGTCAAGTAGGCGTCGGCAGTCGATGATACGCCGCGAGGAACGATCTTGATCATTGGAAGGAGGGATGCAGATTCGGAAACCTGTGTAAAGCCCATGGAGCGCGCTAGGTTGCCAATAGCACGTTCATGTTCGGGATATGTATAAGAGTGAACAAAAACGATGGCAACGGAACGATAGCCATCGTCATAGAGTTTCTGGAGATCGGCACGGACAACGTCGAGGTCTATAAAGGTGTGAGCTACGACGCCTTCACTGATAGTGCAACGACCTCACTTGGCTTTTGCATTATTCGAACGGCCTCGCCAGATAAGCCCTTGACGATCTCACCAGGACCTTCGGCTAAGCCTTCCCCGTCCCAACCGTTACCTGTGTAACGGGCTTTCACTGCCCCTTCCTCGTCAAATTGTATGGCATGTTCTTCGGCTTGGGGATCTGATGTATAGCCAACCAATGTTACTCTCTCTTCGACTTCCATGACGGTGGAATAGAGGGGAGGTGTGCGACGGATGTTTAGATCGAAAATTCTCGGTCTGGATTGGTTACCAATGAGGAGGAGATCTTTGAAGCCCTTGGTGATGAGGAGGGCATGCTTCTGGCCTTTGCGTTCAAGAAGGGCGTTGGTGGCTACTGTCGTGGATAACCGGATGTAATCTGGAGGAAGATATAGCATACGCAGACGGAGTCGACACTCACGCACCAATTTTGTCGGTTTTGAGTGTTTCTCCTCGAGGAATGGTTTCGCCAGTAACGATCTCGAGTATTCGCCTGATGCCCTCTGTGGGCGCATCTTTGTAATTGGCTGGATCTTGTGACACTGCTCGGGCGATGAGATTGCGAGCATGCAAACATGAGCAAATGCTGGTGGCGTACAGAGCTTGACGACAATCTCTTTCCGTTCGCCCCCGTTGGGATCTGGGTATGATCTAGATGAGAATCAGTATAATAGAACACGAAGATATGGCCATGATTTACGCGTGTACGTCACAGAAAGTGCCACCGCGGTCGGCGCAGATACGTATGGACCTTTCTGGGATGACTGAATTCATGGCGGTCACTGACAGGTGTGGCGAGGTAATTTCTGTTATACTGCGCGTGCTCGGAATACGCACGGAAAGATGCAATCGCTCGTCGGAATGTGCCGTAGACGTGATGCTGCAAACCGAAATTATTTCCAGCGATTAGACATATGGAACGAATGCCTGTGCCAATGCTTCGAACGTGCGCACTAGCAGGTAAGTAGCAAGAGCCAAGAGGGAGATTCGAGCGTGTTGATGTAACTTGATGACATCACTTGAACGGTTGGCGGCTGATTGACGGAACGTGACGGAAACTGACCGGAATTTTCCCTTCGACCACCAGTGTGGTCTTCCGGTATCGAAGGCTCCGTACGAGCAATGGTACCGTTAAAGGTCTGTGCAGCACGGAAATCCGTCAACAGCATTGCTTTCTGAGCGCCGGCGTCCTTCCCGTCTCCAGTACGAGCGCTCCATAGCGACCACTCGTCCGCATCAAGTACCGGATTATCACAGCGTCTTGGAGCATTGGAGCTCGTTATTTATTAAGTATCTTTACTAGGTGTACACGACATCACCCCGTGTGGCACTGCCACTGCGGCTCTTGCCAATGAGGCGATACGTACTTCCAACTGGGACTCAATACAATGTACGAGGCTACTTTTCTCTGACTTGGTCGTCTCGCGCATGCAGAATCGGCCCTTGATGAAAGGAGTGGTCTCCTCTCCGTCAATCCCGCCTGCTTCTCGTTACCGACGGTATGCCCGGGCCTCGAGGTCCAAAGCTTGTGGGACTCGCGGTGATATGCGGGGCAATCACGTCACTGCCAGGCTGCTTTCATAGTTTCCCGTCCGCACTGGTTGCTCCATAACCGTCGCAATGGCGTTTCCTCTTCTTCGGAAAGGATCTTTGCTGTCCCGCACAGGTTCAACTGATTCTAACATGTCCCTTGCCAACCTCTTGAAGCCGAGCGAGCAGGTGTCCGCTCAAAGAGTACGTTTTCTAGTGCTATACAACGCGAAGATGCTTCTCAAACCTCTTGTTTGGCAGACCCCACCACAAGCTGCATTTGCAGGACCTCGTCAAAAGTTTGGAAGAACGACCTCAGTCTCGGACAAGGTATGTCATTTCTGAATGTGCTTCCAACATGTGTTCACTTTGACCAGTTCTCTCTGGGAGCTGATCCACAAACATGGGGCTCAGGCGTAACCTATGGGGACGCAGAGGCGGACGATTCAATACACAATCCGGTCTATCGAAACGGAAGATTGGTCGATGACACAGGCCTTTCTTTCTCGGGAAGGGGTCTAGCCAATTTCGGCTGCTTGTCCATAGTGATATTAGGCTTGCTCACCCTCTTGTGAGTTGCTCTTCTTGGATCACTCCACCCTTCTTATAACATCCCAGCGTCGGATTCCCTGTGGCTGAACACATCGGCAAGCTACGGAATCAGACAAGTGGCCAGAATCTTGGGGTAAATGGGACAGGCCAGGTACGTCTGTCTTGGTGGCGACTCGCATAATGTACTTGAACTATAAAGGTCCCTGTTATGCCGGGAGGGTACGCGCTGGTGGATGCAGATACACCGTCTGATGCACATACAATAACATCCAAACGAGACGGTAACCAGTGGCAGCTCGTGTTCTCCGACGAGTTCAATACAGATGGACGGACGTTCTATCCAGGGGACGACCCATATTGGGAGGCCGTAGATTTACACTACTGGGTTCGGTCTTCCAGCTGATAAAATCAGATAGTAACTCGCAAGCTCACTGTCTTATAGGCCACGAACAACATGGAGTGGTACTCCCCAGAAGCCGTGACAACCAAAGACGGAAGCCTCATGATAACTCTCTCCGAAAAACAAACACATGGACTTGATTATCAAGGAGGTGCGTTAGAGTCTCTTTCAAGCATGTTCACGTTCTGACGAAGTTCATTACAGGAATGATTTCGTCCTGGTACAAATTCCGTACCTATTTCCAATTTTCACTCCGCTCAGTACTGCTCAAGGAACAAATTCTGTTTCACCGGTGGATACATAGAAGCGTCAGTACAACTTCCGGGGGCGAGCAACGTCGTTGGACTATGGCCCGCTGTATGGACGATGGGAAACTTAGGGCGCGCCGGTTACGGGGCCAGCCTGGAGGGATTGGTGGGCATTTACCAGTGTCTTGCGGTGCGCGAATATACTCATATACGTGTCCAGTGGCCATATAGTTATGACGCTTGTGATGTTGGAACGGCCCCAAATCAAACTATCGATGGCAAGCCTCTCGCGGCGACGACTAGTGGAGCTAAGGACGTCGATTACGAACTGTCCTATCTACCTGGACAGCGACTCTCGAGATGTTCGTGTCCTGGGTCCAATCATCCTGGTCCGATGCATACGGATGGAACATATGTCGGTCGTTCTGCCCCGGAAATTGACATCTTTGAAGGACAGGTGTGTGCTGGGGGGCTTCTGGTACACTGTACATCTTGACTTATACTAAACTTCTCCCTCAGATCACGGGAGATCCCTTGTCAGGACAAGTCTCGCAATCAGGACAATGGGCTGTACGTCTTACAGGTCTGATACGCATTCTGGGCTCTCTATCTGACGACTCCATAATACAGCCCTTCAACAAGGGGTACATATGGCAGAACACCAGCGACAACCTCATCATCGCTGACGATACAGTATCAGTACTGAACACATATATTGGAGGCAAAACACAGCAGGCAACGTCTGTCGTCACCCAGACAGATCAGAATTGTTACCAGCTTGAGACAGGGTGCTTCTCTGTCTATGGATTTGAGGTGAGCATGTAGTACTGCGACGATAGATTCAAACTTAACGGTGGCGTAACTTTGTAGTACAAACCTGGTTACGACGACGCTGTGAGTGAGCTCCTGTCACGTGTTGAGACGGTATCTCACCCTTGCCAGTACATCGAATGGGTCGCCAACGACAAGTCTGCTTGGAGACTGAACGCAGCTGGAATGGGCGCCGATAGCGCTACTGAGATCTCCGCCCGTCCTGTTCCTCAAGAGCCCATGGTCAGTTTCATCATCCTTGCAGACTATTTGTTTCACCCTTACATCGCAGTACATCCTCCTCAACCTCGGCATGTCGACAAACTTTGGCACAGTCGACCTGGCGCATCTACAGTTCCCGGCGATCATGTTGGTCGACTACATTCGCGTCTACCAAGATCCCGGTCACATAAACATCGGTTGCGATCCTGAGGACTTTCCAACACAGTCGTACATCAACGCGTGAGTTTCCAAAAGCATTCGCGATGGCTTGTCGGAGGGCTCATGATTTGCCCAGGTTCCCCGAAGCTTATGACAACCCTAATTTGACGACGTGGGTAGACGATTACGGACAGACATTCCCCAAGAACTCATTGGTGGATGGGTGTTAGTTATGCCGTGTGGACCATCTAACAATATGTATTTATGTGCTTTCCATTTAATTTCTGGACGCTTGTATCCTGTAGTTTGTACCTTAGTTAGATGTAATTCGATAAACTCATGCCATTTTGTTACCTACGCCACTTTTGTTCGAGGTTCCTGCACAGAAGGAGAGCATTGTTGGGGCATTTTCAGAGCAAATGCACGACGATAGTATTACAAAGGTGCGATACAACAGCCTTTGCTATCAGGTATCACTGACAAGGACGAGCATCACGCCAAAGCCGTCTGGAGACTGCCTGAGCATGATGCCAAGGAATCGAGCCAATTCCCGTAATCGTAACTGAAGACCGTCCAGTGGGTATCGTATGCGTTGCGTCCTGCTTCTGAGCGAAGTCCGGCAGCTCAGCACCCGCCTGTCACGGCGCCGTAGGGTGTATTTCTATCTCAAGCAATAATTTTGCGGGGCCGTCTCAGATTCAACATCCTTACTGTATATGCGACGCGACCTCTTGTGGCCACACCGTGACGAGTGACGGGATCGACTTTAGGCGTCGCTATTAGTCCATTTGAAGGTCGACTGGTCAAGGAAGCGTGTTGGTAAATCGTCGAAAGAAAGGTAAGATCAAGGACCTGCAGTAAGCGCTGTGTTATTGGGATGGGATGGTGGAAATGCCAGTGGATCGCAATACTACACAGAGATTCCCGTGGCTGTCCATGGACCGCGCTTTGTTACACCTGGTTCGAGTGCGAGCTCGTGTTTGTTCCTATAGCACGCATTAAGGTGATGGGCTGAAAGGTGACGGGATGAAGAATTGTACCTGTTAAACACTTGAGATCGTCGTGGCGAGAAGTGAGCAGTGAGAGATAGAAATTGATCCGCAATCCCCACTGCCACTCTCATCACCATCTCCACCTCAGTCTTGTTGGGCCATGGCGCCTCGAACATGCGCCCTCTGCAAGACCGCTCGCGCGATGCTGAAATGCCCCAAGACTGGCCAGCAATTCTGCAAGGACTGCTTTTCCTACGTTTTCGAGACGGAAGCGCATAACACCATAACGGATGCCAATCTATTCAAGCCGGGAGACCGTGTCGCTATTAGCGCCTCTGACGGAAAAGGTGCAGGGCATTTGCCTGTCTCTTGAACATTACTGAATGAATGCTAGACTCTACCGTCCTCGCATATGTCATGAAAACTCTCAACGAGCGTCACAACTACGGCTTGAACCTCTTTCTCTTGTCCATCGATGAAGGGATAACAGCATTTCGGGACGTTCTCTCGAGACGGTCAAGCGGAACCAGGAGCAATATGACATGCCGCTGAAAACCCTCTCATACGACGAGCTGTATGGCTGGACTATGGATTCCATCGTCGCTGAGGTCGAGCGCAAGAACAACTGTACCTTCTGCGGCGTGTTCCGACGGCAGGTGCTCGATAGAGGAGCCGCCATGCTCGGAGTGGACCACATTGTAACCGGTCATAATGTGGACGATATCGCTGAAACCGTCTTGATAAAGAGTACGTGCACATTGTTTTTACGCTTTCAATCACAAACATATGCGCCAGTCATGCGAGGGGACATTGCGCGTCTTGGTCGCTGTACATCAATCGTCACTGAAGGCGAAGACACAATCAAACGATCCAAGCCGTTCAGTTATACCTACGAGAAGGAGATTGTTATGTGAGTAAATATCGCCCTGGGATTCTTTCATCTGACTCATGAGCTCGTAGGTAAAGCCTATCTCAAGAAACTAGACTACTTCACGTGCGAACTTGAGCTGTTTCACCAGCCTTGGATAGTATGACCGCTCATCGTCAACTGCGCCACGTTTGTGGCCTCCTTTGGCATCATTTCGGTTAAACGATTTCATAGGAGCGCGCGAATAGGAGCGCGTATTATGCCAAGAGCGATCAAGGAGTACTAGCTCCTACAGTGTTATAAAAGGCGGAGCACTGGTGACAATATGTCTACAAACCTCTACAAACCAACCTCTTTCCAACTTCTCGACAATGCTTGCCGCGCTCGTACACCCCGCACCATCGCCCGCCGTTTACCGGCCACTGCCAGCATCACGTCCCCTTAGACGGCACATGCCGTGTCGAAGTACCGCGTCGTTCTCGTCGTCCTCGTCGTCGGCAGCGTCGTCGTCGTCAAGCAGCCGTTTACCACCTCCACCTCCGATGCATAGGCGTGCATCCTCACCGCCGCCGCCTCCTCCACCCAAGCCGCAGTCATTTGACCTTCATAGCTACCCGTCGACAGAGCTGCTCAAGCTACTTGCTTCGTTGCTCACCCACATCGCAGCGACCAACGACGCTCTCGAAACCCAGATTGCAGCCACCAACGACGCTTTCAAAGGTACATCACAAGCCCCTCCCCCGCAACTGCACTTTCCCTCCGGCACCACTACAGCGTCACTCGACGCCCTCTCCAACCCTTCCAGCACGCTCGCATTCCGTTCGCGTAATGTGCCCCCGATCTCGCTAGAGGCATACCTTCTACGGATCATGGAACACTGTCCAGCAATAACTAATGAAGTCTTCCTATCATTGCTCGTCTACTTCAATAGGATGATCAAGCTGACGGGCAGGGCCTTCGTAATTGACTCGTTCAATGTACACCACCTTGTGATTGCCGGGGTCACCGTGGCAAGCAAGTTCTTCAGCGACGTCATCTACACCAATGCTCTATATGCTAGGGTGATACCTCTTTCTTTAATTCACCATTTCCTCGGCTCATGTATCTCTCATAGGTCGGCGGCCTTCCCCTCGCAAAGTTGAACCAACTTGAAATGCAATTCCTCCATTTAACCGACTTCCAACAACGCGTAGACAAAGACGAGTTGGATTTTTACGCCGAACAGCTCTTTCTCTTCTCGCCCAACGACTTTGATTCGGAGGATTCGGAGATCGAGACAGAGGCAGAGGAGGGCTGGACGACAGACGACGAACCCACCACTAGGCCCCACGATCGGAGGTTTCCTGTAGCAATGCTTTAGAACACTCCCTTACCGTACTGACGCCCGAGTCTTGGAAGGGGGATCGAACACTCTGACACTGATCGCTCCTTTAGTATCATTATCCGAATGTGCAATCAGGCTGTATGTAGACTCAAGGCTCTTGCAAGTGGACAATGTACATTATAAAGAAATGCTTTTCAGATAGTGACAAGACAAGGCCATTCAGCAAGATTCGTTCCATGGGTGAGGTGACTGGTTGGCAGCGGTAATACTATCAAGTAATTACAAGTCGAGGGTTCGTTGATTGTTATGATTTGCTTTGCGGGTGGACATCATATACCATCGGCATGGATTGTTCGTGTACTACCCCGCGTTCGTGGCGGTCTTCTGACCTGAGAAATTGACTGTGGTCCTGGACAGAGCATGTTCATGGAAAACATTATAGCAACAGTCGCGATATAAACTGGAGACCTCATCATAAACCGGCGGCGAGAGCTGATGCCAGCGAGGGATGTCATTTCACAGCATTGTAAGCAGGAGCTATGTACGTGTGAGACAGTATAATTTTGGACCGACATGACGAGGAGAAGAAATCGCCATTTAAAGGAGCTCGTCGGTGAGAATGCTATGACAAGCGAAGTATGAGTGGTAAACCTCCTGGAGGGGTCAGACCCCTGCGCCTGAACATCTGTCTTCTCACTTGGTCGGGGACGATAGGACTGGATAATCATTTTAATCATCGGGTGTCTCGTCGTACTGAGCGGGCGATGAACGGACTGATATCAATTCCAGGGCCGCGATGCTACATCGACTGACAGCCTGATCAGCATGAAACGGATCTTGAATAACTTCTTGCAGCAACAACGACAAAGTGGTTTCGAATGAGCAGTCATCGCCTTCGGGAGAGATTGGGTTCTGGTGTTGTGGCCTTCATGCCTACCATGCGTTCAACGACAGCCTACAGGGAATGATGAGCCGTGCAGAGATAGAAAGCGAGAAGAGACTAACCTGGGCTTGATCCCAGTCAAGTCCTTCATCCTCTTCATCCTCCTTCTCCTTGCTGTTCTCTTCGTGTCCGATGCCAAGACCCCATCCACCCACACTTGCTCGCGCCCCGGGACCCAAAGGATCAGGGCTCCTGTGACTATATCAGTTACAATGTTGTCGCCTATGCTTGGTGGTACGCACCGGAGACTCTCCAAGAACATCAACCGTTCTCGCTCACGGTCTATATCCAGTACCGTGCCGCCCAGACGCGGCGTTTCGCCACCATCAAGTTCATCATCATCGCCTGATGGGTTCATCACTCCAGTGAGCGTGGGCAGACTTGCGCCCTTCTGTTTCTGCGCTATTCGTCCTCGCCGGTCTCGCGGAAGTCCACCAGACAAGAAGCTCGGAGCACGGGCTCGACCGTTGGGTTTGGCTGTCGCCCGAGCATCGAACTGTAGTCCCGGTGAGCGTAAGATCCTCAGTAGCTCCAAGACGGCGGTTTCGCCTTCAGTAGGCTTGGAGTGCGATTGAGTCAGAGAAAACGCTGGGGTTCGATGTCGACTTTGTGACGCAAGCACTAGAAGCCTGGTAGTTGGAGAGTGAGACTCGAAGGGACGCAATGATGGAGAATGAGGCGACGAACATCTGTTGTAACCTGGGTTGTTGATAACCAGGCGTTTCTTGGAAGTTGTCTTGCCTATTCGTCATCGACAGACGGGATTTCAGGCGCGGGGCGAGTGGAAGGATAACCTTGTCTCTAAATGACCGGAGAGCAACGGCTCTTACGTCCAGATGTTGAGGTGAAAGAGCGGACATGGAAGAAATCGAGCCTTTCGAGCCTTGCCTGCTGGGTGACGACGGGCGCTTGGGTTGACGATAGAGTTGCAAGAGCAGAGGATCGGTTTGTAAGGGAAGGAGGGCCTGCAATTCTTGATTTCAGTGGGTTCAATGTAGAGGCAACCATTCAAACCAACTCCTTCAACGTAAGGTAGAACCTGATCCCAAAAGAAACCCCAGATCTCAACGACGCGACCGATCAGCTTGTCGTCCTCTTTCTCTGCTAGCTTGGCATTGAGAGTTCGCATCCCGGAGCCAATGAGCTCGGCCGTATCCTCCTCTAGTCTAGACAAGGCCTTAGAGGGTGAAGACGCGGCCGTTGTGATGTGCCGCTTGACGAGAACATTAAGGTCCTCTCTACCTTGAGGAGGTTAGCGGGGGACGGAATGGCGTATTGAGCGACGCACATTGGAATTCTCAATGGCTCTCCGTTGAAAAGCGGAAGTATGTGGACGTGTAGAGTTCCCCATGGATCAGAACTCGATGTAGATGCCATGTTGGCCGCCGTCATAGCACCAGGCGGAGGCAAGGAAAGAGAGCTTGCAGATGGTGCCTGTGATAACGCAGGGGTGAGGCCAGCAGGGAGTGTTAGATTTCCGAGTCGATGCATCTCGCGGGTGACAAGTTTGGAATCATATGTACGACCATACGATGCCTGGAAGTTAATGGGACAGCAAATCAGAACATCACGGGTGCGATTGCTGAACTAGGCAAGGATGTCCCACCTTGGAAGGCGATGTATGCACTTTGTTGGAACTGGACATCGTAGGAGACGGTGGAAAAGTAGGTGAGGTCGGCGGTACGGCAGAATCAGATGTCCGGCTGTGACTGTGGGGATGTAATAGCAGGGCTGGATTCAGGGAGGTCGACTTTGGAATCACAGAGTGGCCAGAGATATGGTGGTGACCGGCCAGCGACTGTAGCTTGTCGGTGAGGATGCCAAGCTTGCGCGACGGTGTGCTCGGCTCGACGGACGAAAAGAGACTACGACTCGGCGGATCCGTCCCTGACGATGAAGGTGATAGGAACCCGAGCCGAGGCGGCGGCACAGGCGTCTGACGCGGCGTCGCGGAATCGCTCGAGGATCGTGGTCGACCATCGTCTGGACTGCTGCTGACGAAATGCCGCAGACTATCGCTGTCGTGCGCGTTGACACGCCCATCAGTCCCTGGTGTCAGACCTCCCGGACTGTCAGTTTCAAGCTCATGAGGTCTGCGGGACCATCCGTGCGGCATAGTGGACAGCAGTCGGCGGGCGGCCAGCGACGGTGTGGTCGCTGTTCAAGACGATATAGGAGTTGGACCCTCCTGAAACACCAATCTTGGGTCGCGTCCTCCGCTGTCTCACTTGCTCAGCATTCCTGGTGTCGAATTCGCAATCTATCCTCTCGTAACCTGCCTCTGCGGTCCTTTGCAGGCGATTGACGCGTTTATCGCGGTCGACTGATCACGCAGGACCGGGAGTACGCGCTATATCTTCTGGCAGACTGGCAGATTGCATAGACGAATCGTCAGCAATGCATCATGTGTGGACCCTCGCGATAACGATAGGCAATCAGCTACTGACCAGCGCACGGCACTCGTCGCAGAAGGGTACCTTGAACAATGCTTTCGGTCTCATGAGCAGCTGGGGGCTGGTCAACGACGCGGAGCTTCATGTCGTTGTGGATCGACCCACTACTGTTCAAATTGCAGTGAGGATGCACTCGCGAATTAGCCTTTCGCGATGTGGCGTAGACGTTGCCTGTAGTCTCGAGCCGCGTCCGATCATGGTGACCAACACCTCTTTCCTCTTGACCATCAACAGCATCACTTGCTCTCTTCAGCCCTTGCGTCTCTTTGCCTCGAATGTCAGACTCTATCTTCTCAGGACCGTGCTTTGGTGATCTCTCTTCTTCCCAAGTAAGCAAGTGACGCGTTCATATACAGTATATTTGTACCAGCATTGACTGATGATGTCGCGCAGGAATCCACTGCGAGCGTCGCAACGAAAGATATTGTCGACCATCTCGACGTTTCATTGGAAAACACGCCTGTTCTCAACGACACCGCCCAAGAAATTGTGAGTATATGCGTCCCCACAGTCATCTTGCCTGACAATCAACAGCCGCCTCCCGAGGAACACCGCAACAGTCAAACTCTTTCTCTTGACCTCCAAATGCTCTCTGATGACCTCGTCGACAATCATCTTGCTCCGCCAGCAGAAGACTCTACCGATACGCACCACGATCAGTCCATGAAATTTGACGAACTTCAGGCTCCCTCTAGAGAAGACGACATTCTCTCTTCTTTGAAACGATACGCCGCTGGATATGTTGATCAAGATTCTCTACACGCTGCAGTCGACCATGACCAACAACCCTCTGGCCCTGATTTTCAGAAAGACGCGACATTCATAATCGAAATTCCGAAGTCCAGCTCAGAAACGTTTTCTTCAGCCAATCACCAAGATCTCGAGCCCGAAAATCATCTGGACGCGACCATGATAGAAGCCTCTGGCGATGCAGAACCCTTCCAAGCCGAGTCTTCTGTAGCCGAGGACGCTCTCAAGGACGAATTTCAAGCCGAGTCACTGTGTTCCCCGTTTCAAGACTTACATACGCCTCCTGAAAATGCTTCGAGTATTACGACGAATACTTCTCTCACAGATGTGCAAGAGAATTCTTCTTCACGAGCTTCGAGTCCCTCTAGTCTATTGTCTCCTGCGGCCTCTCAGCGTACCTCTTCTCCGACGACCAGTCACCATGCAGTGACATTTGAAGACGTACGTATGGTTTTTGGCCTGCTCGGACCACTGATCCAACGTATATATCACAGTTTTGCGATGCTTCTGGTGCAAAACATGATCTTGCTGAAAGTGTGATCTTGGTTCAAGAACACCCGGTGAGTTGCATTCAAGAGGGCGCATCACACATTCTGAAGTCGGCTTTGCTAGCTCGACACTGCAATCCTTGAGCCTTTGCCGCCGTCGTCTCCTGTACCTCAAACATCTTCTCCTCGGCACATTTCATCGGATTATCCTGACGAGCTGGACTCGGACGTAGGATTTTCTCACAATCGCGTATGAAACGCAGGCTCATCGCTGTTCAGATTCACGACGCCGGTGCTTCCGTCGACGAGGAAATAGAGTATTTGGATATTTCCCAACGCGGGGAGCCAGAGGTGAGATTTGCTACGACCGACTGCAAGATATATACATACTTACCTGCAGGTTCAGGATGCCGCTGCTCAACATGATGACGAGGAATCTGAAGACGTTGCCCTCCCCGGACGCACAGATGGCGAAGAGATTCCTTACTTTATGGACAACCACATCACCGCTAGCTCTCCGCCGGTATGACACTTCTGAGGATGTTTTGAGTGTCTACTGATATGTTTCCAGGAGCGTGCGGATGGCGATGAATCGGACTCTGACTTGAAGGATACGCATAGCTACGTACCCGCCAGCTCTCCATCATCGGTATGGCATTGTCCCGGTTTTTGACAGTTTATTGACCATATTTTCAGTATGAGCCAATCAGTGACTTGCCACATCACTTCGACTCCCTTTCTGAGACTGGGCTGGAGCATGGAAACTCCGAAGCTATGGATAGCAGCCGTGACATCAATTCTGAGACGATGAGTTCACCTCCTACGGCAAAAAAGGCTACTCCCGCTACTTCGCCGACGCGTTCAACTTTGCACCCCTTCACGTCGCCTCTCCGTTCCTCTACGGAGACTGCGTTGCGTACCGTCCCATCTTATCCAGGTCCCCAGTCTTCTCCCGTACGCAGCTCGTCGAGAAAGTTGACTTTGCCCGCCCCGAAACGACCGACAGCAGCTGGACATCAGCGACAATTCAAAAAGCTTTCTGCGCCCTTCCGGCCTCTTCAACTGAAAGAGGAACCCCTGCCCTCCAGTCCTCTTTCATCTCCCATCAAGAAAGCGAAACGTGAATCATCACCCGCCACGCTGGCGATGCCTCCTCCGCCCCCTCCGAAGCCCGTCGATGTGAAAAAGAAACATCGTACTGTCCGAGCGTCGGGTCAATTCAAGTCCCCTTTGGCGGTGACATCTGCGCTGAACGAGGGACTGTCTGTGAGGATGACGCCCAATATCCAGCTCCTCGAACGCAAAGTTCAACTTCTCAAGCGAGCACTGAAAGTCAAGCAAGACGGCGACGAGAAGATTCTGGCAGACCTCGCGAAGAGATGGACGGAAGCGGGACGAGAGGTCGCTTGGCAGCTGTGGGATGTCGTCAAAGATAATGGCAGCAGTGACAGTGGAGGCGGCGGTGGTAGTTGGGGATCTGCCAAGCCAAAGCGCGGATTCCAAGAGAGCTGGGGATGGGAGGAAAAGGGCGACAACAAGCGTTCGAAGACCGAGAGTTGGGGCTGGGACGAATCGCCCGCCAAAGCAGAAGGTGCCGAGGAAGACTCTGGCGAATACGAGACGGCGCCGCCAAAGGAGGATGACTGTGAGGAAGAGAAGGCCGACTTTACGCTTGGTGTGATGTTGAGACAGTTCGGCATCGATCCTGGCACACTTGGGTGGGATGAGGAGGATGGGATGTTTGTCGATAAGTGATTGCTCTACTTCTTGCTGTTCTGGCATTTCGCTACTGCTCTGTCCCATCGCTTTCGTGTTGCTTTTGCTTTGACCGTGCTCTGTAATCCGTTACCTGCTTGACAAACTGTATTCTGCGCTTCAGTATTAGGACATGTATAATGACGTGAGTTGAGGGATATCTCCAGAATCAAGCTAGTCTTCTGATGATATGGTCTCGGACTGACTAGACTGCATGGCCGAGTTGTATATCTGGTAGGCGTGGCGTAGTCGCGGTCGTAACTGAGTCATTGTTGGATACGGCACGTTGCTCATCTGCTGCTCAGCTAGGGTTGCGGCGTCGCATAGTTCTGAAACTGTCAGACAGTCAGTGAGAGCATGGAGAGAGAGGACATAGGTCGGGCTTCGCACAGTTGTTTATGTTGACGGCCTTCAATATGTCTTTCTGAGTTTGCGTCAATGAAGTTTTCCAGAAGTACGCGTTTTCTTCGTCTAAAAAGTGTCAATTGAGACCAACCAAGTGAACAGATAACGCACCGAACAAGAATTTAGCTGTCTCTTTCGCGCTGGTTTTCGACTGTTTGGGCGTCTCCAATGCTCTTTTCTCTTCTTCATCCCGCTTGGCCTTCGCATTCTCAAATTTCCCTTCAAGGACCTGCAACTCACCAGTTACATTGTGTGTTGACATGGCTCAGCGTGTGCGACGCACCCTCAAGTATCGGTCGTATCGCGCAGCTGCCGTTGGTCCACTTTGAGGTTTGAGCCGCATGGATCTGCGCCATGTTATGTTGCCACAGGTGTTCGTACTAGAGACATTCGAAGAGAGGTAAGAAGTTCGAAGAACGGAGCGCGTTGTTGAAGATGATCTTTGGAAGAACATGGTGGTCGCAGACAGAATACTGATTTACATAGTCAGAGGGCAAGCGCGAGCTGTTCGGCTTGGTTGCCGAAGCGGCTGTCCGTCCACTTTTGGTGGTCTTTTGCCACCTCCCTCATCGCGGACTTTGGGCGCGAACGCGTCCTGCCCGTGGCATACAAATTCACGCGCCCTTATCTGCTCTCTGTACAGCCTCGTGACTGCCACTTTGGCTCAAGCCGTGGCCGGACGCCAAGCAGCAAGAGACCTGACGACCGCCGGTTTCGCGGACTTGACGAATATCAGTTTACCGCGCTGCAGATGAACACCATTGAACACGACGCGGCGGCGGCTGCCGGCGCATGGTGAGCCCATCCTCTAAAGACGATGTGACTCTGGGATCGAGCGCAACAGCCCACCCAGACGTACTTCCAACGTTCTTTCTTCTCCATTTCAACTTCACTGTGCAACCTTCCTTAGTCGATCTTCCTTCATGACAATATGTCTCAGCCTACAAGTCTGTATCTTCTCCATTCTTGTCCCAGATAACGCGATGGCCTCTGTCTTACCAAACACTATTCCGTGTCCGTCATGGCCTGGCCGGAGAATTATCTGCAAGGGACGGCACGTAGTTACGACGTGAGTCTCTCTCTTCTTTTTCCTGACCAGGCGCGCTGACATTCCATAGTTGAGCTCAGTCCAACATGACGGGTCAAAGTTGTTCGGAAAAACACTGGACAGACCGGGAGAGATGTAGACCCCAATCCCAGGTGTCGTACTGTCCCGTCCCCCTGTACGCCGCCTTGGGCGGAGGATTCAAGGGCAAGTAAGTATTTCCGAAAACCGGGCAAGGAGGTGTAGACCCTAACCCCAGGTGACGTCGCACTCTCCTCCTCCACCATTTCGAGTTGAGTTCTGAGCTTGGCGTGTACAATTCTGGCTTTCTCTTTGTCATGGAACAATGAATTCTAATTTCTTGATTTGTAGCCCAACCTAAGCATACGCTAACTCTTGACTGACGAATCGTGAATATTGCGCTTACAAGACTATGTGAGAGACATTTGACTTGTGCTCCGTAGAAGCTGAGGCTCAATAGTTCAATTCTGCTTGGAATTTACGGATAAAGTTCTTCCGTGGGGGCCGGAGGGGCTATCAGCGCTTGGATTCTGATTACGCTCTCCTACGCCACACTTCGTATCTCTTGTGCTGATAGTACCGCCACCGTCCCGCCACCAGACTATTATGCTTCGGAAAACGATATAGGTACGGACTTTTGTGTGGTATATGCCTTTGCGTGTGTACTGATCTTTATGACCCCAATACCAGCTATGGCTCCTACTCTCCTTCGGGTGAATTCGATCCGAGGTCTCTACCCCTACGATTTGCGATCTTACCGGCATTCTATTATTGATGTCGCCCCTCTCTGGACAAAGTATAAAGGCCGTCTACTTGTCGAGTTTTATTCTTTCAAACCATCGACCACCACATACTCTCACACATCACTCTCAAGTCAATCTTGCTCGCCATCTCTTCTACTCTCTGTCTTCCAGATCACCGTCGAGAATGTCCATTCCACTGTTGTTTCTTTCGGATGTCGTGCCGCAGAAGGACACTTCCTTGGGCGACCTGATACTGCAACGTCTCGCCTCCTCACAGTCTACCAGTACTCTCTTGGATTGCCTCTGCACGACGCCAGGACCGGCTATATTATCCGCCGTCCCGAACACTCCGCCACTCACCCACGATGTCCTTCATAGCTTCGTGAAGAACTTCTCCCTCCCCCACTCCGTGAATCGTCCTCGCCTGGGCCCCAACGACCGCGTCATGATAGCACTACCACCCGGTCCAGTCAGCGCCGTCGCGTTGCTCACTCTCGCATGCTACTTCACCTGCGCACCAGTCAACTCTAGTTGTACTGCTGTTGAGCTTCGGGATGATTCTGCGAGGCTGGGTGCGAAAGCCATCATAGCAACGCAGGATATGGAGGAACGCCTCGATCTTTGCGCATTGCAGAAGGAACTCGGGTGCGAGGTTATCTACATCACTGAACGCACTTCTGGCCCGGCGGGATTGTTTGACGCCGCCATTACAGGAGAGGACGTCTCTGTTTTAGAGACGCCTTCCTCTCCTCAATGCCTTGACGACCAAGCTCTCATTCTGCATACTTCTGGTACGAGCGGGAAGAAGAAGGTTGCCCCGTACACCCTCCGCTCGCTTGTCGTTGGGACGTGGGCTGTCGTTCACTCGTGGGAGCTCACGCCGCAGGACGTTAATCGTGAGCCAACTTCTCAACACTTCTCTCTACCTTTCTAACCCATTGTCAGTCAATATGATGCCGTTGTTTCATGTTGGGGGCATTGTACGCAACTTACTTGCTCCCATGTTCTCTGGTGGAAGCTCAATCATGTGTGTCGGGTTCGACACCATGACATTCTGGTCTGTTGCAGTCGAGCTCCATGCGACTTGGTACGCTATTCTCACGTCAATTGAATGCCCTGATACTCATTTGCATTGCAGGTATTTCGCTGCCCCGACAATCCATCATGCCATCCTGACTTCGCAACCTGAGAACATCGTTCCTTCTCGCGATCTGAAGCTTCGCTTGATCTGCAACGCCGCAGGAGGTCTATTGCCGTCTTTAGCTGCAGAACTGAAGAAGACGTTTGGCGCGGTCGTTCTCCCGTCTTATGGCATGACCGAGTGAGTCTTTTAATCCGCATTCTAGATCGCGCGCTGACCGTTCACTCCTTAGATGTATGCCCATCGCATCACCGCCCACCAATTATCAGCTCGATCGGCCGGGCTGTTCTGGCATTGCGTGTGGACCTTACCTGTCTATACGTGATCCTTCGGATCTCGAGAACGAATCTACTCTCGGAAAGACCGGAGCTGTCACCGTACGAGGTCTTCCCACTTTTGAAGGCTATGAAACGTCTACAGACCCTGGAGTCCCACTGGACCGATCGGCCTTCACATCAGAAGGATGGTTCGACACTGGCGATGTTGGGTATATGGACAAGGACGGCTATCTTTTTATCACTGGACGCTCAAAGGAGATCATCAACAAAGGAGGAGAGGTCATTTCGCCATTTGAGGTGGAAGAGGCCATAGTCCTCGCGGCGAAGGACTCGATCAAGGTACGCGCGATGTTGCTATTTGTCAAACACTTGTTGACGCCTCGCAGTCATCGTTGGTATTCTCTATAGAGCATGATGTGCTGCAGGAAACCATTGGTGTTGTAATCGTGTCACCGCCCGGTGTGCCGAGGATTGGACTCGCCCAGTTGCACGACAAGCTTAGGTTAGTATTGCGCCTCTCCCGTTGAGTTTTCTCTCACACCATCACGCAGAGGTCATCTTCATCCTTCCAAATGGCCGTATGCAATCGTGTATATGTCGGACGTACCCAAGAATGTGTGAGTAAGTTTCTTTGCCTTTGTGGAGTCATCTCATCCGCTTTTCAGTGCCGGAAAACCTCTTCGAATTAACCTCGCCAAACGCCTTTGTCTGGGGCGTATGACCGATCAGGTCCCCGTGCTCCACCGACACTTTGAAGCTACGGTACCCTCCGCTTTAACGGCTCTCTCGGTGCCCATACCATGTTCTAAAGTGATCATCAACTTGGCCACCCTGGAACAGGTAACTCGGTCAGTTGACGGTGTCAAGGACTTTTCTGCGCATGTCCGCTTGGACGGAAGCCCTGAAGCCTTCGTCACGATGAAAGGCTCAGACGCATCTACTCTGCGGGAAATCCTAGCCAGGGAGGTCCACGGTTACGATATCCCAGATCGACTTCACATTCTTACACGATCATTGGCACGGACGGAATCTGGCGACGTAGACTACGCAGTTTTGGAAGATTGGATCATTCAGGCCAATCTCTCTACTGCATCCAAGTACGAGAACATCATTCGCGGTTCAATCGCAGACGTCCTGTCTATCGAGCCTGGCATGATACGGTCGGACTCAGACTTCTTCCTTCTGGGTGGCAACTCTCTCTTACTTGGGAAACTCTCGCATTTCATTCGGAAGAAATCCAACCAAACTCTGCCTATATCGTCCATGTTCACACAGAGCACTGTCGCAGGCCTCGCTGAGCTTCTTGAGAAGCAAGTGCGGAATTCCTCAGTCGAGTCTTTCTCTTCCGGAACTTCGGGAGACGAGACTTTGACAGACGCCACATTGACTCCCGGTGCTTCCTCGTCGGCAGCACCGTCCAGCTCCCGCAGCCAGTGGCACCCGCTTTCCCTCTTTGTTCAAACAATTCCCTTCATCTTCTTCAACCCAATGAAGTCTGCTGTTACCTGTGAGTTCCTCCTCAACGCTCTCATTCTTCGTCCCTAAACAGTTATATCAGGGTCTCTACTTCTCTATGTGATGGCTTGGCAAGCACCACACATAGATGATGACTTTTGGGAGCGTCTCGGGATCCTTCTTGCGTCCATTTTCGCCGCTCGCTTGGGTTGCCGATTACTTGCACCTTTCGCCGCGATTGCATTCAAATGGATTGTGATAGGCAAATACCAACCTGGCACCTATCAATTGTAAGTCCTTTAAGGGTCAGACGAATTCATCTCATGGTTTTCCAGTTGGTCTGTCTATCATCTTCGGTGGTGGATTGTGGACCAGTGCCTGCGTATCTCAGGGCGCGGAATTTTCTCGATGACGCCAGCCTTGGAAATGGTCTATTATCGACTTTTGGGTGCACACGTTGGCAAGAACGTCACCATCGTGAAGAACGTACAACTTGGCGAGTATGACCTTCTACGTTTCGAGGACGGTTGCCGAGTAGACAAGTCCCTGATTCGTGGCTTCTGCGTGGAGCGAAATGGTTACTTCCGTCTGGACAAGGTCGTCATCGGGGCGGATGCTGTGGTCAACACGTATACCCAGGTGTCACCAGGAGCCATCATACCGGAAGGGACCGTTCTTGGCCCCCACTCGTCCTCCCTGGAACCGCCCTCGCCAGCGAGTCTTGCATCTGTCAACCGTACCAGCATCAGAGAGCCTCACTTTCTGCTGAAGGTTCTCATCGCTTGGCCACTATTTGGACTGGTGTTCTTCCTGTCGTGTATGTTCATCGTTCTGTCTCCAAGTTGCATCACTGAATTTGGCCTAAAGATGTTCCATGGTTCGCAGCCATCTTTTTGATGGTCCGTGAGACCATCTACATCCATCCCGACTCTATCAACGCTCTCGTCGCCGTCATCTTATGGTTCGCTACGTATAGGCGCATCATCTTTTATATGATTGCGCGCGTCGTCAAAGCAGTCGTCACTCCTCTTGTGCACACCTTCCTCTCCATCATTATCAAGCGCCTACTTGGTCTCAATAGAGCGTGTACGACGGCGGAGATGGATCAATGGTCCGTCCTAAGGCGCTACATCAACGCCAATCTACTCTCGCAGGACAACTTGAAGCGCACCTTTTCCATCATTGGCTCGCATTACCAAGGCGTTTCCCTCGTATATCGGTGTATGGGGGCCAAGGTTGGCAAGCGCGTCTATTGGCCTGGTTCGGGTCTGTACTGCCTCGACCCAGAGCTCTTGGAAATCGGCGATGATGTGGTCTTTGGTTCGCGTGCAGAAGTCTTTACGACGGACGGGCTTGGAAGTGCCAAAGTGGTAGTGAAAGCTGGAGGTGAGTTTCCAGAATACAATGCCAGTCTGTTCCTTAACTTATCTCGTCTTCAGCCATGATCGCTGATCGAGTGGTCATCCTCCCTGGTGTTACTGTTGGTCGCCGTGCAGTCATCGGATCGGGAACTTTGACTACCCGTAACGGTACCTACGAAGATGGATCTACATGGTTGGGTAGTCGTACGTTCAGATTTTTCGGCAACGTTGTGAACTCACTGACGCCGAATACACAGAAAACGGTGCACCTATGTGCCTGAACAGGGGAGCTCCAGAGACAGAGGAGACCGACACGACAACACCCTTTGGCCGCGCGTTTTACAAACGCCAGGCTGACTTCTTCGTGCTGCCATATAGCATGCTTGTTAGTATCAATCTCCTCGTCGCTTCCTTCACTGCTGCGTATTGGTCTCTTGCGGCGGTCTCAGTCGCCCAAATCCTTCGCCAGCTGGCTGTCCATTTCCCTCACCTCTTCCATCGTACATGGTATACATTCGGCGTTGTCTACGGCTTGACCGCCTTGGCATATATTGCAGTGCTCAACGTCCAAGCCATTCTTGCGCTGTTATGGGTCGTCGCAGCCAAATGGATGGTCATAGGCAGACGCCAAACGGGTCCATGCGAGTGGGACAAGAGCAGCTACTGCCAACGCTGGCAACTGCATCTTGTTCTCTGTCGTCCTCTGTACAGAGGTTTCGGTAACGGAGGTGTCCTTGCGCCTCTGACTGGCACCGCTTGGATTACGTTGTTCTACCGTATGATGGGCGCAACCTTCGGCCGGAATGCTGCCATTTGGGCAGGCGGGAAGGCGGGATTGATGACCGAGCCTGACCTTCTTGAGCTCGGTGACTCGGTCTCTTTGGACAACTGCTCAGTTGTTGCCCATATCAACTCTCGGTGTGTTTCGTCCTTCACCTTTCTCTAGAGTATACTCAAACATATTACAGTGGCAATTTTGCCTTGAATGCCTTGAAGATCGGCGATGGGTACGTGATTTCGTACCTATTATTCATCTACACTTGTCTAACCGTATCTTTCAGTTGTGCCATGCGCGCAGGCTCTCGGCTGCTATCAGGAGCATCTATGGAGGCTGGCAGTATGCTATGCGAGCACACCCTCTTGACTTCGGGAGAAGTCGCCGATGCTGGTGGCATTTACCTTGGGTGGCCTGCCATGCGATCTGACACTCGGAAGAGCGGGGGCCTTAACGCCAAGAGTGGCTAGCTTTTACGAAACATACCCATATTTCTTTATAACACATACCCATATCTTTACGACAATACAGGCTTTGAACTTTTCCCCACAGCACTTGCCACCTGACTCGCGTCGACGCCCCAGTGACTTGATCACTAACCACCACCATGCTCGTCGCTCAGGCGCTCTCGACTAGTCGCCTCAGTGGCTAGCTTTCAGGACACTTACCCATATTTCTCATTGGACATTACAAGTTTTTGCTACCAACACTCTCTTGGACTTCACACTATCACTCATTGGACTTCTCATTGGACTTGACACTGGACACTCACGATTTCACACTTACTTACATGGACGCTTAAGATTACTCAAAGCACTCAACCGGACTCCCACATCGTGGGCACGGGTTCAGAAACTTGAGATCGAGGAATGCAGTTAACAGACTGGAGTCTCAATTCAAGGTTTGTGAGATGAGGAGCTTTTGGCTGATGTCGGGCAGACTGGTGAGAGGCCTGAAATGTATGCAAGTGCACGACAAGGAACGGAGTCGAGGGTGACTAGATCAGCGCCTGACAGAATACTATGCATATAGAATTCGATATTCCATCTGAGAGAGCAATGCGGCTAACACACAAACTGAACGATTACTTACTGTACAACCAAGGGCGGAATTGTGGCGAAAGCGAAGCGGAATACAAGGCAGCGAAAAGCACAGTAGCGAGAACAATCATAGCGATTTCCGAGAACACTTGAACAGCTCTCCTTCGAAAGTGCGTTCGACAGCGAAGAGCGTAGATCGAACGGGCGGAGCGCCCAACAAGTCATCAATCGATATTCGGAGCGGCTTCTCCTTCTTCTGGCTTGGGTGCATATACTTGAGGTCGAAGTCCTTCCAAAGAGTAGAATGATCGCTTGATAAAGGTCGAGGGTTAGTGAACGCTGAAGTCGAAAGATGTGCTGGCGACATACAGAGGTTTGATAGACTTCTTGAACTTTTCCATGGCGGCTTCAATAAGAGGAAACTTCATGTCCGCGAAGTCCAGGCGTCGGATTTCCTGACGGATCGGGGTCTTCGGAGGACTAGGCTGTTGCAACTTGGGTTCTACGAGAGATCTTGAGTGGGCTTGCAAGCGTGTAGAGGAGACTGTCGGGAATCGTTCTGGAGAAGAGCTCTGGAGACGTTGGCGTTTCGAAGCCCGATGAGTGACGAGAAGAGATTGATCCATGACATTGTAGGGGCGCTTTTTTGTCGCGATTGGGGGCGTTGAGCTTGAAGAGATGGACGTAGGGAAGCATAAATCGACAGAGCCAGCGCGGCGTGTTTCGTTCGAGAGCGGAGGAACATAGAGACCTGGAAGGCATGAACATAATGCCGCGGCGAGCGAGAGACGCGACACACTATCAAGGACATATTTCGAGATGGGCAGCAAGAAGTTCTGGGAGATGCATGTCACAATCCAGTCAGCATGTAGAACCTAGTCGATAATCGTGTAGTCTTGACGGAGGAAGTCACTTTGCAAACATACAATCAGTGTCCTAGAGAGCAGCCTGGAACACGTGAGCTCTCGACGTGTTGTACGCATTAGCAGTACTCACTCTGTCGACCAGGGATCGTCCAGTCCATCACAGAAGAAGGCGTCCGCGGCTCCAAAGTCTCTCGGAGACTGAACAAGGGTGCCGCCGTATTTGACTACGAGAGAGAAATACTGAGCGTCGTCCGGATTCCGCAGAGAGATGAACGCGTACTCCATTGAAGGCGCAATGAACGTGAGACGGATGGGCTGAAGCATCCTAGAGCACCGGATGAGGATATCAACGAATACCCCAGCACGAGGATACCTTTTCTTCCGGTGAACAGCATCAGGGGATAGACGCTCGGCCTGGAGACAGAGGATGAGAGAGGTGTGCAAGAGAAAGAAACCTCGTGGTCGGATCTCCTGCACGGGCAATATCTAGGGTTAAGGTTGTAAACAACTCTTCGACTTTTACAATGTAAGTTACAATATTTGTTCTACACGTTAACCTTGACTTTCGTACGCATTACTCTTGTGCTTGGGTGTAAATGACCAAGCCTCGTGAGCCGGTCCCAGGAACATCTCCGATATCTTGACCCAATCCTGGCTACTATCGCTCGCCAACAGGGTTTCTGCGCGCATATTAGTTGACTGACAGAGGATATTTAAATGAGCAAAGCTTACCAAGCTCATTGCGCCCACGGAAAGCGGGCGCCCGGTCATTGATCCTCCCCGGAAGAGTCTCTAGGAGGCCTATAGGCACGTACCGATACTGGAAGGAAAGCGCTTCACAGAGGTAACGGCGCGTGGCATTGACACCAGCAGTATCAGTACCGAAATGGCTCAGACCGAATTCAGAGAACTGGATTCGGAACTGTGAGCCTGGAAGTGGTGAGGTGCAACTGTACAGACCTGTCTGATAAGATCGAGTCGCTCCCGAGCGCTTATGTCCCATTCCCGCCGTTCCTTGATCTCCGTGAAGACCCAAGGCTTAATGAGAGCACCGCGAGCAACCATGACACCATCCACACCGTACTTGTCAATAGCGCCCCAGAAGTCTTCGGACGAGAAGCAATCCCCACCGCCAAAGATGGGCACCGGCGCCACTGAGAATATGTCAGATCAAATTGACCGCCCTCTGACTGAAAGACCTACAATCCTCTTCCTGCTCTTTCGCACGAACCGCCTCAACACACATTTTGACATAGTCCCAATCGGCCAATTTCGTATAACGTTGTTGACGAGTACGTCCATGAAGCTGGTAGAGTTCAGCCTTGCGAGAGAAAGCCACAAACTGGAGACTCACAGTGAGAGACGAAGCACCAAACTCCGTGGATAGCCGTGGCATGAGCTTGTGAACAGTGTTCTTTCCATCCTTGACACCAGTCCTTAGCTTGACGGTGAGAGGGATATCACCGAGCGCCTTGTTCATGCCCACGACGATACGACCGAGCTTTCCAGGCGCGTCGAGCACTATATGACCGTCAGTAGCAAGAAGGAGATTTGTGCAAGGATGTGCATACGCGCAGAACCACTCCCTGACTTAAACACCAGATCAATGGGACAACCGCAATTGACGTCCACAAAGTCGATGGTGCTGCCAATCTCCTTTGCAATGACTTCGGCTGTGGTGATCATCGTATTGGGTTTGTTGCCGGCAACTTGAACACCGAATATACGTTCAGAGGGATGACGCCGGACTAGAGACCACTCTTCTTTGGAACCTTGCAAGAACGAGGTTGCAAGTCCCACTATGTCATGCGATTAGTAGTGAGTTGGTTCAGACGAATGACACGTACTTTCTCCACAGGTAATGTCGGCACCCAAGGTCACACAGAGGCGACGGAATGGCTGATACAGTCAATGACTACCATTCAGGCTAGAATATTGGCTTACAAGATTGCCAACAGTTGTCAGAGGAGCAAGATCTGTACGGGTGTTGGCGTCAGACGCTCGATGGCTGCCAATGCAGCATACATACACGTCTTGCCAGCCCAATGTAGACGTTTCTTCTCGTTGAATCGAGTTGAAACATCCGGTGTATCAACCTGCGCTGAGGACGACGTCTCGCCGGTACGCTGAGCGATTGTATCATCGGCTGAAGGGGCAACAGGTTCATCGACCACCATTGATTCTGCGAGGGCCTTTTTCGCAGCAGCAGCCTGCTTTTCAGCCTCTTCTGCAGCTTTTTGCTCCTCCTGTAGAGCGTTCGCTATTGGGAAAGGATACTACGAGATCTCAGTCGCGACGTCCAAGAGTCTAGGTTAGACACTCCTGACCTTTTTGGATCTCAACTGCTTCTGTACCTCTGCGCCGATGAAATTAGCTTCTTTCCCGCTAATGGCTGTCTTTGCCTTCTTTTCCTCATCTGTGACCAGCGTAAGAGACCCATCTTCGTTTTTGCGAATGTGAGATTTGAGGAAGCGGCATTTGAACCCATAACGACATTCCCCAGTCTCAGTGAATAAAGGACAGATTCCCTCTGGAGTAAGTTCTTCTGTCTCGGTGGCTACGTCTGGGGAAGGAATGAAGGGTGGATCGTCACGTATTTCGGACACGCGAGGAATACGGAGATCGGACGGTTTTTGCTCCAGATAAGTCGAGATATCGTGGTTGAATTTGCACTGCCTACCGAGGGACGCGTCAGATGAAGGCGGAATGATCAGCATGGAGTCACGCACTCTGCGCCAAACTCGCAGACCGAGCCACTGGCAACTTTCCAGCATAGATCCAGTTCATCCCGAATTTTGCCAAAGCGTCTGCCCTTGTTTTGGCCTCTTTGTGCTTTCTTATCCTCCTTGCTCATTTTCTTGCGACCACCTCCGTTTCGTGAATCATCGCCCCGTGGGTCACGGGCGCCGCGAGCAGTACTTCCTTCGGCAGCATCGTCGTCGGGTACATCGGTCGGCACCGACGGTGTCGATAACAGAAATCTGACGAACCGAGACGATGAGAAGAATCCAGCTGAGAGAGGGGTGGTCGTACTCTGCCTTCACGGGTGCCGTTCCAGGTGGAAACATTGTAAGAGGTAAAAACCGCGATGATGCCGATCTCTTGAAGCAAGTGGACATCGGGCCGCACTCCCGAAGAACCCCGAAGGCCGAAGCGACGCCAACCTCTGACCACAAGAAGCATTTGCTATTCGAATCACAACTGTGCACAACTGGCGAGAGCCCCAACTCAGAAGATATCACTTGGTGAAGCCTTGGCTAGCGCTCTAAATGCGAAATTGATTCGATATATGAACAAGTAGCCTTTCGGTAAGGCGACCGGGATGGACTGGTGAAAGTGAGCTGGTTCTAGCCCGCGACCGATGTAGAGCCCTCTTCCAGCAAAATCAAAGCATATAGTAAATATCACAGGCTTTCTACAACAAAAATATGTACAGCCTAGTTGGAAGCCCTTTGCGCTGTAATGGCGAGAAGGATCACCAGTAGAGCAAGTATAATAAGAATAACGGCCCATGCTGAACGCGAATGAGCTCGAGGAAGTAGGGCACAGGTTGGACTTACAAGGAGAAGTAGAAGACGACCCAGGCACGGACACAATACGTATAGAGTTGTCGGCACTTCCTGACACAAACAATTGCGAGGTCGGATTGAAACATATTGTGGTCGGAGGAAATTCGTGCGCTTTCAGGATGGACACGACAGGCTGAGATGAGATCAGTCAGCGACACTTCTCGATGACAAGCTTGAACAGTTACAGCCAGACTTGTAGCGTCGAATAAACCAATGGTAAGGTCAGAAGAGCCGAATCCCAGATATTGACCGTCGGGACTAGAGATTGATGAGCGACAGAAGCGACTACCAAGTGATGTCTTGACCTTATGGCAAAGCAGGTCAGAGCTCGGTCTCCAATCTTCCGCGTCTTGGCCACTGTCCACGCCGCCGTGTCCCACTGAACGATAAACGACTGCCGCGGCATTGATTTGGACTTGCGCGTCCGCACTGGTGTCGTGTTGATCGCGGCGAAGAAGATCCCTTTGTCCTTAGGATGGAAGTGTCCAGACCTAAACGATCCTCCTTCCAATGTGGATGGAAGCGGTATGCTATGCTCGAGAGTGAGGGTTATTGACGGTGCAGTTTTGGGCTTTCCCTTTTGCTTCGGTTTGGAGGGTGAAGTGGGTTTTGACAGTGTGTACACGAGGAGAAGGCGTGTTGTTACAACGACCAGCTAGATCACTGGTCACCTTGGGGGTGTGATGAGAGAAAACCAAACCGAACCGTGTTTCCAGCGAATGCGGCGTCATATATTTCGCTTTCGGTATGTATAGAGGTGGCAAGAGGCACCAGCAGAGGGAAGGAGAGGAGTTGCAGCTGGAGATCATTGAGAGCTGGGTCATGGAGAGTATGTAACGCGTTACGTCGTTGGGTCCAGCCGCAGCGAGTATAGTGCCATCATTGGACAGTACAGATACTTTCTAGCAGTTGGTTAGCTATGCAGAGGCCTGGAAGCTTCTGCCAACCTGATAATCTTCGAGGTTTTCCGAGCTCATGGTTCCCTTCTTGGTGAGCAGACTCAGCCTATTGCCAAATTGTGCTCAGATGTACGTGGCGCTGACAATCACAACACGTACTTGCGATCCTTGACCTCAAAGACGCGACAGTTCTCGTTCTCTCCCTTGGCGACGAGCTCTTCCGTGCTGTTTATTCCGCAAACGATGGTCTGTGCCTGAAGAAGGCAAGATAATTGGAAGATAGCCAGACACCACAGAGTGAAGCTTGCCTCAATGTTAGTGGCCATGCTCATGGGCGCGTCCTCGCCGGCTTCGAGCTCAAATTCGTTGAGTAGTTCAATTGCGCGGTTCTGAGCGACACTGTACAGTTTCTGGTAGCACAATATCGTCAAGCAGGACAGAATATTCTAAAAGACCTCAATGGTCATACCAGCTTGTTTTTGATCCCGCTGCGAGCCGCGCCGCCTCCGCCGCCGAGGACAAGCTCATTCTCGCCAATAAAAGACGACGAGTAGACTGGAAAGGACTGGAAGCTATGCGCCGTGTGCTGGGTACGCATGATGGAACAGGAACACGAATGAATAGCGCCGAGGTCCACTTCCAGACACACGTTCCAGTCAGGCCCACCGGGCCGAACAGTGACGCTCCACCACTCCCTCTCCGACTACCCCTTTGCGGGTTCGGTCACTGCGCTATGGCCCCCTCACGCTCGTTCAACGCGTACGACCTGACGGGCAAACTTCCTGAGCTCGACACAGCGACCGTCATCGGCATCACTGTTGCCATCGCTGGAAATGTACTCATCTCGCTGGCGCTCAACCTCCAAAAATTGGCCCACAGGAGGTTGGACATGGTCAAGATGGAAAAGTTCCAGAATGGTGCAAGTAAGAGGCGTGTGTCCGCGGGTCCTAGTTTGAATGAGAGGGATGAGGACGAGGCGAGCAGTGGCGACGACGAATCGACGCAGACTATACGAGGACCAAGGCGGCGGCCTTCGGAAAGCGAGCCACTACTGCCCATGACCACCGACTCGGCCTATGGGACGCTGGAACAGGAACCAAGAAGAACATTGTTGACCGCATTGTCATCGCGATTTCGCTCGAAATCCACGACCATCATCCCAATTGATGTAGTTGTGCAAGGCTCGACACCACCAAAGACTCCAGCAGAGTCGGTCTCTGGAGAAGATGCCCATCTATCCGAAGGCAACGAGGGTGACTATCTCAAGTCAAAGATGTGGTGCGTTGTGCCAACTCTCTTATCCGCCGACTAGTGTATTCACGCGCTTTTAGGTGGATAGGCTTTCTTCTCATGAACGTTGGTGAACTGGGTCAGTCCTCAAACTCCTTCCGACGCTCCTTGGCCCATTATCTTCCAGGCAACTTCATCTCTTACGCTTGGGCACCAGCATCAGTCGTTGCACCTTTAGGCACGGCAAGTACACTCGATTCGGCAAGGCATGCATCGTGTTCATCTTCTAGCAGTTTGCCCTAATCGCCAACTGTTTCTTTGCCCCCCTCATCATGAAGGAACGCTTTCGCAAGGTAATTACTTCCCATGACCTCCTTCGCATTCCAACATCTCCCCTTCCAGCGCGATCTTCTTGGAATCCTGTTCGCTATCATCGGCGCAGTGACCGTGGTATTGGCGTCCAACACGTCTAACACCAGACTTGATCCTGATCGACTGCTCCAAGCTATCTCACAGACACCATTTATCATATACTCATGCATTTACGTCGTTGGAGCCATAACCTTGGCTGCACTTTCTGAAGGTCCTCTGGGGCGTCGTTACGTCTATATAGATGTCGGCATATGTGCCCTCTTTGGTGAGAATAACATTATCTTGCAGAGTACTCTGACTGACTCTTCGGCTAGGCGGCTTCACTGTTTTGTCTACCAAAGCTGTCTCAACCCTACTAACCATGCAATGGATAGAGATGTTCACGCATCCTATCACATATCCTGTTATTCTTGTACGTGAATCCGGCTGCCTTCTGTCCGCCGTCATACAGACTTCCAATAGGTTCTCGCCTTGACAGGCGTAGGACAAATAAGATACCTCAACAGAGCGTTGATGAAGTTCGACAGTAAAGTAAGTACCTTTGCACTTCCTCTTCAATCTTGCTGATGGCCTTCAGCTCGTCATACCCACACAATTCGTCCTATTCAACCTCTCCGCAATTGTTGGTTCGGCCATTCTCTACGGCGACTTCCAAAAAGCCTCTTTCCACCAAATAGTCACCTTCCTCTACGGATGTGCCGCGACATTTGCTGGCGTCTTTATCATCTCGAGTGACGGGCCGGGCAGAGTCTCCGCTGGGCGCGAGGCGGAGGAGGAAGCGCCTGATGAGGATGTGAACGGAGACCTGACAACACCTAACGAACCTCGCGCTAGGGACAATTTGGGCATCTCGCCAAGACCAAGAAGGGCGACACTCATTCTACCGCAAGGTTCGCCAGATCTGCGGCATAGGCAGAGCGCCGTCAGTCTGATGGCGTTGTCCAATGCCCATGTAAGCATCGTCTATTTCCCACCTGGCATTGAGCTGACCATTACAGCACCTCCTCCTTGTACACACCCCTCCCAACGGGGGAAGTCCGAGTCATTGGGATTGGGAACGCGGCACACCTGGTTCATCCCCGGAAGTGACTCGTCGTAATAGGGCGATGAGTTGGTTCGGAGATGGCTCGCGCGAAGTCCTACCTCGGGATAGTAGTGTTGGGCGTCGACCCGAATCGATACACCCCACTAGCAGACCGAGGGTCATGACGCTGGATGGGTCTGCAAGATGACGATTACTTACTGGTTGTGTGGTCTTCTACTGGTGCTGACTCTTTCATTTACATTATACGCTACATGTACACAGTAATGTTGGCTGCATCTTACTTATGCAAAGTTGCATAAGAGACTTTCATACTAGGGATTTTCTTCTGAAACTTCTGGTGACATTGTTTATCATGTAGTGATCAAGATCAGGTAGTATACGCCCAGGGCACGCCTGGGTGTTTCAGGATGGCACTATCCCATAAACGTCGTAGGCTAAGGGAAAGCAGTTGAGTGGGATCATCATGGACCATGGTGCCACAGTGTACATGACTTGACACTCGCAATGAACCTCAAGGTTCGCTCAAGACATTGCATAAACGCCTTCGGACAGGACACATCGATGCCCGTTACGACGAATACGCTTCTAGTGGTCGTGTCATGTACCGTCATATATAAATAGGGAGCTTTACGTCTCGATTTCAGAATACTCAGTACTGAGCGTCTGGGACGCGAAATTCGTGGACTTATCTTGAATGTGTCGGCCGGCGGCCGCGGGGCGTTCGATGCCTAAATATAGAGACCGCCTCGCGTGCATCTGCTCCTCTTCTCCCGTGTACTACCAGTGTATTACCGCATCAAAGCCGCAATCAGGCATGGCGTATATAAAACACTGATTACCTCAGGAACGGACCAACCTCTCAAGTGCCAGATAACGCGAGAGAACTCGCGCTTTTCGGTCCCTCATCCTCGACAACAGCGTCTTCAGCCTGTGGACCACCTCGTTCCGCATTCCTCATTACGACCGCGATGGGTCTCAAGGCCAAACTCTCAGTAGTGCTCGCGCTTGCGTGTGCGTTAAGCGTAGCCGCGAACGCAGACGCGAAGGGCAAGAACGGTGCCGTCGTCAGTGAGGTGCTGGAGTGCTCCGAGATTGGCGTGAGCATGCTGGAGAGGGGAGGTGCGGCTGCTGATGCGGTGAGTCGCTGTAATAGACCTTCGTCGGGGAATGAACCTCGCTGATACATGCTGGGCTGACAGATCATCGCGACGGGACTATGCGTCGGCGTAGTCAACGCGTTCCACTCTGGCATTGGCGGCGGTGGGTTCATGATTGTGCGGTCCCCGTCTCTCAGCAAACGGCATGCAACGTACGAAACGGTATGCTTCCACCCAACTTGTTTCCTCAATATGCTCGAGCTCAGAACTCGTCCAGATCGACTTTCGTGAAACCATGCCTGCACTAGGAAATGAGACGATGTATTCGAACAACTCCAATCCCACCGCATCTACTGTTGGTGGACTGGGCGTTGGTGTACCCGGTGAGCTGCGGGGATGGGAGGCACTCCATAAGAGGCACGGAAGACTACCATGGGCATCCCTTTTCCAGCCTGCCATTCACCTCGCAGAAAACGGCTACGTCGTGCCGAAAGATCTAGGCGACGCGTTGAACGGGAGTATGTGCATCTTCCTCGTGTGTTTACGAGACTGACTCATGGTGTTCCAGCATTGTACCCCTTCCTCCACAGCGACCCGCTCTGGGCAGAGACTTACGCGCCGAACGGGACTCTCGCTGTGCAAGGAGATGTCATCTACCGGAAACGCTATGCGCGCACCCTCTCGCTCATCGCCCAACACGGTGCAGGCTACTTCTACTCTGGGGCTCTTGCACGGAACACCAGTGCTGCAGCTATTGCAGCCGGAGGCATACTCATGCCATCTGACCTCGCCAACTACACCGCCATTATCCGTGAGCCACGCAACATCACCTACGGCGGTGCACGCATCTTTTCCACTGTCGCCCCCTCCTCTGGGACAGTTGTCCTTTCTGCGTTGAACATCTTCAAACCGTATAGGAAATCCGTTGATACGAACGAGACGATCCATCAGCTAATCCAGGCCACGAAGTTCGGGTATGGGCAGAGGACAAACTTTGGGGATCCGGCGTTCACGAGCAACGTTACTGAGTTAGAGGGGCTGTATTTGCAGGAGAGTACGGCGGAGAGTGTGAGGGCGATTTTGCCACAGAATTCGACCTTCACGCCCGCGCATTATGACCCAGAGGCGTATCAGGTCCTGAGCGATAATGGGACGAGCCATATGGCTGCGGTCGACCGGTGGGGAGGGGCGGTCTCGCTTACAACGACGGTGAGTTCGAGCGAAATTCATACCAGCTTTCCAAGCTGACAGGCACTATCAGGTGAATCTCTACTGGGGATCTCAAGTTATGACCGAGGACGGTGCGGCTCTCCTCCCCGCTGAAGGGCATGATTTGGTACTGATGACCACAATTTAGGCATCGTTCTCAACGACGAGATGGACGACTTCAGCTCGCCTGGGCTGACGAATGCCTTCGGTTTCCTTCCCAGCCCCGTGAACTATATCCGACCCGGCAAGCGGCCGCAGTCCTCTATCTCTTCTTCCATCGCTGAAGACCTTGAGACCGGCGAGCTGCTCATTGCCACCGGCTCAGCTGGAGGGTCACGCATCATCACCGCCACGCTCCAGAACCTGCACAACCATCTCGATCTCGGCAAGACTGCCGAGCAGTCTGTGTTCACACCAAGGTGGCACGACCAGCTTGGGGCGACGACGTTATTTGAGGGATTGGGCTATGCGTCCGGTGCGGAGGCGCTGGGAATTGCGGTATACCCGAATGCGACGATCAACTGGTTGGTTAGCGAGAGGGGGTATAATGTGAGTGGGGAAGATTATACTGGGAGTACGAGCCATGTTATTGTGAGGAGTAAGGAGGGGGTGTTTGAGGCGGCGAATGATCCCAGGAAGAGTGCGGGCGGAGGTGCTGCATATTAGATGAGTGATGGACTTGGCATTCATATGCAAGAAAAACCAGTCTATGAGCAGCAATGGCATTCTATGAACGAAAGACAAACATCTATCGATATCTTGAACGCGAGAGGAATTCCATCACTCTGCGTCAGTACTTGGGATATTATGATTATCAGAACTGAGGTAAGAGGTTACATAGTGAACGTCGAACAATCTACACGGTCTTGCGTGTTGAATCCCGAAATTGAATCCTACAAGAGTCTGTAGGGACTAAGACTTCGTGTCCTGATACAGTGCTCAATGCTCATCGAAGAGTGCTTAGAATTAGACTACTGAGGCTTGGGCCGACTCCTGATCACTGAGTCCCGACAATCACTTCCGGGCTCCCAAGTCCCGCCTCTTGACTCACGAAGTCCCGAGAACCGAGGGTGCATGTCGCACGTCGCAGCTCGGGGTCACTCGCAGCTCGCCGAGTGACTCAAGTCCCGTCCCGAGGCCTGAAACTCAAATGAGTCTTGAGTTCTCACTGCTCAGTGAGGCTCATGATGCCGCTCATTGCCCAAGCGCTCAAGCGCTCAAGCCTCAGGCCTCAGGCCTCAAGAGTCAATACTTATCACTCAGGAGTCAGGACTCAAGCAGCCAAGCTTGTCACTAGGGTCGTGGGGGAAACCTAGGTTTCCCCCCGGAAACAGTTTGACTCGGTAACTAACCGGTTTGGAACCGGTTCCAAACCTCGGAGAGCCAGGAGGGTAGGTTCGGAACCTATCAGATTATATATGCACGTGATGAACCAGCGAAAGGTTTGAGAGTTGTATGTGGCGCAAAATTTGGAGTATAGAGAACCTATAAGCTGTACAAGTAGATAGAAACTACTGCAAAAGCTTCTGGAGACACTGTAGAAGCAGTGGATTGGAAAAATAAAGCTTTGAATGACATATGAGAGCCGCTAGACCATGGCGGGACTGGCGGCGGGAGGCGCGCGGCGGCACCACGTGAACATGTCACATGCCGGTTCCAAATTGAAACAGGTTTCAAACCGGTTCCATACCTGGCGGGGCGGCGGGGTCGGTACCAAACCAGTATGGTACTGCCTGGGGAGGTTTACCCCACGACCCTACTTGTCACTTGAGGCTTAGAGCCAATGATTCAATGATTCTGAAGTTCAAGCGGCTCTGACCTCAGTCTGGCAGTCCCGCTTGAGAAGCAAAAAGGCACTACCAGGGGTCGAACCTGGGTTATGGGAAATCAAGATATCCAAGACAAATCAGAATCCCATGTGATGCCACTACACTATAGCGCCATAATTACAGCCGACCTCATTCAAACCTAGCCTCTTGACAAGCCAGAGGATGAATGTCAAAACTGGTTGTGCCAACTGTTTTCAATTTCGTCTGAACTACCGATCAAATTGAAGTCCAGAGGTGCTATCTGGGCGTTCAGATGGAGAATGTCTACTCGAATTCCGAGGCCAATCAAACAGTAAACGATCATTCAGAATGTATAGCTGAGTTCCTGCAAGGCAAACATTTTAGCACAAGGCGCTGATCCCAAAAGAGAATTCGGGCACTTACAAGCTGCTCTGTCCAGCAAGCACTCGTATCAAAGCCCTCCACGAACGTCCCCACAACCTTCTCCGCAAATAACTCGATGTTTCCCGTGAGATAGAGCCAGTAACCATATATACCCGTGGCGGTTTGGGCAGGGCAGCGGAACGCTACGAGGTATTGCTCAGACGAGATCGTCGAATCAGAGTTGACGTAGGCGAAGGAGACGATGCCGGTGGACGGGTCGACGGTGTAGATGCGCGTTTCACCATAGAAGTCAGGCTCAACGCCCGCAGGATAGTTCGTTGGAGGGCTTCCGGCGGGTTCTGAGGGAATAACATATTGGGGATGAAATGAGAATGGAGCATAGAGGATGTGACGTACGATCAAGATGCGCATCGCAGGTGCTCAAGTAGACGTAGTTGCCACTGGTCGGGGAGAGGTCGATGGGCGAGGTGTTGGTGGAGTAGATGGAGTGTGCGTTGTTTGCGCAGATGTAGCTGGTGATCGAGCCGTCTGTGGTGCCTTGGTAATCGACCTGTGGAGAAGATTGAGTAGCGAAGACTAGTAGAAAGATGAAAAATGACATACGGCATACAATGCATGCGCGCTCTCGTCCTCTGTCGCCGTGAACGCAAACCGAGTGTTGCTGACTGTTGTCTGCACTCTGCCAAGCTGATTTAGGTAGCCGAGGGCTGTGCCAATGGTGTCGCGGCGGACATTGCCTGAAGGTACAATGTTGACGATGTTGACAGTGATAGTGTTGGGTGAACTTCAGGAGGTCTCTGGTCAAAATTTATAACTTCAAGGAAGAAATGGAGAAAGAACCTTGGCGTGCTAGACGTCTGACTCCGCCTCGCGACGTTTGCGTCGTATAGACGGCGCGGGGGTAGGGGAGTCAAGCCTTCAGAGTTTGAGTCCCCATTCCTTCACAGGACGGACGACAACCTACCTTCGGCCAAGCGCTTTGCATTGGGAGGAATGTGTGAGGAAAGAGTGACTGGGGTCAGGGATAGGGCAAGTGCAAGAAGGGTACAGAGCTTCATCGTTGGACGTTGAACGGCGAACGGCAGCCTGAGGCGAACGGTGAGGTTCAAGGACAAGACCAGGACAAGACAGATCGAAGCTAAAATGAAGGTTCTTATAGGGACGCTTGAGGGGTCTGTCATAGTATGTCAGTGTCATGATGGCCAGGTCATTAGATGCAAGTAAGCATAGGGAGAGATCCCATTTGACCAGAGTGCTCAACGCAAGTTTGCCAATCTGCATAGAACTGTGATCGCACAAGGCCAAGGCGACTGCTGAGACCACGATGGAAGAAGGGCAAGTATGAATGTTACTGCTTAAACAAGGCTAGGACTGATAACAGTAACAGCGCGCGGCCCATACTGTACGCTTAATCATGTCGAATTGATGTCGATCGGGACCTAGGGGGACGTCTTTGCGGCCGCGATACATTATACAAGCAGAATGACCACGAACAAGAGTCGAAGAGTGTCAAAGATAGTGTGTAGAGGGAAAGACACAGGGAAGATCGAGCGCGGGGGCTGAGATGGACGAGATAAAGGAGGAGAGAATAGAAAGTCTGTCCGTGGGAAGAACGGTTGCGGCGGTCAACAATAACATCTCTTGGTTGGTACCAATGACAGCATCGAAAAGCATCAAACAGCATCTTATAAGACATGGCAATGTACCAGCTGCACTCCAGGATTTTAAGCTCTCGATTCTGCAAGCACTCATCAAATACATAATGCTCTGACCTACATGACTTCCATCCCGCCCCACTCCAAAACCCTGAACAGACTCTCATCATCCTGTCGCTCGCGACTGTCAACGCCAACAACATCTCTCCAGAACTCAACATCCTTGAAGGCTCGTTTCTGAGCGCCATCCCAAAGGCTCAGTTCACCCGGCGCGACCTTTCGGAAAACCATGAACACTCGAGTGACAACATCAGGAGCGGGTGTGATGTCCATGGGTGCTGCTTGACTATACGAGTCTTGAGGTATGAAGCGAAGCGCGACATATTCGTGTTTGAGGAGATCGGGGAGCCAGTACCTACACAGACATTCAGTACATTCGAATGGTGCGTGAACTTGGACTAACGTTATGAAAGATGTCCTCGCCTCAGTATTCAGCCCGAGGGCTTTCAAGACGGCATCCAGATATGGCGTAATTTTGGGAACAGCGAGAACAACGGAATCAGTGTCGTTGAACGAAGTCTCCATAGGTCGAAATATCGGCACATCGACTGTCGGCGAGGGCGGAGGCGTCAATTCCATGGGAGCTGAAGGGTTTGTTCTGAGTGACAGAGTCAATTTATCGTCGACTCTAGAATTGAGCGCACTCACAAGGCCTCCCAGAAAAGATAGCTGACATCTAGACCGGTATTGGTCTCCGTCATAGTCCCATCTTTATGGGTAATGACATTCCACACCACCTCTTCATGGAGTGGACCCTGGAGACGTTTGATTGGGACAACTGGGTACACAACGTCGAGACTCCAATCGCGAAGAAGGGTCAATCTGACTGTGGCGGCGATTTCGCTGGGACTGCGCAGGTAAATGACGGGCTTTCCGCCCTTCATGCGTAGAACCAAGTGAAGTGTGTTGTCGTAGCTCTTCTCGCGGCAGTCGACTCCATAGTCTTCAAGTGTACGGGGATCCTCGAGCTGTTTTCCCCTAAAAATGAGTCTTTGGAGATCAACAGGTATGCCCTCAGCGGCGGTTATGAGATCCTTCACCGTCCAGATGGGCACCAGGTCGATTGGGGTGGGGATCTGAAGGGTCACTGTCTTGCCTGTAAGTGTCTTGATGTACAGCGGTCCCATCCCTATGAGGTGTTCATCGACTGGCGGGCCGGTCAGTCTTCAAGCAGTGCTATGACTGGTGTAGAGAAATTACCATGACGCTCCATGAGCAGCAAAGTAGTTCGGGGTTTGATCTGCAGAGACTGGGTAGTGTCTGCGTTCTCCACCTCGGTGCCATCGAGAAACAAGCGCTGGCAAGCATAAGCTATCCTGTGACTGTTCCAGATCACTATCTTGATGAAACCTATGGAGGCGTCATAGTGTACTGTCAGAGGTATCACGGTTTGGCTCGACAGGATCCTGACGAAGATCGGGATTGGTGGTGGGCGCTCGTGGCCGGTACATTGATGTGCGGGGGCTAGACTGACATGAGAAGCATGTACAGAGAACGTCAAAGACACGCACGATTAGCAGATGGACCTGCGATAGGTTTCTGGATGATCTGACCCTTACGTGGCCGCGGCTGAGCAGGCAGACGTTTGTAGCTAGCAAACAAAGCTTCTTGGGCTCGCACAAAAGCAGTCGTGCTGCTACTGTTCGCCCCCGAAGGCTCTTGACTTTGAGTGATGTGGAGTTCGTCGATGTCGTGAATGGCGTGATGCCAGTCAACTCTGTCGATTGTCTCTAGCCTCCCGTTGAACATTGTCGTCTGGAAATCAAAGGGATGCTTGGAGAGGCCGCTGATGTTTTCGCGCACGTGCCAAACGGCGTGCTGTAAAAGTTGATTCAGCGCCGTGAGTGGCGCAAAACTTCAAAATGTAGGCTTACTTGGTGAGATTTAGCGATTTGGTCTCTGTCACAGATATAGACTCGTTTGCGGTAGTGGATAGTGACCCGCCCGTCGCTTTCCTGAGGACGAGACATTGCTGAATAGGTGAGGAAATGTGATGTATATGCGAACAAACCTAGAGGCCCATAGCGTCCTTATATAACTAACTCGTCGACGACCATCAAGTTGTCCTGATCCTCGGTAGGTCTTTTGTTCCACCGTAATCATGTCGGTGAACGCCGATCAAGCGTTGGTGGTTGATATGTTCAAGGATGCATGGAAGTACACGATAACCAGAGTGAAAGCCTCAGAAAGGACCGAGCGGGACTGTTGCTGGCTGAGAAGAATGAGAAGAATGAGGAGAGAATATTAGGAAGTCTGTCCGTGGGAAGAACGGTCTCTGCACTCTGCGAGCGCCGGTAAACAATAACCTCTCTTTGTTGGTCCCAATTATGTACAGCATCGAAAAGCATCAGACAGCATCTTCTCAGGCTCACATAGCAATGCACCAGCTGCGCTCTAAGATTTTAAGCTCTCGATTTTGCAAGCACTGATCGTATACATAGTGCTCTGCCCTACATGACTTCCATCCCGCCCCACTCCAAAACCATGAACAGACTCTCATCATCCTGTCGCTCGCGACTGTCGACGCCTACAACATCTCTCCAGAACTGAACGTCCTCTGAAGCTCGTTTCTGAGCGCCTTCCCAGAGGCCCAATTCATCCGGCGCGACCTTTCGGAAAACCATGAACACTCGAGTGACAACATCAGGAGCGGGTGTGATGTCCATGGGTGCTGCTTGACTGTATGAGTCCTGGGGTATGAAGCGGAGCGCGACATATTCATGTTTGAGGAGATCGGGGAGCCAGTAGCTACACAGACATTCAGTACATTGGCATCATCCGAATGGTGTGTGAACTTTGACTAACGTTATGAAAGATGTCCTCGCTTCAGTATTTAGCCCGAGAGCCTTCAAGACGGCGTCCAGATATGGCGTGATGTTAGAGACAGCGAGAACAACGGAATCAGTGTCGTTGAAGGAAGTTTCCATAGGTCGAAATATCGGCACATCGACTGTCGGCGAGGGCGGAGGCGTCAATTCCATGGGAGCTGAAGGGTTTGTTCTGAGTGACAAAGTCAATTTATCGTCGACTCTAGAATTGAGCGCACTCACAAGGCCTCCCAGAAAAGATAGCTGACATCTAGACCGGTATTGGTCTCCGTCATGGTACCGTCCTTATGCGTTATCACATTCCACACCACCTCTTCATGAATGGGATCTTCAGAACGTTTGACTGGCACCACCGGGTACACAACGTCAAAACTCCAATCGCGAAGAAGGGACAACTTAACTGTGGCGGCGATTTCACTGGGATTGCGCAGGTAAATGACGGGCTTTCCGCCCCTCAGAGGCACAGACCAGTGGAATGTATTTTCTTTGCGTATGTGATAGTCTTCAAGTGTGAAGCCATCCTCGAGCTGTTTTCCAGCGAATATGAGTGTTAGCCGATCAACAGGCCAGCCTGCAGCAGCGGTTGTGAGATCCCTCAATGTCTGGACCGGCACTAGGTTTAATGGGGTGGGGATCCGAATGGTTATAGTCTCTCCCGAGTGTCTCTTGGTGTACAGGTCGAGCATCTTTATGAGGTGTTCGTCGACTGTCGAGTGAATCAGCCTGTAAGCAGAGCTTAGCTGATGTGGATCAATTACCGTGTCGTTCTGTGAGCACCAGAGTAGTTCCGGATTCAATCTGCAGGGTGTGTAATTTGTCTCCATTCTCCACCTCGGTGCCATCGAGAAACAACCGCTGGCGAGCATAAGCTATTTTTTGGCTATTCCAGATCAATATCTTGACGAAACCTATGGAGGCGTCATAGTGTACCGTCAGAGGTATCACGCTTTGGCTCGACAGGATCCTGACGAAGATCGAGATCGGTGGCGGGCATTCTTCAACAGTACATTGATAAGCGGGGGCTAAGCTGACATGAGAAGCATATGCAGAGGACGTTGAAGACACGCACGATCAGCAGATGGACCGGCGACAGGTTTCTGGACGACCTGACCCTTATGTGGCCGTGGCTGAGGGGCCAGACACTTATAGGTAGCAAACAAAACTTTTTGAGCTTGCACAAAAGCAGTCGTGCTGCTACTGTTTGCCCCCTGAGGCTCTTCACTTCGAGTAATGTAGAGTTCGTCAATGTCGTGAATGGCATGCTGCCAGTCAGATTTTTCGACCGTCTCTAGCCTCCCATGGAACATAGGCGTCTGGAACTCGAAAGGATGCTTGGAGAGGCCGCTGATGTTTTCGCGCACATGCCAAACGGCGTGCTGTAAGCCTTTAGTTAGCGTGGGTGGCGCAGAATTGGGAAAAGCAGGCGTACTTGATGAGATTTAGCGATTTGGTCTCTGTCACAGACATAGACTTGATTGCGGTAGTAGATAGTAACTTCCCGTCCGTCGCTTTTCTGACAATGAGACATTACTGAGTTGGTGAGACAATTTGCTGTAGCGAGTGAGATGAATGGTGAGCAAATCGGGAGGCCCATGTCGTCCTTATATAACTAATTCGTCGACAACCATCAAGTTGTCCTGATCCTCGGGAGGTCTTTTGTTCCACCGTAATCGAGTCGCTGAACGCCGATCAAGTGCCATGGAGCCTAATTCAAGGAGGTACTTATGGAAGAACACAATAGACTGTGGGCTCTATTCTGAGAATTGCTACCGGCGGGGCTTACACGAACGACAGTGACTGACTGACCTTGCATGCGACTCCGAATCATGAGGGTCGGGCCGTCAGAGCAGTCGTTCATGTCGTCGAGCTATTCACTGAGACTTCAATGAACAGTCAAGTTCGAAGCTGATTGAAGATTGAACCAAAATGTGCCACACGACAAGAAAGAAAATGCAGGACATCTATGAATGAATGTCGAGCAGAGTCATGGCAACAGGACAAGGAGCACGCACCGATACTTGACATGACGGTTCAAGACAAGCCTCAAAGCAGCAACGAACGTCCGTATATCGGTCTTTCGATTTCGGCCATTGAGAAATCTCGTTGATTCGAGTTTGCGGTAGAGTCAGATAGGTCAGCATTATGAATCATCGAATCTGCAGCGTCAGCGTGGCGCAACGAACACGATAGTATGAATTCTGAATGCATGGTGGAATGTTGATACAGATGCTACAATTGGTACGTATACCTAGAAGATGGAGATAGAACGCAATATGACGGCCAATGTGGGATGCAAAGTAGGATAACGATAGAGAGAGGGAGTCAAGGCGTGTTCAGGATTATTCCCTTCATGTCTGGCCAGGGTGGGCAGTGGCGACAGTCTCGCCAGTAACGACGCTCTGACTAACATCGATGAACCCCTTTTGTTTGGGGTTAGGGAGGGCGCTGCGCTTGGACCGGTAGTCCCGGATAGCAGAGCGGATTGCGTCCTCAGCCAACACTGCAAAGCGGTCAGAACAGCGGCCCTGTCAGAAGAAGAACAGACACAAACTGGAGCAGTGAAGTTTGACGGGTGGTAGGCACAACTCCTTGGCAATTTCCGTGTTTTTGATTTTGCCCGCCTCTTCGAGGGACAGGCCTTTGACGCGCTCGGTCATGTACGAGCTAGAGGCGATGGCGCTGCCACAGCCAAAGGTCTTGAACTTGACGTCGGAAATAATGCCATTTTCATCGACGCGGATTTGGAGTTTCATCACGTCACCGCACCTAGGGGGGAAAAGACGGGTGAGCAGCGCGCTCGGGTGGCGACCCGAAGGTGAGACAACTCACGCAGGAGCACCGACGAGTCCAGTCCCGACATCTATGTCGTTCTTGGGAAGAGAGCCCACCTAGGGAGGAAATTATCAGATAAGCTGGTCCAGACCTGCAGTCGAGGCCACATACGTTTCGCGGCTTCTCATAATGCGAGATCACTTTCTCGTGGTATCCGCGAGCAAGCACTGGCCGTAAGTTGGCGCGGGCGGCGGCGGGACGAGCAGCAGAGAGAACGGTGCGGGCAATTGTTGAGCGAAACATTGTGGTGGGAATGACGACGAACAAGCCTGGCAGAGCCGATATCAGTCGTCGTCGGAGTCTGAAGCGCTATCTGATATCGGCCGAAACGTCAGCGGTATCGGTCAGCCGCTGTTCTCCGTTCGGACTCGGTCCGACCCTTTGCCGTCTCCTCCTCCATGTCTCGTCAGGTCGATAATCTACCACCAACTGCCCGGGCAATTGCCCTTCTGCTCTCGTCCACCCCTGCCGTCCAGGATGCCCAGCCCGGCGTCCTCCACCAGCTGCTCGAGTTCTCCAACAGATACACACAGCAGGTCTTGACCGACGCCCGCGTCTATGCCGAACACGCTGGCCGCCAGGAGAAAGTAGAGTACGACGATGTCGTGCTCGCCGTCCAGGCCCGTGTAGGATGGGAATTCGGAGGACGCGTCCCGAAAGAGGTGCACGCAACCCTGTGTGGTTGGTCGACGGACTGGCTGACGCGTACAATCTACAGTACATACTCTCACTCGCGTCACAAACAAACGCCGTGCCTCTACCTGCCGTGCCCGAAGTCTTTGGCGTCCGGCTACCGCAACAGTCAGACTGCTTGACGGCCATCGACTTTGATCTCATTCCCAACAAGCCGCCGCCGGGCGTGCCCATGTACGATGAAGAAGTGGAGGAGATTGAAGAATCCGAGTCGGAAGACGATGAGGATATGGAGCCCGCACCCATACCCGCCGCCGCAGGTGGATACAACGACAGAAGTATGTCATCTGCCGCCATGTCGCAGGAACCCATGCGCGAGGTGGAGGAGGCACCCTTCCCCATCAGTGCCATCCAGACAGACCTTGTCTCGCATCCACCACCTCCGGCCGTGGCAGAGGAGGGCAGCGACCATGAGGATCTGTTTGCTGGAGGCGATGATGACGACGGAAGCGATGCCATGGAGGAAATCCAGACCTCTCTGACGGACGGTGCTACGAATGGCGTGAAGAGAAAGCTAGTCGAAGAGGACGATTATGATTGAATGGTACGGTTCTCAGATCTTATTCTTCTTTATGGGTCGTGTATGATTGCATCTATGTATTGTGAAAAGTTGCTCCTCGTTTCGACGTCTTCGCCGTTCACGAATCCAGCTCACCGCGCTGGTCATACGGCATCATCCGCTCTTCGAAGTACTGGCAGGATGGGATTATCCGAGCTTGCAGGCCGAGAAATATTGGACGGGATGGAGTTACTTTGGTGTAGTCAACGGACACGACCAAGAGCAGGTCGTCCTGCATACAACATCAACCTCACACGAAGAAATTGGATGAGAGTCACCGACCCTCAAGTTTTGGTTGCCTGATCAACGTCGCCCCTCCAAGCATAGATCAAGTGGAGTTTGAGTACAGTCAGAACTAGTCAGGACCGGACATGTTTTGTCCGTTATTCGACACCAAAGCACAATTTTGAAAGGATCAGTACCATGCACTCGATTCGCCACTTCTAAAGGTTCCCCTCCTCAGGCTTATTAGACGTGCTTGAACTGAGAAAAACGACTGAAATAGAGACTGTGCAACCTTCACTGAGAAAGTCACATGCAGACCGGATCGTAATTAGAATGAACCGTACATAAACATCAACTCCTACTTAGCCGTTCCTACTTCTTATTAGGCACGAAGGAGAAACTACCCGCAGCGAACCACCTCTCGTTCGCCTCCTTCACACGTTGTGCAGCGGCGGCGCGATTGGTGAGCTCGAAGCCTATCATATGGTCAACCAAGGAACAATATGCCGTAGAAACAACGAACCTTGCGCCGGTGTGACGCTCAACGAAGTAGCGGTACCAGAGGACGACGCAGCAGCGGACCGTGTCAACGCCGCCGTCCGTAGCTTGTTCGCCTTCGACATCCGTGCTAGCCACCACAGTCAGATCTGACGCGTGAGTAGACGATCATGGAGGACAGACCTTTACTATTCGCTTCTCCCAGACCCGCCCGCACTTTCCCGGTGCCAATCATGCCCAAGCCCTTGGTCTGGTCGAATGCGCCCACCTCTTGCTCCGCCTCGCCAAAGGACATACGATTCTGTAGCTTGCGAAGCTCAGTTTGGGCGTAGGCTTCTTTCGCTTTGCGAGCACTGGCGGAGGATCAACAAGGGGATGTTACACAGATCGAGGACATACCGTTTCCCTCCGCGCCTCTTCTTCGGGCCATCTCCGGGAATTGGAAGAGCTTTCGTGACTTTCGACGGAGGTGGCGCAGCAAGACGATCGATGTGTTTCTCGATTTTGTCCCGTAGTCCCTCGCCATATGAACCTGGACATCTGTGAGCAGGCGATGAATCATGTTTAAGACGACCCACCATCTCGAAGCTTGCGCTCAAGGTCCATACGCGCGGCCAAAACAGCCTTCGCGCCAATCGTTCGCTGTATCTTGAGCTGGTATTCTGGAGGCGTCGTAGTCACCAATTCAGATTGGAAGATGAAACCAGTGTGCCGCTTCTGAGTAGCGGTAGAGAAACCTGCTGTTATCTTCTTTTGCGCACCAAGAAGCTAGGGGATCTTTCAGTTCAGAAAAGCCAAGGAGTCGGTAAACTGCGTACATGAACATTGCAAGCGGGCATCTTCGCCAACGCACTCAGACCTCCAGCGACACCAAGTAGTTTTGCAGCTGTAGTGGTACCAACAATGGCTGAAAGATTGGGTGCTAGGACGTTCATTCTGGAACTGACGTACATGAATATCTTTGGGATGGGTCAATACAGCGACATAATTGAGGTGGGAATGAACGCGCCTTTTTGCGAGCATCCTCGAGACGGTCAGCAAGATCGCATGCACGTTGCACAGCAGACCACTCTGCGTCGGACAGCTGTTTGCCGGACGATGTTGTGGCTGTCACCACCACACTCATGATGATTGCGGCTGGAAGGACACCAGCGAGGTCGACTTTAGTCAAGTCCTGGTGTGCATGTTATTCGTAGAGCAGAATGAAGCAGAAGGCAGGACGCGCCTCGCTGTTTGCCAGTGCTCTGACCGAATGAATATACATGACTGGATCCGCAACGAGTTGCTCCAGTTCCGGGAACCGAATGGCATAATGGTCACGAATAAACTGGAAGCAGATGAGCTAGGATTATGGGACGAACGACGTGATCGCACCTTGTGAACGAGCATTATTTCGTTGTCAATATCAACAGACAAATTGTTGGCCTGGACGATGACATTGTATTCCGGATTCAAATGGGCTGGGAGAGCCATGGCTTCAGCTGTGCTAGGGTTGGCCTGATATTTCTCGATTTCCTGCGCTGAGATTGAGCATGATGCGGCAGGTACAGATTGTTGCCCGCACCTTGAGCAGGTCATTCATTCGCTTGCTGCCATCCAGCTTGGCAATCTTGGTAACGTCCTCGACACTGCCCAGTTCCATCGCCTGCACGTCCTCAACACTAAGCTCCTCCGCTGGTTTCACGCCGCCAGGCAGAATCAACCCGCCTTCCTGGACCTCGCCTTCGCCGCCTTCTTCAGGCTCTGACATATCCGCATCGTCGTCGGCCTTGCGCTTGAGTGGGTTCCCGGGCGGTGGCATTTCCTGATCATCCTGTTGTTCCTCGTCATCTCCGGCGTCGTCGAGGTCGTCAAGATCAGCCAGTAGGTCGTCGGCAATATCAGCCATGATGAAGTGCAAGTCAAAGCCGACGCGTGGGAAGCCGATCGCAACTCGCCCTTGTCCGTCATAGACCCCTCTTCGCCACCCAAAGCCGTGATCGCTGTCCGTCGCGTCTGCGGCGCTGGAGGCCCATTGTCATTGAGGGGGGCAAGTCGACAGCTTCAGTAGGACGTGCAGTCATGCTCATCCTGCCCACAGTCACCTCTAATTGCCCATCCTCGTAATGACTAATGGTGCCAGTCTTCCTTGGGAACTTGGGCAGATCGTCTTCAGTTACCTCTCTCTGCCCGCGCTCCAGAATGCGGCGCTCGCGTCCACCGCCTTTCGCGACGAGGCGCAAAAGTACATGTACCAGTCGTTGACTCTCACGGCAAACTTTACGCGCGAGAGAGTCCTCCACTTCCTCCAACACAAGGAACGTCCAGACATCGACGACTCACAGCAGCGTCTGGCTTTCTTCTCGTCAGATCCCATATCGAGCTATGTCCGCACATGTAACGTCCATATTTTGACGAGAGACCCAGACTTCGATTCCATTCTCGACGCTCTCTGCTTTCAATTGGCCAACTTCCCGAGACTGAGAGAGGTCTCATTCGACGCTGTTACCATTAATGAGCGACGTGCTGAATATTTGGGACGTTGTAGCTCCCTACATTCCCTGTCTCTTAGATCATGCATATTGGCCATCTCGAATCCGGGACCCAATTTGCGGCACAAGATCTCTACCCAGTCATTGTCTATTGAGCGCCACGACGACTCAGACACTACTCCCTCGCAGTGGATGTCCCTTATCGATTACCAGAATCTCGTGCATCTTCGCCTCGGCACCAAAAGTTCTGCGATGGATGCACTGGAGGAAATGACCTCCTTTGACGAGATATTCCTGAAATCTCTGGCCATCGATGGTGCCGAATCCGTGATGAGATCCGAACTTCTCTCCTTAGCTCTTTCCAAGTGCCCCCAGCTGTTCAGATTGAGGGTACTAACACCCACACGCGGTGTATCACTGCTTCCCATTCCCGAATGTGTACCATTGTGTGCCTTTGACGGACCCCAGGACATGCTCAAGTCGGTCCTGGAAACCCAGAGAAAACTTCGCCGCGTCCGTCTTAACGGCATGCGATGGGGAGAGACATGCGACACCCTCGATATACGGCTCCAGCTCCCAATACTCCAAGCGTCAGCTCCCTATTTGGAAGCTCTGCAGCTACGCGCTTTCCCCACCATGGCACTCTGCGGCGACATCAAGGCCCTATTCCCCAAACTGCGGGCGCTGGCGTTCGAGTTACCCCTCCAAACGCAGAAGGAGGAGCCCATGTTCGCACTCACACGCGAAGTAAGGCTCCGATCCACGTTGCTTTCTGGGCGACGCTAACCTTCTTGTACAGCCGTTCCTCGAGGCTCTGCTCAATCTGACGTTACCGTTAGACTTGCAGCACTTGGTCATCCTCTCCATGATCGCGTCCAACCCAATCGAAGGACGAGAGATACTCGATACTCTGACCACGAAGTACCCCAGCTTGAAACACATCTACCTGCATTTTCCGAATGACTACTGGATGACTTGGATTGAGTATCCGCCCCGTGCGGATGCTCATGAAGTCAAACAAGGGTTTCAGAGAGGCTACCTTACTGCCGGTTATCTAAATGTCCGCTATGATTGGTTCTAACGTTCCGCTTTCTTCATCTTGTGCTGGTTTATAGGGTTAATCACACTCGGGCTTGTAAATGACAGGGACTTAAACATCGTCCATTCCCCGCAAGCGCTGAGCCATTGAAGATAATGCGATTCCGAGCGACCGGTGGCCATACCAAACAGTCCGCGGGGGCGTCATCTTGCTGCGTCTCGATTTGGTCTATTGATTTCCGAGGTTCACGAGCGGCCGCTCAAACGCGCACAGTGCAAACAGCTGTCTTGGGTTGCCTAAGCCTCTTTCGTGTATGGGATCGACTATACAATGACCTACAGCGTCCATGCTCAAGCCATCCCGCGGATCAGAGAGCAGTTCATTTATGCTGGCGCGTATCCTGGCTCCTTACATCCACAGAAACTCGCTCGCCCGCATATCAGCTCCCAAGTAGTACGTGTTGTACCGTCAATGCTTTCGTACTTCATCTCACACTTCACTAGTGCTCGAAATACTACAACGTTCTGCCACATGTTCTGTGCGGTTCATTAAGTTACAAGAAACTCTCAATGTCCGTAACCTCCATCACTTCCTCGGGTCTTCCTGATCGACAGCTGCTTACATCCTGAGCCAACAGGCAAAAAATGGCTGCGAATGGTCTGGGACGAGTTATAGAGCGATCAACTTCAATGTGCCTTCAAGACCTGTCCAGCTTAATCATCCTTTTCGAATGATATGCGACGCCACTGGTCACGGTGTGCGCACCACTTGACTAAGGTAAACACATTACTGCCGAGCCCCGTCGAGGCATTATTCACTTAGTGCACTTAAGCCTCGGAACAGTTGCTATCTCTTCGTACTAGCTCCGGACGCAGTACGTATCCTTTCTAATCTCCAACCGCAAACGACCATCGAGATTTCCTTTTCCTGGCCCACACCAGGTCTCTGGACCAGCGTCACCATCTTCATGAGATTGCACTTGATGTGCGGATATTCTTGGGCTGCCTGCCTAGCTGGCTCCGGATCCGATGACGTGAAGCAAACTCAATAGCCTAGTTGCAAAAGCATGTTCTCGGTAAGCCATGACCATAGGTACCTAGGTACGCGATCGCTCTGTGCCTATCTGCGAATGTCAGTTGGTGTGCGATGGGGATTTACCCTTCAGCGATATCCATGCAACGGCGATCAAGACATGTCGAATGTTTCTGAATGCAGACGGTGCCAATATGCAGACATATTCCGGCTCTTGAAGCTTGACTCATGGCTCTGCAATTCACTCGGTGGAGACATCGCGCGAAAGTTCGTGTTTGCAATGCCACATTTTCCAACCTGTGACAGACTGTCAAACAGATCTACAGAACAGCCACTGCTATCCCTGGCTGCGAGTGCTAATAGATTAGGACGAATAAGAACTCGCCCTGTCATCTGACGCTGCAGACATTAGTGACAATGGACAACCTGGAGTCGAGTATGCGTTTAAAACGTTCAAGTACTCGGGTCGCATTGTCACTGGTCCGACGAACAGAGCTGGGTATCGATAAATGATTACAGTATGCCCAATTTACTACAGTACAATTGATAATCTAGAGACGTGTATATATCAAGGTGAGTACATTCGGCACACTTTACACTATCATCGACTGTACAGAAGACCAAAAAATACACATTGCTTGCGATTGCGTCACGTCTCGATGTGGCGGCGCGTGCACGGTGAATGTCCATGAACGATAATCAGAGGGCAGAAAATACAGGAAGTCCGTGACGCGAGTGAATGATAATGGCATGTTGAGTGACGACGAATGGCGTGGATCCATGCGAGGGCAGCTCTACATCCTCATCGGGCTCCCAGGATCTATGACCGGGTCGAATGCTGACATGGGTGCGGCAGCGAGAGGGCTCTTGGCACCGACACCACCACGATTGTGTCGACGTCCCAGCAATGTAGCGCCATCTAGATCAAGTTCAAATCCTTTAGCACGACGCGGTTTGGTGGCAGACGCAGAGGTAGATGGCGCAGCCTTCCTCGTTTGAGTTGCAGTAGGTGCAGGTGCGAGAGTTCTCCCAGGCTCTGATGTGTCTTCATCCTCTTCATCCTCGTCGTCTTCATTGAGACCGGACAAGAAGCCGCGAGCGCCGGCGCCTCCCCGCCCGTTATACTTTCGACGACGAGCGCCCTCTTCTTCCATACGATGTACAGCATATGTAACATCGAAGGCTTCCTTCAGTACGGCCAGGCCTGGACTACGCCCTTCAACGCGACCACCGCGGGCGGCGGAAAGTAACGGCGAATCCATAGGATGATTGTTGTAGATGAAGGGGGTAGGGGGAGGTGCGGGGGCGGGTGCGGCAGTACACCACGGGTGAGCAAGAAACTCGTCTATGGTATAACGCTGAGCGGGATCAACGCAGAGTAGGTGCTGTATAAGGTCCTTAGCTGCGGACAGAGGAATGCTGAATCAGACAAGACATAGAAGGAGAGAGCAGCGAGGCACTGACCAGAGCCACTGATGTCATCCCACCAGGGACTCAAGAAGGTGTAGTACCCTCTTGCCACCTTCTCCGTAAGGACGTTGATGCTCTCGTCATAGAAGGGCGGGAAGCCACACAACAGCGTGTACAATACGCAACCCAAGGCCCACATGTCGACGCTCTTACTGTAACGTTCGTCCTTGACTATTTCCGGCGCGGTGTAGCCCACAGTTCCGCATGGAGTCATCGTCTCCTCGTTCCAGACGACTTTGCTGAGCCCGAAATCAGCGATCTTCACGCGGCCAATGCCTCCACCTCCGACACCAGGTATGAACTCGCCCTCGTCCTCTTTCTCTTCATCATAAGGCCGCTGGATAGGTTGCTTGGAAGGTATTATGGGAATGCGGCTGAATAGCAGGTTCTCCGGTTTGATATCACGATGAACGACCCCGCGCTCTTCATGTAGATAGCGAATGCCATTTGCGACCTGCAAGATTACGTGCCGAGAAAGGTTTTCAGAGAAATAGGTGAGCTTGACGATTTGGTGGAATAACTCTCCGCCGTCCAACACTAATGAGTGAAGTTAGCTTCGTGGCAAACTACATTACAGTGTCACGCACATTCGAGGACAAGGAAGTAATGTTCTATAGATTCGGAGAAAGACACGAGTTTCACTATTGATGGATGGTGAGTGCCGCGCATGATTTGGACCTCTGATGATATGTAAGAGCGCAGTCCGTATACGATGACAACAAATCGTACCTTTGAGTATGTTGGCACGCTAGATGAGACACAATCAGGACTATTTCACGGAAGACAGTATGCAAAGAGGAGGAAGCAGAGAAAGAGACGGCACCTCTGTAACGCGCGGTTTTTTCTTGAACTTTGGGTTGAGGTGCTTATCACCATCCTGATAGATGAAAGCAAACCAAACGCGCCCAATCAGTATTGAATGAGAAAGGGAAAAGGAGAAGAGAAATTGGTAGGATTAAGAAGGCAAACGTTGACTAACCTGTTGTGCGTTCAGCTCGAATTTGCGGACCACCTTAACTGCAACAAGGTGAGTAACCAACGGGGATTGAGAGGCAGATGACAAGCACCAGCGACATTCTTGTTGGTTGTCAGATCGAGGGCACTGTAGACGTTGGAGAAGGCCCCACTGCGCGATTCGAAATCAGGAAGGGCGAGAATGACTGGAATGGGATACGCACTCTCCCATCTTCTCAGTGAGCTTGAAGTTCTCAAGGCCCTTGAGCGTTGGCATCTGGCCCTGTGCCTCCCGTTCCTGCTGTACGATTTGCTCTGCGGCTTCACGGTTGACGGCAGGGTCTTTCTGAGGTTGTTTCTCGGGCTGCGGCGCCTGCTGTTGTGAGGTCCGTGGGGGGCTTGGGGCCGGCGAAGCCTCGGCCTTTGGCGAGGCATGTTGCTGCTGTTGTTGATTGTGATTGTGATGCTTTCCGTGTCGGATGAGGTCTATGAACGAGTTGAGCACGGGAAAGGACATGGTGGTGCAGAACAAAGGGTGAATTACTCTTGAAAGCGTCGACGACGCCCGTGGATGAAGGCATTGTGGATGTTCGGAGCGAAAAGACGGAGCAGTGTTGACCGTCACCGCACCACCTTCAGTGACGTCAGCATCTGTCATCTTGTTTGATCGCAATACACTGCATCAAATATCGCGCCACCGCGCAGGAAAGCTCAGGAACCACTCTGGGATATCTCAGTAGAGTCGCTATTACACGCGGTTCGCTCTGCTTACCCTACCAAGTCCCATTCAGACTTCATACTACTCAAGTCTTGCACGCGTTCATTCAACTCCATCGATATCCTGTGCACCTTTGCTCGCAACGGTTTCAGATCAGATTGCTTGTTACCGATAAATACCGTCGCAACTCTGACAGTTGCTCTTTGTCAGTCTTCCCGCAGAGTTGACTTCAAGATTGGGTATCACTGAAGACAAACGACAAGCGCGCTGGTCAGTTTTCTGGCGTGTTTCTGGCCCATAAGTTCCAGATATCACTTCGTCACGTACGTTTGGAATAAGGGCGTAGTGCATACGAACCAGACGCACTCGATGACGTTCTCATGACGGCTGTGCGAAATACAGGATAACGTATCATGATGGGTCAACTACAATCACCTACAATGTGGAGCAGCCAAATGCTCTAGAGCTCTGGAATATGACATTGCGGCTTGAAATGGAAAGGAACAGCCCACGACGTTCGGAAGTCGAAGTGTTTATCGGCGAAGCATTCCGGATCAGAACGCCAATCGCGGAGGTGTTGAATTCATTGAAGTGCGTCTAGTCCATGAGCAAAGGGTCCGGCAAACTTGATTGGCTAGACATCTTTCTCAAGTAGAGCAGACTGACGAACGACTGCCGCTATTGCATGCTGAGAGGACTCAATTGTGAGCAAAGGAGACTCTCTCCGTATATGTTTTGGCTCATGCCGAACGCCGCCGCGAGGTCCTGGCAAATCTATGTCTATTGAACTTCAGGTCTTGGCAAGTAGACGTAAATCTGCAACACGTACATCCAGAAGTGACATGACAGCTGGGGTGTGTATACATTCCGACTGCGAAGTCCGTAATGACAATCACAGGCTCAAGACGGCACAGTCCCGCGTCCCGCACGAACGTACACGACAGTCCCGGCCCTTCGCATGGTTCAGAATTAGTGTCCCCGAAATTGAGGATTAGCCCGATGCCCGCAGACATGCTGTATCTGCGCCCTTTTCCAGAAAAGCTGTATATGCGTGGACAAAGTAAGACGTTCCGAGTCGCCCGATTTTCGAGAACCCTCCCATTGCTGAGTATACGTAGAGTACTCCGAGTGGCTATGGAGAGTTACAAGCTCAGCTCACTGAGGGTTCGGAGCGACTGCCCGACGTCCGCAGCGGCTGTTGTCCGACACCACGTTCCGAGATGAGAATAGCAGGCGTGCATGCTGTCTAGATCTATGCATACATGAACACTGACATGAGGTCCCTGAGCATGTATGAATGGCCACGCAAGAACACTGCGACGATGAATGCACTCACAGTGATATGTACATCACCATCTGATAGTCACTAAAGGTTCAACAGCCCTCGAAACCGTCGGACGAGCCAATTTCAGGGATAGACTGGCCACAGAGCAGACGGGCAGGACAGAATACACCCGACTCACAGGGCTAACTGTGCGAGGGGAAGGAAACATAGGTCTCCGACCGAGGATTATGCTCATGAACGGTGAATGCCTACAGCAAGCTAGAGCAGCAGTGTCGACGAAAGCCACTGGAAGCACCCAGGAAGACCTTTAATTGGATACGAGGAGACATGGGGACCGTATAATTCGCCTCGTGGCTCTAGTCGTAGATTGAAAGCGCCTGAATCCTGTTGAACACGTACAGTTCAGTATCAAGGTAAAACGATATTAGCCGAACCACATACCCTGATTTAAAGCCCGTTCGTGTCGACACGTATCCCTTGTTAGAGTCTGTGGGTCAACTGACAGCTGTGGGTGCGTGCACTTGGCGCGTGTCATTCTCCACCGGCGGTAAGCTGATGGCACTATTGATATCGACGACCACATAAGACGGTGGCATACCATCCCTCCAGGTATGATAAGTCAACCCTAAAAGCTACGGGATTGGCATCACCAGCAGACTCTCATCAAAGACTGCCACAGACTGCCGATCTTTCAAATGCTTGCACGCGTTAATTAATCAGGGTAGACTCAAAAGGTGTACGCACTCTGTGTGAAGTATTCGAGATACACCGGTAGTCATAGCATCGATTGAGAGCGCAACGCTCACAAGATGTGGTGGCGGTTCATGATTGATAACAAGGTCTAACGCAAAGTGGAAAACAAAATGGCGCTCCCGAAGTCCCGGTTGACGCGTTGACGGCCCTGCCTTGCTTCATCCGGAATTATTGGCCCTGTACAGCACAGCCACTTAGCTTCGACGATCGCGTTCAGTGCTTCGACAGGCTTCCCCACTTCGAATCGGCCTGCATCTATGTTCTTGAGGGTCCTTAATAGCGATCGCGTACGCGACATCAGGATCTGCGTGCCATTGACGTCGGCGCGCTACCGCCACACCTGGCCGCCCTCCCCGAACCCGCATTGCCCACGCCCTCTTCCCGAGACCGAGTTATCCGATATGGCGGACACTACCGTAATTGGCTTTCCACCTCTCTGTAAACCCGAGCCCAGATCTAGCAAGAACTAATTTTCCCATATAGCGTGACACTGGTGTGGCGTTACCGTATCTTATCTCCTAGCTTGCTAGAGGATTTCGCATCGATGGCTGCGTGTTCACAAATGGATCTACGACCGCCGTGCGGAGTACTACGTGCGTGGTACTCTGTTCCGGCTTCCAAGTGCTGAAAGTGTCTCCAAGCAGGCTTGCTCGGAGCCCATTGTACTCACAGTCAAACGTCAAGTGATAGCTTGATGTGGATGGTACGTCGTCCATACTCATGTGCCGCGCTATACAATCCAAAGCCTTGGAACAACAGACCTTTCTGATGAATCAATCACTTATCACGCCTTGACTTTGACTTAGTGGAATGTTGTGTTTTTGATGGCCTAAGGCTCATGCCTATGTGCATCGCCCAACTGGGGACTTACGGATATGTTCTAAGTACTTAAGCGCATGCCTATGTACCCGGGATCGCATATTAACACCGGCACACCCCAGCAAGGTTTATGGAGATCTTGAGAAGGTAAGTGGCTGTACCACATACCTGGCCAACACCCCAGAACGGACTCTATAAGCCATGTCACAATGGGTTCAGAAGTGTTTGGTTCTTCTCTGCGTCTGCAGATCAGAACCCTAGGGTTCGACGGCTCGTCGACCTCTGCCCTCGATATGGCATGAAGGTTAATGGAGTGTCAATGGGCAGTAGAGCGAGACTCTTCTCGACGTCACTCCGGGCTGCTAAGTCGTCGGGCGCATTGTCCTCGCTGCTGCTCCGGCCCATTGCGCATCATCACTGCGCCACGTTACAGTACTTTGGACTGAGCATCATCACCGCATACGCACTTCAATACGACGCTAGACATCGTCATCTCTTCATGTGTCCGACATACAACGCACATACCTCTTGCTCTCCTCCATCCCCATCTGCCCACCTGGTGAACTCCGTTACCCAAATTTAGCCACCCACGTCGGAACGCCTTTCCTTCTGATCGCCTTCAGGGTCCTTCAATGGGGGATAGCATCGGAACGCTGCACTCTCTCACCATAACGTTAACGGGACTTTCCGTTGTCACTGTGCTACTGGATCCGAATCAGGACCGCTTTCACGCACATGAAGTTTCTATGTGCTGAATGACATTCACCATTGAGATGGAGCATGGACAGATGAGTAATGGGGATGCATGTCCTATGTAATGGCGGGTCAAGTCACGCGTGGAATTCGAGAGGATGTACTAGATGTAGTAAGTTGGGAACGAATCGTGATGGCACGCACAGCTGGCATTTGGTAGTCCTGTTCCCACTGTTGCGAGTATCTGATCTCAAAGTGACATGCAGCGGAAATATCACTGGGACGCTGTCTGACGAAACTCGAACCGATACCCCAATTCACCTGAGACTTGAGTCATTCATCGGCATCACGGATCGCGACTTCATGTTCCTCAGTCTCGAGTATCTTCTGCTATCTGCGATAGTTGGATGCCCGCGATTTGACTGTGTCTGGGATGCACTCGGAGTAAACCTGCTGTTTGAATGAATGGGTGAGTGACCAACCCGGGACGCGTCTCCATCATGACGCGCGTGATCTTCGTCCTCGAGGCTCGCATCCAGCCATTGAGTGAATATCGGAGTAAAAGGTACCGCCACGTACTTAGAAATCTAGGGTTCGTCCGGTCCAGCCTGCCGGCCACCGCGCTGATCAGCAGTAAATCGGTACAGCACCCTACATCCGGGGTATTGCATTCGGAGTTCCAACCACGATGCTACATTTGTTGGAAGTTAACTGGAAGGGCAAAAATGAACAGTCTGCAAGAGTAGGATCTAGAGACTTCAAACACGATGTCAATTCCGTGAACACCCTTTCAGAGTTCTCTCTACACACCAGTAATCAACTCTCGTTCACCTGAGCACGAGAGAGCAGAAATCACGCTCAAGTCTTTAGGATAGGACCAGGTGCGAGCCTAGGCAGCGATCCTCGAATGGTTCTGGCTCCTTTCAAGCCTCCGAGCAATGAATGACACATAGTTCCGACGCTCCGAAGTCCGAGTCGAACATAAGCCTGGGGGTGGGGGGACTTAGGTAGTAGCCGTACTGTTGCGCGTGAACATAGAACCGAGTATTCAATCATTGCATGCACCACGACTCCAGCGCTGAGATCATAACCACTTGGCCTTTCCGGAGGGCGTGATTGGCGTGGATATCTCTGTAGAAGGATGATTTGCTGGCGTTATCACGCATCCGGCCCCATGGGCATCATGATGCATCGACAGAGGTGAGATGGACAGATGGGTGAGGTCAAGGTGAGGTCACTGCCTAGATGAAGGTCATGCGACGCACGCTCGAAATGCGAGCCCACTAGCCAATTATCTTACCTTCGCATTCCATGATGTCTCAATTCTGATCCCAGTGGCGGATGATGGCAGAGGCCCGTATCAGGTTTAACGTTAGCGAAAGTCCCCTTCCATAGCCGCTATACACGCGATGCAAGCCTTGAACATCCTCCGAGCAAGTTTAAGCCTGAGACGCCAAAACAGCGAGCCTGGAGCGGGTTGGTGAGACTTTTACATTATAAGGCCAGAGTGTGCGGACCTTGCACCGGGGAAGGAGAAGAGGGTCACCCACGCGTACCAGAACGAGATGGCCCACCCTATCCGGAAAGTTAAACCTGGAGATTTATGTCCGCCTCGGTGCCTGATGGCTTGCGTCCAGTGTGGTCGGGGGTTGCCGTATGCACTCGGAAGATACCTCGTTTTGAGGTGAAGATTCCAAGTACCATAGAACTGTGCTCCCACCACCGCCGTTCTTATTATACGCATTCCTCTGTCCAACACAAATAGTGGCGAACACTGGCTCGTGTTTCCTAGATCCGCGTAGGCTTTGTGCCATTTGTGGTTCTGTCACTTGAGGCTGAGTACCGAGACCTGAAAGCATCACCGAGAAGGATCGATAGCAAGTGGAGTAGACGATGACACATATGATCTTTATCCTCAAGCGGGTCCGGACGGCGAACAGTCGAACCTTGCTGTGAAAGATGAGCCCTGTGGGGTGAGTGGCCGTCCTTGTCGTGCGACCAGTCCGAACGTCGAGATACAATGAGTCCCTTCAGCGGGTGGCGTCAGACGATAGAGTCATCATTGACTAAGTGGTAACTCTGGATCGTGATGTGGAGGTAGTCTCGTTTCCGACTTTGTTGTAGGAAGACAATCGTTCCTACTGTTACAAAATGGGGAGCTAGCATTCGACGAGGAGTCAGGACACTAAGCAGCAGCGGTCAACACAGAGCAGTCCTATTGTGGTCCGCTCTGTATGCGTGTCTCGGAGACCAAATCGGAGTCCAGAAAGAAAACGGGGTGATGGTTCTGAAGAAACTCAAAAAAGCGCACGACGCGACCACGTGCACGTATTCTCTCAGATCTTTGGGTTAGGACTTATGGACTGGGCATGAACAGTCGAGCGAAAAACGCCCGGTGTATGAGTTCAGATTTGCATTGTCGGCGTGGTCTGACTGCTCACAAGTCAATCGTCTTGAAGTGTGGCGAGCGATTCCGGCTGGGCTCGATCATGGGCCACACTGGCAAGAGCATCGCGTTCCAGGACGGTACTTCGAGCGGAATAGTCTGGCCTCCAAACAGACATTGTCTTGGGGATACCTTCAACAAGTATATTGCTTTTGGGTGACCACTGAGATCTGAGACACGATCATCCTTCCCAATGCTTTGTGAAACGAATAGAACAAGCGAGTGCGTATGTAGATACTTGAGGGAACTAGAGAGTGTTGTGATGGCACTTAGTAATAATACTTGTAAGTTAAGCTGAGATGATAGTACATTACAAGACAGGGTCCGTGAGTCCAAGAACGAAGCCACCTTGTGAACGTGGGTGACAAATGCGAGAGAACAAATACAAGGAAGAGACAGGAAAGATCGTGAAGATCGTGAAGATGGAAGAGAAAAGACCACTAGAACAAGAAGCGGTGTTTCACCGCGCCAGTTCCACCTGGGTCATTTCCTCCCCGTCCACTTCGTTCAAGAAGGCTGCCCGTTCTTCATCGTTCCCTGCATCCTCACCATCGAGCTCGCCATCAACTTTCCTGCGCACTACCCACGCAAGGTAGACGAAGATGACAGTACACAACACAAGGCCAACAATCGTCCAGACCTTGCCTACCATGTTCTCCTCCTCACCCTCACCGTTCGTCGCATGGGAGCTGAAGTTGCGCAACGACGCGCCGACGAAAGTGTGTATGACAAGTTTGACAAGACTGAGCGCTGTGACGCCGCCGTACACACTGAGACTCATGCCTTCCGCGCCGGCAAGAAGCACGTTCATAACATTGTATGGGTAGGGCGCGACGCGGACGGCTAAGAGGAGCTTCGGATTCCGCTCGATCGCTTTGATGGCACGGAAACAGGATGGAGAAGCGCGCAGGAAGCGCTGTATGTGGGGAAGGAGGCCCAATGCGGGGGCCCGAGAAAGGGTGAAGAGAATTAGCGCACCGGCAAGCGCCGATGTGTAGGAGATGATGAATCCAGGTATAGTGCCAAAGGTGTACCCAGAAAGGAGAATGAGAGTGGAGTATAAGGGGACCGGTGCTGCGGGGATGTTTAGCTGGCTCAATAGCAGAAAACATCTCGGGCGACTAACGTATTGTTGTGATGAATATCAAGCAGAAGAGAACGAGCTCGCCGTGATTCTCTGGCTCTTTAAGCCATGTCGAAAGAGCGTCCAGTGCTGTGCGGCGTCATAAGAATGGCGAAGATCCTGGCACAGCGATAAAACTTACCAGCAAAGAGCTCCTCCCTGTACCACCCAATGGCGACGAGGAACATAGCCGTCGTCAGGGCGTATAGTATGACTGGAAGCCATGGGCGCCAGCCTCTAGATTCCTCGCATGCGTTGTAGCCGTGTCCGTATCTGTGCGGACTGCGTGGCGGCAGTCCGAGCTCGATGTCCTCCATGTGAGACTTTTCGCTGAATGATTGCTGCGAGTTTGAGGAGGCTATGGGTGCGCCCAAGTGAGACCTTGATGTGGAAGCCATGGTCCTGCACGGCTGGTTGTTGTCGAGATAGAGTGAGCGAAAGGCCAAGTCGAAATGGCTGCGAGTGAGGCACAGACTGGTACAGAAGAGCGCCAGAAGTCACAAGCTGTCGATCGTGACTGCGGAGCTCGGCAATCAGCGAAGCGATGGGTCGTCAACGGCGTAATTCCTACGGGTCGCGACTGACGGGCTTTTCGCTTTCCCTATGCACTGTGCAGCTCACCGTTTGTCGGAGAGGACAAGTCAAGGAGAAGTTTCGGACACTCTGATGGCAGATTAAATATTGGGTTGGTCAGGTGGAGACAGTGGACTGATGCGATTCGGTCATCGCACCCTTTCAATGGTTGGCGCGGGTTAATATTTCATCTCCTCGTGGATGGTTTTCTATCTCCTCATGGAAGATTATGGACTGATTCCTGGATTGCGCACCGTTCCAGTGCATGCTCAAACATATCATGCTCATTGATTCTGTTACAACTCAGAGATGTGTATCCCGATGAACGAGCGGTACAGTACGCAGAAACGTATCACCCAGTCTGGGCAGACTCTATCCCGGGGGCTATGCATACATCTGCACCCCAATCCACCATCACCTACCATCACCCGCCCTTTCCGACACCCTGGGCTATCACAATCACCGCAAGCTTGCAGGGCACCTGCTTTCCAGCCGGAAGGATAATCACAGGCGACGAGACGCGAATAATCGCAGCCAGACTTATGTTGTGTGATTTTGACTGTGGCGCAAGACCCCAATCGCCCTCAAACTGCGCACCTCCGACAACCCGGACCCTGCCGCACTAAACAGTTATACACGTTGACGTACAGCAACACTCAATAGCATCGCAGTCTTTCACCAGTCTCGGTCCGGCGGATGTACACAGATTCGAGGGCAAATTAGCTTCAGCGTAGAAAGATAGTCTCGAGTTTGGTACCAAAATCCGATGCACTTTGCAGAGCCGACCTGAATCCGCCAACAGAGTCTCACCATAGCGCGTAGCAGCAACGTAAGACAGACAGACAGCCACACTCCGTCCATTTCAAACATGGAATCGCGTGTGCACTGTCACGAGGAAAGTGTGGCACACCCACATTCAATATGAGAAAGGAAGACAAACATCTACATAAATCCGATCTGAGCAGGTGCGCACCCACACGTTCACCGTCCAAGCCTTTCGAGAGCATGAGGTTGGAGAAGCTGAGATTGGTAGTCCTGAGCCAATGAGCTGCCTCCTCCAATTGAACGTTACAGTCCAGAGGTAACTCATGAGACAGCAGCCATATTGTGACATCGCGATGCGGTAAGTCATCGAGTATGGACTGGAGGCCTTTGTATGGAAGTGCCGACAAAGCAAAGCGAATGAGCCGATACAACGCGGTGATATGCCTGTTCGCGTGAGACAGTTGACAGGCAATATGAAAAACATAGTCACGACCTGAGGAGCAGGATACACGCTTCCAAGAACGCACCGGCATACGTCCGAGTGATTGTTCTGGCCAGAAAGGGGCCTGTGAGCGCACCACCGTGAACTCAAGAGACGACATTTTGGCTAACAAGGGAAGCAAGGAGGACAGCAGAAAGTCGGCTACCGCTCAAGCAAGAGCAAGAGTCGTGCAGAATTGAGCTCCAACGAGGCCCAGATCAGTCCTAAGGTGCGTTCAGAACACCTTCGACGACAATGCGAGATGGGATAACGAAGGCAAAAGGCAAGAAACACCGGCATGTGATCGGCCCCATCAAATCCAAAAGAAATTGATCCCTCACTCTCTCCCGAGCAGTCATGTCATTATCAGCGCTGGCGCGTACGCGCATACGGTATAACACACCTCTACTACACTCCTTTCCGTCACACCAATGACACCTGCCTCACAGACCAAGAAACGCGCTCCGGCTCCATCCACGGAGTGCAACGCGTCGCGCATACTCATCCATCCCGCCTCCGCCACCTCCGCCTGGCGCCAAGCCACCATCGCCCCATGCATCATTCTACTCTGAGCTTCTGCCGAGCACCATACCCGTATTCCTGCTAGGCTCGGCAATATACTTGGGGTTACAACTGTGGCGCAACAGTCTGGCACACGAGAAGTTCATGTGGGAGGAGGAAGAGAAGATCAAGGCAGTGGAAGAGCAGATTTCTCAGGCCGAATCAGCAGCAGCGGCTTTGAGTGCTGCTGGCAAGACTGCAGCGCAGGAAACGGCGGAAACACAATCGAAGGGTCGGAGCGGGAGTTGGTGGAAAGTCTGGTAGTAGTTCCAACATGATTTGATCTCAGACTGGAGGAATGGATGAAAATGTACACATACGCTAAGCTAAGGTAATATATATATCAAGCACAGAAGAAATCTAACAACACACTCATAACTTCTTCGCCAACACTGCCCTCTGCTTCTCAACCAGCTTCATGCTGCTCAACACCGCAGCACCCAATCCAGCAATAGTCTTGACAACATCCTTCCCTCGCTGAATGCGCCACAAGTCATAGGAAACGAAGATCAAGTCCAACACAAGCTTGGCACGGGTGATTTGCAGCCAATACGACTTGCGCTCCAGCCGGCGGACCTCCTTGGGGTCTACGACGCGCTTACTAGAGCCACCACCAGGTCCCAGGCTCATTCCTCCAGCGCCGCTCTTTGACAAAGGCACGCCCTCCATCTCGTCTTCGTACACGCGGCCCTCTACCTCGGTAACGACGCTGCGTTCGACAGCGTTTTCAACGAGACCGACGATGGTGGAGAGGAACCAGCACCAGTTGGCCATTCGTCCTGCCCGCTCTCCGAGTCGTTTGGGGAGAAGACCAAGGAGGGAGTAAGCGTATAGGTCGTCTGCAAAGGCATTGACCAATTCAAGTAGGACGGGGGGTGGGGCATGGAGAAGAGTGTGCAGAAAGGAAGAGGGATTGCTCGACTTGAGGGACGAAGACGGTGATGTGGAAGAGGATTGGAGACGTAGGACGGCGGTAAGCGGCGTCAGCCAATTGAACAGTAGTAGCAGTTTTCTGAGACGATACATTTCGCGTCAACAGTATAACTATCACAGATATCAAGCCTCACCTGCTAAAGCTGAGCCCCGCCACGGTCTTCTCGAATCTCCAGCCGATGTGCTTAGCGAAGGGTATTATGCTTATTCTTCTGTTGACCAGGAGAATCATTTTCAGCGAATATTGAACGAGCTTGAATGCTTTGTCTCGTCCATTTGAGGACAGGAAAAGGTCGCGCCAGATTTCTTCTGTCAGAACGAGGCTTTCCTTCGCGTCCACCGCCTCTGCGTCAGACCCATCGTCCGATAGCTCCCTTTCCTTCTCGTTCGACGACTCCTCGTGCGCCTCGGGCTCATATAAGCTCTGCCGCCGCGAGCGCGTGCCACTTGCGTGCGAATGCATGCTCATGATGCTGTCGCGCTGAGGCCGGGATGTTATGCTCTGATGCGGAGTGCGTGGCGGATGCTGGCTGAGTGGGTTCATAGTGAAAGATGCGCTCGTGTCGTACACAGACGAGTAGAACTGGCCCTCATCCTCCTCCTCTGGCGTCGGAAAGTTCAGAGAACTGGTCGAATGCGACATGTTCGCCGGCAGTATTGGTGGTATATCGGGACGGGCGCAGTATGGGCGTCAGCAGGGAGAAGGAAGGCGGAAAGTGATATCCCAGAGGGCCAACGCGGCGTCGGCTGGTGTCAAGAGTCAACAAGGCAAGAGTCAAGAGGCTGAGCGCTGGGATTACCCGTGGCACGCGTGCACCTGGCGCTTGATTCAGATAAGGGTCGGGGCACCGCCACAAATCTAATCTCTGCTCCTTTCTTTTGCCTCCATCGGTCCAATGTCCTCCCCAATCCCGCCGTCCTCCATGTCCTCCCCGAAGGCGCCGCAGCCGAATCCGAATGCCTTTCCCGCCGACGTGCTCAAAACCTATATCAAGAAGCTGTTGGAATCGACACTAGCCCCGCCCACCCCGACGTCCGCGTCGTCATCTGTGAAAGCAGGTCACTGTTGCTGACAACGGTCCACATATTCTCACATCGATTGTGAAGGCACCCCACCCCACTCCCGCACAGATGCAAGAGATTAGGACGCGCGTCAAGGAGCGGATGTGCGACATCAGAGAGAAGGGCTTGTGCGTCCTCTTTATCCCCCATCAGTCTCCTTGTCCCATGCTTTCCCTAGTAAATACATCGTTCTTACTCACCTGGCTGAGAATCGCGGCCAGGGCACGCGCGCAGATATCTCGTGCCACTGGGAGGACGCAGACGTCGTCGTGCAAGAAGTATACGTCAACGTGCGCCTCCTGTTCTGTTCTACTCACCCGACACGCGTCGATAATAACCATTTCTACCCAGGACACAATCGTATGCGCATGCATTGCATTCGCCGTTCGCGTCGCCTAGGACCATCTAGCCAAAATTCGCTGTGACGTTATGACCTGAGATATACCTTTACACTACTTTCGCGCCTAACTTATAAATGTGAGCGAATCTCCAAATCACAAATGTTACTGACACCGATAAAATTTAGGTACCCTCTCTTTCCATCCTTACTGACTATATTGGTGCAATTGACTTGAATGAATATCAGACTCGCTCACGATCCCCAAGTTCCGCGAATACACCTACTTGCGTAGCACCACTACGGCTCGCTGTACAGTCTCACGTACGGCAATGTGGCACCGCTTAGACTTGGACCTCATACACGGGGAAAGGTTTTCAAATCGTGCCCGCATTACCGCGTCAGCTGCCGTCAACCGCACCCATGTTTGTCTCTCCAAAACATATCAACACCGTATGGATGTCCACAATGACCAAAGCAAGCCTCAGAGTGTACTCAGAATCATACCACTGGTGATCACCGTTGACGCTGAACACTGAACGCACCTCAGCTACCATGTTTCCGCCATCAGGATCAGTATTAGCGCACGGCATTCGTGAATCGATTTGGTGGGGCACACCGTCAATCCCGACGTACTAAGTTCCCTGACTGATAGCACCGCCCCCGCTGAATCTCGCACGTTCAGATACTGTCCGTCAACCACCGCACCGCCAACTTTTCAGAACGCAAGATCTGTGCAGAGAACGCAAGCTCATGTACGTGTATCCAAATTCATCCTGCTCATAGTTCTTCGTAGTAGCAACACCCTCACTTCATTGCGAGAGACACACCTCTTCGCGTTCCTGGCTATCGGAAGTGGAGAATCAACGGAATGGGTGTCCTGCACGTGTGTAACGCGTTGCCCGTACAACGTTTGTTGGGACACTAGAGTAATAACGAGGTATTGAATCCCGGTGGTTTCGGTTAGCAGGCGTATATCCCACTGAGGCGTCGCGGCTGATCATCATGGGCTACACGGTCAGAGTCTCGGTGATGTGCATCCACTCTCAACTTTTCGAATTGCGATGGATCTACTGCTGACGTCCTATACCCTGAAGATCGCTCATCTAGGATGCTATGGGCAGCTTTAGTAGCTCCGCATCGAGGACAAGAGCCCCGAAACAATTGAAGTCGCTACGCAACATCTGATGGCGGCTGACCATCGTGACGGGGTACCTCAGTGTAAGTACCCACCTCTGATAGACATCCGCCCACGCTAAATTGCGTGATTGTTCTAGATATTAGGCGCGTCCTGCAGTGCCACACCTTCTCCTTCTAACCTGTATCAGCCTTCTCGCCCGCCAATCATCCTTCTACCATGGCCTACGTGAGTGGACGCACCCTCCCATGCGCCCGGTCCGCCAATCGGGCGTCTAAGTACTTAGTTCACACCGCCAATCCCGACACACCATCATGCATCATTACGCTCTTCATCAATCTCTCGTGGATTCTTATCCTTGGTGTGGAATCATTGCCATCATATTACTGGTAATCACAGCGATCAGGAATCGGCGAATACTCAGATTCGGGACCTCTAGTCGTCAGCCACGGTGTGAGAGTATTCAGAATTGTCCGTTCCCCTCCGGACCGCCGACACGATAATCGCCCATACAATTGTATCCCAGTGGGAGAGGTTGGTAGATCGACAACGTCAGTTCCCACGTCGTTGACATCGTTATGCAGGTGATGGTCAACGTAGTGGTCAAAACCATCCTGCACCCGTCGGGATGACAGTTTTGGGGTAGTGATCTCTTCTGCCGGCAGCTCATTTCAGATTCAATGGACCTCGCCTCAAGACGTGTTCAATGTTCGAGCGTGACGCTGAATGGGTGGGAGAGTATGGCGTTGGTGTCGTCACCCACTCGCACATTGCGGTCGTGAAAAGCCTATGATAGTACGTTACGCCTACAGTATATCGCTGACGTGAGGTGGGCTTTGCGAGTGCATCGCCGTAGGCACTACCGGTAAGTCCTAATGTCACAGACACCTCTCATGCTCCAATAGGTCGGAAATGAAAACAGAATTCGATGCGCATTCATCTCATCAAGACATGCGTGTCCTCAGCCCGAAGAGTTCTCTTCGTTGGTGTTCAAACACCAAACACATAGAGGACGGATGGCGCGATGCGGGCAAGTAGGCGGTTATTCTTAGCATTGTGGACATCCCGGCACCCTGACGATCCTCCATACCCGAAGCGCCTGTCGCGTTGTTCCGCCTCTTGGCCCTCCTTGAAGAAGCAGCACTACTGTTGATGCCGACAATTGTTTCGGAAGACTCCGTCTGACGGTCTTACGATATCCCACTAGAACTTAGCGGTGGTATGAAGTACAGCCTCCCTCTGCGTATGTCTTATGTCTCTCGCGCCCTAGAGGAGTATGCATAAGTGACTTATTCCATCAGGCTGTGTGGATTCTGCGATCTCAGTCGTAGTTTCAAGGGACTTTGTTCAATGATAGCTCGAGTCAGACTCTGGGACCATGGACCCACACAGAACCTGAGTCTTTTACCTCTCTCAAAGATTCGAGGGGTAGGCGACGCGGTGTCTACCTTGAATCCCTCTCACAGCGTCGGCGGCGGCGGCGGATTTCTTTCAATTTTCAAACCCACTCGACGTCGGGTAGTACGTTAGCAAAGGTAATGTGTGTCCCGTTCCTCGTCTTCTTACCCGTAAATCACCATGGAATCAAGCATCACGTCTTCGACTTCGGTCTCGCCAATCATCGCACTAGCTCACGCGCGAACTTCCTTCACTGGATCTCTCGCGATCTCGCAACTCGCCAGTCCGTTGTTTGGTGCTATTCTTTGAACGTGAGCGTTCTAAAAAAGGCGGTGTAATTTCCCCAAGCTCTCAATTACGTGGGAACAGTTCCGGACGTCAGTGCCTCGTCGAAGCAATCTCTATTGCGTGGGAGTCTGCAGATGATTGCGGCAGGACGGGGAATTTTCGCATTTCCGTGACCGCCACACATCATCCGTGAAGTCTTCCATTCATTGTCCCTTCACAACCAACCACTGCAGCTTTCTACGTTCACGAACTCGATAGCGCTGGTGGTAGTATAAACAGAGTACTTCGGGCCGCCGGCAGACTATCATCGTTCCTTCGGGCTCACATTCGGCCTTTTCGCACTGCAATACAGCGATCATTGTTTTTTGTTTCTGGGCTCTTCACTTGATCATGGCGATGTCCTTGATGGTTTCGTTACCTCGTTTGGATAGGTCTGGCTACACGCGGTCTCTAAATTCGGACGCGTATACAAAACTGCCTACACTGCGCCTGCCAGGTCGTGGATCTGAGCTGGCAGAATTGGGCCAGACTCTTCGTGATGTGATGATGTAGAGGTAAGGGCGCCATCAAGCTTCGGACGTTAATGGAATCCTTCGCGTCAGAACGTCGTTTCTTAGCTCGGTCCCTCGATAAATGGCAAGCAGTTTACTTCCCGCGATCACTGAGTTTGAATGGGCACCGCTGACTACCACCAGCGGCTGTACATGGGGCAACTTACGCGAGTCGCCTCCAACAAGGCATGACCTTGTGCCATGTTGGTGATACTTCATGGCCAATCAGATTGAAGCCTATTGCTCTTGAAAGTCTGCTTGGAGATGGACATGATGGCTCTCACACTAACAACCCCAAAGATTCCGGACAATAAAAAATTCACACAGCTCACGGGCGATTATTCTCCTTCATAGGCAGCGATACTTAGTGGGGTAGCTCAGGAACGTGTTCCTTCTTTTGCTGATGCGATGAATGAATGAAGGAATGAATACTAGACCGCGTTAACGTCTACGCCCGTACGAATATCATACGGCCAGGCAGATGGTCCCTCAATGAAAGAACAAAAAAAAGTGCTAGCTTGGTCTTCACGAGTGCCCGCAATCAGCACCATCGCGCTGATCCTGCTTATCCCCACCATGCCTTCTCTCCCCCGCCCTTTTCCCTCCTCCCCTTCGTCCATCGCGTTCGCCTTCTTACTTCCGTCCAGCCTGAGTTCTTAGTTCACGTGGCGTCGGTCACTAAAGAGCACACCCTCGGAGTCCGCATGCTTTTAATGGTTTTAAACTGATGCTCTGCTAGTCCCGGGCGGCTTCAGCGATACGTACAGTCTGCGCGACAAGTTGCTAGCAGGAGGGGCGACGCGAAGAGATCGTCGTTCCGGCGGAGATGGGATCAATGGCACCGGTACGCAGTCCGGAGCACTCTCGTATTGACATTCGGCGCAGAAATGCACAAGGCTGATGCGGACGCGTTGTTTGCCTGCCTCTACTTAGACCCGAGCGTGTGCCCTCTGGAGGACTGGAGCGGTTGCAAGTGACTGAGTGTTGAGTTCTCCTCCCCAACCCCGAAGCCGACCCAGTCGTACGGTAAGCCCGAGCCGATCAGAATGTTCGATCGAGGACTCTATATCCCCAGATGGGCATTCATCTCGACCCATCCCACGCGTCGCGAAACTAAATAAATAAATATCAGTGCAGAGATTGCAAAGATGAGGAGGAGGCGGAGGAGGCAGGCAATTCGCATTTGAATCGTGGCAGAAAGTTGTTGAACGATCAGTACGATAGCCACTGGGTGGGCATGTGTCTCCGGTCAACAACAGCTCGATACCTTTTGAAATCTCTCCAATATCCGTACAACGGGTCAAAAACATTCAAGGGTCGTATTGCCACCCTACGCGTCCAGATAAGCAGTGACTTGTGGCTCGATGACGGCAAGCAATAAAATAAGAGGAGACAGGCTACTGTGATAGTTCTATTTGCTGTTGTATGCTCGCAGTCATTCAACCTACTGTATCTATCTGTACGCTAAGACAGACGATCATTCAAAGCAAGCTCCTGTTTGAACGAAGGAAATGCTAGGAAATGATGGGCGCGGGGGATCGGAGGCCAAGCCAATCTTCATTGGCAATATCGCAAAAATAAATCATACCCCACGCACGCGCGCCTGACATAACGGGACTGGATCATGATCACACGCGAACGTTGAGTGAATGGTCAAAGTTGCCAGATATAACGACACAATGGTATGAGACACAAATACAGGCTGGAATAATAGTGGTTAAGAAACGAGGAGGCGAAAGTCCATCGACAGCAAAGATCACAAAAACAGAATACAGAGACAGCAGAGTGTGTAAAGAGAGAATCGTCAATAATCGTCGCGAAAAAGCTGGAACCTCTCTCTACATTTCCTTGACATAGCCATTAGACACTGGGGCAGATAGATGCTCGTTCATCTGCATGTAGCCAAAGTCCGGAGAATCATCTGAGTGGCAGGCGAGTCAGCACACAAACGAACGGGTAATATATACCATGGGAGACTCACATCGGTTGATGTCTGTCCCCCCACCAAACCCGTCGGTCACGGGAGGCGTGTTCGCATGTGAGCTCGACGTTGCAGACGTGCCAGTGGACGGACGACCATTGCCCGTCGACGGACGATAGTCCATCGGTCCAGGTCCAGAATACGCAAACTCTGCCTGAGGACTGAACGAGTATTGGTCCACGGGAGGCAGAACAGAGGGAAGCTGGATCATGCTCCGCACTCGCGGTACTCCGCCTGAAGGTTGTTGCGAGTGTTGCAAATGGTGCGCGTGATGCGCGTGATGCTCGCTGGTGGGCTGGGGAGACGTCGATGGCCTCTGATCAGCCTCGTACATCGGACTTGGATATGGACTTAGAGCTTGGCTATGGCGCCGCGCCCGACGGACACTGAGCGCGTTAGAGTAGGGCGATTTTGAGGAAGAGGGACGAGGTGGCGTCATGGGCCGACCATGGTGATGGCTCGAGCTAGGCCGCGAATTGGAGTGGTAGTCGTGCTGCATGTGATCGTCTGCGTAGCCTACAGAGGACACAGACGAGGACATGGAGTAGCCAGTAGTCGGACGACTGTGACTATCAGGTGAGAGCGAAGACGATGAATGCTCCATAGGCATTGATGAGAACGGCGAGGAAGTATAAGAGGTGTTGATGGTCGGAGTGGGGCGAGTATAGCCAGAATTGTGATTGCTGGGATTCAAAAGTGAAGAAAGACTGCCGTTAGACGAGCCGCTGCTGACAGGTGAGAAAGACCAATTGCTTCCTTGGTCGGGGTATGCGTTAGATGGTGGGTATGGGTTTGAGTTGTATGCAAAAGTGGAGGATTCGTCGGCCGGGCTTATGGGTGGAGGAATGTGGTGGTGCGTGGAGTGGTAGTTGCTGTGCATATTGTGCTGAGGCTCGGGGACAGTCAGAGGAGGCAAAGCACTGCGATGAGGATACGACGAGTTGCTCCAACCTCCGGGTCCACTCTGAGACAAGGGGGTGAAAGAGCCTGGCGCAGAGAAACCGCGTGCTCGACCAATTTGAGGGGGTATAGGTTTATGCGACGAGGGCACAGTCAATGGCACGGGACCAAGACCGAGAGCAGAGCGCGGAGGGGGTATATTGAGCGCGTCAGTCGATTCGCGCTTGCGGGGCTTGGGAAGACGCGGAGGAACGCGCCGTTTGAAGTTGGCGACGACCTCTGGCGGCGAGTGACGGTTCAATGTTGGATGAGCTTTGTGAAATGTCAGTGGATAGAGCACGAAGCAGACGGGGAGAGCGTACACCAGGTGCTGGCGTCTGGATCGTCAATGGCAGGGTCGACATTTCGGAGGTTCACCTTCCGCATGAAACCGTAGATCTGAGGGTCTTGTCAGGAATTTGACTTTGCCAAAAAGCGTGACGCATACGTTCAGCTGGCGAGAGAAACTAGCAAAACGGGATTGACGGTAGATGCTGGGCAGAACGTGCAAGGCGAGTTGTTCTGGACGCTCGACAATGATGTGTTCGCCTTGTGGATCCCAGCGTATCATGTGGTGATTCTCCGGACGTTCTAGCAGGCTGTAGAGGGCGATGAGAGAGGTCCGCAATGACGGGCCCGACAACATACGCGTATAGTTTGGTGAGGAACGTCGCCTGGGGCTTGGTCTCGTTTTTGGGTGGCTGCGAGGACCTCTGGTCACCGTTGCCGGCACCATCAGTGTCCGTGTCGTCGGTCGTGTCGACGACGGAAGGCGGGGCGTAGAGCATCGACGAGTTCTGGCCAAAATGGCGGGAGGGAGGATAGAGGTCGGCCATCTTGGTGGGATGGGATGTGAGTACAAGGCTGGAGGACGAATTTCGCTGCGTTCGCTGGTTATATCCGTTCGATCTGGTAATTTCGATTAAATATTTTTGCGCGCCTGAAAAGTCCTCGTCCGTTCTGTACGTAAATCCCAAATTATGTCAGCAATGGGCAAATCCAACCTCGCCAGATGAGATCTGGGCGATCGATATCCCCATCTGGCTCAAAACGGTCACCCGCCGTAATTTGGGCCAGTTAACTCTGCTCCCTCGGCGCCGAGGTAGCACACTGGTCGCTGCCACTGGCTGCCCATCAGCTCTTCGAAAGAGAAAAGTTTACAAGCAATGCCAGCTCACTGCTAATCAGTCTCCAGCTCACTGCTAATCAGTCTCAGTCTCTCTAACCATCCAATTCCAGTTCCATTAGTATATTGAGCAGACATGGTACGACCCCCACGATATCCCGAGCGCAGATCCTCTATAGCAACCACCTCCGCAGCTCATTCTCCGTCGTAATGCAGAGTCACACTCGAGAATGCACCAAACAGATCATCGTCCGACGCACCCAACACTCCTCGAGGAGGCGACCCATCCTCCAGATGTAACGAGTGGGACTCCTTCAGATGGCGGAAATTAACGGTATCAACTCCATTCGACGACGTTGGTTCAATCTGTTGGTACTCCCGTCAGCATGACAGATCAGCCAACAGTATGATAGAGCACATGAGCGCATCAGCGTCGTTCCATGCGTGTCTGCGCTCTCCCACACCCCCCATCACCGTTTGCAAGGCAATGCGCGAGACTCACCGGTGGTTTCGTATTCCTCAACAGCCCCCAGTTAATCTTCGCAAACCATTTGTGCTGCTTTACCTCGCTAGCTCCGCTCCGGCTGCCCAATCGTGTCCGCTCGTCCTTGTCCAACAGCCGCGTGATACAGTCTTTCCCAGCACTATACAATCAAGATATTCGTTCAGCTCAACGTAATCGACATCCGGAACGGGAATTAGATGTCCGATAAACCCTCGAAAAGGCCACTCGGAAAGGCCACCACCTCACGCGCCCAAAAAGGCATGGACAGATACGATACTCACCTTGAGACCTTGGCCGTATCCTTGAATTTCACAGCTTCCATTCGGATTTTCTCGAACGTTTGCGTGCGTTGGTCGCCTTTGAAGGGCGTGGTAGCGTACTGCATACGTCGAATGTGAGGCTGGCGAGGCCACGGCTGCAAGTATACTCACAATCATCTCGTAAATCAGAATTCCCAACGTCCACCAGTCCACTGCCGCCGTATGGCCTTGCGCTGATATTACTTCAGGTGCAATGTATTCTAGACAGTTGGGGCGACATCATCAGACCCAGACTGGCATCAGTATCATTTGCCAGACATCGCACCTTCAGTACCAACGAATGAGTTCGTGCGAAAGTTGGCCGTGCACGATGTGTTGACTAACGGAATCTGGGAGTCGGAACAATAGAGTCAGGTTTATCGATGGGCAACGAAGGTTGTGCATGCTCACCCCATTAGTCTCGGAATGCACCATTGCGGGCATGGCGTTGAGCTCGCTAGACTGTTTCGCCAAGTCGAAATCCGAAAGCATGATGTGGCCAGACTGATGGAGTAATATGTCTGTAGATGAAGTGAGCACGGATATGGCATAAAGGTACTAAACCAAATGCTCACTCTCTGGTTTCAGATCGCGGTAGATAAATCCCATAAGATGGAGATACTCCAAAGCCGCGGTGACCTCAGCCGCGTAGAACCGTGCAGAGTCCTCTGGTAGACATTTTCCTGGCCGGTTTTGGAGCGCACGAAAGAATTCGCCACCCAAGCAGTATTCCATGCAGAAATATAGGTACAAGGGAGATTGGAATGAATGGTGGAGGGTGACAATGAAAGGATGATTCGCGGTAGCAAGAATCTCTTGTTCTGTCAAGGCGCGCTTGATCTTCTTGCGTTCGATCATTTCTTTTTTGGAGAGAACTGCATCACATATGTTAGAAGCCTGGCACCATGGAATGGAACTACCAGGTACCTTTCATGGCATAGAGCTTTCCAGATTTCTTCTCGCGGACGAGAAAGACCTTGCCCACGTCACCTTTGCCGAGGAGTTTAATCTTGACAAAGCTGGATGGACCTACTTCGACCTAGTATTACAACGTTGAGCCACTAGAGCGGTCGAAGAGTAATGGGCACACACCTCTCGCACTTTGATCGAGTTACTAGAGTATGTACGTCGGAATGCAACTTTGCCGGGACCATCGTAGAGGTTGCTAGTGCTCAAGCGAGTCTTCGTGATCGCTGGAGGCATCATGCCTGTCGATAGTGACGGGCCCGGAACACGAGACGAGCCGACGGAAGATATGGTTTCCAGGGAGTCCGTGCCCTGTTCGGAGGACGTGGAAGGGAGCGGGATAGGCGGGGGATTCGGAGGATGTGATGGCGCCAAGAGACCGTTTCTTATTGTCGGAGTCGAGGGCGACGGCGCAGTCGACTTGAAGAGGCCCTTGGCGTTGGGGGCAGACGCCACTCTGCGTATGAAGCGCGACATGGAACGCGGAGAGAGCAGCGGCCGCGACGACGTCGACGACGAGCCCTGAGAGGGGTTCATCGAGGGCTTTGGCAGAGCAGGCGAGTGTTGAGCTTGTTGGCGCTTCTCCGACTTTGTGCGCTGCCTGGACTGCTTGGGACTGGACTGCAGAGGGCTGTCTTGCGGTATGGAGTCGCTGGACTGGGTGTTGGACGAGTTGTAGGAGGAACGCGCCGAGGCAGTCGCGGCCGAGTTGAGCGTCGGGCTCAGGCCGGCGACCGACGCATTGACCGACAGCTTCTTCGACGAGCCGTTGAGCGAGCTGTTGAATCGGAAGACCGACTTCCAAGGCGAGTCCAGCGTCGTCGATGAAGGCATAATAAAACAAAAGCCAAGACCCTTCTAAGACGCTGTCAGGGTTCTCACCAATTATAATTAGCGCTGACCTGAGCCACGTGCCTGGCCACAGCTGTTCGCTGTTCGCTTCTCGCTTTCTCTGGTCTCTACGCTACACCTTCGCAAGTCTTTTTAGCGATAGCCTTAGATCCGGATCGACCGCATCCTTGCCATGCCACCGAGTGCTCGCATCCCCAGCACTCGGTAACTCTGCTGATCTTCTTCCTGGGCTTATGCGTCTGTTTTTCCCATGTCCTTCCAGCTTGTTACTCGAACTTGAGAACTCGGGAGTACTCTTCTGGTACCGTCCGTCGCGACACAGCTTGATTGCGGTGTTTCACAATTTGGATTCGCGTGACACACACGCGCGGCAACAGCAGCTGTCGCGTCTGGGACTCTTCTAGCCTGGAGCTTACTCGGCTGACTCTCCATGTGTCCTGCACTACATTGCTCTGCGTTATGGATCAATTGTCGGCATGTAGATCCCCGACCTTGGCACGATTCATAGAAATATCCGATCATGAACGTCGCTACGCGTCGACGCTCTCATGAAGCAGTACCGCAACCTGCAGCTATCTTGTATTTCGAGCGAACTAGTTTGTCACGCATATTGTGCTATCCTATCTTGCAGGTCCGCCTTTCTTTATTCCCTTGCCTTTCACCCTGGCGTCAATTTCGCCAGACTTACCGCGCATTGTTTCCGAGTCGGGTTCAGCGCCAGGCTCAAGTACTCAACACTACAGCTCTCTGAACATCTGCCTTTGCCAGGTTCGCTTTCAATACCTGTATCCTGCCTGCCAGGGCGCGTATAATCAGCCGGATCGTCATCAAAAGTTACACTGCGCTCAATAATGTCGGAAAGTCTGTTACTAAAGTCCGCTTCGGATACTACACCCGTCGTGCTTTTGTATGTCCGCCTCGGAAATCATCAGTACGACCTCAGTTCGGTCTCTTCCCCAGAGTTGGTCACCCCGCATCGGTTAATAACCACTTAGTGCATTGACATTCTATCAACTGGACAAGAGTCCGACGTCCAGCCCTCATCGACTCCCCACGCATAAGCCTATAGAGGCAATCTGCCTAAGTACATATCACATAGACATACACCCTCCCGAGGAGACCTTCCCTTTCCGCGTCGGATACATTCCAAAGCAGCTACAGGCTATGCGCGGCGTGATACTTCCAATGTACCGGTGATGTTCTTGGTCAGGCTTAGATTATCAATCGATGCAACCGCAGTGCATGTACTCGAAAACCATGATGCTCATCAGTCCATGCGTCGTGTATTCTTGGTGACCTGACCACCTGGCTATGTTTGGCGTCAGTAAATTTGCGCTGTTTGCGCGAAGGCTCAACAAGATTGCTCATGACTTTCGGGTCTACATGTGCCTAGTGAATTGTATGTGGATATAATTGTGGACGCTCCGGGCAATGTCTATAACGCTAGTCATGCATGCGCCACCTCACAGCACGTTCGTAGGCCATGTCTTGAGCCCCCTGAGAATTCAGCCCTCTGGTTCTCGCTATCGGTGCTTCCTGTCGCGTATATGGCGCGTGGCGCAATCAGCGACGGAGCTTTCCGTGGGCGGATTCTCCCGAAACTGAACGGAGGATCCTTCAGGCTGTTGATACTCAAGAGCGCCCTTAAGTTAGTCATACATATCCGAGTTATACAGATTGATTGACTGTCATCACTCATAACCAGCTCATAACGCCCAACTCTCAAGCTACATATTAGAGCACCACGGGCACTCGGGCCCACGCGGCTGTTGTCTAGACTCTAAAGGCTAATTAGACATCGGTTTCCACGCGCCCACATGCTCAAACAACTTGACCTATGTCGTTGATAGGAGGTGCTTAAGTCTTAAGTCCCAAGACTTCTCTTTCGTCGATCATTGATAGACGCGAATAACAAATACGAGCTGATGGCGCCTTCGACGGTCCTCATGATCAACAAGTCGGGCCAAGGCTCAACGCGACTATGTCTGAAGGGTTTGGGGAGGATGCCCGTGATCAATTGGAAGTTAGGCTGGTATAGAAGCGCCTCAAAGAAACACAGCACGGTCCGTATTACAATCTCTTACAATTCAACCCGTGAACCTCCTTCGCCACACTTGGCAGGCTCCTTTTGTGTTTCAGTAGTATCGCATGTGCGGTATCCGTCTCGAGAAGGCTGAGCACACGTTGCTTCATTGTCAAGCTGACGACCAGACTGTGCCAATTCGACGCGAATCCTTCAAGAACGAGACAGCTGAGCGCTTTCAACATTGACGTCGACAAGAACTCTATCCAATACTGTTCTGGTTGGCAAAGTACATACCCGACTGGGAAGGAACGGCCTAGATAGCACGGCTCATCTCCAAGGTTTGCGATGTCTGGGAAGTACTCTTCTTGAGGCCGACAGAAGCGTCTAACGCGATGATGGAAATATGAAGAGATATGAGCAGGAGGATCATCATGGTGCGGGCGATTATAGCTACCTGCCATTGATTGTACGTCTTATGGGCCAGCCTGTTCCACCACTTGGCTGTAATTCCACTACTGCTACGCGTGCCCCAGATACGTCGTTCACGGAGATACATCCGCGCGCCTCCTCGCCTAGTGAACTTGACTGAGGAGGATGAACTGGCCGGTGAGGTTGCGGGACAAACAACAGGCATACCCTATGTAAGCAATCATGGGCTCAGGGAGCTCTTCAGGAGTGTGAAGGTCACTGAAGGAGGCGGTGATGGGTATCCCGTGGTGTATCTTAGACAAGAGGGTTCGGTATCCCGACACCGTCGGAAGGATGCCATCACGCGACGGGCGGCTGAGATCAACCAGGACTTCTCGGGTCACTAGGCGTGGGGAGCTCGAAGAGTCGTGGCTAGCTGTAGAGCGGAACCACAACCGGTGTAGCCGGGGCAGGAGTAACCCGAGATACATGGGTTGATGGTGGCGAGAATACTATAGTATTCATTATCTTATCCAGAAGAGGTCGAGATGAAAGTCTGCAATTTGGGCGCTCTGATATCGGATGTCGCTGATACCCTTCCCGTTTGCGTGCTCAGAGATGAACATCCACTCTCGCGTTGGATCCTTGTCGTCGGTATCTTATGAATCCGTATGTGCCAGCCTCGGCGAGCTTCCGATTGGTACTGACCATTTACCTGCTTCAGTAAGTCGACGTCTAGACACTCTATACAGTCGTGCGGATGAGCTCTGTGCTAGTTGTCCTATTCCATAGGCCACGGACATTAGAGTATGTTTCTTAAGATAGGTGCATCGCCAAAGCTTGAACCCTGTGGTTGACAGTCATTCACACATGCCTAGAAATTTACCCCAAAGTCACCAGCGGTAGAATCGGCCGCACCGTTGCTGTGTTACGCGACAGGCTTGGTCGAGCCCTACTGAGGTTGAAAGATTCTTGAGTCGTAGTCAGGGCCACTACGTGACGAATAATGGTCCCTCGAGCAATTAGACTCCCCTACGAGCTCATTATCATCATCGTGACACATACCGAGATGGTGAAGACTGGGTGAAGATAGGGCGGAAGAGATATAGGCTGAGAACGGAACGATGGACCATGCTTCGTAACATACGGCCATTCAACAGTCAAATGCCATCAGGTTTCCTTTTCCATTGCGACGTGGGAGGTTGATGAACGTCATCTACGATGATGTCAAGGGTGAGTGGTGCGTTCATGCGCAGAAGGAAGCAAGGAGAAGCGGTACATTGTCGACGAGAACTCTATCATCAGATGAAGACTCGATACGACTAACCACGCGTCAATCTTATCAATTCTGATTGTAGAACGGCTGACTGCTTCATAGTCCCTTTCAAACAGCTGACAGCGAGCGCCGGCTCCTGGTACTATCTCGGAGTACTTATGACGATACGTTTCCGTTCCAGAGTCCGTAAGTTGACCGCAGACGACAGTTGAGCGGGATTCACGGGTTCAAGAGCATACGTCAGAGAGAGGGTGGAACTCGCCTCCAGCCAATATACCAGGGAAAAGATCGGCCAAAGGTGGATGCAGATGGCCAGACTGCGTTGTAATATTCCGCGTTTAGCTGCGAATTGAGCAAGTCAGGCGATGCCAAGCTCAAGGACCCAGCTGAGTGTAGGCAATAACAGAAGGGAAACGCATGTCGCGGCGATACAAGAGATGACAGAGTGCCTGTATAAGCGCTTTGAAGACCGATGCCTTCAAACTGCGAGGGAAGACACGCAGGATTATCAAGGACGCGACTCGGCCATGATGGGAATATGAGCTCGCGGATGTAGATGGTCATGGGTGTCTAGAAAGTCTCAGAATGTTAGTTCACCTTTTGCTTTGACAATCGGCGCAGAGAATAGAACGCAACACGTGTTTCGCGCGACTTGCCTCCTGCCTCGTACCATTAGTATTACCGCGATCGGCCACACACTCGGAGACCATTGCACAGGTATCTCTACTACAGAGATCTGTTATCTTGTCTTTGAGGACAAGCTACGCCACAAGGCGGGCGACCAAGTGAAGAACTGGGCGCGATTGTGTAATGATACCTCCAGGATCCCTCTCTCCATATGAACTTACCGCAAGGGTCTGACTGGTCGAGCGCGATCACAGAGAATCACAAGTTCATGATGGGGACCCACAGAACGAGCTATTCGAACGGAGAACGCCAGGTAGTTCGGTCATTGGCTCGGGCTGCCTTCGTGCCTGTCGGCGATGTTGGATATTGCATTATGGGCATCAGCACCAGGCGACGCTTCCCTAGGGAATGAACGTACAGCGCTGCATAAATGAACTGGAGAGGCTCATCGGTGACTTGGTCGTTGTCGTTATGATACATCACGTAGCGTGGTATCAGCTTGGTCCCCTCGGCATGGTGCGTGTTTATTAGCTCCGGGTCCGAAGGGTCGGCCGGTGATACCACCCGGCTCAAGCTAGTTTTGCGCCGAAGACTACGGAACTGACAGAAATTGTGTCAGGCAGGTTCACTCATACGAGATATGTGCACGAGCTTTTTCGAAATTCAATCTCTACCAGACCGCCCAGTACTTAAACCTTAAAGGTCAGTTACCATTACCTGGGAAAACTGGCCTACTATCCCTCTATACCTGGCTGCCTACCCGCCTCCCTCGTCCAACATTCCTCTGATAACGGGCGATCCCTGACGCTACTATCCGCTCCTTCATGACCAGACCCCCGTCCCCCCGCGAAACGCGCCCGTTGCTGCTAGAGCGGTCACCCTCATACCAGACCATCGTCGCCGATGATGACGATTCATTAACATCTCAGTCGACGTGCAGTGTTGATGCAACACCCATCAACAAGTTTTCCAGAGGCGAAACGATATGGATTCTGGCAGGATTATGGAGCGCGGTGTTTCTGGGCGCATTGGACGGTTCGTATCTTTCCTTGATGTCATGAGTGCCGTTGGCATCTCTAAATGGCGTGGAGGTGCCTGACGCGCTCTTCATTATAGGAACTGTCGTAGCAACTTTGCTGAGTCCCATAGGAAGCCACTTCAACAAATCGAATCAGGCGTCCTATATTGGTACTTCATACCTCTTGTCCGTATGCTGTTTCACACCACTGTACGGTTCGTGTTGCGGCTTTTGAAACAACGGTCCAGAACCATTAATGGATTCTGAAGGACGCCTCGCTGACATACTGGGTCGCAAAGGAGCGATGTTGCTGGCGCTTTCCTTGTTTGGCATGTCGTTTGTTGTTTCATCGAATCCGCACTCATCCTGCGGCACAGGCTCTGGCACGATATTCTGCGGATTTGCACCCTCAATGGAAACTCTCATTCTAGCCCGAGCGGTTGCGGGCATGGGCGGTGGGGGGTATGTTGTGTTCTCGTTTGGTGCGTTGTGCTCGTGTTGATCGCCTTGATTTGTACGCTAGGGTCATGACTGGTGAGTAATGTGGCGTCCTCGCGGCTGCCTTCTGAGCTCTTTCCTCAAGTGTCGAGCATTACTGTTACGGATCTCATTCCCTTGTACGTCGTCATCCGCTAAGACTCGATTGTATTCCGACTCAGACGGTAGGAAACAACGGGGCTTGTACCAGGGAATGGCGAATATGTATGTTCCCTCCTCGGTTATCGATGGCATTGGCCACGACCCTAATCCCCTGCAGTCTTTTTGGCCTAGGCGCGGGTATAGGCGGCCCACTCGGTGGCTGGATCAACGACTCCTTTGGCTGGTCAGTGTCATTGTTTGCCCAGTCAGCAAGTGCTGACTTTTTGGGTTTGCGTCTAGGGAGGCAGCCTTCTACTTCCAGGTACCTTGACTACTTCAAAGTAATTTTCCTCCTTCTGATAAACTCGCAGACACCAGTTCTTCTATTCAGTGTTATTCTCGTCGCTCTCAAAGTGAATATCGTGCTTCCCGATGAGATCCAGAACCAGCCGTTGCAGGAGAAACTGCGACGAATCGATGTCATGGGATCCTTGACTCTGGTTGGGACCGTAGGATGCCTGCTCCTTGGCTTCAGTCTAAAGACCACTGAAGAAATGGCCTGGTCGAGTCCTACTATTTCTGGCTTATTCGCGGCTAGCGCCATCTTTGGGGTGTCTTTCGTGCTCGTTGAAAAGTACTGGTCCCCGTACCCGGTTATGCCTCTGCGGCTGATAACTCAGCGCACACCCTTGGCAGTATCCGTGTGCAATCTTTTTGGCAGTATGGCCGCATTCTCAGTGGTGAGTCCTCCCTATCCCTATCGAAGCAAGTCGGTCAACTGACCTGAGCGGATGGTGAAAAGATATACAACATTCCGTTGGTATGCTCAAAATTCTCACATAAGCCCTCCGACGCTCATGGAAGTATGATCTTGTTATCACAGTATTTCTCGGCGGTAAGACTGTATCCAGCAGCAGAAGCTGGTGCGTGAAGTCTTTCTCACATCTCGTTGTTCATTTACCCGCTGACTGAGGGTGATTACTTTCTGATCAGGTCTACATCTACTCCCGCATTCCGTAAGTGCTGGAAGAGATATTCATCTTCTCTCGTCTCAATGCTGGCCGATAGATTGCTATATCGACGGGTAGTGTCTTTGCTGGATGGTGAATCTCTCGTCAACTTGACTCCGATAGAGGAACATGCTAACGAACAGCAAGGATGATGCGAAGAACGGGAAAACTCTATTCACTGACCCTTGCATCATCTGGCCTTACGATACTGGCGAGTGTTCTGGTGATTCGCTGGAATGACCATTCGTCTGCCTTTCATATGTGGTTTGACATCGTGCCTCAAGCTTTCGGCATGGCAAGTGTCATTACGACTACGCTCATCGTACGTGGGGTTTGATTTATGTGGGCTTGTTCTCAAGGAGCCCGTAGGCAATGATAGCTGGCGTCTACAAGGAGGATATGGCGGTAGCCACGGGTAGTAAGTAGCTTTGTGATTCTCAGGGGAGAGAGTGAGTAATCCTTACGCCACAAACAGTTACCTATCTGTTCCGCACTACGGGACAAGTTCTGGGGGTCAGTCTCAGTGGTGCGATTCTGCAAGCTGTCTTACTGGAGCAACTACGGGAACGTATCAAGGGTCCTGGTTCAGCGGAGGTCAGTCATCTCGCTGTTATGATGCCCAACTTCCGTATCTGACTTGGGATTTGGTCTAGATTATCAACGAGATCCGGTAGGTTTCGTATACCATACGCCTTTTCGATATTGACAGTTGCAACACAGTCACTCGACGGCGATAATACCAGAATTAGACCCTCTACACATGCGCGCTGCTATTGATTCGTACGCAAGCGCCTTGAAGGTTGTGTTCATTGTCCAGGCTTCATGGAATTTCCTCGCGTTCCTCGCATGTTTGCCTATCCAGGAGAATCATTTACCGTAAGTTCAGGATACGACTGGAGTGTCAGCTTGACTTCGCGACTCATTCAAATTCTATCTTCACAGAGGCTCTCCAGAAGAGCAGGAACAACACCATCGGGATCAGATGGCTCGACAGGAGGCTGAGGAGAGCTGATGCTTCTGGACATCTTCGAGTACGTGCGGTGGCAAGTTACCTGGTGAACTTGTGTCGCACCAGCTGTACATTAGCTAGATGGACTATGTGCCTACCGTCGATCTCTCGCTGCGCAATGGACACACACTTCTGTCGCTTCCTGCGTTCCGCGAAATTTATCAAACACGCAAGCTGCTCAACCACGAAGAGGCAAGAGATCAGGTCAGAGAGGTTGGCGGGCGGGTTAACAATACGCATATCAGAACGCCTTAGTCAATAAGAGAGCAGTAGAAAGCGACTGATACGCAATGGTTAGTAGTAGTCTGGGTGTCGAGTTCGGGGATTTTCTTCGCATTTTTATTGTGTTATCGAGTTGTATGTTATGTTTCAGAAGTCACAACGATAGGCTGCGAACAAGGTCAGTAGGCAACCGTTTATTGGGATATGCGCACAGACCTGTCTACCAGGTGGCCTTGCGAACACCGTTGAGTTCACCCGCGAGGGCTTGCAGACGGAATTGGAACTGTTGAGAGACATTAACGGATAGGAAGGGCTAAAGCAGGTATAGAACGTACTCTGCAAAGTGCGAATTCGCTCATGACACCGCGGCCCCTTCCTGTCTCAAAACATCTGTTCTTCACACTTGACGGGCGCGAGTATTTGTCGAATGAGTTGAGCTGTAGTTGCGCCTGATGGCGAACCTGGGGCGGCAGAGACTGGTTGCGGGCCACAAACAAGTATGCACGGCGAACAACCTCGTTGGCAGAGAAGCCTTTGCGCGCCTTGATGTCGCGGAGGACGCGCGCGTTGCGGTATGCGGGCATGGCGGTAAGAAGAAACGTTCAGATAAACACGGACACACAACTTGGCGGGCGGCAAAGTTCGGATCAATCTTGACTTGACAGCGCACCACGACAAGCAATCAGCGCTTGCCGACTTGTCTTTCTTTTCATCGAGGCTGCCAGTGTGGGCTATGGGTGCGTCTGCAAATGTGTGCATATAGTTGCTCTTACTCAGACTGCTCTATATCCAGTTCTAGAATGTCCTATGCCAAAGCACTGAGATATGCCCAGAACCGCACATTCGTCTCCTCCGTCTTTGGCGCGACATTCATCGCTGCCGTTCTCACCGTGTCGGCGTCGAGCATATTACCATGCCCCGTGCGGCCTGATAAATCTCGTTATATGGAGGACGACACCCTAAATGCCGACATACTTCCCCTTTCTGGCAAAGTAATAATTCCCAAACGGCCGCGAAGGTGGATAGAGGAGAAGCAGCCGACCTGTCAGAGTTTTCCATCCGACGAGGAAGTATTGGAGCAGAGACGGAGGCAATCACAATGAATTTCTATCCCACATTCCGTTCCCAATAAGAACGAGGCATTGGCCGCTGTCAGCCTACATTCCCCGGTGGGTACGACCAATAACACCAGATCAACTGGGCAATAGGCTTTTCTCATCAAGATTCCTGGTGTCTTTCAACTTCCGGATATTTCTCATGTCGAGCTCAACCCCGAGTTAATGTCAGTTTTTGCGTTCTAGTGTTTGCCCAGACTCGACAGAATCCCCGTTTGATCTTCCATTTTCTTGGTCGTCAATTCATTCCGTGTCGTAGGTCTCTCAGGCTATAAGATTCTCTCCAGCTAAGTAGGTTATTGGGCTTCTCTTTGCTCCGTGACTAGATGTTTCAACTCTCGGTAGGCTGTCAATCGAGCTTATATCACAAAACTCTGTCCTTCTTCTCCTACTCGACGTTGGGATCAGCGAGTTGAAGCGCTTCGGCACGGTCATCGAGAGGATAGACCCATCCCGAATTGATCTGCTGCTCGCTCCACGTCCTTGCCGTCCTGTTCACTCGGCTATCTCATCCTTCCATAACAACTTCAAGGTCTCCACCAAGGTTGAGGAGGCTGACGATAAGTATGGAGGGCAAGTCCGAGGACACTTTTGAGCAGACTTATGTTCAGCTGAATGCCTATCAATTGTTGTGAGCATCAGCTACCTTCGAATCGTAGATGTGGCTCACACCCAAGTGTCAGGGCGTGCAGGTAGAGCGACATGACTCTCTTCATTACGAGCGGATGCAGAATTCTTTGTGGCGTCCCCTTGCTTCTCCACAACTGAAACCTGCGCGTTCTCGATGAGCGCACCCAGACGGCCTGAAAGCTCGGTCACCGTCCCATCATTGCGTACCGCGGAACTGGGAGGGAAAGGGAGTGACCGCAGTTGATATTCTAGCCCCAGAGCTTCATCGTAGTTGTCAACGATGTCCGGGGGCTCTCGGAGCCTTCTCATAGCGAATGGCATCCAGACTTCGCTATGCTTGCGACGATGAGATGGGTATAGTCGACTCTCGCTGGGGAGGCATCAGCAGACGCGTATTCCGATGTGCTCAACCCGGCCGACTTCGGCGAATAGATCTTGTTCTGTACCGGAAGGTGCTGCTTGAAAGACGTTTGTCTAGTAGAGGCGGGGGCGCACGACAATCATGGGCCCAGGGGCGTTCACGACGACGTACTGGGCATACAGCCAAGTCGGGGATCCACACGGTGCTCAGAGCAGATCAGACGCCACCCAATCCAGCACTGGCAATGATCAAGATATCTTGGGACATGTTCTCAGCTGTGATTGGTCTCAGATTTCGTGTACAAATGTGAGCCTCTTCACATGGGTTTTCCTGCTCAACTTTGTGATAATGATATTGATATTTGCAAATCTGTCGTCCGAGCTACTGAGACCTAACGGTACTGAGGAGGTCCTATGGATGAAAGAACTTGAGCTCAGTAGTTGAGCCGAAGAACGCGTTCGTGTGCATTGGACAGTCACTCAGAGGACGAAGGAGAGACTCCAGTCTGTGACCCGCACAAGGATTCAGAACGATATGCAATAGTCTTGGAGTCTCTGACAAGCCTTGCTATCAAACTTTGAAGCTACAGTACAATCACGATATTAAACAGGTCTGAAAGCTGCAAAGACTCAGTTCCCCGAGGGAAACCCAAGCATTCCTCCTGCCATTATGGTACAAGACTGGTAATCTACGAGAAAGCGATCTAACATAATAACGATAACACAACACAGACTCAAGAAGCCGATCCAGGAGTCGAATGTTCCGCACTGGCGATATCGGAGAGACGAAGATCGGGTTCGCCTCGTTCCCTCCTCCATCGGTTCATGATGTTCAGCGTCGCTTGCTCAACGAGGAATCTGCCACGATACCATTAGTTGAGAATGACGCATATATGCATCGGTGCAGACGTACCCATATTGCCGGAGCCATTTCTCGCTGATCTCCCAATTACTGTGGGCTAGAACGTCGTCACCGTGGATGGTGACGGCATTTCTGTAGTCTAAAAGACAGTCGACGAGGTCGAATCGTCCCCGCAGGAGGATCATTCTGTCACGCAACTCGGGGTGAAGGATGCGGTCGATAACACTCTCTAGAATCTGCAATCAATGGAGGTGCACTGGTGTGGCGATGAGTACTGACCATGTGGGACCGTCCTAGTTGAGAGTTCATTAGTATGATAGTATAAATACAGACGATCAGACGCAAAGCCGGCTTACCTCTGGACAAGAGTAGGCCGCAAAGACGAGGGCAGGCAGTACGCACTATTACGCTTATAATTATCCAGATGATAGCTATCAGAATCTGTGAGCGTGTTCTCCCATGACATGTGAAGGAAAGCGTACTGGATGAGTTTGTAAGCCTCATGTTTGTTGGGGTCATCGTCTTCCTCTAGAGACTCAGCAGGGGCAGCAGGTTGTTTGTTAGTAACGACGGGGGTCATTCCGGAGGCAGAGGAAGGCGTGAAGGGCATAGAAGTGAGAGAGTTGTCGATGTTCATGACAGTCGGGACGTAGGATTGATGCACATTCGAGCTGGGTCCACCGTTGTATGAAGTGAAGGAGTTTCCTGCGCTATTGGGAGGCTGCATGAGCATAGAGTTGTCGTTATTGTGCATCATGTCGGAGAAGAGGCCATTGCTGTCGTGTGCGGAGCGCGTAGAAGGGAAGACGGAGCCTGAAGGCATGCCTTGGTTCATGGACATCATCATGTATCCTGGGACTGCATCGTCTTGCCTAGCTTTCTTGGAATGAGTGGAATGATCGTCCTCGGATGGACGCTTTTGCCCGCCTGTAGACTCCTGGACGGTGTTCTTCTTACGTCGCTGATATCCTTCCCAAGCAGTGTCGGTCTCCATCCTGTTTATGAAGTTGTCGAAGTCGGACATTTGCCAGCCAAGCTTGGGGAGTAGGCCACCTGCACCTTCGCCGATGAACTCTGAAAGACTCTTCAACAGACCGCGGAGGGTTTGGTTCTCTGCCATGAGGTCTGCATAGACGACGATCAGAACGACAAGGCCGACAGCGGGCGTACGGCCGACTGACCTTTCAGAATGTTGCGCATTTCGCCGGCGACTTCATCCTTGCCGCCGGATAGGATTTCGACTCTTGCCTCGAGATCGCGAATCTGCGTCTTGGTCAGCAACGTCGACGACGAGCAGCGTGTGCGTACCCGCTGCTGCTTGCGCAATCTGAATTCGCGCTGGGCGATGCGGTTCTGGTCACGTCGAGCAGCCTGCGAGCTGCCCAGCGGGACGTAAGCATAATTGCACGGCATTGGCCATCGAAAATGACAAACTTTGGATTTTTCTTGCGGCCAGGCTTGCCAGGCGCCGTCGAGCCCGCCTGCGAGTCGCCGTCGGAATCCTTGGGCTGCCATTAGATCCAGCATGCAAGCAAGCAGTGCAGATTACCTCGAGGTCGCGCGAAATGCTTCGGTCTTCAGCGGTCGGCATTGATGCAGGATGTGGAGGAGTAAAAAGGCTTACGACCCGCTTCGGCATCCGGAATGACTCATGTTGTTTGTTTGCAGGACGCCATCAGGTGATTGCCTCTCATCACTCCCGCCATGGCACACGCAGAAATGCATGCCTGCTGGTCTTTACTCGCTGATTGCCAGAACAAAAAGATATGAGAAGCGTGCTAATCACATTCATCTTCAGATCTTCCATTAATCAACGACTCTGATGTACGCATCGCTCTGGATGTCATTCTCCTGTTCTGAAGCCTTCAAGATAGACCGTCTCCCTCTTGATTCTGCTGCATCACTGGGGGGGCATAGCCTTTACGACGCCACGCGTACTATCTGTCTCTCGTCCCACCCTCCACCTTGATGGCCCGGTAGACCGATAATATCCATCGATCCAATTTGCCTTATCATTTCTCCGCCGGTCTGGACAACAAGGCCAAGAGAATGCATTTCCTTTTAGACTCGCTCATGTCCCCATTCGAGTGGAACTCAACGCTGCTCTGTGGTACATGACAGAGCATTCCGTCAGTCCGGATGGCGTATTTGACTCGTGAATTTCAAGAATCGATCCCGGACACTTGCTATCTATTCCGAGACCACGTTCCTCCACCCCTTCCGCTGTCCTGTGCCTCCATCTTCCCTGAACATTTTTTCTTCGGGTGTAGCCCGGAGGCGATGGATGACGATTGTCTACATAGATCGATGGAACACGCTCGCTCTCTCGCAAGCAGCGTAAGGACTTACCGGCGGAGGTTGCGGTGGAATCGTTTGGATAAGGAAAGCGCAACTCTATGTTCCGAACACTCTGACACGGGTGTCATGATCTTTTCATCTTGCATTATAAAGGCGGCGACTCCAACTGTCTGAAATTCGACCAACATGCCTGATACCAGCCTTCGCTTCGAGTACCCAGCCTCCGAGGATTTTGACATGCGTACGTTCAAGGTTTACCAAGCTACAGACGCGGCCGAAGGCGCTGACATCGAGCTCTATCGGGTGAGCTCTGTTGCGCTTTCTCCTTGGCCCCGGCTGAGCAGTACACCTAGTTTTTCCACCCCTTGACGGGCCTAACGTCGGGGTCGACAAGCTTCCATCGACAGAATCTCAGGACAGGCGTTTTCGAGTCGGCAGGATCTGTGGAGTGGTTCTCCAATCACAATGCCACCGTGCAGTTCGGCGTGACACAGGTGCGGGAGTCTCAACGTCAACAGATACGACCTTGTTCCTCACCCATCTAATTTTAGTGTCACATCCGAGAGCTCAGAAAGGCCAAAAATTCGAGAAGCGAGTGAGTGGTTGATCCTGAGGATCTCGCGGAACTCTATTACTTAGAGCATTATTCATTCGGTATCCAGATCCCGCCGCTTCAAAGCAGGAAACGCCGAGTACAAGTGGAAAAAGGCGGAGAACGAGACTGACATATTCGTAAGGCTCCAGTATCAGTTCAGTTGCCTCGCGATAACTGAATGGGACCTTGGTAGTGCGTCGACTCGAAAGGGAAGACGGTTGCTTCTTGGTCGCAAGCAGCTCTCACCCTTTCCGTTTCGTCCAAAGCGGACGGGATCTTGGACCGCGTGGTCGTCACCTGTTTTCTCAACCTTTGGGTAATGCACCTTGGAGATTGGTAGCATCTTTCGGGCGTGGGATCCAACATATATCACAACCTGTATCAGTATAATTTCAGTTGTAACAATATCCGCGGGAAGGACGTCGGCTCTCAAGTGCCAGATGTGTGCCGGTCAGATGGCCGTGTACGCCACACTGGTTGCCCGCAAGAATCCGTGGACCACCGGAGTCGTCGATAGTGCCGGTTGTCACGCGCGGTGACCGAGATACACAGTATGAACTAGTGTATGGTCGTTTCCTGGTCTTTGGGTTGCTAATACAACTGACGGACGCCAACTACATGAAAAGAGACTGGAGATGGAGAATCACCTGCCAGATGTTTCCTTTCGGCATAAAGAGCCTAACAAAAGCTTTGATCCTTGAAGGCCCATCAATCATTGTGGCAAGAGACCTCGATGGTTGCTAGTGAAAAGTCAGAAAGTGGGCTTCACTCATGTTACAGTAGCCAGGATCGCAACAACCATCACTTGGCAGATGGACGTTCGTAGGCGCGGGACGAGGAAGAAACAACGGGGGCTTCGGGCCGGTCCCATTCTAGGGTGGTACGCGGACACGGTTGGGGTCCATCCGCCCATCACGAATCAACTCGGAGTGTCAGAATGCAGACTGCGTCCCATTAGGACCCCCGAAAATGCTACCAGATGTCTGATCGCGATGCGGATAAAATTTGGACTTTGGCCAGAAATGTCTGGTGCAACCTCCTTCCTTATATGGTAATTTTCTGACCCCTTCCGGATAAGAAACGCGCTTTTCGTCTCGCTAGACCCAGGTAAACGTCGGGTACCTTCCTTATAAGGCAAATCGGACCGGAGTAGTGCGGATAAAGCGCTCTCGAGCCAGTATCAGACATTTTGTAGCATTTTCGGGGGTCCTGTCCCATTGCTGTGCGCGCAGTACAGGCCAAAAAACGCCGTTGTCAGCGGTGTAGGAGGTCTTGGACGTTCCCATCCCGTTTCCGTCCATCCTTCGTGAGCGACACGGTGATGGCTGGCGATGTTGCGTAGATATGCTGGCAACAGCTGCTGGGCGGTTACCGCTGTCCGAAGACCCATACTCATTCGGAGAGTGTATGCCATCGCCCGCCCCAGCCGACGGCAGCACCCCAGGCGAGCTGCGTGCCAACTGCGTATCCAGGAATACCAGCGTATATATCATCGGGCCCCGTCTGATCGATACGACCTCCGTATCATTGCCGCATCGGGATACAGGGAATGCTAGGAATGCTGTTTTGAATGCTCCCCACGCCCAATCAGCAACCTTCAACAGGCAGTCTCCTTGGCGACCGGTACTGATCTGTGCATAATTACGCCCTAGAAAGGGCCTGTACAACTCGCGCGCGGTATTGGAACATGGCCTAACAACATGACCGTGGGCTGTTTCTAAGGTATTTCAGCCTATCCCTTTATAAACACGGATCTCCTGAGAGTCATTGTCAGGTACCCCCCACCGAACGCACCTCTTCGCAAAGGCACTCCCTCCCAGCTTCTGTCAGAATGACGACTCTGCCATCCTTTGTCGAATTGATGTCTACGCTGGGGGTCGATGCTACCAGCCGGCCGCAGGACGATGGCGCGTCTTCGCCGCACTCCTCCCGCTCGGTTTCCCCGCATCATCCGTCATCTGGCACGCCGACTCGATCCAAGTCGAGTCCGTCCCTCCGCGAACCCACCCATCGCGTTACGGCTCGCTATTCTCCCTATTCTCCGACACTGGTGTGTGGCTTGTCATTCTTCCCCCTGACTCTTTAATTGAATTTGAAACCCTTCCTTCAGCTATCCTCTCGACGCGGAAGCATATCGTCCGTGTCGTCTAGTTCGTCTTCATCTTCTTTTTCGTCTCCCGACCTTGAACGGCGTAAGCTGCCCGTAAGTTACTTGTCGTTTGGCATCTGATGATTCGCCCGTCCTGACGACGAACTTTGAAGGACTCTCCCCGTCACAGCGCATCTCCTCCTCGACGCCGACGCAAGGACAACAAATTGACTGTCAACATCTTTGGCTCAGCCACGGATCTGGCCGCCAATACGCCCATATCTATATACGTGCGGCGTAAGACACCCGGCGCGTCGCCCACGTCCTCTGTATTCTATGGCTCTAGTAGCTCCCGCGAAAGTTCGCCCGCCATGTCCCCGATGCCGTTCTCCCTCCCGACCCTCCCCACCGCCTTATCAGCACATTCAGAACATTTCCCATCGCATAATGATTCTGATATGAAGCGACCCGCGTTGACTGATCACAATTCGCGATCGCGACCTACATCTCCTCTTCACAAAGGCAGGAGCCTTTCGGATATGTTCGAGGGCGTTTCTTTGGGACGGCACTTCCGTCGTCATACTGGTATTCGCATCTCCTCCCCCGCATCATCACCAGACATGGACCCCCGTCCCCGCACCATCCATCTCGATTGATGTGATCTTACGATGTAGCAGCAGCGGCTACTCGTTGTATATTTTGGCGGACTTGCCAGAGAACAATTATTTGTAATAGTATCTAGACTCTCTCCCTTTTTGCCGCCGTTTCCTGTTGCCACCAGTATACCACCACACTCATTTGGACGCTTCCACTCCCTTTTTTGGTTCTCTTGTTTCTGGTGTTCATTTTCTGGTTGATCGGTCTTGCTGTGCTTGTAGTAACACGTTATTGCTGTTTCTATGACAAGTGCCCCACTTGAGCTCGCGTACATACTACATACACTCCCTACCATTGCTGTTCTGACTGCATTCTTGTTGTGTCGCGAAGGGAGATGAACAATCACATCACAAATATCACTGCGCATCAAACAGACCGAAATTATTCGATGGAACAATGGGATACGGCACCGCTCGCAAGTAATAAATTCACTAATGATCATCTTCCTTGACACCCGGACACGCAGATTCCATGTCGTCGTCGTCCTCATACTGAGTGCCACACCAAAAACAATACGCATACTTGTATCGGAGGTAGGTCAAAACCAATTCAAGACGATCTTGTGCCTGTGTACCTCGAAATTAGGCAACGAGTATGTATTGCTAGGAACGTCCAAACGAACCTGGAGACGCAGGAACTGTGCAACCTCTTCTATGACATCCGGAGCAAACTCAGGTTCTACGCCTGTTTGGGTGGCGTCATCATCCTCGAGAGCCTGGAGCGCTTCTGATTTCATCTGTAGTCGAAGACGCGTTGCGGCGTCGCGCGCAAAGGGCAGGACCACCGTGCCGTTATTCTCGAGCGCATCCATCAGGCCAGGAGGAAACGAGTCCGAGTTAGTGGGATTCAGCCACAAGACGTTGAACTAAAAAGATGATCAACCGGTAAGTATAACAACAATAAGCGAGATAATTGCTAAGAGTGTGGCCACTAACGTTCTTTCCGTTCTTCTCATCAAGAGTCACGCAGGTCCGTTGCGCCGATACTGTGGATGAATCTCGGCGTTGGCTTTATCTTGTTGCGGACTCTGCAGGCGGAAACGTACCTAATTGGCCTTCAGCCCTACGCTCTGCATATTCCTGCTTGGCGCGGTCGCGGAAGTTGACTTGTCCTGATGTTTCGGCCATCTTCGCCATCTTAGCGATGCGCTGAGCGGCGGTTGGAGACAGAGCCCGTTTGCGGTTCCCGATACCCTTCCTTCCTATAGAACAAAGGCTGTGGTGAGTGGCCACACTTGGAGACGCGCCGATCCTATGGACGCACCTTCCCATTCATTCAGCGGGAGCGGTTCCGTCTTGTGTCCACTCTTAGAGGATGCCGCAACGGGCTGAGGGGACGACGACGAGGCTGGAGTTTGTACTTCAACGGGCACCTCGCTGTCGGCAGCCGTCTTTCCAAGAGACTGCCCCGGTTTGAAGCCCATCTTTAGCATCATCGCCATAGCTTTGTTGCCCGAGCCTAGTTCTTCTTGTTCCTCTTTCGCTCGTTCGAAGAGACTTTTGCTGAGCCCTTCCTCGCGTGCTTCAAGTTCCAGTTCCCGACGGCTTTTCTGGCGGTTCTGCTGGCTCTTTATGAATGCCTGTTTCTGCGCAGTTCTGCGGCATTCGCTGTAGGTCTGTTGTTTAGAGGTAGATGCAGACTCGACAAGGAATTTATCGGAAAGGTAGTCGTCCTCGTCATCGGACATGGCAGAAGGTGAAGCATAATGGTGGCACGATCACAGGTTGTTCGATCGTCATCCACTTGTTTACTTCAAGGTTAGCAAGCAAGCTCAAGTGGCTCAATCAGACGAAGATAATCGTAAGAATCATAAACGTCTCGTTAATTGAAAGAACAACGGCACAGTGGCGTCTTGCCTGCACGCTTCTTCTTGGCTGCCGCCTCTGCTGCATCGGCTTCGAGGTCGATGGTGCCGCCGTTGGACGGGTCGGGTACGGCGACGACGAGGTCCTTGAGAAAGTCGAGCATCTCCACAGGCGAAGACGTTGGTGGGTGAGGAGGCGGCGGAGGGAGGGAAAGCGCGATGGAGGGTGGGAGGGAACGGCGGAGGATGGGAGCGGAAGGAGGGCAGGTGGTGGGACGGTGGGGTGGGGTGATGGGTGTGTGAAGAGGTGGCGGGGGTGGTGCTGTGCTGGGTGTGAGGAGGTGGTGGGGGTGTTCCTGTGCTGGGTGTGAGGAGGTGGTGGGGGTGGTGCTGTGCTGGGTGTGAGGAGGTGGTGGCGGTGGTGCTGTGCTGGGTGTGAGGAGGTGGTGGGGTGGTGTGCTGGGTGCGTGAGGCGGTGGTGGTGTGATGCGAGCAAGGGGAGACGGGGTGGATGGTGGAGGAGTGGGAGTGCGGGGGTGCGGGGGCATGATTGGGCACGCGGGGTGGTATGGAAGGGCCGGTGCTGAGCTGTGAAGGGTTGGGCGTGCGGGGTGGTTGGGTCGTGCGACGCGGGGGTCCGTGACCAGATGAAACGGGCCGTTTTATTACCTGCCAAGAAGCCGTTAGTCTACCATGCCCATTGCAAATCCAATCAAACTGCTTACCATGCTATATAGAACAAGTCGTAAATCTGGAAGGGTTGAGCAGTCAGCATTGTTGTCGCGGAGAGACAGTACCGGTGCACCTACACATAAATGGTCTACCAAGCAGCTGTCAAGGTCAGTAAACCGAGGGCGGAAGCGCAGACATGACTAGACTACGGGACGGCAGACTTCCGTATTGTTAACAAAGTGCCGAAAGTACGTCTACCAGAACCACTCCACCAGCGCGCCATTCCGTCTGAGCTCCCTTCAACGTTCATGCGTGCACGTCTGGCGCTTAGAGTACGGCAGCGGCTCTGCGCCAAGCTGCGGGGTATTGCGGCGGCTCGCGGCATTTGGTCTTGTCGAGAGATAGTTAGTATCACTGTAGTGAGAAAGACTACGGAAGACTTACCCTGGTGAGTGAATGAATGACTGTGAAGGTGAGGCGGAGAGAGATCTAATTACAGCTATACTACATAGTAAGTCAAGGCTGGCATTGTAGCGCAACGGTATATAAGGCCTGCACATTACGACCACTCCACTAGCGAGCCATTCCGTCCATCTGAGCTCTGTGACGGCTACGAGTACGCTGCCGTCAACCATCCATATGCCGCGTCCACGGCGCTGAAGGATCCAAATGGTCGCCGAACCGTCGGGCCAAACGGCGGGAAGGCAGCGATAGTTGGGTGTCCACACACTCCAGCCTAGAGTGTCTGTCAGTCATGTCCCAAGGTATCCAACAGAGATCTGACAGAGATAGTGGACGCACCGTTCCGTGGAGCTCATAGTATTGGCCGCACTGTAGCGCAGTGGCAAGGCGCATGAAGACCGCAACGCGGTTGTATTCGACGGGCCGACGGCCGTCATTCTAACCAACAATGAGGTGAGTATGGATTCAAGGTCAAACGAGTACATAGAGCATACCCTGATAGTCCTGTAGATGAGCGGTCGTCCGCGGGCGCCAGCATGGGCACAACGGCTGTCTGTGTTGGCAAATTGGTCAGCACGGACACGATGAGCCTAACGAGAGTATTTACAGAACGGTATGTATATAAGGTCTTCACGGACAAAGCCTAGTCACAGTAAGACTTTTCAAGGAAATCTGATGTCCACGGAGGCGAGCAAAAGCCTAGTACACGGATGAGCAAAGTAAACTCATCTTGAATGGAAAACTTACTCAAGGTTCCAGGCGCACAATACAAGCATCGCATCAGTGGTCGTGCGAGGCTCAGGCTGCTCGATGCACCTTCCAAGTCCACCGGCCTCTAGGCTCTAGCTTGAGCGAAGGCCTTCAAGCTTCAAGTACTACAGAATCCGATTCGGAGTCGGCTCGAGCAACGAGACGAGAACGATGGTTAGCGATCAACGGGTACCTGTACCTGTGATCGTCTCAGCTTCAACACCGATCCCCAAGTCACAGCAGTGTACGCGCCAGTCTGGAGAGCCGGTACGGTGGTGGGTTGGCCAGTTGTAGCGAGTTGTTTGCCGCGAGTTATCAGCTTTCTCAGTTTCCGTTAGACATGTCAAGAGTGCCGTCGTTCGACGACTCACCTACAAGTAGGGCATCCGGCGTGATAAGAACGACGGCTCTTGTCCCGTCGCAGTCGTGTCCATACCCAGACAAGCACGACAGTTGGTGCTTGACGGGTCACTCTAGACGTGACCTAGGAAGGTGTCAATCACCTCGTCAGTGGACTCGTCGAGATAATGAGCGCACCGATCTGAGGCAACCAAACCGTGATGGCAAGTTCGAGGGTGCTGGAACAAATACTACGCGGCCGTCAGCAATTTTATAGCAGAAGTCAACACATGCTTACCTTTGTGAGCGTCGTCACAAGCTTAACAAGTCGCGAAGGTAATTAGCCGCCTGTGCGGATCGTTAGCTTGTTCGCAAGCTGAAATATAGATAAACTTACCTTGTCGTCAAGTGAACGAGCAAAGTAGAGCCTCGTGCGCGCCGCAGCCAACGTGGACGGTGTTGGCGTCGCCGTTCGAGATACGAAGGGGTCCCGTCGTTCGCGGTGGTTGACGTCAAGCGTTCGGCCGTCCATGGGCGCTGGCGCTGGCTGGCGGAGATGACCAACAGTCAGCGAGTCGAGTTCTGAGCCCTTCCGCAGGAGCGTCAAGACCTGGTCGAGGGACCGTCAACGAACAACGCTGTCTGCAAGAAAAATCAGTCAAATCAATAATACAGATTGAAGACGTAGGACGCACCGAGTCTTGCAGCCAGCCGCCGTTCATCCTCCTTCAGAGAGCACGCAATACGCTCCGGCTTTGGTCAAGTGTTGAAGCGTCTACTAAGTGTTAGTGAAGTTGTAGGGGGAGTAGATATGATTAACTTACTTACTCGACGTCGGTCCAGCGAGTCCAAAGTTTTTGACGCGTGCTATCGTTGTCGTTTGAATAAGGCTGGAGTTGGAGGCCGCTGGAGTGGTTTGGCCCGTCGCATTCAAGGTTGTTGGAGTCTTTCGGCGCCTAAATGAGAGTTGTCAGTAAGTAAGTAACTGGCGAGAAAGGGAGCGCGAAAGTCTTACCGTTGAGTGTCAAGAGAAGAGGTTGGGCGTCGCAGGCGAGCGTTCGCCGAATGGTGACCGTCTGTTGAGGTCGAAGTCATGGTGAGAGGACAAGTTAGAAAGTGACATGAAGATCACATACCGTGACATGCCCAGTCGCGTCGCGTCTAGGAGGTCGCCGCCGCCGCCAGCGGCGTCAAAAGCATCTTGAGGCTGGGTAGTAAATGTGGCAATGTGGGAAGTGGCAAGGCAAAAGTTGAGAGGCCAAGAGATGGAGGAGGAAGGAAGGAAAGAGGGGATGCTGAATGATGGTAAGATTGAATGTTGTCCTCCTTCTTATATACCTTCCTGACGCCCGTTACAAGCGCGCCATCAGAGCCCAAGTTATTCTGATCGAATACAGATGTTTTTTTTTTGCGGCCAGGAACTTCCCCGTGTTACGAACAAGTCCTGATTCCCGGTATGCGCAAGGTTGCGGATATTCGAATTGCATTAACTTACCTGAGCTTCTGGCACCCTGGCGCTAGTATACACTTTGAGCTACTCATGCAAACATTCACTAGAGTTAAGAATTAGAGTGAGACTGCGCGAAGATACTTGAACTTACCGCTTCTCTTCCCGAGCAGCCCTTCTCATATCCCGTCCCATCCAGCATCTTCCAAACCTCAACCGACTCCGTTCTGAGCGCGGCGTTACATCCCTGCAGCACGCCTGAACGTCTGATGTCCGTTGTCTGGGCTCTGGGAGAAGGTTGAACGCGAAGTTTTTACTCTGCAAACAGTTACATATCTCCGCGTTGCGTATCGCCGTCTCCTTGGCACAGAAAACATCCGGAAATATGATATCAAGTCCCTGGAGACAAATGCAACGTCAATCGGAGTATGAAGCAGGCCGAGAGGATACTGACCTCCCAGTGTTGTCCCAGTCCAGACTGTCCAGCCGTGTTCTCATTAGTCTGGACGCGTTTTGAGACCCGAAAACACTCAAAAAAGAGAATATGTACCCCATATGAGTTCTGAAAGGGGTCGCATTGAGATCCAGGCAAAGACAGGCGAAGCAGCAAAGTTGTCGCCGGGGGATGGAGGACAAGGTCACACGCGGACCGGTACCCCACACTCCCTGAGCCCAGATAAGATAACATCGCGCCAGAAATCATGACGCATACCTCTGGGCATCGATATCCAGGGTCCAGGCAGCGCGAAAGCAGTGAACAGTCCACAAAACGCGTTCAGAGCGTCTTTTGCGCGTCAAATTTCGTCGGAAATTGTATTACGTAGTCGTGTTCATAGTATCCAAGTGAAATAAGGTCGCCCAGAGTGCGTAGAGGTTGGGAATCGTCTGAGAGCGAATCAGAGGTCCGAGCGAGCGAGCGGAGGTCATGGCATGGGTACAAGTGATCGCGATCACTTGGCGTTCTCAGAATAGAACTTGGCCATTTACCACCATGATTTAGCGGTCTTTCCGAGGCGGCCGCACGTCTGGATGTTTCACTCGATTGGACTAGGCCGTTTCGCAAGCGGAGCAAATCACTCTCTTGGATATTACGGCTGTGCCCTGGATGACTCGGGAACTTCATCTCCAGGGTCTACGTTGTTGATTGCAAACAAAACACGGCCGTTCGAACGCACTGATGGAACGGTTTTTGCGTTCGACATCTCGAGTACTTTAGTTCATCCGTAAACCCAGTTCACGCTACATGGTAAGTCGGTGATTATGCCCGTGTACTAGACTTTCTCAAACTTTAGTATGATATCCTTCAGTGAATTGGAACGTCTTTCTGTGCCGTTTCGGGCGGCGTGCGGACGGATACTGAGTAGGACGTATTCTTGTGAGGCTGGGCAAGCTTGAGTCTGAAGACAAGTAAGTGATCTTGTTGCTTCACGCATTTGAGAGAGTTCAAGTGTCTTCATTATCAGGTTTTCTATATCATTACAAAGGTCTAGGTACGTCTACTCAAATCATCGGGTCTGCGCGCCTGCCTTCTCCCAATCCAGTCATCCGTTGTGCCCTTCTCTCGGCCCCATCTCGTCCGCACGCTCCCCAATTTCACGCCAAGATCTTCCAATATTTCTGCCGCCAAGTCTGACGTACAGGGATACGTTTACGCGACGGCGCCGCGCTGTTCGAACAGCCCTGCGAGCTCGTCAACGGCGAAATTGATTGAGCGGAAATTTCCCAGTACGTACCTGTGCGAATTCGTGTTCTGCCCGACTAACACCCGGTCTCCAAAAGACCCAGCCTTCCAGATGTACGACCTCCTGAGCTCCGAGCACGGCCATACGTAGTCATGTTGGCCGCCTTAGCCGTCAAGTTCGAGTCCGCGAAGTGTGGCGCCGGAGGCGCCACCGAGGTCAACTTCTTCGCCGTCAGATCTGTGCTCACCTCACCGTCGTCACTGTTCACGACGAGAGCCAGGTCGGACAGCTTGACGAGCACCAAGTTTAGCCGCGGCAGTCCTTGTGAGGACGAATTAAGAACAGAAAGGTGACACACCTTCAAATTGTCCCAAGTTCAAGAACTGAGTCCGAGATGGTCCAGATCAGAATTGGACACGACGTCTGATGATAGTCACCGTCCCCACGCCCAGTCAGCTTAGCTGTCTGGGCTTGGGAGCGAGAGTTCGCGAGGTGAGGCGGCTTCGCCGCTTCTGAGTCAAACCTATCCTCAAGAGTCGGCGGGAAGGCATTCGACGATGGGCAAAAATGAACTAGGGCTCGGAACTTCCGTGAAAGAGCGATATGGCCTGGAGAATACGTGTCAGCGCGGGTTCAGGGCGAGAAAAGGAAACGCACCTCTCAAATTGGTATACCTCCGCAATTGACGTCCGAGAAGTCCAGAATCGTATGGAGATCATCTGCAGGGATGTTTTGGCTGCGCGTGGCACCGGACGTCCGACCGTCAGATGTCTGCTCACCGAGTTTGTGGAGTGTGGCGGCACCGCCGCCGACGGTCTTGAATTTGTCGACGTTCGAACCTAGTGGCGTCGCGGCAGTCGTTAGTGTCTTTCGGGGTTATACTGGTGCTCTTGATGGTGTGGTCAAGCTGAACAAAGCACGATGAGCGTAGATTTAGAGAGAAGACGGTAAAGTACCTTGAAATCGGAATACGCCCCGAACTGACACCGAGATGCAGCGTATGGGGTCGTTATACGGCACCAATGCTTTTGGCGCTATCCCGGATCTTTTCCCCCAGGCCATCGGACGTCGATTCGTCAATTTCGAGAAGTGTGGCGCAGGTCGCGGGCTCTGGAGCTCAGTATTCTCATCGAGGGGCGCGGCGCAGCCGGCCGCACTACATATGGCTGACATAAAATTGGTTTGAGGCAGACCCTTGACAAGAAGGTCAGCGAGAACTCCGGGGATGAAAAAAGGTAACGTACTTGTGGCAAGTTGAACGTGGTCTCCACATTGACTTTCGGTGTTCGTCCAGATCTGGACAACTCCAAATGGGGGACGGATGGGCTCAAGTTGGGCCCTGGCGTCGTTGCGAGCACGAGGCTCGTAGTCCCGCAAACATGTTGGCAGTGGTGAAATTGACCGGGCGGAAGGGCGGCAAAGCCGCCAACCAATATGAAGACCCTGAGATCTTGGTGAGTAGTCTAAACATTTAGAATAACGTCATTCTCACCGTTGCAGAGCGTTCAGGGCACACGCGGGCCGTAATTTCCAAGGCAGGTCAACGGTCAGATCTTGAGAGCGGATGGGCGGCGGCGGAGCCGCCATTCGACGTGGTAAGCGTCCACGGTCGCTGTATCAGTGTAGAGTCTAACTGTTTTCATTAGAGTCCGTTCACCAAACGCCCGGATAACGTACCAGCTTCCCATATGTGGCGTATCTCGTGAATGCCTGCACTTCTCGCCATCCCACCTACCGCGCTCGAACCGTCTCGGCTTTGGCCATCGAACGCGCACCATATTGATGCGACCCTGACTGTTTCAAAACCGTTCTGAAAGTAAGTCCAAAACGCCCTCGGATTTGGCGGCAAAAAACTCACTTTTTCCAGGACCCAGACGCCCGCCGGCGAGGCAACGTCACACTGACAGATTGGACCTGGTGGTCGGCTAGCGCCGACGAAACTGCGAATGGAACGAGCAGTACCCTGTATGTTTATCAGGAACTCACCTTACACCCGTTCCAGTGCCCCGATCCCACCAAACTTGGCGCGTTTGAATGGCGTCCTTTCGGGCTATCGAATGCGCATGATCTCGTTGCGACCCTGACCGTTTCTTGCAGGGATTTGAAACGTCGGAACTGCTTAGCAAGTGAGTTCAATATGACCGCAAATTTGACGACAAAAACTCACCTTTTCTCCATACCCTGACGCCCGCCGGCGAGGCAGCATCACGCTGAGGGACATACCCAGATGGTCGGCTGGGGCCGACCGGAATGAGCGGGTGAACTTGCTCTTGGTAAGACACTGACCTTGCGTCCGTGCCCGTCCCTCGATCCCGACTTGAAATAGCGCGTTCGAACCGCGTCGGTGCTGGTTATCCAATGCGCACGATATTGACGTGACCTTGAGTGTCTTTCGGAGGCATTGGAAACGTCGAAACTATCTTAAAAGTGAGTCCAAACTGACTGTCAAATTACGCCTAAAAACTCACTTTCTCTCAAAACTCAGACGCCCGCCGGCGAGGCAACGTCATACCGACGGACTGAGCCCGGTGGTCGGCTGGCACCGACGAATCTCTGAATGGAATGAGCTGGAGTTTGGAGGTATATGAGGAACTCACCTGGTGTCCGTGCCCGTGCCTCGTTCCCGACGTACTTCAGCGCGTTCGAACCGCGTCGGCGCTGGCTATCGAATGCGTACGCTATCCACTCAACCGTGACTGTTATTCGGAGGCGTTCAAACCGTTGAAACTGTCTTGAATGTCAGCGCAAAATGACCGTCAAAAAGCAGCCCAAAAGTCACTTTTACCCAGAACCCAAGTGCCCGCCGGCGAGGCGCGTCACGCTGAGGGTCAAAATCGGTCTGCTGCGCGCCGAAGAATCAGTGAGTAGACTGATCAAGAGGAAATTTCGCTAACTCATGTTCTTCTTCCTCCGGACGTATCCAAGCACGTTTGGACCGTAGCCGTTGAATGTGCACGACCCAACTGTTTCTTGGGCATCCAAACTGTCGAAAGTGAGTCCAAGACAGCCATGTACTGACAACTATAAACTCACTTTTTTCTCAAAGTCCACGTGCCCGCCGGCGAGGCACGTTCTGCTGAGAGTGATGGGATCTATTCAAGTTAGGTATACCATAGGACTTGCTTTCACCAATCCTGAGCACAAGGTGAGCTTGAGGGTGACGGCGGGAGCAAAGGACCAATACAGCAATACTACGGCAATACCCAGATCCTTGCCTCAGACTCAAATTGTTTTTCCCGGCTATTCGCAACTGTTTCACACTGTTGCCCTGCATTGCATCAAACCCTGCCCGACACTCAGTTTTCAGTTTCTCAACTCAGTTCTCATTGAATCCTTATTCCGCCTACTCAAATCAAAAGAGCCTCAAAATATGCTTCGAATGATATCCATGAAGACATCAAGGTTACCTTTCTACTCTAGCTCAAGAGTGAGTTCACTCTTGAGCCCAAAATAGAAAGGTAGGGGTGCCACGGGCCGGTAACCAGTGCCAAGAACTGAGAAAAGTATATAAGACGTCTGACTCACCAGTATCAATCCAACGGTCTCAAGCCCTTGCACCTCCTCCCTTTTCCCGTTGAGCTTAAATGGCGGGCTTGGTGGGGATGAGGTGGGCGGGCGGCGGACAAGACGTTCCTTGAATGGGGTGCGCTTTGCTGCGAGGCATTAAAATGTAAAGTCCTGAAAAGGCCACTGGTGGAGCGAAAGCAATCAGTGCGAGTCGAGAAAAGTGCCGTCTTCCCCGAGAGTGGGGGAGACGGCCTTTTTTCAGACTCTTTGGGGCCCGATAGGCCGGGCGCAAGCTGGAGGTTTGTAGCCAGGATTTCATTCGGACTTGTCAGATTTCACGAAAGTTTGGATTTTGAGGGGGAGATTATGGTTGTTGCAGTAGTGCTGGTAGGATGATTTTAGTACAAGTAGAATCAAAATGCAATCTACTTTCTTTCTATCTCTATCCGAAGCATGCCGCCAGCAAGGAGAGTCTGCCAGAGACGGCCGTTTATGTGGCCCATGTCGACTAGCTCATATTGTTCCTGGTGCAAAAATGTCACGTCGATTTCCGTGATGCTGGCATTCATCCCCAGCGGAGTGGTCGCTTTCCTGGCTAGATTGCGAGCACTAAACGGCAGCAGCGACGAGAATGGAGGAATAGACGCGACGAGGGTACGGAGGTAAGCGCGCGCTTGGCCATCAGCCAAGTTTACAAACTCCGACCGGGGGGCGCTACTTGAAAGTTTTTCTCGACAAGCGCCAGCATGCTTTCTCTCAACCACGCCATGACCCCACGACGAGGACGAACGCGCACTCACACACGCATACGGCAGGGAGGAGACGTGAGGAGGTGAGGAGCGCGGACAGAGCAGACAAGGTGCGTCGCGTGCTCTCAGCACCAGTCCCTACTAACGTCGCTACCGCCAGCCGTCAACGCCACCCACCTCCGCAACAACAACCCCCGCGCACTACGACGGACGCACCGCGGGGACAGACGCACACGGGAGGGAGGAGGGCGCGGGAGGGGAGCACACGCGGGGGACGGGACGTGAGGAGGTGAAGAGGGGGGAGAGGGCAGAGGGCAGGCGCGAAGGACGACGACCCAGCACCACCCCAGCGCACCAGCAACGCCCGCGTCGCACCCGCCCGCCCTTCTTTTCCGGTTGACAGCACTTGAGAAGCACGCCTTCGATGGCCCCACCCAGCGAGTCAGTTCAAGGTATTTCAGCCTATCCCTTTATAAACACGGATCTCCTGAGAGTCATTGTCAGGTACCCCCCACCGAACGCACCTCTTCGCAAAGGCACTCCCTCCCAGCTTCTGTCAGAATGACGACTCTGCCATCCTTTGTCGAATTGATGTCTACGCTGGGGGTCGATGCTACCAGCCGGCCACAGGACGATGGCGCGTCTTCGCCGCACTCCTCCCGCTCGGTTTCCCCGCATCATCCGTCATCTGGCACGCCGACTCGATCCAAGTCGAGTCCGTCCCTCCGCGAACCCACCCATCGCGTGACGGCTCGCTATTCTCCCTATTCTCCGACACTGGTGTGTGGCTCGTCATTCTTCCCCCTGACTCTTTAATTAAATTTGAAACCCTTCCTTCAGCTATCCTCTCGACGCGGAAGCATATCGTCCGTGTCGTCTAGTTCGTCTTCATCTTCTTTTTCGTCTCCCGACCTTGAACGGCGTAAGCTGCCCGTAAGTTGCTTGTCGTTTGGCATCTGATGATTCGCCCGTCCTGACGACGAACTTTGAAGGACTCTCCCCGTCACAGCGCATCTCCTCCTCGACGCCGACGCAAGGACAACAAATTGACTGTCAACATCTTTGGCTCAGCCACGGATCTGGCCGCCAATACGCCTATATCTATATACGTGCGGCGTAAGACACCCGGCGCGTCACCCACGTCCTCTGTATTCTATGGCTCTAGTAGCTCCCGCGAAAGTTCGCCGGCCATGTCTCCGATGCCGTTCTCCCTCCCGACTCTCCCCACCGCCTTATCAGCTCATTCAGAACATTTCCCATCGCACAATGATTCTGATATGAAGCGCCCCGCGTTGACTGATCACAATTCGCGATCGCGGCCTACATCTCCTCTTCACAAAGGCAGGAGCCTTTCGGATATGTTCGAGGGCGTTTCTTTGGGACGGCACTTCCGTCGTCATACTGGTATTCGCATCTCCTCCCCCGCATCATCACCAGACATGGACCCCCGTCCCCGCACCATCCATCTCGATTGATGTGATCTTACGATGTAGCAGCAGCGGCTACTCGTTGTATATTCTGGCGGACTTCCAGAGAACAATTATTTGTAATAGTATCCAGACTCTCTCCCTTTTTGCCGCCGTTTCCTGTTGCCACCAGTATACCACCACACTCATTTGGACGCTTCCACTCCCTTTTTTGGTTCTCTTGTTTCTGGTGTTCATTTTTTGGTTGATCGGTCTTGCTGTGCTTGTAGTAACACGTTATTGCTGTTTCCATGACAAGTGCCCCACTTGAGCTCGCGTACATACTACATACACTCCCTACCATTGCTGTTCTGACTGCATTCTTGTTGTGTCGCGAAGGGAGATGAACAATCACATCACAAATATCACTGCGCATCAAACAGACCGAAATTATTCGATGGAACAATGGGATACGGCACCGCTCGCAAGTAATAAATTCACTAATGATCATCTTCCTTGACACCCGGACACGCAGATTCCATGTCGTCGTCGTCCTCATACTGAGTGCCACACCAAAAACAATACGCATACTTGTATCGGAGGTAGTTCAAAACCAATTCAAGACGATCTTGTGCCTGTGTACCTCGAAATTAGGCAACGAATATATATTGCTAGGAACGTCCAAACGAACCTGGAGACGCAGGAACTGTGCAACCTCTTCTATGACATCCGGAGCAAACTCAGGTTCTACGCCTGTTTGGGTGGCGTCATCATCCTCGAGAGCCTGGAGCGCTTCTGATTCCATCTGTAGTCGAAGACGCGTTGCGGCGTCGCGCGCAAAGGGCAGGACCACCGTGCCGTTATTCTCGAGCGCATCCATCAGGCCAGGAGGAAACGAGTCCGAGTTAGTGGGATTCAGCCACAAGACGTTGAACTAAAAAGATGATCAACCGGTAAGTATAACAACAATAAGCGAGATAATTGCTAAGAGTGTGGCCACTAACGTTCTTCCCGTTCTTCTCATCAAGAGTCACGCAGGTCCGTTGCGCCGATACTGTGGATGAATCTCGGCGTTGGCTTTTATCTCGTTGCGGACTCTGCAGGCGGAAACGTACCTAATTGGCCTTCAGCCTTACGCTCTGCATATTCCTGCTTGGCGCGGTCGCGGAAGTTGACTTGGCCTGATGTTTCGGCCATCTTCGCCATCTTAGCGATGCGCTGAGCGGCGGTTGGAGACAGAGCCCGTTTGCGGTTCCCGATACCCTTCCTTCCTATAGAACAAAGGCTGTGGTGAGTGGCCACACTTGGAGACGCGCCGATCCTATGGACGCACCTTCCCATTCATTCAGCGGGAGCGGTTCCGTCTTGTGTCCACTCTTGATGGGTGCCGCAACGGGCTGAGTAGACGACGACGAGGCTAGAGTTTGTACTTCATCGGGAACCTCGCTGTCGGCAGTTGTCTTTCCAAGAGACTGCCCCGGTTTGAAGCCCATCTTTAGCATCATCGCCATAGCTTTGTTGCCCGAGCCTAGTTCTTCTTGTTCCTCCTTGGCTCGTTCGAAAAGACTTTTGCTGAGCCCTTCCTCGCGTGCTTCAAGTTCCAGTTCCCGACGGCTTTTCTGGCGGTTCTGCTGGCTCTTTATAGATGCCTGTTTCTGCGCATTTTTGCGGATGTCACTATAGGTCTGTTGTTTCGAGGTGGATGCAGACTCGACAAGGAATTTATCGGAAAGGTAGTCGTCCTCGTCATCGGACATGGCAGAAGGTGAAGCATAATGGTGGCACGATCACAGGTTGTTCGATCGTCATGCATTTGTTAACTTCAAGGTTGGCAAGCACGCTCAAGTAGACGTTGGTGGGTGAAGAGGCGGCGGAGGGAGGGAAAGCGCGATGGAGGGTGGGAGGGAACGGCGTAGGATGGGAGCGGAAGGAGGGCAGGTGGTGGGCGGTGGGGTGGGGTGATGGGTGTGTGAGGAGGTGGCGGGGGTGGTGCTGGGCTGGGTGTGAGGAGGAGGTGGGGGTGGTGCTGGGCTGGGTGTGAGGAGGAGGTGGGGGTGGTGCTGGGCTGGGTGTGAGGAGGAGGTGGGGGTGGTGCCGGGCTGGGTGTGAGGAGGAGGTGGGGTGGTGCTGGGCTGGGTGTGAGGAGGAGGTGGGGGTGGTGCTGGGCTGGGTGTGAGGAGGAGGTGGGGGTGGTGCTGGGCTGGGTGTGAGGAGGAGGTGGGGGTGGTGCTGGGCTGGGTGTGAGGAGGAGGTGGGGGTGGTGCCGGGCTGGGTGTGAGGAGGAGGTGGGGGTGGTGCTGGGCTGGGTGTGAGGAGGTGGTGGGGTGGGGTGCTGGGTGCGTGAGGCGGTGGTGGGGTGATGCGAGCAAGGGGGAGACGGGGAGCGGGGGAGGACGGTGGAGGAGTGGGGGTGCGGGGGCATGATTGGGCACGCGGGGTGGTATGGAAGGGCCGGTGCTGAGCTGTGAAGAGTTGGGCGTGCGGGGTGGTTGGGTCGTGCGACGCGGGGGTCCGTGACTAGATTAAACGGGCCGTTTTATTACCTGCCAAGAAGCCGTTAGTCTACCATGCCCATTGCAAATCCAATCAAACTGCTTACCATGCTATATAGAACAAGTTGTAAAACTGGAAGGGTTGAGCAGTCAGCATTGTTGCCGCGGAGAGACAGTACCGGTGCACCTACACATAAATGGTCTACCAAGCAGCTGTCAAGGTCAGTAAACCGAGGGCGGAAGCGCAGACATGACTAGACTACGGGACGGCAGACTTCCGTATTGTTAACAAAGTGCCGAAAGTACGTCTACCAGAACCACTCCACCAGCGCGCCATTCCGTCTGAGCTCCCTTCAACGTTCATGCGTGCACGTCTGGCGCTTAGAGTACAGCAGCGGCTCTGCGCCAAGCTGCGGGGTATTGCGGCGGCTCGCGGCATTTGGTCTTGTCGAGAGATAGTTAGTATCACTGTAGTGAGAAAGACTACGGAAGACTTACCCTGGTGAGTGAATAAATGACTGTGAAGGTGAGGCGGAGAGAGATCTAACTACAGCTATACTACATAGTAAGTCAAGGCTGGCATTGTAGCGCAACGGTATATAAGGCCTGCACATTACGACCACTCCACCAGCGAGCCATTCCGTCCATCTGAGCTCTGTGACGGCTACGAGTACGCTGCCGTCAACCATCCATATGCCGCGTCCACGGCGCTGAAGGATCCAAATGGTCGCCGAACCGTCGGGCCAAACGGCGGGAAGGCAGCGATAGTTGGGTGTCCACACACTCCAGCCTAGAGTGTCTGTCAGTCATGTCCCAAGGTATCCAACAGAGATAGTGGACGCACCGTTCCGTGGAGCTCATAGTATTGGCCGCACTGTAGCGCAGTGGCAAGGCGCATGAAGACCGCAACGCGGTTGTATTCGACGGGCCGACGGCCGTCATTCTAACCAACAATGAGGTGAGTATGGATTCAAGGTCAAACGAGTACATAGAGCATACCCTGATAGTCCTGTAGATGAGCGGTCGTCCGCGGGCGCCAGCATGGGCACAACGGCTGTCTGTGTTGGCAAATTGGTCAGCACGGACACGATGAGCCTAACGAGAGTATTTACAGAACGGTATGTATATAAGGTCTTCACGGACAAAGCCTAGTCACAGTAAGACTTTTCAAGGAAATCTGATGTCCACGGAGGCGAGCAAAAGCCTAGTACACGGATGAGCAAAGTAAACTCATCTTGAATGGAAAACTTACTCAAGGTTCCAGGCGCACAATACAAGCATCGCATCAGTGGTCGTGCGAGGCTCAGGCTGCTCGATGCACCTTCCAAGTCCACCGGCCTCTAGGCTCTAGCTTGAGCGAAGGCCTTCAAGCTTCAAGTACTACAGAATCCGATTCGGAGTCGGCTCGAGCAACGAGACGAGAACGATGGTTAGCGATCAACGGGTACCTGTACCTGTGATCGTCTCAGCTTCAACACCGATCCCCAAGTCACAGCAGTGTACGCGCCAGTCTGGAGAGCCGGTACGGTGGTGGGTTGGCCAGTTGTAGCGAGTTGTTTGCCGCGAGTTATCAGCTTTCTCAGTTTCCGTTAGACATGTCAAGAGTGCCGTCGTTCGACGACTCACCTACAAGTAGGGCATCCGGCGTGATAAGAACGACGGCTCTTGTCCCGTCGCAGTCGTGTCCATACCCAGACAAGCACGACAGTTGGTGCTTGACGGGTCACTCTAGACGTGACCTAGGAAGGTGTCAATCACCTCGTCAGTGGACTCGTCGAGATAATGAGCGCACCGATCTGAGGCAACCAAACCGTGATGGCAAGTTCGAGGGTGCTGGAACAAATACTACGCGGCCGTCAGCAATTTTATAGCAGAAGTCAACACATGCTTACCTTTGTGAGCGTCGTCACAAGCTTAACAAGTCGCGAAGGTAATTAGCCGCCTGTGCGGATCGTTAGCTTGTTCGCAAGCTGAAATATAGATAAACTTACCTTGTCGTCAAGTGAACGAGCAAAGTAGAGCCTCGTGCGCGCCGCAGCCAACGTGGACGGTGTTGGCGTCGCCGTTCGAGATACGAAGGGGTCCCGTCGTTCGCGGTGGTTGACGTCAAGCGTTCGGCCGTCCATGGGCGCTGGCGCTGGCTGGCGGAGATGACCAACAGTCAGCGAGTCGAGTTCTGAGCCCTTCCGCAGGAGCGTCAAGACCTGGTCGAGGGACCGTCAACGAACAACGCTGTCTGCAAGAAAAATCAGTCAAATCAATAATACAGATTGAAGACGTAGGACGCACCGAGTCTTGCAGCCAGCCGCCGTTCATCCTCCTTCAGAGAGCACGCAATACGCTCCGGCTTTGGTCAAGTGTTGAAGCGTCTACTAAGTGTTAGTGAAGTTGTAGGGGGAGTAGATATGATTAACTTACTTACTCGACGTCGGTCCAGCGAGTCCAAAGTTTTTGACGCGTGCTATCGTTGTCGTTTGAATAAGGCTGGAGTTGGAGGCCGCTGGAGTGGTTTGGCCCGTCGCATTCAAGGTTGTTGGAGTCTTTCGGCGCCTAAATGAGAGTTGTCAGTAAGTAAGTAACTGGCGAGAAAGGGAGCGCGAAAGTCTTACCGTTGAGTGTCAAGAGAAGAGGTTGGGCGTCGCAGGCGAGCGTTCGCCGAATGGTGACCGTCTGTTGAGGTCGAAGTCATGGTGAGAGGACAAGTTAGAAAGTGACATGAAGATCACATACCGTGACATGCCCAGTCGCGTCGCGTCTAGGAGGTCGCCGCCGCCGCCAGCGGCGTCAAAAGCATCTTGAGGCTGGGTAGTAAATGTGGCAATGTGGGAAGTGGCAAGGCAAAAGTTGAGAGGCCAAGAGATGGAGGAGGAAGGAAGGAAAGAGGGGATGCTGAATGATGGTAAGATTGAATGTTGTCCTCCTTCTTATATACCTTCCTGACGCCCGTTACAAGCGCGCCATCAGAGCCCAAGTTATTCTGATCGAATACAGATGTTTTTTTTTTGCGGCCAGGAACTTCCCCGTGTTACGAACAAGTCCTGATTCCCGGTATGCGCAAGGTTGCGGATATTCGAATTGCATTAACTTACCTGAGCTTCTGGCACCCTGGCGCTAGTATACACTTTGAGCTACTCATGCAAACATTCACTAGAGTTAAGAATTAGAGTGAGACTGCGCGAAGATACTTGAACTTACCGCTTCTCTTCCCGAGCAGCCCTTCTCATATCCCGTCCCATCCAGCATCTTCCAAACCTCAACCGACTCCGTTCTGAGCGCGGCGTTACATCCCTGCAGCACGCCTGAACGTCTGATGTCCGTTGTCTGGGCTCTGGGAGAAGGTTGAACGCGAAGTTTTTACTCTGCAAACAGTTACATATCTCCGCGTTGCGTATCGCCGTCTCCTTGGCACAGAAAACATCCGGAAATATGATATCAAGTCCCTGGAGACAAATGCAACGTCAATCGGAGTATGAAGCAGGCCGAGAGGATACTGACCTCCCAGTGTTGTCCCAGTCCAGACTGTCCAGCCGTGTTCTCATTAGTCTGGACGCGTTTTGAGACCCGAAAACACTCAAAAAAGAGAATATGTACCCCATATGAGTTCTGAAAGGGGTCGCATTGAGATCCAGGCAAAGACAGGCGAAGCAGCAAAGTTGTCGCCGGGGGATGGAGGACAAGGTCACACGCGGACCGGTACCCCACACTCCCTGAGCCCAGATAAGATAACATCGCGCCAGAAATCATGACGCATACCTCTGGGCATCGATATCCAGGGTCCAGGCAGCGCGAAAGCAGTGAACAGTCCACAAAACGCGTTCAGAGCGTCTTTTGCGCGTCAAATTTCGTCGGAAATTGTATTACGTAGTCGTGTTCATAGTATCCAAGTGAAATAAGGTCGCCCAGAGTGCGTAGAGGTTGGGAATCGTCTGAGAGCGAATCAGAGGTCCGAGCGAGCGAGCGGAGGTCATGGCATGGGTACAAGTGATCGCGATCACTTGGCGTTCTCAGAATAGAACTTGGCCATTTACCACCATGATTTAGCGGTCTTTCCGAGGCGGCCGCACGTCTGGATGTTTCACTCGATTGGACTAGGCCGTTTCGCAAGCGGAGCAAATCACTCTCTTGGATATTACGGCTGTGCCCTGGATGACTCGGGAACTTCATCTCCAGGGTCTACGTTGTTGATTGCAAACAAAACACGGCCGTTCGAACGCACTGATGGAACGGTTTTTGCGTTCGACATCTCGAGTACTTTAGTTCATCCGTAAACCCAGTTCACGCTACATGGTAAGTCGGTGATTATGCCCGTGTACTAGACTTTCTCAAACTTTAGTATGATATCCTTCAGTGAATTGGAACGTCTTTCTGTGCCGTTTCGGGCGGCGTGCGGACGGATACTGAGTAGGACGTATTCTTGTGAGGCTGGGCAAGCTTGAGTCTGAAGACAAGTAAGTGATCTTGTTGCTTCACGCATTTGAGAGAGTTCAAGTGTCTTCATTATCAGGTTTTCTATATCATTACAAAGGTCTAGGTACGTCTACTCAAATCATCGGGTCTGCGCGCCTGCCTTCTCCCAATCCAGTCATCCGTTGTGCCCTTCTCTCGGCCCCATCTCGTCCGCACGCTCCCCAATTTCACGCCAAGATCTTCCAATATTTCTGCCGCCAAGTCTGACGTACAGGGATACGTTTACGCGACGGCGCCGCGCTGTTCGAACAGCCCTGCGAGCTCGTCAACGGCGAAATTGATTGAGCGGAAATTTCCCAGTACGTACCTGTGCGAATTCGTGTTCTGCCCGACTAACACCCGGTCTCCAAAAGACCCAGCCTTCCAGATGTACGACCTCCTGAGCTCCGAGCACGGCCATACGTAGTCATGTTGGCCGCCTTAGCCGTCAAGTTCGAGTCCGCGAAGTGTGGCGCCGGAGGCGCCACCGAGGTCAACTTCTTCGCCGTCAGATCTGTGCTCACCTCACCGTCGTCACTGTTCACGACGAGAGCCAGGTCGGACAGCTTGACGAGCACCAAGTTTAGCCGCGGCAGTCCTTGTGAGGACGAATTAAGAACAGAAAGGTGACACACCTTCAAATTGTCCCAAGTTCAAGAACTGAGTCCGAGATGGTCCAGATCAGAATTGGACACGACGTCTGATGATAGTCACCGTCCCCACGCCCAGTCAGCTTAGCTGTCTGGGCTTGGGAGCGAGAGTTCGCGAGGTGAGGCGGCTTCGCCGCTTCTGAGTCAAACCTATCCTCAAGAGTCGGCGGGAAGGCATTCGACGATGGGCAAAAATGAACTAGGGCTCGGAACTTCCGTGAAAGAGCGATATGGCCTGGAGAATACGTGTCAGCGCGGGTTCAGGGCGAGAAAAGGAAACGCACCTCTCAAATTGGTATACCTCCGCAATTGACGTCCGAGAAGTCCAGAATCGTATGGAGATCATCTGCAGGGATGTTTTGGCTGCGCGTGGCACCGGACGTCCGACCGTCAGATGTCTGCTCACCGAGTTTGTGGAGTGTGGCGGCACCGCCGCCGACGGTCTTGAATTTGTCGACGTTCGAACCTAGTGGCGTCGCGGCAGTCGTTAGTGTCTTTCGGGGTTATACTGGTGCTCTTGATGGTGTGGTCAAGCTGAACAAAGCACGATGAGCGTAGATTTAGAGAGAAGACGGTAAAGTACCTTGAAATCGGAATACGCCCCGAACTGACACCGAGATGCAGCGTATGGGGTCGTTATACGGCACCAATGCTTTTGGCGCTATCCCGAATCTTTTCCCCCAGGCCATCGGACGTCGATTCGTCAATTTCGAGAAGTGTGGCGCAGGTCGCGGGCTCTGGAGCTCAGTATTCTCATCGAGGGGCGCGGCGCAGCCGGCCGCACTACATATGGCTGACATAAAATTGGTTTGAGGCAGACCCTTGACAAGAAGGTCAGCGAGAACTCCGGGGATGAAAAAAGGTAACGTACTTGTGGCAAGTTGAACGTGGTCTCCACATTGACTTTCGGTGTTCGTCCAGATCTGGACAACTCCAAATGGGGGACGGATGGGCTCAAGTTGGGCCCTGGCGTCGTTGCGAGCACGAGGCTCGTAGTCCCGCAAACATGTTGGCAGTGGTGAAATTGACCGGGCGGAAGGGCGGCAAAGCCGCCAACCAATATGAAGACCCTGAGATCTTGGTGAGTAGTCTAAACATTTAGAATAACGTCATTCTCACCGTTGCAGAGCGTTCAGGGCACACGCGGGCCGTAATTTCCAAGGCAGGTCAACGGTCAGATCTTGAGAGCGGATGGGCGGCGGCGGAGCCGCCATTCGACGTGGTAAGCGTCCACGGTCGCTGTATCAGTGTAGAGTCTAACTGTTTTCATTAGAGTCCGTTCACCAAACGCCCGGATAACGTACCAGCTTCCCATATGTGGCGTATCTCGTGAATGCCTGCACTTCTCGCCATCCCACCTACCGCGCTCGAACCGTCTCGGCTTTGGCCATCGAACGCGCACCATATTGATGCGACCCTGACTGTTTCAAAACCGTTCTGAAAGTAAGTCCAAAACGCCCTCGGATTTGGCGGCAAAAAACTCACTTTTTCCAGGACCCAGACGCCCGCCGGCGAGGCAACGTCACACTGACAGATTGGACCTGGTGGTCGGCTAGCGCCGACGAAACTGCGAATGGAACGAGCAGTACCCTGTATGTTTATCAGGAACTCACCTTACACCCGTTCCAGTGCCCCGATCCCACCAAACTTGGCGCGTTTGAATGGCGTCCTTTCGGGCTATCGAATGCGCATGATCTCGTTGCGACCCTGACCGTTTCTTGCAGGGATTTGAAACGTCGGAACTGCTTAGCAAGTGAGTTCAATATGACCGCAAATTTGACGACAAAAACTCACCTTTTCTCCATACCCTGACGCCCGCCGGCGAGGCAGCATCACGCTGAGGGACATACCCAGATGGTCGGCTGGGGCCGACCGGAATGAGCGGGTGAACTTGCTCTTGGTAAGACACTGACCTTGCGTCCGTGCCCGTCCCTCGATCCCGACTTGAAATAGCGCGTTCGAACCGCGTCGGTGCTGGTTATCCAATGCGCACGATATTGACGTGACCTTGAGTGTCTTTCGGAGGCATTGGAAACGTCGAAACTATCTTAAAAGTGAGTCCAAACTGACTGTCAAATTACGCCTAAAAACTCACTTTCTCTCAAAACTCAGACGCCCGCCGGCGAGGCAACGTCATACCGACGGACTGAGCCCGGTGGTCGGCTGGCACCGACGAATCTCTGAATGGAATGAGCTGGAGTTTGGAGGTATATGAGGAACTCACCTGGTGTCCGTGCCCGTGCCTCGTTCCCGACGTACTTCAGCGCGTTCGAACCGCGTCGGCGCTGGCTATCGAATGCGTACGCTATCCACTCAACCGTGACTGTTATTCGGAGGCGTTCAAACCGTTGAAACTGTCTTGAATGTCAGCGCAAAATGACCGTCAAAAAGCAGCCCAAAAGTCACTTTTACCCAGAACCCAAGTGCCCGCCGGCGAGGCGCGTCACGCTGAGGGTCAAAATCGGTCTGCTGCGCGCCGAAGAATCAGTGAGTAGACTGATCAAGAGGAAATTTCGCTAACTCATGTTCTTCTTCCTCCGGACGTATCCAAGCACGTTTGGACCGTAGCCGTTGAATGTGCACGACCCAACTGTTTCTTGGGCATCCAAACTGTCGAAAGTGAGTCCAAGACAGCCATGTACTGACAACTATAAACTCACTTTTTTCTCAAAGTCCACGTGCCCGCCGGCGAGGCACGTTCTGCTGAGAGTGATGGGATCTATTCAAGTTAGGTATACCATAGGACTTGCTTTCACCAATCCTGAGCACAAGGTGAGCTTGAGGGTGACGGCGGGAGCAAAGGACCAATACAGCAATACTACGGCAATACCCAGATCCTTGCCTCAGACTCAAATTGTTTTTCCCGGCTATTCGCAACTGTTTCACACTGTTGCCCTGCATTGCATCAAACCCTGCCCGACACTCAGTTTTCAGTTTCTCAACTCAGTTCTCATTGAATCCTTATTCCGCCTACTCAAATCAAAAGAGCCTCAAAATATGCTTCGAATGATATCCATGAAGACATCAAGGTTACCTTTCTACTCTAGCTCAAGAGTGAGTTCACTCTTGAGCCCAAAATAGAAAGGTAGGGGTGCCACGGGCCGGTAACCAGTGCCAAGAACTGAGAAAAGTATATAAGACGTCTGACTCACCAGTATCAATCCAACGGTCTCAAGCCCTTGCACCTCCTCCCTTTTCCCGTTGAGCTTAAATGGCGGGCTTGGTGGGGATGAGGTGGGCGGGCGGCGGACAAGACGTTCCTTGAATGGGGTGCGCTTTGCTGCGAGGCATTAAAATGTAAAGTCCTGAAAAGGCCACTGGTGGAGCGAAAGCAATCAGTGCGAGTCGAGAAAAGTGCCGTCTTCCCCGAGAGTGGGGGAGACGGCCTTTTTTCAGACTCTTTGGGGCCCGATAGGCCGGGCGCAAGCTGGAGGTTTGTAGCCAGGATTTCATTCGGACTTGTCAGATTTCACGAAAGTTTGGATTTTGAGGGGGAGATTATGGTTGTTGCAGTAGTGCTGGTAGGATGATTTTAGTACAAGTAGAATCAAAATGCAATCTACTTTCTTTCTATCTCTATCCGAAGCATGCCGCCAGCAAGGAGAGTCTGCCAGAGACGGCCGTTTATGTGGCCCATGTCGACTAGCTCATATTGTTCCTGGTGCAAAAATGTCACGTCGATTTCCGTGATGCTGGCATTCATCCCCAGCGGAGTGGTCGCTTTCCTGGCTAGATTGCGAGCACTAAACGGCAGCAGCGACGAGAATGGAGGAATAGACGCGACGAGGGTACGGAGGTAAGCGCGCGCTTGGCCATCAGCCAAGTTTACAAACTCCGACCGGGGGGCGCTACTTGAAAGTTTTTCTCGACAAGCGCCAGCATGCTTTCTCTCAACCACGCCATGACCCCACGACGAGGACGAACGCGCACTCACACACGCATACGGCAGGGAGGAGACGTGAGGAGGTGAGGAGCGCGGACAGAGCAGACAAGGTGCGTCGCGTGCTCTCAGCACCAGTCCCTACTAACGTCGCTACCGCCAGCCGTCAACGCCACCCACCTCCGCAACAACAACCCCCGCGCACTACGACGGACGCACCGCGGGGACAGACGCACACGGGAGGGAGGAGGGCGCGGGAGGGGAGCACACGCGGGGGACGGGACGTGAGGAGGTGAAGAGGGGGGAGAGGGCAGAGGGCAGGCGCGAAGGACGACGACCCAGCACCACCCCAGCGCACCAGCAACGCCCGCGTCGCACCCGCCCGCCCTTCTTTTCCGGTTGACAGCACTTGAGAAGCACGCCTTCGATGGCCCCACCCAGCGAGTCAGTTCAAGGTATTTCAGCCTATCCCTTTATAAACACGGATCTCCTGAGAGTCATTGTCAGGTACCCCCCACCGAACGCACCTCTTCGCAAAGGCACTCCCTCCCAGCTTCTGTCAGAATGACGACTCTGCCATCCTTTGTCGAATTGATGTCTACGCTGGGGGTCGATGCTACCAGCCGGCCACAGGACGATGGCGCGTCTTCGCCGCACTCCTCCCGCTCGGTTTCCCCGCATCATCCGTCATCTGGCACGCCGACTCGATCCAAGTCGAGTCCGTCCCTCCGCGAACCCACCCATCGCGTGACGGCTCGCTATTCTCCCTATTCTCCGACACTGGTGTGTGGCTCGTCATTCTTCCCCCTGACTCTTTAATTAAATTTGAAACCCTTCCTTCAGCTATCCTCTCGACGCGGAAGCATATCGTCCGTGTCGTCTAGTTCGTCTTCATCTTCTTTTTCGTCTCCCGACCTTGAACGGCGTAAGCTGCCCGTAAGTTGCTTGTCGTTTGGCATCTGATGATTCGCCCGTCCTGACGACGAACTTTGAAGGACTCTCCCCGTCACAGCGCATCTCCTCCTCGACGCCGACGCAAGGACAACAAATTGACTGTCAACATCTTTGGCTCAGCCACGGATCTGGCCGCCAATACGCCTATATCTATATACGTGCGGCGTAAGACACCCGGCGCGTCACCCACGTCCTCTGTATTCTATGGCTCTAGTAGCTCCCGCGAAAGTTCGCCGGCCATGTCTCCGATGCCGTTCTCCCTCCCGACTCTCCCCACCGCCTTATCAGCTCATTCAGAACATTTCCCATCGCACAATGATTCTGATATGAAGCGCCCCGCGTTGACTGATCACAATTCGCGATCGCGGCCTACATCTCCTCTTCACAAAGGCAGGAGCCTTTCGGATATGTTCGAGGGCGTTTCTTTGGGACGGCACTTCCGTCGTCATACTGGTATTCGCATCTCCTCCCCCGCATCATCACCAGACATGGACCCCCGTCCCCGCACCATCCATCTCGATTGATGTGATCTTACGATGTAGCAGCAGCGGCTACTCGTTGTATATTCTGGCGGACTTCCAGAGAACAATTATTTGTAATAGTATCCAGACTCTCTCCCTTTTTGCCGCCGTTTCCTGTTGCCACCAGTATACCACCACACTCATTTGGACGCTTCCACTCCCTTTTTTGGTTCTCTTGTTTCTGGTGTTCATTTTTTGGTTGATCGGTCTTGCTGTGCTTGTAGTAACACGTTATTGCTGTTTCCATGACAAGTGCCCCACTTGAGCTCGCGTACATACTACATACACTCCCTACCATTGCTGTTCTGACTGCATTCTTGTTGTGTCGCGAAGGGAGATGAACAATCACATCACAAATATCACTGCGCATCAAACAGACCGAAATTCTTCGATGGAACAAGGATACGGCACCGCTCGCAAGTAATAAATTCACTAATGATCATCTTCCTTGACACCCGGACACGCAGATTCCATGTCGTCGTCGTCCTCATACTGAGTGCCACACCAAAAACAATACGCATACTTGTATCGGAGGTAGTTCAAAACCAATTCAAGACGATCTTGTGCCTGTGTACCTCGAAATTAGGCAACGAATATATATTGCTAGGAACGTCCAAACGAACCTGGAGACGCAGGAACTGTGCAACCTCTTCTATGACATCCGGAGCAAACTCAGGTTCTACGCCTGTTTGGGTGGCGTCATCATCCTCGAGAGCCTGGAGCGCTTCTGATTCCATCTGTAGTCGAAGACGCGTTGCGGCGTCGCGCGCAAAGGGCAGGACCACCGTGCCGTTATTCTCGAGCGCATCCATCAGGCCAGGAGGAAACGAGTCCGAGTTAGTGGGATTCAGCCACAAGACGTTGAACTAAAAAGATGATCAACCGGTAAGTATAACAACAATAAGCGAGATAATTGCTAAGAGTGTGGCCACTAACGTTCTTCCCGTTCTTCTCATCAAGAGTCACGCAGGTCCGTTGCGCCGATACTGTGGATGAATCTCGGCGTTGGCTTTTATCTCGTTGCGGACTCTGCAGGCGGAAACGTACCTAATTGGCCTTCAGCCTTACGCTCTGCATATTCCTGCTTGGCGCGGTCGCGGAAGTTGACTTGGCCTGATGTTTCGGCCATCTTCGCCATCTTAGCGATGCGCTGAGCGGCGGTTGGAGACAGAGCCCGTTTGCGGTTCCCGATACCCTTCCTTCCTATAGAACAAAGGCTGTGGTGAGTGGCCACACTTGGAGACGCGCCGATCCTATGGACGCACCTTCCCATTCATTCAGCGGGAGCGGTTCCGTCTTGTGTCCACTCTTGATGGGTGCCGCAACGGGCTGAGTAGACGACGACGAGGCTAGAGTTTGTACTTCATCGGGAACCTCGCTGTCGGCAGTTGTCTTTCCAAGAGACTGCCCCGGTTTGAAGCCCATCTTTAGCATCATCGCCATAGCTTTGTTGCCCGAGCCTAGTTCTTCTTGTTCCTCCTTGGCTCGTTCGAAAAGACTTTTGCTGAGCCCTTCCTCGCGTGCTTCAAGTTCCAGTTCCCGACGGCTTTTCTGGCGGTTCTGCTGGCTCTTTATAGATGCCTGTTTCTGCGCATTTTTGCGGATGTCACTATAGGTCTGTTGTTTCGAGGTGGATGCAGACTCGACAAGGAATTTATCGGAAAGGTAGTCGTCCTCGTCATCGGACATGGCAGAAGGTGAAGCATAATGGTGGCACGATCACAGGTTGTTCGATCGTCATGCATTTGTTAACTTCAAGGTTGGCAAGCACGCTCAAGTAGACGTTGGTGGGTGAAGAGGCGGCGGAGGGAGGGAAAGCGCGATGGAGGGTGGGAGGGAACGGCGTAGGATGGGAGCGGAAGGAGGGCAGGTGGTGGGCGGTGGGGTGGGGTGATGGGTGTGTGAGGAGGTGGCGGGGGTGGTGCTGGGCTGGGTGTGAGGAGGAGGTGGGGGTGGTGCTGGGCTGGGTGTGAGGAGGAGGTGGGGGTGGTGCTGGGCTGGGTGTGAGGAGGAGGTGGGGGTGGTGCCGGGCTGGGTGTGAGGAGGAGGTGGGGTGGTGCTGGGCTGGGTGTGAGGAGGAGGTGGGGGTGGTGCTGGGCTGGGTGTGAGGAGGAGGTGGGGGTGGTGCTGGGCTGGGTGTGAGGAGGAGGTGGGGGTGGTGCTGGGCTGGGTGTGAGGAGGAGGTGGGGGTGGTGCCGGGCTGGGTGTGAGGAGGAGGTGGGGGTGGTGCTGGGCTGGGTGTGAGGAGGTGGTGGGGTGGGGTGCTGGGTGCGTGAGGCGGTGGTGGGGTGATGCGAGCAAGGGGGAGACGGGGAGCGGGGGAGGACGGTGGAGGAGTGGGGGTGCGGGGGCATGATTGGGCACGCGGGGTGGTATGGAAGGGCCGGTGCTGAGCTGTGAAGAGTTGGGCGTGCGGGGTGGTTGGGTCGTGCGACGCGGGGGTCCGTGACTAGATTAAACGGGCCGTTTTATTACCTGCCAAGAAGCCGTTAGTCTACCATGCCCATTGCAAATCCAATCAAACTGCTTACCATGCTATATAGAACAAGTTGTAAAACTGGAAGGGTTGAGCAGTCAGCATTGTTGCCGCGGAGAGACAGTACCGGTGCACCTACACATAAATGGTCTACCAAGCAGCTGTCAAGGTCAGTAAACCGAGGGCGGAAGCGCAGACATGACTAGACTACGGGACGGCAGACTTCCGTATTGTTAACAAAGTGCCGAAAGTACGTCTACCAGAACCACTCCACCAGCGCGCCATTCCGTCTGAGCTCCCTTCAACGTTCATGCGTGCACGTCTGGCGCTTAGAGTACAGCAGCGGCTCTGCGCCAAGCTGCGGGGTATTGCGGCGGCTCGCGGCATTTGGTCTTGTCGAGAGATAGTTAGTATCACTGTAGTGAGAAAGACTACGGAAGACTTACCCTGGTGAGTGAATAAATGACTGTGAAGGTGAGGCGGAGAGAGATCTAACTACAGCTATACTACATAGTAAGTCAAGGCTGGCATTGTAGCGCAACGGTATATAAGGCCTGCACATTACGACCACTCCACCAGCGAGCCATTCCGTCCATCTGAGCTCTGTGACGGCTACGAGTACGCTGCCGTCAACCATCCATATGCCGCGTCCACGGCGCTGAAGGATCCAAATGGTCGCCGAACCGTCGGGCCAAACGGCGGGAAGGCAGCGATAGTTGGGTGTCCACACACTCCAGCCTAGAGTGTCTGTCAGTCATGTCCCAAGGTATCCAACAGAGATAGTGGACGCACCGTTCCGTGGAGCTCATAGTATTGGCCGCACTGTAGCGCAGTGGCAAGGCGCATGAAGACCGCAACGCGGTTGTATTCGACGGGCCGACGGCCGTCATTCTAACCAACAATGAGGTGAGTATGGATTCAAGGTCAAACGAGTACATAGAGCATACCCTGATAGTCCTGTAGATGAGCGGTCGTCCGCGGGCGCCAGCATGGGCACAACGGCTGTCTGTGTTGGCAAATTGGTCAGCACGGACACGATGAGCCTAACGAGAGTATTTACAGAACGGTATGTATATAAGGTCTTCACGGACAAAGCCTAGTCACAGTAAGACTTTTCAAGGAAATCTGATGTCCACGGAGGCGAGCAAAAGCCTAGTACACGGATGAGCAAAGTAAACTCATCTTGAATGGAAAACTTACTCAAGGTTCCAGGCGCACAATACAAGCATCGCATCAGTGGTCGTGCGAGGCTCAGGCTGCTCGATGCACCTTCCAAGTCCACCGGCCTCTAGGCTCTAGCTTGAGCGAAGGCCTTCAAGCTTCAAGTACTACAGAATCCGATTCGGAGTCGGCTCGAGCAACGAGACGAGAACGATGGTTAGCGATCAACGGGTACCTGTACCTGTGATCGTCTCAGCTTCAACACCGATCCCCAAGTCACAGCAGTGTACGCGCCAGTCTGGAGAGCCGGTACGGTGGTGGGTTGGCCAGTTGTAGCGAGTTGTTTGCCGCGAGTTATCAGCTTTCTCAGTTTCCGTTAGACATGTCAAGAGTGCCGTCGTTCGACGACTCACCTACAAGTAGGGCATCCGGCGTGATAAGAACGACGGCTCTTGTCCCGTCGCAGTCGTGTCCATACCCAGACAAGCACGACAGTTGGTGCTTGACGGGTCACTCTAGACGTGACCTAGGAAGGTGTCAATCACCTCGTCAGTGGACTCGTCGAGATAATGAGCGCACCGATCTGAGGCAACCAAACCGTGATGGCAAGTTCGAGGGTGCTGGAACAAATACTACGCGGCCGTCAGCAATTTTATAGCAGAAGTCAACACATGCTTACCTTTGTGAGCGTCGTCACAAGCTTAACAAGTCGCGAAGGTAATTAGCCGCCTGTGCGGATCGTTAGCTTGTTCGCAAGCTGAAATATAGATAAACTTACCTTGTCGTCAAGTGAACGAGCAAAGTAGAGCCTCGTGCGCGCCGCAGCCAACGTGGACGGTGTTGGCGTCGCCGTTCGAGATACGAAGGGGTCCCGTCGTTCGCGGTGGTTGACGTCAAGCGTTCGGCCGTCCATGGGCGCTGGCGCTGGCTGGCGGAGATGACCAACAGTCAGCGAGTCGAGTTCTGAGCCCTTCCGCAGGAGCGTCAAGACCTGGTCGAGGGACCGTCAACGAACAACGCTGTCTGCAAGAAAAATCAGTCAAATCAATAATACAGATTGAAGACGTAGGACGCACCGAGTCTTGCAGCCAGCCGCCGTTCATCCTCCTTCAGAGAGCACGCAATACGCTCCGGCTTTGGTCAAGTGTTGAAGCGTCTACTAAGTGTTAGTGAAGTTGTAGGGGGAGTAGATATGATTAACTTACTTACTCGACGTCGGTCCAGCGAGTCCAAAGTTTTTGACGCGTGCTATCGTTGTCGTTTGAATAAGGCTGGAGTTGGAGGCCGCTGGAGTGGTTTGGCCCGTCGCATTCAAGGTTGTTGGAGTCTTTCGGCGCCTAAATGAGAGTTGTCAGTAAGTAAGTAACTGGCGAGAAAGGGAGCGCGAAAGTCTTACCGTTGAGTGTCAAGAGAAGAGGTTGGGCGTCGCAGGCGAGCGTTCGCCGAATGGTGACCGTCTGTTGAGGTCGAAGTCATGGTGAGAGGACAAGTTAGAAAGTGACATGAAGATCACATACCGTGACATGCCCAGTCGCGTCGCGTCTAGGAGGTCGCCGCCGCCGCCAGCGGCGTCAAAAGCATCTTGAGGCTGGGTAGTAAATGTGGCAATGTGGGAAGTGGCAAGGCAAAAGTTGAGAGGCCAAGAGATGGAGGAGGAAGGAAGGAAAGAGGGGATGCTGAATGATGGTAAGATTGAATGTTGTCCTCCTTCTTATATACCTTCCTGACGCCCGTTACAAGCGCGCCATCAGAGCCCAAGTTATTCTGATCGAATACAGATGTTTTTTTTTTGCGGCCAGGAACTTCCCCGTGTTACGAACAAGTCCTGATTCCCGGTATGCGCAAGGTTGCGGATATTCGAATTGCATTGACTTACCTGAGCTTCTGGCACCCTGGCGCTAGTATACACTTTGAGCTACTCATGCAAACATTCACTAGAGTTAAGAATTAGAGTGAGACTGCGCGAAGATACTTGAACTTACCGCTTCTCTTCCCGAGCAGCCCTTCTCATATCCCGTCCCATCCAGCATCTTCCAAACCTCAACCGACTCCGTTCTGAGCGCGGCGTTACATCCCTGCAGCACGCCTGAACGTCTGATGTCCGTTGTCTGGGCTCTGGGAGAAGGTTGAACGCGAAGTTTTTACTCTGCAAACAGTTACATATCTCCGCGTTGCGTATCGCCGTCTCCTTGGCACAGAAAACATCCGGAAATATGATATCAAGTCCCTGGAGACAAATGCAACGTCAATCGGAGTATGAAGCAGGCCGAGAGGATACTGACCTCCCAGTGTTGTCCCAGTCCAGACTGTCCAGCCGTGTTCTCATTAGTCTGGACGCGTTTTGAGACCCGAAAACACTCAAAAAAGAGAATATGTACCCCATATGAGTTCTGAAAGGGGTCGCATTGAGATCCAGGGTAAAGACAGGCGAAGCAGCAAAGTTGTCGCCGGGGGATGGAGGACAAGGTCACACGCGGACCGGTACCCCACACTCCCTGAGCCCAGATAAGATAACATCGCGCCAGAAATCATGACGCATACCTCTGGGCATCGATATCCAGGGTCCAGGCAGCGCGAAAGCAGTGAACAGTCCACAAAACGCGTTCAGAGCGTCTTTTGCGCGTCAAATTTCGTCGGAAATTGTATTACGTAGTCGTGTTCATAGTATCCAAGTGAAATAAGGTCGCCCAGAGTGCGTAGAGGTTGGGAATCGTCTGAGAGCGAATCAGAGGTCCGAGCGAGCGAGCGGAGGTCATGGCATGGGTACAAGTGATCGCGATCACTTGGCGTTCTCAGAATAGAACTTGGCCATTTACCACCATGATTTAGCGGTCTTTCCGAGGCGGCCGCACGTCTGGATGTTTCACTCGATTGGACTAGGCCGTTTCGCAAGCGGAGCAAATCACTCTCTTGGATATTACGGCTGTGCCCTGGATGACTCGGGAACTTCATCTCCAGGGTCTACGTTGTTGATTGCAAACAAAACACGGCCGTTCGAACGCACTGATGGAACGGTTTTTGCGTTCGACATCTCGAGTACTTTAGTTCATCCGTAAACCCAGTTCACGCTACATGGTAAGTCGGCGATTATGCCCGTGTACTAGACTTTCTCAAACTTTAGTATGATATCCTTCAGTGAATTGGAACGTCTTTCTGTGCCGTTTCGGGCGGCGTGCGGACGGATACTGAGTAGGACGTATTCTTGTGAGGCTGGGCAAGCTTGAGTCTGAAGACAAGTAAGTGATCTTGTTGCTTCACGCATTTGAGAGAGTTCAAGTGTCTTCATTATCAGGTTTTCTATATCATTACAAAGGTCTAGGTACGTCTACTCAAATCATCGGGTCTGCGCGCCTGCCTTCTCCCAATCCAGTCATCCGTTGTGCCCTTCTCTCGGCCCCATCTCGTCCGCACGCTCCCCAATTTCACGCCAAGATCTTCCAATATTTCTGCCGCTAAGTCTGACGTACAGGGATACGTTTACGCGACGGCGCCGCGCTGTTCGAACAGCCCTGCGAGCTCGTCAACGGCGAAATTGATTGAGCGGAAATTTCCCAGTACGTACCTGTGCGAATTCGTGTTCTGCCCGACTAACACCCGGTCTCCAAAAGACCCAGCCTTCCAGATGTACGACCTCCTGAGCTCCGAGCACGGCCATACGTAGTCATGTTGGCCGCCTTAGCCGTCAAGTTCGAGTCCGCGAAGTGTGGCGCCGGAGGCGCCACCGAGGTCAACTTCTTCGCCGTCAGATCTGTGCTCACCTCACCGTCGTCACTGTTCACGACGAGAGCCAGGTCGGACAGCTTGACGAGCACCAAGTTTAGCCGCGGCAGTCCTTGTGAGGACGAATTAAGAACAGAAAGGTGACACACCTTCAAATTGTCCCAAGTTCAAGAACTGAGTCCGAGATGGTCCAGATCAGAATTGGACACGACGTCTGATGATAGTCACCGTCCCCACGCCCAGTCAGCTTAGCTGTCTGGGCTTGGGAGCGAGAGTTCGCGAGGTGAGGCGGCTTCGCCGCTTCTGAGTCAAACCTATCCTCAAGAGTCGGCGGGAAGGCATTCGACGATGGGCAAAAATGAACTAGGGCTCGGAACTTCCGTGAAAGAGCGATATGGCCTGGAGAATACGTGTCAGCGCGGGTTCAGGGCGAGAAAAGGAAACGCACCTCTCAAATTGGTATACCTCCGCAATTGACGTCCGAGAAGTCCAGAATCGTATGGAGATCATCTGCAGGGATGTTTTGGCTGCGCGTGGCACCGGACGTCCGACCGTCAGATGTCTGCTCACCGAGTTTGTGGAGTGTGGCGGCACCGCCGCCGACGGTCTTGAATTTGTCGACGTTCGAACCTAGTGGCGTCGCGGCAGTCGTTAGTGTCTTTCGGGGTTATACTGGTGCTCTTGATGGTGTGGTCAAGCTGAACAAAGCACGATGAGCGTAGATTTAGAGAGAAGACGGTAAAGTACCTTGAAATCGGAATACGCCCCGAACTGACACCGAGATGCAGCGTATGGGGTCGTTATACGGCACCAATGCTTTTGGCGCTATCCCGAATCTTTTCCCCCAGGCCATCGGACGTCGATTCGTCAATTTCGAGAAGTGTGGCGCAGGTCGCGGGCTCTGGAGCTCAGTATTCTCATCGAGGGGCGCGGCGCAGCCGGCCGCACTACATATGGCTGACATAAAATTGGTTTGAGGCAGACCCTTGACAAGAAGGTCAGCGAGAACTCCGGGGATGAAAAAAGGTAACGTACTTGTGGCAAGTTGAACGTGGTCTCCACATTGACTTTCGGTGTTCGTCCAGATCTGGACAACTCCAAATGGGGGACGGATGGGCTCAAGTTGGGCCCTGGCGTCGTTGCTAGCACGAGGCTCGTAGTCCCGCAAACATGTTGGCAGTGGTGAAATTGACCGGGCGGAAGGGCGGCAAAGCCGCCAACCAATATGAAGACCCTGAGATCTTGGTGAGTAGTCTAAACATTTAGAATAACGTCATTCTCACCGTTGCAGAGCGTTCAGGGCACACGCGGGCCGTAATTTCCAAGGCAGGTCAACGGTCAGATCTTGAGAGCGGATGGGCGGCGGCGGAGCCGCCATTCGACGTGGTAAGCGTCCACGGTCGCTGTATCAGTGTAGAGTCTAACTGTTTTCATTAGAGTCCGTTCACCAAACGCCCGGATAACGTACCAGCTTCCCATATGTGGCGTATCTCGTGAATGCCTGCACTTCTCGCCATCCCACCTACCGCGCTCGAACCGTCTCGGCTTTGGCCATCGAACGCGCACCATATTGATGCGACCCTGACTGTTTCAAAACCGTTCTGAAAGTAAGTCCAAAACGCCCTCGGATTTGGCGGCAAAAAACTCACTTGTTCCAGGACCCAGACGCCCCCCGGCGAGGCAACGTCACACTGACAGATTGGACCTGGTGGTCGGCTAGCGCCGACGAAACTGCGAATGGAACGAGCAGTACCCTGTATGTTTATCAGGAACTCACCTTACACCCGTTCCAGTGCCCCGATCCCACCAAACTTGGCGCGTTTGAATGGCGTCCTTTCGGGCTATCGAATACGCATGATCTCGTTGCGACCCTGACCGTTTCTTGCAGGGATTTGAAACGTCGGAACTGCTTAGCAAGTGAGTTCAATATGACCGCAAATTTGACGACAAAAACTCACCTTTTCTCCAAACCCTGACGCCCGCCGGCGAGGCAGCATCACGCTGAGGGACATACCCAGATGGTCGGCTGGGGCCGACCGGAGTGAGCGGGTGAACTTGCTCTTGGTAAGACACTGACCTTGCGTCCGTGCCCGTCCCTCGATCCCGACGTGAAATAGCGCGTTCGAACCGCGTCGGTGCTGGTTATCCAATGCGCACGATATTGACGTGACCTTGAGTGTCTTTCGGAGGCATTCGAAACGTCGAAACTATCTTAAAAGTGAGTCCAAACTGACTGTCAAATTACGCCTAAAAACTCACTTTCTCTCAAAACTCAGACGCCCGCCGGCGAGGCAACGTCATACCGACGGACTAAGCCCGGTGGTCGGCTGGCACCGACGAATCTCTGAATGGAATGAGCTGGAGTTTGGAGGTATATGAGGAACTCACCTGGTGTCCGTGCCCGTGCCCCGTTCCCGACGTACTTCAGCGCGTTCGAACCGCGTCGGCGCTGGCTATCGAATGCGTACGCTATCCACTCGACCGTGACTGTTATTCGGAGGCGTTCAAACCGTTGAAACTTTCTTGAATGTCAGCGCAAAATGACCGTCAAAAAGCAGCCCAAAAGTCACTTTTACCCAGAACCCAAGTGCCCGCCGGCGAGGCGCGTCACGCTGAGGGTCAAAATCGGTCTGCTGCGCGCCGAAGAATCAGTGAGTAGACTGATCAAGAGGAAATTTCGCTAACTCACGTTCTTCTTCCTCCGGACGTATCCAAGCACGTTTGGACCGTAACCGTTGAATGTGCACGACCCAACTGTTTCTTGGGCTTCCAAACTGTCGAAAGTGAGTCCAAGACAGCCATGTACTGACAACTAAAAACTCACTTTTTTCTCAAAGTCCACATGCCCGCCGGCGAGGCACGTTCTGCTGAGAGTGATGGGATCTATTCAAGTTAGGTATACCATAGGACTTGCTTTCACCAATCCTGAGCACAAGGTGAGCTTGAGGGTGACGGCGGGAGCAAAGGACCAATACAGCAATACTACGGCAATACCCAGATCCTTGCCTCAGACTCAAATTGTTTTTCCCGGCTATTTGCGACTGTTTCACACTGTTGCCCTGCATTGCATCAAACCCTGCCCGACACTCAGTTTTCAGTTTCTCAACTCAGTTCTCATTGAATCCTTATTCCGCCTACTCAAATCAAAAGAGCCTCAAAATATGCTTCGAATGATATCCATGAAGACATCAAGGTTACCTTTCTACTCTAGCTCAAGAGTGAGTTCACTCTTGAGCCCGAAATAGAAAGGTAGGGGTGCCACGGGCCGGTAACCAGTGCCAAGAACTGAGAAAAGTATATAAGACGTCCGACTCACCAGTATCAATCCAACGGTCTCAAGCCCTTGCACCTCCTCCCTTTTCCCGTTGAGCTTAAATGGCGGGCTTGGTGGGGACGAGGTGGTCGGGTGGCGGGCAAGACGTCCCTTGAATGTGGTGCGCTTTGCTGCAAGGCATTAAAACATAAAGTCCTGTGAAGGCCACTGGTGGAGCGAGAGCAATCAGTGCGAGTCGAGAAAAGGTCGTCTTCCCTCGGGGAGACGGCCTTTTTTTAGACTCTTTGGGGCCCGTCAGGCCGGGCGCCAGCTGGAGGTTTGTGGCGATGTTTCCATTCGGACTTGTCAGATTTCACAAAAGTTTGGATTTTGAAGGGGAGATTATGGTCGTTGCAGTAGTGCTGGTAGGATGATTTTAGTACAAGTAGAATCAAAATGCAATCTACTTTCTTTCTATCTCTATCCGAAGCATGCCGCCAGCGAGGAGAGTCTGCCAGAGACGGCCGTTTATGTGGCCCATGTCGACTAGCTCATATTGTTCCTGGTGCAAAAATGTCACGTCGATTTCCGTGATGCTGGCATTCATCCCCAGCGGAGTGGTCGCTTTCCTGGCTAGATTGCGAGCACTAAACGGCAGCAGCGACGAGAATGGAGGAATAGACGCGACGAGGGTACGGAGGTAAGCGCGCGCTTGGCCATCAGCCAAGTTTACAAACTCCGACCGGGGGGCGCTACTTGAAAGTTTTTCTCGACAAGCGCCAGCATGCTTTCTCTCAACCACGCCATGACCCCACGACGAGGACGAACGCGCACTCACACACGCATACGGCAGGGAGGAGACGTGAGGAGGTGAGGAGCGCGGACAGAGCAGACAAGGTGCGTCGCGTGCTCTCAGCACCAGTCCCTACTAACGTCGCTACCGCCAGCCGTCAACGCCACCCACCTCCGCAACAACAACCCCCGCGCACTACGACGGACGCACCGCGGGGACAGACGCACACGGGAGGGAGGAGGGCGCGGGAGGGGAGCACACGCGGGGGACGGGACGTGAGGAGGTGAAGAGGGGGGAGAGGGCAGAGGGCAGGCGCGAAGGACGACGACCCAGCACCACCCCAGCGCACCAGCAACGCCCGCGTCGCACCCGCCCGCCCTTCTTTTCCGGTTGACAGCACTTGAGAAGCACGCCTTCGATGGCCCCACCCAGCGAGTCAGTTCAAGGTATTTCAGCCTATCCCTTTATAAACACGGATCTCCTGAGAGTCATTGTCAGGTACCCCCCACCGAACGCACCTCTTCGCAAAGGCACTCCCTCCCAGCTTCTGTCAGAATGACGACTCTGCCATCCTTTGTCGAATTGATGTCTACGCTGGGGGTCGATGCTACCAGCCGGCCACAGGACGATGGCGCGTCTTCGCCGCACTCCTCCCGCTCGGTTTCCCCGCATCATCCGTCATCTGGCACGCCGACTCGATCCAAGTCGAGTCCGTCCCTCCGCGAACCCACCCATCGCGTGACGGCTCGCTATTCTCCCTATTCTCCGACACTGGTGTGTGGCTCGTCATTCTTCCCCCTGACTCTTTAATTAAATTTGAAACCCTTCCTTCAGCTATCCTCTCGACGCGGAAGCATATCGTCCGTGTCGTCTAGTTCGTCTTCATCTTCTTTTTCGTCTCCCGACCTTGAACGGCGTAAGCTGCCCGTAAGTTGCTTGTCGTTTGGCATCTGATGATTCGCCCGTCCTGACGACGAACTTTGAAGGACTCTCCCCGTCACAGCGCATCTCCTCCTCGACGCCGACGCAAGGACAACAAATTGACTGTCAACATCTTTGGCTCAGCCACGGATCTGGCCGCCAATACGCCTATATCTATATACGTGCGGCGTAAGACACCCGGCGCGTCACCCACGTCCTCTGTATTCTATGGCTCTAGTAGCTCCCGCGAAAGTTCGCCGGCCATGTCTCCGATGCCGTTCTCCCTCCCGACTCTCCCCACCGCCTTATCAGCTCATTCAGAACATTTCCCATCGCACAATGATTCTGATATGAAGCGCCCCGCGTTGACTGATCACAATTCGCGATCGCGGCCTACATCTCCTCTTCACAAAGGCAGGAGCCTTTCGGATATGTTCGAGGGCGTTTCTTTGGGACGGCACTTCCGTCGTCATACTGGTATTCGCATCTCCTCCCCCGCATCATCACCAGACATGGACCCCCGTCCCCGCACCATCCATCTCGATTGATGTGATCTTACGATGTAGCAGCAGCGGCTACTCGTTGTATATTCTGGCGGACTTCCAGAGAACAATTATTTGTAATAGTATCCAGACTCTCTCCCTTTTTGCCGCCGTTTCCTGTTGCCACCAGTATACCACCACACTCATTTGGACGCTTCCACTCCCTTTTTTGGTTCTCTTGTTTCTGGTGTTCATTTTTTGGTTGATCGGTCTTGCTGTGCTTGTAGTAACACGTTATTGCTGTTTCCATGACAAGTGCCCCACTTGAGCTCGCGTACATACTACATACACTCCCTACCATTGCTGTTCTGACTGCATTCTTGTTGTGTCGCGAAGGGAGATGAACAATCACATCACAAATATCACTGCGCATCAAACAGACCGAAATTCTTCGATGGAACAAGGATACGGCACCGCTCGCAAGTAATAAATTCACTAATGATCATCTTCCTTGACACCCGGACACGCAGATTCCATGTCGTCGTCGTCCTCATACTGAGTGCCACACCAAAAACAATACGCATACTTGTATCGGAGGTAGTTCAAAACCAATTCAAGACGATCTTGTGCCTGTGTACCTCGAAATTAGGCAACGAATATATATTGCTAGGAACGTCCAAACGAACCTGGAGACGCAGGAACTGTGCAACCTCTTCTATGACATCCGGAGCAAACTCAGGTTCTACGCCTGTTTGGGTGGCGTCATCATCCTCGAGAGCCTGGAGCGCTTCTGATTCCATCTGTAGTCGAAGACGCGTTGCGGCGTCGCGCGCAAAGGGCAGGACCACCGTGCCGTTATTCTCGAGCGCATCCATCAGGCCAGGAGGAAACGAGTCCGAGTTAGTGGGATTCAGCCACAAGACGTTGAACTAAAAAGATGATCAACCGGTAAGTATAACAACAATAAGCGAGATAATTGCTAAGAGTGTGGCCACTAACGTTCTTTCCGTTCTTCTCATCAAGAGTCACGCAGGTCCGTTGCGCCGATACTGTGGATGAATCTCGGCGTTGGCTTTATCTTGTTGCGGACTCTGCAGGCGCAAACGTACCTAATTGGCCTTCAGCCCTACGCTCTGCATATTCCTGCTTGGCGCGGTCGCGGAAGTTGACTTGTCCTGATGTTTCGGCCATCTTCGCCATCTTAGCGATGCGCTGAGCGGCGGTTGGAGACAGAGCCCGTTTGCGGTTCCCGATACCCTTCCTTCCTATAGAACAAAGGCTGTGGTGAGTGGCCACACTTGGAGACGCGCCGATCCTATGGACGCACCTTCCCATTCATTCAGCGGGAGCGGTTCCGTCTTGTGTCCACTCTTGATGGGTGCCGCAACGGGCTGAGTAGACGACGACGAGGCTGGAGTTTGTACTTCAACGGGAACCTCGCTGTCGGCAGTTGTCTTTCCAAGAGACTGCCCCGGTTTGAAGCCCATCTTTAGCATCATCGCCATAGCTTTGTTGCCCGAGCCTAGTTCTTCTTGTTCCTCTTTCGCTCGTTCGAAGAGACTTTTGCTGAGCCCTTCCTCGCGTGCTTCAAGTTCCAGTTCCCGACGGCTTTTCTGGCGGTTCTGCTGGCTCTTTATGAATGCCTGTTTCTGCGCAGTTCTGCGGCATTCGCTGTAGGTCTGTTGTTTAGAGGGAGATGCAGACTCGACAAGGAATTTATCGGAAAGGTAGTCGTCCTCGTCATCGGACATGGCAGAAGGTGAAGCATAATGGTGGCACGATCACAGGTTGTTCGATCGTCATCCACTTGTTTACTTCAAGGTAGCAAGCAAGCTCAAGTGGCTCAATCAGACGAAGATGATCGTAAGAATCATAAACGTCTCGTTAATTGAAAGAACAACGGCACAGTGGCGTTTACGATAAAGACTGGGTAGCACCACAACACCTCGACTACTTGGAAGCTATGGGAATATAAGTAGTTAACGTGGGACAAAGTTATCAATAGCTCGATTCACTGGGAAATAAGGCGTCGTGTGGCGACGTGAATGTATGGACAGCATGGATGAACAGAGTGAGTTGTGTGGTGGACGTTATCGTTGTCATGAGATTAGACGGCGGCGACAACGGGAGCAGCACCAGCCGGGGCGGGTGCAGCCTCTGCAGCAGCAGGAGCATCACCGTCCTCGGCGTCTTCGTCGTGGGGCGTGTTGACGGCAATCTTGACGGCAATGTTCCTTCCACCGACTTCCTTGCCCTCAAGAGCCTCAAGGGCCTTCAGCTGCTGCTCCTTGCTGCCGACGTCTACAAAGCCATAGCCCTTGCTGCGCCTGGGCTGGCCCCAGCGCCTGCGGACGATGCGTGCAGACACGACGTCGATGCTGGCCTCGGTGAAGAGGGCTTTGAGACCGTCGTCGTCAATGTTGAAGCCGAGGTTGGCGACGAAGAGCATAGTCGCGGACGGCTCGCCTGCGGGAGCCTCGCCAGCCGGGCGCGGGGCACGGGGTGCCTTGGGCTTGCGCGGCGCCTTCTTCTTGGGAGCGGCTGCGTCTGCGGCGGTTTCACCCTCTGCAGGGGTGACAGGGGCGGCGGACTCGGCGCCCTCGCCGGCCGTCTTGGCCTTGCTCTTGCGCTGTGCAGGTATGAGACACGCACAGAGAGACACAACGCACACGTACCGCGCTCTTCTTTTTCTTCTTGGGCTTGGCAGCCTCATCAGTGCCCGCGGGAGCAGGGGCACCTTCAGTCGGAGCGGCTGCCTCGCCATTGGCCTCGGCCTCCGTGACCTCCCCGGGAACAGCCTTGCTGCCTCGCCTGCCGGGTCTCCTCTTGGCCTTTTTCTCCTTCCTCTCCTTGTCCTTCTGGTCGGACGGTTTGGCGATCTCGATGATGACCTGCCGACCATCGAGCTCCTTCTGGTTCAGAGCGTCGACGGCCTTCTTCGCGGCATCCTCAGTGGCCAGGGCAACGAAGCCGTAGCCAGCAGAGCGGGTGCCGCGCAAGATAACCTGGGCGGAGAGACTGCGAGGAAATGGTAGGTGAGATTGTGGCGCGATGGCGAGGCTGTGCAGACATACACGTCGCTTTGAACAGGCGCGAAGAACGCCTTCAACCCCTCATCCGTGGTAGAATACGCAAGATTGCCAGCAAAGACCTGGGCGAGTCAGCGTAAGCCCGGAAAGCGACGGAAAATGCAAATGCGCACCTTGAAGCCAGGCGTTTCTTCCTTTTCTTGCGTAGCCGGAGGCGCGCCGTTCTGAGGGACTTGGGCGGCGGGGGCGTCAGACATTTTGAGGTGGTGCGTGGGGAATGTAATCGAGCAAAGCTGGGGAGCGAACCGGTTGTTCTTGTCAGTGAAAGGTTAAAGAGGCCACGAGGCCCTGAGATTCGGTTACGACCATCAGCTTTGTACTTGTTGCTCTGCAGCTGTCCATGCCGAGCCGGCACTGTCTACTCTATGATGCCTCAATTGCGTCTTGAGATTGACGTTGAAATTCTGTACTGAACACCACTCTGCTGTCAGTATATGAACGCCCTTGCTTGAGCGAATGTAGTCTTCTCGGATTCCTTCCGCCAGTGCGCACGCTTCTATATTCGCGCCTCGTGGCGTAGGGTCAAGACGCGTCGATTAGAAGACTCCATTGAATGTATTTCTCGACCTGAAAAGGGGACAATGGCTTCAGTTGAATGGTAGTCAAGTCTGTCTATACTCAACGTTGTCTGCACACAAGTCCATGAAGTCCTTCCCTACAACGTCAGCTCTCAAGGTTCAGCGATAAGCGCCGCTAACCACTGACCAGCACTGACCATGGTCATAATTACTTTCATGAGCGCGTATGATGGCACCCTTCCATCAGACCCGCCCTTCAGGCTTCCGCAGATGGTTCCGTCGTGTCGCGCCTCCTCAAGTCACGAGTCGCAGAAGCAGTTGAAGTTCGGATGATCGGGTCCGCAGCCTCTCAAAACGCGAATCAATCTGTCGATCCTTACAATGCGCCATCGTCTAAGATCTCTGCCTACGCGTTCGCCCAGCTGCTGAAATATCATTCCAACCGGTCTGTGCAGTGACCGGGCTTGACGTTCACGGTTCTGTGATGCCAGATGTACATATGGAGGTTTCGGCGACCCTGCATGATCTTGACATAAGCTTCAAAATGCCAAGTTTTATCAACGGTCTTGGAACGCCTTCATCAGTTTGCTCTCCCTCCTGTCTCTCTCCTCAGTCTCTCCCTCCGACTGTCCTCGCCTCGCAGTCTCTGACTTGCCCCTCCCACTCTTTTCTGTCCCTCTCATTATTACGCACTCATGGCCATCAAACTCGTTAACCTGCTGGCGACGGCAACTCTCGCCATCATCGCTTGCTCGTACGGCGCCCAACCGGGTGCTGCGATGACTACTGGACACATCAATCGCGATGTCTATGCTCGCCACGGTGTGAGCGGCCACAGTGCGAAGCGCGCCGTCCGCCAGGCCCGTCGTGCTGAGAGCTCGGTCTGCAAAGCCCGCTCCTCCTCCGCGGAGGCTGCCTCGTCCACTGTAGCCTCCTCCACAGAGGCCGCCTCGACGACTTCTTCTTCTACGACCAAGAAGGTGAAGGCAGCACAGACCAGCCAGGCTGCTGATTCCACCACAGAGGCTGCTCCTGCTGCTACCACCTCGGCCGCTTCATCCGGCTCTAGTTCCAGCTCCGGTGGCAAGACGGTCGCTACCTCTAGCGGCTCACCCTGCTCTAACAAGGTAAATTTGGGACTTGTACTTATGTGGCTCCACACAGCTCATCAAAATTTCCCCTAAGGTTGGCTTCAGCTGGAACCTGGGCGACTCGGATGCCCTTACCACTTGGAGTGCTCCAGGTGGCCGCTGGTACGTGACTTCTTTCTTTGTCCTAATCTAAGTTCCATTCCAATCATACTATCAGCGTCTACACCTGGAGCAGCTGGCCTCTTGAGACAGCCAGCAATGCTGGCTCCGTGGTCCTTCCCATGTTATGGGGCAACAGCGCTGACAAGATCTCCGACTTCAACACTAACATGCCGAAATACACCACCTCTACCGTCATTCTTGGTTTCAACGAGTACGTTGTTCCGTTGTGCCCTCGGTCTCCATGGTTTCTTACGTTGTTCTTAATGAAACTTAGGCCCAACGAGAGCTCCCAGTCCAACATGTCTCCTTCGGACGCGGTCTCCTTGTGGTGGGCCCACATGGAGCCCCAGGCCGCTAACGGCCACCGCCTTTGCTCCCCCGCTGTTTCTTCCGCTGACAGCGGCTTCACCTGGATGCAGGAGTTCATGTCCCAATGCTCTGGCTGCTCCGTGAGCTTCTCAGTTATCTGATCCTCATCCTGTACTAATAAATCTAGATCTCCTGTGTCGCTACTCACTGGTACGGCACTGACCCACAAGCCTTCATCGAGTACCAGCAGAAGTTCATCAACGAGTGGAACCTTCCCCTTCTCGTCACCGAGTTCGCGTGCCAAGTACGTCCAGCGTTATATTTCCCAAGACTCTCCCGACTCACAAATGTGTAGGACTTCTCCGGGCAGGTCACTGTTACCGATGATGTGGCGCGGTCTTTCCTCAAGACCACGACTGACTGGCTGAACAGCGAAGACCAGATCTGGGGCTACATGGCCTTTGGTGAGCACCTTCCTGTCTGCATCGAGGATGGTCACTGACCTAACGGCTGTCATAGGCGCTTTGGCTGACATGGTTGGCGTGGCCCAAGCCGATCAACTCCTCGACACCTCCAACAACGCTCCCAACAGTCTCGGCTGGGCATACCTTGATGCTGCTTTCTAATTTTCAACTATGGTATTTTCCGGGATTTCTGTTGGCAGTTTTGTTTGATACCCCATTACTTAGTACATGTTTATGCTTGCATACTACATTCTCTCGATCTGACCATTCCTTGTATTACCTGTGGTTGTATTTTGGAATGCATCTTGCTACCATTGGTTTAGCCTCTTTCAGAGTTCGTCACCTGAGTCACAGTCGTGGAATTACGACCATCGCTAAGAGGTCGAGAGAGGTATTCAGCAAGCAGACGACAGGACCAGCCCCCATATGCCAATTACATATGCACGCTTCTGTACTACCGTGTGCAAGGATGACACCAGCGTGAGCGCATGGCAGACGATACCTGTCGGGGACACGACGAGACGGTAGACTGTTTCCATCATATCAATCATCTGCAGAGGTCATGTCAGACCGACATCAAGTGAATCAAGACATTGAGACTGACCTCTTGCTTGTTGTCCTGTTGCTCGACGCCAAGAGAACGATCAGTCGGCCAGCCACATTTTATTGGTCTTGAATTTCTTTCAAGCTTTGCTTGTGGGCGTACCAATGAAAGAACATGAGTGAGTGTATCAGGATCGCCCCGGTACAGCTCATCCATCCTCTAATGCCACGACTAGCACATGAGATGGGCAGCGAGAAGCACGTAATGTATCTTGTCGAGATCAGGTACCTCTGTGGTCAACGACGGCAGCTTTCTGAACTTGCTCCGCCACAACCTACGTTTCGTCCATCGTCATGCACTGACTGTCCCAGTTACGAAACTGTCTTCTTCGGACTTGATGGCTTCGTCGACATCTATCCAGCGGGTACGTGAGAAGGCAAGACATAGATATGATTTCCGACGGCATGCTTGTAACATCGCAAGGAACACATCAAGCTACTTAATCATCAAACTTTCCTGCCCTTCGCCAAAAACAAAGGACTCTGCTTGTCGATGCCCCAAGCTCTAGCGTCAAGAATCGCCCCAGGAATGATCTCGAAGTGGAACTCTCCCAGTCCCGCATCCTCGAAGATCTGCCGCATGGCTTTCTCCTTGAAAGAGTCCTTATGCGCTACTATGTCCTTGAAGGGAGCGAAACCCTCAGGGTCTTCATCTCCAACGCGATCGGTGACGAGCAGCGTGCCGCCCTCTTTGAGGAAGAACTTCAGTGTCTTGGTGATATTGACGGGAGATTCGAAATGATGGTAGGCCATCGTACACTCAGAGAAAATGAGCTGAAGCGCGGTGACCAATTGCAAGGGGACTGACAATGATCACGTCGAATTTCTCGTCACCGAGCTCGCCAGCCTCGCCTTTGAGTCCATGGGCGATGGCAGACATCTTGTCGGGTACGCCCAACGTAGCTGCACGTTTGTTGTACTCGTCCACCATGCCCTGACTGATGTCGACTCCCAAGATGCGTTTGCAGTGAGGTACAAGCTCTTTTTCCATCAGGCCTGGAGACCATGAGATTCTTACGCGCTCCGCCATGAGCAGAGACACGTACCTGTGCCACAAGCAAAATTGAGAAGAGTCGTGGACTCTGGATTGAATTTGTAGCCGTTATTGACGATGAACTTTCCTTGCCTGAGGAACTGTCAGTCCCAGCGATCGGCTGGAACGCGGACATACTTTTCGGTCAATTCTTTGACCATGGGAATTTCCTCATATTCCGTGGCGGCCTTGTCGTAATGCTCTTTGTTGGCGACGGCAAAGTCATGGGCGTGGTCGTGGTGATGCTCGTGGAGAGGATGCCCCACATCCTGACGAGGGTGATGGTGATGGTGGTGATGTTGACTGGCCATATAGATGCTTGATATCGATACAAGGAAAGCTGATCGTGGCGCGTGACCGGTGAGTCGTGATGGATTTGGCCGAATGGACCACGGACCAGATAGAGCACAGTATTTCAGGATGCGCCGCTGCATAAACAGATGCCATTTCACGTCTCATTTATACTAGGGACTCAGGCCTCAGGAGCTAAGTAGGACTTGTGAGCTTACTCATCCTTGACTGAGAAGGTCCCCTTGGCTTACTCATCCTAGGCTATCTTGCTTTCGAGAGGCGTGATGAGCATTGGATCATACTATCATAGGCTAAGGATAGCCAGAAAACCCGGCTCTAGTAGCGAACACAATCGTTCGCGATGGGTAGAGACACATGGTACGCACCCCTGTAAAAACAAGTGAGTCTATGTGAGTCAAAAATGTGGGACCCGTGCCGCGTATTATTATTGTCTAGGTTCCTGAGTAGTAAGTACATCAGTACGTGCAACAAGGTCATGGGCAACGATACTCACTCAAAAAACGTGTAAGACTCAAGCGATTGCCAGTGTATAGTCCACATTTGTGTGTAGCTTGGTACTGAACCCCACTACGCGAATGAATGAGCTCGAGGAAAGGTTGTTACAGTGTCGTCGTTTGAGGCTGTCGTTCGACGCCTTCCCCGCTGGAAGATGCGCATCGGGTACATCAAAGTGGCGTTCGTGCGACACCGAATATTGTAGCGGTGAGCTTGGGGTGACCTGTACTGCAATCGAGCATCGGAGACTACCCAGAAGAAAGTAGCAGATACTGATGAGAGCAGATTGGCAACCCTAGGCAGTCTGTGGATCACTGGCATCGTCAGAAAAGCGTGCTGCCTTGCTACCTGCGTTGCTACCACTTCCTGTAAGTCTGCGACAAGTCGGCGGTGTCTACGAGTTCTTGGAGCAAAGTTTCCTGGGTGGTTGGGTTCAGTCGCGGCAATAGCCATCACAGATCCAACTGTCTTTACTTCAAAAATTCGATATCAGACTAGTGGCTTGGTGCACGTATGAACATCAGAGGTCTTCTAGAGGTGCGAGTACATCCGAAACATGATTGAGTTGGAGGAATCGGGAGTGATGCGTAAAGAGCCTGTGTATGTCGGGCCCCAGTTGAGGAGAGTAGCCAGACGAGATGAGTGGCTTTGCGGACAATGCGTAGCGGAACTGACCGCCCGCTGCGACGCAGTATCTCCGTGTCGAAAGTATATCCAATGCCAGTGACAGACCGAGCAAAACATGTATATCGCGTCGGACAGGATCCGAGAAGTGGTCGGACGATCCAAGCAAGCGGATTCGCCTAGCTGTTGTGATAGTATACACCTATGAAACAGATGAAACCGTGCAAGTCGTAACTTTATGATTTCGTGTCCGGCGGTGGCGGTTCTGTGGGTGGCACACCCCATTCCGGCAGGCCCTTGGGTCTTTGTATGCGCTTAGACTCCCAGTCCTCGTCGACTTCGGCGCTAAGACGCTGTACGATAGGAGAATGAGAGGCGAACATAGAACGAAGATGACCACGAACGAAGTATTCCTCCCTGATATCAAACTTCTTCCTGTTCTTCTTATCAAGACCCATTTCCTGCTCTTTCGTGACCTGGCTTCAGGTGAACAACCGTATCGAAAGCACGTTGGAGTAGAACTGACGGCTTGCTTCTTGGAGTCTTGCAAGTCATAACGGGTTTGCGTGAACGGTGTCAGAGCGAAGGAGGCTGCGACCATGAGCAGCACAAAAGGTACACCAAAGATAGCGGGATGCTTGTGGATCAGAGCATTCATTCGCGTCGGCTTCAACGGTCTGCGGTCAAATACGCCCATCGCGGATGGTGGTACGAGTAAAGGTGCCGTGCCGAACCGATCAAATTACTCAGTCGCTTAAGTCCGCCAGATTCCGATAAGTACCTCAACTTGACCAACTCAGCCACAAATGGTTAGCCGAGTATGTAAGTAGCTGCCAGTCTACAAAGAACTGCTGGCTTGATTAGAACCTTCCTCGCACAGTATGGATGGCTTAGAGTTTAGGCGCTCAACTTGAAGTAAAACGGCGCCAGCGCTTATGTATCCTCCGCGGTAAGTACACAGAGTGGGTATGAGTATTTTTGCTTGATTTCCATTCCTCAGCCTCCGACGGAGGCTCGGGCAGGTTGAAGGCTGTTTGACGGAGAGCATGATGCGATAGCAACTCGAGAAATGACCTGACTACACGGATCGGTTGAAATGCGGTGAACAACGTCCACCTCCTTGTCAACATGTCATATGTGGTTCTGTTGCGCGTTCCAAACGCGATTAGGCCACTTTTGCAATCGCAGCAGCAAATCTCAGCGGTCCAAGTTACGATCCTACCTCATCCGCAGCACTCCGCCAATCATCACATAGTATCACGCAGATCTTTTGAACCACAACTCTCACCATGAGTTGTGCAGTATCGACGCAATATGTTGAGCTTGGGCTACTAGAACACGTCAAACAAGTTAGGCTCCTTGGCCTTCTTGGCGAGATCCGATTGGCATCTTGACAGGTTTTCGTCCGTTTTGGGATGTTACAACTCTCAACCAGTAGATGATCCATATAAACCCCTGCTGGACGATCGTGTTTCCTTACCTGCTGTCGCCCGCCACCACTCTTTTCCTCGTCTTTCTTTTCACGCCCTTGTACATGGCCTTCAGCTTCTTCAATCTCCTCGCGGTAGCATCTCTCGCTGTCCTTGCTGCCTCCTACGGTCCGGAGTCCGTCGTCGCCCTCTCTTCCGACGCCAACGGCAATGTTCTCTCCCGCCACCGCGGCCATATCGCTCGCAGACTGCCTGATATGATCAAGAAGCGCCTCGATGACCGCCGAGACTCTCACCGCTGTCGGGCTCGTTCAACGAGCAGCTCAGTTGCTGTATCCTCTGTATCCACCACCGCTGCCCGCGTATCCTCTTCCAGCGCAGCTTCCTCCCATGTCGCTCCTGCGACCAGCACCCATGTTGAGGTATCTATCGATACTTCCAGCTCTGGAAGTGGGAAGGGCTGCTTGGCTTGGCCTAACGGCAACAATGGCGACTTGGCGTCTTGGAAAACTAGCCACATAAGCAAGTAAGTAGCAACGTCTGCGGGCGTGTGCGTCACTCACCGGCCATGTAGATTGTACACTTGGAGCAGCTATCCGCTTGCTGCTGCGACTGCTGTCGGTTTTGATGTCCTTCCTCAGGTATGGACTCTTCCAGTATAAAACATAAGAGGCTCAGGCAATCCTTCAAAGCTCTGGGGCGACAAGGACACTTCAGATTTCGTCAAAAACATGGGCAGTTACACCACCCCTACTTGGATCCTGGGTTTCAATGAGTACGTTCGTCGCTTTGGACTCTTCACCGACTAAGCATTCATTATCTAGGCCGAATGAAAGCGGTCAGTCCAACATGTCTCCCGATCACGCTGTCGAGCTATGGTGGAAGTACATGGAGCCTCAAAGGGCCCATGGACACAAGCTCGTTTCTCCCGCTGTCTCCGGATCCCCAGAGGGCTTCACGTGGATGGTTGAATTTTTCGAGAAGTGTTCTGGTTGCCACGCACGTCTTTCAAGCACCTGCTTCTGCCCTCTAGCTCAACTACAGGCTTCTAGGTCGATTATGTTGCCACCCATTGGTACGATGTCAAAGCAGATGACTTCATTGCCTATCAGAAGAAGTACTACGCCCAATTTAATCGACCTATCATTGTCACCGAGTTCGCTTGCCAGGTAAAGTCTCCATGCTTCCTTGGCTTCTCGATTCTGAGTCCTGTCGCAGAACTTCAATGGTGGTGCCCAATGTTCAACAGGCGACATCTGGAACTTCATGGCCAAGGTGACTGCCTGGATGGACCAGACCAGCTGGATCGTCAATTACTGCTATTTTGGTACGCATTCACTGCTCCTGATATTCAGTCTATCCTGATCCAACTTAAGGTGCCATGCACGACATGGTCAACGTCAACTACGACAACCAATTGATGGCCTCCAATGGTGAACCCAACGCTCTGGGATACCGCTTCATCAACGGTCACTAGATATACTAATCACATCTACCACCACGCTGGAAGTTCACGCAGATATTTCGGAATTCTTCTCGAGCCGATACTGCTGGTGTATCTTCGATACCGTGTATTCCACACTATGTATTCCTTCATCTCGTCTTTTTCGTATGGTCGATGTTTCCCTCTGGTTCTATTTCTGACGGTGTACTCTTATGGCTGGCTCCATACAATCTTGTACTTCGTATCAATCTCAGGAACAGCAATGACGCATGGTCACTTGCTTTGTCTTTCATTTCGTAGTTCGAAAGCGTTGAGTGCACAGCCACCCGGTCATTCTCGCGCTAAGTTAGCGATTGTCCCTGAACCAGCCGACATCACTTCTCGTCGCGGGAACCATCATGGTCAAGTTGACGCCGTCTATCAAGCACCTCCTCACTCTTCGAAACCCGAACCCTCTTGCTAGTCCTTCTGGCTCCCGCATCCGTCAGGTTCTGTCTAAGACTTTCGAGGATGCTAAAGCCAGGAAGGCCGAGACCGGATGGATCGTTCTATCTGTATTGCCTCCTTCTGGCAATCCTCGGACCATTTTGACGAGACTATCTTAGACGTGCACCCTTTTGACGCTCAATCGCCCTCCTACAATTGGTTCTCTGTATCGGTTCATTACTGATACCAACGATGCCAGCGACGTTCGAGGAGCGGCACTGCAGGAAGCCGTGAACAGGGTCGCCCTCATGCGTGAAGCTGCGCTCAAGAGCACGATCTTTGTCGGTGTTCCTCGGGTACGTGTTTGCTTATCGAGATTGCCCTCGATTTACGACATTCGAGGACGCTTTACTAATTTGATATGCCTGCAAACCTTCAGGTCATCCTGTCTTTAGCCGCATTGGATAGCGTCATTGACGAGGAAGTGAAGTCCAGTCTGAGGAAATCGTCACGCAGGTAAGTTTGACCGTGTATCCACCATTGTATGCTCGCGGGAGTTGAATAAGCCTATTCTATTCATGTCAGAGTTGCCACATCCGAGAACATCGAATCGACAGTTGAGCGGGGAAGAGCTCTATGGGACTCCATCTACGCCCCGCATGCTGATAAACTACACGACAAATTGGGCGGTTACCACCCTGATTTCATCTGTGAGTACGCGTTCCTACTCGTTCGCATGCATTTGCAAGTAAATTCTTCGGGCCACGTTCTCTTTTATCCCTGCCTTTTGCATTCTTCTGAGATTCAATGTCTCCGATAGCATTCATTATACAGGCGTACGGTTCGGTGCTCGCTCCTTTACCGGGTGGCTTGAAATCTTTCCACGACACGAGCGATGTGGCGGATCCAGACCAGGGGAATCTGAGTCGTGCGTTAGGATCCGTCGTGGGGATCGCTTGTCTTCGTGCCGAGGAACGCGTCGTTCCCCAGCTCACCAGCCACGTATTCGGTCTGCTCAAAGCCCGGAACACTGAGAACCTGAGCTCCGAGGATGCGTGGCTTTCTAGTGATGAGGGCACCGAGTGGGTCATTCGCACCATCGACAGCATAGTCGATGGAGTAACAGCGGAAGACGCGACGGATGAGAAATCAAAACTGTGAATGGCAGAGGGGTCCTGTGATTCTGTTATGACGTTCCAAAGCATGTACATTGTAAAAATTGTGTTGATGATTTGATGGGGAGGAGTGGGCGTGCGTGAAAGGAGGCCACGATGCAGACCCACGGCATACATCGTGCCTCGAAGGACTCAAATCGGGTCTGGGTCCCCCCTGCGGCTTGCCTCGCGAAGGCCACGAGTTTAGAGATTTGCTATCGATGAGTGTCGAACTGAAATGTCGGATACCGCTATTGCAAAATACCCAACATTGGGGCGATGGTAATACATGTAAAATGCTAAAATCTTAAAAACGTATGCCCTCGAACTGTATCTGTATCGTACACTGGTCAGGAGAATATTATCCATGGTTTTCCTTGACCCCGTCCCATCTTGCTCGCTCGCATCTTGAGGATATCATAAGTTGTACATGGAGCAGAATCGGTACAGCATGGCGGTGACGGTGACCATGTCCATGATTGGAGGATGCATCTGGGGTAAAGATACTGCCATCAGGTACTGCAGTCTATAACAATGCGTCATGGGCTTACCACCGTCCCAGATCCCGCCGACCGAATGAAGTGGAGTTCACCATAGACGTCGCCAACCTGGTAGCGCGTAGGGCGCGTAGGTCGGAAGAAGGCGATGACATTGCCGTTGTGATCTTGTAGCTAGTGGGAAGGGAAGGATCAACAGGAAGTGAGCAAACAACTTCGGATGAAGAAGAGATCAGACTTACAACAATGTCCGAGCCCGTTTGTGAAGGACGCCAGATATACCGCTGGCCATCAGGACCGTTGAACGTCCGCGATCCCTGGTCAAAATGTTAGACGACTAGAACGTGTTTGACTGCGCAGGAGATGGAGACTCACGTAGACTGGACCAGCGGCAACAACGTCCGACATGGCGAGGGTATTCTGGTGGACGTCAGGACTCGCTATTGCCCACGAGGGACACCGACTACCTTGCCCATGATAAGACGACCGAGACCACCGTTATTTGCCCATTCAAGTTTCGCAACTCGGTCTTCTTTGTTGGCCCGGATGGCTCGCCATAGCGTGGTCGTGGACTGTCCGTTCGCTTGGATGACAGTCTACAAAAAAGGAAGGTTGAGAAGGGGAAGGGAGCGTGTCAAGGGCTATTGAACAGACCTGGAAGCGATATAACACGCCCCACGAATTGAAAAGTTTACTCTCTCGGGGATCCTGGTTGGTCCAGGAGAGGATATCGTCGGAAGGAGTAGACATTTGTGGGTATCGAAGTGGGGGTAAGAATAGGGTAAGAAGGGGTGAGAGAGATCGCTTTTGAGTAGCGTAAGGAAGCGAGACCAGGCGAGCTCGAAGGCTTTATACTCGGAGGCAGGTCAAATTGGTAAAATTCTGCATGTTGAATTTTTTGCGGGTCTTGGTGTAACGTGTATACATCGATCGGGAACGTGGAAACCGCGACATGATAAAGATGAGTGCCAGCTTCCTCGTGTCAGAGAAGGTAAGGGCTGGTTCACGTCTACGGGCAGTGGAGCAAGAGTCCGATTGAAGGTACGACCTAACTGATCGAATATCCTATAGGAAGCGAAGGGTAAGCGCTGGAGATCTCGTGAAGAGGGAGTGTGACTCGAAATCGTGGTCGGAATAGTCCGAGCAGCAGTCAATGTTGCATCGAGAGAAAGATTGAGTGTCAAAGAAGAGAGCACATGAGAACGGGTACGTCTAGGACGCACATTGTGAAGGATGGTAATCGCCATTTGGAGTGACTCTGTTGGTACATGGGGTCATCTGCATTAGGCAGGTGGGACACAGAAAAGTGGTCGCGATGACTTGAACATGTAACCTGTATCCGGGGCTTGGGACAGGCTGGGACAACACAGACACTTTGTGACGGTATTGCCGAATGCGGCTCTTGTGAATAGAATGATAAGACCAGAAGTCCGGCTGGCAATGCTCGAGTCCGACTTCTCATTGAAACAACGAGGCAGCATAAGTAGATCTGGCATAGAAGAGACATACCAGGACGCGAAAGACCGCCGGTTCGGAATACGAAAAGGGCAAATGAGGATCTTGAATACGGAACGTCACTCAGAGAAAGGCAACAAGTGGTCGCTTCCATGGAGAGCTTGAGAAGCCTAAACGCGACCCGCGCGAAGTTGGTCGCGTACTGTCAAGACGAGCATGAGCGAACGGGGATATTAGCACAGCTCCGATAATAAATAATGACATTAATGATCTACTGGATTACTAGGCACCGACAGCGACCAAGCCCTAACGGAGCATAGGCTGTGAGCGAGGATGATTGAATCTGTGTCGAGTAGATAAGATTGAGAAGCCGCCGAGAAGGAATTGATCAAATAGACGAGATACTCACGAGAAGGGACGATTATGGAACAACCCGGACACCCAACGATTTTGCAGAACCAACTACCATCCTTGCTATGGACTCGAGTGGCAGATGTTTCATGTGGCTGTCGGTGGATTTTATTTTTGCGATCTCATAGATGTGCTTGAGGCTGACGGTGCCATTATATACATGGCCAGGTTTGCCGGTGCCCTGTTCGATGCCGGCCGCCTTTTTCAGAAAGTATGTTGTTGGTGGTGTCTTTGTGACAAAGTGGAAGGTGCGATCCGGGCGAACATAAATGGCGGTGGGTGTCGGGGTTCCGGGCGTGATGTGCGCTGTCCTGGCGTTGAACTCTTTGCAAAAGTCCATTGACTTTACACCGCGAGCACCAAGAGCGGGACCGACTGGCGGCGTGGGCGCGGCTTTGCCCGCCCCAATGAGCAGACGCTGAGAAAAAGCAAGCTAGTCAAGATACGGACGACAAGGACGAGGACAAGACGAGTACCACAAACTGGTCCTTGACTGCCGCCATGTCGTGGTTCTATAAAGAGAAGAGGGATGCCAAATGCGGCATGTCTGGCTGATCAAGGTACGTCACGAGAGGCGGCACACGTACTCGCGCGACTTGCTCTTGACTACCATGAAGACCGCCGCCGCCGCCGCTCTGCTCAGCCTCTTCACGTCGCTCGCCGCTGCGTCGCCCGTCGTGTCTGATGGGCAGCAGCCGTTTGAGACACCCAGCACCTTGGCCGGCTTCAGCCTCGACCTCAATGCGCAACGGCTTGTCCAGATGGAGGGGCAGCCCCCGGTGTGGATGTCAGAACTAGACAAGGTTCGAATCTCCCGCATAATGTCGCACACTGTCCTCATTGCTTCGATAGATCAATGCCAAAGCCCAAGGCGTCAAATTCTTCGACATGTGATGCTCCTCCACCGATCAGTAATGCCTCCAGAGTCCACTGACATTGCATTCCAGCACCGATACCCAGGGCCTGGAGGCTTTCGCAGCATCTCGCATTCAAGACAAATGTATGTCAGCCCCTTTGCTCCAGTCACGCTCTCAACATGCGGTCGTGCCACTGCAGTTTCCTATCCTTCCCCGAACGCCACTGAGAAAGTGGAGCCCATCCTCAAGACGCTCTCCAGCAAGGGCCCCAAGGAAAACCTTGCTAAGTTCTCCAGCTTCCGCACGAGATGTACGCGTGTTCTCCGCCCCTAGTACTCCTCGAACCATGCTAAACCAACATGCCTTCAGATTATCGTAGTGACGTAAGAATACAGCCCTGCATGCTCATTCATTCGTGTCCAAACAATTCCTTGCCCACAGACAGGGAAACAGAGTCAGCAATGGCTGCTGTCGAAGATTGAGGAGGTCTGTCCTCATACTTCGACAGTGTCCTGCCGATGTACAACTCCAATTGCTCTCTAGATCACCCAGAAATCCGCCTCCAAGTCCTTGCAAGACCTTATCAGCATCTCGGAATTCTCCCACTCGTGGGGTCAGAACAGTATTGCAAGTACCTATCAGAAACGTCAACCACAAGCACTGATACCCTTTCCAGATTCTAAGCATCAACGGGTCATCCTCCAGCGATGAGGTGATCGTCATCTCCGCTCATCAAGACTCTACGAATATGTGGCCATTCTTGCCGGCCCCAGGTGAGCAAGCATCTTGCCGTAGGAATGTATTCTCATCCTTCCTGCAGGCGCTGACGGTAAAGTCCAAGTTTGCTTGTGTATGCTCGCTGTCTCATGGGCACAGATGATGGTTCTGGAACTGTCACCATTCTCGAATCCTATCGCGCGCTTGTCGCAGCTGACTTCCACCCGGAACGTACTGTCGAGTTCCACTGGTACTCCGCCGAGGTATCTCATTCTCCGTGTGGTCTCCAGACCTTTTTCAAACATGTCCACAGGAAGGTGGACTCCTTGGCTCTCAGGCCGTTGCTGCCGCTTACGCCGCTCGTAAGGCGACTGTCGTCGCCATGAGTCAGGTAGGTCCCACCTTTCTACTTCCCTATCCAACTATGACGACGATTATATACATAGTTCGACATGACAGCTTGGGTCAAGGTATGCTGCAGTCTTCTTGAGCAGCCGCGATCCTCCTGACCATGCCACAGAAAGGTACCAGGGAAGAAGTCGGCATCATCACGGACTATGTCGACAAGGAGTGAGTCCCACGCGTTCGTGTTCGTGGTCGCACCTGTTATCTGATATTTTACCTAGTTTGACCGAGTTCAACAAGAAACTTGTAGACCTCTACCTGGATATTCCATACGTCGAGGTCAGTCCCATACTTTTCAGGCCTGGTGCCTCATCATTGACGGCGTGAGTCCCCTAGACCAAGTGCGGTTACGCCTGCAGTGACCAGTATGTTCCTTGTTGATACCGTTATACCCCACTTACATCTCATCCAGCGCATCGTGGGCCAAGTATGGTTACCAATCGGCATTTACGATCGGTACGAACCACTAGGTCTCCCTCCGTGGTAATACATGAACTAACTTCCCCTCAAGAGAGCGCGTTCGAGAACTCCAACCAGAACATCCATTCCGGCAACGAGTGAGACCTTTCTGCTGTCGGTTATTGGACGTCTGACAACTTTCTGTTCCAGTCGCATCGACATCTCCCCAGAGTTCAGCTTTGACCACATGCTCGAATTCTCCAAGCTCGCTGTTGCCTTCGCCGTTGAACTCGGTGGGTCAAAGTAATGCGCCTCAAGCCTGGATTTCGGGAAGACGACACGGAGGTCAACTCTCTGCACGTTGTAGACTCGCAGTCACTAATTCACAATCTCTGTCGGACACTTGCAATAACTATATTATTTTTTCTAAGTATCTTCCGGAAAATGCTCTCTGTTAACGTTTGGTATACAGGACGGGTTTTTCCGTTTGAAGGACGAGTCGTGGAATTGCGAATGCAGGATGGCCCAATTCCAATGCTCTTGAGCCGTGCTACGGCAAGGTCACAGTGACATTGCGGCAATCCCAATGGAGATCGCTCCCATCGGAAAAGTCTTTCATGATTGATGAATCATCGACGCCGGAAAAAGATGAAAAGCTTACCCACAGTCTCACGCCCATCGTGTCGGTGCACAATCATAACGTTCAACATCCGAAGGGCGTCTATGTCATTCCTTTGTCTGAGCCTATTGCCTTGTGTCATACACGACCACTTGCTGTTCAGGATGATTTCCTGTTCCAGGGGATCGTGGGTAGAGATCCTCAGGAGTCCAACTTACGGGTCTCTCAAAGAGATCATGTACTCCGGATTCACATGAGTTGCGTGCACTACCAAAGGTGATCGGCATCGATAATGCTAATGGCGCCGGCCACGCCTTAGTCCTACGGTTGATTGACGGCCGAGAGCGCATGGAGCACTGGAGACATTTACGAGCCGATGGGACGTGGCGAAAGCTAATAGAAAACTCGGACGGACCTACCACGACTTACTGGATGAAACGCGTCCGGAGGAAAGCAGGTACAATCATCAAGCGCTTGGCGTGCGTCCCGGGCACATCTTAGTGGCGACGTAGAACATAGTCGAAGTGTAATAGAGCCGGACAGAGAGGAGGTCTGAAAGAGAAGAACGTCTGGCCCACTGCGCCGCGCCTTTACCTCAAGGATGGCCATGGGTATGGACGAGACTAGCTGCGCGTTCGTACACAAGAACGACAATATGGCGACCAATGGGAAATGCCTCTGGAACGGGCTGAAGGAGGCAGAAGGTATCTCGCTATCTGGGTGAAATCTCAGCATTCCGGAAAAGCGCGAAATGAACTTGGCGCGATGCGCTGGCCTCGCCTGAGATTGCAAGTCCGCCCGCATGCCCTGGGTCATCTGGTACGCGCGGCGCACGAGGAGTACTCTCCTTCGCTGTAATGGCAGCCATTCGTTTCAGATCATGGAGAGCTTGCGAGTCCTGTCACTGTGAGATACCGGTGGCTCTCGGGTGGCGGTAAAAAAATCGAAGATGGCAGTCTACTTCCTGTTTGTGTGTACCTTGTGCGGGCCACAGACTCGGATTTCATTAGAGGTACCATATCATGTCTTTCTGCTTCCTCCAATTTGTCTCGGCACCTGGAGATTGTCGCATCTTCACGAGGCGACGAAGAAGTCGGCTGAGCTGCCGTCCATTTTGTCCTCGGGGAGTTTGACATCACTTCATCACGATAAAACTTGACAAGAGACCGGGAATCAAAAAACACGATCCCCACCCACAGATTGACAGCCTCCGTTACTGACGGAAGCTAGGCTAGCGGGGTCTAAAGTTGAGCCACAGTCTAGGTGTCATACGGACAACAGCTTGCCAGCCAATCATAAAGAAAGACCAGCGAAGGCCACCAGACCTAGCATTCTGGAGAAATCGCTTCAGAAAAGACCGGTGCAGACTGAGGCCAAAATAGGTGATAATCAGAACGCGAGCGCCAGTGGATCACCCCAATTTGCATCCTGACCCTATACGCGAGCCTTCTAGGAACAAAATTGAGATCTCGGACAAGACAATCCTGCGGTCTGGAGGATCCCATATAGTGTCCGTCATTAGGGACGGGCGTTGGATCAGAATAGTGGAGGAGAGAAGTGAGCGTGGCGAAATTGTATAACATTCCTGGGGCCGAGTCAAAGACAGACGCTTGAGTCACATTGGAGCTTCCTGATGGGTCCTCAGCATTGTATTGGATGGTGCCAAGTTTTCCCGTTTGTAGGCAGCAGCTACCAAGACTGTTTATTCTTAGTCTCACGCACTGAATGAGCATAGACCTACTTGCCCGAGGCCGTGGAAATCGGCGTGTAAATTTCATGGAACCTATGCGTCCTGGAACAGGCCCCCGATAGAATTCGGACACTCAGTATGTTTGGACGCGGGATTTGAAGGAAGGAAGAAACGGGAGGAAACAAAGACGCCTGTCACAGTCACATCGATGGTCGTTAGTTCAGTTGGTTCCTGTCAGTTCAAGTTGGTTCCCCAAACTGGACACCTACCAAAATCTCAGTGTCTTACTCTATAAAAGATAACATCCAAATGACCCACATCTCTACATTAGATCCGCTGTATATGTTTATTACACAGCCTCGACCGCCGCCTGCACTTTCTTCTTCTTCCCAGCACCCGCCTTCTTCTTCGTCCGTGTCACCTTTATTGGTGTCGGAGTGGCAGGCCGCTCGTCTGCGTCGGAAACATCATACGCAGGGAAAGAAGGTATCGAGACAGGAGGCGTCGAAGTGCCCTTCGCTGACGACTCTGCATCTGCGCGGTCCGTCGCGGACAGTACAGCGCCCTCCGGCATCTCTCCGTATTTCTCGATCACGAACGGTTCAGTAGAAACATCGGGCACATCGCGGAGACTTGGTAGAGGCGGTTCTGGTGGTTCTAGTAATGCACACCTGAGTGCGGGGTAAACTTGTCATAGAGAAATGACTGACCAGGTATCCATGGTATGCCCTCCAGGCGTACAACGGGTATGGAATCTAGATCGTCAACAACGCCAGTTCTGGTCGAACTCTGCTTGTCCATGATATAATATGGATCATCTTTGAGACGAGCCAATCGTTCCGCTTTCGCCTAACGTACTTTGAGTCTGGATCAAAGAAACGAGGAAAGTTCTTACCTGATCTCGTGCCATCCGCTGTTCAAGAGTTTCCGCCTCCGTGGGGATAAGGACGTCCTCATACAGCAACTCCTCGCCTTTCTTCTCTCGCCTCTTGTGCTTGGACTTCACCCCGTTTGTCTCCTTGCCCTTGCCTTTCTTGCTCTTCTTCACTCGCGCCACCTCCTCCTCGACCAGTTTCGGCGGTGGGAAGAACCACGAGTCCAGATCCAGGCCGTCCGGTATCGGTACGCTAGCTTGGGCTTGGTTACTGACGGGATTAAGTTGGTACGTGCTGAACAGCGGCTGGATAAGGTATAGACTTTTCGGGAAACGAAGCTCGGGCGCTGGAGCGACGGAAGAGCTCGCGTCTGCAAAAGCATTGTCGTACAATTGTGGACGATATGAGTTCAGATCAGATTGCACGAAGTAAAAGAGCTGAAGTGCGTTAGCAGCCTTATATACGAGGTTAGCGATATACTCCTCTAGGTAGGAAATCTGCTCACTCGCTCCTGGACTTCTAGATGTGGACTCTGAGCGAAGTAGTCCAATCGCTGGAGTAACGTTTCGACTACATTCTTCACTTCGTGTAGGTCGTCGTCCGTCCACCGCTGCGCTAGCTCAGTAGCCCAGTAGCCAAACACCTTCATTGCAGCCGTGATGTGAACTGCAGTCGTTTCAGGGGCTAGGCGAGCGATCTCTGGCTTAAGCAGATGGGGCAAAATCTTCAGAGGGTCGGCCATCTCGCTAGAGAGTGCATAAGATCAACGAAATCGATGAAGCAAAAGACAGTACTGACCTGCAGTATTCTCCACATATCCAAGCCGCGGCCCAAAGAACTTCAGGACACGCGCCTTCGTCTTGAGCATTCTGCAGCGTGGAATCATCGACAAGCAGCGCGCTCATGAGCCTGACGGCATAGCGCCTCGCTGCGCGAACGCGGCCAGCAACGTCAACGAGTTGGTCGCGAATCTGTGCTCCGATATCGACTTTCGCGACATGCGCCAGGTCGACCAGGACGGACAAATACCATTCAAAGTTGGTAATGTTCTCATATGTGTCTTGAGAGCACATCGTAATTATCCTCTGCGAAAGGACCAGCCGGTACGCCTCGGACTGTGCTGCTGGACCCCCAATCTTTCCGGTTGTGGAGGGTATGAGATGCTGTGATAGGGATTGGACTGCGCTCGGTACTGCTGAGGACTCCTCGGTGACTAGATGAGAGAGCACTTGTTGTACTATTGATTGGAGATTGTGGTGATTGACCTTGGGAACGTTGAGCGTCAAGACAGTTTGAAGGGGGTACACGTATTCACCATGGTCGATACAAGGTCCAAGGCGCGCATCCGTATACTGATGTCCTGATCGCTGACGCTGGCCAGTATAGTGTCCTGGTACTCAGCGATGAGGTGTGGATGAGACGGAACAATCTTGACCATTGCGAGAAGGGCGATGTATTTCACTGAAACTGCACGTTAGAACTCTTCGTGACGAAGAAAACCTACGGTACCGACAATTTTGATCCGAGTCTTGTATGAAGGTTGCGAGTTTGGACACGCATGTGCGGGCCAAAGCGTCGCCAGAGGAGCCGCGGAGCATGCCACCAATTATACAGGTATGCACGCACTCGTACAATAGTGATATGGCAGAGGTCGTCGATATGAGATCAGTGATCGGTGGCTGCAGTTTCTTGACAAGTCGCGGCTCATGGGGAGACAAAGAGCCAAACTGGAAAAATATACATGGTCAGATTTTTTCGACGCGAAAATGAAAGTGGTCAATTGCTAGTTTGATTATCTTGATGAGCATCCAGTTATTGGTCGATGTTGTCATGAGGTGAAATAGAGCTGGCGCCAGGCTAAGGTAATTCTGAGGATTGTGTCTTGCCAGTTCGCATAGCACATTGACTGTCGCCGCTACAACACCTGCATGATATGGTGTCAATTCAATAGGATGAGCGAGCGACATCTGTCTCCTGACCAGGATCTGTGTCTTCTAATCGTTCTTCCAGGCGCGTTACACCCTGACTGACAATGTCGGGATATTTTGTCATAGTCTTGTACAGTGCTGCCACAGCACGCTTGCGTATATGAGGACGCGAGTGATTGAGCATCTTGATGAGCTCGGGCGCGAGGTCCCTCCCGAGGTCGGGCGTCACGATGTGGGAGATGCCGTTTAGTGTCACTGCAATGTCTGCGGGGGTCGATGTCAGATCCTGGGTACATTTTGAGAGGGCTGATTTCCGGAGTAGTATAGACCGTGCAACGAACCTTCTTGAGGAGATTCGTAGTGAGCATGAGTACGTCTGTGTCCTGGTCGAATGATTGTATTGCTGCGAGGTAGCCAACGCTCTTGAGATGGAATTTGGGCGAGGACATAACCTCGACAACGTTGAAGGATGCCCAGGACATGTCGTAGCCGAGCATATCGAGCTTTACAGATGGATGAGGGCGCCGTCGGAGGCAGGGGGAGATGACGCACGTAGGTGAGCTTTAGGACGGCGCCTGCCTTGAGCTCCATGTCCTCGCTCTTGATTTCGCGCCTGATCTCATCGACAGCTTTGGCAATGAACTTGGCCTCGTCGGCCTTGTTGGCACGAAGCCCGCGGATGAGGTCCTGCAGTGTCCTCTCCCACATGTGATGGTTAGTAGACTCGGTAACCCAGTCGGTACATGACCTCACAATCCTTACGCACGATCTGTTTAGTCATTTGTTTGGTTTTTATTTGTGCAAGGGGGAGGGTGAGCTCATGTACCGACTGGGGGAACCCGACGGCTTTTTGGCAGGGGCCCCGGGTTGTGACAAAAGACTTAGCGAAATTTCGCTTGCTCGGATACAAGATTCATTCTCACTTGTTCTTCACTGTAGCCTGAGACTCAAAAATTTATTGTTCCATTATCACAATGCAACTCATCCATAAAATAGAAGGAATAAGTAACTTGACCTGAGTTGAGCCTATGAATTGAGATCCTATAATTCACGGATATGCCAAAAATTAAAGTCCCCGGATCGCCACAAAAGCCTGTCAAGGGACAGCAGAACCACTTCGAACAGCCAAGCGCTGCACGTAAACGGTCTGTTTACCATAAATAGAGTATCCAGAGCAAAAATATCCCAATATATCACTGTAGCAGAGAAAGCATGACCAGAGCACGCCGTAGTCGCACCAGAAGAGAGATTATAGGGTCCCAGTGGGTTACATCATCATCAGAGAGTGTTTTCGCTGCATCCAGTAGGAGAATGGAGTTGCCTGAGTCGCCCGAGTCCGAATTGATGGCTTTGGAGCGGAAAGTGAGAAAAAGAGCAGCCGAGAGCGCAGACAGCGTAAACAGAGAGTCAAAATAGCTCATAGGAAAGATTCCCAAGAGTGAGGGCAGCAATAGGGGACGGGAAGAAGCAGTAGAACACATTTCGGTGGGATCCATGGACGAAAATGACAAGTCATTTGTCACAGAATCGTGACCCTGCGATGTGACTGTCCGGATCTCCCAGCCGCTTCGCAAACGTGAATAGCGCAGCCACGTGGAAGAAGCGGATGGTCACGAGCCTAGATGGTTAGGTCCAAGACTCGGCAGTCGGGCCGGTGATCTACCCTCATCATATACTCTCATCATCACTATGTCCATCCCATTTGACGAACAGCCAATCTTGCGCTTCCTCGGCTTACCAGCTGACGGAACCTACGCACCCTCTCCTTCCGCTCAACCCATCGAATTCCTCCAGCAAAACATTCACATCCTCCCTCCCCACTTACTAATCAAGTTCTCCTCCATAACCTCCCCCAAGCAGCGCGTCACGCTGCCCATAATACGAAATCGACGCCTCAGATACACAGAGACGAATCCACAGACATTTGAGTTCTCATCCGCACGGAATACCTGGCCAACTCTATGGGAAGGCCGGGAACGGCGTGGCGCAGAGGAAGGCAAAGCGGAGAAGGACTGGGTTAAGGACGACTTCTTGGCAGGATTCAGTAAACATGTGGGGAAACTAGGCGAGCTTCTCGGGGGATATGAAGAGGAACGCGAAGCGGAACGCGTGAGGACGCTAAGGAGAGAGGCAGCAGCGAACGAGCCTTTCGTTCCAGAGCAGGACGACGATACCGACAGCGACGACGACAACGAGATGGATCAGGTTACCGAGAATCTGTCAAATCTAGAGACAGATCACGATGCACGCTTGCTTTTCGAGCGGCGTATCAGGGAACGGTTCATATATGGGTTATTGGAGGTGAATAGCAATGTCCTTGTAATTCCCGACGTAGATTCATTGTTGAATTCAAGGATATCGATTACGACGAGGTGGACTGGGACGAGTCCCTCGACACAGACAATGACAGAGACGCCGAAGAGCGCTGGTTCGACGACGAGGAAGAAGGCTGAGCTGTATATCATAATTTTGTTGTACCATCAAGCACTGCTAATGTTGTCCGTGAATAACAAATGACATTACGATCGTGCACCAGTGTATCCGCTATGTAGACATACATACATACGCACATGCCTACGCCCAAGGATTGTTCTCCTCGTCGTCTCCTACATACGCCGGAGGGCTTATCTGCACCGCCTGCACGGACGGACCCTCATGAGGAGACATCACGCCAACAACCTCGCCGACCTCGCCCTCAAGATCCTCCGTGTCCTCCCTCGCCGGCTCATGATAGGAATCATGCTGATGCAGCTCACTGTGAGGCCGCACAGGTCCCGGACTCTCCGACCCAGGCGAGTCGGAACCATCCTCGTGATCCTCCCCTTGAAGACCATACACCCTCCTCAAGCGCCGACTATCATCTGCAACAACGAGATCCACGGCGTCATTCGGTAATATCGGGGACTGCACCCTCGGAGACTTATTCGACGTCGACGGCGACGATGTTGATGGTGATCCTAGCCTGTGCGAATGCGAGCGCATCATGGGCGACGCGGCTACTCGTTTGGTGGGTGGCGGAGCGGGAGTCGAGTCTAGTCTTGGCGCCTCATTGCGTAGCTTCGTCCATCCCAAACGCACTCCGCCTCCTTCCGAGGGAACGTTGTCGGCACCGTGATCAACGACGCGATCCTGTGGTCGAGAGTGAGAAACAGCACCATACCCTCCGCCAGACTTCTTGTGAGATATCGGCGATGATGTCTTCGGTGGAGATTTGCGTGGTATCGTGACGTGTATCCTGCGTGCCCATGCGCCCCGCTCATCCCGCAGGACTCGTTCCTCTTCCTCCCATACTCTCCGTCTTGCCTCTTCCCCGCTGACATCCACCACAGGATAGTTATAATCGCCAAACAGATAATTCCGCGCGTGCAGATATAAATCTTCGTCCTCCTCGTATGTGGAGGGAGATGGGAACGTCAAGGCGTACGGATGATGGTCTTCCCCAGCATGCGTCGGATCTGTGGGCGGCAATGGTAGGGAGGAAATATTCTGTTCGGCCTCGTCTTCCCGTAGAAGTGGGGCCTCTTCCTCCTCGTCCTCATGTGCAGGATCAGGTAGCCAGTACTTCTTCACTCGCTGGGAGCCTTCTCTTGTATATCTCAGTCCTGCCCTCATACGCCTTTCTCTGCCTTCGCCGAGGTGTATAGCGCCCTCACTAGGCTCGAATGCGCGGTAGTCCATGCCCTCGCCCTTCAACGTCGCCTTCGTATCCTCCCATACGTCCTTGAGCGAAAACGCGTCCTTGAAAGCCGCTGTGAACTTGAGACGTGCCACGAAAATATACGGCGTAGTGTCCATATGGCCAGAGTCATCGGACTTTGACGCCTTGGAGGGCGAAGGAAGGTTGATAAAGTCTTTGTGGGAGAACGCCCACATGTGTGCGATTGCGAACAGTGGCATTTCGAAACACACCAATAGGTCTGTGAGAGCCACAGCAACCACACTCTCCCCTCCTTCAGCGACAGCTCCAGTGGTAAGGTTACCGAGATGGGTAATGACGCCGCCCTCGACCAGGCCACTCATGACGAGGCCTTGCCAAAAGGTGAGGACTAGCACACCCTTGACGCAGAGGAACTTCGGGACGGGGCGGAAGCCTCCCGCACCTCCGTCACCCTCAAGGTCCGAGGAAACTACAACCCAGAAACTCGCAAGACTGAACAGCGCCAAACAGATACTGACGTTGTAAATGATGGAAATGTAGAGATAACCGGACGTGGGTTTGAAGGAGCCGTCCTGGTAGGTGTTGGTCAGCTTCAGGATGAGCGTCAGTATGGCGAGTATAGGTTTGATCTGGACGTATTCTGATGACGGACTGTCAGCAAAGAACACAGGTTGAGTGAACAACTATGGCTCACGCAGAATGCCTCTCTTCATCCATAACCATTGGTAGGGATCGCTCCCATCTAGTTCTCGCCGCCAAAGATTCATGGGAAATAGTGGGGTCTGCACCACGATCAGCAATAATCGCGAAGAACATGAGCGAGTGTACCTTCGGTTCGCGCCCGTGCAACATGATTAACATCTCTCGTTCGCCGCCGAGGTACGAGAGTAAAAGATGGAAGAAGCAGTAAATCACAAAAGCCTTGTTTTGCCGGAAGGTTTAACATCTTTCGTACAGAGCAAAGCAAAGTTACTCACCTCATAGACGTCTCTCCCAGCATCAATCAATATGGCTTTCTCTGGTGCGAGCAGAGATATCAAAGATGCTATAGCATACAAGGGTGGCATCAACATGATTCGGACAACCATTCTGTAGATAAACTTTATTAGAGCGCTATTGCGAAACGAGGATACAAGCAGATAGATAATGCGAGGCCAGAAACAGTTCCTGGGATGGCGATCATGAGAGCCGGTGGCTAATGAGAGAGAACGAAACGGTGACGAAGAGTGGAGGAAGATGAAGGATAATGACAGATAAGAGAATCGAGGTCAGACGCACCTTTGTAGCCCAATTCTTCGGTAATTCTTGAGATGCATGGTTATAGAAAGCGCTCCAATCATCACTGTCAAGATGGAGCACGCCAGAGCAGGGATGAAGAAAGCTCGACCGATGCCATGTCCTTTCTCCTCGTCAGGTTGGAAGTCGTGTACATTGGGATTGAGTTCGGGTAATGAGTAGATGGTGTCTATGACAGGGTGAAAGAGTCGAGTGGACATGTGTGTTGGGTCTCGCTCGCCAGCCGCAGTCGTGGTGGTGGTCCTCGTTCAAGAGATGATTGCTGCGTATTGACTATTTTGTAGGATGTCCGGACGGACCGGTGATGCCTATCAGCCTTCCCTTGCTGCTGCTAGAAAGACAATGAATTGACTGAAGAGATGTCTAGTTAATCTGCATCCAGGCGTCGGGTGGTCCCAACTCGAAGGTGAAAGCAGGAAGGCAAGCAAAGTTGCGTGACGTCACCTTGCACGAACTTGCCGGGTCTTGTCAAGCTTGCCGATGGACTTCGACGAGGCGCCATCGACATCCTCCCAGGCGCCCTCCGAGGCGCGGCCGCTCCCTTTGCCGTCGACAGCATACTACGCCGTGGAATATCCTGGTCGCGTTCAGCCGGAATCCGTCCCGGAAGCCGTACGAACACTTGGAGGACTACCCAGCCTCGAAAATGCCTTCAAACGCGGTGCAACAAAGGCCGAGGCGCTTGTTGAGCTGCACATGCGCCCCAATAATCCTTTTGCACATCCAATTCCCGGTGCAGTGGTTGCTTCAAACGCCATGCTGATGAAGGTGGTCAAACGCAGGAGGAAAATACGGAATCCAGAAGATCCCATCGTAGGCGAATACACGACCGAGATGCTCGGAGTTATCCCCAAGACTGTACGATTTCGAAGTACGCTTAATTTTGCCCAATTGCACGCGTTTTTGACAGTGCTCAAGGCATGGCGGACTATCAATTCCAACCGGACGCGGAGGATCCAATGACCAAGTTGCGGATGGCGATGGAGCATATGGATGGTTTGTGTTCAGTTTGCTCGACAGAGGCCGTCAAAACTGACTTGCGACAGTCGATGCGTTGTGCAACTACAAGATACCCGAGGAAAAATACGACTATGTGATTTCTACTGCCGAAGAGAACGCGACGGGGCCTCCCTCGGAGCCCCAAACTGACCAGGACTTGGCCATGAACTTGGATCCTCAGCTCCTCCCCACTGCGCCCACCACAAAGAGCAACCTCCGACTCTTTCCTCCTCCGATTTTCAGCCGACAAACCATTTCTCAAGTGTACAAGTGCGTATGGTCTTGCACCCTTGAGCCCGATACCCAGAATACATCACAGTTTCAAAGCGAACACTGCTTCCATGGAGTCTACCGTCGTCGATGAAGAGACTGGCGAGGAAAAGAAACGTCTCATCAACCGAATGCGGTGGAAGGGCTATGGTCCTGCAACGATCTCGTTCAATGATGCCACGGTTGGTGCTCTACACTCGATTATCTTCATTGTAGTAATCCATCAATAGTGTCCTGCTAAACCGCCGGCCGTCGTAGAATCTGCCAGAAATCAAGTTGATCCCAAGCTACTCAAAAGGCTGGGAGAGGTGAATTAACTCTAGTCTTCGTGGACAGACCCTGAGCTCTTTCAGTGCTTCGAGGAACGTTTTGTCTGGACAAGGATGTCTTTGTTCAATCAATTCTCGCAAGGCGAGGCTCGCGAGATTCATAAGTAAATTTGTTACTCTGTCCATGCACATCCACCTGACCGTCTGGCGCAGTTCAAAAGTATTGCTTCCCCTCGTTTGTTATGTCTTCCAGGACGGTCCTTGGCGCGACACTTTGGTCAAATTCGGATACGATCCTCGCAAAAATAACGAAGCTCGGTTGTACGGCTCTTCGCCTCCCCTGCGTTCGACGTCTCATGCCTTCTAGCTACCAGCGTCTGTATTTCCGCAACGCTAATCACCCAATTACACGCCCTTCTATAACGACGCGGCGCCAAGACCGGACTTCGACCAACGTCCTCCTCGACCCAACGCTGGACCAGGACGAACGAAAGACATCACATGTCTTTGACGGGCAGACGCTCACCAAAGAGACGGCTGCGTTCCAACTATGTGACATAACGGACCCTATGTTGAAAGGTATGATCGAGGACGCGAGTGAGCTGCGCGAGGACTGTGACGTTTGTATCCCATCCACCTTTGTGATTCTCCTATTCTCATGACCTCCGCGTACTCTAGGAGCGAGACGGATGGTACACCACATACGCGTTTGAGCGCATCAAGGCCGTGCTTCGCCACAAGTTCTTCTCCTTACTCCAGGGCCACGTTGCTGAAGACGATGAGTGCGCTAAACTGCTGGAGAACGTGGAGGGCGCGACTACCAAGTCCACCGCGTTGTCCAAGGGCCACCGGCTTCGCGCTGGGAAACATAATATGGCGAAAGGCGCTTTGAGGCCAGAGGATGCTGCTGTATGTCCTTCTCTGTTCTGGCGAGGAATGGTCTTGACTAGAGATATTGTTTCAGGCTTTGCGGTTGAAGACGATCTTGGACAGGAATGCCAAATCGCTGTCCACGCAGCGTTGAGTTGAGGCGTTTGTGTATTCGTATGTATTTTTGTATCTTGTAGAATTGTTGTATCCTTCGATTGTACTAGTGTCAATGTCTGCTTTCAGTCTTGTGAACCATCGCTTCATGGTTGTGATCTCCGTGTCGTACTGTGAGCTATCAGCTTCCATTGTGTGCAGAAGAGATTGAACCTCAGTTTTGATGGAGTCAAGTTCATCTCGAAAGGCTACCGTCACCGTGTTATGAGTATAGGAACCATCCGACGAAGCGGTGGCAACAAGCTCGACAAGTCAAAATCAGTGCAGAGGATGCAGTTCAATTCGGAGTGAAGCGGCGGCAGTCACATGTGACTGCCGCCCTTCTTTCACGACCACCATCATTCACGCGCCGTATCGCTCATTAATGGCCGAGATCCAGCCAATGTGCGCCGAAATCTTATTCTTAGGTTTAATGACTAAAAAGTACACAACAGCCCATCATCCACCCTTCCCCGACGCGCGACGACCTTCGTCCTCGAACCGACCAGCCAAACCCCGTCTTTTCGCATAAGCAAGGGAGAAAAGTCCTATCATCATCAGTACTCGAACATCTACTACCACCGGCTAAAGAATCTACGTGTTTTCGTCGAGGAGAAGGCGAAACAGTTATGGCAGCACATCGACGGTACGTTCATCATCACTTCAATGCTATACGCGCCTCAGTACTATGCGTGAAGGACATCCCGTTCTCGTGCCTAGAGTCCTCGAAGTGATCAAGTCGCAGTCATGCTACATCGTGGGCACCGTGTATATGGACATGCCGCTGAAACCGAATGTCATGGAGGACATTGCACGCGACGTGAGCAGCGCGATTACCTGTGCACCCCACCTGTTCTCACATCAGACAGCACTCTATCCCGCCGCCACCACCGCCCTCCAAATTCTACTCAGATGATGACGCGGTTCTTCTGGAAGATGAATCTGGGCGCATAAAGCTAGTCGGCCCCCGGATGAAAGGCCTCTTGCTGGTTACCGGAGTCGTGATGGGCGTCCTCGGGATGGAGACCCCAGACGGAGATTTTGAGGTCGTGGACTTGTGCTTCGCGGGTCCTGCTCCTTCGATAGAAGATGAGGAGGACCCGATGAACCTGGATGGTGCGTTACTGCGCTGCATCCAATCAGTCTCAACCTCTGACCCTCCACAGGGAATGACACCGACGAGTGGATAGCAGCTGTGTCAGGCTTATCTGTCGGCGGCTCGGATTCACCAGACGCGTCGCTTGAAATGTTGATTGAATTTCTGTCGGGTGAAGAGGGCGGTGTCGAGGATCAGCTTTCTGCGGCTCAAGTGTCGCGTCTAATCATTGCAGGAGACTCGTACGCGCCGGTGGTACCTACAGTCAAGGCAGAGGGAGAGGCGGAGGAAAAGAAGGTTGTGAGCTGTTCAATGCGCACGCTCTCTTCTGTTTGAGGGCTCACACTGTTTGTAGCGGGGGAGGTATGGCCAGGACACATCGACATTCTCACCTCATCCTACGACGATCCTTGCCGGCCATTTACAGGACATTGGTTCCGTCATGCCTATACACATCCTCCCAGGCGAGAAGGATCCTTCAGGAGTGATTCTTCCCCAGCAACCCTTTCCAAAAGCAATGATGGGTCCGGTGTCCGCATTGCCCAGCTTTTCATGCGAGACCAATCCGACCTACATACGACTTGGTGCTGGGGGGATCTCACGGACAGTCTTGGTAAATTCGGGACAGCCGCTGAACGACATGTTCAAGTATCTTGCTTCGCCGCCTGCTACGCGTCTGTCAGTACTCGAATGGACATTACGATGGAGGCATATGGCGCCGACAGCGCCGGATACGCTGTGGTGCCATCCGTACTTCCAGACAGACCCGTTCTTATTCCAAGGAACGCCGGATGTGTACCTGGTTGGTGGACAGAAGCGCTTTGCGACGAAGCTTGTGTCGGATGAGAATGGAAAGGTGCAGTGTAGGATTGTGCTTGTGCCTGAGTTTGCGTCTACGGGTGTGCTGGTGCTTGTGAATTTGAGGACATTGGAGGTGAAGACGAGGACGTTTGCTACTGCCAAGTAATTTATAATCAGTATGTTGTACATTATTCGTTCCACTGCATTGCCGACGGTATCCAATATGCTCTGCCATTGTACTCGTCCTGCTCATCTATCCAGCATAGACCGTCCCGGGTCAGCATGTTCTCCAAGGCTGCTGTGGCGCGTCCTCTTGTCCATCCTTTGCGCGTCATCAGGTCGTAGTCTACTATCCGGCCCCCAAGTGCAGTCGCTATCGAGAGGACGACAGTCTGGTCGTCGTCCAGCTCCTTGACCACGCTCCGCACCATGGTCTTTCCGCCAATCTCGACCACCTGGTAGCCAGCGCCGAGAGGCTGCAGCGTCTTGATGCTCCGTATGACATCGTCCTCGTCGATGACGCCGTCGCCGACGCCGCGCAGCCTACTGACGAGTCGCACGAGCTCGCTCATCTCGATCATGCCGCCGTTGCGCTCGCGCGTGCTCACGCAGACATCGACAATCTGCACGCCCAGCTCGTACTGCCAGTCGCCCAGGCCGAGCGTCTCGGCCCACCAGCCACCCTTCCGCGGGCCGGCCAAGGGATCGACGCCGATAGAGGAGCACATCTGCTGGAAGGCATGGCGGAAGGCGGGGTCGCGCCGGATGGAATCGCGGTGCGCGGAGGCAAAGTTCGAGAGGGCGGCGCGGAACTGCGTGAGCTGGTTCTGGAGGTGCTCGACCTGAGTCTTGGAGAGCGCGTTCGAAAGTTCGGCGAATTGCTTGCGCGACTGCTCGTGTCGGTCGAAGGCGGCGAGGCCGACGCCCCGTCGGTGCATTATGAGCTACTGTACAATAATGATGATGGCGGCAAGAGAAAGAGCGGCTGAGTTCTCGTGCGGCGCGGGGTAATTGCCTCCGGCTGCCAACAAAATCATTCGTCGCATGTCTTGACGAGTTACAACTCTCAATCGTAGCTGGGGGATGGCTTCCGTCCATACATACATACTCGGCACGGACCAATTACCTATCCTTGTCGACCCTGGCCAACGGAGAGCTCGACTCCAGAACTGAAAAGTTCAAGAATTCAAGGTGAGGCTATCTGCCTCGCACGTCCTCAACAGTTGGCCATTGATGGCTCATCGCAGACGTTTTGCAGACGTTTGCCAGACCGGACAATTTCGCGTCTGATGTAGATTTTTACAAGTCAACCTCCGTTGATCACACACCCTTGACACAAGTACACCTAAAGTTCTGGCCTTGCATATACTGTACAGATGAGTTCGGATTCGACACCTTTGCTTTCGTGTTCTCAAGACATATCAACAACGCAGCGAATGCAGTCTCCGCCCTAGAACTCTCTGTCAGTAGGTTAACTCCGGCGGTCGTAGTCCACTCACATGCATATCGTGGAAACCCTCGTTGATATCAGCGAGAGTCCTGTGGTGAGTGACGTACTCGTCAATCTTGACTTTGCCCAGGATGTACTCTTCGACAAGGCCAGGAATCTCCGTCCGGCCCTTGACGCCACCAAAAGCACTTCCACGCCAAGTGCGACCCGTTACCAGCTGGAAAGGACGGGTCGAGATCTCCTGGCCGGCAGCGGCAACACCGATAATAGTCGATACACCCCAACCCTTGTGGCAGGCCTCCAAAGCCGCCCGCATGACATGGACCTGGGCATTGTGAGCACGGTCCATTGATAACACGAAGAGCACCTACATTGCCAGTGCAGTCGAACGTATAATCAAGTCCGCCATCCGTAATCTCAACGAGGTGATCCTGGATACGTGTGCCCTCGGGAAGAGTTGATGGGTTCACAAAGTCCGTAGCACCGAATTTCTTGGCCCAGGATTCCTTACCGGGGTTGGTGTCGACCGCGATGATGCGGCTAGCACCGACGAGCTGAGAAGTCGTGATGACTCCAAGACCAATCGCGCCGCATCCAAAGACCGCCACGGTCGAGTCCTTGATCCCAGGCTGCTTGACGACAGAGCCCCAGGCAGTGGTAATTCCACAGCCCAGAAGGCAGACCTTTTCGAGAGGCGCAGTCTCTGGGACAGCAACAACGGAAACGTCGGCGACGACCGTGTATTGCGAAAAGGTGGAGGTGCCCATCTACACGACCGATTCAAGACGCGTCCTTCGACAGAAGGTGGCACATACGAAGTGGTGAATGGGTTTGCCATTGATGGAAAAGCGGCTAGTGTTGTCTGGCATGAGACCTTTGCCTTGAGTCGCGCGAACTGAGACCGCGATGAGCAGAGATAAACCGTGACAAGAAGAGACATACCTTTGCCGCAGAGGTTAGTCTTGCCGCTCTTGCAGAACTTGCATTCCCTGCATTCTAAAAGATATGATCAAGATGACTGCTTAGACGCGTGATGGGATAGAGATACCGGCGGTATAGAGAGGAATGACATGGTCGCCGACCTTGACGTTGGTCACTCCCTCCCCGACTGATTCGACCTTGGGCGCATGATCAGGTCAGATCCGAGGAAGGTAAAAGGCGTCTCACGATTCCACCTCCCTCGTGACCGAGGATGACGGGGAACAGGCCCTATCGATAATGAGTTGAGAACGATGTGGGCAAGTACCCAGATGCAGACCTCGGGGTCCTTGCCACTGCGAGTATATTCGTCTGTGTGGCAGATTCCTGGGGAGAATGGGTCTCAGAGACGAGCAAGACCGCAAGAACCGAGGCATACCGGTGTGCAGAATGTGGATGCGCACTTCATGTGCTTGTGGCGGCGCGACTTCGACGTCTTCGACCTTGAGTTCCTCCCCGGCAGCCCAGCACACAGCCGCCTTGCACTTGATAGTCTGTCCTTCAGTTGACATGGTGGTGAGAATGAAAGAGAGACGTGAAACTGAAATAGAAGATTGGCTTACTCTCCCTGGTGTGCGCATGATATCATCAGATGTCTCTCCGGCTCAAACTTGGCGCCCTCGACTCTTTGAACTCCTTTGAGTCAAAATCTTCAAATCGATATTTCCTCGGCAACCTTCTCGAAGGTGTGTTGCTTATCTATCGCAGTATGGGACCCACTAGTATTGCACGCGAAATACCATCGAGAGCCGCGTCCCAGTACTTGATCAGTTCTGTGGCTGAGGTGGATTGTCTCAATTTGAGTCCCATGATCATTGTGAAGCAGTGTGAAGTTCACAACGAAGCCGTGTGAAGCCAAGTCCGGTACGTGACGCACGTCGCACTCTGTCCCACCATGTCCTTCTCCAACATCTATTACAAGCGGGTCCGTCTCTCCCCCTATCAGATGCGATAAGGCTCTCAAAGCTAACCCAGACAGCAGCAACGCCCAAACCGTGCTATGTCTGCTACAAGCCTACCCCAATTGTACTCGCCACCATCAACACCGTAGACTTTCTCTACACCTGCGAGAGCCATCTCAAGGATCGCGGATTTGCCTCTGCGATCCAAGAAGAGAAGCCTACGCCCAGCGCGAGTCCCGAGGAGATTGCAAAGGTCAAGGCTGAATGGGAGGAGAAGCAAAAGAGGAAGCAGGAGAAGGCGAAGGAGAAGGAGAAAGAACAAGACAAAGACAAAGAAGATGGCAAGGAGACAGACAGGAAGGACGCTCGCGATAAGGAGTCGAAGTCGCCCGCACCATCGAGCCCTTCGCCGCCGGCGACCCCGACGGCTACACATGAACGCTACTCTCTTCACCGAGACTACTACGCCAGTGCGTGACCTTTCTCTATCGTCGACCTCGCTCACCGGAATCATCATTTGATGCAGTGCGTCAGGGCGAACATCGCAAGCGCCGTCAAGCTGCCCAAGCCAAAGACCTCGCCCCACGTCTGCCTGGCGCTCCGCGCGGTGCTATCGGTCCCTCATCTTGATTTACCCCGCCACGCTATGGGGGAACATATTTGACCTCTGCTTGTACTATCACTCGAATGTAACGCCATGCTGGAATTTCGATGTCTTCGAGGCTCATGCAAAGTGTCCGTCCTTGGTTCGACATCACTCGCTTCGCGACAACGGTGCATAATCTATCTGAGCACTATGCATATGACAATATATACGAGACTTGAATGTCGTTGTGAGTCAACATCTACATATCGATCTTCTCCAAATTGGCCGTCATGTTCAGTCTCGCGTCCTTGAGCCGGTGCTAGATAGTCTAGATACATCAATATCACTTGTCGGCACGAAACTCAAATAGCATGTAAGCGCGCCCCCCAACACTCAATCGCTCTTCAACTTGGTCGAAAGGTCACGGACCGTTGCACTATTTCGCCGACGCATGAATGACAACAGGCGGCTCTGTTCGAAGCCTTCACCGGCTGGAGATGTAGCTGGAGATGTGTACATTCATTTCAATTATCAACCTGAGGCTGGAGACGAGCTTTGAAGCTTTCTCGAAAGACATTACGTGGTCACTAGCACAGTTTGTCGATGGACATCATGGAAAGAGGACCCCAGCGCCACATGCGGACCGAGAATTGAATTCGAACCAAGTAGAAACGGCATCGCAGGTGCTGTGTTGTTGCAGGCCCAATGTTTCGATGGCGCACGAGCGACGTGACTGTCATATTTAGCTACATTATCATACAAACGACTTGTTCGATACATCCCATCTCAAACACGTCCCACCTGTTTTCACTGACAAAGGAAGGATACACATGGAGCGCGGGTATGTGGATATGGGCCAAAGCATCTGGAACGTCCAAAAGGGTAGATTCGCAATGCTATCGGATAGTCTCCAGTGTCTCCATCGACGTGACGCTGTTTCCACGAATGACCTTGTGAGGAAAGACGTGTTAGCCGACGTGCGGTAGGAGAAAGAATCGAAGATGTTGATCAATCCACAGCCTTCCCTCTGTTCCCACTGTCTGCCGCGTCTCTCCTGAGCCACGCTCTCCCAATAGGACTCCATCCTTCATCTGCCCATGCTTCGTCGAAGAACGCGAGAAAACTCACCACAGTTCCAATCGGGAACTTCTGTCCAGGCGTACTCTCTTCGTTGGCGTCGTCGATGACGAGGTTGAGGAACAAATCGTAGCCGCGGAGCGTTCCACTAACGCGGCGCCCGCCCTGGAGGTGGATGAAGAGCTTTTTGTCCATGAACTGGAGGAAGAAGAGGGTGTGTATTAGCGTTTGTCACTATATCACAGTCGCGGTATGCGCTGAACTAATTTGCTATGATCCAGGCATCGGAGCAGATGAGCACATACCTTTTTGAGTTCGGGCTGCGAGGCTTTTGACATCTTGGTGGTGGCACGAGGAAGAGAAGTGGCCAAACAGCCGCCAACACCGTTCATAGGATCTCGCTCCTGAACTCATCGTCTTGCTCTTCACGATATCCTTCGACTTGCTATCCACATAACGCCCACGCCCTTGACAGCTACCACTGACTTTGACTCCTTGTCAGAGATCCTCTTCCTTGGCTTTGACATCCTAGCGTAACACACGTGAGATCTTGAGTCTGACCACCGCCCTATTAGGTCTAACCGCGCCGTTAGGACACAGAACTACACCACTAGGATCAGAACATGTCAACCCCAACGTCGTCTTCGGCGCCGACGTCTTCACGGGGACGTGGTGGACGGCGTGGTGGCGGCGGAGGAAGGCATCGTGGGCCCAGACGGGACACGAAAGATTCCGTTTCGGGGGATACCAAGAAAGACACCGTTCCTGCGGCCACTGAGGCGGTGAAGAACAAAGAACCGCCCAAACCGACTTCGACACCTGCCTCCGTGCCAACAGAGCCTAAACCAGTTCCTCCATCGGCACCCGAGAAACCCTCGCTCGAAGCGCGGCTCACGTCCGCTCCTACTCCTTCGACAGTCCCCGTATCTGTTCCGACACCTGCCCCTTCGAAACGCCGTCTGCCCAGACAGAACAGCAAATCGATCCCCGCAACAGTATCAGCGACGAATGGCAAATCTCCATCAACACCCGCTCTGACGATTGGAAAGAGCAAACCTCCAGCAAGTGGCAAAGTAGCTTCAACGAAGGTAGCTTGTCTATGTATCCTGTGAAGGCCAATCTTACGACGCAACAGACGCCGATAATCAAGCCAACTATCACAACGACGCCTGCCAAGCCTAGCATCACGACCACTGTTCCGACTCCAACATCTTCCCGAAGACGTGGGCGCCCAAGTCCACTCAAACCCTCCGGTTCCTCGGCCCTACTCGGACCTTCGACAGCGCCTCTACCCAACAATTCGTTAACCACCAGCAACGTCCTTTCCGTCCCGGCGAATACGGACAATGGCCCGCATTCTGCACTTGACGCGTTTCGCCGCAGGCCAGGGACGCCCGGAAGCCATATTGACTGGGCGGAAGACGAAGATGAGGAGCTGCCGGACTTGGATGATTGGGTCAAAGAGACAGAAGAAAGGAAGGAGGAAGTTAGGTTGGAGCAAGCCAAGGCGGAGAAGGAGAAGGAGATGGAGGAAGAGATGATCTCCCCGATCTTGGTGGATGGGCTGACACTGACCTTGACTCCTCTCCTCGCACCAGGACGAGTGCTGACGCCGGCACCAGAAGTCAAGGCTAGTCCAGAGTCAGTCGCAGCCAGTCCAGAAGGCAAAACCCCCGAGATGAACGGAAACTCAAACTCACGCTTGCATCCGTCGCTTCCGATCAAACCACATCAGCGAGGCCAGCCCCAGCCCCAGCAGCAAGTTTCACAGGTGGGCGGCAGGCGTGGTCGTGGTCGCGGAGGTCGCGGCGATTATAGCAATGCACCAACGAACGGCCACCGAGACAATCGTACATATTTGGGCCCGCCTTCTCCACGTCCTCCGGCGTCACCTCGTCAGCCTTCGCCGCGTCCGCCACCCTCGCCGCGATTCAGGAATCTTGCAGCAGCACAAGGATGGCAGGCACCAGCTCACTTCGCGCCTCCGTCTCCGAATCTCTTGCCTCCGTCCTCACCTGGGCTCCAGGCGAGCATGCATGCACCCCAGCCCACAACGCTTTCCTCTCATGCTCCTTCTCCTCCCCCGCCACCTGCTTCAGCTACCGGGGAGATCACGTTCGCCTCTATTGGCAGCAGCTTCACGGAGCACACACATGGCGGCGATGCAGGAGGGACCGCGTTCGACAGACACTTGGCAGAAGTAAGCACAGCTGGCCGGCCTTTTTTTGGGAGTGGCAGGGGGAGGGGCGGGGTGGGGGTCAATCAGGCGGCGGGTTTTGGGGGTAGGGGAATGGGGTTCGGGGGTAGAGGAACGGGACTGCATGGTCGCGGGTTCTCAGCAGGGTTCGATGTACGCGAAAAGACCCTCAATTCGGCTCATGTGAGAACACAGTCGTCTCCGTCTCGGCCTGTCATCACCGGCGACGCGATTTCGAAACTGGTCAGGAGCATTGGGGTCACTAGTACTGGCGGTGGAAAGAAGTGAATCGCCTGTGGATTTTTGGGATTTTTATCTATGTACATATCTATTTATATTGTGGATCTTCTCGACTATGGTAGTAGTCAGTACATGCATTCTGGAACTCTCAACAATAATTCAAAGTGCTTTAATTTTTCCATCATGAAGCAGAACCGCTCTACTTATTACAAAGAGTTACTGTAGCCAGGTAACCGACCTTCTGTAATGAGCAAGCGTGTATTGAGGCTTGCACATACTTCAAAGAGGCCAGGTTATCTGGCTAGAGTTACTGAATGTGAGACAGCAAACACGTAGTACTTAGCCAATTTGTACCAGGCGCCGGATACACTGTCGCGCAACATTACATTTTTGCCACCCAGACGTCTCACCCGCTGCATTGTCAGTATATTCGCTCAATTTTACCGTGTCACCCGCCACCGCTGCAGCCTCTTTGAACCGCTCACGACGCAACACGAGCAAAGGATGAGAACGAGCTCGCGGCGTGTATGGGCTACAAGCAGCAGCTCAAGTCAGTAGACTTTATACTTCCCAAACATGTACACGACCAATTGGATGTACCCGACAAGCTACAAAATGACCTTGCGATCACCGAGCGATACAACATGTAACGCTTGTACCGGGAATGGCATAATCAGACATACCGTCAACTAGAATGGGCCGGATTATGACCATACATGATTCATGTACCGCTACGTGGAGGGGATGTCACGGTGAGGAGGCCCGCGTCAGGTGTAGGAGTCAAGCCGGGACAGGCCAGGACATGCTTTAGGCTAGGAAAGCCTATGAGAAGTTCAAATATCACGGCTCGGGCGCCTTAACACGTCGGGTTGCAAGACGCCATGACTTTGGGTACAGTCCAATGTTTGAGTCGGAAGTGGTTGCATGACTGGTACCCGACTACTCAAAGAGGCGGTACGCGAACGATCTTGAAACTTGGTCCCGACCTATTCTGCTAACTGAACGGGACCATCCGCCATCCGCCATCCGCCCAACTGCCTTGTTCTGATATTAGTATGTGTTCTACTCAGCTCCGATGCAAAATCTCCAAGCTCCTTTTCCAGGAGATCCCATTCCAGGCCGGGAGCTCGGACAGCTGCAACCAGTCCGCGAACGTGATTCACAGCGGCCCGCAGGTCCAAAAGCGGGTAGACATTATTAGCCTTTCGAGCAAGCGCTCCAAGAGATGCACGAAGGACACGCTTGCGAACGTAGCACATTTTGTTGTCATCAGCCTGAACTACGGCTATGGCCTTGTCACAAAATGCTCCGACGATCTTCTCCCAATCGTTGGCGCGGTCTCTCATCAAACCGTCTTCAATAGGATAGAATGATAGTCGGAGAACAGGGATCAACGTCGCACATATAAACGTGTCGCTAAGAAGACCCCCATTGAGATCGCCTCGCAACGAGTGGAGGCAAGTTCTGATGTCTAAGAATGAGCAATGAATGGTTTGAGCGTTTGTACAGTCGAGACATAACTCACTGTGACTCCCTAGTACAAACGACGGACGAGGCTTCGAGTCGGACCGAATGAAACGCAAAGTCAGCTCTGCAAAGTATCGCCTGACGTCTTCGTTCAGCATCAACTTTTGGCTCTTCGTCTGGCTGAAAAACAAGAACAGAAGGCGATCCTGGCACTCCTGTTCGGCGCCATCCAAAGGCAACCCTCGGGTGCAGAAGTCCAGATCTCCGCGAGGAAGAACTCTGTCAAGCCAATATCGCGCGTCGCGCTGGCTCATCAAGTCCGAGAGACAGTTGGCCAGATGCATGACCGTGTCCTTGTTCTGCGAGTAATGCTTATCCAGCCAGTAGATGGCACGGCATGCATACTGCATTGCATGAGAGTCGACCTCCAGAAAATCCTTTTCGACCTTCACCCCAGGGAAGAAGCGAATGCTATCAAAGCATGGCGGAATCAAATGCGACAGCAACCATGCTTGCGGAGACTTGTATGCACATAAGGGTAGGTCTGGATAATATCGCCGGAGGATGAGTACGATGATAGGAAGGCTGGTGGTGGAAAAGATGACGACAAAGCCAATGAGAGCTACTAGTGTTATGATGAGTGCCGCCATACGATCAAGCGTCCAAAGAAGGTCGAGCACGCCAATGATGAAGAGAAAGAGGGCTAGCTGGATAAGGAGTGGAAGAGCAGACATAAACTCCTCGACATGCCAATACCGGAATGCTTCATAGCGCAACTGACGAAGGGCAACCGAGTCCCGGTGAGAAAGCGCCAGGTCCTTTCGGTACTCCCGTAGCCATTGCTTGCATAAGATGCCAAGTAACGCTGTCATGAGGGCGACAATCAGACTGAGGAACCAGAATATATTGATTCGGCGGTGAGCCGATGTGGGAGAGAAGTCATTTAGGGCCGTGGTTACGTTCGACTTGGTATCGGAGAGTTGCATTGATATTCGAAGGAGAAGGTCGACTGTCATGTCCCCGGTGTCTGGTTGCAGCCATCGGTACGACTCGATGGTGAAGGCAGTCACTGCCGCCGAGAACAAACCCGCCTGAAAATACGGTCAATTGTACTCAACGGAATTGGAGGATATTGACGTACGAAGACTAGGAGCGTGTCGATGTCCGTATTCCATCCGTGGCAGAGATAATTGTCATGTTTGTCCAGTATATCGTGGCATGCCTTCCAGGAATCTTCACTGCCTAGTAGCGTAGATTTCATCGATCGACCGGAGAGCTGATAGGTGGCCCAATAAGTATTTGCTTTAACAGATACGCGAGGCTGTCCTCACTTGATCGTCGCATGCCTTCTCGAATACTTCATAATCATTTGAGACACCAGAGCATGACTCCGGATGCCTCCTCGATTCATCTTTGCGATTCCAGTTGCGACCTCCTTGATGGACATTTCCAGGAGGGTCCTGTGGCGTCGCTCTTCCGAAATCGTTGCCGTCCTGGTTGCCCAATAATCTGGATGAAGACATGCTATCTTGACCCCATTGATTGCTTGGCGTGACTGGTTTTCTCTCCAAGGCAGGCGCGTCTTGTGAGTGTGCCTGTCGTCACGGTGTGTAGTTGTCAGCTCACTGTCGTCGAGAATGGCAAGTAGAAACACTCACTAGAGGATCCGCGGTAGGTGACCTTTGACGTGGGTCGAGCGTCGATAACTTGCTCATGATCGTTTATTGCACGTCACTCATCTTGACAGCTATCGGTTCCGAGACAGGCATGGGAAGAAAGAGTCGCACAGCATGGCGACGAAGGGGACTTCCAATGAGCATGTCCTCCTATCTCCTCGTAGTAGCTCGCGGGGAGGACGTCTAAGTATCCAGAAAAGGCTGTCAGTACTTTTCCAGAGGTGGTAAGGATGTCGAGGTCAGGTTGCAAATTATACACTTGCACGTATACCCTTCAAGGGGTACTTGAAGTATGTGCTTGTTTTCATCATGTATAAGAGACTGAAGCGCAACATACCTTGTCCTTTATAAGAACTTGAAGGACCTGTGGAGGACACAGTCAGGCTGCGAGTGATCGACGGTAGTACGGTACAGTAATTTCGAGCACAGAGGGTGCAGATGAAAATCGGCCCGAGCTTCCGATATGGTCTCCATTATCAGTGCGTCGCGCGGCCCTGACAAGGTCACCATGTACGGTCCGGGTCTCGTGGCACTCTATCAACCCCGCGAACATGTGGACTCACCCTTGGCTTCTCTCCATAGGTCAGCTGCATCAAGTTGCATTTCAACCATGGATAATGCCCTTGATTCTGAAACTACTAAACCTAACTCTCACCATCATGAGGCCGCGCAACTTCTGGGGACTTCCGACTCTACTGACCTCCGTCTTGATGGGACTTGAAGGAGGACGAGTACAGGCTCAATGTCCTGATTACACTTCGTATTCAGCCGTACGTGCCCGTAGGGAATGAATCGCTTCAGGAGTTCAACGCAAGTTGTCTGCAGACACCACAAGGAAACTTGTCAACCGGGCCTTTGGCCCTCCCATATATGAGACCGGTTCCTGCTTGCCGTACCTTTAACAGCTCGGCCGTCGAGGTGTGCTCACCGTGTCCGATCCCCGTCATCTGCCTGGCTCACTTCCTGCCAACAGAAAGTTATCTCCGATATGAAAGCACGTCTGAAGGATCCCGACATTGCCAGATTGTTCGAGAATACATTCCCGAACACTCTTGGTAAGTACAGGCTAGAATTCTACCCGTCCAACTGCTAAGAGATGATAGATACGACAGTGAGATACTACAATTCTGTGAGTGCTGTTCCTACGTACCATCCCATTCAACTGAGAAGACAATCGATAGACCGAGAATTTGGCGTTCATCATAACGGGTGTACGTGCCATACATCGTGGAGACGTGTTTTGAGCTGATTTTGAGATCGCTCTTCAGGATATCACGTATGCCTGAGAATATGTCGCGCATTCCTTATCATTGACAACCTCCTCAGTGCTCAATGGTTGCGTGATACAGCCAATCAGGTATCACATTGGTCGATTTTCGCTTCGAAAACTAACAAACATGACAGTTTGCGCATTATCATGCACTGTTGGCAATAGACGAAGACCTAGCGCAGCTCGTCAAGGCTGTCATCAACAATGAAGCGCGCTACGTAGCCGAATACCCTTACTGTTCGCGCTCACGTCTTGCATCATGTCTGGGCACTAATCATATATTCCAGGTGGGGCGTTCCAACCTCCCCCCGAAAGTGATCTTGCTCCAACGCACAACGATTGGGCGGATGGAGTCACTGTCAACCCGTGAGACTTGCAATGACGAGACCTCCATCATGCTCATCTTAGATATCTAGACCGGTCAACAACCAAACTGTCTTCGAATGCAAGGTACGTACCTGGCACTCACGTAACGGCCCGGAAACTGAGGTGGGTCACTTCAAGTACGAGATAGACTCCCTCTGTGGATTCCTCAAACTTTCGCGTTCGTACTACAACGCCACTCAGGATGACTCTTTCATGAATGACAATTGTACGCGTTTCATTGGTACTCGTTAGCCTGCCTGAATTCTGATTATGTATAGGGTTCTCTGCCATTGATCAAATCTTCCGTGTCATCGACGAACAGTCTCAGCCGTCCTTCGATGAAAACTTCAATTTCATCTCATACTACAACTGGACCGGAGGTAATGGTGCCCTATCGCCCAGTGTGCCAAATGCTGGAAACGGCGAGCCAAAGGCGTACACTGGGATGGTCGGAACCCACCATCGACCTTCGGACGACCTCTCAGTCTTCGCGTTTTTGACTCCCGCCAATGCAATGTTGAGTGTCGAGCTAGGTCATCTGGCGGACATCCTAGACGCTACTGGACAAGCGAGTAACGTCAGCCAGTCAGCAAAGGAATGGAGTACCCGCATACACGACTCGATCTGGAATCACACTCTCGTAGACAACATCTTTGCATATGAGACTAATGGTAGGCGCCGGGCTCGGTTAGACGAACACGCCTTCAAAATGCTAACCATCATCAGGATATGGAGGCCGATATGTCATGGACGACGCGAATGTTCCCGTGGGTACAGTTATTCCATCGGGAGGGTTGAGTCTGACGCGATGTCACTTTTCAGTCTCTGCTTTCACTTCCGTATTTGGGCTTCCTGGAGAAGGACGACCCGGCTTATGTGGCGACGCGTGAGGTGTTATTATCTTCCAGGGATCCTTATTACGCCTCCGGTAATGGGTTCAGTGGTACGGGGTGTGTAATCAGTAAGCTGTACTATCCGAAGACCTGAACCCCCTTCAGTGGTCCGCACGTCAATGCGTGGCATCCATGGTCAGGATCCTTTTTTGTGGCTTCTTTCGAGACTCAACATCTTGTACCAGGCCTATGTCCCAAATATCCGCCATCTTTGGGACCGACAACGACGACGAGATCCTCAATTCGCTGTACATCATTGCAAACGTTCGTAGTATTATCACACCCTGGCCGTACTCCTCATCTGAACCTACAACACTTGCAGCATACCAATGGACTCGGTCTGATTCACGAGTCTCAGTCAATATACAATGGATCGGATTACACTCGAAGCTGGTTTGCGTGGGCGAATAGCTACTTTGCCGAGTAAGTCCACTCTCGTGAAATGAACGTAAGATTAATGGACTAAATGGTTGCACAGGATGCTTTTGGATTTAGCGCAGCGAAAACCAGGTCTAATTTTTGTGAAGGATGAGAGCTACACGCCAGGACAGTAAACGTACCATTGGGTATCCCGGGCCTGTGTAGTCTGAAAATAATGAAGGTTCCGAATGTTACTGTACATCAGATCAATGCAGATCGTCGTTTCAGGCGTGACATTCGACACTCATTGAGCGCAAGTACGTCAAGGAGAAAGGTGGGTGTCGGGATCTAGTCGTGCTGTCACGGTAGCCCCCCAGGCTGTAGTGCCAGAAATCACGTCATAAGCAGTTGTGCCACACTTCAGCATCTTCTCGTAGTATCATACATCCAAATCCGATTGTCGTGTTCACATAGTGTGTTCTTCGACCACTATAAATTTAATGTGGGAGCCTGAAGCTGGCCTGAAGAGTGGGCAGATGTAGTTTGGGGTTAGGGCCAAGCGGAGCTTGAAAACGGATCTGCTCGTCTCGCCTTTCACTTGACATCGTCCGTCGCGGTCACAGCGACCACTTCCTCTCATAATCTATACTTCTCGGTCTTGCGATTGTGTTTTCGAAACCTTCCCTTGTCTGCTAATAAACGTGCTCAGGAAGTTATTTGTGAGTGCCCACGGCTTCTCAAGGCGCCCTCAGTGAAAAATGACTTGTCCACCGAGATAGAAGTTATATTTACTCCTCGCCGCGACGCGCCACAAGACTAATGAACAAAAATCCTTTCATCCCGCAACCCGCTTACACGCCTGCTCAACCGCCTTTACCTCCTGGACCGCCTCCTGCACCTCCGACCCAAACTGACTACTCTGCTTATTGGGCTGCCGCAACTGCTCAACAGGCTGGCGCAAATGCCTACAATGCGCAATGGAGCGCCCCTCAACCTTCTCGTCCACCTGCCGACCAGAGTGCGCTGTACGCCAACTACGGCTACGGTCCTCAGAGCCAGTGGCAACGCCAGCAGCAGCAGCAGCAGCAACTGCAACAACAACAACAACAGCAGCAGCAGCAGCAGCAGTACCATCCCCCTCCACCTGCCATGACATCGGCCCCCCCTCCCGGCTACAACCCGTATCAACCTGCTGTCGGATATTCACCTTACGTCCCCCAGGTACAACCGATGTCGCAACCAGGCTATCCATTGCAGCAGTCCCAACCCATGCCTATGCAGCCCATGTTTTCTGCGCCGATGCAGCAACCTCAGCAGCAGCAACCAATGCGTCAGCAGTCACAGCACGCCTCTCCTCAGCACCTCCCGCCGGCTAAACGCCAGCGATTCGATGGCCCGCAGAACCAACAACATCGTCCAGCCCAGCCACCCACCCAGCCCCATTTCCAACTGCCCACTGGACCGAGTCAGCCTTCTGGCGCCTATTCCATGCCTGCTCAAACCAACCGCGGAGGAATTCCCAGCGGCTCGAACATGGGACGCGGCGGTCCTATGCGTGGTGGTCCGCAGGGTGGCAGAGGCGGGAGAGGGATGCCTATGAACCCAAACCGCGGAGGAATGAATGGCCGAGGCCGGACTGGAAGCAACTTCGTTGCCAACGGGGTCAACAGAGGTGGTCCGTTACGCCAGCACAATTCGCGCGGCAACTTTGGTGGCGTTGGAAATAACCGCAGGGGAGGAGGAGGGAACTCATTCAATATGGGTACTGGTTCTTACCCGTCAGGTCCTTTTCGCGGACGTGGACAGAGTCATGCTAATCGCGGAGGTCGGCACGACGGTTTCGGTGCTCGTGAAGGTTCCATGTCCTCTAGCTTTGGCAGTGTGGGGAAGAAGGACGAAAATAAGAGGACTCTTACGGATTTCAAGATTGTTGGTCTCGAGATACAGGAACTTTCTTGGTCTTGGGGTGTGTTGCCCTCAGCCGCTGTTCACGATGCTTCTACTCAGGAAGACTTACCTGAGCCTACCGAGTCTGAGACCCTGCCTCTAGACGAGCCCATACCAGAGGGAGAAGGCGCTGCTGTCAAACCACCGGAAGGAGATCCCTCGAGCGGCGACGACGGTGAGAAACCAAGAGAAGCGGATGAAGCGGAAAGCGTAGCGACGGAGCTTCTCTCAGTACAGCCAGCCTCCAGCTCTGGTTCCCTGATCCCTGAACCTAACGAGCTACCGTCTCGCATACGGATATATTTCCATACTCCCGTGACTGCGGAGGACGCTCGTATGAACTCGTCCCATCCTCCGGCTGGGCCCTCCTTTGCTTCATCTGACTCACGGAAAGGGAAGCGTAAGAAACTTGAGGATGACGATCTCGACGCGGAGGATGGCAGGGTGCCCCGTCCGCCTCCACACATGGCAGATGATAGAGACAGCGTTGCGGGCAGTGTTGCACCAAGTGCTGCAGATACAACCGCCAGTGAGCATGATTGGCTCATGGCTGCCATCGTCGAAGGCGAAGATGACTCTGAGCATGCGAATGATGGAGATCACGACTCACAGCTTCATGTCGACACTACGCAGAACTTTCACGATGATGAGGACAAAGCAACCGACGTTGATCCCACTGAGAATATTGAAGGTGTGTTTGTTGTTCACTTCTATCGTCGTGCCGTCCTTTCCTCCATTTGCTGGGAAGGTTCTGTGCACAAATTTCTGACTCTGAACTCTCGAAGGCAATGCTATTGATGTTGAGATGCATGATGACGAGGTGGCGGGCTCAGCCGATGCGCCAAGCGCTGCTGTTGACCGTGCTGATCCTTCAGCTGGCCCTGATGCCAGTACAGAGACACAGAGTGGCATAATGTTGGACAAGAAGCATGAGGAGGTGCATACCGGAGTTGCTGGCGCTACTTTGCCCGAAGTCTCTGTCGTTGTTGTTGCTGCCGATCCCGCCCTGTCTCATCCTATCTCCGATTCCTTGTCAGAAACTGCATCGTCCGCTAACGTGTCTGTATCCGATGCTTATCTTCCGCTTCTGTTCCTCACATATCATTTTCTGTTCCTTACAGTGAGACCCAGGCAACTGACGATCTTGGCTTCATTGAAACACAGGTTTCCGAACCCTCACAGGAGACGCAAGAATCTGCCGATCTCGATCCACCTGGCTTGACCGCATCCACGCTGCCTGTGTCGAACGGCTTCGACGAGCAGCCACAAGCAATCGGCGCAGTACCTGAACATCTACCCGAGCCACCGGCTTCGCCCATCCTGCAGTCGGCTGCAACGTCTGTAGCCTCGCCGCACGCTGACTTGCCTGTCCATGTGCCTGCCAGCATACCGGCTAAGCCGCCTCGAACTTCGTCTGCCAATCGAATCTCCATTTCTTATGCCAACGGAAACCGACGTCTTATCGTTGACGCTGAAGCGGTCCAAAGTCTAAAGGTGTTTAGAAGTGAGGGTCGCATCGAGGTATCTATTTCCGCTGCAAGGGATGAAAAAGATCTTAAGGGTATTGTTGTATGTATTCCTTTTTCTTCCAGTTTTACAAGACTGACGATAATCCACAGTTGGAAGGTCTCAGCGAAGCATCTCATTCATATGCTGCCTTGCCGCCTTTTGACGAGGCCGTTGAATTTGATTCAACCTTGCCTCCCTTTGGAAAACTTGAGTTCCCTGGAACCCTTACGTTGATCGCTTATCTTGATACTTCGAAACCACTCTCGGAGGCGAAATGGGTGAGAACTGGTGATATCCAGGATTGGTTGAGGAGCATGCTTGGCAGGATGTTTTGGGTAGCCGGCGAAGCCGCTGAAGGTTGGGAGAAAAAGATATCCGTTGCGGATCCTGACCCGGTACGTCATGTTCGACTTCTCCAGATTCTATACTGACGATGTCCCAGCCTCCAACGATCCGAAATGTTCTTGATTCATGGGCGGGCAATTCGCTTGTGGGTGCGCCGAATGAGAGAGAGCGTTTCGTCAAGACACATATGTCAGAGATGGACAACCTCTTGGAAATCTTGCTGCGTCTGGTCCGCGGCGAACGAGCTACGTCGTCCTTCAACACGTCCGGGCAATCGATCTCGATGCCTAGTAGCGTGTCTGGCCCACTGCTCTCGGCGATGTCTACGGACTCCGCACATGGCGCCCAGCAGACACATGTGTCTTTGGCTGTTTTGGCTATATTTCGCTTAGCAACTGAATACGCCGCAAAGCTGGACGGCGAAAAGGGCAAGGCCGCCGTGAACGAGAGCGTTGGCGAGATCATAAGGTGTATTCCCTCGCACTTGATCTACAAAAGCCTGGATGGTATATTCAAGGAGTGGCGTACAGAGAAGAAGGGGCATTGATTATCTTGTGTACTCTGGCAACTTGAGCCTCTGATCCAGAACATACTTGCGAGTCCGAAAGAGTCGGGGTGGTAATGGAAAGAAATAAAAGCGGGGGCGGTATTCCGGATCGTATGATCACCAAACTTGAGTCAGCAAGGATTAGTCTCTTTCTATACAGTGCCCCGTACGTAAGTCTAGGCGCGGTGAGGGCTCTTCCTGGGCTCTTCCAAGGTGTAATCATACATTTATACTCAGATCATAGAGTCCGGTGCAGAGTATAGGGAATTATATAGCACTTGGACTCGATACTGGCTCGATGAATCTCGGAGCATGCAGATTGAGGGGCTGGATTCGGCCCGTGAGAATTGCAACTTGCTTCAAAATTGTCTGACATAGCTTGTGTTTCCACCACCACCGTCGACATGTTCAGCGACGGCCATTCGCCCCTGGGTACTCTCAACGCTACAAGCCACGACTGTGGCAACGTGCCTTTCTACTACTCATGTCGACCACAACTCATTGAGGGTGTTCCCGACCACTATGTCACCCTTGCCGTTCCGGTCATTGCGTATTGGGCGCTTTGCCTCTTCTTCCATTATCTCGATATGTCGGACTGGAAATGGCTTGAGAGGTATCGCATTCATGAGTCGGCCGAGGTCACGTCGAGGAATCGAGCAACTCGGTCTCAAGTCATCTGGGCGGTGATCTTCCAACACACCATCCAGACGGCACTCGGGTTGCTTGCCCTCTCTGATGAGGAGGAATTCGTGTTCAGTCACGAAGCGTATGTTCAGAGGATTGCTACATCCCTCGAGCCTCTGCTGGCCGCCATCGCCCCAGAGCATTTGTCGCCCGTCGTCGCCTACTACATGTATTGGTGGGCGATACCATTTGTCCAACTTCTGGCTGCTATGTGCGTCTCAATGCGTCTCTCCTTTCCAACTGCTTCTCATCGCTCGATTCAGGTTCTTCATCGACACCTGGCAGTACTTCCTGCACCGCTGGATGCACGTCAATAAATGGCTTTACAAACACTTCCACTCATGGCATCATCGCTTATACGTTCCATACGCTTTCGGTGCGCTGTACAACCACCCTGTTGAGGGCTTCCTTCTCGACTCTGTTGGCTCGGTGGTTGCTGAAACATGCACCTTCATGACTACACGACAAACTATGGTCCTCTTTACCCTGGCTACGTTCAAGACTGTCGACGATCACTGTGGATACCGAATTCCCTTTGACCCTCTTCAGCTCATGACGGCAAACAACGCCGACTATCACGACATTCATCATCAGGTTTGTCAGTGTCCTGCTTCCAAGTACTCGCTAACCCACAATACCTCACAGACTGTCGGTATCAAGTCGAATTTCGCGCAGCCTTTCTTCATACATTGGGATGTGATTCTGGGTACCCGCATGACGAGACAGGAAATGGAAGCTCGCAAGTACAAAAAGCGGGATGATGACAAGGAGACATCGGACTAGGGTCAACCTTCCTTGTCTCTTGACATGTAGCTGTACATTACACACTTCCTCTCTTTAATACACGCTTACCTGTATAATGAACTCCCTGTCGATGTTTCTTCGTCCCGAATTGGACTGGCAGTGGGTATTCCACCTCGACGACCTCGTGAATTTACATCTAGTAAATGTAATTGTAAATTACATCTACTTCCATTCTCTTCCGTTTGCCAAACGCGTGACATCACACCCTTGTTCCTGTGTCTTTCCTCTTGAGAGGCTCCCATCATCATCCATCATGGCCAGAGGGCGTGGCACCTTTGGACTCACCTCTTCACGTGGAAGAGGTAACTTTCGTGGCGGTGGGTCTTTCCGTGGCGGTGGATGGCGCGGTAGGGGACGCGGCCGAGGCGGCGCAAAGGCCGGAGAAGCACCCAAACGCGAAGACGACGGCAAGCAACTCGCTGAGCGGTTCGAAACTATAGCAGTAAACGACGAGGTCGACGAGAAGCTCGGGTTCGCGAGGGTGGAGGAGGGCGGGAGGAAAGAGGGCTGGCTGATCAATATGCATGCAGTGCGTTTCTCTTCTCGCGGTATGGTAGCGCTCTAAAGCGCGTCAAAGACGCTTTTGAAAGACCCGGAATGGCCCTCAGGCAAGGCGGCGGTGGACTACTACTTCATTCAGGACGACGGCAGCATGTTCAAAACGACATTCGTATACGAACCCTACTTCTATATCGCGTGCAAGGTGCGCATTGTCCCCCTTTGTGTGATTCACGCGCTAAATCATGACCAGACCGGAACAGAGACGACCATCGAGGAATGGCTCATGAAGAAATACGAGGGCGTTCTCCTGAGAGTGACGCGCGAGCGCAAAGAGGACCTCAAGCTGCCAAACCATCTGATGGGCCACCGTCGTCTCTATCTCCAGCTGTCTTTCCGCAATGTCTCAGATCTCCTCGCCGTACGACGCGAGATCGTACCGCTTGCCCTAGAAAATAGCGCGAAACGCGACGCTGTGGACGCCTATGCAGAGGTTGTCAGTGCTACCACTGGTGCCGCCAGTATGGATATTGAGCTGGAAGGGGAACTCGGCATGGGTGGCAGTAAAGGACCTGGACGCGACGTGGATCCTCGAGAAAGCATTATCGACGTACGGGAGTACGATGTTCCGTACTATCTTCGTGTCGCCATCGATAATGACTTACGCGTCGGGCTTTGGTACACCGTCACCTTTACGGAGGGCCAGCCATCCTTCAAGCGTATTGTCGAGCGAGTGAAGCGCGCGGATCCCGTCGTTATGGCCTACGACATCGAGACGACAAAGGCTCCGCTCAAGTTCCCCGACCAGGCCATTGACCAGGTTATGATGATTTCGTACATGGTGGACGGGCAAGGGTACTTGATCACCAACAGAGAAATCATCAGTGACGACGTCGATGACTTCGAATACACGCCCCGAGACGATTATAAAGGAGAATTCATTGTGTTCAATGAGAAAGATGAGGTCGAGTTGTTCCATCTCCTGTCGCTTGTTTTCTAACGAAGACATTATCACAGGCCGCCACTATCAAACGATTCTTCTCGCATATCCAGGATGTAAAGCCAACTGTCATGGCCACGTTCAACGGGGACTTCTTCGATTTTCCTTTCCTCGATGCACGCTCCAAAGTGAATGGTATCGATATGTTTCTAGAGACGGGATTCGCAAGGGACTCGGAAGACGAGTACAAGAGCAGGACCTGCGTGCATATGGACTGTTTCAGATGGGTGAAGCGTGACTCGTATCTCCCCCAAGGAAGCCAGGGTTTGAAGGCGGTGACCAAGTCGAAGCTAGGGTACAATCCAGTCGAGTTGGATCCTGAGCTCATGACGCCGTTTGTCTGGTTCATCTCATCTGTCATGTCATGGACTAACGAAGGATTTAGCTATGCCATGGAGCAGCCCAAGGAGTTGGCCACATACTCGGTGTCAGATGCTGTGGCGACCTATTACCTCTACATGAAGTATGTCCACCCCTTCATCTTCTCCTTGTGCAACATCATTCCACTGTGTCCCGATGAAGTGCTTCGTAAGGGCAGCGGTACTTTATGCGAGACTCTACTCATGGTTGGCGACTTTTTCCACCGTTTTTCGAAACTTGTTCTGAATCGTGGTACAGGTGGAAGCATACCGCGGTCACATCATCATGCCAAACCGGCATGAGGAGGAGCACGGCCATATGTACGACGGCCATCTCCTGGCTTCGGAAACGTATGTCGGTGGCCACGTCGAAGCATTGGAAGCGGGCGTGTTCCGAAGCGATATCGCAACCGATTTCAAGATTGTTCCATCCGCCATCCAACAGGTATAGTCTTCATATCCACCATCGAAGTTCTTCGACTAACCTGCGGACTCAGCTAATCGACGACCTCGATGCCGCCTTGACGTTTTGTATCGTCGAAGAATCCAAGGCATCCTTGGACGATGTCACCAATTACGACGAAGTCAAAGATGCTATCCAGACAGCCTTGGAAATCATGCGCGACAACCCAAAGCGAACCGACAACCCACTGATCTACCACTTGGATGTCGCCGCCATGTACCCCAACATCATGTTGTCAAACCGACTTCAGCCCGACTCCATGGTGGACGAGGCAGTCTGCGCCGTCTGTGATTACAACCGACCTGGCAAAACTTGTGATCGACGCTTAGATTGGGCTTGGCGAGGGGAATTCTTCCCTGCTCACAGGGATGAGTACAACATGATTCGACACGCTCTCAATCAAGAGACCTTCCCTCCGAAACGGCCCGGTGGGTCTCAGAGGCGCTTCCCTGAGCTTAGCGACGCAGAGCAGACAGCATTACTGCACAAGCGCCTGGGCGATTACTCCCGCAAGGTCTACAAGAAGACCAAGGACACGAAAATCGAGAACCGCGAGGCCATCGTTTGCCAGCGGGAGAACCCATTCTACGTCGACACAGTTCGCACTTTCCGTGACCGACGATACGAGTACAAGGGTCTTCACAAGACTTGGAAGAAGAACTTGGACAACGTCAATGCGACAGGGGGTTCAATAGCCGAGGTGGATGAGGCGAAGAAGATGATCGTGCTGTACGACTCCCTGCAATTGGCGCACAAGTGCATCTTGAACTCCTTCTACGGCTATGTCATGCGTAAGGGAGCGAGGTGGCACTCGATGGAGATGGCTGGAATCACTTGCCTCACAGGTGCCACTATAATCCAGATGGCGCGAGCTCTTGTAGAGCAGATCGGACGCCCACTGGAATTGGACACTGACGGTATCTGGTGCATGCTCCCTGGCGTCTTCCCGGAGAACTTCAAGTTCAAACTAGCCAACGGCAAATCCATCGCGTTCTCGTATCCATGCACTATGCTCAATCATCTCGTTCATGCCGAATTCACGAATCACCAGTACCATGATCTGAATCCCGAAACCGGCAAATACGACGTTCACAGCGAGAACTCTATCTTCTTCGAGCTGGATGGGCCTTATAAGGCCATGATTCTGCCGTCATCGAAAGAAGAAGACAAGCTGCTGAAAAAGCGCTACGCAGTCTTCAACGAAGATGGCTCCCTCGCCGAGCTGAAGGGATTCGAGGTGAAGCGTCGAGGAGAATTGCAGCTCATCAAGATCTTCCAGACAGAGATTTTCGAGAAGTTCCTCATGGGAACGACTACGCAGGAATGTTACGCTGCTGTCGCCGAAGTTGCGGATCGTTGGTTGGATATTCTTTTCACCAAGGCGGAGACTCTGGATGACGAAGAACTGGTCGAGCTCATTTCCGAAAATCGCAGCATGTCAAGGACATTGGCTGAATACGGAGGGCAGAAGTCGACATCCATCAGTACCGCGCGTCGTCTCGCCGAGTTTCTGGGTGACCAGATGGTCAAAGACAAGGGCCTCGCTTGTAAATTCATCATATCCGCCAAGCCTGTCGGTTCGCCCGTTACCGACCGCGCGGTTCCTCTCGCCATCTTCTCTGCGGAGGAGAGCGTCAAGCGAACATATCTTCGTAGATGGCTCAAGGACAATACGCTCGTCAACTTCGACCTGCGCGACATCTTGGACTGGAACTACTACATTGAACGCCTTGGCTCCGTCATCCAAAAACTCATCACCATTCCCGCCGCCATGCAGAAAGTCCCAAATCCCGTGCCTCGCATTCGCCATCCCGACTGGCTCCATAGACGCGTTGCCGGACAGGTTGACAAGTTCAAGCAGAATAAGCTCACGGACTTTTTCAAGGCACCTGCGGAAGGAAGCAACTCGACGCCACCACCTGATATAGAGGATGGCTTCGACGGAGAGTCAAAGCCAAGCGATGGTCGTATCCGTATAACTGTCACAAAGAAGAAGAGACCGCAGCCCGTTGTGGAGGCGCCTACAGAGGATTCATTACCATCCATTCCTGACCCATACGTCAATTACTCGGCCTGGATCAAGGCGATGCGTCCTCGGTGGAAGCAACGCCAGGATGCTCGCTGGAATAGCAACGCATCGTCTGCACCGACTGTGGTCCCGACTATGTTTCGCGGGGTCAAGGTCAGGACGAACCGAACATGGGATGTTATCCAGATCCGTCCTAGCAAGATAGCTGGGAGATTCATCCTGTGGCTCTCGGTGGACGGGGAGATAGTCTCTGCTCCACTTCGCATCCCGCGGGAGATGTATGTTCACCTCCGGACGCCGAAGACCGACTTCTTCAAGACAGAGTTTTATAGCGTCGAGCAAGTGACCCGTAATCTTCCAAGGGACCTCCCATCCTCCAATCTGTATAAGCTCAGCATCCGTGAGGATGTGTACAATGCGTATCAGGAGCATTTTATCGATCTGGCGAATGATCCAAACGTGGATGGCGTATTCGAGCAGCAGGTACGAGTATCGTGTGCCTTTTTCGCAGTCATTTCTAATCTTGAACTAATGTAGATCCCTCTTGTTGTTCGGGGGCTTCTCAAATTAGGAAAATCATGTACAGTGGAGGACGCTGCCATGACGCTCAACCGTGGCCAGACAGTCGGATTCGACTTGCACCAACTGGAGCGGGTCCCTTCGAACTGGAAACGACTGTACCTCCAGGGCGACTCTATGAAGTACATCTTCCTGTACCATGCTTGCTCCGCCAATGCCCCCCTCCACGTTTTTGCTACCTTCATCCCGAACGGCACTGCCAAGTTGTACATTGTCGATCCCGCTACTCGACGTCAGCCGATATCAAAACTGGAGTCTGCGTATGCTGAACTGAAGCGAAGGTTTCAGGGGCAATACGGATCCTGTGACTCAGTCTCTTATCCAGATACCGTCACCTTCACCGCGACCTATCATGCTTCAGATGCAACGGCACTCAAAGCTGTATCACGAGAACTTGGCTTGATGGAAGACAAGTCCTACACCGTCGTCATTTCGTCCAGTAAGGACCAGTCTTACTTCGACCGTCTTCTTCCAAAGCTGTCCAAGTTCCCTGTCCTGTCTATGACGAAGGTCCGCAATGCGCATACCCTCGATGTCTTCCCGTGGCAAAGTCATGTAGCTCAGAAGATGATCAGTCGCTATCTGAACTTAGGTAGTTGGATCGACCGCAGTACAGCACTGGCGGAGTACTACGACGTACCAATCGGTCATCTGGAGGGCGACCAGCCGTTGTTCGTCTCCGACCTCTGTTACGCTCGCCGCCTCGTACAAAACGATATGGTCCTCTGGTGGTCCCCCGGCGAGCAGCCTGACCTGGGTGGTCTCGAGAACGACAACCGTCAATCGGAGGACCTGCCGTCGAGTGAATTCCATTCTTCTGGCTGCTTCTCCAATGTCTGTCTTGAAGTCAGTGTGCGCAATCTGGCCGTTAATTCTGTCATGCACTCTGTGGTCGTAAACGAGTTGGAGGGAAGTGGCGGTTCGACAGCATTCGATTCCGTCTCGCGGACCTTGGATGAGTACAAGAATGGCGAAGTTCAACAGCGAGATCTCACCTTGGGAGAATCGCAAATTTCCTCCCAAGCCTTCAGCATCCTGCGAAATATGGTCAAGACCTGGTTGCTTGACAGAATCCAAAACGATCAACTCGCGGCCTCCTTGGCGATTGACCACTTCTGGCGATGGATCAGCTCGAGCGCATCCCAGCTATACGATACTGGCATTCATCGTTTCGTTCATGGCCTCATGCGCAAAACCTTCATCCAGTTATTGGCGGAGTTCCGACGATTGGGTTCTAGGGTCGTCTACGCGGACTTCAGCCGTATCATTCTTTCCACCTCCAAGCCGCCCGGAACTGCTCTTGCTTATGCAACCTATATCAACACAGCAGTCACGTCGCACGAACTGTTCCAGCATGTCTATCTCAAGACGGAAAAGTTCTATGACTATGTCATTTTCATGGACAACGCCAACATGGCCGCCATCGTTTGCGAAAAACCAGAGGCACTAGACCCACCCGACGGGTTGTCCATCGACATGCATTGGAACATTGCCGAGTTCCTCCCACCTGCTACCCAGAAGGACTTCGCCTCCGTCGTGCAGTTCTTCTTGGTGGAACTGTATAAGATCAGACAGAAGGCGAACGAGGAGACTAGACCACCTTTGCGATCGTTGGAGAATGGTGACGCCTCCCAGAGAGACACGAATGCAGAGGGAGAAGTCAAGAAGGAGGAGGATACAATTCAGCAGTTCGTAGCCAGGCGGCTGACTCGCAAACTGCTCAAGGTGGTTGGCAGCATTCAAGAACGTTACAAGGAGGAACAATTGAACGAGGAACAGACGGGCGACTTCAACTTTCCTGTTCTACCAGGATCGTACCTTCATATGGTCGACCCAGTACTCGAGTTCGTCAAATCAGCCTGCGCCGTTTTTGGATTGGCCAAGGAATACCAGGTCGAAATCGGCTTGATGAAGCGCAGTCTCTTGGAGCTCATTGGCGTCAAGGAATTCGCTAACGAAGCCATCTTCCGGAATCCTTGCGAACCTCTCATACTTCACAACGTTCCTTGCCGACATTGTGACTCGCTGCGCGACTTTGATTTCTGCCGGGACCCCAGACTTTTGCCGAACAACGTCGACGTTGTGCAGCGGTGGATATGTGCTGACTGCAATGGCGAATACGATCGCCCTTCCATCGAATTCACGTTGATCAAGATGCTGTTCCAGTTGGAACGGTCGTTCGCCCAGCAGGATCTGCGGTGCTCGCGGTGCCAGCAAATACAATCGGACACTGTATCCCGATTCTGCCATTGCTCCGGGGCCTATCAGTTCACTATCAGCAAAGCTGACGTCCGCCGAAAATTGCGCACGATTGTCAATGTGGCAATCGTTCATAATCTTACACGATTAAAGGTTTGCCCTATTCAAATCCGCTCATTGATCTCTGGCTGACTCCCTTTCTCAAGGAATCTGCCCAAATAATGCTCCAAAACTGGTAGACCGGGCTCGCTGTCTCTGCCGGCTTCGAATTAGTTCTGTGTTGTTGTACCACTTTGCTTTCGTCTGTTCTGTTGATATCACGTATCTGTATAACCTCACCTGTACAATATTGAATACACCCTCTCGTATATGTAGAATATCTAATGTAAAGACCTCCAAGTCATGCGTAAACACCTCAGAAACTGGTAACTTACTATCATAGTCCTTGTTCGCGCACGTGGCGTCACGACTTGATCATCAGGCAAGCCCTGGGCAAGCTTTCATGTCTGCCCTAGACCGCCATGTGAGGTGACGATGACTCTTGTCGTACACCACTATGCTACTACACCACCTATCGCGTCAGCCTCCCGGTCTGTGTGGCACACGAGGAGTAACAAGCACGATCTCATTGCGACGGCGAAACAAATTGCAGTCGCAAACTGTAAATGGATAGCTGTCGACTTGCGTGGTCTGTTCTCTGGCGTCAATGACGGCGAACCTGTCGAAGAGGACTTAGCTGGCCTGGAGGATTGGGTTCATTCGGGCGGGTCACAGCCGCTAATTGAGCCTGCTGGGAAAGATGACAGTCAGGAAAACGTGTCTGAGGAAGCAGACACTGGGTTTTTGGACGAACATAGTGGAGGAGACGCGGAGGAAGAGGAGGAAGAGATCGACGCGTCGAGGCGGACGCGCTTTTTCAATGACAACTCGGGCAGCACACGACCTACCATCCCGCAGCCAGTGGAGATTGTTCCGAACTCTGATTCTGAAACGGACGACGACGAAGCCTCCCATTCTGTTCATTCTCGTGCTCCTCGAAATCCCCGCGCTTCTCAATCTGTCGAGGGAAGTCGCGACCCCGCTCCTCCGTATTCCTCCAGACGAACAACTACGGGCTACTTTTCCCAATCTCAGTCTCATCAGGATGAAGTCATTGAAGATTCACTCATATTGGAGGACAGCCGTGTTGAGGAGGAAGATGAGGAAGACATCGAGGAGCTTCTTCTTCCGTTCCGAGGGTCAGCCAATGAACCATCGGAAATGGACATCAATGTTGTCGACGGCGTCGCGTCTGAACACGACGGTTCTACATCTTCACACCAGGCTTGGCGATACCTCCGGAGACCTTCGAAACACACGACTTTGGACGACGAGCAACTGTCGGAAAGAGAAGACAGCGGCTTTCAAAGGGCTACCTCGGAGGATCTTCGAGATATCTCAATTTCTGCCGTGTATAGCCAAGACGAGGAAGACGATTCCATTGAAGCTGATACTGCGTTCATTGACAATTGCGATGCGGACGGTGAAGAGTCTCGACAGCCTTCTCCGGCTCCAATGCCCAAGATGAATCCATATATTGTACCACCTCCGCGTCTAAAGTCAACCTCTCCACGAAAGAACCCTCTTATCCGACGTGGACCACCAATTTTCTCACCGCCGAAACGCGTTGCGCCACCCCAAACATCCCCCCTTCGCTCTCGTCGGTCACAGTCTGGCTCTCAAGTGGAGAGCCAGGACGTCAGCGACATTCTCGACGCGGACGAGTTCACCGTTCATTCCCCGCCGGTGAAACGATTCAAGCAGGAGCCAAAGGGCGAGTGGGATGGCGACCAAATCTCCGAGTGGCACGAACACACAAAGGTAATGTTGGAGAGGGCTGGAATGGAGCCGGATTATCCGAGCCTCAGCCACAGTGGCGATGGCGGTCTCACTGAAGAACCCTCTCTTTCGGCGAAAGAGACTGCCTCATCGCCATTGAGTCCTATACCACGGGTAGTTGACAAATATTTCACCTTCGATTTGTCTCTAATCCTTCGAACAGCCTTACCACTACCCCGTCATCCATAAAGCCGGGAAATGGCATCTACCTTACTCGGCGGACATACCGGACGAAGAGAACCCAGACATGCGCTACGCCTGGCGAAGTGTCGGGATCGTGTTCGAACATCCCTTCGTCACCGTGTCACTGTGGAACAAGCTTATTGATTTGAACAAGGAGATGGGTGTCGGGATTGCGTTCACGGAGGATGCTGCGTACGAAGGGGGCTCGTATATCAAGGTTTACGTTGACGCACCGATGCGGCTGGAGGTCAGACGGAAAGTCAGAGAGTGGGAAAATATGATTGGGAAAGGCAAGAGGATACGGATGCGTTTGATCAGTGATGAAGGAGATGATCTCGATGAGGACGGGTGGGCATAGCTCTGTCACTTACAACGACGTTTGGTACGCCACTTCTACGCGAATCTAGCTACCAGGCATTGCAAGCGCTTGTGCCGTCCACCTCGGAACACTTGTGTTGATTGCACTTTCTCATTCTCTGTACTATACGAGCCTGTTCACAGCATATACTGATACAACTTGACTTCATTCTGCACACATACAGCTGTCACGGTTCATTGGAATCAAAAATAATCAGTGCCAAACCTACTGTCAGTCTCGAGATATGTGCCGTTGGTGATACTCGCCTGGCTGTGCCGCCACCTTGCACTGTCAACGGAGCACTATTTAGTAGTAGCTGCTAAGTACTGTCACTGTCAGCGTCAAGGGACGCGCCGAGTTAACGTTCAGGGCCGGTGCCGGCGTGCCGTGGGCGTCTAGAGAAGCATATCATCGCCTTGTACAGCCATCCTTACAGCTAGCATCGATGCACATCACTTTAATACCCTGCGTGTACCTTTCCCTCCTGCACCTCATCAGTCTCCACCATGACCGGCTTACATGGTGACCTTGTATTCCTCGCAAAGCTTGGCGCATCGGCCGCCCAGATTGTGGCTCAATTTGCTCCCGTCCCATGCCTCCAGCCTGCTGCCGAAGTCCTGTGCATCATTGTCGAGCTTTGTGACCGTATGACTGTTAACAGGTGCGATACCTTTCGAACTGGGCGCTGTTCTACTGACTCCGTACTACAGATCCTCAGCGCGTCAACTCCGGGATCGCTGTCACGCCTTGCTGTTGGCGCTTCGCGAGGTTGCTGTGGACTCTTCGAAGAGCATGCAGGAGCCGATACAGATTGTTTCCGAGTACGTCGAGTCATTTGAGGTGCTGCAGTGGTATATAATCTCACCGATTCGTAGTTGCTTGATTGACATTCAGACTCAAATGCACGGTTGGACGATGCTAACTAAGTGGGATGCTATGCTGCGCAACCAAGAGATTAGTCGCGATATTAGCAAATATCATGCGCGTATAGAGGATTGTATTACTCGATTCGAGGTCCGTTCTTCCTGTCCTATCTCATTCATTATGTCTTGACCTATGATATTCCAAGTGGGCTTCGCTTATTGGCGTGCATCGCTGGCAAGAAGATTTCGAACGGAACGCTGCTAACGACCATGCTGAGATTCGTGAGGCCCTGGCGAGCATAAACCAGAACCAGGCGATGACACACCTCGCTGTCGCTGAGAATACGGCTCTGATACAAGGGCTAATGTCACTCATGCAGACTGTAAGCGTCAGTTAGCATGTGTGCTTATATTCTTCTTACACCATCGGCTAGTCAATGGCCGACAACAGAAATACAGCGGACCGCATTCATAGTGGTCTATCGACGAACCTCTACCAGCTTCAGGAGCAGTCAGGGCAACTTCTTCCCAACCTACAGCTCAAATGTAATGAGGTCAAACGTTTGGGACAATTTCCCGTTCGAGGCACGGCAGCCATGGACATATACGAGGGGATCTATCTCGAGCACAAGAAAGTCTCTATCAAGGTCATTCGGGCTATTCATGCCGACGATAAGAGCTTGAGAGTATGTCTCCGGAGCTCAGCTTGATCTCCACCTGACTGACCCCATTCGTAGCGTTTCATGCGTGAAGTCAAAATCTGGACAGAGGTGTGGAGGATTGATCGTGGAAGGCACATCCTACCTTTCTACGGATTCGGTCAAAATGACGATGAACCCTTCCCGTAGGCTTTCTCCGCCTGCTTGTTACCTTTCATTCACCCATAGGTCTCAGATTTATGGTCAGCCCCTGGCCAGAGAAGGGCGATGCCTTGACCTACGTCAAGACAACGCGACTAGACTTGGCTGGTTACCAGAGACTGGTACGTTACTCTTTTGTGCAGTCAAGCCTACGGTCTCACAAGATAAGCGCAGATCAAAGGTATAGCCGTAGGCATACAGGTTCTACATCATATGAGACCACCTGTTGTACATGGTGATATCAAAGCTGTAAGACCTCAGACTATGCATTGTAACGTCGCTTATACTCAAACAGATAAACGTCGCCATTGACCGATATGGTAACCCTCTGTTGGCTGATTTCGGACTGTCCCAAGTATGGATTTTACCCTCGAATGAAAGCTTCGACATTAACCTTCGGTGATAGATCGTGGAGGACATCACCGGTGTTCCATTCACCCAGAGTCGTGGCGTTGCAGACTCCTACAGATGGTTCGCCCCAGAAGTTTGTCAAGGGCAGGGGACACTATCGTCTCATTCCGATATCTATGCTTTTGGTATGACCACCCTCGAGGTATGTCCATCTTTTCTGCCAGACATGGACTGCAATGACTGAGCACACTGCCCATCTAGCTCATCACCCAGGAACAACCTTATCGAGAGTTCAAGCACACAACAGAAGTTGTCATCAAGTCGTCACAGGGAATTAACCCAGTACGACCGACGGCACCAGAAATCGTGGCCAGAGGTTTGAATGACGACCTGTGGCTGCTTCTCAATTCCTGCTGGAATATGAAACCTCAGGACAGGCCTTCTATCGATGAACTCCTTGACGCGCTCTAGTGATAATCCTTCTAGCTGACTATACCCCCTTCTCCATCTCTCTCAAGTACAATAATGTTACTAGTAGTACTGTTTGCTCGAAATCGTGTTGATTGTTATGAACTTGCGTTGAGTACGTGCAAGCCGTGTCCCTTAGCCTAGCTAGCAGAATCTGATCTCCAGACTATCTTTTAGCGATAATTGTGGCCCAATGCCTTTAGAGTAGAATTGATGGCTCAGAAAGAAGCAAGTCTGGCTCAGCAAAATCGCCTTTGAGACTATTTGCGGGATACACACTATCGTGCGGGATGGGCTGTTCCATTACTGAGTATCGCCGTTTTCGTTCTCTTGGATGTAGCTGCAGCAAGATGCCGAGCGAGGATGTTAAAACGCTGTGGACTCCGGGCTCTATGTCTTTAGCGCGCGGCAATCAGGCCTAGAATTGGTCCGTGCCGAGTATGGATGACTGCATCATCGCCCCGAGGCCCCAGTGACCCAGCCTCAGCCTTCGCATCTCGATCAATGTACACAGATTCTTCTCATCTCACATCTACCATCTACGTTCACAAGTGGTATGTTCGTGTCTTGTGTATGTCAGCTGATAGACGAGCGTCGGCCTAAGCTGCTTTGGGCGCGGACAATGCTCATTCAGTTTCTTCAGGAAGACCATACTAACAGTAGAGAAACTGTCACCGAAAAAGGATACTACTAACTTAGGTATGTCGAGACAGATATACTTTAGACGCTATCGCGCGCTTGCATATTCAAATTGTGCACTTGGAAATCGGTCAGCCTGATGGTGGAGAAAATTGGTGTGAGCCTACTTGGACCTTCGCCCACTCGTTGGCCACTTGCGACAGCCTGCGACTGAATGTATGCTTGCAGTCGGGGCAATGGAGCCTTTGAATTTTGGCATATCCCTCTATCAGCCCGACAAGAAGCTGAGGGGAGAGGTCTGGCCAGGAAATTAATGGAAGGCGATGAAGCAGATGCGAGTCGAACCAGGTCTGGCGTCCTGCAATACAAGCATGGTACTCTTCTTCCAATAATGAGTCACTATACGCTGGTTTTCAACCGGGCACAACATATTGGCCTCGTGTGCAGACGGAGGTCGTTCGAGGATGAGCTTGAGATTGGCAAGTCGACCACTGTGTAGCACGAGTAGGCGGTCATAGTAGGCGTCACCTATGTATTGCCGCATTGGCTTTGTCACCTCGATGTTAGCAGGCGACAACAGGTGGCTAGAAGCGCGAACGGCGATGTCTTCAAGTTCATGATGCGCGGCAAGTGCAAAAACGTAAAAAGGATAGTGAGGTATCTTCTCGAGGAGTTGCGCATAAAGGAGGCTTGACGTATGCAAAGCAATGTCCGTATGAAGCCCGTACACCGACATGCATCCGATTGCGTCAACGAACGGCTCCATTCCAAGCATAGTGCTACAGTCGAGATTGTGAGGCGGGACGAAGTTGTTCGTGGCGAAGGACACATAGATTGCATCGATCACGAGATACACGACGACGGAGGTCTCATTGACTGCTATAGGCAAGGAGGGAGCAGAAGTGTCACCGGAATTGAGTAAATTGTTGAAGTTATTCGTTGACGCGGCGAGGAGGACGTTCCGGTCAACGGAGAACGCAACGCCATCCTTTGACCAGAGGATCAAGTTAGTGACTATCCCGCTGGTACTGAGACCCTGGGGAGCGTTGTGCTGGGAGGTGCTACTCCCCATGTACGGGGGCGCAGCAAATTTGTCCCATTGATACTGCATGGAGGTGCTGGACTCCAGTGAGGTGGGAGAAGGCCGCAAAGGGTTAGAATAGCCCTCAAATCCGTCAGAGTAGGACATTTCGGCATCGTGGTATCCGTATGCCTGGTCGTTCGTGGCGTATTCCTGATAAGGAGACTGAGGATACATCAGCTAAACATGAATATCGCTGGGTTCTGAAGCGTACGTAGAATCGGGACGCTGATACAGTCGTCCCAGGGCTATAGGCACTATCTGCCAAATACTTGTGATCAGCCGGAACCCTCACACTTTGCTGGGCATTCTCGGTAGGCAGCAAGGTGTCGCCAAACTGCCACGAAGTGTGGTCCGCCGGAGACATCATGGGTAGAGTGCCGAGTAGATGGCAGATCGTAGTCTGCAACTATTGTCTGGGGGTTGGAGGATGACTGTGTTTGGCAAGTGTCACCTTAGAGGGAACACCCATGAAGCCATGTCTCCCTCTTCATCCTGGATCTAGATTTCTGTCGGACGGAAACACAATCCACCTGGCGTCTGTCTGTACACCCTACGCTAGATGACGAATAGACCCTTGTCATCACTCGCGTATAGGCATTCCGTGTACTTGTCACAGATGCAAGAGCGAAAACGCACCTGCACTGTCTGTTCTGGTAGGTGCAGAATTTGCGTATGAAGCAAATCTCGACTGCTATACTTACCATTCAGCGCTTCGGCGCCATATAGTTGCAGTGGATCTCACTATGCGCCACCGTTTTTTGCCACATGGTATTGCTGGGACGACGAAACAGTAAGGCCGCCGCCACTGACGCCGTTCTGCAGTCATACTGTGCGTATTACCTGCGAAAAACGACTCCTGTTTGCAGCAGACGGACCTTGACGGTCACGATAGGTGAGTGAGTACCACTGGAGCCCAGTGAAGGTTCTGCCCGAAGGACGAGCTATCTAGCACGTTTGTGAAGAGGGGACGGTGAATCCAGAGCTAATGTTGGCAGTTTTGAGGGCAAATGAGTGGCGGAGTGTGAGTAATTGAAGATCTGTCGGGAAGGGATGAGCGCAAACCAACAAACAAGGCGTCTTAACAGTCGGGCTCAGCACATTCCGGAATTGAATGCGTCAACTTGAAGGTATGACGAGCTGTGAGCTAGAACCACTGATCATGAGGAAAGACAGACGCAGCCCTTTGTTTTGCTGTCGTTCCTGAGCCGAGAACACGGGCAGCCAGAAAGTCGTCATCAGGTCGCCACCAGGTCGTCACAGAAAAAGCGAGGCATGGGGAATGGAAGGGTGAAGGTGGCCGCATTGGGCGGTGCAATTCACGATAATGATCACGGTAAAAAGTCCACCCCTGTATTGTAACCTTCACAGCACAGATTTCCGCGGCGACAAGATTCTAGCAGCGGTCGACGAGGAGGACGTCGTATCCTGCCGCGCGGTCGGAGGACGTTGGAGCCTCAGGCTTCCCGAACGGGCAGCTTGCCTAGATTCGTCTCGAGCATAATTCCAGACAGGAACGTCACAGTAAAGGTGCGTCGCTACGCTGCATTCTCCCCCGGGATGACTGTTGACCAGCGCAGTACAGCCTGAGAAACTGCCAGCGGCCACGTCCAAGAGCACACTCTCGGAGCTCGACACAGACAGTCATACACCATCTCTTCCAGTCTTTTTGTGTGCGAAGAAAGGCAACCATCACCAGATGCACTGGCTTAGATGCCAGCTCGTCTCGACCTACTCACAGTCGCAATTCTCAATGTGTGGCGCTGTGGGACGACTGGTCGTTGGCCATGCCGCCCTGAGGGACATCACAAGAGAACGTATCCGGCCTATCCTATTGCGAAGTGAACCGACAAACATGCCGAGTGCGCGTAATCGCTGGAAATCCGTTGGGAACAGACCGATCGCATACTCTGGCGGGCCGCAAGACATGCAGAAGCGATAGTAGTCCCAGGATGGTCACCCGGTGTTCGAGAGTTGGCTCGGAACGTGTGCTACTAGCCTCAGACTAGCCTACATGTACGTCCATGCCAGATCATAGTGTTATGCGCTTGGAGGGGAGGCGTGTTGAAAACAAGGAGGTGGGAGTGACCAACGGCCGGCTCATTCGATGCGAAGCAGCATCGTAGATATGGTTGTCCTTCCAGGCCGGTTTCCTACTTGGCGGCTTCCACGGGAGAGCAAATTACAAGTAGGACCACTCCGAGCGAGCGACATGGACAGACTGTTTATACGTAAATCAAAAACCTATGGCAGTTTCATTGTCGGTATCTGACAGTCGTCATAGACCTGGTTGCGCACTTTTACAGCCCTCGCGACCGTTTACGGCTCTTCGTACTTGAAAAGGGTTCTGGGGTTTGCTGAGGCTCTGAAATAGTGGGAGTGCGGAGTAGCATACAAATATGGAAGGTATGTACTGATCAGACCCGCCGCTGTTACTATAATTGTTGCACTTTATTCCTCCAACAATTTTCCTAGGCTCAAGACCGTTCGCTTCTTCTAGGTGGCTACGCTCTTCACGTTTGCGAAGCTATAGTAATGATAGCCTACTTGCTGCGTTGCGGTCACGGTAGGTCACGAGCCAAGCTTTGATATTATGATCTATTCATCTTTATATCCCTCAGGCGTTCCAATATAACTGAGGACCTTCATCGGTGTCTGGATGAACGATACTAGGAGAAGACAGTCAATGAGGCTCGGGTCGTCGGGCTCAGAGTCTCGAAACCCATTCTGAGTTGTGTACTCCATGACACCCCGGATCGGTACAGTTGGGTTAAAAGCGAGGAGGAGCCCGTCCGCGAGATGAAGGCAGCGTTCTTTGTTTCTTCTACCATTTTATCCCCTGCTTAGCTCCCGTCTTCCACAGTCTCGATATGGGTAGAGTCACCACCGACAAGGCGGATATATACATGAGCTCGACAATTTTCAGATCCAATACTCGAATGGACGGTCCGAATAAGTCGTGGCCAAGCCCACGACAGCAACTTGCCGCGTGACTCCTCGTCATCATGACTTGGATCTGACTTCAGTCTTATACAGTACTGTACTCCACCAATATCAGTAGCCACACTCAGGCTCCTAAATCAACCGTGCTCGATACAATACTGTGGCAAATGAAACGAAATTCTGAATATGTCCGAAAAAGGAAATTTTGAGAGCCAAAGAGAAGACAGAAAAGTGAGAGGGTATCGAGCGCCAGGACGGCTGGCACAAACCCGTCGGCAGACGATTGGCCCCTCCAAAACCTTTCGAAGTTCGAACTTTGGCCTTCGCTTCCTCGTCGTCGTTGGGGGCTGTCGAGCCTCCCAAAGGTTTCATCAGCAAATCTGGGAAAAGTCGACGTCGGTTATAGACTGTGATCGGGATTATGATGGGACTACAATCAATTATGCATTCCCATAATGTCATATAGACCGTTGTAATCCTTATGAGTACATCATAACCTTGCCATGTACTTGCACACACGACACAGACATGAGGTATACCTTATGACCCAACCTCAACCTGTTCAAAATGTCGGGCCCAATGTCGTTGTAGTGTTGGTAGTGCCCTCGACCCGCATATTTTCGGAGGATTTTTTTTTATAAAAATTATGAGGGTACTTTACAATGTCTGAGGATGACAAGCACTGACTAGTACTGACTGGCAGCTTGCTGTAGATTACGGCCGTGCTCCCCTCCACAACACAGCTGCTCTGCCGCTCTCGACTTGTGTTTTGCGACACCAACGCATATGCCGGCCGAAACACCCTCATGGTCAGGTCACGTGCATGTTGGAATTCCCTTTTTGTAGCCGCAGCCTGCGGTAAGGCGACCATTGCCTCTTTGCCTTCTTCTGCCATGTCCATAGCGACCCCGCCCCCTGCCTTCACTGTGTCGATGGAGTGCTTTTCAAGGATGGCGAAGTAAGTGATGCGACAGCATGAGTTGCGACACCGCTGCCAGGCAAGAGCAACAAGCACACCGGCGACGGCGGCTGAGCACCATGACGACGGCAGCTTAGCACCACGGCGGCGGCGGCTTAGACCCACGACGGCGGCGGCTTAGCACCACGACGAGTATGTCCACCCCCGCCCTTCGCCCGCAACATCCCCGATGACACCGTGAGCAGTGATATACATTTTCTCAAATGCCTGACTGACAACAAGCACAGTGCATACGACATTGGCTACGATGCACCCAACCTACGGCGCGGCCACGAGTGGGTGTTCCCGCCGCTACATTGTGCGTGCTCAATCGTCTTTCCATTTTCCTCTGTCTCACTTGTTACACCGCACAGGAAGATCTATAGGACAAAGGCAGCCCCCTTTCGTGACACGTAATCAGTACTGCGTCGCTGAGTCACCTCCTGGACCCACTGGTTCGTATTCTCCCTTATTTCCACAGCTCGTATTGACCTTTGATTTCAGCTCTCAATCTCCGGTGGCCCCGTTGGCAGGCAACAGGTCTGTTCTTGTTTACGTCTCTTGTTTTGCGTTACTGATTTCTTTTTTTCACCAGCAACAGGAGTCACGCAGCGATACCGCGGCCCACATTTCGGACAACGCCCTGGACACTCCCTGGACGCGGGTCGCCGCCGCCAATGCCCGCCGGAATTTTGTCGCCCACTTACAGCATATGCACGTACATAGATAGCTTTATACTCAGAGTAGATACCACCTGTTGTAGCTTAGCCCAATAACATGCTGATTGTCTTCTTACCATTTGTGTACCATTTGAATCCCGACGATCCCAGACCAGTAGACCGATACCTGCCCTATTCCGAGCATTTCCGAGCATGCTGCTGCCAAGGTTATGACCCTCTGTAGTGTCGCATAACGTATGCCAAGTGGTATAATTATTACACCAAATGAAAGAATTACGGTGGGGGTGGTCGTCGATAATGTATTATAACGAGCCCATAATTATTATGATCGGTTACCGGAGGCGACACGCGGTTATAGTCAAAGTGCCCGGTTATAGCTAACTATAGCAATGTCCCCGATTTGCTGATGTTCAGATAAATAGTATATACATCAAAGATTGGATAACAAGTGTATGGGCGGTGCACAATGAGAGGACAATGGTGATCATTGTGCACGGCAAACACACACTGCCAAATCTTGCAGACGGTAAGACGGGTTTGTGCCAGCCGTCCTGGCGCTCGATACCCTCTCACTTTTCTGTCTTCTCATTGGCTCTCAAAATTTCCTTTTCGGACACATTCATAACTTTGTTTCATTTGCCATAGTACTGTATCGAGCGCCAGCGATGGTTGGTTTAGGAGCCTGAGCCACACTCGTGTCCATTCACGCAATCTCCCTGCTGAGCTCACGTCTTCTAATCTCTGTATGTATGGTACACGGTATTGTCGTTCCGTGGTCGTAGTCGCCGTCGTTGCACCGCCTTCGGTACGGCTGATGTATATCCATAATGATCTTCTAGATTTGTTCGACTGGACGGCCTGAATAGGTCCTGGCAAGGCCGTACGACAGCATAATTGACCGCGCGGTCCCTCGTCATGATGACAAAGGCAAGCGCTCGTTGCTAGTCGGGACTCCTTTGTTCCAGCAGCTGAAGTCACTGCCAGGTTCTCAACCTCGCTAAGTACTCTCAATCTTGACGAACGTCTCTGCGGCGATATGTGATTCTCGCCGACGATGCTCGCGATGTTCATCAACACGGCCGTAGTCGGAAAGCATTCGCTAAAACCTCACCATCTTCAAGGTCCCTTCGCAGTCAGCCTGTCAGTCAGCACAGTCGTGACTCCGTTGATTGAGGAAATGGGCGCAGTTACGGGGCAGAAACATTGCTTAGCTCGTCATTGCCTGGACTTGAGTAAGCCCGATGGTTAGTGATGATCCAACCGACGGACTGGTGCCATTGCTGAAGGTATCGTTGTGCTGGTCGTCAACGCTCCGTCTCTCCATTCGCAGCTGCACGCGGTAGGCGTAATGCCATTGAGTCCAGTCACGAAGCTGCCAGTAGACGCGAATGACATGCTTGAACGTACCCATGGTGCGAGGTCTGTCAGTGTCTCAAAGTTATAGATGGTCCTCTCGATGGGACACCAGCAAAGCGCTGATGAGGATGATGTAGCGCTCAACCCTCGGCTCATTTACAATTCAGATTCGATATCATCTCCCCAGCCACGATTGACAGTCACTTACACCCCTCTTTCGCCCAAGAACGCAAGTATTGCATCCCCAATCTCCTCCAAATGATTCTCCAACGCGAAATGCCCTCCGTCCATAAACCGCACCTCCACGTCCCTCAGGAGGCCACTCGACTTGAACGCTTCCGCGCCCGCTGGGATGAATATCGGGTCGTTCTTTCCCCATACCGCCAGGACCGGTGGTTGGTGCTTGGCGAGGTACGTTTGAAAGGCGGGGTAGAGTGAGACGTTGTGTCGATAGTCCAGGAACAAGTCCAGCTGGATGTCTGTCTGGCCGGGTCGGGATAAGAGGGCGTGGTCGAGGGTGTAGGTCTCGGGCGGGATGCGCTCGGGGTGCGGTTCGCCCGTCACGTACTACATACCATTAAGTTCAAAAATCAGAAGTGGGGAAAGAGGAAAGAGGGATTTACCTGAAACTTGGTCATGTCGAGTGTGAGGAGCCCAGCGAGGGCTTCGCGCTTCTCGGTCGACGTCGGGTCGGCCCACCACGCTTTGAGGGAGTCCCAGAACCCACCCAGCCCCTCCACGAACATGTTCCCGTTTTGAGATATAATCGCCGTCACGGACTCTGGGCGGGCCAGCGCCAGTCTACAACTTGGGGGTCAGCTTAGACTGGGACTTGAGGGGATCGGGACCGACCTCAACCCAGTAGGCGCGCCGTAATCGAAGATGTACACCGCGAACTTGTTGAGCTCGAGCGCAACGGTGAACGCTTCGATGGTTTTGGCGATGTTGTCGAATGTGTAGGTGTAGTTGCGGGAGGGGGGGACGACGGTGAACCCGAAGCCCGGGAGGTCTGGGGCCTATCAACAACAAGATTAACAACAAGAACGACATATGATTGACCTCGGACGTACGATAACGCGATGGGTGGGCGCGAGCTTCGTGATGAGGTTGCGGTACTGGAACGACGAGGTCGGGAACCCGTGCAGCAGGAGGATCACCGGCGCGTGCGCGTCAGATTGGCCGGCTTCGCGGTAGAATACGGAAATTCCGTCGTCTACGACTATGGAGCGGATTGATGTGGGCGATGACATGAGGTGTTTCTGGTATTCGCAGTTCAGACCCGGGCCTTTCTTTATACGTAGTAGTCAAGAGGCCAAGAGATCAGAAGTTGTTAGGTGATTCGGCGCCAGTGTGGCGAGGACCTTAGTAAGAACACGGCCATGTATAGATGTGCTGGTGCTGGTGATTGTGTGGGTCAAGTACGGTACAGAGTACGCTGATATGCGATCTTTTCACGTGCCCTCGTCTTCCCTGCCACTCGCCACAATGATTCATGTGTATCCTACACAATCGCGTCTCCATCGCACCACTATGACCCCGCCTTGAAGGCGCAACCAAGCTGGTCTATATGTTGTACTCCGCTGATCGCGAATAGTTTGTCAACAAGCTTGGCTGAAGTCAGGGAAAGTGAAGTTGGACTTGTTGGAGGTGTCATAATTGATTGTTTAACTTGGGCCTGCTGTTCTTACAATATGCATACCTCTCTCATGAACCCATTGTGTACTTTGGATATGACAGATCTTCGCTGCTCTGATCTCATTCTTCCTCAGACTATATGCGCGTACCGGCACGAATCACAAAATGATGGTTGGCGTTCTTCTCTTCCTCCCCAAGTGTATGTACGATCGAACTCTCAATGGATACCACGAAGAACTGACCTGGGGCGAGTGTATGCCTCCAGAGCTTGGCATCAATCAGAATATACCCCCAGGAGAGCGATACGATGTTAGATGTACACTAGTGATACACGGCCCTCATTACAGGGACTCAATCTCTACTACATCTTGCCCTCAGTCATGCCCGGGCCCATCAGTTTAGATTCCTTAACCACCCTACTGAACTCCCTAAAATTCGGCATACTCGCATCCCCCATCAACTCAAACCCGACACTCTCGCTCGTGCTGATGACCGCTCCCGCAGCGCGCAACCGGTCCAGGGCGATGTTCTTCTCCATGGGGTGCGACGACGCGACACCGTCGTGCAGGATGTACACACGTTCATTCCGCTGTAAGGAATGCAGCGCAGTCTGCAATATGCAGACGTGGGCTTCGATGCCCATGAGGACGATACTGGTGACTCTGTGCGGCCGGGAAAGCAGGATGTTGTGGACCTCGTCTGTGAGCATGGAGAAACTGGTCTTGTCGACGGTGCCGAGAAACAGGTCCCCCAGTGAGGCGGTGTCGATGGCTGGGTCTGTTGGACCGAGGGCTGGCGGATTGTCAGACAACCGTGGCGCTGAAGACTAGAGAGCCTGATTAAGGACCTTTGGCGTTCTGCGTCGTAGCGAGTACTTCACATCCTAGAAGCTGTGACGGACGCAACTCAGATCATGCACCTCAATCAGCCCGAGGGAGTTGATAGAACCTTACCTTGGCGAACTTGAGCGTCTTGTTGACCGTCGCGATGACTTGGTCATAACCATGTATTGCGGGCCCTACACACGGTTTCATCATGAGATAAGTAGCTACAGGCCGTAGAGAGCCATCATACGGAACTTGGTCTGGACGTCGCAGAGAAAGAAGATGGTCGACTCTGGTTTGAGCAAGCTTAACGCCATCGGTTGATGGTAAGACTCAGAGTAAGAGTAGCAGAGCACTCGGACTCGGAGTTCCTGTGGCACGGTCACATGCGAGTTCGGCTCCCGCGTTCACTGCTTCAGCTGGTTGTACAGAGGAGAGCGCTAGCCCGAAAGATTTTCGTGCTTGTGCTAATGTATGAGGCCTATGAGTGAACTAGTAATGACTCGTCACTCTGTCCCTGTGACTAGCAGAAGAGAGCGATCATCGAGTAGCAACGGCAGCAGCTCTCCCAGAAACATCAACTTGGCCACTCGTCGTACCTCATACACAACGGAAGAGGTGATCCATGTCTGGTTCAGATCACACCTCACGGTCCCTGCTTCACTATCAGATCCAGCTCCTTGAAATCCAATCCCTCAAAGTTCCGACTCCTGATGCTCCGACTCTTTATCTCGCTCTTTATCAACCACGCGTGGTATTTATGCAGGAGGTCCTTGCCCTAGATCTTTTTCAGTCATACCGTTCACTAGGAAAAAGACGCTACGCACGATACGAAACAGTCCCAGACCCAGCGTCGTCCTCAGCCTACACCAAACGTCAATCTCACAGAGAAGATACTAGAAATGGAAGAAAGGACACACCAAACCGGGTCCAACGCCTCGCTCCAGAGCCAGACCGTAAACCGGCTCCAATAGTTCACGTCCGTCAGCATGTCCGCGCTCAACGCCACACCGATCCCCACTGCCCCTACACCCGCGCTCCTGATCCCGAAAATCGGCCACGGTGCGCAGCGCGTGATGAGCACGTCCATTCCACGCGCGATGAACGGGAGCACGAGCGCCTGCGCGAACGGGCTCGCCTGCGAGTCGAGTATCGCCTCTGCCACATCGACCTGCTCGACAGCAGGAGCAGGATTGGGGTCGGGGTTGGGCTGAGGATTGGGATTGGGGTTGGGATTATTGTTGTCTGCATCGACTTCTCCTCCCTGCCCTTGCCCCTCCCTACGCCCGCCCACCTCCCGCAGCCTCTGCTCAAACTCACCCCACATCCTCCACACCCGCCGCCCCAACACGCCCACAGTCCACACGTTCCCGACTATCGCCATCTCCCCCGGGAAGACCGCACCGAAGCGGAGCGTTCCCCCGTTCGAGACGACGTCGTACGCGAGGTTACACAGGTACACGCACAGCCCGAACTGCAGGCGCGTGGGCGGCCAGCGCGGCGCAAACGTGTCGAACGGGGTCGTGAACAGTCTTGTGCCAGTGTTTAGTGGATTGTGATTGAGCGCATCGCGCACGAGGCGGTCTCGCACGACCTGTGGCGGCTCGGTTGGGAACGCGAAGATGGCGTTGAGAAGATACTTGAGCTGGAATGGGTTCCGTGAGGTCAGCGCGGCTGTGGATGTGTAGCCAATGAGCATGACCGCGTGCCAGGTCCAGTTCTGTCGGTCGGAGGTGAGGAGGGTGTCGAATAGTCTGTAAGATAATTGTCAATGCAAAGTTGACTGGCGGACGTTATGCGGGACGCACTGATCCCCAAAGATGCTCCGCATGGTGAGGGTGCCGTATAGTGTCGTGAGAGTCGCCACGTCTGAATTCAATGTCTCGTTCTCAGTATTCAAGAAAATCTCGGAGAGGACTCACGGTCAAAGACGTATAGCACACTGAACACGGCGCCCGCGCCTAATATGACCTTGCTCATTGTCTTGGTATACACCCTCCAGAGCCGGAAGGACCGCAGGACCACGCCGGGCGGAGGTGTCTCGACTGTGTAAACGCATTGGCATGTAGAGCATTTACAGGAGCTTGGATTTGAAGGGGAGATGATGGCGAGCAGACAGGACTGGTGCGCGAGGACGTTGCATCTGCAGGGGTGGGTCCATGTTGGAGGAAGGGCTGTGATGCATTTCGAGATGAGCCGTGATAGGTAGGTAGGTACTCACGAGTCTCATCGTCGAACGGAGACCTCGGCTGCAGGCATACAAAGCAGCGTTTGTGTCTGTCCTGCGAGGCGAGTTAATGGTGGTGCGATGGTGATTGATTGTGTAGGATACAGACGACGCTCATTGTGGCGATAGGCAGGGAAGACGAGGGCACGTGTGCTCGGCCTTACTCGGCACGAACCATTACTGATCGCCGGACGCTAGCTAGTACGGAAGGGCACAACTACTATATTTACCTCCAACTTAACCACTCTATCTCCTCAAGCAAGCCGAAGTACGCGGTCAAGATCACCAAATGGGCTCGCATGGCATCGGCGTTGATAAGTCGTACTCAAAGTTAACCCACAGAGTCACCAGCACATTCAATATGGCCGTGTTCTTGATCAGCTCTCGCCACACTGGCGTCGAATTATCCGTAAACCCACTTGACAACTTCCAATCTCCTGGCCTTAGGATCAAGTATAGAGACAGGTCTGAACTGTGGATACCACCAGCTTGAACACGCTATCTCCCTCATGTCCACTGCAAGCCGCTCCATAGTCGTAGACGACGGAATAACCGTATTCTACCGCGAAGCCGGCCAAAATGACGCGCCGGTCATTCTCCTCTTGCACGGCTTCCCGACCTCGTCGTTCCAGTACCGCAACCTCATCACGAAGCTCGCGCCCACCCATCGCGTTATCGTACGTCCGAGGTCTTAACAACTAACACGCCGTTGTTGATATCGAGGTTCTTGCCAAAGGCCCCAGACCTCCCGGGCTTTGGGTTCACCGTCGTCCCACCCTCCCGGAACTATTTCTTCACATTCGAGAACATTGCCAAAACAATCGAAGCGTTCACCGTTGCGCTCAAGCTCGACAAGTTCGCTGTGTACATCTTTGACTACGGCGCGCCCATTGGGTTGAGGTCAGTCCCGATTCCCAATGACTCCCAGTCTGACTTGAAATAGCTGATGAATGCTACTTGTACATAATGATACTAGACTGGCGCTGGCCCGCCCAGAGTCCGTGACGGCGCTCATATCGCAGAGCGGGAACGTGTTCGTCGAGGGCTTGGGCGCGTTCTGGGACCCCTGGAAAGCGTGGTGGGCCGACCCGACTTCATTCGAGAAGCGCGAAGCCCTCGTCGGGCTCCTCACATTCGCCATGACCAAATACCAGATACAGCTTCCACAAATATTAGAGTTCTCCTCACTTGTACTGAAAATCCGGTAGTACGTGACGGGCGAAGCGCACCCCGAGCGTATTACGCCCGAGACGTACACCCTCGACCACGCCCTCCTCACCCGACCCGGCCAGACGGACATCCAGCTGGGCTTGTTCCTGGACTATCGCACCAACGTCTCACTCTACCCTGCCTTCCAGGCGTACCTCGCCCAGCACCAGCCACCGGTCCTCGCAGTGTGGGGGAAGAACGACCCGATTTTCATCCCCGCGGGCGCGGAAGCGTTCAAGTCCAGTGGGCTCTTGAGGGATGTGGAGGTGCGGTTTGTGGATGGGGGGCATTTTGCGTTGGAGAATCACCTGGACGAAATTGGGGATGCGATACTTGCGTTCTTGGGTGAACGGGGGTGGCTGGTATGATATGTCAATCATGGGCAGGAAGATGATAGTAGCAAATGTGGAAAGTCTTGTACAACAAATGAGTCGAGGGTCGAGCGTTCAGCGACGACATTAGGTGCAGCACTGTCTTCGTCTTTCTTGACGACAGCAGTGCATTGGCTTGTTGGTGTCCCATTGAGAAGACCACTGCCAATGGACTTCGAGACAGATTCGAGTCTGACCGACCCCGAGCTCGCTTCGCTCTGCATACACCATGGGTACCTTCAATCGACTTCTGTCCTTGCATATTCGTGTCCAACTTCGTGATAGATCAACTCAGTTGAGAAGATGAAATTCTTTTCATGATATATAGTCTCGCTTGTACGCCATACAGTTCAAAAAAGGAATCAGAGCTGCGAAGAAGTCTAATGTACAAAACAGTTTATTATAGAGGTATGCATATTTGTAGAAAGAGTACATGAGTGTAAGGATAGCCGGCCCAGATGAACACCCTAAACAACGTCCCCAAGACCAATCATGACACCTCCAACAACTCCAACTTCACTTTACCCGACTTCAACCAGTCTGCTTTGACGAGCTTTTCGCGATCAGCGTAGTACAGCCTATAGACCAGCTTGATCGTGCCTTCACTGACTCCCGCCACCGCCCCGATATCCCTCAACGACTTGGGATATCCCATCGCTAAGCACGTGAAATAAATCGCGCCACCAGCGATGGAAACAGGGCTACGCCCATCGCCAATGCCGAGCTCGCGAGCAGCGATGATGATATCGGAGCATATCGCCTGCACCCGGGGCGGGAGGTCGAGGTGATTGCAGTACCGCACAACGAGTGACTCCGGACCCGTACTGGGTGCCAGCGACGGATGGGTTGCGGAGGCCCCCGGTGTGAGGTTGAACGCCTGCTCCAGCGCCTTATAACACTGCCCCAGCACCTTCTTCGACACATGCGTGAGATTGCAGATCTCCCGGAACGTACGCGGGACATGCGCCTGTCGGCATGCGATGAAGATGCATGCGGCGATGATGGCGTCCATGGGCTTCCCGCGCAGGATGCGCTCCTGCTCCGCACGCTTGAAGAGCTGCTTGGCGATGTCGCTGATGGTTTTGGGGAGGGAGAACTGGTCGCACCAGCTCGAGATGTCGCGGAAGGCGACCATGAGATTGCGCTCCTGGCGGGAGCCCTGCCCGCGAGACTGAGCGCGTTGCAGTTCCCTGGATAGTCCATTGCCGCCGTCTCTGAAACTGATAACCGTGTCCAGCTGCTCCATGCCCTCCATGAGCGGGTCGCTCGCTGCTCCGACACGCGAGGGGTCGTCGCCTTCGTCGTTCGCAAAAGTCTATGAGAGCCATTTTAGAGCGACGCGTCGCGGTGAGGAGAGGAACACGTACACGCCATTCACTCCTAGTATCGACTATGCGGTCTCCCAGCACTAGCCCGCAAGTCTTGCACACCAAGTCACCCGAGCCAAACTCTTCTGATATTTGCGGATTTGGGTCGCGGCATTCGGGACATATGAGGCGGACGGCGAGGTCTGGGCCGTAGATGGGCGGAGGTGGGTCTGCAGCCTTCTGCTGGGCGAGCGGGAATGGCTGGGCGAAGGACATGGCGGCAGAAAATGGGGGCTGTTGAGGCGCGAGGCGCGGTGAATAATTATTTTAGTGGGGGCTACAAGTGGGACATTGGTCAGTACGATGCACTGAACTTACACACACATAACAAGTATGTATCTCACACTAGCGTTGTGTCGAGATACTGGCACAGAGGAGCTCAATGCCGCAGACGACAACAACGATGCTGGTGGTCGGAAGCCAAGGATGGGTCGGCGGTCCCGGGCGCTGACCAAGCCCCTTTTCTCCACAGCCACCAGCAGCCACAGTCATCAATCTGGCTCAGCTGTCTTTCTAAACAACACTCAACCCGTAGGCTATGCACGAATCTCAAGACCTCACGACCGTGATCACGAAGTAAGCACCGCTTGATGTCCAGAGGCACGTAATTGACGCCAAGCAGCGCGCAACCCGACAGCAAAACCCGACGCTATGATCGCCAATTGAGGCTCTGGGCGTCGTCGGGCCAAGCCCTGCTCGAAGAAGCGCGCCTTCTGGTGCTGTCGTCATCCGCGACGTCCACGTCGATCTTGAAGAACCTCGTCCTTCCCGGCATAGGCCACTTCACCATCCTCGACGACACCATCACCAGCGGTGCTGACGCGGGCAACAACTTCTTCCTCGAAGGGCCCTCGTCCATTGGCAAACCACGCGCGTCGGAGGCCGTTAGACTTCTCGGCGAGCTCAATGAGAGCGTAGTCGGCGAGGCAGTCACGGACAAAGCTGTCGCCACCGTGGTGGGTGATCTTGAATATCTGAGCAAATTCACCATCATCATCGCACACAACCTGCCGCCCAGTCAGCTGAAGACACTCTCTGACACGTTGTGGACGTCCCATGCCGCGCCTAGCCTTCTCTCCGTGTCGTCCTCTGGCTTTCTCGCCGAACTGTTCATACAACACCAGCCGCATCCAATCATCGAGTCGCATACCGACAGCATGCCATCCCTCCGCATCTACGATCCCTTCCCTTCTCTCCTCGAATATTCGACGAGCCTAAAGCTCGACGAGCTCGACCCGACGGAGCACGCACACGTCCCATACATCCCCATCCTGATCAACGCGCGATCGCGGCTACCCAACACTCCCAAAACCGCCGAAGAACGAGCCGCGTTCAAGTCCCTTCTCCTGTCTCTCAAACTCAAACAGGACGAAGAGAACTTCGACGAAGCGTACGCGCAGGCTTATCGCATTTGGACGCCGACCTCCCTCCCCTCAGCGCTTACCCAAGGCATCTTCCCGCACCTCGAGACATCTCTCGCGCCACCCATCATATCTCCGACTATACACGGCCTCCTCACAGCGCTCAAGCTTTTCACCGAGAAGGAAGGTGTCCTCCCTGTCTCCCCCGCCCTCCCCGACATGAAAGCCTCTACCCAGTCCTACATCCACCTCCAGAAGCTGTATAAAGATCAATTCCTTGAGGACAAAGCCGTCCTCAGGTCTCTCATCCCCGCGTCAGCCGGTGAGATATCAGAGGACCTCATCGACACGTTCATCAAGAACGCACACGGGGTGCAGGTCGTCGTTGGCGAGCAGTACGGCGCGTTTGACAGGGACTCGGAGAGAGTGGCGAATGCGTATGGGATGGATCCGAAGAACGTCGCGGTGCACTTTGCTTTGAGGGCTGTCAGGGAGGAGTTGGAGGCGAATACGGGTGCGACGGTTACGGAGGAGGCGATCAAAGCGAGGATTAAGGCTGTGGTCCCGCAGAGCGTTGACCTTGAAGAGATGGATGAGGCTATTGGTGAAATGTGAGCACTTTTCTCCCTAGTGGTTCCTCGATACTGAACGTGTGCAGTGTTCGCGCCCCCACGGCGGACTTGCCCAACACAGCTGCTCTGCTGGGCGGTCTGGTGGCACAGGAAACTATCAAGATGATTACACGACAATATGTTCCCCAGAGCGGGTACTGCATCATCGATTGTGTTGACATGCGGACGGGGGTGGTGGTGTAAAGAGGCTAACAAATGTTGTATCATAGATACCTTGCTCAAATGCTTTGCTAACAAAAAAAGAGAGTCAACTTGCCTTGAGAGTCTGGATGGTATACTCGACCCCGTGTGAGCTGACCGACTGGAACGATTGGTGAACTAAATTGTTCTACAACACGATATTACCCTCAGCAAACATTGCGACCTGTCCTTGTACACGGACTTGTCCGACTTCTTCCTCCCAGAGCACCCGCAAATCTCCTCCACGACGGCTGACTTGTGTTGCTTTGGCCAGCTCTCCGCTCTTGAAGACCGCCTTGCTCGCCCAGTATGGTATCAAGAGCCCGTGTGCCGAGCCGCAGACGTGATCTTCTCCGGCTCGCAGGTGGTCTGGATTGAACATCCGCGACACGAAGGCCTCGTCTCCCGACGTGGACTCTGTGGTGATAATGTTTGTCGAGTATCCCGACTTCGACTGGGAAGACAACAAAGGTCACTACAATCCGCCCGAATGACTCAAACGTTGAATCGACTTACAACTCCGAACGAACGCACATTGACAGCACTCCCTTTGAGGTCTTCTTCGACATCCAGTTCCGCGATCATATAATTGGAATAGCCCCCTGCTCCGCGGCCTATGAACTTGACCTTGACGTCGCGTCCAAACGCGTCGTCTATAGCCTTCTTGACTTTGGCCGCATCATCGAGCGGCAAGGGCTCAACCACAGCCGCCCTAAACTGAACTTCAAACCACCCGCTGTCCTTCCGCTCAGCCCTCAACACCCCGTGCGTCAAGGTCTGCAGCTCAAGAACCTCCACCTCGCGAGGAAGAAGGCCGGGTTGGGTGAACATCGTCCCCGCTGCAGCCAGCGTCCCATGGACACAGATCGCCGTCTCCAAACCACTGTCGGCGACGAAACGGACGCGGAAGTTGGCGACTTTGGGATCGGTGGACCGTTCGACGGGTGGGTAGAGGAACACTGTCATGGGTTGGCTGAAGTTTGCACCAAGCTTGAGCAGGGTGCTGGTATCCGCTGCAAGGTCGTCGTCTGCGAGGACGATGGCTGCGGGGTTGCCAGCAAACGGATCGCTGGCGAACGCGGTTGTGAGGTAGAAGGGGTAGGTCTTCATGATGGGATGTGTGTTCCGCCTTGATGACTATAAGACCTACAACTTCAAGCTCGAGTCATTATATCATGACATTGACACGAGATCCGATGGGTGAGTCATGAATCGCGCGTCGCGTGTTGCTGTCCTTCCCTGCCAGACCTGACTGGGCGCCACCCGACGGTTGCAAATTGGCGTGACAATACTCAAGTTCGGGCCTCTGAGTCAAAGGATGCGGTTGCTTCGTGTCCGTCTTCCTCACTGTTGGAATTAATGTGGTCGGATTTGATGCATGATGATTGGAGGATGCAAAGACTCAGAGGCGTGGTGAATCAAATGATGCGCAATTCCGAATTGCATGCCCGGTGTGACTGTCTACTACCAACGCAGTTTGAATCCTGAGCTTGTCGATGGTCTGATGGTGGTGAGGGCGGCGTTCACGGCTCCCATACCAAAAAAGGGCACGTCCATGGGACAAGGCACCGTGAGGACTGCAGTGAACATTTTGAGCATACACGACGATCACTTCCTCCCCCTCCCTCCCCTTCCCCGCCCACCCCCGCCTCTCCCCCCACCGCGACTGCTCTCCCTCCCGAGTGCGACGCCGCCCCTGCCCCTCGAGGCGGTACGTATGGCCTTGCGCACGTTGAGGGTGTCTTCTGGTTGCTTGCCTAGGAGACGGGGAGGTTAGTAAGGGGAGAAAGGGCGTGGGACTCTAACGCACCAGTTTTCATCTTGCGCTTATCGCTGTCCATCCTCCCGATCAGCGCGAGCGACGCCTTCTTTTCGCTCTCCAGGGGTGCTTCCGTGGGTTCGAACTGTAAGGGGCGGGGGTGTCAGTGAGGAGGAATAGTGGGTAGAAGGCAGGGACACGCACCTTGCGCTTAACGCCCCTCGCATTCTTCTCCCCCTCCAACTTCTTATCAAACCGCCCCATACTCGCCGTGCTCACCCTCGCGCTCCCCAACGTCCTCTCCAACTCCCTCTTCTTCTCCTCCCTCGACCCCACCCCCTTCTCCCTCCCCGCCCTAGCCACATTCCCCTCCCTTTGCTTCTCATTCTTCCTAACCCTCTCCCGCCTCTCCTCCCTCACCTTCTTCCTCGGATCGAAATCCACATCCGCCCCCTGCTTAACCTCACGTATCCACGCCTCCTCCCCCTCCTTGTTCTTCCCATCCCGCCCCCACCGATTCACCCACGTCTGCTTCTCCTCATCCCACACCTTCTTATCCTTCTTAACATGGCTGATCCCCTTCGCTTTCGCGAACTGCTCCCACTTGGTGAGGGGCGCGGGTTTGGGGAGGGGTTTGGAGCGCGGGAGGGGGGTGGTGGGGGGTGGGAGCTTGACGGTGGGCCCGTCGGAGTTGGATGTGGAGGAGAGGGAGAGGGGGAGGGGAAAGAGGTGGGAGAGGAGGAGCTGGACGCCGTCCCGCGCGAGAGCGGTGAGGTGCGCTTCGAGGTCGGTGGAGTAGGACTCGGCGTCGATGGGGTTTGGGTCGAGCACTGTCAGAAGCCCGACGTCGAGTTCGAGCGGCGTGGGTTTGTCGGCGATGGACGTCGACGGGAGGTTGGACGGCAGTAGGTGTGTCACGTCCATTTTGGTGTGTGTTGAAAGTAGAGAACAGAGCAAAAGAGCAAAAATAAATTTAGCACCGTGATTGATGGGATTTGTCAGCAGCATACTCGGCCCGCTGCTCCGATGCGCGTCACGGTCTCTCTTTCTCCTACTTACTGCTCACATCCATGGCCTCCTCATCGTCATCCTCACCTTCCACACCACCGCCCGCTCCTCCACCACCACTCCTCACCGTCCTCCTCACACCCGGCTCCTCCCTCCACCCAACCTTCCTCCTCCTCCTCGACGCCGCCTTTCTGCTCCTCCTGCTCGTCTTCGTCGCGCTATTCTGGATAACGCGCAGCGCGCACTTTTTGGTGTTGGTGGGTGTGGAGATGGGGCTTTGGGGGAGTGTCAAGTGGTGAGTGCAAAGGTATGGGGAATGGAAAGGAAGGAAGCTGATATTTGGGTAGGGTGGTGCATGAGTTGCGGAATGGACAGGACGAGAGTGAGCGGGCACCGGACGAGAAGAAGGACTCGTGAGGAACGCGCGATTCCCACCACCGACCTGGCTCTTCCCTAATCCACCTGGCTGGGTTTCTCATTTCCTTGCGTATCCACTGCCAATGTTCATATTCCCATGGGGCACGCAACTGTATGCCAAGACAGCCCTGGTCCACACCGAAGCGTCGCTTCCATAGCGAGACGCTCATGTTGGCCGCTCCATGCCAGCAAGACTACAATGGGATGGAGCTGATTGTTGTGTAGGGTGGTGTATGAGCTGCGGAACGGACAGGGACAGGAGATGGAGGAGAAGAAGGACTCGCGAGGAACGCGAGACTCCCACCGCCAACCTGGCTCTTCCCTAATCCACCTGGCTGGGTTTCTCATTTTCTTGCGTACCCACTGCCAATGTTCATATTCCTATACGGCACGCAACTGTAGCCTGCACGCGCTTCCATCGTGAGACACTCATGTTGGCCGCCCAAGAGAGAGGATACCCCTCAACCATCACATCCCTAACACAAGACCTGGAGCACCGGGATTGAAGTGTGCACAATATCCTTCCCTTCTTTCCGGCGCACCACCATCCCCGCGCAGTGGAGGAGCCCGAGGGAGGGAAGAGGGAAGGATCGAACACGTCGTATTGAGGGTTGAGTGGTTCATCGCAAACCCGACCACTGGAAAAGAGAGCGGGGGAGGGTGGTGGGAAGAGTGCCTCGGAACATTTGTGATGTTGGTGATTGTGTAGACAAGACAAGATATGTTGGACTGGTCGGAGTGCAAGAGAGTATTGAACACATGCCTCGAAACATGGACGGACGTGTTTGTGCTGTGAAAAGGGACGCTCGGGCAGTTGGTCAGCTATGTACATATCTATTATCGAATCTGGGTCCTGGGACTTAGGAATCGAACTCACCGCCTGGAAAATTGAGTAAAAAGACGTCCTCATCTGCACAAGTACACATAGCCGCTAGGCCAAGGTGACTCAGTTAGACCTGCTATGCCATGTTTCATATAGTAATGCGGCTTCTGCCCCGCCGGTCCGACAAGCCGGTCTCCCGCCGGTCTGGTCTCTGGTCTCTTTTTTCCACCACCAACGCGAAGGTTTTTGATGCGCCGCGCTGTGCGCATCCTTACGGACGGGAGACGATATACAACCGACGCGGGATTGGCTGGGCGGGGCTTGGAATATGCGGCCTCGAGATACCCAGCGGCATCCACTAGCGCGGGACCGTCGAGATATGCGTCCACTAGCGCGGGGCCGTCGAGATATGGGTCCACTGGAGCGGGGCCGTCGAGATATACATCCTCCTGCGCGAGACTCGACATAACACAAAGGGCGGGCGCGGGAGCTGCAATCGGGAGACGATACGCCTCGACGGATATCAGGTCGGAAGAACCAGATTCGTCGGAAACCTTCTCCACATCTGGTGCCTCTACGGACGGTAGCGCGGCCACCACTACTGGTACGTGACGCGCCCTTGGCTTGACTGCGTGCAAACGAACGTGAAATGTTAGGAACGGGAGCGTTGACGGACTCAACGTCGGAGACCGGAGCGAAACACACACATCTGGTGCGTCACACATTCCTTGATGCTGGGGCTGGACCTGATGCTGTCCTTTAGACGAAGACAGAAGCGTGCCGTCTTGTTCCTCCTCCTCCTCCTCCTCCTCCTCTGCATCCTCATCCACCACCACGGAAACCACAGGTATGTGACGCCCGTATCGCGCTTAGTTTTGACTGTGAAATGTCAGGAGCGTCGGCGGACACAAATTCGGAAACGCTTACTGAACCTGAAGCGAGCGCGGAATCCTCCACAAGCAGAGATACAGCTGGTGTGTCACCCATTCCTTACACAGAGCTGGGACCTGAGCTGATGAGGGCGTATAGTACGGAACCCCTCTCGGCCATCATCTGTCCGATGTCAGTACGCTAACCACATTCCGCACCCCCACATCCCGCGGGCGACCTCCTCCCCATTGGCGCAGATCACAAAGCGGGCTCGTCTCGATGCACCGATCGTCCCACCTCATCCTCAACACCCCTTCGACCCTCTCAGCTCTCTTCTCCTCACTCTTCCCTTTTTCCCGCCCCACCCAGGCTCAGGCTGCCGCCCACCCCCACATAAACATACCCCACCACCCTGCGCAGTACTCACCGGTGAGCGTGACATGTGAGACACGAATACCAAACACGTTGTATTCTGAACATTCATCGGGTAAGCGAGGGTGAGATAGAATGAGGGCCCTCCGCAGGATGCTGCAGGCCGCCTGACAATATTTCGGCTCGGCTGTGACCCGAAGGTCAATGCGATTCCAAAGCTCGGGGGACGAACGCGAAAGCGACCGCCAGGATTTGCAGACATGGCCCAGGCGTTCGACATCGGGCACATTTCCGTCATCCACGTCCTTCAGCCCCGGCTCGGCAAGCAGGAAGAATATATGGCGAAGGACCTCGGGAGGAAGCATGCGTATGGGCGCAATGAGAGCTGCATGCTGCTCCATATTGACTTTAGTGAGAGCAATTCGCCTCCACTTGTCGCGAATGACACCCTTCAGCTGCTCGATATCATTCTGCAATGTCTGGTTTTCTAGCGCCATGGCGGCCGCCTCCGCGCGAATGGCAGCATACGACGAAGTGGGCGTGTAGCCCGAGCGCATGGCGTCGCGAATGTTCAGGGTGCGCGGAACCGGCGCTCTTCCTTCGAGGGGAACACTTTGCCCGCACCGCGTACAATCTATGGTCGGTGTCATCTATATGATGTTCTATGAATGAGGCACATCATGGGAAAGGAAGCGAATGCATACGGCGCGTTGTGGTGGTAAGAAGTTGAGTGCAAAGCTTGTTGAGTTCGCACGCCTTGCCTCGGAGAAATTTCAAATATCACTCTACTGAGGCCAGAGCATGGCCCGAGCTAGTCTACCCCCCAGTCCATTTATTTATCATTGGGTCCATACGTCAGTGTATTGCTGCATCGTTACGGTTTAGGTCTTTGACTGAAGCAGAAGTTAGAACAAAGCACACTTCCTCAGTCAGTACGAAAATCACTCAGATACTATGTACTTCAGCTAAACAGGCTCCGGAACACTATCAGTGTCAACGCCCTAGGCGATCCCAAGTTGGGTGATCCGTCGTAGTGCCATCCGACCTCTAATTAGAGACGAAGTATGGTCAGACCTGATCTAGAGCTTGCGAGCCTTGGTGGTAGACCTACAAGCAATCAGCAAGCTGAATGCGTCAAATTGCCCAGAAGCTTACCATGAATGGATCAGACCCATCAGTCGCCTTGACAGGATTGGACAATGCGAACGACGGAACCGCTGTCTGGAGGAAGACAAGACAAAACAGTGCTACACCTGCGAGAAACATCTTGTAGCTCTCAGAGAGTCCCGCAAGTCTCTTCGTTCTCTTATATTCAGAACGTTCGTCGAGCTGGCGGACCGCGTCTGGCGACCGAAATGCCAAGACTAAACCACCTGATAGACCGCCGTACCGAGAAAAGCCCCGAAGGCCAGTCCTTGCTGAAATCATGACCTCTAAATTTGCCAACGCGCGGCCGCCTCATCTTCGGTGGGTGGGCGAACCAAGCATTACAGCGCGCGCATGATAGGTTTGACCGTACAAAAATCAGACGATGTAAGCCGCAGAACCACAGTACATTGAGAGGTACAATGTGGCATTTAACCAAGTAGTCCCTTGACATACTTGAGAAGATCTTTTCCCTGTACCCAGTCAAACATAGCTGAGTTCACGATACTGGATCCACTCACCCCACACGCCTTGACGCCTTCTACCATAGCGCTCACTCCTCCGTCAACCTCAGAAGTACTCTCAACTTCTGCTCCATCGATGGTACGGAGACTACTGAGCTGTGACCTCTGCGCCATCCCGTACCTCAACACTACAGTCAACACCGCGCACCAACCCTCTAACTCCCCTTGACCAGTCAACGAGGCTGCACTAGAGCTTGGCCGCATGTTCAGATTGAGGGATGGTATCACTGTTGAGTGCACGACATATAGGCAGTACGATCGATGTTCCTTGAGCAGATCGAATTGTCTACGCGTCAGCGGACGGCTGGGGCTGGCCGTAGGAATCGGAGAGTCACCTGGTGGCGCAAACACCCATAAGCCTACCTGACGTTGACATAATGTGCAATGAAGGAGCGGGTCTTGCTTGCTTGCTAATGATATGGGAGGCAGACTCAGTTGTCTCAATGGTGTCCCGGCGCGACTAGCAGAAGGGGACTCCCGGCGACGCGCGGGGCTTCCGGGAGCAGCCTGCTAAAATAAACTCTAACTGGCACTGGCAGCTCAACCATATACTATGTGCCTGGGTCCTGATCAATGCTTTGCTTCTGGAAGTTTTGGCATGCGCACTTCTGGACCGATAGCACTGGCAGAACATTGTGTTTTGAGCGTGTTGAGCTGTGGAGATGAAATGGTGAGAGAAGCAGATGTATTGTGTCTTACATAGTAAATACTACCTACATCAGAGTGATTAGTGAAGAAGTAATTTAATATGTCTTAGAATAAATCTTTTGCCACTGTTCCCCTAAATATGTGTCTACAAAGCTAAGAGTCAGATCACCATATCTTGAGATAACCAGCTGACAATGAGGAGTGCGAAGAGCACGAAGGATACTAGGTGAAAGCCAGAGGAGTTTGGATCTCTTCTGGGAAGTTATCCAGCCTTCCTGGACAAACCAATTGATTGATGTCGGAGATTCTGACTTGATATTAGAAAGGTACAATGGTTGCAGGTAAAGATGAAATACTCACCATTCTGTGGTGTTAGGGTAGAATCAGCCTCCGTGTCCCACAGCCGCACCGTCTGGTCATCCGAGGCAGACACAATGTGCCTTCCATCATATGAAAAGGAAGCAGATTTAACCCAACTAGTGTGTCCCTCCAGCTTCACCTCCTCCTTGCCCGTCTCTGCATCCCACACCCGCACTGTCTGATCATCTGAGACAGATACAATACGCCTCCCATCATATGAAAAGAAGGCAGAACGAACCCGATCGGTGTGTCCCTCCAGCTTCATCTCCTCCTTGCCCGTCTCTGCATCCCACACCCGCACTGTCTGATCTTTCGAGGCAGATACAATATGCCTCCCATCATATGAAAAGGAGGCAGAATGAACCCAATTGGTGTGTCCCTCCAGTTTCATCTCCTCCTTGCCCGTCTCTGCATCCCACACCCGCACTGTCTGATCTTTCGAGGCAGATACAATATGCCTCCCATCATATGAAAAGGAGGCAGAATGAACCCAATTGGTGTGTCCCTCCAGTTTCACCTCCTCCTTACCCGTCTCTGTATCCCACACCCTCACTGTCTGATCTTCCGAGGCAGATACAATACGCCTCCCATCATATGAAAAGGAGGCAGAATGAACCCAATTGGTGTGTCCCTCCAACTTCACCTCCTCCTTGCCCGTCTCTGTATCCCACACCCTCACTGTCCGGTCACTTGAAGCAGATACAATGTGCCTCCCATTGTGTGAAAAGGCGGCAAAATTAATCCGATGAGTGTGTCCCTCCAGCTTCATCTCCTCCTTGCCCGTCTCTGCATCCCACACCCGCACTGTCTGATCATCCGAGGCAGATACAATACGCCTCCCATCATATGAAAAGAAGGCAGAACGAACCCAATTGGTGTGTCCCTCCAGCTTCATCTCCTCCTTGCCCATCTCTGCATCCCACACCCGCACTGTCTGATCTTCTGAGGCAGATACAATACGCCTCCCATCATATGAAAAGGAGGCAGAATTAACCCAATTGGTGTGTCCCTCCAGTTTCACCTCCTCCTTACCCGTCTCTGTATCACACACCCTCACTGTCTGGTCATTTGAGGCAGATACAATGCGCCTCCCATCATGTGAAAAGGCGGCAAAATTAATCCGATGAGTGTGTCCCTCCAGCTTCATCTCCTCCTTGCCCGTCTCTGCATCCCACACCCGCACTGTCTGATCATCCGAGGCAGATACAATACGCCTCCCATCATGTGAAAAGGAAGCAGAATAGACCTTAGCAGTGTGTCCCTCCAGCTTCACCTCTTCCTTACCCGTCTCTGTATCCCACACCCTCACTGTGTGGTCAAATGAAGCAGATACAATGCGCCTCCCATTGTGTGAAAAGGAGGCAAAATTAACCTGATGAGTGTGTCCCTCCAGCTTCATCTCCTCCTTGCCTGTCTCTGCATCCCACACCCGCACTGTCTGATCATCCGAGGCAGATACAATATGTCTCCCATCATATGAAAAGAAGGCAGAACGAACCCAATCGGTGTGTCCCTCTAGCTTCACCTCCTCCTTGCCCGTCTCTGCATCCCACACCCTCACTGTCTCGTCACTTGAAGCAGATACAATACGCCTCCCATCATATGAAAAGGAGGCAGAATAGACCTCAGCAGTGTGTCCCTCCAGCTTCACCTCCTCCTTGCCCGTCTCTGCATCCCACACCCGCACTGTCTGGTCACTTGAAGCAGATACAATGCGCCTCCCATCATATGAAAAGGAGGCAGATAACACATTATTAGTGTGTCCTCTGAGTGTGGTCAATAACTGCTCTCTCTTCCTTTGCCCAATCAACTTAGGAAGACCAGTGAATTGACCCTTCCACTTGTTTAAAAGAACAGATAAGCCATTGTAAGTGGCAAGTGTGGAGATGTATAAGTGTGGTGTTGATTCAGCTACATAGTTGGAAATGAATGCTGTTGCAAAGTTCTGTATATATTTCAAGTCCTCCATCAAAGTAGCTATTATTTGTTGCATTGATTCTGAAGTCTAAAAAAAATTCAATATGAGATATTTGAGTGAAAGTCAGAAAACTTACTATAGTTTCCAAAGCCTGGCATGCAACTTTGAGCATCTTAGAGCACTTTCCACCTTGATGAATGAGGTTCATGACCTCAATCCAGAAGAGAAGTTGATTATCACAGATTGAGCGCAATTGTGTAATCACTTTCTTGACTTGCTCAGTCTCAAGTGACACACTGCATGCACCCTGAAGATGTGCTGCCCAATAAGAGCAAACATATTGAAGGAGAGGTGGAATTGCTTTCTGGATGCATTTAGCAAGATTTGGTACCTCAGCATCACAAAGAAAGGAAGATGGCAGGTTGCAAATGTTGAAGTGCAGATCATGATCCATGATAGTAAAGCATTGTTGCGCAAGCAGAGAATTCTGAGTGACAATGTTGCATGTATAAGTCTGAGCTCTCTCGGAATTGCACATGAAGTCATAGAATGACTTGTGATACCAGTAGATATAGCCGTCACGTTTTGACACATATAAGACAGCATGAAGATCAGCCACAACACGTTTGACACGGTCTGTATCATTCAAGGATCCACCAGCAAGACCGGTAAGCACATGAATGGATACAGGCTCCTCTGTGCAAAAAATGGTATATAGAATTTTGAGGCGCTCATGCTTAAGTGTCTCCCCAACGAGTGTGATCTCCTGTAATACTTGAATGTACAGTTGATCTACCGGAAGTGCATCAACACTTTCTGAAAGTGGAGGCCAGCTCTGTGAAAAAGCCTTCAGCTGCTTCAGGCGATCTTCTGGGTAACCTTGTGAAATAAACCGAACTGCAGTGGCTGCATAGATAAAGAGACCATCTGCTTGCATAGCCAAAGTCTGGAGTTCAGGCATATGACAAAGATTTGGAAGCTCAGCCTCCAGATATGTGAGAATGTCATGCTGAACATTATCCCTGGTCACCTCCTCAAGATGGCAGACCAAGTCCGGGATGAGCATAGTGCATCTGTCAACTAACTTTGGTTCTCGTCGGCTTGTTATGAGGAATTTAAGTCCTTTGAGATGACCTGATTCCACAGTAGAGATTAAATCATCCAAGAACCTCCAGCCACCCTGGTTCTCATCCAAGGCATCAACAACAATGACACAAGGAGGGAAATTGGGTAAACGAGAGCTTGCTGATTGCTGCCATGGTTTAACAAGGAGATCCTTCATGTGTTTATGAAGGGAATCGACAGAATCCAAGTTGGCATTTAGAAGAGCGAGAGCAAAGGAGCGAGAGTGACGAGCAAGTTGATAGACAATGGTTGGGATGATATACTTCTGCTCTTTCAGCATTCTGAGCTGTCTGGAGCAGAAGAAGGAAGCACCAAGGATGTTGGGCTCTCCATCCAAATTATCATCAAGGGCTTTGCACACTGAGTATGCAATTGTCGACTTTCCCGTCCCGGCTGAACCGTTCAGCCAGTAAATGGATGCTGAACTGTCCAACAATGGTTTCCGTGCCCACTCAACCAGGCGCTGGATGATCTCCACACGCGTCCCGGATGTGCACTCTCGGCGTACAACATTGACTGCTTCAGAGTCGACCTCAGTGTCATAGCGGGCCTGCCGAGACCGAGGCAATTGACCAAGCACGATGGCAGAGTGGATATTGTTGGTTTTGGAGAGGATATCGTTGGTATTGCGCTCGATACTGAGGGAAATGTCGAGCTAATTTTGATAAGTTGCGGACCAACAAGAAGAAGAAACACGAACGACGTACATGAAATTGCCTTGTGCCTGCATCCAACATCTGGACGATCTTCTTGATATCCCCGATGTCCTTGTCGGTACGTGCGGCACGCGTGAAGAGGCCCCTCGACTGCATGTCCTGGATTTTCGTGGCCTGGGCAATGAGCAGCCTTCAGACGAGATGAAATTGTGTTCAAAAAATCGCAATGATTAAGACATACTTGGCAAACGAGTCCATCCGTTCAGCTGAGACTTGACTCGGTGAGTCCGATAGTGCCTTGTTCACGACCTCTAGAAGATTCTTCGTGCGCAACGCCATGTCGGATGCATCCTCCCCAACATCTCGGATTTGCTAAACGTCCGACCGTATTAGGGAAAATTGAGGAATAAGGCTGAACAGTTCACATACATGCACAAGGTCAATGAAAGTATTGATCACAGCAACAGGCGTTTTGGCTAGTGTTCCGTCCAGTCCTTTCTCGACTCGCTTCAACAGCATCTCTATACCGGCCCATACGACCTTTATTGGCTCTGGCACAATGTTCGGGCCCGCGGCTGGCTGAGACGGCATCGGGGTCGATGGACGTGCCTTCTTGCGAAACTTATCGAGGAGTTTAGGCATTTGAGCTGCTGTGATGAGCGGACAACGTGGTGGGAAGAGGAAAGCAATGCGTGTGAACGAGTCGCCTTTCAGCACTGCCCAAGTTGGGCGTATGACGAGATTGGCACCGAGATATCGTGACAGCCACCCCAACGCTCCCACAGTCTGAGCATTTTAGCCGAGATGCCCATGGCGCGACCGTGGTCCTTTGAATTGAACACAACCCATCAGTCAATTTCAACAAGAAAGGAAGAACGCACGACAAACCGTGTCTACTAAGCCTTAACCAGATCTACTTCGCTCCGCCGGTCCGAAAAGCCGGACATACGCCGGTCTCTTGTCTGGGTCTCTTTTTTCCCGACACCGACACCGACACCAGCGCGAAGGTTTTTGATGCGCCGCGCTGTGCGCATCCTTACGGACGGGCGACGATATTCTACCGACGCGGGATTGGCTGGGCGGGGCCTGGAATATGCGGCCTCGAGATACCCAGCGGCATCCACTAGCGCGGGACCGTCGAGATATGCGTCCACTAGCGCGGGGCCGTCGAGATATGCGTCCACTGGTGCGGGGCCGTCGAGATATACATCCTCCTGCGCGAGACTCGACATAACACAAAGGGCGGGCGCGGGAGCTGCAATCGGGAGACGATACGCCTCGACGGATATCAGGTCGGAAGAACCAGATTCGTCGGAAACCTTCTCCACATCTGGTGCCTCTACGGACGGGAGCGCGGCCACCACTACTGGTACGTGACGCGCCCTTGGCTTGACTGCGTGTAAACGAACGTGAAATGTCAGGAACGGGAGCGTCGACGGACTCGACGTCGGAAACCAAAGCGAGTGCGGAAACACCCACATCCACATCTGGTGCGTCACCCATTCCTTGGAGCTGGGGCTGGACCTGAGGCTGTTGTTTAGACGAAGCCGGAAGCGCGCCATCTTGCTCCTCCTCCTCCTCCTCTTCCACCTCCGCATCCTCATCCACCACCACGGAACCCACAGGTATGTGACGCCCGTATCGCGCTTGGTCAGGACTGATTAGAGGCTTCGAAATATCAGGTGCTACGCGAGCGTCTACTGCTGCGTCGGCGGACGCGAATTTGGAAACTGAGACACCCATATCCCGTACGTCACCTATTCCTTGCACGGAGTTGGACTGGGGCTGATGCTGTTTGTTAGACGTAGACGGGAGCGCGCCGTCTTGCTCCTCCTCCTCCTCTTCCACCTCCACCTCCGCAAACTCATCCACCACCACGGGGGCCACAGGTATGTAACGCCCGTATCGCCTTTGGTTCCGACTGTGAAATGTCAGGTGCTACTGTTGCGTCGACGGACACAAATTCAGAAACGCTTCCTGAACGTGAAGCGAGCGCGGAATCCTCCAGAAGCAGAGACACAGCTGGTGCGTCACCCATAACTTACACAGAGCTAGGCTGGAGCTGACGATGTTCTTCAGAGAGCGCGACATCCAGTGCGGAGACCTCAGGTATGCGACACGCTCGTCTTATCATTTCTCCTGAGTGCTTAGGAACGTAAAAAATCCCCAGAAGCGGACGCGGGGAAGAAGACACCTGGAAAGCGGAAGGATTTCTCAAAATCGCGCAAGCATAAGCATGGTTCAAAAAGTGCGTTCGTCGTAGTAGCTGTACAGAGTACTCAAATTCTTTCCAGAACCACCGTCAAATAAGAAAGCCGTTGAGCGCGGTATGTACTCCCCGCCTCTGTTGTCCATATCGACTAACGTCTACCTTTTTGTCCTCTAGCAACAGTGCGAAAATACTCACTCGAATTCTGGAATCTCCCAGCCGCCCAGCAGCAGCTCGTCTTCACCTTGCTGCGGCACAAGAAGCCCGCGCGCGTCTACGCGCACTACGCCTCCTTCTCGCCCCAGTCCCTCCCGCTCCCTCTCCACCGCATGGCGTTATCGCGCGTCGTGCCGCCTACGGCGAAGTTGTGGGCCGTCACCGCTAGGGGCGGGGGGCAGGGGCCGGGGTGGAAGATACCGAAGGGGAGGGGACGGGTTCTCAAGGGCAGGGGGGACTTGGAGAGGGGGATAGAGGGAGTGGACAGGGTGGAAGAGGTGTGGGGGAACTTGATGCTCGCGCGGATGAGGGAGCGGGATATACGCGGGGGTGAGGAGGGGGAGGATGAGAGGCGGTGGGCGAAGGAGGATCTCAACACGCGGTTGGCGCAGTACGCTGCCGTGGCGGACCATTTGAATGCTGTGAGGTTTATGATGGAGATGGGAGTGGGGATGGGGGTGGATGTGGGGGCGAGCACGGTGGGGATCGTGTTGCAGGCAATTGCGAAGCGGCTCGCGCTCAAGGTGGGGAGGGGGTTTGCGGAGCGGAGGAGGGTGGTGGCGCGGGGGAGCTTGGAGGCGGTGTTGAAACTGATGTGGGAGGACAAGGAGAGGCGGGTGACCCCGATGAACTGGGATCTTGTTCTCCGGATCGTGCGCAAGGTGGGGACACGCGAGGAGTTTGCGTGGCTCGTCCGCGCGGGGTACGGCGTCGACCTGCACATGCCGGACCGTCTGCACGTCGAGCCGCCCGACTCGACGGGGCTGCTGCCGCGCCCGGATGTGCGCATCCCGATGAGCACCGCGGCGCTCAACACCATCCTCGAGGAGCGGTCTGAGAGGCGGGATTTGCGGGGGCTGATCACGGCATTTGAGACGCTGACGGAGCGGTGTATGGGCATCAAGCAGTATCAGGCGATGGACGCGTTCGATGTCGATGACGGGGACTGGGGGAGTCCCGCCGTGGAAGAGGACAAGGAGTCGCTGCCGTGGGCAGAGCCAAACACAACGACGTACGCCGTGCTCATACGCGGCGTGTCAAGGCTCGGGAGCACGACGATGGCGAGACACTACCTTCTCGACGCATTCTACCGCGAGACGGCCGACGCACACGAACACCGCGTCGCACAGGCTCACCTCAGGCTTGAGGCGCCCAGGCCGAACTTTGCAGTCAATCGGGACATGGTGCTGAGCGTGTACGGCCTGGCGAACCGGCGGAGTCGCGCAAAGATGATGTGGTGGCTGGTGAAGAGGCTGATCCCGGCGGTGGTGGGCACAAAGCGGATGATGGTGGGCCATATGCTCAATAGGGTCCCGGAGCCGTGGGCGCCGAAGTTGACCAAGATGGGCGAGCGCGTGGGGAGCTTGTACCTCCCAGAGGCCAAGACGGGCTGGTTTGGCCAAGGAGAGAGGGAGGATAGTGTTGCACGCCGCACGCAGCACACAAAGTTCTTCGACCTCGTCATGCACAAGCGCCTCCTCATGCGCGATATCGCCGAGCTGATCCGCCTTTCGCCCTACATCGCCATGATCTCCACGCGCACGTACATCCGCCGGCTCGAGTACATCGGGCGGCGCATCTGGTCGCCCGCCAAGCTCACACCTCGCATCACCCGCGCCCAGTGGCGCGACATCGTCGCCGCCAAGTTCGCCGCGCTCCCCACCCTCCCAACCGTCGTGCCCCCCTCCATCACCCTCGCCCGCCCCGAGGGCGCCATCCCGCTCCACGCGCGCGCACACGTCGCGCTCAGCCGGACGGTGTACCGGCCCGGGCGCAAGCTGATGCGGCGGTACGTGCACAAGGCGTGGCGCATGGCATCGCGCAGGGCGATGACCGGGGTGCGTCCGCGCCGGAGGGATCTGTGGCGCATGCATGAGCGGCATAGGGTGCGGGACGCGGTGTATAATCGTTTGGGGGTGAGGTTTGAGAAGGGGGAGGGGTGGGGAGGGGAGGGGTTGTATGAGTGGAGGAGGAAGAAGGGGAGGGGGAGGGGTGCACTCCCCCTAGACACGCCCCCGGGCCTCACGGCGTTCCACGCGCTGGACCCGGAGGCGACGATCGTGTACACGGCGGAGCTGGACGAGGAGAGGCGCGAGGTGGTGCGGGGCGTGTTGGAGGAGCGGTATCGGTTTGGGTGGCCGGTCCCTGTTGACGCCGACCCGTACGTGACGTTCAGGCCCGCCACCGAGCAGACCGTCGCGGAGTGGGTGAACCCGTACGGGGGGACGCATAACAAGGAGCTGCCGCGGTGGGTGCTGTTGACGAGGGAGGGGGATGTGGGGGTTACGAGTTATGAAGGTGCGTGTAAGCTTTCGAGTGTGTTGTGTGTGCTGACGCCGATGTTTGCAGTGTTCAAGGCGGTGGAGAACGCGTGGATTGCGAGGGGGTTGATCAAGCGCGTGGTGAAGAAGCTGTTTGAGGCGGGGGAGACGCAGTTCACGAACCCGTAGACTATGATCCTCGCGGCGACTCTAGGTGCGGTGACGCAGAATCAGAGCGGGGCCCATGGGAGGAGAGGAGCACCAGGCAAGGAGGGAAGAGTAGTGGAAGTGAAGGCGTAACTTAAATTCATCCATTCATTGATTCATTCTCTGCTTCGACTCGGAGACTAAGACCAAGAACATGACGAATGTGCGATTCAGAAAGTCGGACGAAACGCCACTAAACAGTTTGCTTTTCTTCGCATGTTTTGAAGACCTCGAAGCAAGGCGTCATGACATATCCGTAACCCGTAACCGGTCACAAAATATCCCACTTACCCAGTACTTACATACCCTCTCCAGATTTGTGATCGCACGTTGGACTCTCTCATTCTTGGCGGAGATAATTCAAACTTGTTTCTTACCATGGGCTGCCTGTCTATATAATCTCAACCCAACTCGCACACACGCACACGCTGTCGAACAGTTCAACAGAAAACAGCGATCGCGGAGAAGCGCACGCCTTCTCCTCCGAGTCTCGTCAAACGCTCGCTCTGCTGCTAATGGCTCAGCACTACAAGACTCCTCACGACAGCTGATTGCGAATGCGTACTCCTGGACTGGACTACACTTTGCAAGGCTTGCGCACTACCTATCTCATCTCACACTAATCTTTTTGACTCTAGCCGTGTTACCGTTAGATGCCCATCCCTGCGGGGTCTCTGTTCGCACGTCGTCGTCGGTTGCACAGGCCAGTTTGACACACGCTATCCTGCCCTTCTCTTGTTTCTCATCGAGTCCGTCAACGCGCCGATGCACGAACTCAGCACACGACTTTATTGTAGGTGCCTAACAATGTAACAAGTCCTTACAAGTCTTCTACTTGTAGCATGAATCTGCATGCCCGTAGTTCTGCTCTCTTTGTGCACGGAGTGCACGCATACATCTTAGTTGATAGGTAAGTACATACTGTATCTACGTGTTTCTGGTCGCGACGATCGACCCAAGAGAAGATGGGCCGCGCGCGTTCGCCGCACGCGTTCGACGTGCGAACGTGTCCGAACGACTGCTAGAAGTTTTCGTCAGAAGGTAAGAGTAGAGTGTACTAAGCAAGTACTTACTGTGTCTGGAAAATCGTCGTCAATCAACCGCGACGCCAATTCCTTTGCCCATCCCTCTCCAAATACGTCCGCCATGATCACCACCCAAAGCGCTCCAGCGGCTTGACTCCATGGGGCTGGAGTACCACTGAACGTTGGACCAGACGGCTGGAGTTGGTCTATATAACGACCGCGGATATCCCTGTCTAGAGGCATGCCAGTCAGATCTCAAAAGTGAAGCTGAAGTATACGGGACATACCATCGTGGAGCCATAGACAAGCGATCGCCTGCCAGCGGCTCAGACCGTAAGACGGCCAGCGATCCACATCCAACGCATCGTCGGCGGATCCGAGCCATGGTCAAGTCAACGTTGTCTTTTCTTTGATGGCCAAATTGTCAGCATGGACATGATGAGGTTAAGAAACAAGTATGTACTCACAAAGGGAATGTGAAAATACAACGCCAATCCGTCGCGGAATGAGTCGAGTCAGAGTTAGACTCGTGTTCAGTAAGGTAATCGACGTCCGCGGAGGGGAGCAGAAGCCTAGCACACGGCATGAGTAAAGTCAGATAAACGATGAATGGAAAACTTACCTTACTGTAAGAGTCAATCACTGGTAAGCGACGAGTATCACGGACGCGCAATGGCACGTCAAGTATCGCCTCGACAGTCGTGCAAGACCGCTCGATAAACGCCGGCCTCTAGCTGCAAGGGATTCGGCGGGGGTCCGCTTGAGTACCGGGACAAGCACAACGGTGGGTGCTTGACGGGTCAAGCCATTTGGCTTCTGTGTAGTGCACACGTCTAGGAACGCGGCCGAACTCATTCTAATCGGCGAGTGAGTCAGTCAAAGTCAAAGTCAAGGCAGTACACGGGACATACCTTGAGGGAGCAGTCGCCTGGCAGCAGCTAAGGCCGTCATGTAAACCGTGAATGCTCAAATCGTCGCGGGACCGAGCCGAGTCACAGTACGACTCGCATTCGTTCCAGAAGGTAATCGGCGAAGCGTCGACGTCCGCGGATGAGAGCGAAAACCTAACACACGGCATGAGCAAATCCAAATAAACGATGAATGGAAACTTACCTCAATAGCCTATACCTCGTCAGCGACGGGTGCGACGGCCTACGGGCGAAAAAGGCCACGTCAAGTATTGCCTGAGCAGTCATGCAAGATTGCTGGATGAACCCATGAGGCCGCCGGCCTCGACCTTGCAATACAGGACCCCTGCGGAAGTCCGGTCGAGTACTAGGACGAGGACGAAAGTTGGTGGTCGACGGGCCAAGGGACACATGCCCTGCAGTCGTGTCAACTTAACTACAAATGCCCAGGTCAGGAAACTGGACGCACCAGTCTACAGAACCGGGACCGTGGCGCAAATCGTGACGGAGTCGCCAGTCGGTTTGAATCGTTTTCAGCAAGCTCAGAACAGTCTAGATAGATGTCAGCCAAGTCAAGGGTGCTGGCGTTTGACGACTTGCCTTCAGTTTAAGCGTTCGAGTTCAAAAAAGCTACCAAACTCGTCCCGCAACAAACAGGTCCGCGGCGAGACAAGCACAACGGTTGGTGCTCGACGGGTCGTCCGAGAAGTGCTCAAGGACGGTGTCAATCACCGTATGGACGTGCTCGTCGAGATATTGACTCCACCGGAGTGGAGCTACGAGACAGTGATATGTCCGCGAACGCGAACGCTGAATTACCAGGTCGTCAGTAACGATGCTGAGAACGTAATCGAACGATAATTTACCTTTGTGAAAGTCTTAGTAAGTCGAACGAGTCAGAATGGCAGCTAGCTGCCTGCGCGAATCGTTAGCAAAGTTCAAGTCAATATAGAGATAAACTTACCTCGTTGTCAGCGGCCGCAGTGAACGTGCAAGGTCAAAGTTTATTTGACTATTTGACGGCGACGTTGGAGTAGCCGTTCATGATGCGAAGGGTCCCGTCGTTCGCTGTGGGGCCGTTGAGCGTTCGGTTGTCGTTCGCGAACGGCGCGGGACGGCCACCCACCCGTTGTTGAATATGAAGCCTCAGCACACCGGATGGTGAGTAGTTGTCCACCTCCGTTAGAGCGATCGGGTGGCCGAGCTGGGGGTTTATACCAGGTTTCGCCAGGTCCAAGACAAGTCGGGACCTGCTACAAGTTTCCAGTCAGAATCAACACAGCGCAGACAGAAGAGAGTAGACGCACCAGTAGTTGTAGACATCTATCCTTCCCGAAACTCAGTCCCGACTGTTGACGCCCGTAGTCGCGAGTCCCAAGGCCTAGCCAGTCAAAGGTTAGCAGGTACACGGTACTAAGAGTGTTTGGGAGGACCTGGGCGCCAAGAAGCGTTGCTTGACGGGCAAAGTGAGTCTTGAAACATATCGAAGACCGCTCGAGTAGTCCGTCAGTCGTAGAAGTTCCGAGTTGGTCTCAAGCCGGCGACTAAAAGTCGTCAGTAAGTCACTGGCAAGAAAAGGAGCCTGTAGCCCGTACCAGTGAGCGTTTAGCATGGATATTGACGTGCTTGGGGCGAGCGTTGAACGAAAGATGATGGTCTGTTGCCGGTCGAAATGGTGGTAAGACACGAGTGAGAAAGTGACGAGTATCACATACCGTGACATGTGTACCGAGTCGCGTCGCGTCTGGGAAGGCGGCGCCGCCGCCAACAGCGTCGAGAGGGCTCAAAGTCGAGTGGTAGATATAAAAGCCATGAGAGTAGTGATGTGAAGGCGAACAGCCAAGAGCTGGAGGAGGAAGGGAAGGAAGAAGGGAAGGTTGAATGATACTGGATTCAACATTCTCCTCCACCTTATATACCGTTCCATAGCCCGTTCCAAACGCGCCATCAGAATCTAATTCAAACTGATCGGATACAAATGTTTTTTTGCGCGGCCAGGAACTTCCGCATATCCTGAACAAGTCCCGAATCCCGATGTGCGCAATGTCACGTATATTCGAATTGCATTACCTTGCCGGCACGTCTGGCGGCCTGGCAACAGTATACACTTTGAGATGTTCACTTGGTGACTGACTAGGGTAAAATATTGAACTGAACTACCGTGAAGAAAGCGAACTTACCGCTTCTCTCCCGGTGCACCCAATCCCATATCCCGTCCCATTCAGCATCTTCCAAACTTCAAACGGTTGCGTTCCGGGCACGGCGTTACATCCCTGCACTATTCCTGAACGTCTGATGACCGTTGTCTGGGCTCTGGGAGAAGGTTCAGCGCGAAGTTTTCACCGATGCGCAAACATGCCCATACCTCCGCCTTGCGTATCGCCGCGTTCTTGACACGCAAGTCTGATATTAAGTCCCTGGATACTATTGAAATGTCAATCAGATTCTGAGAGAAGCCAGGAAGATACGTACTTTCCAACCCAATCAGTGTCCAATCCCAGTACAGCCTATTCCCGGTTGTCTGACCTAGTTTCAAAACTTGAGAACAATAGAAATAGAGAGCACATACCCCATAGAAGCCCCAGAGATAGTCGGATCGAGATCCTGTACAAAGACGAACAAATCAGCGAAGTCGTCGCCGGGGGATGGAGGAGAAGGACGGATGCGGACCACTACCCCACAGTCCCTGGGCCTAGATAAGATCAAATCGCGTCGGAAATCATGACGCATACCTGTGAACATCGAAAATCAGGGTCCACGCAGCGCGAAAGCAGTAACGAGTCATCAAGACGCGTTCAGAGCGTCCTTTCCGCGTCAAATTTCGTCGGAAATTGTATTACGTAAGCACAATCATAGAATCCAAGTAAAAGCAAGTAGCCCAGAGTTCGCTGGGGCTGGGAATCGTCAGAGAGAGATCCAGAGGTCCGAGCGAGCGAGCGGAGGTCACAGCATGAGTGCAAGTGATGGCGATCACTTGGCGTTCTCAGAATAGAACTTGGCCATTTACCACGATGTTCTGGCCGTATTTCCGAGGCCGCCAAACCAGCGCCAAACGTCTGGACGCTTCACTCGACTCGACTAGGCCTTTTCGCGAGCGGAGTGAATTACTCTGCTGGATATTGCGGCCGCACCCTGGATGACTCGGGGATCTCATCTCCAGGGTCCACTCGGTCGATTGCAAAAGGATTTGGGCAGTTAGAACGAACTGATGGAACATTTTTCTCGTCGGATGTTTCAAGCATTCCAGTACATCCGTAAACCCAACATACGCTACATCGGTAAGTCGGCGATTACGGTCGTGTACTGGACTTTCTCATATGCTAGTATAACATCATACAGTAATTTGCGACGCGTTCTTGGGCCGTTTCGGGCGACGTACGGACGCGTATCCGGTGGGCTGTCTTTTTGTGAGGCTGGGTACCAGTCTTGAAGGCAGGTAAGTGTTTTCGTGACTTCACGCCTTTTAAGAGTGTTGGCAAGTCTTCGTTTTCAGGTTTTTTGTATAAGTACATGGGTCTAGATACATCTACTCGCGTTGCTGCTCTACGCACCTACCTTCTTTCAATCCAGTTTTCCGTCGCACCCGTCTCTCGGCCCCAACTCATCCGCATCCCTCCCAATTCCGCGCCAAGATCGCCGAATGTTTGTCGCCAAGTCTCACGTACAAGAATACGTTCACGCGACGGAGTCGCACCGCACCGTTGAAACGACCCTGTGAAATCGTCGACGGTAGAAGCAGACGAACGCAAATTCACCAGTACGTATCTTCCGCGAATTGGTTTTCTGTGCGACTGACGCCGGTCTCTGAAGGCCCAGCCCTGCGCGGCACAACCTCCTGTGCTGTGAGCTGCTGTCAGTTCGGCCGCCGTACCTTCCTAGTCCAAGTTCGTGCAGTGTGGCGCCAGAGGCGCCACCGGGCTCAAGTCCATCGTCTTTCGTCCGGACCTCGACGTCGCCACTGTCCACGGCGGAGGCCATGTTGTACAGTTTGGCGAGCACGGTATTGGCCATAGAGGGCCCTCTAGAAATGAGAAAGCGACAGATGATGGTGACACACCTCTAAAATTGTTCAATTAGCGAATGCTAACGCCGAAGAAATCTAGATCTGAGTCGGACACGACGTCTGATGATGGTCGTCGTCTGTGCCCTCTAGTATCTGGGCTCTTGAGCCTTGGCAGTAGGAGCTCGCGAGGTATGGCGGCGAAGCCGCCGTCAAGTCAAGACCCCACTCAAGGATCGACGAGAATGTGTTTGATGGTAGGATTAGACGAGTTACGGCCCATAGACGCTGGAAACAAGATTGCGGCCTAAAGAATACGCGTCAGCGTGAAGTCAGGGCAACGGAAAGGTGACCCACCTTTGAAATTCAATACCTCCAGGACTGACGTCCTCACTGTCCAGATTCGGATCGAAATCATCTTCGGAGATGTTTAGTCTGCCCTGGGAGCCGATCGTTCGCCTGTTGGACGTTTACGTGCCCAGTTCGCAAAGTGTGGCGGCTATGCCGCCCACTGCTGCAGTCGTCGCCATTCGATCTCGGAGGCACTACGGCTGGCGTGGCTGATGCTCGGAGTATTGTTCTCCTCAAAAACGGTAGATTCGAGCTGGAAAAGGCAGCATGAGCCGTGATTCTAATGAACAGAAGGTGAAGTACCTTCAAACTGAAACATGGCCCAGACTGACGTCGTGACGGGGCAGAGCGCCATCAGAATACGGCCATGGAACGTCTTCGCGGCGTGGAACGCCTTTGCCGAGCTGCCCGACGTCTGTTCGTCGATTTCGTCAAGTGTGGCGCCTCCGGTATTCCGAGTTCAAAAACTTCGCGGTGGGCGCGGCGCAGCCGCGCTACATATTGCGGAGCTCAGGTGCACACACATGATTTACAAGCCCTACTAGACATTGTCAGGGTGACCATTGGTGATAATTAGGTGAGTACGGGTACCAACAAAGTTCGTCTCAAATTGATCCCGGCGTTCAGATCTGAACAAGTCCAGATGGGGAATGAGCGTAACGGGGTCTTCGGGCCCTGGCGTCCTTGCGAGCACGAGGCTCGCTGTTCCGCATACGTGATGCCAGTGGTGAACATGACAGGGTGAAGGGCGGCAAAGCCGCCAATGGGGAGAGCCTGAAATCATTGGTGAGTGGTCTGGACATCAAATACAACGTGATCCTCACCGTTGCATAGCGTTCCTGGCGAACACGGGCCGGAGCCTCCAAGGCAGGTTGTTGGGTAAATCTTGAGAGCGGGCGGGAGGCGGCGGAGCCGCCATTCGATACTGTAAGCCGTTCGGATGACCGTCTCAGCGTCGAAACTAAAGAAGACCATCAGAACATGAACATGAACCGCACTGGAGACGCACCAAAATCCCAAAGCTGGCATATCTCCCGAACGACTCCTCTGCTCGCCGTCCCGGCTAGCGCGTTCGAACTGCATCGACGCTGGCTATCGAACGCGTATCACATTGGCGCAACCCTGACTGTCTTTTGCAGGGGTTTGAATCGTCGGAACTGTTACGAAAGTGAGTTCAAAATGATCGCGGAATTGTGGACGAAAAAACTGACTTTTTTCAAAAGCCAGACGCCCGCCGGCGAGGCAACACCACGCTGAGGGACAGACCCAGATGGTCGGCTGGCGCCGACGAATCTGCGAATGGAATGAGCAGAAGCCTTCAGGATATGAATATCTGGAACTCACCTTGCGCTCGTCCCCGTGCCCCGATCCCGATGTAACCTAGCGCGTTCGAATCGCGTCCCTTCGGGCTGTCGAACGCGCACGATATCGACACGACCCTGACTGTGTTCCGCAGGGCTTCAAAGTCTCGAAACTATCTCAAAAGCCAGTACAGTATTGGCATCAAAATACAGCAGCAGAACTCACTGTTTGCCAAAATCCCGACGCCCGCGGGCGAGGCAACGTCACACTTGCAGAATAGACCCGGTGGTCGGCTGGCACCGACAATTCTGCAAATGGAATGAGCTGAAGTCCGGAGGAGCAAGGAACTCACCAGTGTTCGTCCCCGTGCCCCAATCCCGACGCAACCCAGCGTGTTCGAACCGCGTCGGCGCTGGCATTCGAATGCGCACGATATAGATGCGACCCTGACTGTCTTTCGGAGGCGTTCAAACTGTCAAAACTGTCTTGAAGTTGAAGCTTGAAATGACCGTCAAAGTGGACATAAAAACTCACTTTTCACCAGAATTCAAGTGCCCGCCGAGGCGCGTTCCGCTGAGGGTCAGACTCGGTTGGCTGTGCCCCGACTAAGAATGAGCAAGAGCACTCTGACTTTTTGCTAAGTCACAAATTCCTGCCCCGTTCCCTACGTATCCCAGCGTGTTCGTACCGTCTCGATGCTGGTGTTCAAATATACGACCCTGCCTGTTTTCGCTGTCAAACCACGGTGTACTGACAACGAAAAACTCACTTTTTACCAAAGTTCCAGTGCCCGCCGGCAAGGCGCATTCCGCTGCTGGACTAAATCGTTGCATTTTGATGACAGAGCACCTTAGGATGGGGCGGAAAGACGGTACATGATAGAACTTGCATGTAGTCAGCTTGAGGGTGATGGCAAGAGTCGAGACCCAAGACCTCAGAGCAACACGTACACGACCCTGAGCCTCAAATCATTCCACTTGCTTCTGTTGCAACGAACCAAGACCCTGCCCGAGTCCCATTTCTCAAATTCTCACTCTCACTCTCACTTTTGTCACATCCCGTCTTCTTAGCACACAAGACACTCAAAATCCGCACCAAACAGTACCCATAAAGGTACCATTCTATTCTAGCTCGGGAGTGAAGTCACTCTCGAGCCCGAAATAGAAAGGTAGGGTTGCATGCACGATCATGTTGGCCGGTAACCATTGCCAAGTCACACATAACATCACGTCGTTCACAAACCTATAAAGACCCCCAACCACCACAGTCAATCCAACGGTCTCAACCCCGTCCACCTCCTCCCTTTTCCCGTTGAACCTGAATGGCGGGCTTGGTGGGGACGAGGTGGGCGGGCGGCGGACAAGACGTTCCTTGAATGGGGTGCGCTTTGCTGAGGCATTAAAATGTAAAGTCCTGCAAAGGCCACTGGTGGAGCGAGAGCAATCAGTGCGAGTCGAGAAAAGGCCGTCTTCCCTCGGGGAGACAGGCTTTTTTTAGGCTCTTTGGGGCCCGATAGGCCGGGCGCAAGCTGGCGGTTTGTAGCCAGGATTTCATTCGGACTTGTCAGATTTCACGAAATTTTGGTTTTTCAACTTTTGCTGTGGCGTAGTTAGAGCTTAGCTGTCCTTCTCGTAGATAGCTTTCATGAATACAAGACAACTCACCGTTACCGATGTGAGCCGCCTGAGAGGGAGAGATGCAATCTGTGTCCGAAGTTTGTGCCGTCAGCCAAAGTAAAAATGTGAACGCCTCGTCGCGGAGTGCCGAGGTACTGCCGTAGTGAAGGTGTATGATCCGTAACCTTGCCGGGCGTCAAGCAGGCGCCAATCAACCAGGATTCAAACTCCGACCCGGGGCGCTACTGGGCGCTACGTGCTCTTAAGTAGCCGCCAGCACGCTTTCTCTCAACAACACCATGACGACGGACGACGACGAACGCGAGCGCGCACACGCACACGAGGGAGGAGCCGTGAGGAGGTGAGGAGGGCAGAAGACGGCTGACGAAGAGAAGCAAGGTGCGTTGCGTGCTTCTCAGCACCAAGTCCGTTCTAACACCTCTCAGCGCCGCCCACCCAGCCTCAAGCACGCTCAACTCCCGCTGTCACGCCAGCCTGGCACCACTCTCACCCCACCTCCTCCGCAACACCAACCCCGCACGACTCCCTCTCACCCTCCCCCTCCACCGCATGGCGTTATCGCGCGTCGTGCCGCCGACGGCGAAGCTGTGGGCCGTCACTGCCAGGGGCGGGGGGCAGGGGCCGGGGTTGAAGATACCGAAGGGGAGGGGACGGGTTCTCAAGGGCAGGGGGGACATGGAGAGAGGGATAGAGGGAGTGGATCGGGTGGAAGAGGTGTGGGGGAACCTGATGCTCGCGCGGATGAGGGAGCGGGATATCCGCGGGGGTGAGGAGGAGGAGGAGGATGAGCGGAGGTGGGCAAAGGAGGATTTGAACACGCGGTTGGCGCAGTACGCTGCTGTGGCGGATCATTTGAATGCTGTGAGGTTCATGATGGAGATGGGAGTGGGGAGGGGGGTGGATGTGGGGGCGAGCACGGTGGGGATCGTGTTGCAGGCGATTGCGAAGCGGCTCGCGCTCAAGGTGGGGAGGGGGTTTGCGGAGCGGAGGAGGGTGGTGGCGCGGGGGAGCTTGGAGGCGGTCCTCAAGCTGATGTGGGAGGACAAGGAGAGGCGGGTGACCCCGATGAACTGGGACCTCGTCCTCCGCATCGTGCTCAAGGTGGGGACGCGGGAGGAGTTTGCGTGGCTCGTCCGCGCGGGGTACGGCGTCGACCTGCGCATGCCGGACCGTCTGCACGTCGAGCCGCCCGACTCGACGGGGCTGCTGCCGCGCCCGGATGTGCGCATCCCGATGAGCACCGCGGCGCTCAACACCATCCTCGAGGAGCGGTCTGAGAGGCGGGATTTGCGGGGGCTGATCACGGCATTTGAGACGCTGACGGAGCGGTGTATGGGCATCAAGCAGTATCAGGCGATGGACGCGTTCGATGTCGATGACGGGGACTGGGGGAGTCCCGCCGTGGAAGAGGACAAGGAGTCGCTGCCGTGGGCAGAGCCAAACACAACGACGTACGCCGTGCTCATACGCGGCGTGTCAAGGCTCGGGAGCACGACGATGGCGAGACACTACCTTCTCGACGCATTCTACCGCGAGACGGCCGACGCACACGAACACCGCGTCGCACAGGCTCACCTCAGGCTTGAGGCGCCCAGGCCGAACTTTGCAGTCAATCGGGACATGGTGCTGAGCGTGTACGGCCTGGCGAACCGGCGGAGTCGCGCAAAGATGATGTGGTGGCTGGTGAAGAGGCTGATCCCGGCGGTGGTGGGCACAAAGCGGATGATGGTGGGCCATATGCTCAATAGGGTCCCGGAGCCGTGGGCGCCGAAGTTGACCAAGATGGGCGAGCGCGTGGGGAGCTTGTACCTCCCAGAGGCCAAGACGGGCTGGTTTGGCCAAGGAGAGAGGGAGGATAGTGTTGCACGCCGCACGCAGCACACAAAGTTCTTCGACCTCGTCATGCACAAGCGCCTCCTCATGCGCGATATCGCCGAGCTGATCCGCCTTTCGCCCTACATCGCCATGATCTCCACGCGCACGTACATCCGCCGGCTCGAGTACATCGGGCGGCGCATCTGGTCGCCCGCCAAGCTCACACCTCGCATCACCCGCGCCCAGTGGCGCGACATCGTCGCCGCCAAGTTCGCCGCGCTCCCCACCCTCCCAACCGTCGTGCCCCCCTCCATCACCCTCGCCCGCCCCGAGGGCGCCATCCCGCTCCACGCGCGCGCACACGTCGCGCTCAGCCGGACGGTGTACCGGCCCGGGCGCAAGCTGATGCGGCGGTACGTGCACAAGGCGTGGCGCATGGCATCGCGCAGGGCGATGACCGGGGTGCGTCCGCGCCGGAGGGATCTGTGGCGCATGCATGAGCGGCATAGGGTGCGGGACGCGGTGTATAATCGTTTGGGGGTGAGGTTTGAGAAGGGGGAGGGGTGGGGAGGGGAGGGGTTGTATGAGTGGAGGAGGAAGAAGGGGAGGGGGAGGGGTGCACTCCCCCTAGACACGCCCCCGGGCCTCACGGCGTTCCACGCGCTGGACCCGGAGGCGACGATCGTGTACACGGCGGAGCTGGACGAGGAGAGGCGCGAGGTGGTGCGGGGCGTGTTGGAGGAGCGGTATCGGTTTGGGTGGCCGGTCCCTGTTGACGCCGACCCGTACGTGACGTTCAGGCCCGCCACCGAGCAGACCGTCGCGGAGTGGGTGAACCCGTACGGGGGGACGCATAACAAGGAGCTGCCGCGGTGGGTGCTGTTGACGAGGGAGGGGGATGTGGGGGTTACGAGTTATGAAGGTGCGTGTAAGCTTTCGAGTGTGTTGTGTGTGCTGACGCCGATGTTTGCAGTGTTCAAGGCGGTGGAGAACGCGTGGATTGCGAGGGGGTTGATCAAGCGCGTGGTGAAGAAGCTGTTTGAGGCGGGGGAGACGCAGTTCACGAACCCGTAGACTATGATCCTCGCGGCGACTCTAGGTGCGGTGACGCAGAATCAGAGCGGGGCCCATGGGAGGAGAGGAGCACCAGGCAAGGAGGGAAGAGTAGTGGAAGTGAAGGCGTAACTTAAATTCATCCATTCATTGATTCATTCTCTGCTTCGACTCGGAGACTAAGACCAAGAACATGACGAATGTGCGATTCAGAAAGTCGGACGAAACGCCACTAAACAGTTTGCTTTTCTTCGCATGTTTTGAAGACCTCGAAGCAAGGCGTCATGACATATCCGTAACCCGTAACCGGTCACAAAATATCCCACTTACCCAGTACTTACATACCCTCTCCAGATTTGTGATCGCACGTTGGACTCTCTCATTCTTGGCGGAGATAATTCAAACTTGTTTCTTACCATGGGCTGCCTGTCTATATAATCTCAACCCAACTCGCACACACGCACACGCTGTCGAACAGTTCAACAGAAAACAGCGATCGCGGAGAAGCGCACGCCTTCTCCTCCGAGTCTCGTCAAACGCTCGCTCTGCTGCTAATGGCTCAGCACTACAAGACTCCTCACGACAGCTGATTGCGAATGCGTACTCCTGGACTGGACTACACTTTGCAAGGCTTGCGCACTACCTATCTCATCTCACACTAATCTTTTTGACTCTAGCCGTGTTACCGTTAGATGCCCATCCCTGCGGGGTCTCTGTTCGCACGTCGTCGTCGGTTGCACAGGCCAGTTTGACACACGCTATCCTGCCCTTCTCTTGTTTCTCATCGAGTCCGTCAACGCGCCGATGCACGAACTCAGCACACGACTTTATTGTAGGTGCCTAACAATGTAACAAGTCCTTACAAGTCTTCTACTTGTAGCATGAATCTGCATGCCCGTAGTTCTGCTCTCTTTGTGCACGGAGTGCACGCATACATCTTAGTTGATAGGTAAGTACATACTGTATCTACGTGTTTCTGGTCGCGACGATCGACCCAAGAGAAGATGGGCCGCGCGCGTTCGCCGCACGCGTTCGACGTGCGAACGTGTCCGAACGACTGCTAGAAGTTTTCGTCAGAAGGTAAGAGTAGAGTGTACTAAGCAAGTACTTACTGTGTCTGGAAAATCGTCGTCAATCAACCGCGACGCCAATTCCTTTGCCCATCCCTCTCCAAATACGTCCGCCATGATCACCACCCAAAGCGCTCCAGCGGCTTGACTCCATGGGGCTGGAGTACCACTGAACGTTGGACCAGACGGCTGGAGTTGGTCTATATAACGACCGCGGATATCCCTGTCTAGAGGCATGCCAGTCAGATCTCAAAAGTGAAGCTGAAGTATACGGGACATACCATCGTGGAGCCATAGACAAGCGATCGCCTGCCAGCGGCTCAGACCGTAAGACGGCCAGCGATCCACATCCAACGCATCGTCGGCGGATCCGAGCCATGGTCAAGTCAACGTTGTCTTTTCTTTGATGGCCAAATTGTCAGCATGGACATGATGAGGTTAAGAAACAAGTATGTACTCACAAAGGGAATGTGAAAATACAACGCCAATCCGTCGCGGAATGAGTCGAGTCAGAGTTAGACTCGTGTTCAGTAAGGTAATCGACGTCCGCGGAGGGGAGCAGAAGCCTAGCACACGGCATGAGTAAAGTCAGATAAACGATGAATGGAAAACTTACCTTACTGTAAGAGTCAATCACTGGTAAGCGACGAGTATCACGGACGCGCAATGGCACGTCAAGTATCGCCTCGACAGTCGTGCAAGACCGCTCGATAAACGCCGGCCTCTAGCTGCAAGGGATTCGGCGGGGGTCCGCTTGAGTACCGGGACAAGCACAACGGTGGGTGCTTGACGGGTCAAGCCATTTGGCTTCTGTGTAGTGCACACGTCTAGGAACGCGGCCGAACTCATTCTAATCGGCGAGTGAGTCAGTCAAAGTCAAAGTCAAGGCAGTACACGGGACATACCTTGAGGGAGCAGTCGCCTGGCAGCAGCTAAGGCCGTCATGTAAACCGTGAATGCTCAAATCGTCGCGGGACCGAGCCGAGTCACAGTACGACTCGCATTCGTTCCAGAAGGTAATCGGCGAAGCGTCGACGTCCGCGGATGAGAGCGAAAACCTAACACACGGCATGAGCAAATCCAAATAAACGATGAATGGAAACTTACCTCAATAGCCTATACCTCGTCAGCGACGGGTGCGACGGCCTACGGGCGAAAAAGGCCACGTCAAGTATTGCCTGAGCAGTCATGCAAGATTGCTGGATGAACCCATGAGGCCGCCGGCCTCGACCTTGCAATACAGGACCCCTGCGGAAGTCCGGTCGAGTACTAGGACGAGGACGAAAGTTGGTGGTCGACGGGCCAAGGGACACATGCCCTGCAGTCGTGTCAACTTAACTACAAATGCCCAGGTCAGGAAACTGGACGCACCAGTCTACAGAACCGGGACCGTGGCGCAAATCGTGACGGAGTCGCCAGTCGGTTTGAATCGTTTTCAGCAAGCTCAGAACAGTCTAGATAGATGTCAGCCAAGTCAAGGGTGCTGGCGTTTGACGACTTGCCTTCAGTTTAAGCGTTCGAGTTCAAAAAAGCTACCAAACTCGTCCCGCAACAAACAGGTCCGCGGCGAGACAAGCACAACGGTTGGTGCTCGACGGGTCGTCCGAGAAGTGCTCAAGGACGGTGTCAATCACCGTATGGACGTGCTCGTCGAGATATTGACTCCACCGGAGTGGAGCTACGAGACAGTGATATGTCCGCGAACGCGAACGCTGAATTACCAGGTCGTCAGTAACGATGCTGAGAACGTAATCGAACGATAATTTACCTTTGTGAAAGTCTTAGTAAGTCGAACGAGTCAGAATGGCAGCTAGCTGCCTGCGCGAATCGTTAGCAAAGTTCAAGTCAATATAGAGATAAACTTACCTCGTTGTCAGCGGCCGCAGTGAACGTGCAAGGTCAAAGTTTATTTGACTATTTGACGGCGACGTTGGAGTAGCCGTTCATGATGCGAAGGGTCCCGTCGTTCGCTGTGGGGCCGTTGAGCGTTCGGTTGTCGTTCGCGAACGGCGCGGGACGGCCACCCACCCGTTGTTGAATATGAAGCCTCAGCACACCGGATGGTGAGTAGTTGTCCACCTCCGTTAGAGCGATCGGGTGGCCGAGCTGGGGGTTTATACCAGGTTTCGCCAGGTCCAAGACAAGTCGGGACCTGCTACAAGTTTCCAGTCAGAATCAACACAGCGCAGACAGAAGAGAGTAGACGCACCAGTAGTTGTAGACATCTATCCTTCCCGAAACTCAGTCCCGACTGTTGACGCCCGTAGTCGCGAGTCCCAAGGCCTAGCCAGTCAAAGGTTAGCAGGTACACGGTACTAAGAGTGTTTGGGAGGACCTGGGCGCCAAGAAGCGTTGCTTGACGGGCAAAGTGAGTCTTGAAACATATCGAAGACCGCTCGAGTAGTCCGTCAGTCGTAGAAGTTCCGAGTTGGTCTCAAGCCGGCGACTAAAAGTCGTCAGTAAGTCACTGGCAAGAAAAGGAGCCTGTAGCCCGTACCAGTGAGCGTTTAGCATGGATATTGACGTGCTTGGGGCGAGCGTTGAACGAAAGATGATGGTCTGTTGCCGGTCGAAATGGTGGTAAGACACGAGTGAGAAAGTGACGAGTATCACATACCGTGACATGTGTACCGAGTCGCGTCGCGTCTGGGAAGGCGGCGCCGCCGCCAACAGCGTCGAGAGGGCTCAAAGTCGAGTGGTAGATATAAAAGCCATGAGAGTAGTGATGTGAAGGCGAACAGCCAAGAGCTGGAGGAGGAAGGGAAGGAAGAAGGGAAGGTTGAATGATACTGGATTCAACATTCTCCTCCACCTTATATACCGTTCCATAGCCCGTTCCAAACGCGCCATCAGAATCTAATTCAAACTGATCGGATACAAATGTTTTTTTGCGCGGCCAGGAACTTCCGCATATCCTGAACAAGTCCCGAATCCCGATGTGCGCAATGTCACGTATATTCGAATTGCATTACCTTGCCGGCACGTCTGGCGGCCTGGCAACAGTATACACTTTGAGATGTTCACTTGGTGACTGACTAGGGTAAAATATTGAACTGAACTACCGTGAAGAAAGCGAACTTACCGCTTCTCTCCCGGTGCACCCAATCCCATATCCCGTCCCATTCAGCATCTTCCAAACTTCAAACGGTTGCGTTCCGGGCACGGCGTTACATCCCTGCACTATTCCTGAACGTCTGATGACCGTTGTCTGGGCTCTGGGAGAAGGTTCAGCGCGAAGTTTTCACCGATGCGCAAACATGCCCATACCTCCGCCTTGCGTATCGCCGCGTTCTTGACACGCAAGTCTGATATTAAGTCCCTGGATACTATTGAAATGTCAATCAGATTCTGAGAGAAGCCAGGAAGATACGTACTTTCCAACCCAATCAGTGTCCAATCCCAGTACAGCCTATTCCCGGTTGTCTGACCTAGTTTCAAAACTTGAGAACAATAGAAATAGAGAGCACATACCCCATAGAAGCCCCAGAGATAGTCGGATCGAGATCCTGTACAAAGACGAACAAATCAGCGAAGTCGTCGCCGGGGGATGGAGGAGAAGGACGGATGCGGACCACTACCCCACAGTCCCTGGGCCTAGATAAGATCAAATCGCGTCGGAAATCATGACGCATACCTGTGAACATCGAAAATCAGGGTCCACGCAGCGCGAAAGCAGTAACGAGTCATCAAGACGCGTTCAGAGCGTCCTTTCCGCGTCAAATTTCGTCGGAAATTGTATTACGTAAGCACAATCATAGAATCCAAGTAAAAGCAAGTAGCCCAGAGTTCGCTGGGGCTGGGAATCGTCAGAGAGAGATCCAGAGGTCCGAGCGAGCGAGCGGAGGTCACAGCATGAGTGCAAGTGATGGCGATCACTTGGCGTTCTCAGAATAGAACTTGGCCATTTACCACGATGTTCTGGCCGTATTTCCGAGGCCGCCAAACCAGCGCCAAACGTCTGGACGCTTCACTCGACTCGACTAGGCCTTTTCGCGAGCGGAGTGAATTACTCTGCTGGATATTGCGGCCGCACCCTGGATGACTCGGGGATCTCATCTCCAGGGTCCACTCGGTCGATTGCAAAAGGATTTGGGCAGTTAGAACGAACTGATGGAACATTTTTCTCGTCGGATGTTTCAAGCATTCCAGTACATCCGTAAACCCAACATACGCTACATCGGTAAGTCGGCGATTACGGTCGTGTACTGGACTTTCTCATATGCTAGTATAACATCATACAGTAATTTGCGACGCGTTCTTGGGCCGTTTCGGGCGACGTACGGACGCGTATCCGGTGGGCTGTCTTTTTGTGAGGCTGGGTACCAGTCTTGAAGGCAGGTAAGTGTTTTCGTGACTTCACGCCTTTTAAGAGTGTTGGCAAGTCTTCGTTTTCAGGTTTTTTGTATAAGTACATGGGTCTAGATACATCTACTCGCGTTGCTGCTCTACGCACCTACCTTCTTTCAATCCAGTTTTCCGTCGCACCCGTCTCTCGGCCCCAACTCATCCGCATCCCTCCCAATTCCGCGCCAAGATCGCCGAATGTTTGTCGCCAAGTCTCACGTACAAGAATACGTTCACGCGACGGAGTCGCACCGCACCGTTGAAACGACCCTGTGAAATCGTCGACGGTAGAAGCAGACGAACGCAAATTCACCAGTACGTATCTTCCGCGAATTGGTTTTCTGTGCGACTGACGCCGGTCTCTGAAGGCCCAGCCCTGCGCGGCACAACCTCCTGTGCTGTGAGCTGCTGTCAGTTCGGCCGCCGTACCTTCCTAGTCCAAGTTCGTGCAGTGTGGCGCCAGAGGCGCCACCGGGCTCAAGTCCATCGTCTTTCGTCCGGACCTCGACGTCGCCACTGTCCACGGCGGAGGCCATGTTGTACAGTTTGGCGAGCACGGTATTGGCCATAGAGGGCCCTCTAGAAATGAGAAAGCGACAGATGATGGTGACACACCTCTAAAATTGTTCAATTAGCGAATGCTAACGCCGAAGAAATCTAGATCTGAGTCGGACACGACGTCTGATGATGGTCGTCGTCTGTGCCCTCTAGTATCTGGGCTCTTGAGCCTTGGCAGTAGGAGCTCGCGAGGTATGGCGGCGAAGCCGCCGTCAAGTCAAGACCCCACTCAAGGATCGACGAGAATGTGTTTGATGGTAGGATTAGACGAGTTACGGCCCATAGACGCTGGAAACAAGATTGCGGCCTAAAGAATACGCGTCAGCGTGAAGTCAGGGCAACGGAAAGGTGACCCACCTTTGAAATTCAATACCTCCAGGACTGACGTCCTCACTGTCCAGATTCGGATCGAAATCATCTTCGGAGATGTTTAGTCTGCCCTGGGAGCCGATCGTTCGCCTGTTGGACGTTTACGTGCCCAGTTCGCAAAGTGTGGCGGCTATGCCGCCCACTGCTGCAGTCGTCGCCATTCGATCTCGGAGGCACTACGGCTGGCGTGGCTGATGCTCGGAGTATTGTTCTCCTCAAAAACGGTAGATTCGAGCTGGAAAAGGCAGCATGAGCCGTGATTCTAATGAACAGAAGGTGAAGTACCTTCAAACTGAAACATGGCCCAGACTGACGTCGTGACGGGGCAGAGCGCCATCAGAATACGGCCATGGAACGTCTTCGCGGCGTGGAACGCCTTTGCCGAGCTGCCCGACGTCTGTTCGTCGATTTCGTCAAGTGTGGCGCCTCCGGTATTCCGAGTTCAAAAACTTCGCGGTGGGCGCGGCGCAGCCGCGCTACATATTGCGGAGCTCAGGTGCACACACATGATTTACAAGCCCTACTAGACATTGTCAGGGTGACCATTGGTGATAATTAGGTGAGTACGGGTACCAACAAAGTTCGTCTCAAATTGATCCCGGCGTTCAGATCTGAACAAGTCCAGATGGGGAATGAGCGTAACGGGGTCTTCGGGCCCTGGCGTCCTTGCGAGCACGAGGCTCGCTGTTCCGCATACGTGATGCCAGTGGTGAACATGACAGGGTGAAGGGCGGCAAAGCCGCCAATGGGGAGAGCCTGAAATCATTGGTGAGTGGTCTGGACATCAAATACAACGTGATCCTCACCGTTGCATAGCGTTCCTGGCGAACACGGGCCGGAGCCTCCAAGGCAGGTTGTTGGGTAAATCTTGAGAGCGGGCGGGAGGCGGCGGAGCCGCCATTCGATACTGTAAGCCGTTCGGATGACCGTCTCAGCGTCGAAACTAAAGAAGACCATCAGAACATGAACATGAACCGCACTGGAGACGCACCAAAATCCCAAAGCTGGCATATCTCCCGAACGACTCCTCTGCTCGCCGTCCCGGCTAGCGCGTTCGAACTGCATCGACGCTGGCTATCGAACGCGTATCACATTGGCGCAACCCTGACTGTCTTTTGCAGGGGTTTGAATCGTCGGAACTGTTACGAAAGTGAGTTCAAAATGATCGCGGAATTGTGGACGAAAAAACTGACTTTTTTCAAAAGCCAGACGCCCGCCGGCGAGGCAACACCACGCTGAGGGACAGACCCAGATGGTCGGCTGGCGCCGACGAATCTGCGAATGGAATGAGCAGAAGCCTTCAGGATATGAATATCTGGAACTCACCTTGCGCTCGTCCCCGTGCCCCGATCCCGATGTAACCTAGCGCGTTCGAATCGCGTCCCTTCGGGCTGTCGAACGCGCACGATATCGACACGACCCTGACTGTGTTCCGCAGGGCTTCAAAGTCTCGAAACTATCTCAAAAGCCAGTACAGTATTGGCATCAAAATACAGCAGCAGAACTCACTGTTTGCCAAAATCCCGACGCCCGCGGGCGAGGCAACGTCACACTTGCAGAATAGACCCGGTGGTCGGCTGGCACCGACAATTCTGCAAATGGAATGAGCTGAAGTCCGGAGGAGCAAGGAACTCACCAGTGTTCGTCCCCGTGCCCCAATCCCGACGCAACCCAGCGTGTTCGAACCGCGTCGGCGCTGGCATTCGAATGCGCACGATATAGATGCGACCCTGACTGTCTTTCGGAGGCGTTCAAACTGTCAAAACTGTCTTGAAGTTGAAGCTTGAAATGACCGTCAAAGTGGACATAAAAACTCACTTTTCACCAGAATTCAAGTGCCCGCCGAGGCGCGTTCCGCTGAGGGTCAGACTCGGTTGGCTGTGCCCCGACTAAGAATGAGCAAGAGCACTCTGACTTTTTGCTAAGTCACAAATTCCTGCCCCGTTCCCTACGTATCCCAGCGTGTTCGTACCGTCTCGATGCTGGTGTTCAAATATACGACCCTGCCTGTTTTCGCTGTCAAACCACGGTGTACTGACAACGAAAAACTCACTTTTTACCAAAGTTCCAGTGCCCGCCGGCAAGGCGCATTCCGCTGCTGGACTAAATCGTTGCATTTTGATGACAGAGCACCTTAGGATGGGGCGGAAAGACGGTACATGATAGAACTTGCATGTAGTCAGCTTGAGGGTGATGGCAAGAGTCGAGACCCAAGACCTCAGAGCAACACGTACACGACCCTGAGCCTCAAATCATTCCACTTGCTTCTGTTGCAACGAACCAAGACCCTGCCCGAGTCCCATTTCTCAAATTCTCACTCTCACTCTCACTTTTGTCACATCCCGTCTTCTTAGCACACAAGACACTCAAAATCCGCACCAAACAGTACCCATAAAGGTACCATTCTATTCTAGCTCGGGAGTGAAGTCACTCTCGAGCCCGAAATAGAAAGGTAGGGTTGCATGCACGATCATGTTGGCCGGTAACCATTGCCAAGTCACACATAACATCACGTCGTTCACAAACCTATAAAGACCCCCAACCACCACAGTCAATCCAACGGTCTCAACCCCGTCCACCTCCTCCCTTTTCCCGTTGAACCTGAATGGCGGGCTTGGTGGGGACGAGGTGGGCGGGCGGCGGACAAGACGTTCCTTGAATGGGGTGCGCTTTGCTGAGGCATTAAAATGTAAAGTCCTGCAAAGGCCACTGGTGGAGCGAGAGCAATCAGTGCGAGTCGAGAAAAGGCCGTCTTCCCTCGGGGAGACAGGCTTTTTTTAGGCTCTTTGGGGCCCGATAGGCCGGGCGCAAGCTGGCGGTTTGTAGCCAGGATTTCATTCGGACTTGTCAGATTTCACGAAATTTTGGTTTTTCAACTTTTGCTGTGGCGTAGTTAGAGCTTAGCTGTCCTTCTCGTAGATAGCTTTCATGAATACAAGACAACTCACCGTTACCGATGTGAGCCGCCTGAGAGGGAGAGATGCAATCTGTGTCCGAAGTTTGTGCCGTCAGCCAAAGTAAAAATGTGAACGCCTCGTCGCGGAGTGCCGAGGTACTGCCGTAGTGAAGGTGTATGATCCGTAACCTTGCCGGGCGTCAAGCAGGCGCCAATCAACCAGGATTCAAACTCCGACCCGGGGCGCTACTGGGCGCTACGTGCTCTTAAGTAGCCGCCAGCACGCTTTCTCTCAACAACACCATGACGACGGACGACGACGAACGCGAGCGCGCACACGCACACGAGGGAGGAGCCGTGAGGAGGTGAGGAGGGCAGAAGACGGCTGACGAAGAGAAGCAAGGTGCGTTGCGTGCTTCTCAGCACCAAGTCCGTTCTAACACCTCTCAGCGCCGCCCACCCAGCCTCAAGCACGCTCAACTCCCGCTGTCACGCCAGCCTGGCACCACTCTCACCCCACCTCCTCCGCAACACCAACCCCGCACGACTCCCTCTCACCCTCCCCCTCCACCGCATGGCGTTATCGCGCGTCGTGCCGCCGACGGCGAAGCTGTGGGCCGTCACTGCCAGGGGCGGGGGGCAGGGGCCGGGGTTGAAGATACCGAAGGGGAGGGGACGGGTTCTCAAGGGCAGGGGGGACATGGAGAGAGGGATAGAGGGAGTGGATCGGGTGGAAGAGGTGTGGGGGAACCTGATGCTCGCGCGGATGAGGGAGCGGGATATCCGCGGGGGTGAGGAGGAGGAGGAGGATGAGCGGAGGTGGGCAAAGGAGGATTTGAACACGCGGTTGGCGCAGTACGCTGCTGTGGCGGATCATTTGAATGCTGTGAGGTTCATGATGGAGATGGGAGTGGGGAGGGGGGTGGATGTGGGGGCGAGCACGGTGGGGATCGTGTTGCAGGCGATTGCGAAGCGGCTCGCGCTCAAGGTGGGGAGGGGGTTTGCGGAGCGGAGGAGGGTGGTGGCGCGGGGGAGCTTGGAGGCGGTCCTCAAGCTGATGTGGGAGGACAAGGAGAGGCGGGTGACCCCGATGAACTGGGACCTCGTCCTCCGCATCGTGCTCAAGGTGGGGACGCGGGAGGAGTTTGCGTGGCTCGTCCGCGCGGGGTACGGCGTCGACCTGCGCATGCCGGACCGCCTGCACGTCGAGCCGCCCGACTCGACGGGGCTGCTGCCGCGCCCGGATGTGCGCATCCCGATGAGCACCGCGGCGCTCAACACCATCCTCGAGGAGCGCATTGAGCACAGGGACTTGCGGGGGCTGATCACGGCGTTTGAGACGCTGACGGAGCGGTGCATGGGCATCAAGCAGTATCAGGCGATGGACGCGTTCGATGTCGATGACGGGGACTGGGGGAGTCCCGCCTTGGAAGAGGACAAGGAGTCGCTGCCGTGGGCCGAGCCAAACACGACGACGTACGCGGTGCTCATACGCGGCGTGTCAAGGCTCGGGAGCACGACGATGGCGAGACACTACCTTCTCGACGCGTTCTACCGCGAGACGGCCGACGCACACGAACACCGCGTCGCACAGGCTCACCTCAGGCAGACCGCGCCCAGGCCGAACTTTGCAGTCAATCGCGACATGGTCCTGAGTGTGTTTGGCCTGGCAAACCGGAGGAGCCGCGCAAAGATGATGTGGTGGCTGGTGAAGAGGCTGATCCCGGCGGTGGTGGGCACGAAGCGGATGATGGTGGGTCATATGCTGAATAGGATCCCGGAGCCGTGGGCGCCGAAGATGACCAAGATGGGCGAGCGCGTGGGGAGCTTGTACCTCCCAGAGGCCAAGACGGGCTGGTTTGGCCAAGGAGAGAGGGAGGATAGCGTTGCACGCCGCACACAGCACACCAAATTCTTCGACCTCGTCATGCACAAGCGGCTCCTCATGCGCGACATCGCCGAGCTGATCCGCTTTTCGCCCTACATCGCCATGATCTCCACGCGCACGTACATCCGCCGGCTCGAGTACATCGGGCGGCGCATCTGGTCCCCCACCAAGCTCACACCCCGCATCACCCGCGCCCAGTGGCGCGACATCGTCGCCGCCAAGTTCGCCGCGCTCCCCACCCTCCCGACCGTCGTGCCCCCCTCCATCACCCTCGCGCGCCCCGAGGGCGCCATCCCGCTCCACGCGCGCGCACACGTCCCGCTCAGCCGGACGGTGTACCGGCCCGGGCGCAAGCTGATGCGGCGGTACGTGCACAAGGCGTGGCGCATGGCATCGCGCAGGGCGATGCATGGGGTGCGGCCGCGCCGGAGGGATCTGTGGCGCATGCATGAGCGGCATAGGGTGAGGGACGCGGTGTATAAGCGTTTGGGGGTGAGGTTTGAGAAGGGGGAGGGGTGGGGAGGGGAGGGGTTGTATGAGTGGAGGAGGAAGAGGGGGAGGGGTGCTGCGCTCCCCATTGATAGGCCCCCGGACCTCACGGCGTTCCACGCGCTGGACCCGGAGGCGACGATCGTGTACACGGCGGAGCTGGACGAGGAGAAGCGCGAGGTGGTGCGGGGCGTGTTGGAGGCGCGGTATCGGTTTGGGTGGCCGGTTCCCGTCGACGCCGACCCGTACGTGACGTTCAGGCCCCCCACCGAGCAGACTGTCGCGGAGTGGGTGAACCCGTACGGGGGGACGCATAACAAGGAGCTGCCGCGGTGGGTGTTGTTGACGAGCGAGGGGGATGTGGGGGTTACGAGTTATGAAGGTGCGTGGGGTCCTTTTTTTGTGTTGTGTGTGCTGACGCCGACGTGTGCAGTGTTCAAAGCGGTGGAGAACGCGTGGATTGCACGGGGGTTGATTAAGCGTGTGGTAAAGAAGCTGTTTGAGGCGGGGGAGACGCAGTTCAAGAATCCGTAGACTATGATCCTCGCGGCGACTCTAGGTGCGGTGACGCAGAATCAGAGCGGGATGCATGGGAGGAGAGGACATCAACAGGAAGGGAGTGGAAGAGTAGTGGAAGTGAAGGCGTAACTTAAATCCATCCAATCATTGATTCATTCTCTGCCTCTACTCGGAGACTAAGACCAAGACCGCGACGAATGTGTGACTCAAAACGTCTGATGATAGTAAATAGTAGATGATAAGTAGTTCGCCTTGATCATGAGCGACTCTCCTGGCGCACGGAGGCGATCATGACATGTCCGTAACTAGTCACCTGTCACAAAATTTCCCACTTGCCCTTCCACCATGTCCATGTCCATGTCCGTCCTCCGCACCACGCTCCGCCGCCTGCCCCGTCTCTCGTCTCCCTCTTCCTCTCTCTCACGCACCTCCACACCTTACCGCCATGCATTCTCCACCTCCGCCTCCCGCTCCGCCGACCCCGTCCCCGGTCCCGACCCGTCGCAATTCAGCTACGCCAACCTGAGCGCGGACGACGTGAAGAACACGTCGATATACAAGGCCATCGCGGAGAACCCCGCGCTCGTCGCGTCGATGGAGGAGTTTGTGGGCGTGTTGAGGGGGAAGGGTGCGTAGCACGTTTTCTTTCTGGGTTTTGTGTAAACGGAGGACTTGTAGGCTTCAACTACACGGAAACGCCGTCGCGGCTGCAGATGCTCAAGCTCGGGATGGACCCCGAGTTCCGCGCGGCGTTCAAGAAGGTGCACGAGGGGCTGATGAAGAGCGGCGTGGACTTGACGGACCAGGTGTGTGTTCTGTTTTCCGTCCGCCTTTTTGTGTCTTGTTGTGCGCATCACTTTTTCGTTTCTTTCCCCTTGCTTGCGTGACCTGTTTCGCCCGTACTGAACCGTCTCGTCCCTCTAGAAAGTACAAGAAGAGATGGTCGCGGTGTTCGGTATGCGCGGGGAAGGGAAGGACGGCGAGAGCAAGTAGCCTGTCTGACCATACTTGGACCATGTCATTGTGAAATCAAAACACACCACTCAATTCCTCGGCTCGTCTGCGCATCCGGACTTGAAAAACATATCATCTGGACCGCTTTCCAAAAACTATACGCGCCCACTTGCTTGCCGCATAAGTCCAGTGACGCACCCCTTCTATCTGCACACAAATACGTTGCAATATGAACTAACCCCAAGCCGTACTCAGCATCCATTTCGCGACTCTAATCCAATCCATTTCGCATTGTTTCCCCATACCCGAGTCCACACCGCGCGACTCTCGGACTCGTCGCGTTGTTACAATCCATTGCAGCTTGGACAGGTACGGGTCGTTTCATGTTCGGCTCGGCCAGCTTTCATGGACGTGTAATGTTTACAATACGGTTACTTTTAGGGCTGGGCCGATGTAGTTGTCCTGGTCCAGTTCTTAAGTGTGGACTGCTCTTGATCTGAGGGTAGCCTGTGCTCAAACGACGCTCAGAAACAAACACAGGCCGTCGGACTGCTAGAATGGGAGTTGTATTCGATAGCGCGTTGCAAGCCGCTGTTCATACCTAAGAGTCCTGAGACTGTCATATGAGTTGGTTGGGCCTGACTTCATCTTGAAGAGGCTGGGTGCATAAAGAATGCCTCGAACTCTACTAAACGTGCACCCGGCTCATTGTTTCTGTTGAGGCCTCCCAGTGTTCATCAACATTCATTGAGAACGTTCTGGTGCCATGCTCATGGCCATGTTGGCAGCAATTTGGCGCAGACTGTACACATAGTTGTTGCCCGAGAATGATAAAATATGTTTTTGCCTCACGTACACAATTGCTGTGAATCAATCTTGGGCTGAGAGCGGGTTGAATCTGCTCACGAGGCGAAGCGGGGTTGATGCTTGTACTTGAGACATTTCTACAAACGCCAGCGGCACACTCCAATTGCCCACGACACATACACACCCTCAGATTCTCAACTAACCCCAAAGTTTGACGTCTCAACCCAATCCCAATTCGCATCGTTCCTCAAAGCCGACACTGCACACAAGTACCTCAAAGCGTATACCTAAAATCCGGCGCCCGATCTCCCATCTTCCTCAACTCCCCTTCCGAATACGTCTTCCCTCCCCTTTCGCCCTCTTCCTCCCTCTGTTTGTTAATCCTCCTATACGCCAAAACAGCTATGGGCACGCATACGAGTCCGATCCCCACGAACATCAGCTCGAGGCCGTCTAGTGCGAGCGCAAGCGGTCAATTTGGGGAAGATAGACGTGGAAAGGAATGAAGGGGTGCAGGGTGTACTCACGTCCCAAGACAAAGCGCGGACTATCCTGTTCCCTATATATATTCGACGCGATCGCCCCGCTAAAATTCCCGATCCCTATCTGCAGCGCCATCCCCACCCCGCGCTTGTACTGCCCCGACAGGTTGTTGCCCAGCCTACACAGTCCTAAGTCAGTAACTTGAGGGAGAGATGGGACGCGACGCACCAAGATATGACCCCCGGGAACGCCGCATAGCTCCCCGCAACACAGAAGAACGTCCCAAAGTACTTCACGCCCGACGGCGCGTTGGAGATGTTGATGGAGAACCCGACGACGAGCATGAGGAGCCCGAGGTAGATGAAGGGGGAGCGGAGGCGGAGGCGGTCGGAGAGGCGCGCGAAGGTGTAGAGGAGGGCCGCTAAGGGGGGGGGTGAGTTGGTGGAGAGGCGAGGAGGAGGGAGGGAGGGGAGGAGGGAGGGAGGGAGGGAGGGAGACGCACTGGCAAAGAGGTACGGCGGGACGGTGAGGAGCTGGCTGATCGCCGGCGAGAACCCGAACCTACGCGCTGGTCAACTCACCTGCCAGTGCTGGAAGGATGATACCCAGACTTACGTGTTGATGATCGTCCTAAGCACAGTAAGTACCAGTACAGTAGGAAAGGTATGGGACTCACGGCAAGAATAGCGTTATCCCATAGACTTCAGAGTACGTATCAGTATATGGCCTGGGGGGGAAGGCAGGGAACTCACGCGGGCCGATGATAGACATGTAGATGAGAATGTGCAGCCAGACCTAGGTAAATATGCCATGAGACACATCACTTGCTTGTGGCAATCACACCAGACTGACCTGCCAGTCACTAACAGCCTCCACAAGATGCCTTGTCGAGAAATGCTCCTCCTCGCCAACCGTCGAGTTGTCGTACTCTAGCCCAGGGTCAGTCTACTACAAGGCCGCTCAGGTAGTAGTACGCACTCTTGCGCCAGACGACGTACGCCCGCTCCTCAGGCGTGAGGAACCCAGCCGTCGCAGGAAAGTCCACCAACACTAAGGGAGGTCTCAAGTAAGTGCACATTGTACAAGGGAATTCGGAGGGTGCGTACCGCAAAACGCCAACAGCCCAACACAAACGGTGGCGATGCCTTCCAGTATCTAACAACCGTCAGCTGCAGCCCAACTTGTGCACGATGAACGTACGAAAATCCAACTCCACCCGCGCAACCCCCTCGTCCCGCCCATAAAGCTAATCCCATACGCCAGCAGGCCGGAGAACGCCCCCGCGAGGGACGCGGCGCCGAAAAAGTACCCGACGCGCAGCTGGAGGTGGTGCCGCGGGTACCAGAGGGTTAGGCTGACCGTTTCAAGCGTGCATGTCAAGTTCAAGCAAGAAGAACAAAAACAAGACAAAGAGGAACAAGAACGCACTAATACACCACACCCGGGAAGAGGCCCGCTTCTGCCACGCCGAGCGCGATGCGCACGCCGACCAGTTGGGGGTACCTACATAGATAGCAAGAGTAATTGGTTCGCGTTACGATTACCCGATGTTTTTCGAACGCACGTCTTGACGAGGCCCATGAGCGTCCTGGGGGTGTTTCAGCTCATGATGCACTTGGAGGTGGGGAAGGCGGACTGACATGATTATACCCCAGACGACCTGCCAGTGCTCGATCTCAGTACCTTGGTGGCAGGGAAACACGGGAGACGTACTGTGATTCCTGGCAGCCAGCTGTTGCCAGTGAGATATCAGACGGAGGGCCTATGAAACTACGCACCGGGAGGGCCGGAAGCGTTTGAGAACCAGGCTGCCAGAGCCGGTGTGAGTCGCGCTCGGATGTTGATCATGTAGGTGTACTTACTTTGCGGGACATTCGAAGATGCAGTACGGCTAGTGTGAGATAAGACGGCGGAAGGAATTCGGGATTCGGACTGACGATGAAGTACATGGTCTGCAAGTTTCATCATGAAGTCAAAAACTCGGAGAAGTGTACATGTGATGAGCACTCACCAAAGCCACGTTGTATCTATTCCCAGTGAGGTCCAGCTGGGTGGTCAATCCCTGAAGGCGCGCGTTCCCTACATACCATGCGACTCAAGTACATCTCGATCACTAGTACTGGCACTCACCAATGTTCCCTACATAACACAGAACAATAAACCCTAAGTCAATCGTAACCGAGCCAAGCGCACCTACCTCTGTCCATGAACGAAAAGAGATACATCAGCGCAAGGATGGGCATCAGCCGCAGATCGATCTTGCGCCACAACTTCTTCTCGTCCTCCGCACTCAAGACAGGCGCGGAATCCCCACCAGCACCAGCTTTCAAGTTCTCGACTTGGGATTCAGACGCGCGGTCTTTCTCGTCGATCATCGTATCGGAGGGAAAGGTACTCAAGCTGGATAGTACACACCGTCAACACTTACTTATATCACTGTCGAATTTGGAGCGTGGTCTTTATTCCCAGGCGCGTGGGTCATTACGCGACGAAAGTGGAGGAAGGATTCCCGTTATCAGGTCAGATTAAGGTCCCCGGTGTCAAAAACGTTTATAGACTGCAGATATGGGCGGTGACGGCTCAAAATAGTCCCAATACGGCGTACCAGTGGGAAACTGGTGAGCAATTCTGGGTCCTGGTACTAAAATACGACAATCAGGAGAGGGAGAGCAAGGAAGGAAGGAACAATCTTGGGGTGGATTCTGACTATAACACATCGCGGTAAGCATCACAAGGACCCGTACACTTGATGTAACTGGGATCGCTTCGCGTCTCCTATGTAACCCAATTCGCATTATTCTCCAGAAGTTTTCAATCGACACACAAATTTTGACCTAACCAACTCACAGGGTATACCTGAAGTCAGGCGCCCGATCCCCCAACCTCCTCAACTCCTCGCTCGAATACGTCTTCCCTCCGCCCTCTTCATCCCTTTGCTTGTTGATCCTTCTGTACGACAAAACAGCTATCGGCACGCATATGAGTCCAATCCCCACGAACATCAGCTCGAGGCCGTCTAGTACAAGGATGAGGCAAGGTGAGGATGGGTGTAGGTGCACGACTCACGTCCCAAGACAAACCGCGGACTATCCCTCGTCCTATATATATTCGACGCAATCGCCCCACTAAAGTTCCCGATCCCAATCTGGAGTGCCATCCCCACCCCGCGCTTGTACTGCCCCGACAGGTTGTTACCCAGCCTACCCAAAGTTCCAAGTCAGTAACAGTTCGGATGCTTGAAGGGGAGACGAGACGCACCACGCCACCACCCCCGGACACGCCGCATAGCTCCCCGCCACACAGAAGAACGTCCCAAAGTACTTCACGCCCGACGGCGCGTCAGAGATGTTGATCGAGAACCCGACGACGAGCATTAGGAGCCCGAGGTAGATGAATGGGGAGCGTGCTTTGAGGCGGTCGGAGAGGCACGCGAATGTGTAGAGGAGGGCCGCTGGAGGGAAGGGGCCGGGTGTTAGTTGATTAGAAAAGAGAGGGAGGTAGGGTGGTGGTGAAAGAGGGAGGGAGGGGATGGAGAGACGAACGTGAAGGGCGACGTACTGGCAAAGAGGTACGGCGGGACGGTGAGGAGCTGGCTGAACGCTGGCGAGAACCCAAATCTACGACAGTTTCAAGTTGGTTTCGACAGGTCCCTCTGATGGTGACTTACGTGTTGATAATCGTCCTACAATTCAAGTTAACTGAGAATGGTCCCGGTATGGTACTGAAGGTACTACTCACGGCAAGAATAGCGTTATCCCATAGACTTGAAAGTACGAATCAGTATATCGTCATGATGGCCTGGGGGGAGCTTACGTGGGCCGATGATAGACATGAAGATGAGGATGTGCAGCCAGACCTATACCGTGACATGTTACTGGTGGCAATCATGATCAGTGGCACCTGAGGACAAACCTGCCAATCAGTGACAGCCTCGACAAGATGCCTCATCGAGAAATGTTCCTCCTCGCCGACAGTCGAATTGTCATACTCTGTCCGTATCCATCATGAGCTCAGCGTTAGTCTACCACAAGGTAGTACGCACTCTTCCGCCACATGACGTATGCTCGCTCTTCAGGAGTGAGAAACCCAGCCGTCGCAGGAAAGTCCACCAACACTGCGTAGACGGTCTCCAGTAAGTCGCATCATTCAAGGAATAAGGGAACTGAGAGGCATACCGCAAAACGCCAACAGCCCAACACAAACGGTGGCGATGCCTTCCAGGATCTAAGTACCAACCGTCAGCGAGCCTGCACATCGACTACCATTTGTCACTGACGAAAATCCAACTCCACCCAAGCAACCCCTTCGTCCCGCCCATGAAGCTGATCCCATACGCCAGCAGACCCGAGAACGCCCCCGCTAGGGACGCAGCGCCGAAGAAGTATGCGATGCGGAGCTGGAGGTGGTGCCTCGGGTACCAGAGAGTTAGGCTGCCAATCATCGTACCACATTAGGTTCCAGCGAGAAGGAAAAGAGAGAAGAACGAGAAGATAGACAAGTACGCACTAATACACCACACCAGGGAAAAGGCCCGCTTCTGCTACGCCGAGCGCGATGCGGACGCCGACGAGTTGGGGGTATCTATCGATGATGGCAATGGATATGTTAAGTCATGAGAGAGCAACTCGAAGATGAACGTACGTCTTGACTAGGCCCATGAGCGTCCTGGGAGCGGTTCAATCAAAATTATGACGAGAGGAAAGGAACGATTGACTGACATGATTATACCCCAAACGACCTGCTCCGACCTTAGTACCAGGGAAACAGTAGAATGCCCGGGCGACGTACCGTGATTCCTGGTAGCCAGCTGCCAGCAACGATGAGATAAGCCTCCAATCTGTAGCAGGGGACGGATATACTACGCACCGGGAGGGACGGAAACGTTTGAGAACCAGGCTGTAAAGGTGAGCCGGATGTTGGTCCATGATTTGGAATTAGGCGTACTTTGCGGGACATTCGAAGAGGCAGTAAGACTAGGTACGGGAGTGTGAGACGGACGCCACAGAAAGGCAAGAACTGGACTAACGATGAAGTACATGGTCTGCCATCATGAACTCAGACAAGAAAGATCAGTGTGATGAGTACACTCACCAAAGCTACGTTGTATCTATTCCCAGTGAGGTCCAACTGGGTGACTAGACCTTGAAGGCGGGCGTTCCCTACGTGCGAACCAAGTTGGCCGCGGTGTTGAAGACATCGACGAAAAACTCACCAATGTTCCCTAGCACGAAAATGCTGACTTAGTAAGTGTAACCGCACGAGCAAAAATCAAGCCCACCTCTGTCCATGAACGAGAAGAGATACATCAGCGAAAGAATGGGCATCAACCGCAAATCGATCTTTCGCCAGAGCCTCATCTCTTCCTCCGCAGTCAACACCAACACAGGCGGAGGCGGTAGGTTGGAATCCCTGTCAGTGTCAAATTCCACGTCCGGTTCCCCCACGTGCACTTGGGATTCAGAGAGGCGGTCTTGGTGTTTTTCGCCCATCACGGTACTGCCAGGCTAGCCGGTATTGGGAGAGTGAGCACTACTTTGATACTTATACGTTGGACCGAATGACTTCTCGAAGCAAAGTCATCTGCACTCACCTTCTATGTGCGTGGTGCAGAAGTTTGTGTCTGCGGGATGACAGTGAATAGAAAGACTCCCGACACTGTATCGCGTACATGCCACAGCTGTTCATCTTCTGGCAGGTTGAACGGAGACGCGGCTAGAAATCTCCAATCACTGGTATCAAAAAGATTAGTGTGAGATGAGCTAGGTAGTGCGCAATACAAAGTGGCTGAAGGAGATAGTCCAGTCCATGAGTACAATTGAGTACGCATTCGCAGTCGTCGATGGCCGTCAGACAAGGACAGCCATCGTGAGGTATGTTGTAGTCCTGAGCCATAAGCGGCAGAGCAAGCGTTTGACGAGAGGAGAAGGATGTCGAACTGTATGCGCTTCTCCGAGTCCGCGATCGTTGTCTTCTGTTGAACTGTTCGAGCATGTTTTTGACAGCGTGTGCGTGCGTGTGGGTTGGTTGAGATTGTATAGACAGGCAGCCCATGGTAAGAAACAAGTTCGGATTATCTCCGCCAGGAATGAGAGAGTCCAACGTGCGATCACGACTATGGAGGTCTGTCGCGTCACGACTCACGTGGCGTCACCTACTTGGGACTGGTGTATCTAACTTCAAGTAGTACTAGTACCATTACTATCTGAGCCTCGAGTTGCAGACTGATGATCATCAACACATAGGCAATACAAAGAGTTTTAACCACACCTAGAGAGTATATCTGAAGTCTGGTGCCCTATCCCCCATCCTCCTCAACTCCTCGCTCGAATACGCCTTCCCTCCGCCCTCTTCTTCCCTTTGCTTGTTAATCCTCCTATACGTCAGAACAGCTATCGGCACGCATATGAGTCCAATTCCCACGAACATCAGCTCGAGGCCATCTAGGTCATGTAAGGTTGTAGAAAAAAGCCCCAATGTACTGTACTCACGTCCCAATATGAATCGCGGACTATCCTTCGCCCTATAGATATTTGACGCAATCGCCCCGCTAAAGTTCCCGATTCCAATCTGCAGCGCCATCCCCACCCCACGCTTGTACTGCCCCGACAGGTTGTTGCCCAGCCTGCACCGAAATTTGAGTCACTCTGATGATGATATAGATAGGAGACGTTACCAAGACACAACCCCTGGAAAGGACGCATAAGCCCCCGCCACACAAAAGAACAACCCAAAGTACTTCACGCCCGACGGCGCGTCAGAAATGTTGATCGAGAAACCGATGACGAGCATCAGATGCCCCGCGAAGATGAACGGGGAGCGCATTTGCATCCGGTCGGAGAGGCGCGCGAAGATGAAGAGGATGGCCGCTAGAGGGGACGATGAAAAAGGATCAGGAGGGCAGGGGATGCAAACTCACTGGCGAAGACATACGGCGGGACGGTGAGGAGCTGGCTGATTGCTGTTGAAAATCCGAACCTAGATAAGTATGAACCGTCAGTTGCCCCTGGCAGCAGCTGCTGAAGATAGGTCGTTACGTGTTGATGATGGTGCTATGTATGTCGCAATGAGAAACGCGTATCGAGAGGAGCGAACACTCACGGCAAGAAGAATGCTATGCCATAAACTTGGGCAAAAATATCATGGACTGAAAAAGACAATAGGTTATCGACTCACCCGGGCCAACGATAGACATGTAGATGAGAATATGCAGCCAGACCTACACATCGTCAGGTACATGTACTCGGGCGCAAAATTGTGTCTGTACGCTTACCTGCCAATCGGTGACAGCCTCGATAAGATGCCTTGACGAGAAATGCTCTTCCTCTCCAACCGTAGAGTTGTCGTACTCTGCTCGTGGTCAGTCAAGTACATCATGAAATCTGAAGCGAGTCGCACTTTTCCGCCAAACAACAAACGCCCGTTCCTCAGGAGTGAGGAAGTCGGCCGTCGCAGGAAAATCCACCAGCACTAGTAGCATGCAATCAGTGCCAGACGGAAAACTGAGGAAGGGCACCAACCGCAAAACGCCAACAATCCGACACATACAGTCGCAATGCCTTCCAGGATCTACACGCATCAATATCAGACTTGTACTACCTGAAGAATCAACGCACGAAAATCCAAGACCAACCAAGCAGCCCCTTTGTCCCTCCCATGAAGCTGATCCCATATGCAAGCAGTCCGGAGAACGCTCCCGCAAGAGACGCAGCGCCGATGAAGTAGCCAGCGCGGACTTGGAGGTGATGCCGCGGGTACCACAGGGTTAGACTGCGCGCAAGTCAGGTTGAGGATAGTGAAGAGTGATATGCAGTCTGAAACATAACGTACTAATATATCACCCCAGGGAAAAGACCTGCTTCGGCCACCCCGAGCGCGACGCGAACGCCGACGAGTTGTTGATAGCTGATTGTCAAATGGGTGGCTGCTATCAGGGCTTTGGGAAAGTGTGATGACGCACGTTTTGACAAGACCCATGAGCGTCCTGGTGGGTCAATGATTCAGCGACGAAAGGCGGAATGCGGCTTAGGAGGACTGACATGATAATACCCCAGACGACCTGCAAAATTGAGACAAAGGGTGGCACGGTTCGGTGTGTCACGCACCGTGATTGCTGGTAGCCAGCTGCCAATGGGGTCATCCTTCCGCACGAAAGGAGATGCAATGGGAATGACTTCACGCACCGAGACGGACGGAAACGCTTCAGAACCAGGCTATGGAAAGAAGTGATAGTACCAGTAAGCTACTGTAGGCAGGAGGTCAAAATCGAATCGCTTACTTCGCGGGAAACTCGAACAAGCAGTAAGACTATGACCAAGTCAGTATACACAGGATCAAGGTAAGGGCGAACTCACCATGAAGAACATGGTCTGTGCAACAACGAGCACGAGTCAGATCAGATTGAAGTGTGGACTGATGTTCGACCAACCAAAGCTATGTTGTATCTGTGTCCGGTAAGGTCCAACTGGGTGACTAATCCTTGAAGCCGAGCGTTCCCTACATTCCGAGGTCTCAGAACGATGTAGATACGAGCCCACAGTCTTGAAACTAACCGATGTTGCCTAGAGGAAAAGAAAATTAGTCAATTTATATCGCTGCACAAGCACGCAAGGGCTCACCTCTATCCATGAAAGAAAACAGATACATCACAGAAAGGATAGGTAACAACCGAAGATCGATCTTTCGCCAGAGCCTCATCTCCTCCTCCGCAGTCAACACAGGCGGAGGCGGTAGGGATGACTCTCCGCCAAAGTCCACGCCTGGTTCCTCCACGTGCTCTTGGGATTCAGAGATGTGGTCTTGGTCTTTCTCGCCCATCATAGTGGTATGTTTTCCAGGCTTAAAAGGTACTGGGAGTCTGCACTGTTGTAATACTTATATGTTGGAACGAACGACATCGAAGCGAAGTCATCTGCACTCACCTTCCATGCGCGTGGTGCAGAAGTTTGTGATCGCGGGACGAAAGTGAATAGAAAGGCTCCCGATACTGTATTGCGTACAAGCGACGGGCCATCATCTTCTGGCAGGCTGTACGATGGCATGACTAGAAGGCTCCGTGTACTGGTGTCAAAAAGATTAGCGTGTGATAAGAAAGCTAGTGCGCAATACTAATAGATAGAAAGTGGCTGATGAAAACTCTGATCCAAGTCATGAGTACAATTGAGTACGCATTCGCGATCGTCGATGGTTATCAACCAGGTCAGTAGCCGTGGGGAGTTCTTGTCCTGCTGAGCCATGAGCAGCAGACCAAGCCTTAGACGAGAGGAAATGGATGTCGAATAGTGTGCGCTTCTCCGCGACCGCTGGCCTCTGTTCGAGCATGATTTTTTCCAGCGTGTGTGTGTGGGCCGTTGAGATCATATATCCACCAGAAACAGACACCCCGTAGTAGGGAACGGTGTTGGATTCTTTCCGCGATGAATGAGAACGACAGCAGGTAGGATATGCGATCGACACGACTGTACTCTGCAGGTCTACCGCGTCACGACTCACAGTGGCGTCACATACTTGTGACTGGTGTATCTCGAGAGTATCTCGAGTCGCATAATGAACATCACTACATAGGCAATACAAGAGTTTCAACCCCGACTAGAGGGTATACCTAAAATCTGGTGCCCTATCCCCCATCCTCCTCAGCTCCTCACGGGAATATTTCTCCCCATGACCACTTCTCTCCAAAGCATCCCTCTCCTTGTTGATCTTTCGGTAAGACAGAACGGCTATCGGCACACAAATAAGTCCAATCCCAATAAACATGAACTCAAGACCGTCTTCGAGAGAAGTATCAGATGAGTGGGTTCCGTACAGAGACGGACATAAACAACGTACGCCCTAAAATGAACCTCGGGCTGTCCTGTGTCCTATAGATATTCGACGCGATGGCCCCGCTGAAGTTGCCAATCCCGATCTGCAACGCCATTCCTACTCCACGCTTGTACTGGCCACTCAGGTTGTTACCCAGCCTACGGGCTCGAATCAGTGCCAAGTTGGTGGATCTGGCTGGTGAAATCTACTAGACGCACCACGCAACGATCCCAGGAAATACGGCATAACTCCCCATTACGCAAAAGAAGGTCCCAAAGTACTTCACGCCAGAGGGCGCTTCGGAGATGTTGATGGAGAAACCGACGACGAGCATGAGGAGCCCGCCGTAGATGAACGGGGAGCGCAATTGCATTCGGTCGGAGAGGCGGGCGACGACAAGTAGGAGAAGGGCTGGGTAATATATATTAGGGTATGATGACAGGCAGGAAAGAACTGAGACTTACTGGCACACAAGTACGGCGGCACGGTAAGGAGCTGGCTGATCGCTGTAGAGAAGCCGAACCTATGAACAGCAACTCAATCATACCATCGTTTGACTTGTTGCTAATAGATCCTTACGTGTGAATAATGGTCCTAAGTGAGGCAGGTCAGTTATTAGAACGGCGAAGAACGACTAACACCCACGGTAAGAATAGAGTGATCCCATAAACTGCCCCAAAATGCCATGATCATTAGAATGCGAATAGAATGCGAATGACCAAAACTAAGTTTGGACTCACGCGGACCAACGATAGACATATAGATGAGAATATGCAGCCAGACCTGTCGTATGGTAAGTACAATCACACGCTCGACCATTGGCATCCAAAATGCGACTGACCTGCCAATCTGTCACAGCCTCAATAAGATGCCGCGACGAGAAGTGCTCCTCTTCCCCAACGCTGGAATTGTCATACTCTGATCACATTGGTCATACGTTGCACCCAGCCGCAAGATAGATCGACACGCACTCTTCCGCCAAATGACAAACGCACGTTCCTCGGGTGTGAGGAACTTGGCGCTCACAGGGAAGTCCACCAAGACTAGGTTCTATATGGTCAGCGTCGAAGTCCGGGTTTGAGAGTCAGGCGCAGGCGCGGACGAACCAAAGAACGCTAACACCCCGACAGCAACAGTAGCGATGCCTTCCAGAATCTGCGCGAACCATTGAGTCAGAGTGCACGAGATGTGAATGTCAGTGAAAATTTACGAAGATCCAGGACCACCCAAGTAAGCCCTGTGTTCCGCTCATGAAGCTGATTCCATACGCAAGAAGCCCAGAGAATGCACCGGCAAGAGATGCAGCAGCATAGAAGTACCCGATGCGTAGCTGAAGGTGATGTCGCGGGTACCAGATAGACAGACTGTGTAGGCGCAAGTGAGGAATCTGCAGAGACTGTGCGATGTATGCTTACTAGTAAACCACACCGGGGAAAAGGCCCGCTTCGGCGATCCCAAGTGCGATACGAACACCCACGAGTTGAGGATAGCTGACAGGTTGAGATTAGGACCTGGGGCTGCTGGCTGAATTAATCGGTAAACGTACGTTTTGACAAGACCCATCAGTGTCCTGTGGGTTCATTATTTTTTAGAATTACGAACGAATGCGAGTCAGAATCACTGACATGATTATACCCCAGCCAACCTGCACCACTCGGTCTTAATCAACGATGAAGAGGACAGATACATCGCTTCCTACGTACCGTGATTCCTGGTAGCCAGCTGATATGGGCAGTCAGTACATAATCGTGTGGTAATGGGAGCGGATACTGATGCATAGCACGCACCGAGAGGGACGCAAACGTTTGAGAACCAGGCTAAAGGACGTAGTTCAGCGGATGTCTTAGAGCCAGAGGTTCTAGTCACTTCGCAGGACATTCGAAGATGCAGTAAGGCTATGTTTGGGTCAATAAGCGTCACTCAGAGGAACTTGAACGCCGTAACTTACGACAAAGTACATGGTCTGCGTAATAAGTAAGTCAGCTGAAAGATTAGAGGTGCAACGGGCTTCACTCGCCAGAGCTATGTTATACTTGTTCCCAGTGAGGTCCAACTGGGTTGCTAGACCTTGAAGACGGGCGTTCCCTATGCAAGACAGTCTAGGGATTGGTGCAAATACGACCACGCGTCTTTAGACTCACCAATGTTTCCTGGCAGATGGCAGAGAAAATTGAGACGCATGTGAAGGTGCGACAACCAGAAATGCTCACCTCTGTCCATGTAGGAGAAGAGATACATCAAGGTAAGGATGGGCATCAAGCGAAGGTCGACCTTTCGCCAGAGCCGTTTCTCCTCCTCGGCGGTCAAGGCTGGCGGTGGGGGAAGCGAGGACTCCCCGCCGAAGTCCGGTTCACCTAAATTCACGTTCTCGACTTGGGATTCGGAGGCGTGGTCTTTTTCGTCAATCATGGTGTTGGGGCAAGATCAAGATATTGGGCAGCAGGGATACTACACAGTACTTATACCGTTGTGGCGGAGCTGCGATATCTCTGACATCGAAGCGGGGTCACCTGCACTCACCTTCTCATGCGCGTGGGGTAAAGTTTCGTTATCAACATAGACGATGCGGGGCAAGACTGGTCACTGGAGGGAGGTTACCCGATATCAGGGTAGATGCGGAGACCGCTCTCCGGCCACATATAAACCTGGGATCGTAGAGAAAATTCAAGGACCGGAGATCAGAGAGCCTGGTGACGTTCAGATTGACCTGTTAACGTTGGTGGCGAATACACATGAGATGTTTTGGATTGGTAGGCATCCTGAAGCACTGGAAAGCACATGATGCAGGGTTAAGCTTGAGGGAGAGCAGAAGCCTCGGGCGATGTAGTTGATGTAGTTTGGAGAATTCAAGCAGTTTTCTGGTACTGACAGTCATCGACGTCGTACTTACTCAGTACTTACTCAAGCGCAACAATGATGGGGAAGGCAAATTCGGCCTTACGGGACTTCAGGCGGTTACATTCGGCCGGCCTCTCATTGGAGGAATTACCTCCGAAAAGCATCGGCCGAAGACGACTCATCCTCAACGCTCCCAGCTTATATATTGTGCACCAGAGAATTCTTTCTTTACCCATATCTCCACCCATTCACAATGCCAACCGCTGTGCCAGGACCACGAACACTGTACGACAAGATCTGGGACGACCATTTGGTGTGCGTTATGCCTACGATTTCTTGAATATGGAGTATTGATGACTGGATTTACAGCGATGTCAAAGAGGATGGCCTTGCGCTCATCTACATTGATAGGTAAATTCGAGTGCGCAGTCTTGACGTTGACAGGCGCTGATCCAGAGCCTAGGCATCTCGTCCACGAAGTTACCAGTCCGCAAGCTTTCGAGGGACTGTCAGTATCGGTTTCCCCTTCTGGCGACGTCGTTTAACCCCATCGCGCAGACGGACGGCAGGACGCCCTGTGAGGCGCCCAGACTGCACGCTGGCCACGGTTGACCACAACATTCCGTGAGTGGAATGCGTCGATCTCCACTAGGAGAACGTTGATCACGACCCATCGTTAGCACCGCATCACGAAAAAACCTTACGACCATAAGCTCGTTCATCGCAGAACCAGACTCGCGTGCGCAATGCCAGGCTCTAGAAGACAATGTCAAGGAGTTTGGTTTGACGTATTTCGGCATGAAAGATAAGCGGCAGGGTATCGTGCATGTCATTGGACCTGAACAAGGCTTCACCGTATGTCTTTTCTCTCTCTTCTCGGTCGCGATGGGGAATGAATATGTTGATAGCTCCCTGGAATAACTTGTGTATGTGGCGACTCTCACACGTCAAGTACGTTGACAAGTCCTTCTTCTACCGACGACGTTCAACATGTTTACAGCACATGGCGCTTTTGGTTCTCTTGCTTTCGGTATCGGCACTTCCGAAGTCGAGCACGTTCTGGCGACCCAAACGCTCCTTCAAAAGAAGAACAAGAATATGCGCATCACCGTGGATGGCGATTTGCACGAGGGTGTCACGTCTAAAGACGTGATTTTGCATATCATTGGTGTCATTGGTACCGCCGGTGGTACGGGCTGTGTTATCGAGTACGCCGGTTCGGTCTTCCGCGGATTCAGTATGGAGGCGCGGATGAGTGTGTGCAACATGAGTATCGAAGCTGGTGCCCGTGCCGGTATGGTCGCCCCAGACGAAGTCACATTCGAATATCTCCGTGGCCGTCCTCTGTCTCCCAAAGGTGCGGAATGGGATCGTGCAGAGGCGTACTGGCGAACTCTAAAGAGTGACGAGGACGCCAAGTTTGACATCGAGGTCAACATCGCCGCTTCCGATATCATCCCTACCGTCACTTGGGGTACTTCTCCTCAAGATGTCGTTCCTATCACTGGAACCGTTCCCGACCCGGCCACTATCGCGGATCCTACCCAACGCGCTTCCGCTGAGCGCTCTCTCAAGTACATGGGCCTCACACCTAACACGCCTATGGAGGAGGTCACCGTCGACAAGGTCTTCATCGGTTCTTGCACCAACAGTCGTATAGAAGATCTCCGCTCTGCTGCCAAAGTGGTCATGGCTGCAGGACTTGACGCCAAAGTCGCCGAGGGTGTACATGCCATGATCGTCCCTGGTTCTGGCTTGATCAAGAAGCACGCAGAAGCTGAAGGTCTCGACGTCCTCTTCAAGCGGGCTGGCTTTGACTGGCGCGAAGCGGGCTGTTCCATGTGCCTGGGAATGAACCCAGACCAGCTGGCTCCCGGCGAACGATGTGCCAGTACCAGCAACCGTAACTTCGAAGGACGTCAAGGTTCAGGTGGTCGTACGCACTTAGTCTCTCCTGCTATGGCCGCCGCTGCCGCTATCACTGGCAAACTCACCGACGTACGGAAATTCATGGGCGCCACTGCTGATGCGAACATCGCTGCAGGTCCCAAACTCAAACTCGCCAACGCCTCCGAGTTCATGGACGACCCCGTCCTGCCTTCCCCCGCTCCTCAACTTCCTCCTTCCGTGGCTTCAGATGATCTTCCTACCGCCGAGGCACCTTCTACCGTTCAGAAATTCGTCGTTCTGAAGGGCATTGCTGCCCCATTACACATTGAAAATGTCGACACGGATATGATTATCCCCAAGCAGTTCCTGAAGACCTTGAAGCGGACGGGATTGGCTAATGCGCTTTTCTTCACCCTCAGAAAGGACCCTCACACTGGCAAGGACACTGACTTCGTCCTGAACCGAGAGCCATACACGAAGGCGAAGATTTTGGTCTGCACAGGCAATAACTTTGGGTGTGGAAGTTCTCGCGAGCACGCGCCTTGGAGTTTGTGAGTAGCCTCATCCAACCGCGTCGAGTTCACATCTTGACAAGCTTTCAGGAATGACTTCGGTATCCGCTGCATCATCGCGCCGAGTTTCGCGGATATTTTCCGCAACAACGCGATGCAGAACGGCATGCTGCCTGTCGCTGTTCCTCAAGAAGACTGCCGTGCCTTGGCCGAAGACGCCGAGGCTGGACTAGATCTTGAGGTCGACTTGGAGAAAGAGGAGATCCGCCGGCCCAACGGGAAGGCGCCCATACCTTTCAAGACCGATCCCTTCAGGAGACACTGCTTGTTGAATGGGCTGGATGACATCGCGCTGACTTTGCAGCGTGGAACGGCCATAGACGACTTTGAACAGAGGAGGACGGCAACCTGGCCGTGGTTGGATGGCTTTGGATATAACAAAGGAGGAGGAAAGATCCCAGTTGTCGCCAAGAAACCCAAAAAAATGGATTGGTAGAAGTAGTCTATGTCAAAAAACAATTGTATTGCATATCAAGGATAGAGTGTAGTAATGTATCATGGTTGTACTTCCGATGTGATGTGTCGGTAGCGGAACGAAAAGCATTATTCATGGAATCATGCATATGAAGCGTAGTAGCCCGAACGCCATGTTAAGTAGTGTACAGCATCTCGTTTATGAGACATTGACAAATCTTGGGATGATTACCGGTCCCGAGAAATTGCTATGCGCCACACAGGTCAGGTGGATTTCATGTGACTTTGTTAATGAGCTACCCCGGCTCAAGACCTGCTTGAACTTCAACTTGAACTTGTCCATTCCTCAACCTACCTCATCATGGAGCACGACTACTTCTCCATCGACGAGATCCTTTCAGAAAACCAGGTCGGTTTGGTCGCGCTCCACGGCTCCGGGACCTGCCAACAACACGCGTCGCTAACTCACACTCTACAGAAAATGACATGCATATTCAACGAATCGATCCCGGAGATGGGACACCTTTGGGGCGGTTCAGAGCGGGATGTGCGTCGCGTCTTAATGATACTGTATCCCAATCCTCACACCTTTCAGATAACACCTCAAAGCAAATACGCTCTTCCCCTTTGGATGGCCTACGTCGTCGTGTATTCCAACTGGGTAGAGTTCCCTGTTCCGCCGCCTTTCGCCTCGCGTGTCAAAAACGCGCTCGACGCGGAGGCGCGCTCTGTGCGATTATCGGCGCTGGTCGGGGCGGGTGGTCTTTGGTACGCGTTCGGTAGATCGGTCATGGATATGTGAGCACTGAAGCTCTCAACTGAGCTGTGACCTGAGAATGCTTCTCGCGCAGGGTGGACGATGATCAGGCAGATAAGATGGAGACAATGTTCCGAACGGTCTGTATATTCATCTGCTGCCTCCATTTAGTTCTGATACCACAGCAGACATTCCGCACGCGTCTGATTGAAATAATCGACCAGGCGCAGCACTTTGCTGGAGGTGGAGGCGGCGGTGGTGGCGACACATTCAGGGAGGGCCTGGATGGTACAGAGCGTGAATGTCGGTATTCTCCTCTCCCGCTCACACAAAGAACGATTTCACTGACGGCACGACGCGACATTGCAAATTTAGTGTTCGTGATAGCGCAAGACAGCGCGCGGCGGACTAAGAAATGGTACGAGGAGTCACAAGGACGCTAGGTAATAGTACTCGTTATGGCCGAAAGTGAAAGCCCCCTCACAGCCACATCCCACTACAATTTGGCACTGATGTGGCTGTGCGGGGGCGCTTACTTTTGTCCATAACGAGTACGACGTCGAAGATCGTATGTATCTACAGTTGCGCATGATATGATTGGTCTAAATTAGCGCTCATGTATCGGCCATGCATATTCAGTAGTGGAAACGTCCAGAACTGAACCACGAACAATGCTCGAGGTGAGTTCGTGAAGAAACATATATTCCATAATCTACCATGTACGACAAGAGAAATAAAAAGATGGACAAAGCCGAGAGAAAGCATGTAAATAATCCAATGATAATTTAGTACAGCAAAGCGACAGACACATTAAGATCTTCGGCTCGCCGCCGTCGCAACGTCCCGAAGCGTATAAAGAAATGATCTATCTGGTTCAGAGAAAACGTCCTGTTTCGACAAGGAGCTCTTCCAGCCCTTCATCTCTAGACGATGCCGCTCTTCGGCGAGCCTACACCGCTGCATGAATTGCTCGTCAATATCATACACCAGCGAGGCTCTCGAACCGCGGTCGCTGCACTCTGAAGAGGCTCGGGTATGGCTGTTACGTGCAGGGCTCGATGTGCAAGACACGGGATCTGCCACAACGCGAAGAGTCCCGCCTTTGGCATCCCAGTCTTCCTCTTCATCGTCCGCCAGATTGGCGAAGACATCTGGCTCGTCTTCGTCCGGAGGCAACGTCGACATCCAGCACAGGCGTGCAGGGTCGAAAACCATGTCGCCCACTCTCCTTGCGCCTGCTGCGAAGGATGATACCGGCGACCCTATGGAAGATCCGGTGAGGTGTGTGATGAGTGCTGGACGAGTAGACGTCACGACGGCGTCGAAGTCGCGCAAGAGATGGTCGTTGCCCTCCCATCGGAGAGTGTGTGGGTTGAATTTCATGTCGCCGACAACTGCAAACAGATGATTAGACAAAGTTGGTCTCGATGTATTGAGGCCACACACCTTTGGGGGACCCTACACCGCCCAAGTTGCGTATCAGCATCGGCTTTTTCTTCGCCTGCGTAGGCGAAGACAAAGTCTTCTTTTTCCGCGGAGGTGAGAAGGTGGCAGATAACTTGAGGTAGGCAGCGTCAAACTTGCTAGGCCGTTTGGTTGCGGAAGACTCTGTTGATGATAGGTGAGTTGGCGTGATTCCGACAACTGACAACGAGGATCGCATACGTTCGCGTTTGCTCATCTTCTTTCTGATAGTACTTTTATCCCCAGCCTTGGGAGAATAGCTCCCACCGGGAATGCGGTTGCCGAAGCCCTTGGGCTGTACCCTGAACCGGCTCTCCTGCTCACGGTCGGTGGGCAGATCATCGATGTCATCCAACTCTGTGCCGTCCCCGTAGGTTCGTTGTCGCTTTGGCTTGCGGAGAACCCGGGGTGCAGCGATGGTAGTAGATGGATTACTGTTAGGAGGTGGACGGGATGACTTGGCAGTGCGCGAGGGAGGCCGCGAAGTGGGCTGTGGTGAAGCTGTGCGGAATCCAGGCGACCGAGGAACAGATGGGGACGAGAACGACATGGCAGAGCCAAAAATAGCAGCCAGTGCGGGCCGCGATTTGAAACGCCCGGCGGTAGGCATCGTTAGTCGAAGCGCTGCAGTGCTAGTAGATGGAGTAGAAGGTCGGGTAGGAGGAACCTGCCAATCCGTCATACGGCCCATAGACTGGTAAGACTTTGCCCGCGAAGCAGCGGTAGACTCTTCGTATCGAGACTTCGAAGAGATCTCAGACGCCAGCCCAGAGCCTGATGCTGTGGGACTGGTATCGATCAAAGAGGACAGGGAAGCTTTCCTAGTCACTTTCTTTGCAGTGGGTTGTGGCATCGCCAGGTGGAAACCTGAATGTGATTTCTGCCCACGAAGGCTGTTCCCCGATTTTGCCGCCAGAAATGAAGACGTGGATGGAGTCGGAGAGGGGCATGGAGGTGGAGCAGTCCGAGATCGACTCGGCGCCGGCGCAAGTAAAGGAGGGGATGGCGACAAGCGTGCTTTTTGCAGCTGACGTGTTGAGGACAGTGGAGGGGGGATAGAGGACTTGCCACGGTCATGTCGAAGGCGGGACGGTGGTCTGACAGCAGAAACGTGCCTTTGGGCAGGCATGCTGAGGCTGCGCATGTGCGGTGCCTGCTTGTATAGCAGTCGATTTGGACTGAAATCGGCATCATCGTCAATGATAAGACCTATCTCAAAGTCATCCTCGGGACTAGCGACCTTCGTCCTATCGTCCGTGAGAGTATCTCGCTTCATGGCGAGAACTTTTGTGAGATGACGGGTTACATGGTCGGACTCGAAGACATCGGATGGAAAGACGACACCCTCAAGGTCATCTTCGTCTTCGTCCTCTTCCTCAGTCTCCGTGGCGGAGTTAGAGGCTGAAGAATTCGAAGTGTAGGACGAAGCATCGGCTAACCCCAGTGTCGAGTATGCGTCCGACGACTGCGAAGACGATGTCTGATCCTTGTCGCCCCATTCCAAGGAATTCTTCGACGAGCGGTGAATGAGTGAGACAGGCGCAAGAGATAATTGGGTGAGGTCGGTAGGTAATGAGAACCCATCCTCGAAATCTTCCACTAAGGGCGACTGGAGCGGAGGCTTAGCAGTGCTCTGGGAGCGGGCTGCAGCCTTGATAGTAGGAACGCCTTCGCCTTCTTCGCTGTCGGAGGAGGAGGAAGAGAGGGGACGAGCTATGCGCATCTGGGGCTCGGAGCTGACTGACGTAGCAGACAGCATGGGTAAGCCAGCCCCGCCAGTCCTCCCAAGGTTCATATCGAGGTCCCAATCCTCATCGTCGTCATTGTCGGTCTTGGTTATGGTTTCGTGGATGGAATGGCCCTCTGGAAGTTCGAAATCGGCATCTGGCCATTCCTCGCGGGCGTGGGTGGGGGCGGGAATGGGATGCATGCGGCGGGAAAGTGGTGGTAAGGCCGAGTATTCGAAGCAATGCTTCGATTTGGCGGACTCTATGCGAGTCCGGCGGGGTTAAGAGGAGCTGAGAGTAATAGGGAGTGGATGGATGGTCGGAAGGAAATCAAGAAGGGAGGGCGGTATTTGTTGAGGGAATTAGGGCGCCAATAAGGGTTATTATGGCCGGGAGATGATAGATTAGGGAGAAATGTAGTGTCGGTGGGGTCCTTGAGAGAGCACGACGATACTAGCCAAAGTATCGAGCTCGTCGTCCCAAGCGTCGGTCGGGGGAATAACAAAAAGTCGCGTGTGACTCACAGGTGACACTGTCACCGACCCGGATCTCGGGGTATCCGAACAAGCCGAGGCCCAGCCCGGACTCCGACCCCGGAGGCCATGCAAGCATTGTTTGAACCAGAACTACATTTTAGAAGGATGGCATGAGTTTCTTCAACTTTCCCTTGCGTGCCATCCATGACTCTGAGGTAACCTTGGCCTAGTACTCATTGGGCACCACATGAGAAGTTTACGACTGTATAGGATAAGTTCAAAGTTTAAGTTTCGATTCTCGAAGTCTCCATTGAAGTGACTATCATTTCAATTTGCTGGCATGACTAGAGTTGCCATAACGTATCAGGAAGGATTTCGAATTTGGTTCGATTTGCTTGACCTAGAGTAAGCTCGGATCGTCGCTTTGAGTCGGTTCTGGTCGGCTCTATGACGTGATAGAAGCAGTTCTCTCTTCCCCCGCCGTGCCGCCCTCTGTTGGCGCGCCTCCGCCGAACGGCTCTACAGCTTTTCTGCTTATGTACCTGTTACTGCAGCCCAATGCTGGTGAGATTATGTGCTTTTTGGATGTAATAGCCCAGTACCTGGACATGTAGATGGCATCTGTGACGTCGAGTTGCAGCCAGAATCTCGGGCAAGCCATAGAATTTAGAAACACTTGAAACCTACATATTCCTCTGATTGTCATGGTGGTAAACTACTTTGTGCTCTTGCATCAATTCTAGTCACACTAGACGAGAGAATGGATGTCTGGACTTATTGAGAAGGCATGCGGCGGGATTCTACCGTATCACATTACAGGAAGCACTGTACATTGCGAAGAATGATGGGGTACAAGAAGGTGAGCACTGTAATGGAAAGCGCGGCCGTCACGCCGATAATCGTGTCTTGGGGCATCATAGGTCGCCGCTCCAGATGCAATGTCTGCGCTGCTCAAGTAGGAGCCATCTCCAGTGGGGGGTGCAACACTCAACAACGAGGAAGAGGCCATGCGAGACAAGTCTCTGAGCTTCGGCAGATTGGGTATGTGGTTCTCGCCTTGTAGTAATACGCGTCCTTTCATCGTGGCAGCAGTCATTCTCGACAGGCCTCGTCCAACGCACGGGATAACGTCGGTGTCAGCCCGATCGCTGTCTTCGCGCTCACAGGCCTCTCATCAACGGGTCCCTACTCATCCTGCTGTGTCCTCATCTGTTACTGTCGCGGCTTTCATCTATCATTGTAGGAGGGTTTTTGTCGGTCCTCGTCTGTCGCCACAAGTTGTCATTATGCTCACTTGGCCTCAAAGGTTGCGCTGCAGATAGATCAAAAGAAACTCCACGTACGTGCTTGGCTCGAAAGAATCCAGAAACAGTCAAATAGAAGTATTCCAATCCAAACGAGATGTTGAAGACGGTGCAGGTAGCCAGTGGCGAGGAAAACCAAAGGATGAACACAATTCTGCACGGCAGGCAGTCTTACCCAGTCCAAACCAAACAAACGTCCGAGTACACCCAATTACTGTCATAAGAATGGTGGATCATATGTGTGGAACAGGTGGAAGAGAGCGAGAGAAGCGGGAGATTCAGTCGGTCAACTAGTCAACGGTAGCGCCAACAGTGGGCGGCATGACGGGAGAAGAGAGAGTCCTAGTATTACGTCATAGGAACGGTCTAGACTCAACCCAAAGTGACGATCCGAGCTTGCAGTTGAGGTCAGGCAAAGCGAACCAAATTCCAAATCCTTCCTGATACGTTATGGCAACTCTACATGATCCATCAGTCCTAAGCCATCTCCTCATCAATTGTCTGCAAAGCCAGCAATGGCGATGCCTGCTACTACCCTACTGTAGTGTCATCAAAGGAGACAGGCAGACAGGCAGACATGACATGCGCAAGAATGTACATGATGCATGATGAGGTATCCTGCACGACAAGTATGCTGATGCATTGAGGAGATAGGGAGCTCGATGTAGAAGCGATATGCAGGGCGGTCATACAAGCACGCGCCGAAGAAATGGATTGTACATGTCATGCATTCTTATCAGAAGGAATGCTTAGCACGAAACCATTGCACCCGGAGATGATTGTGAGTGTAGGTCCCGCGCAGACATGCAGTCAAGCATGACGCATCGAGTTGTATTAAGGCGACAGAGACAGACTGTCTGCCTGGATAGACTCCGAGTGATCAGGCGGCGATAGACCGAAGACAGGGTCCAGGCGTCGCGTCGCAGGAGCGCAGTTGGAGTGGCGAGTTCCGAAAGACAAGGAGGTATAGCCAAGCGAGACAATGGTGTTCGAGACTGAGATACAAAACGAAACTCAGGCTGAGAGCGCAGCGTTTTTCCTCATCGCAGTCAAGAAAAACGCGAGATTGGCGATGGATGTCTGTTCAGTGTTCTGATAAAGTCTATTGTGTTAGCACGTGGCAGGCTTTGATCTCGATGGCCCAAAATGGCGGAACATTAACACCTCTAGGCTCTCCTTCACGACCTGCGACGATTTATCTTCTATCTTCTCTCTGTGCTCTACGATGAAGTCGCTGCGGAAATCCCTCAACGGGAACAAGGACTCCGTCCGAAACCATATATCAACCCCCATGCCCTTGCCTGCAGTGTCTAAACCCCCTTCATCTATCCTTCCACCCCAGAAAGTCATTCGTGCACTCTCGCCTTATCGGCCACAAGCTCCACAGGAACTCCCATTCAAGAAGGGTGACTTTTTCTACGTTCTACGAGATGTGACCGAAGGAGGGTCTTGGTACGAGGCCCACAATCCAGTATCGGGGGCGAGAGGCCTCGTCCCAAAAGCTCTCTTCGAGGAATTCAACAAAAATTCCACCTCGTGAGTCCCAAAATACAATCATCGCTGCCATCCATTGACAAGCCACAGGCTAAGCCGTAACTCTTCGACGGCCGACATTCCCACCAAACAAGCCTATAACATCCCACCGCCCTCGCCCTCACCCAGAGCGCCGAGCAAAGCTACCAAAACATTCTATGCTATCGTCCTACATGATTTCGAAGCGGAGCGCGCGGACGAGTTGGATGCGAAGCGCGGAGACGCGATCACAGTCGTTGCGCAGTCCAATCGGGAGTGGTTCGTCGCCAAACCTATCGGTCGCCTCGGGAGACCGGGTCTCATTCCTGTGTCTTTTGTGGAGATCCACGACCCGGCGACGGGCCAGCCAGTTCCGGATGTGGAAGCGCTCATGGACGGCGGCGATCTTCCCAAAGTCGAGGATTGGAAGCGGGCCATGTTCAATTACAAACAGAACAGTATATCCCTCGGCGTGATCGACTCTCCCAACAACCGTGATTCTGTCCCCAACAGTCCCTATACCCTAGGGCCTTCCAACGTCCCGCCCAGTCCCAAGCTTGCCGAGGTCGACGAGGTTCCACCTTGTCTACCCGATGGGATCCTGCTTTCAGCTGATGTGGTCTCTTTTCATTTCGAGATGGATGAGTACTGGTTCCGAATCGATGCCATCTTCCAACCGTATCCTCCGCCAGGACAGACTCAGCTCCCACCTGCGAAACACCTGATTCTATTCCGAGTCTACAACGACTTTTACGACTTCCAGGTCTCGCTCCTGAATTCGTTTCCTCGGGAAGCAGGGAGGGAAGAGCCACATCCGAGGATGCTGCCATACATGCCTGGGCCCGCGCAGAGCGTAGACGATGCTCTCACGGCGACACGGCGGTCAGAACTCGATGAATACCTGCACAACCTTTGCGAGCTGAACAAGGTTGGCGTCAAATATATACTGGAGCACGAGGTGGTGCGGCAGTTCCTCGCGTTGAAACCGGGCGATGTCGAGAACTCGACCCCGGCGCGTGTCAAAGAGATCGAGGAGTTGATGGACCTGGAAAATCAAGCTACCGCGGAGAATGATGAGTATGGGAGCGAGGTGCGGGATACGTTAGGCCGTATGCGGGTTGATGATCACGCAGAGCCGGAGGGGGATGGAGGCTCAGAGTACGAGGACGAGGGATATGCACCTTCGCCCCAGAGGAAGACGCAGGAACAGAAGAGCGCATATGACCGCCACCCGTATGGCATTGCCACCCACAGCCAGCCTCAGCCCCCGCCCGTGAACGGTCGCCGACCTTCGGAAGATAGCAACTTACGCTTGCATGCCCATGCACAGAACCACAATCGGACGTATTCGAGTTCATCAATAAACGTCGGGCACCGTACCTCCTCCCCGTACTCCGCCAACTCACGCTCAACTTCCCCTACTACACATGACCGGCCAGGTAGCGGAAGTGGAAGTGGTTACAATTCGACGAGACACCATCCTTCGGCGTCCTCGTCCTCGATTGGAACGCGCTCGCGCTCACATTCCACCGCGACGTCAGCGCCTGCGATATCGAGCCAGAACCCGCAGACTGCATTCGTGAAGATCAAGATTTTCGACCGACTGTCGGATGACTTGATTGCAATACGGGTGCATCCGCGTGTGTCGCATGCTGAATTAGTGGAGAAGGTGCAGACACGTTTGGGAGGGGAGGTGGCCATGCTGCGGTATCGAGACAGTGCAGGGGAGTGGACGGGGCTGATGGATGACCAGCAGCTGAGGACATGGATCGAAGGGACGGACAAGCATGTCTTGTATGCTGATTGAAGCAGCATATGGACGGACGCCATCGCTCTTCTCCGATGATCTCGCTTTGGATCTTTTTTTATTCTTTTCGTTCTTCTTGTCTTCCGTGTTATTGTATGTGTGTAGTGTACGACTGCGTAGTAGTATTATCTGAGTGGACCGTTATATTTCACAACCATGTACTTTCCTTCCAGGTTACTTATTGGTGGTAACTCTACCCGAACTAATAGCAAGAATCGTCAGTTACATTGTCGATGTTGAGCGAATATAAGCTCTGATTTTGACTCGACTATCGTGCGCAGAAGAATGGGCACAACTTAAAGGGCCGCGGATAGTTCATTCAAACGTCTTACGCTGAGAGGCCCTATGAAAAACCTCTACACAGCTTGAGGGTATGCAAGCCTTCGGATTTCCCTTGAGCTACTTTTTCTGGCGTCGTGGATGTCATTGTTCATAGTTAGTGTTTGTGATTCATGTACATAGCCGTTGCGTCTGTCTGACTATATACTTACAATATGCTGACGAGGCCGATAACATCGACTACTGTATACGTCGGCTTCGCTTCTGCTTGCCCGATGAAACCCTGGTGGACTTCAGAATCATAACTCGGGAATGATGTGATCGAGATCATGCAGTTTGGTGGTGTGCGTACCACACATGCATCTTTGACTCCGACCACCACCTGCTTTTATCTTCGTTTGCTTGTCAGCGACTGTTGCCTCCATCTTCTACGCTCTTTCTTCTGGCGCAATGCCTACCACGATGCCTGCACCTGCGTCGAGCACCAAAGGCAGTACTGAAGACGCCACCAAAGACACTACCATATCCAGCAAAAAGCAGCACAACCCCAATGCCCTTCACAACCCTGCAGCAAAGAAATACGGCAGCTACCGGTCGAGCAAGCCATTGCTGCACTGGTTCCAGCGCAAGCTGGCGGGCACCGTGAGGGCCAAAGGCCCAGGCAAGGGTCGGACGAGCTCGCCCATTCCTCTACGACCGACGAACCGGGTTGTGTCTGCGCCCATGACTACTTCGCCATCAAACGAGAACACAAACACGAACGGCAATCCCAGCATCCGCTTGAGCCAACACCGCCAGACCATATCATTGAATGGCGACTCCATTTCGCACGACCATCATGACCAAGAGTCCACACTTTCCGACTCGAGCTCGCTTGTCCACGACCGCGACTCGATGTGGTCGCCTGCGCCGTTTGAAGCGGACGAAGACGCCTCTGTCCGCCCCCTCCCGCCCAGCTCCCCGCCCTCTCCTTCTCCATCTCGCTCGTCTTCTTCCTACCTGTCACATCCGCGCACATTCCGTAGCATCGCCGCCAGCACCAAACCGACTACCCTCCTCAGCATTGACCTCCACGGTGGCGGTATGGCACACATTGCCCAAGCCCCTATCACCCCGACCTCTCATCGATTCACCCACGCACGGAACAACTCGTCGGCGGGCACGACGTCGGCTCTCAATGGTGGGACTTCGGTCACATTTTCTGCCCTTCCGCCGGAGACCATGGACGGGTCGGGGTCGACAGTGCAGGCACCGCTACACACTCAGCACCATCCCAGGAACAATCCCCGCCCTTCTTCGCCGCCAATGGACAACGCGTCCGTGCTTACGCTCGCATCCTCCGCATATGCACACCCTAGTCTCCGTCCAGGCGCGGTCACACCTGGCTGGGGCTCGTCGCCCCCGTCTGCCATTGGAGGAGGCGGGGCGGACTCGTTTTCGCAGTATGGCGGGAGCACTTATGATGCTGAGAGTGTTGCCGCAAGCCAGTTCCCGCCTGGTGACGATGACCGGGATGTAGATGCTAGTGTGCGCGCTTTACGCCCCCGGAGCTCAAGGCGCGGGAGTTGGGAGAGCGAAGTCAGCCGTTGGAGTGCGCGTATCCAAGTCGGGACTCCGAGTTTGGCTAGAGAGCGGAGCTTGTGGACCACAAATAGCGTGAGGACAGGAGGGTTCAGCTCCGAGTTTGACAACGATAAAGAGGAGGACGCCGAGGCAGATACAGAAGTTGAAGGCGGCGATGCCGAGCCTACCCCTCTGACGAGTGTGGATGAGCGCCAGCATTCTGAGGATGCTGTCGCTGCTGAAGAGGTGAAACCGGAGAACATCCCACTCCCACCTGATACTCCTGTCGTAATTCTACCAGGGAGCTAGTTGACCGCTCTTTCTCATGTGCGTTCATTGGCTATCTTGCTTTTGTCAAGTCACTCACTGGCTACGTGTAGATTCGTGTATCATCAGCTCACACAGCTGATATATTATTATTGTATGCTCTCATATGTGTACTAGGACCGTCATTCCCCTGCTCAGTGTCGTACCAGAATTCAACTCCTTCACAATGACTCTATGCATCCTTTTCATACGACAACTTACTTCCGGACAATCACTTCCCCGCGTTGTCACAAGCCCTTCGGCCGCCCATCGGAGCCTGTCTCATTCGCAAAGCTACGCTCTGGTAGGGCCTCCCATGCGGGTCGTCCCCACAATCAGATACTGAGAAGGTTCACACTTCATCATCATCATGAGATTCTTCAATCGGACGGTCGAATGCGCCTCAAGAGACCACTGAACAACTCGGATCAAGATTCAAATTAGGTTCGACAACGTTCTTACTACCTCGGGCATTGCAGTGGCGCGATAGCATCCGCCAAGCCCTCGGTCCTCCAAGGTCATGGTATACTGGAGGGGCACTGGACCCTGCTTCGACTCGAGCCGTACAGGAGTTTTGATCACTTGAACGCATTCATGTATGTAGCCTACGTTCTCTGCGTCTCGTTCAAAATCACACTGTTCACTTACCTCGCGATGACGGGTACTATGCCATCACATCGAAAAGTGGCGCCATTCCAGTAGACTCTACAAGGGAGTAATGCTTTACTCCAGACTTGGAGCTTGTCGTCACTAATTCTCCGAACGTTTATCGCCACAATGCAAGGACCCGAGATTCTCACTGGGAGCTGCTTCGCAGAACCGGCTCTCAATACAAATGTTGTGATAGTGAACGTCGACAAGTTCACAATCAAAGGGAACTCGACATCCCAATTCAACTGTGGCAGGCTGTGTGGACGCCATTGCTCCATCCCATCACCACCTGGGGGCCCTAGAGCTCCAGATCGCTTCCACGCAGCAGAATCCTGCTCATATGATGAATCCGATAGCGAAGATGGCGGGGATGATAGAGGCTTTTGACCGGCCATGTGTTGAGAACTTGAGGTCAGCCGCGTCGCATTGTACAACGACGCCAGAGAGGAGCGCATTTACTGTTCTGAACTCGATGTACTACACTCGACTGCGCTTGTGGGCAGAGTTCCGGCTCGCCCGATGTACTTAAGTATGTGTGGATTCTAGTGACCGCTGCTGCAGCGATGATCACTGACAACAGCGGCGTGGTAACTCGGCATTGCGGCACACAGCTGTCATATAAAACGCGACTCATTCCACAGCTTTCCTCAACCGCCATCTACGATCGCTCAAATCTATCCCTACGCCCATCCTTCTATACTTACACACTACTATTCAAATGCCTCCTCGTGCGACAGCCCGCGGTAGTGCGGCCAGAGGGGTCTCAGCGGGTCGTGGCGGTCAAGGTCGTGGTGGACCTGCCGGACGCGCTGGGACCCCTGCTCGCGGCCGTGGAGCCGCTGTCGGGCGCGGAGGGGGACGTGGAGGCGCAGCAGGCGGTGCTGCATCTACGTCTCTTGCTCCGTTGCGTAAGTTTTTTACTCATCAGCGCCACAATGTATCCCATATTTCGGTTTCTTCTGACTCGTGGTCTTTGAAGCCGAGGCTGTCCAAGCCATTGGAGTGCCGCGCAAAGAATTCGGCTCCGCAGGACGAGCCATTAAGGTCAAAGTAAACGCTATTCCCATGGATGTGCCCGAGTTGACATTGTACCATTATGACGGTGCGTGCGGGGAGTTTCTTCATCTTGCGGGGATTGAGTTTCCTGCAAATTTCATGTAGTGGGTAAGATACTTTGCCTTGCTGTACCCGTACCATCTTAACAGGTCTGTTGCAGCTATGGAAAAGGACTACAAGCCGAAATTCAACAGAGAACTCGTCAACCTTCTACGACGCGCACACCCGGACATCTTCCTCACACCGATCATTTATGACGGGCGCAAAAACATGTATACAGTCGACGAGTACAATTTTCCAAACCTTTCACGATCCGTATGTCACAGCCCGTCTTCACTCCTTCTACGTTCTCATTACTTCCTTTCTCCTCAAGTTTGATGTTGTTGCCGACGACAAGGTCCACAAGATAACGCTGACCCAGGCTCGAAAAATTGACACGGAGTGTGTTTTCATTATCCTCTTCTCTATGCGTATATTCATTCTGTCACAGAACTCTCCGTCGCTATGTCGAACGAAAGCAGACGTGGGATGAAAACGTTGCGACTGCTCTTACAGTGCGCCGGACTCTTCGAGACTGATTGACCCATGAATGATCAGTTTTGTTAGGCTCTCAATATCGCGACACAGATGCTTCCTTATTCGAAACATCCCTCGCGCATGAGGACCATATACGACATCACCAAGAGTATCAACATCGGCCCAGGTCTTCAGGCTGTCCGCGGATACTTCCAATCTATACGTCCTACATTGGGGCGCCTCGTCATTAACATCGACATCTCCACCGGGGTCATGTTCCGTCCTGGCCGGCTAATTGATCTCTGCATGGACTTCGTCGGTGCCAACCCCAACGCCAACCCAAGAGAAGATCCGACCGCCCGTCTCAATACAACCGGTGCTAGGCCCATATCGGATGCAGAGAGGTTACGGCTTCAGCGCTTCCTTGCGGGCCTGACTGTGGAGGCTACGACGGCATCGGGGAGAACGCAAACCTTCTCGATCTTCAAGTTGACTCGGGAAGGCGCGACGAGACTCACTTTCGAGGCGGCAAATGGTTCGACGATCTCGGTTGCTACATACTTCGCGCAAGCGAACCAACAGCTTCGATATCCGACTCTCTTATGCATCCAGGTATGAACTGCAACTCCCATTACCGTGATGCCTTGTCGTCTGATGACCCATACAGACGAAGAGAGGCGCCATCATACCTCTAGAACGCTGTGTGGTACCGCCAGGCCAGCTTTCGCGGTCTGAGTTACAGCCCGACTCCCAAGCGGCGGTAGTCAATTTCGCAACACTGAGGCCTGGAGAACGCTTGGAGGAAATCAAAAAGGGTGTCTCTGTACGTTCATCCATTCCACTGCATTGTCCTTGATGCTCATTTGCCTTAGCTTCTTGCCTACGGCCAGTCGGAATACGTTCAGGCCTTCGGTATGAAAATCGACCAAACACAGATACCCTTGACAATCAATGCTCGTGTACTGGAGCCGCCCAACATCCAGTACAACATCGACAACGAGGGGATCAAGAACATGGTGAGTGCTATGTTCTTCGTTTGCTACAGCCCTCTGTTCTCATCATGATCTCAAGTTCCCATCGCGTAATCCGGGATCATGGAATTTGTGCGCTACTTCTTGTCTTGAGCTATCTTCCACTGAAATATATACAGGGCCAACATGAAGTTTGTGAAGCCTATCACCATAACTTCCTGGATTCTTGTTTGGTTTACTCGTCAACGAGACCAGGCGAAGGTCATAGCCGACTTCATTGCAAATGCTAAGGCAGTTGGTATGTACTCGCCACTGTCATTCATGTATATCGATTGAGATTATCCATCTTGTAGGAATCACCTTCACGAACGAAGTCCCTATGTGTGGAACAGGATCTCCACAGGGTAACACTGCTACAGTTGAGAAGGTAAGTGCCATACTCTCGTCAATGTCAGGTCTCTGAAGTAGCTTGAACAGGCGATTATTGAAACGGGTAAAGCATACAGCGAGAAATATAAGAGATTTCCTCAGCTCGTGCTGTGTGTTCTTCCCGACCATGGGAACACTGATATCTATCGTGCAATCAAACAGTGAGCGTCTCTCTCTTGACTCATAGTGTACAAAACGACTGATTTGCGCTGCTGTGCAGTTGGGGTGACATTAAGGTACGGCTTCTCAGGTTTTCGTCAACCGATCCACACTCAGTCATCCGCTCAGATGGGGGCTGTCACACAGTGTGTGAAGGAGCGCCATGTAACTTCCGGAAAGGCACAATACTGGGCCAATGTCATGCTCAAGTAGGATCTGTCAAAGACGCATCTCCTCGCTCAGTTGCTGACTTTCTTCGCAGGGTGAATGTCAAACTGGGTGGCATAAATTCCTTCCCGGCTATCGAGCCTCGCACAACCTCTTTCATGCTGGATCCGGCCCACCCCATGATCATCATGGGTATGTCGCACAAGCATTTAGCATGTGGTGCTTTCCGCTGACTATGACTACTTGTCCACAGGTGCCGATGTCATGCACCCAGCACCAGGCAGCGACGCGCCTTCGTATGCTGCAGTGGTTGGAAGTCTGGATCATACACAGTCCAAATACATCGCAAGAACGAACTTGCAGACGTCGCGCCAAGAGATGATTGCTGACTTAAAGGAGATGACAATGGTCAGAGGTCTTTTTCTCCTGCAATGCTCAGAAGTCTCAATCGTGATCGAGTAGGAAATACTGAGATCTTGGGTGAGTTACAGGACAGCTATGGAGAAAGCCAACAAACCGCGTCCGGAGCGCCTGGTTTTCTTCCGAGGTACTACTTTCCTCTACCTACCATGACTCAGCGTGCTCAAACATCGACAGACGGTGTCTCGGAAGGTGAGTTCCAGCGGGTTCTCGAATTAGGTTTGTGCTTCACCAGCTGCTTTTCCGTCGTTGACACAGCCTTCTCGCCATCCAGAGCTCCCACTCCTCAAAGGTGCGCACCACTTTTGGCGTTGCATGCAATGACACACTCATCTGAATCGCGGGTCACAGAGGCTTGTAAGGAGGTGGGCGTCGACCCGTCAATTACCTTCATCATCGTCGGCAAACGACACCATTTCCGGTACGATGCTCTGCAAGAGCCGTTGTTACGTTCGGTATATGAATGCATCGCCCATAGGTTCTTCCCGGACACGCCCAATGACCAAGACAGGAGCGGCAACGTCTTGTCTGGGACTGTCATTGACCGCGACATAACAAACCCGCTCGAATTCGATTTCTACCTCCAGAGTCACGCAGGACTGCTCGGCACTAGCAGGAGCTCCCATTACACCGTGAGTAACTTCCGTGCTAGGTGTGTGACGGTGGTTGACACTACAATTTATAGGTCGTCCATAACGAGAACAACTTTGGGTACGAATGGTTTCATGCCTGATGATGACCGTATGACTCACGTCTTTCAGAGCGGACCAGGTGCAGAATTTGGCATACCTTCTATGCCATACATATGCCCGGGCGACTCGTGCTGTATCGATTCCCGCGCCTGTCTACTGTACGTTGGGTTCCTAGTCCTTTTCCCGGTAGCTGACGCGAGGATCTAGACGCGCACATTGTGTGCAGTCGAGCGAAGACTCACTACAACCCTGCGGAACAGCCCGCCCCATCTGTGGTTTCCGGAGGCTCGACAGCCGATCACAAGTCTCTTTACAAGAAGGCTCATCCGAACCAATTGAAACTCATGTACTTCATGGTGAGCCCGTTTTCTGTGCAAACTCCGAGCAGGTTCTGAGAAGACACTGTAGTAAACGAAATGTACCTGTCCCCGCTACAGTCTTGCATCCATTCAACGTATATATACCCTCCCGTACCCGCCTTGATAGTCGTAACCACCTTCACATGTATATTGGTATTGTTTGTCAACATCGTATTCTTCCTGCTCCCAACCAGACGTGCGTAGTATTATAACAGACTGTATTGAGGATGGAAGCGTGGTTCTCGAATCTTACGTGCTTCTGCTACTTGTATGACCATTTTGTAGGTCACCGAGATAATGGACTGTTTCGTTTCGTTCGTCAAAATGTGTTCCTTCAAAAAACCGATCTCCTTCAGCGCAAATGACGCGTCCCGCTGTGTTAGAGACGTCGCCTCTGCTATCTGCTTAAGCGTCGCTCTATACTCTGCATCATATCTAACACTACCATCGGACATTATCCGAGTGAAGAAGTTCGTCCTGGGCTGCTTGTCCGCAGGCGGCGGCTCCTCAACTACACTGAGTGAGTATCGCGCCTCAAGGAGGGTAAAGTGACGAACTATCGTTGCTGCTATCTGTGCTGACAACAGTGCTTTCACCTCCGTCGTCAGGCTTCGAACGATGCGAGTTGTTGAATGAAGAAATGTCACGGGGCTGCCCGACGCTCTTGTGAGTTATTCGTTCGGTTTCCAAAGGCAGAATGGCCATTTGGCTCTTGAAGAAGCGTATCAAGGTCCCCACCCAGTACGACATGTAGCTGAGTAGTCCAAGGTCAGACAGTGGACGCTCCGGCCCACCGATGATGCCTGAACGTCGAGATAACTCATAACCTGGAAGCAGTCATGGCCTGTTCGGTGGGTTCAAGAGCGCGCGCTTACTGAATTCTATCATCAACATCCCGTAGCCATTCTTCTGATGAGGCGGTAGTGTGAGGATGCAAGCGAGGTTGTTTTCATCGAAGGAGACTTTTTCCTACAAGAGTATCAAAGGACAGAGCTCCAGCCGAAAGAGGAATACAGACCTTAGAAAAATACCCCACAATTTCCTTCTCGCCCGAGGGCATAGTCTTCGTCAAGACGTAGAACAGGACTATAGCGAGCGCCGTGAGCTTTTGGCAGGAAGGTTTTCACGAGGATGCCTACATCCTTCACAATCGAAATACAGTGTTTTTGTGTCGATGAAGAGTTTACAAAATAGTGATAAATTCTGGCAGTAAACCTAGAAACAATCTTGTCAAAGGAGTTCGCTGGACGATGGGGTATTATATGCCTTCTGGATCGCACCGTCAACTTCATAGATAGATACGGCGCCGTGGCGATACACTTCTATGCCAGGAGGACTGTCCAAAGAGCATACTTGCTGGAGAGACCGTGTCAACGAGGAAAGCTACAAGTGAAGCATGCATACTTTGTGCGCAACGTGAGTTTTCCTTGACATGTATTTGAAGCATCTATAGCACACCCATAACACATTGGCCGCTTCGAATCGATGCACCTCGTTCGGCAGGGCTGGATCGTCTGGAGCTATATCAAGTTCGAGAGTTTTCGCGGACGACACATCCTTCAGCGGATATGGCGACGCGTACCTGTCGTATAGTGAGCTACATGAACGCGGAGATGTCAGTCAGAAAGACGCGCCAGGTTTTGATGAGCCACTGCCCGAACATGACCTTGTCGTATCTATCCGCGCCTTGAGTCTCCGGCGGTGGCACGCTCGGAGCAGGATCCCCGTTGGAAGAATCCTCGTCGGAGAGATCCAATTCTTCGTGAAGTATTGAGCCTTTGCGCGCGTCTAGCCCGTTCTTCGACGTTTCCCCAAGCTGGAGAAAGCGGACTGCCACCCATTCGTCGAGGCGTTTATCTTGCTTCTCGTAATGCACCAGGACGCGATCCTTGTCGCTCCCTTGTTGGACCACAATGGCTGGCCCTGCAGACAGGTCAATATATACGCTGGATCTCGACGTCGACAGAGCGTACGAGGAGGGTTCCTGTTGAAAACTATGCATGGCGTCCCTGGAGGAATTGTAGCGGTGGCCACGGTATTTGCTGCCATACTCAGTATTAGGGTACCATGATAGAGAGGTCCTTTGGTGAAAGTTCACGAGCAGCAGTTGCGGGGTTTGCCGTGTCTTCATCGGCCGCCGGCGGGAGCCCATTCCTCTTGACATCAAACTTCGAGCATGGTATCGTTTCTCCGCACCCTGCGCAGTGCACGGCGAGTCGGCCTCAAGGAGTGGTGGAGGCAGCTGCAGTACATTGGAGACGCCAAGTCTGGCACATTGATTGGCAAGGACCAGTGCGTTGTCACCAACAGTCCGGTGCCGCCCATAGGCTGAACCCTCCCGCAGATTCGGAAACAGATACTTCGAGAACCGAAATGCAGAGGAAGAGATCCCTGGTACGCTCAACGGCGTTTTGAATGTCCTCAAAGCTTATGCGACCTGTTATCAGGCCGACACAGATGGGTGGATTTCGCCCAAGTACGCTGATGGACTCGGCACTGTCTTCTTCCTCGCTCACGTCCACCATCAGCACGACTTCCACGCTTCTCAAGTCCCTCCCGAATGGCACTCTTGGATCCAGCACATTCGCGCCGAGCCCCCGACTCAAGACACCGTCATGCAGAACATGACGCCTCCATGGAAAGCGGTACGTCTATCTACTCCAGGACGGACAGCCCTTCTCATCCAACCCAGGAATGGGTAGAGAACTTGACCGGCACCAGGGGCTGCTACAAGTCTTACAACACTGTCGCACCCAAGGTGAACGCTTGGGAACCCAAAGTAGCCGCGCGTGGATAGACCCACAATACATTCTATTTCTCTGCCAACATATCCTCTACAATGTATTCTGCAATGGCCATGCAACTCGTCAATCCGGGGCTCTCAATCGCCAGCAAATTGATCATGGACCCATCCCGTCTGATCACAAAATCCTGGAACGGACTCCCTGGTGGCGCTATCTTGGGCCGCAAACCAACGTAGTCTGCCGTCATCCCCTCCAGCGAGATATCTGGCAAATAGCGGGTAACCGCTTGGTGCATCTGCCGCAGTCTCGAGTCGTCCGGGATGAGGTGCTTCTCCCAAAATCTCGCATGCGACTCGTTCTCACCCGGTGACACCCATTGGACATCTGGCCCAAACTTCACCTTTCCCTGCAGATCCAATGTGAGATGTGTTCCCAACCCCTCGAACGCACCCGTAGTCTCCGGGCATGGGTATATGAGATGCGATATTCCCTTGATTCCAGGGCCATTGTAAGACGCGTATGAACCTCGTGCGAAGTACATGGGGATCTGTTGCTCTTCCGGGAGGACGGTGTTCAGGATATATGGCGCTGACAGCCCCGCAGAGTTTATAAGGGTGTCGACATGAATGGCATCGGGTTCCGATGCACCACTGGTGAGTATCTGGACGTCCCAGCCGCCCTTGTCAGCCGGGTCGATGCGGACAACTTCTGTCGAGTACACGAGCTCGCCGCCATCGTTGGCAATGTCCTTTTCGAAGGACTCCATCAGCGAGTGCGAATCTACAATCCCAGTCTCTGGGCACCAGAGGGCTCCAGTAATTGCTGGTGAGATATTTGGCTCCATACGCCGTGCCTCATCCCCAGAAATGAGTTCCGTAGGAAGCAAGGGCTCGGTCTCGTCAAAGTACGGTGGTGGCCTTGACTTCAATGACTTGGAATGCAGATTCTTGATATACTTCTGCTGGTCCTCGTGAGCGACGACGAGCTTTCCTGTCTTCCGATAATCCACTCCGAAGGATTGGCAGTAACGGTAGAGCAGCTGTCTACCACGAAGACAGAAACGCGTCTTGAGGGAGTCAACAGGATAGTATAGTCCTATATCGAAGCTGTCAAGGTCGAGAACGTCTTGCGTATGTCGATTCTTACCTGAGTGTATCACCTCCGAGTTGCGTGAGCTGGGAGCAGCTTGTGAGTAAGAGAACATAGACATGGCAGTGACCTGCTCACCTCGTTTCTTGGCCAGGACGCGAATGACGCTCCGCGAGATACGTCGTCTTAGATGGAAACTTGCGACAAAGGTGACGCGCTATTGCCAGACCCACGACGCCTACGAAATGTGCTGAAGTTTCGACATGTTTGTACTAGGGAACGTGTTACCTCCACCGACGACGAGATGATCAACAGAGAATTCTGGTGTCTGTTCAGGACATGGGTGAACTCTTCGCTGTCTAAATTGCAGCATATGAATGCGCCCTACCTTGCGCCTGTATGTCCCATTCGCATTGAGGGCTAGCTTGAGCCCTCTTACTGGGATGCTCATTGATGTCAATGATGATGGAATGTGGAGGCAAGCGCGTTCCAATCAATAGCCTGCTCAAGCTGCCCACGCGTGGAGTATTGTATATCTGTAGAGGAGAGAAGACTGTCTATCAGAGACACTATCATTCACATAGACTGGTGGAAGTGAGTTGTACCTGATACGCTAAGACTATGGCGGTGAGAGTGAAGGTTCAAGGGATATACACTACATCATCATGCCGATCACCGTCATCCCTTTTTGGCAGGGACTCTTGACCCGAGTCTGTTTTCATTTCGTCCGTCACCAGCCACGATGGCGAATGCGTCTGCTAAACGAATTGGTGACACTCTCCGTTCCTTCCCTCCATCCTCTTCCACTCATCTTCTTCGTGTACAGCACAACAGAATGAAGCCACTGTGCGCTTATTGCGCCTGGGGCTATTCCTCCCAACGCTTATATCCTTGGTTCTCCGCTTGGTCTTCAGAATCAGCTCCTTCTCGACAATGAAACTGTCTCTGGTGGTATACGTTGCGGCTACACTCCCTGCGCTCTTCTTGTCCTCATACCTCATCAAAATCGGCACGACGAGGCGAGATCCTACGACGGGCACGTTGATTTCGTACGGCGAGGACCTCAGTCAACCAGGTGTAACGGAATGGTGCTTCGACGTCATCTATATCACTTGCGAGTCCATGTTCTTGTGCCATGGTTCCTTATTGACCGCGCGTACTTGCAGGGGCATGTCAAATTGGTAGCGGATTGCTTGGCGACTGGTTCTGGTGGTTGTACATGATAGTACGTGTCGACTCAACTCGGTCAAGCATTGACATTGAGAATATGCTCCCCCAGATTCCGATCTACGCCGTCTTCAAGCTTTGGACTTCAGCTATCTCGCCTTTACTACTGGGAAGATCACCTTCCCTGCCTACGCCTGAGGCAACCGAGGAGAAGGAACCAGCTTCCAGCAAGAGACAAGAAAAGCTTCGGAAACGAAATGAGCGCGGGGACCCTCGCGTTCGTGCAGTTCCAGGCAAGAAATGACCTGCCCAGGCAATAGTTCGATTATGGGTATGTAGTTTCTGTTGACCGCCATGTCGGGACGTGAACTCAAGCTCCGCAGGACTATATCGTGTACTTTTAAAAGCAAGAGAACCAATATATGAAGTGCTCTCATTAGTGTGTGGTCGGTTTTCACTACACATGACCAGCTATATGCATGGAGGCAATGTCCCTTCCAACACGGTACACGTCACGATGAATGGCTTCAGAGTTGAGAAGATCGTCAGAAGTACATTCCCAAGGTCAGAAGGGAGACTGTCACGAGGAGTGGAAGCAAACTTGCGCGAGAGTGCCCAGTTTGAGACCTGCCCGTGCTCATGATCATTATTCACTTGTCCCCGACTCAGGCCGTGCGGCGAATGACGTTCTGTGGAAGCCCTCACACGCACTCTGAGTCACTTACTCACTCTGCGATCAAGCGGTTGACCGGCGGAATCGTCCTGACTGCTCGGTACAGAGGCAAATGATATATTTCTTGATGAAGTGGAATGTGGCCGCCCTCCAGGATGGAGCGAGCGTTTCGCTCGAATCCTTCGTCTTTTTGGGAAGTTTAGTCTTTATAGCTGGTCTCATCATGTAGTACCTAGTGTACTTGCAGTTGTGGCTGTTATGAGAACGGTATGACTTACATATCGACAATGTACTTGAGTTGATTTGAGATTGGGCGGCCCGGAAGGCTTTGGACACAGGACCAAACACACACTCGAATTTTCCGTCGCGTCCTCCGATTGCCTTCTCAGTCTCCGACATGGCAGTGAGTGTCTCCCCGCATTACCGCTTTCCAGACATATCATTCAACGTGCCTCCAGTCTTGCTCCCGCGTCGTCCGCGCCCTTTCCCGCCCCTCACTCCGGTGCGCACATCATGCGTATTCTCTCATGTCGAAACCAACATTCTGCAGGACCACGGCGTTGACTTGCACGCGAAGATGCATGGCCACGGAGGCCGCCGCCGCCGCCAGCTCAACCTCCTCAACGCCCCCACCGCCAGCAACGTCTAAGGACCAGACAATAAACCGTCTCGTCGACGACATCTCCGGCCTCACCCTCCTACAAGCCTCCGACCTCGTCACAATGCTCAAGGTGCGCTACGGTGTACTCGCTCCCCTCCAACAGCTTACCTTCGCATTCCCAGTCGCGACTGAACATTCAGGAAATTGCCATGCCTGCTGCAGCGCCGGCTGCTGCCGCCACCTCCGCCGCGGCCTCCGACGAGCCAGCAGAGGAGAAGGCCAAAGAAAAGACCATCTTCAACGTCAAGCTTGAGTCCTTCGAGGCCGCCGCGAAGCCCAAGATTATCCGAGAAGTCAAGGCTCTCATTGCTGGTCTTACTTTGATTGATGTACGTTCCCTTACGCGCAATATCCGAATAGCGCTAAGACCTCGCGCAGGCCAAGAAGTTCGTGGAGGCAGTACCGAAGAACCTGAAGGAGGGCATTCCCAAAGAAGACGCCGAAAAACTCCAGAAGGCATTCCAAGCCTTGGGAGCTGTCGTTACACTGGAGTAAACCTACCAACTATATTAGATCCAAATTCATATTTAAGCTAATCGCGGGTTTCAATTCGGCGCGTATAAGGTACAGATCAGCTACTTAAAGTAGTGAGAACAATGGTGTTCAGAGTGTCAATGGTGTGAGATAAGTATGCCTAGTCCTCCGATAAATACCGGTACTCGAATCGGAAGTCGCTCTTCTTCCTCTGGCACCAGGAGCCTTCCCAGTCGAAGTATACGTAGACGCCCTGCTCGTACTCCTCTGTTATTGCCTGGGGTTCTGAATGCCTCTGGAACCATGTTAGGTACTTGACATGGAACCGCCATGATTGGCGCTTGAGCTCCTTCGCAGCAAGATACCTGCCAAACTCATGAGAATGAACGAGATTGATCTCAATCAAAGGATGACCGCACTGCTGATATGTTCCCGGCAGGAAGTAGAAGACATAAAATAAGGTCTCCACATCTAACTGCTGAAATATCGCCTGCGTGCTCAATAATGGCAGAGGGGACTGTGGATAATAGCTCGCTGTGTTGTACGGATGCCTTGGCACGTAGTACTTGGGCCTAGAGAACGACATGATGAGAACAAGCGCCACATGAAAGACAAACGCCACTCGCTTCTCTGTGTCTTGAGGTTCTGGTCTCGTGTTGAAACCGCCTTCGAGCATCTTGTGCACCTGATCGTGGTTCGACATGTGAAGAGCTGGGCAAAGTCACTCTTGTGAGGCCGGAAAAACGTGGTGGACGCACCCTTCTGTTTCACGCTCTCAAAGGACACCACCAAGTCCGAAAGTCCAGGGAACTGGTTGGGAGCCGCAGATGAACGCTGTGCGCCAACTTGTTGTGACGGTGCTTCTGATTGGGGTTTCACTCCTGGCGGGAAGTGCGGCGCTTGTGCTGACGGTGGTAACGGTGAATGCGCTCTTTGTTGTACCTGTTGAGGTAATGGCGATGGTTTTGCTTGGTGGCCATTTGCTATAGGCGCGTGATCCGCGTTCGCCAGTGCATGCTGCACAAAGAGATTGAGAATAAGCGACGATGAGATAGATTGGAGAACGCACTGATGCGTTGGGTGACGGTGCTGAGACTTTGGGCGAATCTAAGCGTGAAACTTCAGACCAGACACAGACATAATATCAAAGAAGGCACCTCTGCGCGTGGCCAACATCCGTTGTGGGGACTGTGATGCCGGACCATCGACTGAGCTCGGTACAGCTTCTGAAACTGCAGGAGACTCCAGTCCGGAATAGAATGAACCATCAGGTTGATAGGATGCGGCCGAGGATAGCATAGGACTCGTGACCGAGAGCATAGACACGCTCGGGGAAGATGGCGTTGCCTCCGGTTGCGATGTTGATGCACCATTCGTAGATGGTGATATCACGGGCGGTGTCGATGTGGCTGTTGCTGCTGGAGTTGTCGGTGCTGGCGCGGAATTCGTCGCCGCTTGTGAGGATTGTGGCGGTGGCCCTACTGCAGCTGCAGCTGCAGCGGCATACCGTATTGGAGGTAATGGTGCTGGAGGTCTTGGTGCTGGCAAACCCGCCTTCAATATACTCGACATCGGCTGCTGTGCAAAATTGGGATTTGGAGGCGGTTTCGCTGTCGTTAAAAATAAGAATCAGCCTGAGGAGTGCGAGTCTTAGCCTACAGTCTATCGAGTGCTCTGTCGCATCTTCAGTACAATTCCTAAATACAAGGCTAGATGTAGCTTACTCCGAAGTTGTAGCGTTGCGTTGGCCTTCTTTAGTATGGGGCTTTCATGCGCTTTACTACTTGAAGGCTCCTCTTCATGTTTCTTCGGCGTTCGAGGGGGCAGTTCTACGACTACGCGAAAATGTAAGCGACGCGGCAGGGGACAAACTTGTCAACAACGCACCTTCGCTCGCTTCGTCCGAATCGTCGCTGTCGTTGTCTTCCCCTACAGGAAGCCCGAATTTCTCCTCCTCCTCATCCAGGTGCAGGTCGTCATAGATGCCTTCGTCTTCGTCAAAGTCTTCCTCCTGAAGTGTGTTGGATCAGTACGGCGTGAGACTGATTACCAGAAGGCGCACCGTATTGCTGTCGACGAAATATGACACGTCTTCGTGGAGGGATATGGACTTCTCAGTTGATAGCGATCCATTTTGCAGTAGCCGCAGGACGATTTCCAGTCTCGAGACATGCCATTTTCGCCGCTCATTCAGGTGTTCGAGGTCTTCCAGGCGCCCCGCTGCAGCACTCGCTTTCCTGCCCTTCTTCCCTGTACCTTGCAGCGACTCAATCTCTGCTTCCGTCTGCTCAATCTGTATCTGCAGCAGCTCCACTTTTCCTTGAAGCCACATCGCCTCCTCCTCCTTCTCCTGCTCTTTCGGGTCGAGTTTCGCAGCCTGTATGAGACCTATTGTGGAGAACGCCTTGGTCTTCATTTCCTTTTCGCAGGCTTTGAACTTTTCCATTTGCTAAGGCCGGTATCAGCGCTGCGCGGAGCCCTTCCCCACGATTACGCACCGTTTCAATCAGTTTCCGATTGTCCACCAGTTGCGACTTGTCTTTAATGTCATTGCTCGCAACCCAGGTCTTGATTTGGTCTCGTAGCCGCTGTAGCTTCTTGATCTGCGTCTTGAGATCCATCTCGAGCTTCTCCTTCTGCGTTTGGTTTGTCGCAGCTTGCATTTTGTCGTAAATGTTCTCGAAGAGCTCGACACCTTCCGCGACCTTTTTAAGGGTCCGGTCAATCTCGGCTGGATGTAGGCGTTACACGTGGAGTATAATGGGCGGAGCGGCGGGCAACGTACTTTGTAGTTTCCGTGCCGCCATGGCGCGCGAATAGAGTGGTCAGCGAATGTCTGTGCGACGCTGCGGCCGACGTGAGTGGTCGAGTATGGTCAAGGTGGTAAGCAGGACCAAACAGCTTTCGTCATGGGGTTACAGCCACAAACCTTCGAGTCTCGAAGTTCGCGGATGCATGCACTGGGTTCCTGTGAACCTCACTATTTTGGGACAGAGTACATACGAAAGTGGAAACAAACAAAAAGAACGAATTCTATTGCGCCACACTCTTCCGCTGTAGATGTAGAAAGTTCGAGTGAAGCTCGGGCTATCTTTCCGGGGAATGGATCATTCTAGAGTGTGAAGTATTGAGTACTTGGATGAATGTTTCTTATAGATGGACTCTCGTGATTAACACATCCAGCTTGACTGTCAATGCGGAGAAGTTCACAGTGATGGGCGTAGCCCGTGATAGGTTCAAGAATCGTAGAGCACCATCGGGCTCACAGTGGTGGTGGTACAAAACAGACCTACCCAATTTGTGACTCGTGAAGATACGGATGGGTCCAGTTCTTCCAGAGAGATCATTGACAGAAAGAGCTTGGAGACTGGAGTGACTCGGAGTAGGAGATGCTGTAGTCACTAACCTCTCGACGCTTGGACGACAAGAGTAATTGCATGAAGCAGCTGATGGGGACAATTAAATAGCACTGCGACGACGCCGGATACACTGGAGTCTGGGAATCGCAAAGCACCGCTCTACGCCACAAGGTATGGCAAACTCATAGACCAGTGCGGCTAGGCGACGAGGAAGTACTCGTACACGGTCAAGAATTCTCAGATAGCAGCGTTCACATTCGTAGGTCATCCTGGAGTGAGAGGTTTTGTACGTTGCCGAGAGAGAACCCGAGAACCCTGTTGGAAGTTGGAGGTAAGTAGGCTGGAAGTTGCAGTCTTGTTTGTGGGCCAGCGGTCCGACGGCCCGAATACCCTTAGCCATAACCAGTGCTCAAAGTCTTGCTTACATACTTACCTTCATGTCGTTTCTATGAATCCTTAGAATTCCGTGGACTTGCTCTTGCTCAACTCTGAAAGACGACACCCCGCGGAACTTGTATCGGCATTGCAGTCCTTTAGGCTCTTTCGCTACACTGTGTAACGACTTGATTTTAAACGACGTTTTCGAGGACCTCACGGTCACCGTTCTAATGGACTAAAGAAAGTTACAGGCCGACGAACACGCTTGAGTCCTTTGTGACCTTGTTCAGCGAACGTGTGTATGTTCATTCATCTGACTTTTCCGACATTAACCGGTAGCTTGAGCAGAAGGCACCTGTGGCCACTTGTGGGCCTCGCAAAACAAAGATGGCCCCGCAGGTTCGTCTCAGAGCGGGTAACTTTATGATAAGCCAAGTGCTGTAACGTGCCCCCTGGTTCGCTCTGGAAGTATAGAATCTCTAGTGGTTGTTCTTGAGATGTAAAGAGCCTAACCTTCAAATGTGGGTTTCCGACCAACGCCTCTTTATACTATTCTTGGTTTCCTTCGTGCCGCTGGTCGCCGAGTTAGAGTGGCGATGTAACTTACAACGTGTGGGCCAATTCCTCGGATGGTCAACTATGGGGCGAAAGGTACAGTTTGTGTTTATAGCTGCCAGCTAACGCATTAACCCAGCATACGCAAGGCTCGCCTCCTCAGATCTGGATCCTCGTAGATGGCACCGAATGTGATCCTCTCTATCATGCTCATGCTTCAGCGTTGCGACTCCCTCATTTCAGTTCTCCAGATATTGCCGTCGCTCCCTCTCAGTGCTTCTCTTAATACGTCTGGAACGGAAGTTCTGCATAGATCAAATATGGGCCCATGACCTGCCACGCCTCCACCTGTAGAACGAGCCCTCGCCGAAAGCCCAGTCCAGAATGCCGTATCATTCGCCAGAAATGTGCATGCTCGTTCAGGTCGCTCTGAGTTCCAAGGTTTTCTATGAGGCAAGCTTATTCAAAATGCAGAGCGTTATGTGACATTCTCTGGCTTCTATTACGAGCAAGGCATAGACTATCGAGCGTCTCATCGTGTGTTTTATAGCCAGGCTCGCCAGTCTGGAGCTGCAGCATCCCATCCCCCTTCCATTCCAGCTTATACATTGTCTCTGTTGCTCGGAAACTCTACATGTTTGAATACACGGGTGATGCAGTGCGCGTAGTCGCGAACAATACGTCCGTCATTGTACTGCCTTCTGGTTTCTCTGCCTGACATAGTGTTCGCAGGATGGGCGCTGCGTTCATCGGTGTTATCATAGCCTCGTGGTACGCTGCTTGCCCTTTCTTATCAGGAGAGATGACGGATGCTTGGTTCTTGCAGTTTATACGGAGGTATGAAACCATGCTTCCCTCAGGCTGCGCTCACGTCCCTGCCAGTGTCTTGCGTTCAAACTTGGTACTACTATAACACTTACCAGGAGGTAAGTGGCCATTTGATCTGGCGTTTCACGAGCTTTTGACTAAGGCACTATTCAGGACGTCTGGTATATCAAGTTTCTGGTCAGTTTCCATGCTGAGACATGTCTGTCTCCCATTGAACCTCCCACAGGTCGGTACAGTGTGGTTCTTTGATACTGTTCACCAGACCTTGATATCGCATACCGGTAAGTTGTTGAGCAGCCTTGACCGTGTGACTGGCCTATGCCAATTGACTACATACAGTCTACTGGTATGTGGTGTCGAACTTCTACAACTCTGAAGCACAGAATCATCTCGTGTGGCACGTCTCCTCGCCCTTCTTCTCGTCTTCAGCGCTGATCCTTCATCGCCATCAGGAGCATACTTGTAAGGTCCTCGAATTCTGCTTGGATTGTTGCTTAATCCTGTCGTTAGCTGGAGGTATTGTTCAACGTGAGTCCTTCTGAGCCACTACGCCGTTCATCACTGAGAACTTCTCATTGCAGGGATTCATCGGGCTTTTGGTCCAATGGTAAGGATGTCTGTGAACTCTCCATTCACCTATCGTTGAAAAGCGACTGTTTACAGCTTCTTGACTATGAGAGTCTGGCGCAGTACGTTGCTACCACGTTCACAGGCCCCAACATGCTTACCGGTCTCCAGTGAGCGGCGAGAACATTACACTCACAGTGGTCTCCGTGAGCGGCCTCCGTATCGTATACTGATGTCATATTTACGACCTTCGGTACTAGGGTGCTCTGGCGTTAGCTACATTCAGTGCGTATCTCGAACCCAAATACTTGATTCAAGATTTCTGAAGTGATGTCTAGGTTGTTCTGCCGGTACGTGCCATTCAGTCAATTTTGTCCTCATCACAATCAATATCCCGCCACGTTGCATTATCAGCCTTCACCATTGAGTCGTCAGTTTCTTCTTCGTTCTCTTCGACTATCTGCTCATGGGAACACGATGTAGCCTCCGGTTGAGACCCAACACATGGGGCGATCTCGGTCGCTTGCGTGTAAGCATCCATTCAGCGCCTCGTCGCGATATGGTTTACTGAGCGAATTGACGTACCAGGGATTGTCAATGTCCGTCAACGTGCTGGGGGCTGCCACTGATGTGTTCATCGCCGCCTGCCTCTCTTTTTACCTTCGTCGGTCAAGGACTGGCTTCAAGAGGTGTGTACGCGTTGTCCGAGGACCTTCCTTATTAATGACTGGCGTGGCAGGTCTGACACCATGATTGGCAAGCTGGTACAGTCAATGCTCGGCGTGGAAGCTTCCGATTCACTAACGAGTCGTGGCTAGATTCTATTCAGTGTCAGCACTGGCTTGATGACGAGCATCTGTGCGATTGCCTCTCTCATTTCCGTGAGTCTGTGAATCTTCTTGAAGTATTCGTCAAGTCACACAGGCTCAGATTCTGGCGTGGAGCTCGACGCTCATCTACGTCGCCTTCTACTTCAGCCTTGGAAGACGTACGACCTTTGATAAACTCTTCCGTGAGAACGCCTGACGACTCTTCTCACAAGTGTACTCCAACTCTGTTCTTGCGACCCTCAATGCTCGTAAAGGCATCCGCGGTATTCCTGACGATGAGGCTGGCGACGTAACCCTCTCGTTGAACAGGCTCAAGACAGGCCGCCCACATTTTTCTCTTGCTGTCAGTCGTCATTACTCTTGGACTAGTGCTTAATTGAGGCTCCGGGCGTTTTGTAGCCTCGTCAGACTAATATTTCTATCAAGATTGACACCACGAAGGAACTCGTGCGCGATGATATTGGGGAAGGGATCGACGTATGCAGTCAACCTGTCATCGCACCTCAGCTAACCCTCACTTCTTAGTCGACTGAGACGGAAAAATTGGAGCAAAGCTACCCCAGCAAGGAGTCTCAGGATGTAGAATCCGTGAATCTTCATCAATGATTTTCTTGAAAATTTCGTAGAGTATGTAGGACTGTACTATACTAAATCTTGGTCTTGTCTTTTGATCCAATTAGGACGCATGTACGTACAAACGCTGCGCCACACAGGGCTTGTATTGTGTGAATGGCCTCGCCAAACAGTGTATGATTTCGATCGTCTTGAAATTTCTTGGATTTCATCAACTAACCAGGACCTGTCGAGAGACGTGTCTGCCACTGTACCGCATTCTCGCAAAGATCTGAAGACTAGGGAGACCAGAGAGCGAGCCAGAAGGCCGGCTCCGTGAGCCGTAAGTAGATTGATGCGCTTCGCGGATCCTGCCATTCTGGTGACCTGTACACGCGCACGATTACTTCCTATTCTGACTCGCAGACGTCGAACATATACAGGCCACGTTTCTTCGCTTCGAAAGGACTAGTCAGGCACTGGCCTTGATATTCGGCTCACTGGGTCTCTGACGTCTCTGGCCTTTCCTCGAGGGAACTTCAAGGGATCGGCCTGTCTTTTACACTAAGATTAGTAGTGCCGTTACCATGCAGACTCCGGAGGCCAGAAGCCTATACGATTAGCGATAACCGCGGGCTTCTGAAAGCTCACGTACAGGAAGGCTCTTTGGGCTCGGAGCCATCAACTCACTCGGAGAATGGCATCAATTCCGTATCCGCATTCAAATTTTTCGCTGCATACAAATTGGAGAGCCTCTTCTGCCGACATCATCTGCGAAACCCCCACGCGTCTGTTTTCCATCCTCTGTCATGGCGTTAACATACCTGAGCGCTCTCGACTTGTTTTTGGGCGTCGTGGCTTTCGTGCTCCTGCGACGCGTTCTCTCCCGACAACAGTCCTTTTCTCTACCTCCCGGTCCACCTGGTCTCCCCCTCGTAGGAAACATTCTTGACATGCCCTCAGATAAGGACTGGCTGACCTACTCAAAATGGGGTGAAACTTACGGTTAGTACTTACCGTAGGCTGACTTTTGCCTGCTTGTCTGCTGAGCTCCTCTGCGCGTCTAGGCGATATCTCTTCCGTCACCGTGCTAGGACAGACGATCATAATTCTGAACTCAGCCCAAGCCGCTGTGGACATGCTGGACAAAAAGAGTAGCACCTACTCCGATCGACCGGTCTTCCAGATGGGAGGCGAACTGGTAGGCTGGAAAAACACGCTGGTTCTATTGCCGTACGGAGACCGGTTCCGTCGTTTCCGCAAGATATTTCACAGTCTGATTGGGACATCCGCAACGATGAAGCAATACAACGCAGCTGAAGAGCTCGAAACGCGCCGCTTTCTGAAGCGAGTACTCGCGAAGCCTGCCGCCCTCTCCACCCATGTTCGAAAGTAAGTCGCGCGGTCGCATGTTGTTGTTGAGGCATTGATGTTTCCCAGGACTGCAGGAGCGATTGTCCTACGCATCTCGCACGGGTACGAAGTGAAGGAAAACAACGATCCGTTTATCAAGCTTGCGGATCAGGCCACCGAACAGTTCTCCGCTGCGACAGCACCCGGCGCTTATTTGGTCGATTTAGTCCCAGCCCGTATGTCTGTCTCTCAGTCTGTGCTGGTATTCTTTATCTCATCACATCCGCCTGTTAGTGAAGCATATCCCCGACTGGTTTCCCGGCGCGAGCTTCAAGCGAACTGCGAGTGAATGGGCCGCCACCTTATCAGAGATGGTCGACCAACCACATAACTTTGTGAAGCAACAAGTCGTGGGTCCCGAATACGCCACACGCCTCTTCGTTTCGCTAAATGACATTAGGCTGCTGGATCTGCCGCTTTGTCTTTCACTTCTTCGATGCTTGAAAGCAAGATGTTGACCGAAGACGAGGAATTCGATCTCAAGTGGGCATCCGCCTCTCTTTACAGCGGTACGCCACTTTCATTTCAGAAATAGGCCTAACTGACATTGTTTTAGGTGCTGCTGATACTGTACGCATGCAATAGTCGTTCATGTTTCCTTTCTCACTTCGTTATGGCAGACGGTCTCCGCGATCTATTCCTTGTTTCTGGCGATGTCGTTGCATCCCGAAGTTGCCAAGAAAGCTCAGGCGGAAATAGATCGAGTGATCGGCAACGAACGGCTCCCGACGTTCGCTGACCGCGAAAATCTACCCTATGTTGACGCGTTGGCAAAAGAGGTCTTGCGCTGGAACAGTGTCGTCCCGTTAGGTGAGATTTTTTTCGTCGTGAGAGACCACAGTACAACGCTGAGAGATTTTGTGAAGGTGTACCACACCGCGTCACCAAAGATGACGTCCACGATGGCTTCTTCATTCCGAAAGGTGCCCTCGTCATTGCAAACATCTGGCAAGTATTCGTTGTTCCATCTGGTCATAGTGGTTTACGTCGTCCCGTCCTTTAGGCAACTGACCCATGATCCAAGAACTTACAGAGAGCCTATGAAGTTCGACCCAGACCGTTTCTTGAGCTCCGAGGACAGGAAAGCAGAGCAGGACCCTCGTCAATTGTGCTTTGGATTTGGAAGACGGTTCGTACCACTTCTCTTATTTTCTCTCCCTTATGCTCATGCCACATGCAATACCTCTCCAGCATCTGCCCAGGTACCTTTGCGACTAGTCATTTGAGCGATGCATCTGACCTCTCTCTGTGTGCAGGCATGCATCTTGCTGATGCCTCGGTTTTCATCTCGTGCGCCATGTCGCTGGCGGTATTCGATATATCTAAAACGGTTGAGAACGGTGTCACCATAGTGCCTGTTCACGAGCAGACTAACGGCACCATCAGGTGTGTGGCGTTAAATTTTTCATATCCCAGATTCTCGACTAACGCCTTGATTCTATCAGCCACCCCAAGCCATTCAAATGCGACATCAGGCCGCGTTCAGCTAAGGCAGCGAGCCTAATCCAGGCCGACGATTGACATGCTTTCTTCTCGATTGGCTCAGTAAAATATGTATGTAGTACATTTATGTTGGTATTTAGCGCGGAAGTTGTAAATCATTGTATGCAATATAAACGACGTACTTGACTGTGAATCCGGTATGCGTAGAAAGTTCCGACAAGTAAGTACAGAAACAGAAGCGCGGAACTTTTTTTTCTAGGTGGACGCGTCCGTTGGATCGCGCTCTTTTACCGTCATTTCTGATGAGCTCTCTGGAATGTGAGTTCCATTCTCTGTGGACTTCTTTTCCAATGGTAGGTCAGAATCCGTATCCATCTTGTTGTCCTCTTCTGTATCCGCGCGTTGAGCTCCGTCGAGAGGCTCAATCACGGTCTGAGAATGTGGCGAGGCTATCGCCGACGTCTCATTCGCGGTCACGGCGGACGGTGTAGTGACCATCGGTTCTCCACTGCCAGACGCTAGCGGTGCCGGCGCTGGGATCTGTACCGCGGTCGGGGCAGGGGTCTCAAAATGCGCTGGGGATGTGTTGGAGGATTCGAGCGGTTTGATGCCTTTGTCTTCTTGTAATATCCGGTCCAATGATGCCTGGATACTCGCAGAGAGGCTACCATCGGTGAATGAACGCATATCCGCAATAGCCCTCTCGGTTACGGGGAATCTAAGAAGCGGCTGAGTGGCGCTGGAGAATCTTGTAGAAACGGACAAGGACCCACCGTTCCACTTCTTGCATAAGCTCCCTTTGGACCGTATCTTGAGGTAGATATTTCAGCTTCTCGTCGGATATCAGGCGCTGCTTCACAATGTCTTCTACGCGCGCCTTGAACGCTATGATTCCATCCTAGCAACCATCGATATGAGCGGATGAGAAGCAGAGGTGGGACATAGTGAGCTTACGCTTTCCTGAAACTCGTTCAGCAGCTCCCGTCTTAGGCGACTGAACTCCCCAGATGTCTTGAACCTGCGTTGATCAGCATGCTTGTGAGGATCTTGTGCGAAATGCGCGTACGCTTGGACAAGGTCATTGGGATTCGTGATGGATCCAGTCATGGAGGTGCATTGGACGCCGCGACGCGTGATCGGGCAAATCCAAAGTTTTACTCCGTTCCGCTCTCCGCGCTTCGTCTCGTCCCACAACACATCGAGCCACGAAGTGAAGGACTAGCCTCTAAGCTCTAAAATCGAGTCTAGCTACTAGTCACACGTCGCTATTGGCCACCTCATTGAACTGTCATGTATGGTCCTGATTGCGCCTCTCAGATCCTCAAGGGCCGTCGAGGATGCTTAACATAGCAGGCATCTGTGGAGATGGATCTTGGGCATGGCGGCCTGCTCGCGCATGGTGGCCGTCTGCGGACGTCATTCATCACGATAATCAACGCCCGACTTTTGGCCCTTTGACTGTACTGTGGCGCGACTTCCTTCAAGCTACGTATCTTTCAGTCAGTCGTGGCACAGTATCTCTCCCTTGGGCAGGGCTATGTGCATACGGGCGATCCGAAGCTTCATCCCATCCGTCGGAGCGCCGTACTGCTTTGGAATGAATTGAATAACGCCACTATCACACCATTCATACTTCATTTGCTGTACTCGCCGCATACTTTGTTTTATGTATATTATGTTCATTCAGCATGCGAAAATGACTTCAAGGAAAGCATGCTCGTACGCTGTGTGCTGAGGATCGTCGAAACGACTGACGAGTACAGTCACAGTACACGTTGCCAAACGCGATGCGTCATTTGTTTACCACATGTCTAAAACGGGCTGTAACAACGGACCCGACACAGTTTTGACCCTTCCCATTGTCCACCATCTTCCAAGGGCCCCACACCATGTCGCGGCCACCATCTCCCACGACGACTAGGAACATGAAGTACTTCACGAGTTCCCTAGAGCGCCTCCAGTTGGTACGCGAGGAAATGGCGGGCGGATTCACGTTGCTCGGTGCGTTACCATCATGCTTTTCTTCTCCGCTGCACGGCTCATGACTGGTGGCATGTAGACACTTTCGAAACGTACTTCGACTCCCATGTCGATCTCCTCCAGCGGAAATTGCAAAAACACAGCGATAGACTGAAATTAAAGGCGGAGGGCAGCAAGTTCAAGTTGCCGGATATCTCTGGAGACCTGCTCGCGGAGAATTTCGACCGCGAAATCAAGAACTTCAAGGTCAAGGTGCGCCCGTTCTACGAAACCTTGGGTGTCAGATGCCGACCCCACATTGTCCCAGATCTCGAAGCGCATGACTGGCCTGTCCAACGAATGGCACTCGGCCAAGGTTGTGCGGACAAGGGACAAGATATCGTTCTTCTTTGGCGTCATGTCTGTGCTCCTCTCTGCCTTGATGTTTGGCATGGCTCCCCAGTGCGTACATCATCCTGTCGCGGCTCCATCGGATTTAACCCCACACCCTAGGTGGATTCATGTTGCGTACACCTTGCAAGGGCTCTATCTCCTCCCGCTCCGAGCATATATCTACAAGAAACGCGCATGGCACTACTTCCTATTCGACATGTGCTACTTCGCAACGTTCCTCAACTTCCTCTACATCTGGGTGCTGCCGTCAAGTCCAGCCCTGTTTGTTTCCTGCTACTGCCTCTCGATGGGCTCCCTGGCCAGCGCCGTAATCACATGGCGCAACAGCCTTGTGTTCCATGATCAGGACAAGGTCACCTCCCTGTTCGTCCACATCTATGCTCCGTTCACGTTCACGGTGATACGGTATGTGTTTGCGAACTGACTTCGCCTCTCGAACGTGCTGATGAACGGCAACGTGATAGACACTTTTATCCAAACGCGGAGGCACGTTTCCCTGCTCTCTCCGAGTTGCCTCATCTGGAACCGCTAAGAGCGTTACTATTGAGCGGCGGTCTCTGTCAGTGTGCCACCCATTCTGCCAATGAGGCTTCCTCACCTTCGTTTCACAGACCTGATATGGCAATTCTGTTATTGGAAGGTAAGGAAACCATTCACAAACCATCCAAGTTGGAAGTGATTGACGATTTACAGTTCTTGCTTGTTGATCGCCGTGCCAAAATCGAGTCTGGTCAACGTACGACGTCGTTCTCTTGGATGCTCAACGACAAAAGAAGCGCCATTGGTCGCGCGCTATCGTCAGTACCCGCGACATATCGCCCCATGGCATTCATGACTGGTCAACTTGGTGCGCCGCCTCCCATGTGATTGCCAGCCCACTCATGAGATTACAGGCTACACCCTGTTGACCGAAGTACCGGCGGTCTTCATTCTATACGACAGCCCGCTCTGGAGTGGCGTGTTCCTTATTTTCATATTCTCGGTCAGTGTCTGGAATGGCGGTGGTTACTACATCGAAGTGTTTGGGCGCAAGTAAGTGATCTTTCTGGGGTGACCGGTGGCGTGTAACTGATCTCTTGTAGGTTTGAACGGGAGCTCGAAGCTCTGCGCAAGGAACTTGCCGAGACGACGGCGCGGTCAGGACACACAACGCCCAGTCTGGATCTGACCAGTCGGTCGCCAAGCGAAGGGGATCTATCATCACTCGCGTCTTCACCTGATTCCTCAGAAACATCACTACCTGAGGCTGATCCCAGTGCCGACAACCTACCCGCTACAATCTCAAAAAAGGACCAGTGAAATTGTCGGTCCCTCCAGCTGTACAACATGTGGCTCTCATTCACGCCTGCTCACGAAATCGAATCTCTATGTCAATACTTTACTGTCTGTCTTTGCTTTACGGCTTGTTACACTACGTTGGACTGGCTGAACCAGTCTTTTACATTACATGTATAATTGTAGATCTACGTTGGGAGGATTATTGGATACAACGGATCGTTCTGGTGCTACAAAGCGGAATATTTGTGAACACATTCGAAGAACCATCGAACGTCCTCGGGTTTTGCCCCTGGAGTGATACCGTGTCCAAGGTTGGCTATCCAGCCTTTGGACCCACCAAAGCTTTCTGCTGTGCGCTTCACGAGTGCCTCTATAGCCTCCCTGCCTCCGTACAAGATATCGGGGTCCATGTTGCCTTGTAGCGCAACCTTTCCACCAACCAAAATTCGCGCTTCGGAAGGCTCTATACACCAATCCAGACCGAGAGTCTCGTACCCTGCGTGCTCTGCCATGTGTGCTATTGCGTGGTTGGCGCCCTTTGCAAAGAGAGTCATGGGAACAGCGTCCGCGCCTAAGCGTTCGTGGACCTCTTTCCCAATGCGCTGGAGAACAGGGAAAGCAAAAGTGTGGAAATCATGCGGTGACAGTTCTCCAGCATTTGTGTCAAAGACTTGCAAGAGCTAGAAGACGAATCAGCAACAGGATAGCCGAATACACCATCGATCCCACCTGCGCTCCGGCTTGTACTTGAGCGACCAGGAAATCCACGCACACGGTGGCGATCCGGTTTAGAAGCGCCTTGGATTCTTCCGGGTACTTGAACAACCACGTCTTGACCTTGGTGTAGGATTTTGTGCCACCGCCCTCGATCATGTACGCGAACAGCGTCCACGGTCCACCACAGAAACCAATCAGCGGAACCTGCCCTTTGAGCTCGGTCCTGGTGAGGGTGATCGCCTCAAACACAGTCCTCAGTTCCATAGCCTTGTGCACATCCACCTCCGGGAGTAGCTTGTTCACATCATCCGGTGTTCTGAGCGGATCGGTGAAGTGGGGCCCGGGCTGCATCAGGACCTCCATTCCCATGGCCTGGGGGATGACCAGGATATCGCTGAAGATGATCGCAGCGTCGAGGAGACCGGCGTAGTGCCGCACGGGCTGGAGGGTGACTTCGCATGCGAGGGCGGGCGTCTGGCAGATCTCGAAGAATCCGTGGGATTCCCGAAGCTTCATGAACTCTGTGGGAGACCGTGAAGACGCGCTCTCAAGGCGTATCGGCAAGAAATTGACCTGGTAGATGACGCCCTGCCTGTCTCATTATCCAGACTGGCGCGCGTTCCGTTTTCTCTCCTAGCCTTTACATGAGTGTTGGCAATGTAGGGTGGGAGTAGTATTGAATACCACGCGCAGCTCGAAGGAGGAGGTCATTTTTGAGCGGAGGGAATTGGGGAGACATCGTAGTGGTATGATGGTCAGAGCAGCAATCGAATAAGGCTCGGGATCGCGGATGGTTCACGATCGAACACGCCTGGGAACTCCGGTGTAGTATCTACTTTGGCACTTTGCAACCCTTCTAGCTATAAGCTATAGTACTAGTCTGCCAACTATCCAAGCCTGCCTAGCAGTTGCGTATGTAGCTCACTTCTAGGGCATGGCAATATCGTTTGGAATCTTTGAGGTGATATCTTGTGCAGACTCTTCGTATTGCGCTCACTGTCAATGCATGCATTACCTGTCTACAAGAATTGGAAGTTGCCCAAATCACTGGCAAGATTCAACCGACGTGTACCGTACGTGGAACAGGATGTAGGAAGGTCATGAGCGACATCTGTTCATGAAGAGGTGCTTGATGATTATGAGAGATGTTTTCTATATATTAGTCCGTGTGACGTCGGTCAAAATGCTCTAGGTATGCCATCTAAACGAACGGAATGCATCTATCCTGTAGACAGCAAATGCAACGCAGAGGGACGTTGTGGCTTCTGCATCATTCCATGCCGCGCAAGATCGCCTTGCGACCTTTACTCTTGCGCTGCCTAAGGTGAGTGCCTCTCCGTGCTGCCAAGGGCGGCAGGAATCCAAGTGACGGCTTCATATTCTCCACAGGCGCCTCGGGAGGCGATGCACTAGCATCCACTTCGCCATCGTCATATTGTCCCGATCTGTTATCTCCTAGTAGGCCAGGCGAAGGCGGTGGGGCGTATGTCATGGTGTCCGGGTCACCGTACACGATGGGCATGGGAGGCTCGAATCCGATGATCCCGAGCCGGCGGCAGTAGAACTGCACCGCAGCGTGGAAGGCCGTCTTGCGTGCGCATCGGAGACCCCAGTCTTGCCAAGTGCTGGAAGAGGTGAATCAACGCGAAAGAGAAGGACATCGAAGAGTGCACATACCCGTTATGCAGACAACCTATGGTAATCTCGAGGTATCGCTGGTTTGATATATTTTGCAAGGTAATGGATGTGGCGGGCTCAAACCACCTATTCTCCTCGGTTGATAGCCATTCGTTCATGCAACGCTCAAGTTCGTCGAGCTTTTCCAGCGGTGTTCGCCAATCGACCTGGATAGTGCAATTCTCACACATTTTCTGCGATGAATCGATTAATGTTGTTGACATTGCCTCAATGAGTGGAAGCTTACAGCGCTGCGCCGGACGTTCGTTCTGCTCGTTGATCAGCAAACTGAATACTACGACCCCAACAATGCTCACATAAATTTGGAGAATAGCTGGCTGTTGAAGTAATAGGTTTCTGTTCCATCAACACGCGTGAAAATTGTGGCGAACAGGCCCATCTTCTTGACCACCAGATTCTCCGCTGGAGAACGAGGTCAGACAGAGCTTGCAAGACTGTGCGGCAGTACTCACAGTCAATGAAACAACGATCACCGGTGTCGAACGGACTGGGGGAACAACATGAGAAAGGACCTCGACGTACATGGCGAATCGTGCTTACTGTGTGACGAACAAAAACATGATTGCGTCAAAAGCATTCGAGGCGGAACTCTTGAAGATGAAACTGGCACCGATACCGATGGTGTAAACACTGGTCAAGCTGTCCCCGACCTCGACGCCGAAGATGCTAAGACTGATGAAAAACAGAATGACAAAGGCGAAGAAGAGTAGGATGTGATCCAGTGTCTGGAGGGCTTGACCGACATCGCGCATGGACCGCGCCAAGAACCGTCGCTCCTTGTACACCTTGACCAGCGTGTGCTTGACCTCTCCACGCGATATATCCCCGTTGTTATCCTTGTCGAAGATCCTAAACGCCGCTTCCGCAGCGTCGTGAGTAGGGAAAGCTGCATAGAAGTCGGACGGAATGAGGAACGTCCTCCCCGCGTTGTGTGGCCTGAATTTGTTGTATATGGATCTCGCTAAATGCTTCGCTTCATCCACGGTCCCAAACCCAAAGATACCGGCAGTCTTCTCGGACTCGTCGCCCTTGATGTTACGCGCGTCGTGCAGGACAGCAGATTTGAGGACTTTGGCAGCCTGGGCGATGGTTTCCGCGGGATTGATGCCCACCTCGTCCGAGTTGCGACGCGACTCTGACATTGGCGGGTAGCGATGCAGACCAGATGGCGTCATAGGGCGGGAGTCTGTACCGGCTGGAGAGTTGTCGTTGGTGAAGACGCCCATCTCGGCGGCGTCGACATTTCCGTCGGTCGGCTGGCGCGGCTTGGATCCAAACCATCCGGGAGAGCTACGTCTCGCCTTGCCCTTCTTCCGCCCGCCGACCATCGTGCGATCCGTATCTTCCGTGTCCCCCATGTCACCGTCGTCGGCAGTCGACCAATCGAATGGCCCTTTCTCCGCAAACGGGGTCATGAACAAGGGTGTACGAAGTCCGGAGCGCAGTCCGGAGCGAGAAGGTCCTTTCGGTCGGTAGTCCCGCAATTTTTCGATGACAGGCAATGCGGTGGAGATGGCGTCTGTACGCTCCTTGAAAGCGATGCGATGGAAGGAGAATGCGATGGCGTGTGAGAGCATCTTCTGGGCAGAGACCACAAGCGCGAAGAAGAAGAGGAACTCTATCACTTGAGAGACGCGTGGGGTGTACGAGGCGCGACTCGCGGAGTTATCGACGGTGTCAAAAAGGTTGAAGATGTGGCCAAAGATGATGATCCAGCTTGCCCACCCACTAGCTGCGTATAGGACCGGTTTGAGGGTGTTCTTGACCGACGCGTACATCTCTAGACGCGACTTGACCACCTCAGAAACGTGTCCCCAGGCAGCCATGATAATGAAGCGAATGACGATGGGTACGAGATCGACAATGAGTGCGAGGTACCAGGATATGAGGAGGTTCGCGGCAGCCCAGAAGAGCCATGCCTGGACGTTTTGTTCCACATAGTATCGGTGGTCGGTGGGATTCTTCTTGTACCAGTAGAAGTGAATCAGAATCCCCGGAGTGACTATGACCCCCGCGAGGAACGTGGACCCAATGAGGGAGGAGAACAGCAGGGTAATCACACTAACAGAACTTGAGCTCTGAGCTCACCAGACGACAGACCAGACTCACCGTTTGACTGTCCACCTGTCATCTTTAGGCTTGAAGCCCATTCTCTCCTCAAACTTGGCTTCCTCGTCGCCCAGATCTTCTTCTCCGCTCCAGTCGTAGTCGTACTCATCGTCAGTCGCGGCAATGGACGCGGGGCGCGAGTTTGTTTCTTCAGGGAAGTATGAGGCGGGACGACCCTTGACTCCTTCCGGATAATGCACAGTCGGGTGCTTGCGCTCTTGCGTAGGCGAGGCCCCGCGCTCTATGATCTCCTCTGCGTCTGCGTCTGACATGTTTGTTCGCGACCGGTACGCAGGGCTGGGCGGGTACTGGTATACCGAGTCCACAGGATGTGGCTGCACCAAAAGCTCCTGGTGTAGGTTGGAGGAGCTAGCTTCGGGACGATATGGTGGGGATGCAGGATGTAGATCGTCCTGCGATGTAGACAGGAAGTCTTCCGACTGCATGACCCGTCAACGATTGGAGCCACGATATGAAAGCAGCACACTCTTCACGCGGCGACGTGTGGAAAATCTTGGTGTCATTCTATGCCTTTCTATTGCCACTTATGTACTCGATCTTTTGCACCCTGTCTACGCCCCTGTCTGTTGCTAAGAACACTTGATGTCATTCCGTTCCCGGAACAGCCGATGGTCTCGACAAGACACTGTACATTCCAGATTCAGTCAACGGCAAGACAAGAACAACACTGCATGCAATGTTGCTTGGATCCGTTCATTGGCAGGTGAAGCATGCTGAGTTGGAGCTCTCGTCCGCGTCTTTTCATCCCCGTTCTGTCTGTCATGCTACAACGTGTATAGACGTCAAATACCCCACAATCCTGGGGACGACGCGGTCATCTCAACGTTCAACTCATGGTGTTTTGAACTACAGTAGACAAGGTGATGAAGACCTATTAGTGTAGAAGACTTAAGAGCGTCCAGCGTCAAATTCCCCCAGGAGATAGAGCAAGGTGATCCGGGGAGAATGGGTCGTTGACTCTCTATGTTTTCCTCAAGCTGCTAACGCCGCAATACCAGGGAGGCAGAAACACTCCCACCCCAGAAGACAGCACAAGGCTAGTCAACTTGACAGAATTTCTGATCCATGGACCATCTCCCTGTGTAGAGTCTTCCTTCTGTTGAAGCCTTTACAACAAAATCACGGAGACATTCGCCATGCGACCAGACGCGGCGCAGTATGGCCGCACAGCCGCGTTCCAGAGATTCAGAAGTTCTTGCGGGTCCATGCCGAGGCGCCTTTCCATCAGTATCAGTCGAGCATACGCATGCAGGGATGCATTTACAAGACTGGCGACCTCGATTAGGCGTCGCACTTGGTGCGACACTGTTGACCAGCTCCTGAAGAACGGCAGAGTATAGAGCCCAATGAAAGTAAGCATAGTCATCACACCGGATATCGACATCCGCAAGCGCCACGACTGCGGACAGCGTGCGCCGTGCAGCGGGAGCCGATGATGAGTTCTTTCGCCGAGACATCATGAGAGACATAGGCAAGGCATGAAGAACAGGGAAGGGATCGGCGGGCGCCGCAGGGACTAGACGGTCTGAACTCGTTGATGCACAGTAGAGATAGTAGAAGTACACAATCCTGTCCAAAGGAACGGCGCGGTAGACACTTGCGGGTACTATTTCGTGAGCCAGTGAAGATTGTTCGAAACGACAATTGTCGAGGCCAGCGTCACAGGTTTAGATAGATTCCACAGCGCGCCCGGTGGGGAGTGGAAGAAACCCGCCAGGCCTGACCTCGATCGTGCCGGAAGTGTTTGCCAAACACGACAAACAAGCGCTTCGGGCCCAAAAAAATTCCACGAGCACATTGCCGAGTCCCGACGCGTTGGACGATGATTACTTTGCGGCTATGCTCATTGCGGACACCTAGATATTTCTCCCGACGGGGCGCGCTCATTGCCCGGAACGTGCACCACGCAACGAGGCTCCCCTACGAAATCGAGGAAGGACTCGGCGAGTTCCTCCCACCTCCGGCGCTCAAGGCTGTTGCAGTCGACTACCGCCATGGCTTACTCAACAGGCTGAACGACGAGGTTCGAGGTAACACGCTATGCTTTGCTTCGCAAATGGCGCGCGTCTGACTGGTGATAGGCACGGAATACGAGAACATGACCGTCGTGGACACCATCATAGCTTCGTCCGGAAACCCAGTCGACGTCCTCAAATTCAACTACGGGAGCTTGGCGCTGAACAACAGCTTCTTCCTGGACACCCTCGTACGTGTCCTTTTCCTCCCATTCGACACGCTTGTACTGAACTTTGACACAACAACAGAAACCTCCAAAGAAGGCTGAGGCGGGCAAGAAGGTCGAGAACCACCACCAGAGCGAAATCACGCAGCAACTGAAGAGCAACATCGCGGACCAGTACGGCAGCCTGGCGCAGCTCAAGTCCACCTTCTCTGCCGCCTCGCTCGGCATGTTCTCCGGGGGATACGTCTGGCTGGTCACCGACAGAGCCGGGCGTCTCGCCGTCATACCCACCTTCGGTGCGGGTACCCTGCTCATTCGCGCCCGCGAATACATCGGCCCATACGAGGGCGACGAAGAGCCCAGCAACCTCGCCAACCTCGACCTCCTGGTCACGGACCTCCGCACGAACGACCCGTACCGCGCCGAGTGGGAGAAGGAGATGGAGGCGGAGAGTGCAGCGGTCGATGCGTCGTTGAAGGAAGCGGAGGAAGCAGAGGCGAGGGAGCTTGCGGAGGAGGCGGAGGCGGAGGCTCAGGCCCAGGCAGAAGCAGAGGAACCAACCACCGCGACGCCTGCATCCGAGTCCGACTCACCTTCCTTCCCCGGCTCACCCACATCCCTCCCTGGCGGTCGACGAGAATATCACACCTCCGCACCCAGACTGGCTCTGGCTGACCCCGCAGATACAATGGACCCCTCGCGCTTCAACACCTCGCAGGAGCCTGCCAGCCTGTACAACGACAGTGAGGATCTTGGCCCTGACGAGCCGGTGCAGCGAAAGCACTACGCCATGGCCGATGTTCTGTATCCCTTGTTCTGTGTTCCCGTCCACGAACACGCGTGGATGAGCGCAGGTTACGGCGTATGGGGCCAGGAGGAATGGATGAAAAAGTTCTGGACCGTCTTGGATTGGAAGAAGGTGTCTGACCGCTACAGCGTCGTAGCACCTGAAGATATCCATGACTCTCACTAAAAGACTACTAGACGACTGTGGCTCAGAAGGAGCGCATCTATATATCTTACCCCATACGCAACCCTGCTCTACCTTTTCATGTACGCGGCATAATACAAAAAACAGCACATACTCTCTGGAAAATAAGTGAATCATAAACCGCTAATAGATTGTACAATCTTGTATGACTTCTTCAAGTTTGCTGGTCTAACGTACATCTATCGATTATTCTATTGTTTTGTGGCCTGGAGCGCGCATAGAGCAGCTAATAGAATTGACATCCCTTAGTCAAGCTCAAGCCGAAGATGAAAAGATAAGACATACCTCCAACTCCACTTCCATCCTTCGCCAGTCCGATCTCAATGCGTTTCTCGACGGCCTCGCCAATGAGAGCCCTCAACGACTCACGAAGGATCTCCTCGAAATGAGGATAAAACTGAATCAAGCTAACAACACGGTGAGCAAAAGCATCGACAACCCCAACAGACGCCTCTTACCTGCCATCAACCCCAACTTTGATCTGCCCTGTCTCCTTGGCGGAGGGATGCGACTCGCTGGACTCTGCGAACGTTGCATGGCCGGTCTGTATCATAGTCGTGGCGACTGCGACACCGCTCAGTAGCGCTGCGCGACGCGCAACCAAGGCACACGCCCATCTTACAATCTAGGAAAGAGGAATGAGATCATATCCGTGATTATCGACAACGGAGAATTACCATTGCATCTCTTAATGAGACATCGGAGCTGGGAACACCCAATCGCGATATGAGAACTTCGCGGATACGTTCCAGTTTGGCTTGCAAGTCTTTATCAAGGTTCCCATCATCGAAAGAACGCCATTGTGGAACCGGGTTGGACGAGGAGTGGCCGACGTTTTCCCAAGCAGTCTCGACATCACTCATAACACTAGTGTCAAGGCCCCATTGTGTATTCAATGCGGCCGTCGATTTCCCATTGAACAAAAGTGGCTTTGGAGCGGCATCGATGAGCGAAAGCAGTACCAGTCGAGTTATCTCGCCAAGATACATTCCCGAAATGAACTTCTCGAATGCTTGGAAGCCGGGATTGATGGACACTCTGTCGAGTGCGTTGTCGTAAGGCGTCGAGGGTAGATGGCTCCGAGAGTTGTTGAAGGCACCCCATTCTGTGTTGACGACCATCTTGCCTCCTTTGGCCGCGGCGGGAGAGTTGCCAAGTTTGGTTATATTGGCCACTTCCTCGACATACGCGCCGTTGGTGCCAGTTCCGAATATGGCCCCGAGCATGCAGCCTCCCGATGTATAGGCACGCGACAAGAGAGCACCGACGGTCTAGAAGACGAATGAATAAGAGAACAAGGTAGAACTCTACAGGAACCTGGACAGACATCATTGACGAGGGCTACACATTTTACATGCATGTGTTTGCGATTGAATGCGTCTTGCAAAAGTTGGACGACGTCGTTGCCTATAGCGTGCTTTGCGGAAAAGCCTTTCGTCCACGTTAGAATTTTTCCCGAATCGAGGGCAGTTTGTTCCACAGGAAACGAAAACGTGAGGCCCAAGGGCAATACATCGGGCTCATCGTGTCGGCGATCGTGTGATGGAGAAATCAGGTCGTCATCCGCCCTGCTAGTCAGGAAAGCATCGACGGAGTCGGCCAGATAGTCTGCCTTGCCATGAGACGCCAACCAAGTTGATCGATGAGGGAACACACCGAAAAGGACCTGTGCTTCTCCAGTTTTCAGAGTATCTGAGACCTTGTATTTCTGTTGCCTCAACGAGAACGTGCAGTCTCCGTTGAGTACGACCTCGCAGACACGCCTGAACGAATGTTAGCTCGCGTGAGCTCGATAAGGGTAAGTTCCTCACAGATTGGTCCCTCCAAGGTCCAACGCGAGGAAGGTACTGGATGACGTCGGTCAGGGTGTCGGTGTGGACGATGGTGGACATACCCGGTCTCCGAGCCGTCGGGAACACCAGTGACAAAGGTGGGGCTAGTAGAGAGGTCAACGGATGGCAAAGGCGGGATGCTGAACACACATCATCGCCATGGGGTGTCCATATTCCGCCAATCCTAGCCGGTACTCTTCCAGGAAGACTTTGACGATGTCGGTGAGCGTCTCTGGATTGAGCTGAAACTGATATCCTATGTCATCGAGCACAGTCTGGGGATCGCGGTACGAATGGGACGAAGTGGAGGCCATGGCCGGAATTGACAAGAAAGCCTTGGAAGATCTAGTTTTAACTTGGCCGGAGGTAATGTTACGTCATCGACATCACTGCCGAAAAGGGCAATCGCCCCCTGGTTTCTGGCGTCTGGATACCATCTGGCCGACTCTTGCGACCGCCAACGGCCTTCGGAACATGCTATTTCCCCGCCCAGACGCTTGTCTACAATGCGGGGCACTGCGTGGTACTGCGATATTCCGCCCAACCACCTGTTCGGATCCTTGCTAATCCCACTGGCTTCTCTATACAAACGCAGAGTCCCCCGGACCCCGCATTGTATCCATAAATGAGCTGTCGTGTTCAGCGTGAACGCTACATACCCAGGACCACAAAGAACTCACTTGCTGGGGTTGCCTCCACTCTTCCTTTTCTTGATTCTCTTGCCGTTTCATATGGTCCAGGCCGACGCCTAGTTCGGCACTGCAAGTAGTTTGACTACAAGCATGAACTGTTCTCCAAGGCATCCTTCTGTCCCTGATTTCATTGGCAAAGCGGCAGGCGAATCGGCGCGCGGATGAGCCACTTCTCTGTGTGAGTAATAGTCATGTGGAGGCTCAATTCCAAATACCGAGGTCAGTTGTGTAGCTTATAAGCTTCTCGTACTACTTGTAGTGCGTCGGCTCCCATCACTGCCTTTCACTCCTATGCTCGCAGTTCTCTTCCTTGTCGGGGTCGCCCTGCTTTGCCTCGGTTCCCCTTCCCAGTCCCCGCCAATTGGTCGGACCCTCCATTATCGTACCTACTTCTATGTCGGCCAAGAATACAACTCTACTGGACCAGATGCTCTGGCCCATGGACAAATATACGTCGAGCATCTGTCACCAGCAAAGATCACCCAGCCATATCCTTTGTTGATGATTCACGGTCACGGAATGACGGGGACCAACTTCCTAGCCACTGTCGATGGCCAGCCGGGATGGGCGGATTACTTCCTTTCGAAGGGATATGAGGTATGAAGGCCTCTTCTAAAAGCTTGATTGGATCCCACAACGCGGTTTTTAGCTCTACCTCATCGACCAACCTGCCCGAGGTCGTTCTGCATACCAGGCGGGTATAGACGGGGCACAGGCTTCCTTCTCAGTGTCGACCATCGAATCGCACTTCACGTCCACGCAACTCTATGATCTGTGGCCCGCATCCACTCTTCATACGCGCTGGCCAGGAAATGGAAGCGCCGGGGATCCTATATTCGATAACTTCTATGCTGCCACCGTACCAAGTCTCCTTTCAGACGAGGAGTCGAGCATAAAGATGACAGCTGCTGGAAGTGTGTTACTCGACAAGATCGGGGTGCGTAGGCGAATAGATGTCTTTTGTTGTCGCGCTGATACCGAGATATACATCAGCCAACGATAGTCGTGACGCACTCTCAAGCTGGCCAGTACGGTTGGAGTTTGGGCGATGCGCGCCCTCACCTCGTCAAAGCCATCGTTGCACTGGAGCCCATAGGACCCCCGTTCGTCAACGCACTCTTCGCACCAATCACCCCCGCTAGGCGGTACGGTCTGACGGAGATACCTGTGCAATATTCGCCTCCACTTGCCTCAGCAGACGACCTACACACGGAGGTCGTATCTGTCAACCAGGAATTCAATACGACCTGCATTCATCAGGCGTCCCCGCCCCGCAAGTTGACGAACCTCCTCAACATTCCGGTGTTGCTCGTGACCACTGAATCCAGCTATCATACGCTATACGATAATTGTACTGCTGGATTTCTGCGGCAAGCAGGGGTGTCTGTGGACCACGTTCGGCTGGGAGATGTCGGAATACACGGGAATGGGCATATGATGTTCATGGAGACGAACAGGCTGGAGATCGCGGATCGCGTGGTTCAGACGTGGTTAGCTGAGATGTTCTGAATGCCTGCTTATTTGCGGCAATGTATCTATGTACAGCAATCTCTACCCTCTCGGTATTGGCCTAGGCAAAGCACGTTTTGTGACAGTGCCATTGCTATGGCCCATCCTTGACCAATAAGTATGCAATGGTAATAGTAAGCTACACTACGCGTAATTCAACAAGAAGACAGACTTCGCCGTAAACATACCGGAGAGAGGCTTCGTTACCGTAGGAAATATATGCAGACCCAACCGAGTTCAACTCCGACTTTGGGGTGATCCAGGTTATCTCAAGCGGCTCTTCCTCGTCCTCATCTTCAGATTGGCAGTCCCTGTCCGAGTCGCTGCCCGTGCGTACATGCTCTAGCCCACGATAGAGCTCAGTCCTATCCTCTACCAGATCTTCCCCATGATCTACGGGCTCGTAGGCGAGATAGGCATCGTCATAGAGAAGTTTGACCTGAACAGGAAGATCAAGCTCGCGACAGGCGCTGTAGATAATTGCATCGCTGCCCTTGAGATAACGCGGAAGCTCTTGTACCGAAAAGCCCAAGCCTTTATACTTCTTGATAGAGTATTGATGAGCGAGCCCGAAACCAAGGTAGCCGCCCTCGGGCAAGAACTCGGGATCTTCTATGAGCTGCTGCAAGGCATCCCTAATTAGGATGTGCTTGTCATGGGGAACAGATGCGGCAGGAAGGAAATCTGCCGTGTCCTCGAAATAGAGGTTGTACGTCAAAGTGACGCGAGTGCCCGACGTGACGGGAAGGACTTCGTGCTCGGTATCGCTATGAAACGCGATATACGCGATTTCTGGGGAGTCTGGGGAGCTGTTTGCGAGCATCTCATCAGAATTGAACGTCCATTCCGATCCCTTCTCACGGAGAACCAAAGAGCCGCCTTCATGAGTGGTTGGGAAGACGAGGACGAGGGAACCAAACATGTTGTCGGCGCGAGGTGTATCGCGATGCGCTTTGAAGAAAGCGCCCTTGTCTGTAAGTGTGGCGTTAGTTTGCAGGTCAAACCACTGCGTGACAATGCCGACATACCGTAGATGTTCAACTTATATGGCTCGGCGCGAACGACACGAGTCCTGGCGGTCACAGACGCGACCAGATCCTGATGAATCTTGCTGACGATGGCAGTGCTAGCCAGATCAAATGGCAGCGCGAACTTGGATAGCTCAAGCTTGAGTGCCTTCCTGTACGACTCGTCGATGATGGTTTCATTGCCTCGTCCAAAGGGCGCAGCATCGCAAGCGGAAACAAGCTGCCTCAATTCGTCCTCAGACGCTGTCACAAGGTTCAGGCATGCGCTATAAGACAGTAAGTTCATTTTGTGGCTCTCTCATATTGTGGGGAACACATACAGCGACGTCGACGTTGTCTCGTAGTACAACTTGCAATGCTCAATGGGAACCTTACAGGTGCCGCTGGTGAAGGTGTTCACCTCGAGAGCGGAGCGAATGCGTTCTGCGGCGGAATGAGATGTCATGGTAAGTAGTAGTCGAAGAACACCTGAGCCACAGTCCTCTTATAGACGAGCGGGATGATGATCGTCGGTCGGCTAATGATATTGACTGATGCGCGCCCTCACCTTGTGAGAGACGTTGCAGTGGAACCCATGGGAGTCCCATTCATAAAAATGCTTTGTTATTTTGATGCGGTTTGCATTCATCAGGCATCGCCCCCACTCAGCAAGTTGACGAATCTCCTCAAGATTCCAGTGTTGCTCGTGTCAATATACGAGTCCTGCTATCGCACGCCAGACAAAGATTGTCATGTAGCGGCAAGCAGCGGTTCCTGTGGTAGAGCGTTTGACTGGGAGTAGTTGAAGATGACAATGGGCATATGATGTTGATGGAGACAAACAGGACTCGAACAGGTCGGATATCGCGGATTTCGATCGTGGTCAATTGAGACTCAGAGGTTCCTTCAGATATACTGTACTGATTCTTCGTTTCAATGTTCAAGAGATCAGTAGACGTGTGACACTCTGCAGTTGTATATCAAGATTGACATTGCCATGGCCCACCGAACAATCAGTATACTGTTACATTACTGTACTTATGTGTAAGCTGGTAAGCTATATCTAGAGCTCGCGTACTACCTTAACGAAAAGACACACTTCGCCGTATATGTGTGCGAGATTGGCTTCGTTACCGTAGGAGATGAATGCGGATTCAACCAAGTTCAACTTCGACTTTGGGGTGATCCAGAATATCTTCAGTGCGTCTTTTTCATCTTCCACGAGTTTCCTCTTGTCGTATGAGTCCCAGTCTATGCCCTTGCGTACGACCTCTAGCCCATAATAGAGATCCCTACTATTCTCCACTTGATAGCCCACATCAACCACGGGCTCAGAGGCTAGGTAGGCACCTTCGTACTTATCGTCATAGAGAAGTTTGACCTGGACGTCGAGACCAAGCTCGCGACAGGCGCTATAGACGATCGCATCACTGCCTTTGAGATAACGCGCAAGCTCTGGAACGGAAAAGCCCAAGCCCTTGTTCTTCTTGATAGCGTATTTCTGAGCAAGACCGAAACCAAGCTGGCCACCCTCGGGCAAGAGCTCAGGATCGTCGATGATTTGTTGCAATGCATCCCTGATTAGGATCTGCTTAGCATTTGGGACAGACGCGGCGGCAGCAAGGAAAGCTGCTGTGTCCTCGAAATAAAGGTTGTACGTCAACGTGACGCGAGTGCCCGACGTGACGGGAAGGACTTCGTGCTCGGTATCGCTATAGAACGCGACATATGCGATTTCTGGCGCATCTGGCGAGCTGTTTGCAAGCATCTCACCAGAATTGAACGTCCACTCCGCTCCCTTCTCACGAAGGACCAAAGAGCCGCCTTCATGAGCGGTTGGGAAGACGAGGACGAGGGAACCAAACATGTTGTCGGCGCGAGGCGTATCGCAATGCGCCTTGAAGAACGCGCCCTTGTCTAAGTAGATATTGACGTCAGCTCTGGAGGTGAAACCACGCAATGACCCAACATACCGTAGACGTTCAGCTTATATGGCTCGGCGCGAACGACACGAGTCGCGGTTCCAGACGCGACCAAATCCTGATGGATCTTGTTGACGATGGCGGTGCTGGCCAGATCGAATGACAACGCGAACTGAGATAGCTCCAGCTTGAGAGCCTTCCTGTACGACTCGTCGATGATTGTTTTATCACCTCGTCCGAAGGGCGCAGCATCGCAAGCTGACACAAGCTGCAGTAATTCGTCCTCGGTTGCTTTCGCAAGATTCAAGCTTGCACTAGAGGACAATCAGTTCATGTTGTGGCTCTCTTATAATGTGGAGAACACATACAGCGACGTCGACGTTGTCCCGTAGTACAACTTGCAATGCTCAACGGGAACCTTACAGGTGCCACTGGTGAAGGAGTTGACCTTAAGGGCTGAGCGAATGCGTTTAGCTGCGGCACGAGATGCCATGGTAAGTAGCGAATGAAGATTCTGAGCAGCTGAGGAAGGGTTTCTTTTGTAGTAGATGTCGCTCGTCGGTCCCGAATGGCGTCCCGACATTAAACCGCCTCTTATCTAAAGAAGCACCCGATGAGTCAAGAAAAGTCATCCCGCCGCCCAAATTACCTCTCTGGGGGCGCCGATTACGTCCTGAAAGCGCATATGATAGCTGGCGGCGCGCCGATTGGTAACATCGTCGCATGGCAGCAAAAGAGCGTTCCATCAATTCGGCGTCGAGTGTCGACCAAGGTGTCTCCCCTTCAAGCGGGAGTGTGGGCGCCTGGATCGGCGCAACACAGGTAGAGGTCAAACCCGTCCATAATTCGAGCGTTCAAGTTGTTGTAGCTATGGATACATCGCACAATTGCCTGTGTCGGACGAAAGAACGGCGCCGGAGCTGTATCGTAGCAGGCATACCTCTATTGAGCGCGTCTGTTCCAAACTTCGACTTTTGACGACTCGGAGATGCACCTTCTTGTTGGTGACAGACGACAGAGACGCGGGCAGACATCCCGAAAAGAGACAGTTCGTTGCATCAGTAAGTAGCTCGCTGAAGGGGAACAAGCCATGTCGAGACGTCCCAATGCAATGTTGTAAACATGACGTTGAGATCTCCAAACTCAGCTCCTTGTAGCCTGGCACAAACGAATGAGGTCTGGACACAGTGACAGAACAGAAGCAGAACAGAAGTTGGCGATGATTACTTACCTGGTACAGTCCACTTGCCTTCTGGATCATGATCTCCACGGCTTGATAAGACGACGGTGGGTCTCGCCCACATCATGGCCTAGAATCGCGTGGTCTGATCGTGGTCGCCTGAGACTCAAAAATCTCCAGTTTCTTCCACATTTCTTCAGATGTACATAGAGCACGACAATTCTTCGTTTCAAGAGACCAGTAGACGTGGGACACTCTCTGATCGTACTCGAGTATATCAACATTGACATTGCCATGGCGCATTGAACGATCAGAATACTGTTACATTACTGTACTTATATGAGCTATACCTAGAGGCGCACTACCTTAACGAAAAGACACACTTCGCCGTATATATATGAGAGAGCGGGTTCGTTACCGAAGTGAAAGATGTATGCGGTGTCGACCAAGTTCAACTCCGACTTCGGGGTGATCCAGAAAATCTGTTGTTCCTTCTTCTCTTCCTCTGAGTCCCCATCTTCAGATTGACTGCCCATGTCCCTGTCCACGTCCCTTTCCCCGTCCCACTCCGCAGTGCCCTTGCGTACAAGCTCTAGCCCACCATAAAGATCCTTACCATACTCCACCTCATAGCCCACATCACTCACGGGCTCGGAGGCTAGGAAGGCACCATCGCCTTCATCGTCATAGAGAACTTTGACCTGGATGTCGAGACCGAGCTCGCGACAGGCGCTATAGACGATCGCATCACTGCCCTTGAGATAACGCGCAAGCTCCTGCACGGAAGAGCCCAAGCTCTTGTTCTTTCTGATAGCGTACTGGTGAGCAAGACCGAAACCAAGCTGGCCACCCTCGGGCAAGATCTCAGGATCATCAATGAGCTGCTGCAAGGCATTCCTGACTAGGATCTGCTTAGCGTTGGGCACAGATGCGGCGGTGGCCAGGACATCGGCCGTGTCCTCGAAATAGAGATTGTACGTCAAAGCGACGCGAGTGCCCGACGTGACGGGAAGGACTTCGTGCTCGGTATCGCTATAGAACGCGACATATGCGATTTCTGGTGCATCCGGGGAGCTATGTGCAAGCATCTCACCAGAATTGAACGTCCACTCCGATCCCTTCTCACGAAGAACCAAAGAGCCGCCTTCATGAGCAGTTGGGAAGACGATGACGAGGGAACCAAACATATTGTCGGCGCGGGGTGTATCGCGATGCGCCTTGAAGAATGCGCCCTTGTCTGTAAGTATTGGCGTGAGCTCTGCAGATTGAACCACGTAACACCCAACATACCATATATGTTCAGCTTGTATGGCTCGGCGCGAACGACACGAGTCGCGGCGGTCCCAGACGCGGCCAGATCCTGGTGAATCTTGTTGACGATGGCAGTGCTAGCCAGATCAAAAGGCAACGCGAACTGAGATAGCTCGAGCTTGAGAGCCTTCCTGTACGACTCGTCGATGATGCTTTGATTGCCTCGTCCAAAGGGTGCAGCATCGCAAGCGGACACAAGCTGCATCAATTCGTCTTCAGATGCTGTCACAAGGTTCAAGCATGCACTGTATGACAATTGATTGGTCTTGCGACTCTGTTATACTGCGGAAAACACATACAGTGACGTCGACGTTGGCTTGTAGTACAAGTCGCAATGCTCAATGGGAACTTTACAGGTGCCGCTGGTGAAGGAGTTCACCTCGAGGGCGGAGCGGATGCGTTCAGCGGCGGAATCAGAGGTCATGGTAAGTGAACGAATGGAGAACTGAGCACCTGAAGAAGAGTCCTTTTGTAGCGGTTGTCCGTCGTCGGTCCCGAATGGCATCCCGACTTTGGACCCACAGTTAGCTAACGAAGCGCCTGATGAATCAAAAAGAGTCATTCCGCCGCCGAATTTACCTCATTGAGAGCGCGGATTACGGCCTGAAGGCGCTTATCTGGCGGCGCGCCGATTCGTATCACCCCCGCATGACAGTAGGAAAGCGGGGCCATCAAATTGGCTTCGAGTGACTACCCTTTGAACGAGAAGTCACCTGGATCGCATAGCAAGGACAAACGCCTCCACCCTAATTCGAGCGTGGTTATAGCTATAGATACATCGCACGAATGCCTATGTCGGAAAGAACAACGGCGCCACAGCTGTGTCGTTGGTATTCAATACCAAAGAATGGCACACCTCTATGAGCGCGCCTCTGCAAAACTTCGACTTTCTGATGAGATGCCATTTCTTGTCAGACGACAAAGAGGCATGCAGACATCCGAGGAAATGACAATGGGTTGAGCAACTCGCTGTAGGGGAGCCAAGTCATGTCGAGAACTCCTAATGCAATGTTGTATTCTATTCATGTGGTGGATTACATGACATTGAGATCTCCAAACTTCTCCTTGTAGCCTGCAAAAACGTCTGAGTTCTGGACACCGAACAGAAGTACGGGATGATGAGATACCTGGCACAGTCCACTTGCCCTTCTGGATCATGGTCTCCACGGTCTTGATAAGACGAGGGTGGGCCTCGCCAACATCCATGGCCTACAATGACTTGAGTTCACTTGCAATTCGAAACAGGACGGACACGCACGGTGAGTTGCTCGAATGGACGAGCGTCCTCGATGTTGGCAAGGGTGGCTTTGAGGTCCTGGAGCTCAACCTCAATCTTTTCCTCGGTCTCCTTGGCCTTGGCAGCCTGTCATTCGGGTGAGGAATCGCGACTTTATACGGCCATAGACTCCTCTCCACTCACAGCTTTGTCTTCGAAAGCCTCGATAGCCTTGATCTGTGCGGAAACGTCGTATGTCACGGGCTTGAATTCCTTGAGGACCTTCTCTGCATCGTCGACGATGGCGGTGTTCTTGAGGACGGAGCGGTAGTGGGCGAAATCAATGGTGGTGGGTTGCGAAGCGTATTGGGCGCTCAGACGCTGGGCCTCGCCGTGTCTTTTCCGGAAAGCTTGGAGGGAGGCGACGGTCTCTGTATGGCGTCGAATCAATAACGCGTTCCCATAAGGATGCAGAGGAGCAGACCCTTTCCGAGGCCCAATGACGAGTACAAGCGGGCAAAGTCCTGCAAAATGCTCAATGGATCCGTCCTGGAAGCACAGTAACGCTATAAGCTTACAACAGCTGCAGTCGCTGCTTTTGAGGCCATGACCTGTTTACAGTGTCAGCATGGATGTGCAGCGTGTCGAACAATAAATACTGACGAAAGAGGTGGATAACAAAAGGTGAACGGCCAACGCAGACTCCCGAATCACACCGAGCCCGCTGATGTAAGCGTCACCGTGGCCCACGGCATCTGCCGCCTCTCCCTCTTCCTGGCAATCCACTATGACGCGCACATCTACATCTCTTGCGCAACAGTCACCATCTCTGAGGGACTCACTGATATACTATGGATAGATTCAAGAGCAAAATCCTTGGCGGCATACAGAAGTTCGATAAAGAGTTCTCCGGCAGCGGCAATGCGTCCGCTCCTTCCGTGGCGCCACCTCTGGACCTGAATAATCCATCCACTTTCTATCGTTATCGCAAACAGCGCGGTGTCAACCTTGGTGGATCACTGTCTGGCACGTCGTTAAAGCCTCAGCTAACGCCCGACCAGGTGCTTGGTTCGTCCTCGAACGCTGGATCGCTGAAGCCCCATTTCGCGAAGCCCATCATCCTGGACAAAGTGATCTTGATGTCGCTAAAGGGAGCAACGCACGACAGATTCTGGAACACCACTGGGATACGTGGATAACAGAACCGGACTGGCAGTACCTTGCGAGCAAAGGTATCAACACCGTCCGCATACCAGTGTGTTCTTGTCTCAACCATTCCACTGCATCGGTGACCGAGGATCCTCAATATAGATAGGATACTATCACATCTGTGGTGCGGACTCCTCAGTCCTTGAAAGGACGCGATTCCATGAAATGCATTCCGTCTTCTCCGGAGCCTGGCCGAGAATCGTGAACGCTATCCAGACAGCCCTCCGTTATGGCATCGGGGTGCTCATTGGTGAGTTACACAAATTACGCACCACTTGAGTCTCCGATGCTTAGAGTCATCTCACCCAGATCTCCATGCTGCGCCTGGAAAGCAAAACCATGATTCGCACGGAGGAACATCCGAGGCACCAGAGTTCTTCCACTCTGCGCGGCACCGCAAGCACACACTCCATGTTCTCTCCGTCCTGATACGTCTCCTCGGCAACAACACGTACCCGAACATTGTCGGGATAGAGCTGCTCAACGAGCCCGCCCCTCCTTCGGACACCATCCTGAAGGATTGGTACTCCGAAGCAATCAAGACCCTATCAGCTTTGGATCCGACGATGCCACTCTATCTAGGGGAGTGTTGGCAGACAGACAACTACGCAGGGTATATGCAGCCGGTTCAGAAACGTACCCCCAACATGCTTGTGTTGGATCATCATCTGTACCGATGCTTCACCGGCGAGGACATCAAGACCTCAGCGCACGACCATGCAGGCGCACTCAAGGACCCAAACAACGGAATCGTACAGACACTGGGACGCGTCGGGAACTCCCTCGTCGTCGGGGAGTGGTCCGCGGCCTTGAACCCAGGATCCATCAAATCCGATCACGACGTGGAACATCGCGTCTTTGCTAATGCTCAGCTTGAGCTCTTCGAGCGGACGTGTGCGGGATGGTTCTTCTGGACGTATAAGAAGGGCGGCGGATGGGACAACGGCTGGAGTTTCCGGGATGTACAACAAAGCGAAGTCCTGCCGGCTTGGCTTGGAGGTGTGCGTGGGCGTGTGGCTGTTGATGGTCAGCATGCTTCACGGAGAGACGCTGCGAAAGATCAGGCTCAAGGTACATACATATCGCAATGGCATGCAAGGACATCCCCATTTCTGATCCATTCTTCAGCGAGCCATACCAATTGGTGGCACCAGTATCAAGGAGAATACCACCATGAGCGATTTGGTCAGGGATTCCTGGCAGGGTGGGACGATTCATACGCGTTCTTCCAGTCTGTGCCCGTCGGCGCACCAGCACCAGAGATTGGGTTCAAGACCGAGTGGGCGCGTCGACGAAGCGGCGATGGATACTGGGAGTTTGGTGGGATACTCTCTTAAAATCATTAGTAGCCGTCCATTGACCTCGCGACAGAGCATGGGTTCAAGCAAGGTGTTGACGCGGCTAGGCAGGACTATGCCAGCCATTACTGTTAGCCACCGTTCCTTCCATAATTCTATGTCAGAGATATGGCGTCTTTTGGTCTCCGCAGAAGACCTCGATGATGGACGAAGACTGCTCGGCCAGTGCTAGGGATTTAATGTGGCGGACGGTGCTTTGGCCGTCTGTTCAAATTGTGCTACATGCTTAACATATATCCTGTACTTCGAACGCCTTAGGATAAGTGCCTCGAGCTATAGCATTACAATGCATTACTACTACGTATCCAGCCACTAGTTTATACAGTCCAGTACTAACTAATACAGTATCGTGTCGTTCATAATAAGGGTATTCAGAAACTCAAGCGGTCGGAGCGGGGGCGGCCGCGGCTTGTGCGCCTGTTGCACCGTTCGTGGCGGTAGAAGGTACCGCTCCAGCATCACCGGTTGGAGCTGCAGTAGACCCAACGGGAGCCTGCGTGTCGACAGATTTCTTAGCCTCCAACTCGGCGATCCTTGCCTCCCTCGCTTCCTGCGAACGAAGTCAATACGAGGGCACAAGAAATGGATGAGATGCCTTACATTGTGCGTCTTCTGGTTTTGAACCACACCTTGAATTTCCGCCTTCTTTGTCGCAAGGCTGGATTGCAACTTGCTTTCGCGCTGTTCTTTGGCCTGGATGGGGCTTGAGCGGAATGCTTGTGAAATAACAGGTTCTGTTCACCTTCAGATCTTTCTCGGCATCGGTGAGTTTCCTGACAGCCACATCGTGAGCGGCGGCTGCTTTGCTCATGGCACTGGAGGTGGAATGTTCCTTCTTCTCGTTCTTGGTCACGGTGTGCTGAGCTGAGTCGTTCGCCTAGGAATATGAGTACAGGCGGGCAACAGGTGGGGATAAATGCTGACCTTGTGCGCTTTGTGCACGTCCTTCTCGAGGTGTGCGAGATCCTTCAATGCGTGCTTGACATTCGAGTCTTCGGCCTTGCCCTGCTTCGTTATCTTCTTCTCTTCCTTGTCGATGGGGGAGGGGGAGCTGAAGAGACCCATGTTTGCTAGTAGATGATGTTGGATGGAGTGGATGGTGTTCGTAACGTTGAAGACGGCGCAAGGGCTGGGGTATTGAGTATGTGCTACTACTCAGCTGCGAGAGGCTTATAACGAGGCGTATTCCTATGCGTAGTCATGACGTCGTGTCGATCTACGCCACTTCATGCCGGGCATAGGGGATCTTGACTCCTGTCTTTGCTAGATGCGCCAAGACTGACCATCAAGCTTGTCAAAAGGCGGAGCTGTACTACGTCAGTTGCGCATACAATGATCTACGGCCAAAAGCGCTTACTTCGTCAACGTCAGAGTACCTCTTGTCGTTCCACTCAAATGACGCCACAAGGTGTATGTGCGGAATAGACTTGCTTTGTGGAATGCTTCGAATTAGACATTATTGCAATAGATGACTGATAACATAAGTATGGCTACAGTGACGAGGTGGAAAATACAGTGACTGTCGTTAAGAATGGGGAAAAAAAGTCCTGCTGCGAGTAGGATGAGCAAAGAGCTACGGATGGTGAGAGGAGATCATACGTGATCACCAGCCTCCACCACCACCACCTCCTCCTCGTCCAGGGCCTCCACCTCCTCCGCCTGGACCACCAAATCCTCCACCTCCACCTGGTCCGCCGCCGCCTCCTCCACCAAAGCCCCCGCCTCCTCCACCGAACCCTCCGCCTCCGCCCGGCCCACCAAAGCCGCCTCCACCTCCTGGTCGGCCAAAGAATTCGCCGCCTCCGCCTCCGCCGCCATGATGACCTAAAATGCCGACTAAGCCGCTGACGAGACCGCCATGATGCATGCGACCCATACCTCTGCCCATGCCGCCGCCGCCCATGCCGCCGCCTCCCATGCCTCCACCGCCCATGCCTCCACCACCCATACCTCCACCGCCCATGCCTCCACCGCCCATGCCTCCGCCACCCATGCCGCCCATTGGACCGCCTCCCATGCCGCCGTTCATGCCTCCCATGCCCATTCCCGGGCCTCCTCCTCCGTAGCGGCGCTGGCTACCAAAGCACAATCCCATTTGAGTGATGATGATGAAGGATTGGTTTGTCGAATGTTATGCGTAAAGTACACTTTAGATGGTGTTTGCGAACTCGAGTAGAGTTCTTCCAGTGGGTGTGTTTGGGTTGAGTGGTATAGTTGAGAGAACGCAATTGACAATGAGCCGCTATATATATACATTTCGGAAGAGCCGGAGTTTCGGAGTGCAAGATCGTTCAGGAGACTGCGGAGAGGTGACGGTGTATATGCGATATGACGGTGTGGCAGTGTCACTGTGTGGCCCCTACTTTTGCGCCAAGTCGAAGGAGACCCATGTATGAAATCGATGACGCGTACGCAAGCGCACAGCCTGCTTAGCCTGTGTTGAACTTCGCTGAGGAAGTTCAGAGAAGTTGACCCGATGGCAGCTAGATAAGTGGAAGAATGCAAGCTAGACCCGGAGCATGACACGATAGCGAATACCGAAGCATAGACACGTAGAAATCATGTCATCAGAGGAAGGTGAGTCGCGGCCAGCCTTTCGTCCAAGGTCCAATGTTCCAGGATAGTGCCAGACGCCTGAAGCCATGTTGACGGTTGTCGGGAGTCGGGACCAGGTCGGGACTCAAACAGCAAGCGGAAATCACCGAAGTCGGGCCGACTTGTCCGAGAAGCAGCACCAAGCAAGATGCCGCGCTTTTCAAGTTTTGTGTCCCGCCAGTATGCCGCGCCTTCCTCGAGGATGGAAGCTGAATGCGTCCTCGGTCAACGCCATGGCGACGGGCTCGCGGCAGACCAAGGAGTTCCGCCACCTGCTGCCCATCGACCTCCTACATCTCCACCGGACAGCAAAAATGGGCAAAACCAACGTGCCAAAGGTCGTGCCTCCAAAAGACCGCATCAAATACTGGAACATCGTGCCCGGAGACCAGGTTCGCGTGCGCGGAGACAAGAAGAACACGCTGCACACCGTTGTCGCCATAAATCGTTGGACGAACAGGGTTCATTTCAGTGCGACGAGCGGGGCATCGGCGGTGCGTCGACTTCCACTCTGTCTCTTGGACTATGTGACTCAAACTGTTGCTCTAGGACTCTGACGACACGAGAGGCCCCCATGTCCACTATTCCAAATGTCAGCTATATATTGGCGAATACCGGGTCCCTCCGCCCAAAGGCGAAACCCAGTCTATCCTATCACGGTGGGCCTCAATCCCAGCTTTCTGTCCAATGTGCTTATGTGTATAACCTCACAGAGTCTTCGCGCTACGCACGGCTACCACGCAACCAATGTACAGTCGACAGAAGCGCGCCTTCGTCTGGAAACGCTACGCGACTGCCACCGAGCCTTACGTTCCTCGGCTGAGAGGGAAGAGACTCTTGCTGCCTTGGCCCAAGCAGGTGCAGAAAGCGAGTCTTGCTTGTACGCCGCATTCTCTCCATCTTCAAAAACATACTCACAAGGACGGCAGCTCAACCTTGGGATACAGCAGCAGAGGAAGTATCGCGCGTCACTTGGCGGCCACCTCCATTCCCTAAGGATGAGGGTGGGATAGTCCCCCAGCCCCCCTCGGAGCGCGAATACCTTCTCACCATCATGAACGGCGGAAAGTACGACGTCCAGCACCCGGCCGAGATCTTCCTCGAGAAAGAGCTCACCAACCCCCACGGATTCGCCAAACGCCACGAACGCTGGGTGACGTACCAGTCGTACAAGAAGACCCTGCTCGCAGAGTACATCGAGCGCGAGCTCAAGGAGCTCAATGGTCGCACCAAGGGCGCCGCGCGGGCGGACGCGGCGTACAAGTGCAAGCTGAGGCTGGAGCAGGAGCGGCAGGAGAAGGTTGCGCTCCGGAAGACGTACCACAACGTCAAGCTGGAGAGGAAGGTGCGCAGGAAGATCAGGAAGCAGCAAAAGATCCGGGAGCGGCTGTCCAATATGGTTCTGGCCCCCGCGGAGAACCAGTTCATCCCGCCCGTACAGGCTACGTTACAAGAGAACACTGTTTAATTTATATAGTCTACTCAAATCGACTCAACTATTTAGCATTGCCAGCAGTGGTGAGGGAGCTTGAATGGGCACTCTCAGACTCAGACCCCAAACTGAGAATGTCATTACTGTTGATAATGAGGTGTATCATTGGGCCGATCAAGACTCATCAAGCTTGCTCTGATTCCACGACCATCTGGCGGCCATGTCGATACGCTCGCGCAGCCCTGAGGCGCACTACCACGCCATTCCGCAGAATCCTGTGGCCCCGGTTCCTATATTGCTCCCCGAGGGAGACATCGAGCTTGACGACGAAGCCGACCCAGAAGGTGCCCACGAGTCGACGCACGGACACCCACCGCATGCTGTCGATGCACGGATTCGGTGGATTAGTTTCATTCTCGGAAACGCCGTGCTCCTACCTTGGAATGGTTCGTCGCCGCCTCCTTATACGGGAGGCCCTCGTGCTAATTAGACTGAATTAGTAATGATAACCGCGACACCATACTTTCTGGCACGGCTGTCGAACTCGAATCTCCAGTTGACATTCAGCTCTTATCTGTCGACATCCTTCACCGCAGCCAACGTCATATTTCTTGCGCACGCTACTGCTACTTCGAAGCAGGTAGGTGTTATCTCCCTCCGTCCACATCAGGAATTGAAGTGAATTGTAACAGAATGCCCCTTCGCGTCAAATCATTTCGTCTCTCATCATCCTCTCCTCCCTCACCTTCCTGCTCGTCATCAGCACATTCATACACACATCTGCCTCAGTCTTTTTCGCGTTCGTGCTGATCAACGGTGTGGCGCAGGCGGCGTTGGGATCCTACCTCCAAACGTCGTCCATCGCCGTCGCCTCGTTGTTCGGACCTACTGCGATGCAGGCCATGATGTCCGGTCAAGCAGCTGTCGCTGTCGTAGTCAGTGGCGTCCAAGTGCTCAGCGCAATCGCCTCGACGTGGAATGAAGAGGCAAACGCGAGTGGGGTCCCAACAGGCGGCCACGGTGAGGCCGCGGAACGATCTGCGTTCGTGTTCTTCCTTCTGTCCACGGTGTTCCTGTTGGTGGCGGCTGGGTGCACCGCGTGGTTGGTGTCTATGCCTGCGTACAAGGCTGTCGCCGGAACGTTGGAGAATCCCGTGAAACTCGAGGATGACGGCGAAGAGAGGGTGGGGTTGATGTCGCGCGGCCACCACGAGCATGGCAGTAGCATGCTGCACATCTTCAAGACGAACATGGTGTATCACATCGCTGTTGCGTATGTGTTTATCGTCACACTGGTACGTGAAATGACAAGGCAAATGTCCTTACATTGTGCTAATCCTTACTCAGGCGGTGTTCCCTCCGATAACTACCTCGATTGCTCCCACAAATCCGAACGTGCATCCCCTCCTGTTCAGTTCTGTCCATTTCTTCGTGTTCGGCTTTGGTGATCTATCGGGGCGCTCTCTCTGCTCGGTCCCGAGATTCCTGACATGGTCCCCTCGCCGCCTCCTCACATTGTCCCTCTCACGGACGCTCTTCATACCGCTCTTCTTGCTATGCAATGTACAACGGCCATCGACCTCGGATACGCCATATACTCCCCTCATCAACTCCGACGTTCTCTTCATGCTGATTCTCTTCTGCTTCGCGCTGTCGAACGGCTACGTCTCAAGCATGTGCATGATGTCGGCACCGTCCATAGAGCATAACCTGAGGTTGAAGGGGAAACGCGAGGACATTGACGTCGCTGCAACCGTTGCAAGTTTCTGTCTTGTGTGCGGATTGGCCATCGGTAGTATTGCGAGCTTTGCGGTCAGAGCTGCAGTTTGCGATTGTAATCCGTTTACTTCGTGATGTAGGTACCCTCTCTAGATCTCTTACTAGTCACTTAGATGTACCCATAGGCACCATGTTTAGTGTACAATGCAACAATTAATATTTCGGTCGAGGATAGCATAGCAGTCTGAGAAATTGAGTAACGCTACATGGGTGCAATCACAGAAAAAAGCCAAGATTCACGGGGAACACGGCCGCGCAAGAAGGGTCGGCAGGTGTCAGCGTTCACAGAATATGATTGAGTGTCAGTGTTGGTTCCCATACACCGAACTCAAGTTCCTCCAGGCACTTCAGATCCAGCCTGTCCCATGACACGGGGATCCTGTTTGTCTGTTATGTATGATCAGCTATAGTTAGCCGGAAGTCTATTGCGCCACATTCACCTGGAAGTAGTGGACACACGAACGAGCAACCCGCCGCGCTAACGTCTCCAAGTGCAGCCGGCCATTGTCATATGAGTCCAACGGAAGATGGTACAACAGTTCCGCATGTCCCGGCCACTGAATTCAGCTATAGTCAGCTTCCGAACACTTTCCGGGAGCGCTCAAATGCCACATACCCGCACTTTCATGTAGACGTTATCGTGCCTGTCTGGATGCATATCACTGAGATAGTAGGAATCGCTGTTGGACAGGCGTATGCCGCGAATCTGGGCTTCGGCGAGGTTTATGCCGCTGAGGATGGCGCCCTTGCGTTTGAACTTGATACGGACGGAGCTTGGGCGTCGGAAGAGGTCGAGCATGCCGTTGGGACGTGGCGCAGTATATGACGCTGTTGAGTGACGCCTGTGTCGGTGCATGGAATCATGGGCGAGGGGGTACGAGGCCTGGTAGTTTGGGTAGTATTGAGTTCCGAGAACATGGTCGTCGTATGCTAGGAGCAAGTTTAGGATGTAGTTGGCGGCTGGGAACGACTCTTACAATGACTGGACATCCGAGGCGTAAACGGGACAGTATGAGGAGGAGGATTGTACATCTGCATGTCGTAGGACGGCTGAGGGTACTGATAGTACGGTGTTGAGCTCGAAGTGGGAATCCAATGCTCAAAGAAAGACGCACCATTGTAGCCTGCTGATTTGGGTAGTACGGAGACCCGTAGTTCATGGACTGCATCGACGGTCGACGGGACATTGAGCGCGACATGGCTCTCGGCATTCCACCGTCATACGCAGAGTAGGACATGGTCGTCATTGCGGGAATGTAGAGCAAGCAGTGACAGCGCCTAGAGTGGGGGATCTATATAGCCCGGAACCAAGTCTATATAGCCCGGAACCAAGTCAATGCAGCTACAGCGAGGCCCAATAGCAATCTACCTCGAGGCAATCGCATCACGCAAACAATGAAACAGGAATGCGGCATGACGATGGAACTCAATGAAAGCCTGTGAAAGCTTGGTAAGAGTACAGAAAAGAACAGAAAGGAACAGAAAAGCAGAGTTGTGTGAATGTAAGACGCCGACCCTCGACCGGCCCTGATGACAATTGTAATCGGCTCACCGGACCGCTTCTACTCAACTTCGCTTTCAACTTTGTCGCACCGAGGCTTGGTTGTTGACTGTCTTTTGTATCAAGAAAGCTGTGGAACTGAAACCGGGGCTTTGTAGGCCATTTGACTGCACGCTCCGAAGCCACTACTCTCCTATCAGCGCGGATGTCTGCTAGCCACACCCAATCGTCTCTCACTGCACCGCTGAAACCTCCCGAGGACTACAAGGGCGATTGGATCACCCCCGAGAATGTGGGATACTCTGAAGCCATATCACGATGGTCAGTTTCCTCCGAGAGAAAGGCCGCGGTGGTAGCATTCGTCAAAGACGATGAGGACGTAGTCCTAGCCATCAAATATGCTCATCGAGCAGACCTTCCTTTCGTTGTCTGTGGCGGTGGATATAGTGTCTCTGGCGCCTCCTCAAGTGACGGTGGCATGGTCATTGACTTGTCCAGGTACATCAATCATGTTGCAGTCCATCCCAAAGCTATGACAGTGCAAATTGGCGGCGGGGCGCTTTGGGGTGCCGTCGACCGGCAGTGTGCGCGATATGGTCTTGCAGCCGTAGGAGGAACACTTGACAGGGTAAGGCTAGTTCGCCAGAGAAGACTGCCTAATCAAATCCAATCGACAGATTGGCGTCGGAGGGTGCGTGAAGCCAAACGCTTACACACGTCAACCGATGCTGCGAACCTAGCCTAATGCTAGTCAACGGTTATGGATGGCAAACCCCGGCACACGGTCTATCGACTGATAATCTTGTCGAGGTAATCCTTTCCAACTTCGACAAGTTACAGCCTCAAGTACATGAACAGGCAACCGTTGTAACCCCCGATGGAACCGTACACCGCGTCAGTGAACACCGGAATCCAGAATTATTCTCCCAGATCCGCACCTTGGGTCCTGAAGTCGGGGTCTGTACGGCCTTCTCGGTTAGGCTACATGCTCAACGTCGTACCGTATACGCTGGATCCATCACATTGCCCCTCACGGAACTAGATGCACTGAGTAGCGTTACGGAAGATTGGTGGGATCGAGGTCCCTCTGCAGTCGAGGCGATGATACAGGTTGTGACTGTAGTTGACGGACAGGTGAGTGACAGGTTCAATTCACAGAAGTACATATGTTCGACGGGGCGTATTCAACCCACAATCCATGTCTATCTCTTCTACAATGGATCTGAGAGTGAAGGACGTCGTGCCTTTCAAAGATTTTTGAACCTAGGTTTGGACGGTTCTTGCATTGAGTCGATACGACTGATACTACGCATAAGGGGTGACCACCGACAATACCCGAGAGATGCCTTACGAAGATGCCAATAAGATGCAGGTGAGTCTTTTACCGGGCCCTTGTAGCGCATACTAGACCTTCAAAGAACGAACTCGCACCGCCGGGGTTCTCCGTCTATCGTAAAGGGTTCGTTCGGCCAAGCATGAGTAGTCGCGCGATCAGCGAGCCAACTGAAATTCTGCGTCGCTTATCCCTTGAGACGCCTGGCTTCAAGCCGAGCATATCCTTCGAGTATTTCCCAGCTCCCAATGCCAATACTCCAATTGACAGTAGACACTCGGTCATTCTGACCACCACGATCATGGTCATGTGGCATGTCAGTGGAGGAGATGCGAGTCTACAATTGCGGCATGTTCGAGAAGTTGTTGGTCGAGCAGTTGGTATCCTCACGCAAAAAGTCTAGTGATGCTTGGTACATGAACGAGGAACGAATAGCACTTCTTTTGGTTACGCCATAGCATTGTTCGGAAGAGATCCTGCTCACTGGCAATGGGCCGGCGGGCGGAGATTTAGTGACAAGTGGTATACACGAAGACGATCAGTGTGAACGAGAGTGAATTTTTTCGCCGATTCCGTGGTTCACAAGTATTGTAAGTCCTGTCACAAGACTATATCATATGCTACTAGCTAAGGCTTAACAAGCCTAAGATGATCAAATCCCGGTCCATCTTGACACTGATCATCCCCGTCTCGCGCCAGAGGTCCATCCAGCCGGAAGTCTGGCGGATCTATGCTTGATCACTTTGACTCAGGAGGACGTATAAGAGAGTACGGTATTCGATTCAATAGAAGAAATTGTCACTTGAGCAGAGGCAAACCAACTGTCCAGAGGAAACAATCTCTAGACCTCCGGACCTAGTATACGTGTAGGCAATATGCGAAAACTTTGGATGAGAAAGATTTCGAGGAGACAAGTTGTGGAGTTGATGATCAATGAACTTCATGTAAAGATGTCTAACCGAGCTTGACTGGAATCAGACTGGATTCCAGCCTAGTTAGTAGCAGTTGCTTCGACAGATGACAAAAACGCATCCCTTGTTCAGAAAAGGAACAGCCGGTCTTGAGACGTTCAAACAACAGCCATACTCGTACAGTAGCTGGAAGACAAGAAATCGAAGGCCACAGGCAAGGTGTCTATTGGCGATCGATCGATGAACTTGCGCGGGCGCGTCGTCGGCCGCGGCAATCCCGAATTTGAAATTTGTCATCCGTCCCTCATCCGTCCACCTTCCGAGGTTCCGTTCCGACATACCTTATAAGAATATCTGCAAATAACCTTGCTCCATCTCACTCCCCACACCTACGAAGACCCATCAATATGGTACAGAATCTCTCCAACAAAGCATGCGTCCTTCTGAGCGCGAATACCGTCGATATCCGGGAAATGCCTCTATCGGCGGTAGGCAAGGACGATGTGATGATCAAAGTGGAATCGACAGGTCTCTGCGGAAGTGATGTGAGTTGCGGAACCCAGTATCTGTAAAGGCGCGTACTAAATGGCATCGATTAGCTGCACAACTATAGCCATGGAGGAGTGGGAACCCCGATAACGGAGCCTCTTATTCTGGGGCACGAATCAGCGGGAACAATCGTCGAGGTAGGCTCGGACGTCACGGGCTTCGTCGTTGGAGATCGTGTGGCGATTGAACCTACGATGTTCTGCCGCAAGTGAGCTCTTTCATTCATTCGTGATGGGAGATGAGAGTACTTAATTTCCTAGATGTCATAATTGCAAGACTGGAAAGACCAATGTGTGTCGTAGCTTCCGGCAGGCTTCCCTAGCACCCACACAAGGCAGTAGGTTGCTGTATTGGCTGATTGATCTCCGCGTACTGAATGAGATCGTTTTCGATAGCACTGGCTCAATACTATGTTTGTGACGCCGATTTCGCCATCAAGATACCCGACTCCATAACCTGGGAGGAAGCTGGATGCATCCAGCCTCTTGCCGTTGCAGTGCAGGTATGTTAACCTGTCATGGATGATCTAAGATTACTGCATCGATATCTAACGTTCCATAGCTCGCCAAACGCGCCAAGTTCGCTGCTGGACAAACTGTTGCAGTCTTGTGAGTCAAAGAGTCACTTTCTTGTAGTTTGCGATGTATACCAATGCGCGATGTGTCCAGCGGCTGTGGTCCTTTAGGATGCCTGGTGATGGCGACTGCCCGCGCGTACGGCGTTTCCAAGATTCTTGCCTTCGACATATCACAGCAGCGCGTGGATTTTGCGAAGAAGCTTTGGGCAGATTACGCCGCTCTCTCTCCCAAGGCTGCCGAAGGCCAAGATTACGCCTCATGGGCCAACGATTTCAAGGCTGACGCGCTCAAAGCCGCCGGTGTCGACTCGTGGGGTGTAGACACTGCCGTGGAAGCTTCGGGGGCTGAACCTTGTATGCATGCGGCTATGACATTCACGCACTCTGGCGGGACCTGTGAGTGGTTGACTTCTTGAACATCTAGACGCCGAAATGAACAAGACAACAATAGACGTGCAAGCCGGTTTGGGACGAGCTGTCAACTCATTCCCGACTTTCCAAATAGTGGCTAAGGAGCTGGACGTTGTGGGAAGTGTCCGATACACCTCCGGGTGCTTCAAGACAGCCATAGACCTCATGGAGCAAGGGAAGATTGACTTGAAGCCGATGGTGACTGCTGTATTCCCGCTCTCTCGGAGCAAAGAGGCGCTTGAGGCTGTTCGCAAGGGAGAGGATCTGAAGGTGGTGGTCATGAATCAGCAAGTAGATTAAATGTATTTGTCAATGCCCGATAACCTTCTGCGTTATTCGATACTTTTTCGGAGCAGTAGCGGTTGTGAGGCTCAGAGTCACAGCTGAGCGTTGGGAAGAGATCCGCGGAACATGCCGTGACGTAAAACCTAATTAGGACCTCTGTCTTTCCTTTCGACACTCATCTCAGACTTTGGAATAGTCCAGTCGTCTGCCCCGCCCACTGTCTTCTTGCTGCATGAGCGAGCCGTTAGACGCTGCCTCCGAAAACACCAGCTCCCAAGGAACCGGATCTAATGAACGGTAGGCCCCCACCGCCACTGGGCGCTACGATGCTTAGGCTGCGATCAGGAAATTAAATGTACGCGCCCGAGTCTGGCGAGCTTGCGAAGTCTGCAGGAAGAGGAAGGTACGCGGCTCAGGGCTTATCGCGAAGAACGTCTTGACTGACGAGGCGGACAGGTGAAGTGCAATGGTCAGGTGAGCTCCGCGTTCCGTGATGATCGTTGGCATTGGTCCAACGAAAACTAGGAGCCCTGTGCGTATTGCGTGTCGTCCGGCAAGATATGCAGCTGTAAGCCTGGTACTTGTACTTCATGCATCCTTCTCATGATTCCTAGTCAAAGACATCAGCGACAATGCCGCTGTGGCTCGACAGTACGAATTACAGCACTGCTCTCGTCCATTTCCACGAACCGACCACCCATCACGTAGGCAGGCCAACACGGTGGACTCTCGTCTAGCCAACGTTGAAGACACGCTCCAGAAGATAGTGCCCATGGTTCAAGCCTTTCAGGCTTGGTTTCAGCAGAATACACATGCATCACAACTTCCGTAAGTTCATGTCAGCTACTCCGAGTCCTGATTCATGCTCTGACAACGACTATAGATCCTCCAATGTCACCCACAATGCGGAGGCGGGGCCACTGAAACAACCCCAAATTTCTGACCGACCGCGCAGACCTGACCATACTGAGAATTACCGGCCGTCCGCTGCCATACAACATCTTTCTCGGGTCTCGCGCGACAGGATCTCGGGAAGCTCGGGGTCTATCGCTGAACAAGTCGAGGACGATCATCGTGACGGTCCAGAACAGTGGTCCGATAGGTTCTCGCATCTTACAAAGGATAGCTATGGAAACCTTCGGTTGGTCCAGACGCTGGATCTTTGCCACAGTGACGCTAATTTTGACTTTCAGCTACACCGGGGGGACTTCAACGTATATGCTTGTCGATGCGTTGACTACCCTACGCGACTCGCATTCAGACGCGTCGCCAGACTCTGGGCATGGCCAAGGTAATGTTGACATAACGTTGCCATTCTTCAATCCAGGGCAACATTTCGAGACGCAAGAAGCTTTGTATGTTTCTTGCGTCAATATCTTGTATGTCTCACTCATGTCGCTGTCGTAGACCGCAACCACAAGATATACCGTATCCCTCACCAGAAGTAGCCGACGAGCTGGTCTCCAATTACTTCACATCAATTCATAGAACATTTCCTGTTCTCCATCAACAGTTGTTTCTTGAGCGATATATCAAAGCCATGGCTGCCAAGCAATCAGGGAAGCCGCTCAAAGACACTGCCTTTCTTTCTTCTATGTTCGCAGTGTTTGCATGCGGGGCTTGTGCGATTGGTCGAGCGCAGCGCAAAGACAAAGAAGCTGCTCCGAATGAATTTGGAGGCATGGAGTAAGTGCAACATTACTCAAACCACAGTCATTCTGATATCTTGTTGTCACAGATTCTATCAGCGGGCGCAGCTTCTGCTCTGGATGTGCTCTGGGGAGTCGCAAATAGAGCAGTGAGTTGATAGAGTGTCACCAACTCACTCTCTCGTACTAACCTACTAAGGGTGCAATGCTTAGCGTTGCTTGCTGTGTGTAACGCGTCGTGGAACAGTGAGAACAGCCCTAATATCTCTCGAAATCTTACGATGTGTCTCTGTAGCGCTCGCCCAAGGCTGGCTCAACGCCGGTCAAGCAATTCGCCGAGCTCAAGACCTTGGCTTGCATGTAGGTCAATTTGAGATCTCCCACCACTCCCGTTGAACAAAAAATCAGCGCTCATCCAGAAGATCCCGCCTCTCGGCACTCGACAAAGAGATTCGACGACGCGTATGGTGGTGTGTGTACTCCCTGGACCGTCTATTATCAATCGCCCTCGGACGGCCAAGCGGCGCCCTTGACGACGAGTGCAACGTAGAACTGCGTATGTCGTCGTCCTGTTTGGCCTTCCCGATATTCTGATCTCTTCCATCAGCTGTGGAGCTGGACGACGCTCAGTTGCTTGTCTCAGCTGAAGCACCTCTGCAATCAACAGGAGTATCCTATATGACTGGCTTTGTCGCGTGAGTCAATGATCTTCGCGCGTAACCTGCGAATCTAACGAAAGTGCAGACTACTCAAGATCTATGTCATTGCAGGCAAAGTCATGCGATTCGTGCATTCTTCGAGGGTCGATAACCCTGTCAACGAAGAGACTCAAGAAATTGTTGTCACCTTGGACCACGAACTAGAACGATGGATCAACGGGCTCCCACCCAGCGTCCGCTTTGCCGCTAATAACCGCCACAATCCCGATATGCTCTCTCTCTGTCTAATAACGTTCTTCATATATTACTCAGCTATAATCAACCTTCGTGCGTCGATCACCAAGTTCCTCTTACCAGCTCTAATGTAACACTCCAGACCGACCTTTCATACCGGCGGATGACACATCACTATCGACCGATCTGACGTCGTTGGGTCAGTGTATGAGCGCAGCGCGGTCTTGTAAGACCTTTTGACGTTGCTTTATTCGCATGCTGACAATGACTCTCAGGTATACAAATCGGCGAAATCACCCAGGAGGTGAGTTGCTTTTGTGACTCGATATCATTACAATATAGATTTTTCTATCGTAGATGCTGCCATCCTCCCATTATCTTGCCTTCGCCGTACAGTTCATCACCGTACGCGTCTTCATTTGCTCTATCGATAAGATAATAATGCGCGCTACAGCTGAGCGGGGTTGTGTTACTACGCTGCATACACTATGTCAGTGACCAGGAACTCCTTTCTGCTATCATCCACGATGCTGAGAAGTGTATACACATCCTTGAGGGCCTAGAGGACATATGGCCTGCGTCCAAACGATGTCGGGAGATTGTGGGCGACCTTCTTGTGATGGTGAAAGTGAGAATCTATGGTGGACCAATCGCGATAGAGAATTTGCAGGCCGCTCAGAACATGCAAGAGAGGTATGATCAATATATTTCCGGGTGGCAGCCGTAATTGAATGTCCGTTCTAGACCTCCATCAGCTTCCAGCAACAAGAGGAAGCGCGCGGACACCATCTCTGACAATACGCCCGTGAGGGCCAGCGTGAACGGACGTCGGCCGTGGGAGGAGACGCGTCCAGACGACCGGGTTCCATTTCCCAACGATATGTCATCATCCTCAGCTAGCCAGCTGCATGGCATGCGCTTGTCGAATATGCGAACATCTGTGGGCGGCGAGGACCGTCGAAATGGGGCATCATCCTCCCATTCTTCTCGAGATAATTACCTTGTTGCCACAGGGCCCACTACTGGCCATTCTCCGCGATCATTCCCAACCACACCTCAGTTGTCTTTCGATATCAACGCGCTTTACTCAGGCGAGGAGATATCGGGACTACCGTTCGCCTACGCTTTCCTGGAAGACGATGTTGTCGCGTTGCTTGACAATGTCATCGGCTCGGAGCCAACTGGAGAACGCTTTGAGGATAACGCTCAGGTGCTGTGGGAAGCTTTCCATGGACAGCCAGATGCACCATTTACTTCTAGTTCAAGACACGAAACCTCCCAAGGGAATAGATAGAGTGGATATATAGGTTGTGTACAGCGTATCTCAGCGTGACGATACTTAATGTGTTGTAAGTGGTATAGAGTCTATTCATTAATTTATGCAGATGCAGCAGATAGCTTGGCAACTTCAGCAGCGACGTGATCAGCCATCTTGTAGCTGTTCATCTCGTTGACTGGGAAGGTATCGTTGGTAAATGGGAGGAGTGATGAAGACAGTAGACTCACTGGTGAGTTTATCTTCAGCAGCAGCGAGGGCAGCGTCAGGAGCGGAAAGGCTGGTGAAGCCAATGCGCTCGTTGATATTGAGAGTAGCGCGCCACGAGGTCTCCTGCACACGGGTAGCACGAGGCTTGCGGATCGTCTGGTACAAGGAGAGACCGGCAGAGACATCATTCGTGAAGTTGTGCTTGTCGGAGAAGATGAGACCGAGGGCCGCGGCATCTTCGATGGCCTGGCAAGCACCCTGCGACTGATGAGGCATCATCGGGTGGGCGGCATCTCCGAGAATGCAAGCTTTGCCGTTGAACCAGTGCTGAACCAAATGAGTTGAAGAGTAGCGTTTAGACAAGAACGCGTACAGTATAGGGCTCGTGCTTGTAGAGCCTCCAGGGCATACGGTCGATGGAGTTCTTGATAAGGTCGAGACAATCGGGATCAAGCTGGTCGTAGCGTCCTTGAGTGATATCCGATACGGGGACCTGTGCGAAAACGAAGCCCTCCTCGAAATGCTTGGTCAACTCCGTAGGCATGAAGCCTGTATAATTCGCATCATGAGCGGAGGAAGCGCAGATTTGATGGACATTAACTGACAGTAGAAAGAGACGACCTCATAGTCGGAACAAGGAGACATCACGATCTTGTAGAATTTGGAGCGTCCGTTCTTGCCCTCCATACCACCCCAGTACTGACTTGAGAGGGACTTCAGTTCAAGGACCACTGCAGTCAGAAGAAACGAAACAAACATTGCGGGCTCAAGCGCCCATTCCTTCAGACCTAACCGACGGACATCTTCAGCCTTCACATTACACCGATAGCAGGTCTGAGGAGCGGAGACCATCTGAGGAACGACGCCGATTTGACCACGAACAGCAGACTGAGACCACAATTAGTTGATCTACAAGGACAGACTGAAACAGTAAACATACGCGTATACCATCAGCACCGATGATAAGGTCGGCAGTTATGGTCCGGCCATTCGAAAAGGTCACAGTGCCCTTCTCGTAATCGACAGACTGACAGCTGGAGCGCAATGAGGTCTTGACGGCGAGGATGTACTGAAACTCACATGTGGTCGACGCAGACTGTGCACGGAGTACCCTTTCCCTCAGACTGCGTGGCAGTCTTGAGAAGAGTCGCGTGCATGTCTTGACGATGGAACATATTGTAGACGTTGCCCCAGTCCTGCTCATAGTTGTCGAGGTTGTACTGGTTAAGGATGTTACCAGTCTCCCAGTCGCGCATGACAAGTTTCATCTAGAACAAGGTAAGGGAAGATCGAAGAGGTGATGAGTGTCGTTGTACCAAGACAACGGGCTTCATGTCGGGGATATCGACGTCCCACTCGCGAAGCCATTGTGTTCCGTTCGCCGCACAAGAGATGGATGCGCCGACCTCAACGTTGAAGTCGCGACGCTCATAGATGTCAACTACACGCTATGATAAGCATTTTGATCGCTCAACCACCAAACGGAGGACCATACCAAGATGACCAGCGCGACGGAGGGCGACAGCTGCAGCTAGGCCGCCAAGGCCGCCTCCCACGACTGCGACGCGCAATTGCTTGAAGTTCGAGGATGACATGTTCAGTTGTATGAGAAGAACTGGGGGCCATGATAGCAATAGTGATCGCTTTTATGAATACAGGCAGCTGTCCGAGTGAAACCGCCACGGCCGCGCAAGGTCCGCGTCCGATCACTCATCTAATCTCGTCACGTGGACACGGCCGCGGGAGAATCCCGAATCGGTGCAAAAATAAGCGTATCTTGGGGGGTGATAGCGGCGGCCAAGTCCAGTTTGATGACCGACAGTTAGCAGATCTCTTGAGAGACCGATTTTTGACTGTTTAGACTTGCCGAGACGCTTGACTAGCCGTTATTTAACTGAGTTCTTCTCGCTTATCATCCTCCATCTGCACTTCGAGCCCAATGCCTGCTCCAACCTTCTACGACCCCAACTCTCCTGATGAGCAGATCGTCGCCCTCCCCGAGGCTCCTCTGGTCACTCTCAGCTCCAATGTCGTTCTCCAACCTCCTCGTACTCGTCGGGGGACTGGCCCAGGGATGATCATCATCCTGCCACCTACGTCCGCCTTCGAAGCAAGTACCCGGCCCATCAAACCTGTCGACCCCGAACCTATCCTGAAATGCGCAGAAGAAGGATTCGCAGTCGTCGGAGTGACGCCCTCTGCCGAGGGCTGGTCAATTCCGGAAGCCATCAGCAAAGGCCTTGACGCCTTGTTGGCTCTGAAGGAGCTTGATACCAAAGACAAGTTCACCATTACCGGTTCGTCTCGGTTAGGCGTTTCTGTATCTCTATCGGAACTGATCCATACACATAGTACATCACCCGGAGTCTCTCGCCGAGGTCATCTCGGTGATCGAAACAGAGACTCGCATTGCATGTCTCGTTGTGTATGGTCCCGCTCCCACATCCTGCAGGGTACCAGTTATCGCGCACCTGCCTTCCTCGGTCGAACAAGTAAAGTCCTCCCCCGGCATCAAGGTCTCCTATTACGAATCTCCTTCTCCGTACTTCCTCTTGCCTCAAGCCGAGGCCTATCACTCAGCGTCCGCATCGATTGCCCACTCGCGTAATGTCCCATTCTGGAGACAACATCTTGGGGGACCTGTTTTCGACATTGAGGCAATCTGGGAGGAGCATTGCTACTTTGAGTTCGAGAGTCGTAGCGTTGCAAACACGATGGGTACCATGGTCGTAAGTTTGGTTGGTTCCGCTCGGATCCGTGTGTTTGCTCAACCTTGTCGTAGGCTGAACCGTATGTCAACCACGTTCCTACTGTGAGTTCTTTTTGCAACCAATCCCTCAGTCTTGCTAAGTTGCACTCAGTTGACTGGCGGTATCGGACGAAAGGCATTGACCGTATTTTATCGTGACCACTTCATCTTCGCGTTCGTGTTTCTTTCCTTGACTTTTTCGCGGTTTTCATCGTATCTACAGGAACCCGCCTGATGTCCGGCTCGAGACTGTGTCTCGTACCATCGGTGCTGACCGCATTGTTGGTCAGTAGTCTCACTCCGGAAACGTTTGGACCTGACTCAATGATCTGCAGACGAATTCATTTACCACGCGACTCACGATAGAGTTATCGACTGGCTTCTTCCCGCCGTACCTCCCACTGGCAAGAAGATCGCAATTCCTATGACTGGCGTAGTCAATGTACGAGGCGATCGCCTCTACCATGGTACGAATGGTCATCGCTTTCTGACGGGTCGATGGCTGAGCTGTTTTGCCTATACAGAACATATCTGGTGGGACCAAGCAACCGCTCTCATGCAAGCTGGTCTGATTCCTACTCATGTACCATTCCCTTTGGATGGCGGCGACCAAGCGAAGCAACTCCGGCTTCCCGTCGCTGGAGTGGAGTGTGTCAGGCTCCTTGTCGACGAGACGGACGGAAAGAGTAACGAAATGTTCGGATGGGGTCTTCAGGCATGACCACTAGGTACAGGAACGCAGCAGTGTAATGACTTATGTACTATCTCTATAATATAGATTGACCGTTTGATCAACCTCCGTACGTACGCCACATAAGTTCTGACGAGCGATGACTGATTTCGCAGCTGTTCGCCAATGTCAAGGGAATGGGAATTGAGAGGGCATACCAGTGGCGAGTGCTAGTGTTGCATGATTGTTTGCTTCGAAGAAAGTCATTTATATCTTCAGAGACGAAGAGCGTACATTAGAAATACAGGTTCCATGATTCAGTGCTACGAGTCGATCCAAGACAATTCAAAGGCAAGCCAAAAAGGAGATCATTAAGGTGACTGTAGAGTAGAGTTTCCACAGCGAGTAGGGTTGCAAGACATGAGTGAAAGCGACAGATCACGACAACGGAGGGGCTGGGGCCAATTCTCTCAAAGAGGCGACACTCCTGGACCGCTTCAGATACCAAGCGAAGTTCTTCTTGCGGCGCGGATGGTAAGGATCGGGAGGCGCATTCCTCAGGTGTTCCTTGATTGCACGGCTGACGGTTCCCCGGTAATGCTGGGAGATGGGTCAAGACGGTATTTCAAGGTGAACAAGAAAGCAACAGACAAGCTCCCAGTAGAATGAGTCCCAGGCCCAAACTTCCTGAAGAAAAGCCTCCGAGCTATCTTGAGATTTGTCGCAGAAATCGTACGCTTTCTGATGATCCACGTAGTCACGCCAGTCGCGCCATTCGAGGTAGGAATGTTCATCGGCACGTGGGTCTGATATTGCTGCCCAACACTCACGACTCTGGGTATCAGTGAGTAGGCATGAACGAAGAACGACTCGATGGCATACACGCGAACACTCGCCAGCAGAGACCTCACTGTGTGTTTCACTCATGCGCCTTTCACGAGTTGAGAGTTCCAACGTATACTCGAGGCCATACCATTCGTCGTCGTCCTGCGGAGTCTATGTGGAGAGTAAGAGTTGAGTATTGGATGCCTAGCTAGATATACGCACTACCGGTCGTGCAGGCAACTTTCCGAGCGAATTGTGAGATACCGCAGGCGTCAGAGGCGGTGTATCTTCCTCCATATCAGCTGCTTGCCATTCCAGTTCCTCGTCTAGCAGTCTGTGTTGCAGATCAGCGAGGTGGATGTCATCGCGAGCATCTCGTCGAATAGCGTTGCGTCCGCGTTTGTCGCCATCAAGAAAGTAGCTCAAGAGAGGAATGTTGCTCTTCCAGCGCGAGATGACGGGTCCATTGTCCTCGTCCATGAAGAATACGGCGGTCCTGCGGCGGTCGAAGCCAAGCTGTGCTGGCCCCTATTCGGATTCCGATTTCGCGCAGCGTCACAGATCAGATGACTGACGACTGTCACACAATGCAGTGGTCGACCCTGGACTTGGTCTAGACTCTACCGCCATTCACAATTGCAGTTTGGTTCAGAGTATTCACATTATACAATACAAGTACGACTTCTAACCTCTATCATACAGTCTTCACGAACGAATGTCCTTCAGCTTCCCCAACTCTGTACCATTCCATACACCGAGGGCTATCACGTCGGCTCCAAGGTTCATGAAATCAACTGGAATGGCGCTGCGTCAGTCACTGCACAAGTGAAAAGCGAAGAACCTACAGCCTTGCTCGAACCTTGCTTTGACCTGATCAGCTGCCGTGCAGAACATACCAGCGTACTTTCCGGCCGCTTTTGCCGCGGCGAGAACGCGTTTGATCGCCTCCTGCACTTCAGGAATATTCGGGTGGTCCAATGGAGGATACCCCATGGATGAGCAAAGATCGTTTGGGCTGCAATCTCGCGTCAGTTTCGTTATTCCTCACGTTCAGATGCTGAGACTTACCCCACGAACAGCATGTCAATACCGTCAACTTTAGCAATCTCCTCGCAGTTGTTGAGGCCTTCGACCGTCTCGATCTGGACGGCGATGAAGGTATTTTTGTTGGCAGTCGCGATGTAATCTCCCATTCCCTGGCCGAATGCCGCTGGCGCGAAAGGAGACCCAGCACCCCGTACTCCCGAAATGACCCCGGGTGCTCGCTTCTCCAGTGGAACAGGGAACTTCGCGTATGACACTAGCGCGCGCGCATCTTCTACAGTGTTCATCATTGGGCATAGGATACCATGGGCTGGGACAGTGCATCAGAACACGGTGCATACGCGGGCGCCATCGAATTACTCACCTCCAGTGTCCAGAGTGCGCTTGACCAGCCAGTTCTCGGGAGCGGGAATGCGGACTATCGGAGAGACGCCTTGTGCCGCGATTGCCCCGACAGACGCGTGCATAGCGGCATCGGCAATGTCACCGTGTTCACAGTCGACGAGGACGAACTTGAGGTCTAATCAGGAAGGATTTGCGCGATGAAGACAGACATATACTCACATCGTAACCCATCTGGGCCACCATCCTAGCAAGGGAGGCCCCAGGGAGCATCAACCAGGAGCCTTGGTATAGAGTAAACCGATCATTCGCGAGACCAACAGAAGCCGGGCGACTTACCGACGACAGGCTTTCTTGGGTTGCTGGCTGCTGCCATCACTTTGTGAAGACCAAGGCGATCTTCGGTGGAGGGGCCTGAGGCGGGGGCGGGCATTGAGGCGTAAGACATGGCGTCGGGGAAGGGGTGTTGTCGTATCGAAGGCTTAGAAAAGATTTCATCGTATCGCTGTAGTGTTATATGGCCTTCGGCGTTATACCGGATCCGTGCCGGCCGTATACTGCTCGGATGAGTCGGATCTATCCCGCGGTCCTTCCGCTCGCAATTGGAAATTGACACGCTTATCTTTGTCACGTACCCCATGCTCTAATTTATAAAGGAGCTGAGTAGAAGATTTTGACGAGCCTCTATCAGAACTTCGTTCTTGTCGTCATGTCTGTCCACTCCCTTGACACGAAGGAATTCCGGGCCCACTCTGCAGACGAATGGGACGCTGAAGAAGAGCGCAAACTCGTCAGGAAGATGGATTTGCGTTGCATGGTGAGTCATACTGCGAAATCCCAAGGACGCGTCGGTGAATCTTACTTCGTATTTAGCCGGCCTTGATCATTGTACGTGAACGCCTAGAAACCTGTATCGAATCTTCTGACCGCGTTCTGCCACGAACAGCTCTTCATCCTCAACTTCATTGTGGGTGTCTCGCAATTCCTCTTCCTCAAAAACTCATGTCTTCCAGGATGTTCGTCGTTATGAACCTTCGAGTCCAGGGCCTCGCTAATGATGCCGACAGCGAGGGAATCTGTCCAATGCTCGGCTGAAGGGGCTTCAGGCTGATTTAGACCTCAATGACACGCAATTTTCGACCTGTCTGTCTGTCTTGTTTGCGGGATATATTTTCGTACGCCACCATTCCCTTCACCACCCATCCTTCACCTGACGTTTTGAAAGATGCAAGTTCCCTCCAACCTGATCATGAACTCTATACCATATCCCCGTCTGTTCATGTCCATCGTGGTAACTTTGTGGGGCGCAGTGTCAGCCTTAACATCGGTGAGTCTACATCGGGCTGTCGTGCGTGGGCAGATACTGATCCCATGAAGCTATGCCACGACTTCAAGCATTTGGTCATTTGCCGCTTCTTCTTGGGCTTCATCGGTCTGTCTAGTTTCCTCGATGTCTGGTACTTGTCCTCATGCAGGCTGCACAGAGGCGGCGTTCTATCCAACATCTGTTTACTACCTCTCTCGATGGTACACTCGGAAGGAGATTGGCTTGAGAATAGCATGGTGAGCACGTCGCGGCACCTGGAGCTCCTTCGGACCTTGACTCATCGCCGACGCAGTCTCAACGCCGGGAACATGTTGGCCCAAGGCCTGGGCGGTCTTCTTGCTGCAGGTATTCTGAGTGGGATGGAAGGTGCTCGCGGTATTCGTGGTTGGAGATGGGTGCGCAGAACGCTCTTACACTTGTATGAAGCGCTGACTTTGGATCGCAGCTTTTCATCATTGAAGGTTCTATAACTGTGGCCTTCGGACTGCTGATTCCCTTCATTCTGGCTGATTACCCGTCGACGTGAGTTGCACTGCTTTTCGGCAAGGCTGCAGGCTAATCATGTTGGCCAGGACGAAATGGCTCTCCGACCGCGAGCGTCTGATTGCGCAAGGACGCCTTGTTAAGGACGTCGGAATAGTTGACAATCCTGACGAAGTTGAGAAGTCCGGCGCTGGTATCTTCCATGGTGTTGTTCTCGCCGTCTGTGATATTAAAGTTTGGGCCCTCGCGTGAGATTCCTGCTGCACGCCATGGCGTTGTCTAACACGCTCTGAACAGGTTCATGTACTTCACCTACATCATGGGTCTCTCCTTTGGACAGTTCTTGCCTACTATCACAAAGACTCTGGGATTCTCGACAACACTGACACTTCTCCTTACCTTCCCTCCTTGGGCGTTTGCGACTATATTTGCCCTGTTGAACTCGTGGCATTCGGATAGGACTGGGGAGAAGTTCTACCACATCGCGCTCAGTTATGGATTCGCCCTCTTGGGATACATCGTCGCTTTGACCGGTTAGTGTTGAAGGTATCGGTGTGTACGTACCACGCTAACGAGTCTTTGCGATTTGCAGCCAAGACAACGGCAGGGAAATACATCTCTCTGTTCGGCATGTGTATGGGCTTCAGCGGTTGGTGTCTCCGGTCCATTCCATCACGTTGACTCATAGAGAATCAGGTGGTATCATTTTGCTTGGTTGGATCAGCGCTTCGATTCCCCGTCCTCCTGTGAAGCGTGCTGCTTCAATTGCTCTCGTCAATGCTTTTGCCAACATCGGCCAAGTAAGCTTAGCGCTCCATTCGAATTCAGTCTCTCATGGTATGCCAGATTCCTACCTCTTACCTGTGGGCCACGAAATGGGGACCAAAATACTGGCAATCTTTCGTCACGGAGATCTGTCTTCTCCTTCTCAGTCTGGCCATTGGTTTCGGTTCGTCTACTTCATGTCCCTTTAGTGACATTTGCTGAGCTTCTTCATCTAGCATACCGCCAATACTTGATCTCGCAGAATAAGAAGCTGGCTGCTGGTGAAGCTAAGGCATTCGAGGCCAATGCAGCAACGATGGAGCAGAGCGCAAAGTCAGTTGCATCTTTCGGCCATCATACTATGCCTCACCGCTCAACATTTCTCCTAGTATTGTGCACACGACTGTTCAGAAGGAGAAGGAAATCATCAGCTCGTTCCGTTATCTGTATTAGACGACATGTTATTCCTGTGTCAACTATGTGCACTGTAGTGTTGCTGTAGTGTACCGAGTCCTACTCTATCATTCATACCTCGACTTGTAAGACTGTGTTGGAACGCGCTCAGTGTATGCCTCGGTAGACTCGAGCCTGCCCCGAATCGCTCATAGCTCTCGTCGATAGCGCGCCCAAGCCCTGCCCAAGCCCCAGGCTCGTGACCGACATGACGGCACTGATGCTGAAGAATCTTTCTCAGCAACTTACGATCACCACTGTCGAAAGTCCTCATGGAGAATGCATAGGTGACTCATTCTGGGACCATGAAGCTGGCAATAGTCGGAGGAGGAGCGTCGTCCTTCTATGTCGCGTCGCGTCTCCTTTCGCGTCTCCCCAAAGAAAGAGGTACAATCCATGTCTATGACCGTCTATGGGCACCTCACGGGCTTGTGAGATACGGGGTAGCCCCGGACCACCCGGAAGTAAAGGCGCGTTATTTTTCTGTCTATCCTTTGACGTCCTCGAACGTTCAAACAGAACTGCACGCACAAATTCGACCAGGTCGCAACAGATCCGCGATTTCGGTTTTTCGGAAATGTCAACGTCTACCACGATACCCCCCGAAAAGCATTCTCGCACAACGTCTATTTGCCGCTGTCGTCGCTCTATAGCAACTACAGTCATTTACTATTTGCCACCGGATGCCCCCTCCCCGCTCTTCACCCATCTTTGGCACCGTCCTCCAAGTGTATACCTGCTCTGAACGTTGTCCACTGGTACACACAACACCCTTCCAATGCACATCCACCACCACTAGAATCCACCAAGCATGTAACCCTCATAGGCAACGGGAACGTTTCTATGGATGTTGCCCGGATGCTCTTGTGCGCTCCAGACAACCTTCGGCAGTATGACGTCCCAGAAAATGTGCTTGCACTCCTAGAACGCTCTGCTGTTGAGCATGTCTCCATCGTCGCACGTCGGGGTCCATTCGATGCGGCATTTACCACGAAAGAGCTTCGAGAGTTGATCAACCTGCCTAACGCATCCATGGCTCCCGTTCCCGAGGAGCTCCTTGTCCCTGCCGAAGGCAAGGAGATTTCACGGGCACATTCGCGCAGCATCCAGCTCATCAAAAAGGGATCGAAGAATGCGTACGGTACCACTCCAAAGACATGGTCCCTCGACTTTTTCCGCTCTCCTATCGGTTTGACAGATTCTGGTTCTGGTTCTTTGCCCGTCAAACTCTCGTTGGCGCATACTGCAGCTATATCTCCCTCAACGCGTATCGTCCCCACAGGAGAGGTTTCGACGCTGGAGACTGATCTCGTTATCACTTCGTTGGGATTCGAAGGAGACCCGGAGTCCCCATTCCATGACAATGACATCGGGCATATCAGGACGGTTGCTGGGCGCGTCGTGCGACCTTCCTCGGCAGAAGAAGCATCCACAGAGCCTTGGACAATCATGAAGAACGTGTATGCATCAGGGTGGGCGGCAATGGGCGCGAAGGGGGTGCTTGCTGCTACCATGATGGACGCGTATGGTGTCGCTGACACCATCCTGGGAGATCTCACCGACAAGTTTAGTGCTCTGAACTCGGATGGTGGATCACTGTCCAATGGCAGTCGCCTTGACCCCACGCCTGCTCCTCCTACTGAAATTTTGGACGCCGCTGCCGATATCATCACCTACGAGGATTGGAAGAAGATCGATGTTGAGGAAGTCAAACGGGGAAGCGCGATGAACAAAGAACGAGAGAGGATTGGCTGGCAGGATGTTAAGACGCTTCTCGGTCGAAGCTGAGAACCAGATGTGTTCAACGAGTACTTCGTTCAACCTGAAGCGTAATCTTTACATACATCACCTATAATCTCAGACTTGATACCACCAAGAACCTACGTAGACCCTATATCACTTCGTCCCACCTCTGTCATGAATTACGCCTCAATTCATTCGGCCGAAAACGTGTTGCGGAGATGATCGGCACTCAAATCATCTTGATCAAGAACCACTACAACCAAACCACCACATTCTGCAAAGCAGTCACTCAGACTGACCTCGCATGACTATGGGAGGTGCGTGGTGCATTCACAACTCACCGTACACGACAGCTAATATGCCGACACAGTCACGGTCGTGCTTGGCTCTCAGTGGGGTGACGAGGGCAAAGGCAAACTGGTTGATATTCTCGCCGCCGATGCCGACATCTGCGCTCGCAGCGCCGGAGGCAACAATGCGGGCCATACCATTGTTGTTCCCATGGGCCCCGAGAAGATTACCAAGACATTCGCGTTCCATCTCTTGCCCAGTGGTGAGTCACACGTATCCTACCGGTCTAGATGTTTCCTGATCTCTCTCCTCAAGGCTTGGTGAACCCTAGATGTGTTGGTCTCATTGGCTCAGGCGTTGTCGTCCATGTCCCCTCCTTTTTCGAGGAACTCGACGCTCTTGAATCGCAAGGTCGGAGAAGGCCGCCACACCCTCTGCTGTGTCATTGATCCCACTTGTCTCACAGGTCTTGACTGCAACGGACGGCTATATGTTTCGGATCGTGCCCACCTGGTCTTTGATTTCCACCAGATCGTCGACGGCCTCAAAGAGGTTGAGCTGGGCGGTTCGAGGTAGGGCGGAGGTCGGTATATGCTATCGATACTCATATCCATTCAGCATAGGAACCACGAAGAAGGGTATCGGCCCGGCTTACTCTGGAAAGGCCTCTCGCTCTGGTCTCCGCGTTCACCACCTGTTCGACGAGGACACGTTTGCTACCAAGTTCCGCAAACTCGTGGAGGGCCGCTTCAAGCGTTACGGCCATTTCGAATATGACACAGAGGGCGAAATTGAGCGTTACAAGGTACCCCGCGCCTAGTACCACCTTAGCAACATGACTGACACCATCCCAGAAACTTGCCGCTCGCCTGAAGCCCCATGTTGTCGACAGTGTCGTGTATCTCCACCAGTCTATTGCAGCTGGGAAGCGCGTTCTCGTCGAAGGCGCGAATGCTCTGATGCTTGATCTGGACTACGGAACCTATCCCTTCGTCACATCCTCAAACACTACCATCGGCGGTGTCTGTACAGGTTTGGGTCTGCCTCCGAAACTCATCGGCTATACGATCGGTGTCATCAAGGCTTACACTACTCGCGTCGGTGGTGGACCTTTCCCTACCGAACAGCTCAACGTGAGTAGATTCTGCACTCACGAATCCTTTCCGACTCCCAGTACAGGACATTGGGGTTCATCTGCAAGAAGTCGGTCGCGAATTTGGGGTCACAACCGGTAGAAGAAGACGCTGTGGATGGCTGGATCTCGTCGTCATGAAGCACTCTTGTCTCATCAACGGCTACGACAGTTTGAATCTCACAAAGCTCGACATTCTCGACGATCTCAAGGAGATCAAGATTGCAGTCAAGTACCGTCTCGACGATGTGGAACTTCCTGGATTCCCTGCCGATCTCGAACTCCTGGCCAAGGTAGATGTGGAGTATGTCACTCTTCCTGGATGGGAAGCTCCCATCACCGACAAGACGACGTACGAGTCCCTGCCAGAAAATTGCAAGAAGTATATTGAGTTCATTGAGAATTTCTTGGGCGTACCTATAGAGTGGATTGGCGTGGGTCCTGGACGGCAGAGCATGTTGAAGAAATCCTTGAAGAAGTAGAATCCATACATTATAGATATATATGTGCGTGGCCGAACTCGAAAGAAATGTAAATCACTCTGTTTCAACTTGTCCGACCGTCATGGCGCAAATGAGATGACTGGGAGTACAAGGACATTGTCTGCAGAACTGGACTGACAGCACATTCGATCGGGAGGGTTCTAGTAGAAGACTGTATATACGGTCGAAGACCCCCATCACCATGATGGCCGGCACGAAGCAAAGTCACTACTCGGGTGCCAGGTCGGTCACGATTGTCGATCCACCTTGAGGAGAGCTGGATGGATTAAATGAGAAGACGCAGTCACAAAGATGTCAACGAATACAAGATTAGATTGGAGGGTATATTGTCATGTAGGATAAGCATAGAGATACACAGGTGCAAGATGAATCTTCATAGAGCTACAACTTCTGAAGTCTAATCAATGGCGCTTTACAACAAGCATTCAGTAGCGCCGGGTGCCGCGGGTATCATGGGTGCGGGTAGTGCGGGTGCGTTGGGAGCGAGGCGTGCTGCGAATACCCAATGTGCGCTTGACTTTCGTCATGAACGGGACATGAGCACTGCGGCCCTATACGTGGCATGAGGACCGGTCTCGGGAATAGAGCATACCCTCACTTACCATGTGGTGTAGTTCATGCTTAGCATGTTTACGGCCCGCACTTGTAGTGTTGGGATTAGCAAGAGCGGCCTCTATGAGGTCTGTCAGAAGGAAAGCAAGATGATTGTTGTTAGAAGACGTGCTGTAACCTCCTGCGACGCGATCGCGATCCTTGCGCTGCCAGAAATGGCGAGTGGTGCGAGGAGAAGTAGAGTGATGGTGCGTAGTATGGGTGGTATGATGGGAGCGGGTGTTGCGGGAGCGTGTTCCGAACATGATTGTGTGAAGAAGTTATTTGGTAGGTTGAATGGGAGGTATGCTGTTTATAATGGTTCCTTGGTCCTCACGCCAGCGAGTTTATATATTGCTGTGAGAAAGGCCAGAGCGTCATCAGGAGCGTAGACGAGGCTATGATGAAACCGGGCGCAGTGTGGAGACGCTAAGCTAGTCGCTGCTAGAAGGTCAATTCAGCTGGAGCTCATAGTGACGGCAGCAGCAGGTGATGGCAGCAGCAGCCAGCAGGTCAATGAGCGTGGGTGAACTGGTCATTGTGGCGTCACAGTATTTCCTTGGCGGCCCAAACGGTTCTAGCTTTCGTTGAAAGGGAAATTTAGTCATAGTCGCACGCCTCAAAGCAGTAGAGCCTTCGGGAAGTAATGTCGAGGTGGTGGTTCGTCTGCTGGATGCGCAGTGGTCGCGGTCCGGGCAATGCCGCCAGCCCGTCACGCGTCACGACTCACGCGTTGAGAGTCGAGACTGCATGCCGGCGAATGCCGAAGCACCTTTTCTCTCGACTTCCGCATGCAGTTTATATATCACTTCCAGCTAAACTGCGATCTCTTCCGTGGCCTTTTCTCCAATTCAGTCAAGATGATGATACAACGTACATCCACAATGCCGCTTGCCTACATATAGGAAACTGTAACTCATTCTCAGTCAGCAAGCATGCGGTCCAGCTCTTTGCCGCCTTGACTGATGATCTTTTCCCTCTCCAGCCGTCGACTGAGCTTGTATTCCTCGCTTTCTCGCAGACACTTCCACGCTGTATCTTCCAGCGCAGTCCACCATTCCTCGGCATATGGATTGCCAGGCGCGCCCGCATATCCCCATGGCTTGGCAGTGTACGGTTGGACCCACGGATTCAAGACAATTCCAATGGATGGCGACACGGGTCCGGTAAAGTGTACAATGGAGGGATCCTGGCACCGGTGGTCCAACTTCGCGTATGTCCCTTGTCCCTGCGCGTTGTATCGCACATCCAAAGTCGCCCAATCTTGGGCGAAGTGCACGTTCAGACAGTCCTGGTCCTTGAACGTGCTCTGCGCCATGGCATAAGCCGTAACCCAAAGGTCGCCAAGGCGCAGTCTTGCTTTTGCCAAATCGATCAACAAAACGCCCGCATTGAAATATACTCCTTCCCCGAGGCCATCATGGCCGTCCGGAAATCCAGCATCACGCACTGCGCCAATCGATTTTCCGCCCAGGTCCTTCGCCCACAGCGGTGCAAGCTCTGCTCGAACCAAAACATCGGCGTCGAGGTACAACACCCTCTCAATGGGAAGCCGCTTCAGCAAATCCAGTTTCGCCCACACTGGACCCAGTTTGAAGGAAAGGTCCTCCTCAGCTTGGTTGAGGAAAACGTAAGTGATATCAGCATTTCCCGCTGCGACGCTTTGAATGGAGAGCTGAAGCTTTGTCTTTATAGCTTCAGACATCCCGCAATTGTAGATGTATATGGTGCAGCGCCCTTGGACGTGCTTGATCGCACTGCAAACCGCCACCGATGCCGCCATGGCGTATTCGCCATCGACGGCAAACGCTAGATTGATTCCGTATTCTATGGATTGAAGTCTCAGCGTCTTGTTGGCCTAGCGGGAAGTAGAATCTTACCGAAGCAGTCGACGACGGCCTCGTCCGGCGACCTATGCTCTATGGCCCTCTTCGTCAAGAACCCGATCCGCATGACTGTCAGCTTCCGTATAACCAGCTGATAGTCCTCCTCGCGCGATAACGTCTCGAATTCGTTTTGATGGAGCTGCAAAAATGCATCGATGCCACGTCTCGGATGCTCCATTCCGCCCTCATCCTCCTTTGGCCAGTGATAGTCATCGAAGATGATGATTGCATCTTTCCTCGCCAATCGCCAGACCAACTCGCCATCGAGGAAGGTGTCGTCAGCCCGATGAGAGCCGTCGACGTAGATCCAATCAAAGCCTGGGACCGCTGCCGACATCTCATTGTCCAGAAGCTGCATGAGACCAGGGACACTGAATTCATCGATGATGCGGAACGGCTTTCCGGTCAATTCGAGGTTGTGGCGCAATTTCTCAGCACGCGCACGCCCATCAGCTGTCTGCATGAGATCGAAATGATCAATGGCAGTGAGGTCACCGCCTTCCTTGCATAGCTCGGTCAACAGAAAGACGGCAGAGCGTCCTTCCCAGGATCCAATCTCGAGGATGCGAGGAGTAGGCGTCTGAACGTGTTGGAAGAGCTGGCGCCACGATTCGATATGGCCGGAAAACCAATCTTGGGTTGGTGTGAAGCGATAGTCTGCGGTGGGAGACATTATGGCTATGCAGACGAAGGTGTGGATCTGGATGCAGGCTTTTGGTGAGATGAGGCGCTTAAGTTGACTCTACAAGATGGGATCACATCTGACATCTGACTGCAGCTTGGGAATCCGTGTGTGCTCGGATTGGCAGCTAGAAGCTAGTCGCCTATAGTATCCCACGACAGCTTCAAACCTGATGCGACTTCGTCCGCGCCACAGCCTTGATCAGGCTTCCAGCCAATAGTGGCCCAGTGATGCCTATCCTAGCGCTGCAGGACTCAGTCGAAGCATCTGGTACTAATCTCTACAGCCAGAAGTCGCCCCGTTTCTGGTACTTCTCAATGGCCCAGCGATACTCATCTGAGCGCTGCGAAATGAGGGCATGCATCGCAGTAATCATAGACAGCGAGAAGACGCCTGGGTTTCTCCGGGCGCTTGCTGGTTCCTCATATGAAGACCTCGAAACCAAGAGTCAGGCATCCCAACGGACTACGAATATGGAACCCAACGTTCAACTCAAGGAGCTAAAGACCTCAATGATTCTCGTCACTGGTGGCTGCGGTTTCATCGTAAGTCGACTATCCTCAGTGGACATCTTTCTGACTACATGCATAGGGATCTGCTGTCGTACGTCGTCTTCAAGATGACGGTCATCGCGTACGCGTTGCAGACATCCACCCTCCATCTGGTGATCTTATTCCCGATGTCGAGTATTGCATCGGAAATCTTCGAGATGCAGCTTTTGCCGCCCAAATCTGCAAAGACTGCGATACTGTTCTGCATTTCGCTGCCAACATGGGTGGAATGGGTACGATCCACTCCGCGAATGATCTTGCTCTTTATGAGGACAACCATACTATGACGATCCGACTTCTTGACGCCGCGGCTCAGGCGGCTACTGTTCAACTGTTTTTCTATGCGTCGTCGGCTTGTGTGTACCCCGAACGACCTGTCAGGCTTTCCTCCACCTCTGACGATTTCTTCCTTCGTGAGGATGACGTTTGGGCCACCGGCGTCACCCCTGGTCCCCAAGGCTTATACGGCTTGGACAAGCTCAACACGGAGCTCGTTCTCTCCCAATATAAACCGAGGTTTGCCATCCGTATCGCACGTTTCCATAACATCTTCGGACCAGGCGGCGCTTGGTACAACGGCCGCGAGAAGGCTCCCGCGGCCTTGCTCAGAAAGGCCCTGGTTGCACGTCGCATTCGCGACAAAATCGATGACGGTCAGAAACCTAGATACGAAATCTGGGGCGACGGGAATCAGCGGCGGTCATTCCTCTATATTGACGATTGTGTTGCGGGCATCCTCGCATTGCTCGCATCCGACTGCGACACAGCCGTCAATATTGGGTCAGACCGCGGCATTCCTATCATCCAATTGGCGGAGATCGCGCTCAACTGTGTTGGGCTCTCCGCCAACGACGTTACGTTCATCTACAATGAAGATAAACCATTGGGCGTTTCGGCGCGGAACTCTGATAATTCTTTTGCATTGCGGTGTCTACACCCGTGGACTCCTACCACGACTCTCGAGGATGGTATGAAGGCCACCTGCGCTTGGATGTCGGGTGAGCTCGACAAGCTTTGTGTCGTTGGCTTCGACAGCGCCTTGTCGGATGCCTTTGGCCAGAGTCAGCTCATTGACTTCAAGACAGCTATCACGTTTGCCATCTTGCTCCCCATCACGTCCCGTTCGGCGTCCTCCGAGGAAACTTGCCTTGAGAATCTGTGCCGATTCAAGACGTCTCTCATGAAGACCACCCTCAGTGACCGTCTTGGCACTTCAGGCACTAAGGTATCCTTCTCTCTCAAGATTTACCTGCTTATCGATTACGATGACGCCTACCTCTTGCGTCGGAGCGGTGGCATGAACGAGGCCGAGCGTATTTTCATAGACACAGACATCCCCGTTACTACGCTTCTAGGGTATCAAGAGCCCGGTCGTGTCTGCAGTCTCTGGCAACAATGTGCTCGAAAGGCGTACGAAGATTCGCAGTGCAGCTACTTTGTTCTCTTTGGCGACGACGTTGAGCTAGTCTCGGATGGGTGGATGTCCAAGATTCATCATGGGTTCGAGAGCATTGCCGAAGAAACTGGTGCCCCGGTCGGCTTCGGTTGCGTTGCCTTCAGGGATTTGTCGTTCCCCGGAATGCCGACGTTCCCGGTCGTCCATCGAACGCATCTTGACATCTTCGGAGGAGAAGTCATTCCAGAGAGATTCATCAATCAAGACGGCGACCCGTTCTTGTTCCAGCTGTATAGGCGACGGGGTGCCTCCTTGATGCTCATGGACGTCGAACTGCGTAACACAATCGGCGGAAGTGTTGCGGCACGATACAACAAACAGCGAACCTCCGGCTGGACCTATGAGTTGCTCGACAGAGCAACCGCCATCACTTCTGCGTGGGTTTTGTCACAGAAGCTAGATCTCGAGGTCAAGCTCACTATTGACGTCGTGGTCCCCTCCTTTCGCGTCAACATCCCCCTTCTTGAGGGCATCCTTGCGCTCAAGTCTTCGACTGGCGTCTCGACGATGTTCATCATTATCATCGACGATCCTTTGTCAAAAGCCGCTGATGAGCTGGAGCTCAAATATGGCCATCTCACCAATGTTCGCATTCGACGCAACAGCGTCAACATGGGTGCTTCAGCGTCTCGCAATCGAGGCATTGAGGAGTCTGCGGCAGAGTGGGTCATCTTCCTCGATGATGACGTCCAGCCCGAGCCGGATCTGCTGTTCAGGGCGGAGGAGAGCGTTCGTGCTCATCCAGAGGCAGCTGGCTTTGTTGGCAACGTTTACTTTCCACCCTCTGACACGATTTACACGTCGGCTGTCCACCTCTCCGGCGTCACGTATTTCTGGAACATCTCCGAGAAGATTCCCGATGATGTTCCCTGGGGTGTAACTGCCAACCTGATGGCGCGCAGAAACAACGACGGCATCGTCTTTGACCTTGGATTCCCAAAGACAGGTGGAGGTGAAGACATCGACTTCTGCGTTCGCAAACGACGCGAGAATTTCGTGTTCTATGCTGCTCCAGATATCCGTGTGGTCCACCCTTGGTGGAGAAACGGCCGTCGAGACTACGCTCGGTTCTACAGTTGGGGTTTTGGCGATAGCGGATTGCTTAAGAAGTTCCCCCAGTCGACTTATCGAGACTATTCACCCAACTCAGCTGAAATGTTTCTAGTGGCCATCATCTTAGCGACTGTCGGTGTCCTTGCCGGCCGTCTGAATCTCTTCTTCTTCGCGGCCAGGATCGCACTTTCAACATGCATAGCCAATTTCCTCCATGACTTCTATCGTCTTCTATACCTCCAAGACTTTGATGTTCAAGCTATACCCGGCGATCGCAAGAATCGGAAGCTGGTCACTGGCCTGTCGCGACTCCTCGCTGTCATGGAAAGCACAGTAATCAGGATGCTTAGCGAATTGGGAAAGACTTTGGGAGTTTTGACGAAGGGCAAGCTGTTGTTGCTCGGACTCCGCTTCGACTGGTTTGTTGGGCGATGGCAAGATCTTCCGCGCCGTAATGAAAGAATGAACGGGGTCCAAAGGTTCTCGGTCATGTAAGTGTCTATGTTATTGCTTCGTGACCATCGTTTATACTTTCGCCTCAGGCTGCTTGTGTTGGCCATGCTTGTTGGGAAGAGTTATTGATATCGAACGAACTTCCACGGCCTGTGTCGCGCGGCAAACGGTGATCTAGGTGCCGACAAGAGTTGTTTAGTCGCATCTGCCCCGATGTATTCTGTAGACAGCGCCTTCCACGAATTGATTTAGATATGCAGCAGAAAGGAGACAGTGACGGCAACTTAAACAGGACAACAAGCAACAGGGCTAGGCCTCCTGCCGGGCAACCGGCCCGGTCAGTTTCTTGATCCCACGACCCCATACCTGCCCCACACTGACCCCAGTTTGCCTCAGCACATCATGACTGGCAGCATCGACCTGACTGAACGCGAGACTCACGAACTAGAGACGATATCTCGAGAGTATTCTAACGGGCCGGATGCTGATGTGGAGGACCGTTCTCCAGCTACTCGTCTTGGTACTAGCGCCAAGCACCACGTCGAACCTCAGGCTGGTACCGCCGGCGAAAATCATCGTCTTCGCTCAATCATCCAATATTCGGCCTGTTGCTGGTTGAAAATACTCGAAGGATGGAATGACGGAACCTCAGGTCCCCTCATACCCAGGCTACAGACTGTCTATAATGTACGCCTAGACGTCAGCGGCGTGCAATCACTCTCCTCGTAATCGCAGGTCTCATTTGTGGAAATAGATAAACTTTGTCATCGTATCGCTCATCTTCGTCATGGCCTGCATTGCAAGCACGTTCTTCTTACAGACGAGATGGATACTCACGGTTGTGTGCTAGGGCTTTCTCATTGGTGCATTCATTAACGTCCCACTGACGGACCGATTTGGATTTGGGAAAGTCATGTTCTTTGGTAGGTGGCCTACCCGAGTCGAACTGTCAAATTTTACGGGCGGATGATCCTGAATTAGCTTCACTCGCACTGCTTCTGGGTTATGCCCTGCAAGCGGCTGCATTACCATTCCCTGCTTATGCTGCCCTGTTTACTCTCAATGGCATAGGGATATCTCTACAGGAAATTCTCATTCCCTCCCGTCTGCTACTCCGACTCATTGCTGTTACAGACCGCCCAGGCAACCACATATGTTGCTAGTCTCAAAGATCGTCCCGAAATGAAGATGATGCTTCTGCAAGCGTTCTACGGTATGACCTCTCGGAAATAGTACTTGTATCGACGTCAGTGACGCTTACCACAGGAGCCGGCGCTTTCTGCGCACCGCTTGTATCTACTCAGTTTGCTACCATGAAACATTGGTCGTTCCATTACTTGGTATCTCTCGGGCTGGCAATCATCAACACGTCTGTCATTGGGCTGGTATTCAGAGGGCGTGACATCGACAGTACGTCCACTCCAACGAATTCCGACCTACTTCGCTGACGTGTTCCAGCTTGTCTGACGAGGATTGGATTACCTCCTCATGAGCATGGAACCAACGAACATGGCGGCAAGATCAAGCAGATCGTCAAATTGAAAACTGTGCATCTGCTAGCTGGTTTCACGCTGGTATACGTCGGCGCCGAGGTGACCATTGGTGGTTCGTCTTCTACTCTTATTATACACTCTGTGATGCTCTTCTCACACGAGATTCATGAAGGATGGATCGTCACCTTCATTCAGAGGGTGCGTGATGGAGGTTCATCGTCAGGATATATTTCCTCTGGATTCTTCGGAGGTCTGTCCAAGCTGTGCTGCCACACTGTCATATTGAATCATTGGCGACATAAGGTCTGATGATTGGCCGGCTCGCTCTCCTCTGGATCACACAGAAAGTTAGTCAACGCCTGCCAGCTCACTCGAAGCAGCTAACTTGTGGGACGCTTCTAGATGGGAGTCCGCATTGCCATGTTCGTCTACACCCTCGTCGCCATCGGGTAAGCAACTCTACAATAGTAATCTCCATCTCATTCTTCTTCTAGGCTTGAACTGGTTGTTTGGTTCGTCCCTTCTCTTGTTGGAGGAGCTGTCGCGGTTTCATTTGTTGGCTTCGCCCTCGGCCCCATGTATCCCATGGTAATGTCCTATGCCGGGCGTGTTCTTCCGCGCTGGCTTCTTGGCGGTTGCGTCGGATGGATTGCTAGTCTTGGGCAGGCGGGAAGCGCCATTCTGCCGTTCATCACGGGTGCTGTGGCTAATAAGTCGGGCATATCGACTCTGCAACCTATGTATGTATTCCGCTGGCATCATCGGCCAGAAACTCATGATTTATGACAGGGTGATAGGCATGCTGGTCTCAATGTTGGGCATCTGGGCGCTCGTCCCCAGCATCCCACGGAGAATCGACTGATACTCGTTTCCCTTAGAACACACTAATGGAACAGTGACTACAACCCCAGACTGATTACTGAGATGCTTCCATCTGGTCGAGCACTGGCAGCGCTAGCCATGTTCCTGAATTACTGAAATCTACGAGTGCGGCTATGGATAACTACTTAGTTTCATGTAGACGTACTCTATGAAAGCCTTGTAATATATCAACGCGGGACTCACGCGATTGAGCTTCGGACGTGTGGATCGTGACTCGTATACATATAGATGGATTTTGATCGGACCGAAGGAGAGCAGTTCTCCTTTCTACACCCAGGATGCAGTTTGACCCCAATGTCAGTCCCAACGACCCCATCGAAAAGCAGCCCACCATTGGGCTGATCGGCATGGGCCTCATGGGCCGCATGTATGCAAAAATCTTATCACAAGCCGGATGGAAGAAGTCTGCGCATACCTTCACATCACCCCGGCCCTGTTTGACCCTCGACCAGGATTCATGTTTGTGATCAACCAACAAAATACGAGGCCTTGAAGGCGACATATGTCGGTGCGTGCTCATTGACGCAAATGTAGAAGGCATCATTAAAGCCGGGGCTGTCTAGATGTTCCTGGTATCACCGTCTTTCCTGATGGGCATGGTGTTGCACGCTCGTCTGATTTCATAATCTACTCTGTTGAGGCCGAATTTATCGAGCGCGTCGTTGCGGAATATGGTCCATGTGAGCGCCAACTCTGTCCGAGGCTATACAGCTCTAACCGGAATGAAATCCGCCAACCTCAGCTACTAAATTAAATGCTATTGTCGCCGGACAGACATCCGTGAAGGCTCCAGAGAAAGCTGCATTCGAGAATCATCTCCCACCAGACGCGTCTATAGTCTCATGTCATTCATTACATGGTCCTACTGTCAACACAGTCGGTCAGCCGCTGGTACGAGTCATCGCAAAACGCGTCAGGTCCATACATGACTCGGTCCCCTAGATCCTCATCAAGCATCGTGCACCAGACTCCGCCCTCACTGCAGTTGAGAACATACTGCGTTGCTTTGGATCGCGATATGTCTATCTGTCATACGAAGATCATGATATCGTTACTGCAAACACACAGGCCGTTACCCATGCAGCATTTCTGAGGTCGGTCATGATCATGAGACCCTTACCTGCGAGCTCATTCGAGAGTGTAGTATGGGAACTGCTTGGGCTTCGGCAGCAGCCTATCCTTGGGAACAAGGCCTATACGTTGGAGGGATCGAGACCGTCAAAGTCAATCTCACATTACGCATCTACAGTAATGCCTGGCATGTCTACGCTGGACTGGCCATACTCAACCCTCGGGCAAGAGAACAGATTGAACAGTACGCCAAGAGTGCCACGGAACTGTTCAAAATGATGATTGAAGCTGGCACAGCCAGCAACTCGTGGACCGAGGCGGAGGAGCGAGAGAGGAAACTTCGGGACCGTGTCGAATGGGGTCGAAAAATAGTATTTGGAGACGAGGTGAACCGTGGTAAGGAGCAGCGGCGACCAATCTTGTTGTCCGAAGCCGTTCTGGATCGGTTCAGCCTGGGGCAAGTACTACCCGAGCATGGCGCTGTCCCATCTGAGAAGAGCTACCGGCCAAACTCCCATCTGTCGTTGCTGGCCATGGTGGATTGTTGGGCTCACCTGAACATCAAACCATTTCATCATCTAGCTTTGGCAGCGACACCGCTATTCAGACTATTCTTGGGTGTCTCGGAACGTCTGTTCCTGTCGCCGTCCTTGCTGTCAGCGGCCATTCACTCCGCGATATATGATACGTGGCACAGATCAGATGATCTGGAGTTCGTAGTTGCGGCGAGAGGCTGGAGCCAGGCCGTCAAATTTGGGAGCTTTGAGGTCTATCGCATGCGGTTCGAGGAGACAAGGGCGTTCTTCGAGGGTCGGTTCGAAGAAGTGGGGCAACTGGGAAGCGAGATGATTAAAGCTGTGATGGAGAGTAAAGTCGAGGAAGATGAAGCTTGATAGTGACCATGGATTGGCTGCCGTAAAGAATGAGTGACGCGGTGCATTCAATTGGTTTGGTCAGGAACCGGATGTTCTCAATGATACGAGTATCTATATACCAAACTTTCGCGGTTACACGGGATTTAGGTTAGCCTGGATTACACAGACGTACATTCGTGTCTTCATGTCGTTGAATGAAATTGCTTCCACGGGTGTGAGTCCATTTCCCTGACGATCGAGCAGGACGCGTGTTTTGCGTCGCGTCGACCCTTGTTGAATGAGAAGTTTGGTCTTGTTTGGCAACAGGGATTTCCTATTCCAACCTTGGTGCGGTTGGCAACACGCCTTGAACTCGCTTCGCCCTCGACCCTCTCCTCCCCGCGATATATCGGACCCTCCGCTGCGAAAATGGGAATTCACTGCGAGCCGCTTTGTCAGTTCTCGGACAGGTTAGTGCCTCTACAGGTCGACAAGGTTGGACTTGACTTTGAGCGCTTTCCAGGCTGTTTTTCACGACATTCCCGCATCCCGCGCCCAACCCAGCTTTGTTGAACAAGCACTGCAATGATCTCGATAACAAGCCGCGCATTCGAACGCGTAACAGAGCGGGGCAGTCGGTATCGGCGGCAGACGACATAGCATCCTACTACTACTTCACTATCGACGACCAACTCTTGTATCTCTCTTTCTTTCAGGACTGGGGCCCATTGAACATCGCAATGGTCTACAAGGCCTGTATTCTCATCCACGAACTCCTAGAAGTATGGCCTCTTCTCTATCCACAGCCGCTGCCACTCATGTGCCTGATGATAGGACAAAGACCTGGCCGAGCATAGACTTGTCCTGTATGCCTCGAACGACCCGCGAAGAAAGGCAAACGCTGCCTTGCTTATGGCCCTATACGTCGTTCGTATCGGATCTACCAGCAAATTCCCTCACTCCATTAATCTTACTTCTCCAGATGATCGTCCAACGGCGTGCCCCTTGGGAAGCATTCCACCCCATCGCCGAGATTGAATTCATGCCCTTCCGTGACGCTGGACGAGGTCCTTCGGACTTCAACCTTAACATTCAGGACTGTCTTTGGGGTCTATGGAAGGCCATGCAGAATGGTCTTTGCGACATGAACGAATTCGACGTCGAAGATTACGAGTTTTACGAGAAGGTCGAGAACGGCGACTGGAACTGGATAACGCCCAACTTCATCGCCTTTGCCTCGCCTGTGGACGCCGCCTGGATAAAGACTCAAAAGGAGAAAGAGAAAGAGCCATCCAGTACCACCCTCTATTCTGCAGCGCCGCCTACTAAAAACCTTGCACTCCAACGCAAGCTTCCCACCCCCTTCCTCAACTGCCTGGACTACTTCGAGAAGCGAAACATCAAGCTTGTCGTCCGCTTAAATACGCAGCTCTACGACCGCGATACCTTCCTAGACCATGGCGTCGATCATATGGAGCTTTACTTCGACGACGGAACCAACCCTACGGATGAGATTGTGCGATTATTTATCGACACCGCCGATAAAATCGTTGAAGCTGGGGGTGTTGTCGCAGTGCATGTGTGTCATTCTTCTTCTCTACTTCGCTATCTGACTGCTGACATGTTGCGGCGACACAGTGTAAGGCTGGCTTAGGGCGAACTGGCACCCTTATTGGCGCGTACTTGATATGGAAATACGGCTTCACCGCAAATGAGGCCATAGCCTTCATGCGCATAGTCCGTCCGGGGAGTGTGGTGGGACCGCAGCAGCAGTACATGTATCTGAAGCAGCTGGAATGGTCGAAATGGGCGGCAGTAGATGAGATACATCGACAGCAAATGGCGACCACAGAGCCTGCTCCGCTTGTGACGCCTGCGACACCACCCGCTGATACCGACGAAGAGTTCAACCGTATGGAGACTACACCACCGCCCAGCCTGGCCCATCCTCCTGTCACGCCTAGTCGACACGTTGCCACTGCTGCTGCGCAGGCTCGCGCCATCGCCACACCGGGTCAACCTCGCAAGACCCCCAGAACGAAACGTATGGCTCGCGAAGCTCTGGAGGAGAGCGATTCGGAAGAGCTGGAGGCTGATGACGTTCTTCCTGTTCTTGGTATGGCTCCACCAGTGACTCGCAAATCCGCCAAGCAGCCCGTTGCATCATCCTCCAAGGTGACGGCCTCGGAGAAGCGACCTACGCGCGTAACACGCTCTACCGCTGCAAGCGCAGCTGTTCGCAAAGGTGTCGCCCTACCGTCGAAGGCACCTGTCTCACCCATGAAGTCGTCAGGACAGCAACAACCGCCAAACAAAATCCCCAGATTAGCGACCACCAAGACCACCACTGCAGCAAAGGCTGCTGTCCGCCAGAAACCTGTTCCTGTCCCAGCAGCTGTCAATCGCAAAATGGCTGGCTCCCCCATCCCCTCGCGACTACCCACTTTGATACCATCAAAGCGACCTGGCTCGTCGTTGAACGACGTGGCGAAGCACACTGGGCTCCCGGCGTCGGATGCATGGATGACGAACAACACTGCGGCTGTCGTTGTTCCCGCCAGCAAGACGGAGCGGCCAGGCCTCAGGAGCGTGCGACGTCGCAGAAGCAGTTTTAGTGCCGCTGATGTGGTTGCATGAACCCACCCACTGGATATCTATCATGTTGGGACCCTCCTGGTTTTATCTATTTATCTGTTGCATGCACCCCCCAATCCCCCAACTTATCATCAGTGATTTCGGTTTATTTAATTATCATGTTCATGTATCGTACAATATGTTTCTGCTCTCCAGAATTGCTGTGGAATTAGGTCCGGTATGCATAGGTAACTTGTCCAGTGGCAGGGACTTCAGTCATCCTGAAGTTCACTGAAGGCATCGCTCTCATGAGATACAGTCACACGATCCGCTCTGTGTCCCCAGAAGGGGCGAGCTTCGCTCGGGAAGTATGAGGCGTCCGTGATTCCTGCGCTATATGCAGAGCCGCTCTACCGCGGTAGGAAGTGAGTTTAGAGGTTAGCATAGGCTGACTGTCGTGTCCGTGGTAGACCGAAGACCTGAACGTCTTGCCCAAGTGAGGTCAAGCAACACGCCGAATTTGACCCTTGGTATCGCGTTCGAATTCTGTGATGGCTAGCTCCCTTCCACGAAGAGATGGTCGTTCGTTGGGGTCGTCACGACACCGTCTCGCTTCGGCAACTGTCTCGAAGACGACATAACCGAAGCCTCGCGAAAGCCCCGTGTCGTCTTTAGCTGTGTTCTCGAAGTCAGCGAGAGCAACTAGTCCAAGTATCAATCGACTCACAAATAACAGCTTTCTTGACCGTGCCCCAGCGTTCAAAGTACTCCTTGAATTCGCCAATAGCGGTCTTGTAATCCAAGTTACCGACAAACAATTTCGGAATCGTCGGAGCTGGCGGTGGTGGTGGCTTGGAAAGAGAAATAGTGGTTTTGCGATATTGGGGTGTTTGTGGACCTCTGTGTCTTGATTTTTGATACTGAACGACAATTCTTCTTGTGCGTATGGGAGGCCGGTCCGCATCCTCCCAGCAGGCTTTGGCGTGATCTTCGGTGGTGAATCGTACAAAGGCGTAGCCTTTAGGTTGCCCAAGGGAGTCTTTGACTGGGATTCATTGAGCCTCATGCAGTATGTAATTTGGAATGCACCACTAACCGAGCCAAACTTTCTGCACGGGGCCCCATTGCTCAAAGTACTCTTTCAGCTCTGAGACAGGTGTTGTATAATCCAGGCTGCCGACATATAGGGTGTCGGACGGCTGCTGAGCTTCCTTCGGGACGCTTTCGACGACGTGCTTCCGAATGCCCATCGTATAGCGAGGATCAGAGGCGTATGTGTTCAGAGCCATGGATAGTTCCAATTTCTTCCACTTTCCTTTGGGAGAGGAGAGATATATGGGATCGTATGCATGAAAAGCAATAGCGCGCTTGGCATGCCTATTCTGCTGGTAGGTGATATATGCGGCCGAGGCGATATCTGTGCCTTCCTTCTTAACTTGAAGATACGGTCATAATCTGTATGAAGAGAAAGAGCGGTGTGCACTTGCCTATTCGAAGCTGAACGACATCTCCGAATCTCGAGAATTCCTCGTGCATTGCCGCGGCGTCGACAACGCGTGGTATATTGGTCGCCTTGATTGTTGCCTGTACCAGGATACCTGTGTCGCCGTGCATCGACGCGCTTCCCAGTCGCCGTGGTATTGTCTGTCTCAGCAGTGAGAACATTATGATCGTCGAGAGGAAAAGTTGCAAACCCTAACCCGAAAATATGAACGACTTGACCAGCAACCATGACTCTGACAGTAACATAGTGGGCGACATTCTCGCTCTCTATAACTCTCTCAAATTCAGCCCTCCATCGGGCAAATACACCATTCTCTCGGCCTTTTATCTCTTGAACGCAGCGACTGGATCCCACAAAGTCATCTCTCTTGGGACAGGAACAAAATGTCTTCCAACGCTCAAATTGCCGGCGTCCGGTGAAGCGCTTCACGACAGCCACGCAGAAATTCTGGCGCGTCGGGGTGCTGTGCGATGGTTCTTGGAGGAAATCCATCGTGATCTCAAATCTGACGGCTCGTCCAAGTGGATCTACAAGTGGGATGACAAGTACGGCCTCGCGGATGGCGTTGAACTTCGCATGTACATCTCCACTGTCCCATGTAAGTTGCAGATTCCACTACCTCGACGTGACTGACGTTGTCTAAGGCGGAGATGCATCTACCAATTTCCTCGCCTTCTTCCAGGACGATGAGATGGCGCAACTCAAAAACTCTACTATCTTCCCTGAGCTGTCAGCCAACCAAGCCTCTCGGGGTCGGGATAATTACTCCCTTGTGGGGGTTCTGAGGACCAAACCTGGACGCGCCGACGCTCCTCCAACGCAATCAATGTCTTGCAGTGACAAGATCGCATCTTGGAACGTCCTAGGGATACAGGGTGCTGTAGCCTCGCGATTCTTGAAGCCTGTGTACATCTCCTGTGTCATTGTTGGCGGAGTCCCCAATCAGCTTCGAGAGGTGGTGAAAGAGGACTGTTGTCGTGCTCTCTATGGCAGATTGATTGGCGTAAATGGTACATCTAGCAGCTGCGACCGTAACTCTTGCTGGACTGTAGAGTTGACTGTCGAAACAGAATTGCCTCCAGGCTTCGCACTTCACAAACCTGATATAAGATTCACTGACCGTGTCTTCGTGCATTCCCGAGAGGCTCTCAAATCCGCCACAGGATCCTGTCATGAATGCGAGTGATGCGCAATCTATCTTCTCTAGAAGTCTGCTTGACCTTGGTTACAGCGTTATGTTGGGTCTCCGACTCTGCAGAGATGCCCGAAGTCCTCATCAATGGTTACAAGCGTGGCGTGTCCCCCAAGCACAGGTTACGCGACAAGTCAATGTCACTTTACTCCTCTTCTTGCTGATCTCGTCGCTGAAACTTCCCTTAGACCGCTCCTTAGTCGACTCGGGATGTTAAAGCTGTACAACCAGGTGCTATCGACTGCGTATGCTACAGGCCCACTTCAACATGAACCTTCTGATCGGTCATCGTACAATGAAGTCAAACGGTCACAAACGGAATATCAGGATGCCAAGATTCGACTTTTGGGTCCTCGTGCTCCCTTTGCTGGCTGGATCAGATCTAACTCGGAAGATGTGGCGTAAAATTGATATATCTAGGAGTGGCTGCATTAGAAAGGCAGTACTAAGCAGTCTGCTGCGCGAATAGGCATCGAAGTGTGCTATCGACCTGACGATGTCAGCTGCCTTGAATGTAGACGTGTCGAGTTTGGTCGATGTGTGCGGTGACAACTAGTGTCTCTTCCTCAGTAGACGAGTATCTTCAACTTGTTCGCGGACGGTGGCTTCGAGACAATTTCACGTGCGACAATCACTGATGCTTGTTCCGATGTTCGGCTTGCCGGCATTCCTTCCTTCCTTCCACACTCTCACGTCGCCTTTCACTGAGCATTATCCATGTCGTATTTCCTTCCTCATCTTCCATCTGGCTGGCATGTCGATGAAGCCATCAAATCTGAGGAAGACCGTGTTGTGCTGATTCGTTTCGGGCATGACTGGGACAGCCAATGCATGACCATGGACGAGACGCTGTACTCTGTGGCGGAGAAAGTTCAGAACTTTGCCGTCATCTACCTTTGCGATATCACAGAGGTGCCTGACTTCAACAAGGTGAGATCTGTCTTCTTCTCATCTCCCACTTTTGTGTGCTTATCGGGCGCACATAGATGTACGAGCTGTACGATCCTTGCACAGTTATGTTCTTCTATCGGTACGCTCCTGACAATCGCCTTGAAACCCTACTTATCCCTCAAACTCAGTAATAAACATATCATGATTGATTTGGGAACCGGAAATAACAACAAGATGTGAGCAGAGCAATGACAATTTACGCGCTTCCATCCACTGACTCTTCTCGATAGTAACTGGGCCATGGACAACAAGCAAGAGGTCGGTCCACACCAGGATTCACTTGACTTCCCTCTGACTCTACTTTTGTAGATGATCGATATAATCGAAACGGTGTACCGTGGGGCTTCGAAAGGCAGAGGTCTGGTTGTGTCACCGAAAGGTACGTGGTTCTCTGCTTTTTTTATTGGCCTAACTCATGTCGCCGTCATAGATTATTCTACACGGTACAGATACTGATCCTGGGTCGTTACTGCTTATCATCACATATGGGCAACACCGCTGATTGCAATAGGATTCATCTAACTGTCGTCGTGATATTCTCCGAACCTCGAAAACAGCAGCTGCCCCACGCTCTCTAGTAAGCTCCAGCTAGTACGATACTTTTCCCTTTCCTCTCCTTGGTTGACTTCAGTCGGTCACGGTGGCACTGAAGGCTGCACCTTGGCAACGGCTTGAAAGTCCAGAGATCGATTGATGAAAAGCCGCATAGCTCAAGCCTCCTCTTTGTCGAAAATGTAAACAAATGTAAACCTCAAGTGGCGGAGACAGGGACACGCTCCGGTCTGTCCTGACAGGGTTCTCACGGACGGCGGAGGAGACATCATGACTGGGATCGACCCCGTGGGTTGAGAGGCGGTGCCAGACGCTGGGCGCGTGGTTCGACTTGCTCGGAGTTCAATCATTCCACCAGTTCGCGTACAGCAAAATCGCCTCCATTGTCAGGCCACTTCAATCGTATTGACAAAGACATTCAGAGTCAGAATGTCTTCGAACTCCCCAAGTGCAACTTCATGATGTTCGTTCACCACTCCCATAATTCTACTAATGCTTCAATGGTCCATTGGCAGGAATAGTTTGACGCGAAACATAGTTACAGGAATAAACAGAAGGTCGACACATTTAAATACGCTGCTAATACAGAGGTAGTAAGTAAAACAACATCGAAGACGAAGTCATCAAATCCAGTAGCATTATTGTGGCATGTATCAATTCGATCTCACGGTCGAGCCGGTCCAACCTACAGACGATGAGCTCGGTTCCTCTGACTCCAACGTCTGCGTAATGAGTAGTTTAGTGGACAGTCGACGAAGCAAATAAGAGAAACCCACCTCGAGAAGCATGCCCAGAACACTGTCCACCTCAGACGGGGGTATACCTCCACAACCCGCCCCAATCAACCGTCTATAGTCTGTCATTCGTCCGCTGGTGCCGGTCTCCGCCTGGAACGTTACCAGTTCATCAAACAGCACCTTTCTCCGCTTCCGGGACTCAGCAATCTGCGCCTTGTATGACTCGCACGCCTGTTTGATCCCTTCATCGTCAGCGGGGATGTTGGCGTACAACTCCTGGAGATCCGATATGTCCTCAGGGTGGGAAGAGGCCTTGCGCTTCCCTTTGGCCTCAGCCGCCGACTCGCCATCCATCCCTATACTTGCCAACGAAGCCGCGGTATCGGCAGTCAACTCCAATTTAGTACCAGCAGCATCTCTAATGGCCTTCTCACGCGCCTCCTCGTCCTTCACCCATTTCTCCCACCCTAACCTGTACCGCCGCCCCATTTTCACACTCAACTCTTCTTCCTTTGTTTTCAGCATACCGGGAGTATGCGAGAGTCCTTCCGCCTGGTGTTTGAGATGTGACACCGATCGTTGACTCTCCAAGATTTCAGACTGTATGTTGCCAAGAAGAGCATGTGCTTGTACAGTGTCGCGTTCCTTGTCTCGAAGCTCCTGGTCAAAAGAGGCGGCAAGACTGTCCAGCATACTGGTCATGTCATTAACACAACGCGTACTGGCGCGTTGCGCAGCCGCAGAATGATGCAAAGGAGGGCGGTCGCCGTGCGAAGGGCCAAACGAGTAATCTGGCTGGGCGTGTAGGGGAGGGTAGGCAGCCTGTGTATTTCTGAAAGACATGGAGGCGGCGCGTGAGGGAGGGCCAGGTGATGACCTGAACCGTTCGTCTTCCAGGATATAGTCCTCTGTGCTCTTGCCGTCGTGATTGACGATTTTGGGATCGGCACCGTGGTCAATGAGTATCTTGACAAGACGTTTGCTCCTACAGCGAGCGGCCATTGTGAGGGCTGTTTCCCCGTCTTCGTCTTGGAAGTTGATAACGTCAGCCAGTTCCTTTGGATAATCCGCGAGACGCGTCAAGATGATCTCCATGTAGTATCGCGCCGCGTGAGTCTTGCCCTTAGACATCGCGACATCAACCACATGGTGAAAGACCGTACGATTGTAGTTGTCGATGTTGAGCGTGGACCGATGTAATAGTTCGTATAGCTCCGGGAATTTGCGGACGTCGTAGTTGTTGGCGAACATGACACTCCTCATGAGCGCGGTCTGACCCGACTTGTTGACCTTGAAGATATCCGCACCGGCCGAGAGAAGCAACTTGACGATACGGATGCGCCCCATGGCGCAGGCCCAGTGGAGAGCGGTGTGCCCGTCGTCATCGATGCCCATATTAGGGTCAAAGTCGGGAGGAGGGCTAATGAGGACCTGTGGCACCTGATTCGTGTCCGAGATGAAGTATTCGAGGATCTGGTCGCCATAGGCGCGCGCGTCCGTTTTGCCATTGACATCTATGTCTGACATGTCATCATACTGGCGTTCGTCGGTGGCATGATACCTGTTGCTCTTCTTGTTAGTAGAACGCTTGGCGGCAGTACCATTACGTCCATACACAGGTTCTGGGCTGCCAATGGGCGAAGGGGTGCGGGAGCTGGATGAAGCCTCGGAGGGGGACGGGGTCATGGAGCCATCTTCCGAACCACGCACAGAAAGCGTTTCGCGGTCGGATTCCTCAACCGCCTCGGGGACCTGGCGGCGAGATGACCGCGTATTGACCGCAGAGGACGAGTCCGGCGCGCCACCGCGGCGCGATGCACGAGAGCCGGCGTTGGTGCTGATGAGATGCTTCGGAGCTAATGGGGGGCTCTTGGTGGACGGCTGGAACTCGATGATGGGTCTGAGGAGATGCTCGCAGTTGTACTGCTTGGCGAGCGCGAGGCCGCGTTCCAACGGGATCCAGGTGCCTGTACAGCCGCCGTTGTCAGCGCGGGCGATGGGAACCGGACAGATAGCTTGCCTTGGTACTTGCCGTACCCCCCTTGCACTTTTTCGTGCTCTCCCTTCTGCACCTCACGCTCCAAGACACGAGTCCGTTGAGGCTTGTCAAATCCAGCCACCTTGAGGATTTGCGTCGCATTCAGCCACGAATCGGACCGCCTCCTCATGACGGCAACGCTTTTGCACATCCTGGACGTGTATTAGACCAAAGAATCCGCGTAAAATTGTGTAAATGAGCCACATACATCTCGTAGACGGGAATGCCACTGTACGTGGCCTGCCAGACAGGAAACACGGTGAGAGTCTGGCGGGAAAACGCCACGAGCTGCTCACTTTGAAGATCTGCGTTTCCGGCATCGCTGCTGCTCAAAACACGGGTCCTACAGGCGCTGCCGGTGGATGTGGTGTCTCCAATTCGCAGAAAAGGAGGCTTTCGAGGTTGGAGAGCGAAGTAGAACGAACAACGCGCGTGTGTAACAAGCGCAAATAACACCTGGCTTTTGCTTCCTCATGGCCTTGTCGGATCGCTGTCTGGCTCGGACACGCGTTGCTCGCTCACAAATGACACGGACTGCGCGCCATACAACTCGATGTGCTCTGTTAACATCTTGTGCACCGGTATTTTTACGTGTCTCAGTTCATCCTCGGACCTCAAGACCTAGAACTTGGTCAACAGCCATTGACGATGATCGTAAGTATAGGGTGCGCGTTCATCGACATCGCTTGCTGCAACACAGGTAGGTTCATCGCTATCTTACCAGACTACCCATTCAATTGTTTTCACACCATACCAGCATTTATGACAGTAATCATTATCAGGTGAGACTGGAAGCATAAGATGGTCGCAAGTGACGGTATGATATAATCTTGGTTCGGGCGCGTATTTGGCTTACAGCGCCAGGATCTCGTTACCTTCCGGTATACATTGGAGCTCCCGGGAAGTGAGCGTGTTATCTTTGCACTGTTCGCGGTCAAGTGCGTATCATTCCCTGTGTCAATTGTGCATATATCGATCAAAAACTGTATAGTGCTGTACTTTTTTCTGATCATGAGATAAACCTCAAGGTGGGCATTAATCCCTCACACGAAGCACACAGCATCGATAGAAGAAGAGTCACCGCGGTACCTAGATGAATATGCCATATGCCTCACAGCCTCTCGACAGCTCTCTCGACATGTCCTATAAAAGCTGCATCACAAGCTGATATTTACACAGACTCGTCCTCCCTTTCCAACATGCATCGTCGTTTCTCCTCGATTATGAAGTTCTCCGGCGAGGGGTCCAACTCTAGCACTGCTAGTCACGTTGACTTCGACTCCGAGTCGAAGGTGTCGACCATCGTGAAAGAAGAGACCTTAACGCCACCTTCTCTCAAGATCAAACGCGTCGATAAGTACTTCAGCCGTTGGTACAAAGGCTGGAGGTATCGCGTATGTCCATGCTTTCACTTTACACCGATAAGCGCCCAACATACTTCAGAACACGAGCGCCAAAGTGACCGTCGAGTCCGTACCACTCCTCAAGTCCGGTGATAATGATCCCTGGAAGGACTACAGCTTCGTGTAGGTTCTCTACGCCCGGCGCTTGATAGCACTGCCTCATTCTTGCATCCCTTGACAGCGTTGTCCGCACGCTCCCGCGCCAAGAGAACCGTGAGCCTACCTTCAAGATAGTCATCAAGAGTGAGTACATCCTCAAGGCGTGCAAGGACGTCATCCAGACGTGGCCGGGGATCTCCTGGAATTCGGACCCGCTCGTGGTGAGCTTCCTGTTGTGACTTGAGATCCGCTTGCTAATCTTCTTCTCAGCTTGATCCTGAGGTCTTCCTCACTTTCCTGGACGAGTTCACGGAGTATCGTGACGCCTTGGCTGCCAAGAAGCCTGCTCAAACCTCCGTCGATGGCTATGTCCTTGCGTCTGTCAACCTCCTCCTCAACACTTTGACTTCGGACTACGCCAACACTATTAGCACCATTAATCGTCTCAAGTCTCACTCCGAGATTACTTGGGACCTCATCTACGCTATCCTCGTCCCTCGGTCAATCATCGTCACCCGCTGTGCCGTGACTGGCGCTCCGCGCCTCTTCAAGCTCGAATCGGCTGTCCAAACTTCCGTCGATGGAAAGTCATGCTACCAGCTCAACTGTATCAGCATGGACCTCGTCGACCGCCCCGTGACCCAAAGTGTCGGCGTGGCCAAGGTCTTCACTCAGATCCTGCTGGTAAAGAGCTTCCGAGGCACAGTCAAGATCGAGTCGCTGGACGCGTACCCCATCCGCTTCCATCCCGACGCGCCCAAGTTGTGCGAGATAATCCGGGAGCGCGGAAAGAAGTGGGTCAGTCTCAACGGAGTACACCACAAACAATTCAACGGCATCGGTGCTCTTAAGCACGGCCAACAACATAAGACCCTCCTGCGCCACAACGTGAGTCCTCCGCTGTCGTGATTGTTGGGCTCGTTGTTAATCAAATGGACTTAGATCAATAGCAGGATAATGATTGACCGCGCTTCTTTCCGCCGATTCAATCCCAATTACAAGTATCCACTTGCAGCAGTGGCTCCTCCGGAGGCGAGCACGGCCAACAAAGATATTGATGGCTCCGTCGTTGTGACTCCGGTGGCCTTGCCAGCAAGGGATGGCTACGCCAATGGTCAGCGCACCGTCTACCTGATGAGGAGTTACAGAAACTTATCTTTCGATAGGCGTTGTGGTCCAATCCCATGCTATGGACAATGACGCAGCCGGGGACGTCGAGTTGTCAGATGAAGAGCTGCTCATCACACCTACCGTTGTGCACGGCTTCAGTCTCTCGGACAAATTGTGGTGTACGTAGCACCTCCCACCTCCATTCCTATAGCAATTCGGGAGACGCTGATAATCACCCGCAGTGGAGTTTGATGTCGAGAAGATTTCGGATGTCGAGTGGAACGAAGACGCCTTTGCCAACTTGGTCTTGCCATCGGACCGCAAGGATCTTCTCCAGTCCCTCGTCGAGGCCCATCATCGTGAACTCGGCTTCGATGATTTCATCAAAGGCAAGGGGCACGGACTGGTTATCAACTTGTTCGGTCCACCCGGAGTTGGTACGCTTCCTTGTCTTCCATCCCCTCTCAAAATTTGTTACTGATTCCGAGTGCAATCTACAGGCAAGACTTTCTCGGCTGAGGCGACGAGTGAGCATGTTAAGCGACCTTTGTACCTCGTTGGTGCCGGTGATCTCGGGACCGATGCTGGTAGTTTGGACGTGGCTCTGGAACGCGTCTTCGAGGTTGCGACCACCTGGAAGGCCATCGTGTTGATTGACGAGGCGGATGTTTACCTTGAACAACGTTCCCTCCACGATCTTGTCCGGAACGCGATGGTCGCGGTATTGTGAGTAGCCTATCTTGAACCTCCCCTCCTGACCTCTCTGAAATTGTGAACAGCCTCCGCCACATCGAGTACTATCGCGGAATCCTGTTCCTCACCACCAATCGCGTCAAGGCGTTCGACGAGGCGTTCTTGTCGCGTATTCACGTTGCGCTGCACTTCCGAGAACTCCCCGTGGAGTCGCGTCGCCAGGTCTGGGCCGCATTTGTCGCCAAGGTTGGGGCGACGAACGCGGTATCTGCGCAGCAGATGGAAGAGCTGGCGCAGAGGAATATTAATGGAAGACAGATCAAGAATGCCGCCAGGACGGCGCAATCTCTCGCGATCGGTCGAGGGGAGACGCTCTCCTATCAACACTTCCTGAGCACCCTGGACGCGATGGATGACTTTACTCATGCATTCAGCCAGGCCAGAGTCTCTGCCGCTCGTGACTGAAGAAATACAGTCAAGAAGAAACGAAATTTCACATTGTATACTATCTTGTACTATCACTACAAACGCCTTCCATTTCGCTTTATGCTCTTCACAAGTGAAGCACGACTAGCATGAGCATGAGCATGAACCTTGTCTTTGCCCTCTACTGTATGCTTGAACTTCAATTATTGGCGATGTGCTCACCATGATGTCCTGGGCCGATCAACGGGCCGCCGGAATGCACCGCTCCCTACTGTACCGCTCCTTGTCATTGTCTACCTCAAGATCAACGTCATGCATATGCAGCACTCGTCGAGTTCCGTCCACGGAGCGGATCAGCCGGGCCGTGCGCCACATAATCTTCCGTCGCGAGACTGACAACGCGTACTCCAGAGATAATACACGTTGTACAACGGTCGTCTATGAATCGAAGCGGGGAAAGATTTGGGAGATTCATGCCTGGAATCGAGTCTTGAAATCTCTCGAGTCCGACGCTATAAATTCGGTACGCGTTCCTAGAGATTCAGACGGTGAAGAAATACACATCAAGATTCAAATGATACGATTCTGCTTCTCCTGGGTCTGTGATATCGGTCTTCTGATGAGGGCTGGCGAAGGCTAGCCGTCCTGAATATAGTCTCTTTGTGTCTGAATTCGTCCGCTAACCCCAGCTGATGCCTCGGATGCGCGGTGTCTCTGATTACCGGTGACTGACGATGAGCACATATACACCGAACGACCTGTAGTCTTGACATTGAACCCGGTGCAGGCACCCAATGGGCTACTAGGATGATTATACAGTAAGGGAGCCCAATTGAGATGTAGCTGTCGCCAGGCAGGCCTGGAGGGCTGGAATTGATCGGCGAGCTGAGAGATGCAGGATGGGCGCCTCTGAGAGGCGTGTCCTCGTAACCGTAACTTGCGTCTCTCTATCTATCCCCTTGGATGATAAAACGCGGAGAAATTCACAAGGACGGACCTGTGTGTTTCCATCATCTGTACTCGTTAGTGGGGGACAGCGACCTTTGTGCTGGTTGCGACATCTGACTACATTTATGTCGTGCCCCTTGACCATCATCTCGGAGAAAGGCGTTGCTGCTCACAGCGGTAGAAATTGATAGAGAGGCATCAGACTGGATAAGGCAAGAGTCAGGCGAAAGATGGCGTTCTGGACAGTCACTACCAGTCAAGTTTGACAAAGGAGAGCGTCAATGATGGGGCGAATGAATTGGTCGAGCCATATATCAGAACATGCCCTTGACACGCTTCGCCGTCTTCGTCGCCCGATATGCACGTCGGCCACCACGTCTTTGACGCATGTAGCCGAGAGCCAGAACAGAGTGACGGTTGTGGGAAAGGGCAAATTCCACGGAGTCCATTCAGCCCAAAGAGCCTTACGAGCAGTGTGGGGTGTTCCAAGTGAACTCCTGTCGAAACGCGAACCTGCCCAGAGTACAGAGAGTCTAGATTAGGCAGGTAAGCTCTTCTAAGTTGGAGAAGATTGCGGTACCACTGCGGGGTAAGGTATCACATGAATTGACTTGTCGTCCGGGGGTGACAGTGGACGATACACAGATCTGCCAACGATCTCGCAAAGTGATTGCATCGCTGGCGTTGCCCGGAAGGCCGTCATCAACGCGGATGGGGTCGTCGCCGAGTGGACCAAAGTAGCGCAGGCTGGGAAAACAGCAATTCCGTGAAGGTACCTCGACGAAGCCAGGCTAGCATGCGCTGGCGGTCTGAGAGTGCTCTAGACCAGGCAGGCTGAGGCACGAAGGACCGAAGGGGAATTTAGCCTCGGAGGAGGACGGAAGAACACTCCAGGAAGGACATGCGATTTGGCCGGGCCGGGACTGTATTGTAGCTGGCGGAGCTCACGTGCTGCTATCTCATTTCCTTTTCATCCGCACACTCCAATCATAATGCCTGTCCGCACGTCTTGATTTCCCCCACACCAGCAATCTGCGCCACAATGAGTCTCTCCGTCGACGACCTCGTCTCCTCGTTCTCCTCCAGCGCCATTGGACAGGAAGCCATGGACTTGGCCGCACTCCAGGTAAGCTCGACATTGTCCACCGCTGTAAGCTTGGATGGCGCTAAAAATGCTCAGGCCCAGCTGTCGCAGACGCTATTTACCCAGAATATTCCTCGGGAATTGTCTTCGCGCCACCGATGCAACACACCCACGTTGCGCACGCCGTCCGCCAGCTTTAGCTGGGGGGCCGTGGACGCTCACCGCAGACAGTCCGCGGACGATTTCATGCGCGACTCCGACGAAATGGAGGACGAGCGCATGGTCGAAGACCTGCTCGTGCCTTCCCCCTCATCCGGGAGTTCCAAATCCCGTATCGGCGCAGCCGAGCAATCGCTATTTACCGCAACCGATCCCTTTTACATCGCCCAGCTCCAGTCCATGCAGCACAACTCGCCACCCCAATCCGTCTTCACCCAGTTCGGTCGCCCGTCAGCGCATTCCCCCTTCCAAAATGTCCAGCAGCCGCAGGGCTTCTCGTGTCTGCAGCAGCAGTCGCGCGACAGCTTTCCCGCTCAGCCCATCTCCATAGACACACACTCGTACTATGCGTTCGAGCGGTGACTTCCCGACGCAGCACAATCATCCACTCTTCCTCCCCATCGCCTTCTTCTTCCTTCTTCTCACATCCGACGCTCTCGAGCTCATCCATGATCGAGGCGTTCCTCCGGTCCGACTCAATAAACGGAGGTTCTCGTCTCCGCACCCAACTGTAGCATCAACCTTAATCTTCTAGATTTAAACACTGTACTTTATCACACTGTACGTTTGTTTCGGACTCCTGATTCCCCTCACGTAGAGCACGCTCGCGACGACTTAGTTACTGAATTTATCCATATGTATAGCCGGCAATATTAACCAGCCCCTCATCTTTTTGCATTCCCGATTCCGTCCCACACTGCGGCTAGCAGCAATCATACTCCGGACCCCAAACACTTTCGCTGTCGCGAAGTGTGCAATGTGGCGTATGATTGAAGGCTGCATTCAGTTGTCTTCTTTCTTAATTCGCCAGACATTTCAAGCGTTCGGAGGGGTCGAATGGAACGTCAGGTGAACGCGACACTGTTCGACTGGTAGCACGCTGCCATGTCCCCGGCGCAATGGTACAACGGTGGCAAGATACTCCGCCAGGTCTGCCTCCTAAGTTATGATGATCGCGTTTCGACGAACGTGTCACCGACAGTGCGCCAGACAGTCACAGTATGCTTCCGCGAATATCCTATCGCGAGTATCCTATCTGACAACGCTCTAACAAGATGGTGCCATGGGCGCTTTTCTATCCCCCCGGTGTACCAGACCGTGAGTGTTGCCAATTTGTTCATCTCGTTCGTTCCACCAACAGTCTTCGACGTGATGGGTAATTTTCCGTGTTCCCTTGAGTACAATCCATCATGCAATACAGGTAAGATAAATGGGGGAAAAGTCGTCAATACTACACACAGCAATTGGTGAGCGTGGCGACAATCAGAGAGAACAGAGTAGTAAGTACCATTAGAAGAGATCCTCCAGTGTCATCTGCTTTACAATGTCCTGTGGAAATGATGTATCAGACAGATAGCGCTAATGGTAGCATGGAAACACTAACCGTGTTAGACACCATCAATGCGAACTCCTCAAAGTCCAATTTACCGTCCCCATCCCGGTCAGCTTCCATTATTGTCTTGTCGACGATTTGTTGTAATTGTTGATCCTAGCGAAGCCCATGTCAGCAAGATGAGCGCCGGCGAAATCGAGAGAGTAACCTTCAAGTTGTTTCCTACCATCATCTTTAACACGAGGAACAGCTCTCCGTTCGAAATATAGCCATCTCGGTCCATGTCATACACCTTGAATGCAACTGTCTCGATCTTGTGAGCGATCGAGATGGGGACGGGTGAGGGACCACTTGCACTTTAGTTTCTCATCCCGCCCGCCCCGACTGCTGAATGCGCTTAGCCCGCCCACGAATTCCTGGAAGTCAACGGTACCGCCACCACTACAGACTGGGATGAGATTTTGGGCGCTGGTAATCAAGGACAGGATCCGCACTCTTCGTCAAAGATGGCAATCATCCGCGAGGCAAGTGGGTTGGATGCAATCTGGGGTATCTGCAGGAATTCGTCGCGATCTATCGATCCAGATCCATCGCTGGGCGGGGTTCAGGACGTGGTGGGCGCTGAGCGGGGGGTGAGCGACGGACCTGTCTAGCTTCATGAAGCGCTTCTTCAGGCGTTCGAGTTCCGGCTGGGTGACTGGGGTCGTTTGAGAATATATATGGGCGCATATTGAGCACAAGACGCACAGTTGGACCGCCGTTGCATGTCCTCCATAAACTGGGACGCTATCCATGGCGAAAGGTGGTAATGAACAGCTGAGCAACATGGCTGTGGAGGGCATACGAACGTGATTGACCCATGGTTGCGACAAGGACGAGATTCTCAGTATTTCCGCGGGAGGTCTTGGTAGAGCCGACAAGGAAGCGAGACGGTGGACAGCAGCGAGTTGGGAAGCAAAAGGCAAGAACGAATAGCGCTGAACAGGCAAATGATGGCACGTGCCTCTGCCCCGTACCATCACCATCAGCGAGGACGGCGCCGGACATTGCTGCACAGCTGGGCGCACAGCGACACACGCAGAAGACAAGAGTGTATGCCTGCCTTGGCTAGTTTACCATCAGGAACCTTGCGCTGCAGGCTTGATCTGCACCGCCTTGCCTCTGGCACGTCCACTCGGCATGCTTGGCTAATAAGACCCTTCTCCGCCGTCGTGCGCTCCGACGCGCAGAAAAAGACGATATACGCGCTCTCGACGCCGCACGGCAAAGCCGGCGTCGGCGTCATCAGGATCTCAGGTCCCGACGCGCTCCATGTCTGGCGCACCATGGTCATGACACCAAAGGCGATAGCTACCCCGGAACCGTGGAAGATGCACCGCTGCGATCTCGTACACCCAACCAGACGTCAACTGACGCTGGATAGCGGATTGGCTGTGTTCTTCCAAGGTTCTCGTGATCTTACTCGCATATTCAGCCTGGGCTAAGACAGGTTCACCAGGTCCACGCTCGTTCACGACCGAAGACGTGCTGGAATTGCATGTACATTCTGGACGCGCCATCATCTCATCCGTACTCGGTGCACTATCGTCCCTCGATCTTTGTCGCCCCGCGGAGCCAGGAGAGTTCACCAGACGGGCTTTCCTGGGCGGCCGTCTGGACTTGACTCAGGTAGAAGGCCTGAAAGACCTCATCAACGCGGACACCGAGACCCAACGTAAAGTCGCTCTCAATGCTGCTGAGGTATGTATTCAGGCCAAATTAATCCCCCCGCTCATTCCTTTCATCAGGGTTCTATGAAATCCCGGTATGAACACCTTCGACACGGAATCATAAAATGCCTGGCCAACATCGAGGCTATCATAGACTTTGGTGAAGGCGACGACATCGAGGATGGGATTTACGAGCAATGTATGTCTAGTACACCGTATGGCTTCATAACTGAAACGTTCCAGCCAGAACTCGCGTCGAGAATCTTCGGGATACCATTAAGGAGCACCTGTCGGACAACAGACGGGGCGAGATAATGCGCTCAGGTATCCGCCTTGCCATCTTCGGGCCTCCAAACGCGGGCAAAAGCAGCTTGCTCAACTTCCTCGCGCAGAGGGACGCTGCGATCGTCACGCCTGTTCCCGGCACGACGCGCGATATCCTCGAACTCTCGCTCGATATCGGCGGTCTCCCCGTGGTCATATCCGACACGGCGGGATTACGGTGCACGGAAGACCTCGTCGAAAGCATAGGAATCGAACGAGCAAAGAACGCGTACGCCATCCATTACCCCTTCTCTTCAGACAACCTTCTCAGACATCTGTTCATAGCGTACAAAACTCAGACATCTCATTATGCGTACTATCCCTGTCCGAAATGGGTTCCGCGTTCTCCATCCCCGAGTCAATACAAGAGTTAATCACCCCGTCCACCTTCTTCCTTCTGAACAAGCTCGACCTCAGTCCTTCCTTCTCCCTGCCCCCTGATCTCAAAGGCAGAGCATGGATAACAAGTCTCAATGACGGCCGCGGGACGTCCGAATTCCTGGACGCCTTCTCCGCGGTATTGCAGGACAAGTACGATCTCAACGACGTGCATGCACCGTTGATCACTCATGCTCGACATCGGACGCATCTGGAAGATGCATTGGCGTTTCTGGAGGCGTTTCTGGGGACGGATGACGTGGTGGTTGGGGCGGAGGAGCTGAGGTATGCGGCACAGGCTATTGGGAAGGTGTCCGGCGTTATTGACGTCGAGGAACTATTGGATTCCATATTCAATGATTTCTGTATTGGGAAGTAATGCCTAGGAGGATGAGACCATTGCATCCCTGGTACTCTCAGGAATCGGAACTTCTGTCTTGGCTTTCATGCAATCCGATCTTGTGGATCGGGCTTCACATTTCCAAGAAGACCAGAGAACAGGTCGTGATCCAAGTTGAGCAGTCGCGCAAACTCATCCTGCTTTTCGTCAGATTTCGGAGACTCATTTTGGCTTCTGACGCACCTCGACGACCGAAGGGCATATTTCTGCCAGTCTTTGACAGACAGTACGTAGAGCTTCGAGGAGTTGGGGATTCATGTCTTCTTTGAGTTAGCCTGCGAAACTTAGGAAGCGGTGAGACGAACCATTATTATCTTCCATCGTCACAAAACATCGTGCGACGGCATCCAAGATCGCGCCCTTCCAAAAACTCATCCTGATGGCACACACATTCATAACAACGAGCAGTGTGTCTATCGAAGCGAGCTGCATCGTGAGATTAGCAGGTACACCAGGTGTTGGTTGTAGAGGATGCAGTAGTTGAAACATCAATCCCTGCGAGAATGATGAGAGACATCACCAACAATTACTTGCAGACCAACCCACCTTGAGAAACCGGGCGCACCCAATGCCCAGCTCCCGGATGACGGGCGGGAGCGCCTGGATGGTAGCGAGGATGACCTCTGCATTGCTCGCGCCATAGAACCACACGGACCCAATGATGTGCTCGCCCATCAAGTCGCACAGGCGGTCGAAATGCTCTGAAGATCCTCGTTCGGTCGTTTTCGTCGTGAGAGATAACCAGGCAGCAATGGAATCGCGTAAGAGTTCGGGGGATTCGGGGTTGCGGACGAGACCAAAACAGGTTTTCAGAGACTGGATGCGAGGTATTTAGTGAGGGACTGTTCGGCTAGCGACAATGGAATGGTACCTGAACGAGCAGGGCGTCGAGGCCTGTACGTTTGAGTAGACGAGGCGGTGCGGTCTTGAGCATCTCGAGGACGATCCTGACGGCTTGGAGTTTATATCGCGCCTGGTAATCATCCAGAAGAGTCATGACTGGCGGAACGATGAGGTGCCATAGTTCTTCGTAGTCTTCGCTCTGTCGCATGGTAAACTTGAGGCATGAGAACAACGCGTCAAGAGATGTACCCTGATGTTCTCCACCACAAAAGATACAAGGTGTGCAGAACCTGGATGTTCTTTCCATGTCTGGCCTTCGAAGAAATCCTGGGCAGCCATAGGTCCTCCTGCAGGACGAGCCAGTTTTCGGCCAGTGGATAGATTGAGATGTGGATGAGGTGTTGATACGAACAGAGGTTTGACGTTGTGTGTCAGGATCTGCCTGAGTAGATCGACATTCGGTTCAAGGAATTCGTGAAGTATAGCTGAGAGCAATTGAGATGACAGACGACTGCGAGTGACGGTGAACGGACCCTCTGATAGTCTCATTGTTTCCGAGGACGTCCATTCGTCTCTATCATCGGTTAATGGCGCCACAGCCGATATGATATCTGCTTGTTCAGCTGTCGACAGCGATCCTTGCTTGCTGATGAGATCTTTCAGCTGTGAAAGCACCTGGGACGCGTTTGATTTCCATAGCTCCAGATTCGCGATGATCTCGGGCTCGGTGACGTGCTCATAACGTGAAAAATCCGAGGGGACCTGCAAGGCAGACAGTGATGGCGAAAGGGAAGGCGGCATTTGAGCAAAAGGAGATTCTTTATGCGTTAGTTGGGCTTTGGGCGACCAAGTCAAAGCGAGTCATTAGCAGTCATTAGCGAATCATCGAAGATCATCGAACGTGTCACTGTTACGTGTCACGACTCTTGGCGGAGTAATTTCACTGTTTCCTTCTTCCCTTATAACCATGACCATCTCGCTCTGAGCAACTCAGTCCGCCCGCCATCTACACCACACACCCAAACACCAACGATGATCCCTCGAATATACCACCATATATACGTCAATAATCGCATATAAAGTCGACACTCATCATGTTTGGTGAATCCGAATCGGAGAGCCCCCGAGTTCCCAGCCCTTGGGATTCTCTCATCTCTACCCCAGCCTCCTCTTCGCCGTCGCCGCTATCTCGCTCGCTCAGCTCATCGCCTCCCGCCAGTCTCACCACCATTCCCAAGCTCGTCCCAGAGGCCGACGACGGTAATGTCGAATACAAGCTCCAGCTCCTCTCACCCTCGGCTACTCGCTTCGCCCGCCTCGTCACCCAGCTGAAATGGCGCCTTCTCGAGGGCGGTGGCCAGGCATACTATGAGCTCGGCGTAGCGGACTCCGGCGCACTAGTGGGCCTGCCACGTTCCGAGCTCGAGCAGACACTGGAGACGCTGGAGATGATGGCAGGGGAAATTGGCGCCAGCGTCATAGTGGTCAAAGAGATCGAGGTCCCTGCAGCCCTCACAACTCTGGCTATCCTTGAAGACCACAATGGCACCCACCGCCGACGTGAAGCATTCAGGGTGGGGTCGGAAGACTCTTCGGAGGCTCAGACAACCGGGACAGAGACGGAGACAGATCTTGACAACGACAACGACGACACAGGAAACGACTCCGAAGGTCTCCAGCCACTGGGCGAGGCCTCGTCCTCCTCGCTCTCCATATTCTCCATGGACCTCGAGTCCGAAACATCCGAAGCCGAGCCTGCCCAAGTATATTCCATCGACCTCGAGATCTCGTCGGTCTTCAAGCCCCGCCCTATGCGTAGGCGGCAGCCTGTGCCGAACACCCTTCTTGCTCCCTCTGAGAACAGGAAAATGAAGAAGAAGTTCGAGCAGCTGCCGCGCGAGACTCCAGAGGGCGATGTGGTTACCAAGGGCCAGAAAAGGCGCCAGGCGAGGGACAGGCGGAGGGAGGAACGGCGCAAGGCACTAGAGGTGCACGCTGCCGCTGCGGATGAGCTGGTGTCTGGTCTGGAGGAGCTCCATGTCTCCGTCGACCCACAGCCGCTCGAGACCTCTGATACTGCCACCATCACCGTTGACGACGCGATTCCGTCCTTCAGCCTAACCGAAGTCGATGGAGAGGACGATGTGTTCGCCACCCCTGCACCGCTCTCCGACTCTTTCACGAAAAGAGTCCAGGTTGCAGGAAATGGCGATGGCCAGGAGCCCCGGCTTATTGTAGAGGCGCTCGTAGTGCGCAAGATGTCCATCGAAGAAGCATTTTTGGATTTTGGAGGGTTTGCACTCGAATAAGGATGGCTTGCTTACTCGTTTAATTTATAGACACGCTTTGACATACATCTTTCTATCACTGTACAGTGTACACCAGCTGTATCATCACCAATTGTTCATCATCTTGTTTCACCACTCTGGGGGCCTTCGACGTCAGTCAGTGACCTCCATGCCGCCCCATTCCATTACTCTGAACAAGCTGCTATCGTCTTGCTTGGCTTGCTCTTCAACACCGACGATAGCTCTCCAGATATTGACCGGTTCTGATGCATTCTTTTGGGCGGCCGTCCAGAGACCGACATCATCAGTCTTGATACCTTTGAAGACCATGAAGACGCGGGTCACAACGTCTGGGCGAGGGGAGATCTTAGGATGCCTGCGGAACAAAGGAAGTGCGACGGCCAGGAGACCCGGCTCATTGTAGAGGCACTTGCAGTGCGCAAGATGTCCATTGAAGAGGCATTTTTGGATTTTGGAGGTTTTGCACTGGAATAACGATGGCTTGCTTACTCGTTTGAATCATAGACACGCTTTGACATACATGTTACTATGTTACTATTCTAAATCCGCCTGTGCTATGAGATACAGCTAAAGGGCATGCCCCCGACGAACTATAAGAGAACAAAGAACAAATGTTCCTGTCACTGTACAGTGTAGACCAGTTGTATCGTCACCAATTGTTCTTCATCTTGTTTGTCTCAAACCTCTGGCGCCCTTCGACATCAGTCAGTGACCTCCATGCCGCCCCATTCCATCACTCTGAACAAGCTGCTATTGTCTTGCTTGGCTTGCTCTTCGACACCGACGATAGCTCTCCAGATATCGACAGGTTCTGAAGCGTTCTTTTGTGCCGCCGTCCAGAGTCCGACGTCTTCAGTCTTGATACCTTTGAAGACCATGAAGACGCGAGTCACAACGTCTGGGCGAGGCGAGATCTCCAGTGTGGCAGCGCGCTCATAGGACGCCTGCGGGACAAAGCGCATGACGACGTAGTCGTGCTTGAGGAACGATGGCAGCCAGTACCTATTAGTGGTATGCTTCGGAACGTCTTTACAAAGGGTCAAGGGAGCTTGAATACTGACGTGATGAAGGAAGTGCGCGCTTCAGTGTGGAGGCCAAGTGCGTTCAGAGCCGAGTCGAGATAGGGCGTCATGCTGGGGACGGCAAGTAGGACTGAGTCACTGTTGCTAAACGTGCACGCCCTAGGGTGGAATGGCGCCACCTCGCCAGGCCGGGGCACTGGTGGGGCTGGCTCGTCATGAACGATGGGTCTATCGGATGGTTGGTGAAAGCGGCGAAAGGTATTCTGTCGACTTACTCAGCCTCCCAATACAGATAGCTAACCTTCATCCCAGTCGTGCTCTCCGTCAGCGAACCGTCTGGATGTGCACGGACATTCCAGGTGATCTCTTCGCCGAACGACTCGTCCAGGGAGGGTCGGGGAGAACTGACGGGGTATATCGCAGAAAAAGACCATGCTGGGATGAGGGATAATTTCGTTCGTACCTCAATCTCGGATGGGGAGAAGAGATATATGACCGGCTTCGCGAACACAGTTGACCTCCCGCCTTCCGACGCATTGCCTCCCCGTTCCTCTGTAAGATCTACCTGAGAGCCACTCTGGATGAGATAGTCGCCCATTGTGTAGTGATCTCCATCGAGGACCATTCCCTGAAATACGAGGCGCTGTTCGCACGAAGGAGTGCCCTCCTTTTCGCGTATTTTGGCCTTCAGATGTGCCACGGTGTCCTCTCGCATGACAAGTATGTCTATGCTCCTTCCTGTCGCCATGGTCACAACACGGATCCGAAATGGTGCATTCTGTGGATAGAACACGGGAGCAACGGGAAGGGCATCTCCTAACGGCAGTAATTGTCAGTTGGATGGTACACCAATGGAAAATCCGAGGCGCTCACGACCATTGCCAGCCATCGACGTCTCAGCGACGACGATCAGCCTGACTGCAAACTGACGAACGCTTTGCCACACAGCGGGGGAGATCTCAACTGCTTGACCTCGGCATATGGCCAGGTCAGTGGTCTGGAAGAAGATAGTCTTGTGGCGCAAGTCTGGAAATTCCGACTTGGCCAGCGCCACAGCAGCCTGAGCGATTCCGTCAGCGTGCACTGAAACGAATATCGAAAAACTGCCGCACCTCGTACGTGCCTGCCGCACTCCACTTGGGAACCAGGCGCAACCGAGCACCGTACTGCAGCACTGCAAGATACTCGCTGGGATCCATATGAAGGCTGAGTGCAAGCTGTGGACTGACTCAGTGAACCACGGGGTTTTATATGATGTATCGAGTCGCAACCGAGATATTAAGCTCGAAGTCTGGGCCAGCTTGCATGTAGAGCGGCTTTGGGACGTAAGTCCGTTTTTTGAGGCTCTGGAAACGTTTTGTCTGACTGTATTCTCGACGCTAAAACCGGTTGTGAAGCTTCCTCCGGGGAGGCCATCAAGAAATTGAGGCCGCCGTCTTCGACACCTTTGCAGACCACAAGACACGAGTCCCAACAGCAGTGTAGACTTGCAATGGAGCAGCGATGCTCATGTACGATTGATTTGGCGTGCAGGGGACAGACTGCTTGATGGGAGGTATGATGGAAGGTAGCTAGACAGATAAAAGGAGTGGAGCTTGAGGTCGTACAAGCGCAATCACAAAAATTTTATGAGTTGAGGCGAGGTGAAGACGAGGTGAAGATTTGGTGTGTAGAAGCTGAAGCCCCCACCCATGCCACAATGAAGCGTTACAAACCTTGGTCTTCCTGACCCAAACTGATACGGAAACGACAAGCACCTATCTCTTCCCAGTGGATCACAGAACAACTGAGAAGATTGAAAAGTATGTGGCGTCCCAAACATTGTTTCGCTCTGCGGTGATCCTTTACTGGCGCTTGTTGTGTTCGCTTTCGATAGAAGCGACCGTCCTATAATGCTCGTTGCCTCAAAGATGATGATGGTGGTTCTGGTCGATGCCGATGATCGTGAGGCCGTTGACAAGATGGGATGGAGTCTATCATGGAGATGGGATACGGAACTTTTTGACGTGTACGGGGTTACAGCACGTGCATTGATGTCCCTCCTGATCATGAAGGGATTGGGAGTGTCCGCCGCGACTTGACAACCTTCCACGTCTTACTTTGACGATGCAGCTTCTCGGATGGATTTCTGCACTCTTCTTCTGTGCAGCCGTATTGGCAGTCAAACCTCCCACAGAACTCATCATTGAGACCACCTTCATGCCCGAGGAATGCTCACTCAAAGCTGCGCCTGGCGACGAGATCTTCGTCCACTATGTACGCATTTGTGTTCTTCTGCTCGCAGTTTGGGACTAGTAGATTGAATGATTCGGTCTCTCAGACTGGGAAGCTCTTCTCTACTGGAACGAAATTCGACTCCAGGTTAGTCAGATAAACGGTATCTCTTACAAGTTCATCATGTTGATCACCTTCTTGCAGCTTAGACCGCGGCAAACCATTCCCTCTTACCCGTAAGATATTATTTAGGAAACTTGCACGACGAAACTCATTACCTGTCAAATTTCAGTTGGGGCTGGCCAAGTTATCAAAGGCTGGGATCAAGGTCTCCAGGGAATGTGCTTCGAAGAGAAACGCACGCTGACCATTCCCCCCGACATGGCATATGGTACGTTCTATTTCTCCGCGGATCCATACGCCTTGTGACTGAATACAATAAGGTTCACGTGGATTTGGATCCTTGATTCCTCCCGACTCGACGCTTATATTCGATGTCGAATTAGTGGGAGTGGGAAAGACAACGCACGACGAGTTGTGAAGGTTATAGAAGATGAAAATAGGGTTCACTTGTACATACATCCTTGTAGAGATACAAGTTTGTTCGGATACTATAAACACTGGTACTCACGCTACAAATCGACGACCTTGATGAAGAGTTCGTCAACGGATTGAGATCCGTTCAGAGCGTCCTGAAGATACGTTTCGGCCTTCTCATATATTCCTTCCCATGCAACCTTGTCTTCGGAGTTTCCTATCTTCCCTGAAATGAAAGCCATAGCCAAGACAGTCGCGATGATTCGGTCATCCAGGCCGTGATGGAATGCCGCTCTCGCGTCCTCCTTTGTGAGAGCCGGATTGACGACACCTAAGATAGCAAGAGTGATACTACCATCGAAAGCCTGAAGGCGAGCAAGCACTTCAAGTGGATCGGAAGGGGTAGACAGTCGGCTGGACAGCGTCTGACCAAACGAGCTTGGGGTTGATACAGCACTCCGTGTCGAAGTGTTGAAGCTATCGAGTGCTGGTCCAAGGATGAAAAGTTACCATACCCAAACCCACCAGATAGAGACGAGGGTAGCAATGCACTCAGAGTAGCTGACGTCGCACTCTGTCGTTGAGATTGCACTCCACTGCCGAACGAAGTCGACACCGGTGTTGCACCAAAACCAAAGAGTGCTGCGCCTGTGCTGGGTGCTGAGCTCTGAAATTGAAATGTGCTGCCGAGCTGAAACGACGAGAGGGATGCCCCAAAGCCGCCGAACAACGGTGGAAGGGTCGAAGCCTCCTGGGGAATGTTGCTGCCAACAGAAGAAGACGGTGGTGGTGCACCAGATACGGATAGGCCAGTGCTTTGCACCGGCATGATCTGTGGAAGGTCAGGGTGAAATGAAGGAACTCCAAAGATCGAGGCCGACGAAGTAGCCGACGCAGGTGCTAGCTGTATGGTCCCTGTAGGGAGACGAGTTTGGCGGGTAGAAGACTCGACGACGGCGACGAATGAGGTATGAGTGAATGGAATAGAATAGGTCTTTGCGAGTCGGACAACGTGAGCTTTGACTGATGGGGGTATATCGGCGAAGGAGTCTTTCCTCAGTGTCCGACTGTATTGCCCATCCTCGTAGTCCTGAATGATGGTACGCGCAGCGAGGGCATGAATGGCAGGAGGTGAGTCCGTCCCGTCATTGGGTAGATGGCTCAGTACGACGGGGATGCGCAGCTCAATGATTGCGTCGTTTTCTGTCTTTGCTCGAATCACGACGGTCTTTGGAATCTTGTCTTTATCTGGGATTGTGGATGGAACAATCGAATGACATTGAGATAGCAGTCAAGAGCTTACCTTGCAGAATCGCATACGCAAAGAATCTAAAACCTGGGAGCAATGTTTTCACTATGAAGGGACAATGCTGCACTTTCGGGGGCGGGGGCAACGTGACAGGAAGGGGGGCGGAATTGGGGTCCACAGCCATATCGTCGACACTTGCATCAAAGATATTGACAGTTTGTCTAGCCTTCGGCTGTCCAGTATTCGCCAAATCTACCAGCTCAGGCTCTCCATCATTCTTAGTGTTCTCGCCCCATTCCACCCGAACATCCTTAATCGGCGGGCTTTTCGCCGCCTTTACTAACCGGGCAATCTTCCCAGTCATACCATGCTCATTCTCCCCAACCATCAGACACGCACCGTTTCCCAATCGTCCAACGCCTTCGCACATCGCAGTCGAGACTGAATCACCAATGCCCAGGCAGAATACACGAAGTGGACGTTTGGTGAACGCTCCATCGACAGCATTGGTGACTTCGGCGAAGACGCCTTTCGAGTCACGGTCCCACGCGTCTCCGCCAGTCAAAAGGAAGACGTCCGTCGGTCTGTCCTTGCTCCGGTGCCGAAAGCACATCCCCAATGCTTGGCGTAATTCTGTTCCGTTGTTTCCATTGTAGTCTGCCGACATATCGTCGACATGCCGGGTAGCCTGATCCAGCGTCTCTTGAGTATATGGCCGACTACCATCCCCCCATAGGAGACTTGCGGAGGAGCCAAAGGAAGCAATCTGAAAGACAGTGTTCCTGTGCGGAAGACATCGAAGCATGATGACCAGAGCCTTGCGAGCTGCCTCGATGCGACGGCCGCCCATAGACCCACTACGATCGACCAAGAAGATGAACTCTTGACTGTGGCGGTCTGGAAGACTGAAGCGAGGGACGAGAGTCAGGGCAACAGCGACAGTGTTATGAACGGGATGCAGCTCCGCGATGCAGCGCGGACTATCGAGGCCCGCAGACTTGACGGAGAGGACGAAATCTTTGTCGAGAGGGGAATCGGATGATAGAGAGAGACGCGCGTAGTTGGCGAACGGGAGGTCATTGGCGTTGGGGAGATTAGGGTCAGGTCCAAGTTCGGTAGCAATCGCATGAGATCGACATGCTACCGTCTTGATTGGAGTAAGGGTTTCGACAGCGACATTGATAGTCATGAAGGTAATGGACCGACCAAAAGTTGGAGGGCCTGTCAGAGATGTGGGACTTGATCCATATTGACATCCAGTGTGTCTAGGAAGGCGGAAACGGATGGAATCGCTCTCCTCATCTTCAGTGAGCTCTGTCACATAGACAATTTCGATCTGAACCTGCTCCTCGACGTATATATTCCCGACGGAGATCTGGAATACTAGACCACGGTCCGAGTCAGTGCAAAGCTCTGGAGGTGTCAAGAAGCGTACCATCGGGCGTCTGCTGGGTCATCAAGGTTGCTGTTTTGCCCTGAGAGGCGGCCTCGTCATCAGTCTTCTGAGCCTCCACTCTCTCTTCGACTATTCCCTTCACCCAATTAACATTCTGCCTGATCATCGTGAACCCGCACACCGACGCGCGAGGACCGGGGACCGGGAAGGAATAGACAGCATCGACCGGACTCGGTGTATCGTTGTGGAACGTCTGGGTGAGCTTGACTTGGGCGGCCAGCTCCTTTATTGTCGCTACGGCTTGGACCCTGAGCAAAAGAAGAGGGAAGAGGTGGTGGCTGATAGGATGATAGTAGCAGAGGCCCCAGCATGATAGCGACGACATAATGAGAACGAGAGAAGGTCGAGAGGTACGAAAGGCTTCCTCGGCTCAGCGGTCCCGTCCCCATCTGACTCTGAAGCTCTCCATTCAGATGAATATCACCTAGTAAACGGCACTGACTTCGAAGGTATTTTTGACGAAGTCTCTGTCGCTGGTCTTCGTCGTAGAGGCTCTGCCGCTCCGCTACGTCTGTACTGGTCTCATGCTGAGCACCCAAAAGTATACGGACTGTTGTGGCTGGGTGAGAAGTTGGCCTGTTTCGGTATCGTGGTCGGAAACAAGACGTGTTGGGCTTGTGTCGGGCTAACCTCAATTTAGTACATTAGGCGCGATCGATCAATTGCATGCGCGGACAGTCTCAAGAGTAGAAGTATTGTTGTGTACAATATTGTATATACATTCAAACGTCGCCCATGTTCTTGAACACTATTCTCTTCTCCATGTCAAGAGGACTAGCATTCACAAAGTTCTCCCAAAGTGTGGGATGCAACTGCCAAGCTGCCATCGCGGGTCTAGCAATCTGTGAGCCGACTGCTCAACCGGAGATTGAGAAAGAAAGACTCACGGGCGCTTGTAGGGGTCCGCTAGGTACTGCTCATGAAGGTCCAAAATCTTCTTCTTCAGCTCCAACGAGGACATCTCGAACTCCGTCGCTACTTGCTCGGCTACACAGTCGATGTCGTATTGATCCTCCATGTCCTTCGCCACGAAGAACCAAATGGAAAAGTGACACATCATCGCAGCGGCATTCTTGTCACCTGTCCTCATAGCAGTATCGCGAACACGCCGCGCAATGATCTGGACGGGAGGGTAGGGGATGTCTGTATGAGTCGTATTCGAGGCATCCGTGACGGGACCAGGACGCGTATGCAGAAGGAGATCCACAGTCGGGTTGGAGTTCAGGTATTGAATGTGCTTCATCAGAGCGAAGCTCCGTTTGAAGCCGTTCAACGGTGGTCCCACATTCAGAGGGCCCGTACTGACGGTACCATTCGCCTTGGCAGAGCCTTTGGGCACGGCAGCAGCAATGGAGGCCTCGAGGTCAAGCGACTTGCCGCAAAACACCTTGTGATGTTTCCAGTGGTCGAGCTGGCATTGCCTGGAAAGAGTCAGGAGAAATGGGAAACATCATAGGCAAAGGTCAATACCTGGAGCAGTAGGGGACATCTCGATTCATCTTCTGTTTGCATTTCTGGCATTGCTGAAAGGACTCTCCAGCTTTCTGCTTTTCCGAGCAGCCCGTGCAGGCGACACCGCGCTTACTCGCCCGATCTTTCTGTGCGACTCTGTCGTCCTTGTTAATCTGTTTGGCTACCTCTTTTCCGAACTGCAACTCGCGTATCTTTTTCTGAACTGCAAGAGGGATAGCAGTATCGGTAAGTGGAGTCTGACCTCGATGCTTCATCACCGTGAGCTCCGGAAGCGGCTCGCCGAGGAATGACAGGAAGGAGAATTCAATGACCATATCTCGACGTAAAGTTAGTCAACGTAGGCCAGAAATGAAGAGACGTACATACAGATGAGTTTCGTTCGCAAGATAACAAGATAGCGCATGCAGACCTTTTCCATGTCTGTGCCAGTTCGGTCAATCTTCCGCGAATAGCTATCCCAGTCTTCGTTAGGTATGTAACGAGGGGTGGTAGGCGTCTGAGATAAGTCGTCAAGTATAAGGGAACGCAGCACGTCCAGGAAGGTCGCGGGCTCGCGACTCAGCTTGTCCAGCCTGACGACATCGCCACAGTACCCGCGGGCATCGTTCAGATTGCGCGCTTTCGAGCAAACCGTTGACATGCCAATCAAGACATGTTTGCGCCGTTCCTCCCTTGTCGACGCCATCCACGCGGGCTCCAGCTCCTGGAAGTAGTGCAAGGCCCGGATCCCAACGCGCCATTGGATTTCGCATGTAGAGCTGAGCAATTGACTGTAGGAGTTGTACATCCCGTCGATCCCATGACGCCAGCTGTTTTTGAGATCGTTGAGGCATAGTCCTGGGGTCATGACGTTTTTTTGAATGAGAGTTTCCCAGTCATTGTCCCATTTCTCAGGCGTAGGGAGAGCATGATGCGTTTTGGGGAGTTCGAATGTGAGTACTGCTTGCATGATGGCAGTAAAGATAGGTTGAGCGGAATCAATGTATGTAATTCACATGATTGTGATCAGGGACGACCCCGTTCACGAGACGCGGGTAACGGCGGGTTCAATTCGACTGTTGATGTTCATACCGCACTTGCATCACTACATCCAAGATTTGTGGCACGCATACCTGCTACCCTCCTTCAGATGATTACTCTCAACGTCGACCCCGCAGCATACAGAATCTCCGCTACTTCTACTGTCGAAGCAGGTTCTCGGGTGGCTATCATGCTGCGCGAGCAGATTGAACATGACAAGCCACGCACTGACCCCGAATTCTGCTATAAGCTTCTGCACGACAATCCTATGCTGCTTTGGTGTCTCCAGGGATGGCGCTCTTCTCGAGTTCTACACAAGGTGGCCGACACTTGCACGTACATTCATAGTACTTGAGATAGCACCTCGCTGACTCTTCTCATCAGCTCTCGTACGCGACAATCCACCCAAAATGCATTGGACTGTCAACCCTCTCCTCTCGGAAGTCGTCGAGTTCCTTCCCAGAGCAGAAGCTTTCTTCGAGAACGCTTTTCAGCATAAACGATACCCTCCTGGGCCACTTTGGGAGCCGTCGATTCCTGTTGATCCTCGAACGGCGAGTCATGTGCGAAGCTTGCAAATCCCTCGCGTGGACGTTGTCATGCCTATAATGCTCTTGCACAATTTAGGTGGCTTCAGCTACAACCGACTTACGAACGAAAAAGTCCGCGATCTCTTCGTCGCTCGTTCTGATACGTATGTCGCGTTCGTTCCGGTACCAAGTCTTGCTCATGAATTCTCCAGGTTTCTTGTCAACGCGTCTGCCACTGGCAAAACAAAACTGCTCTATGAAGGCCTCTGTCAAAATTGGGGTCTCTACTTCACCTGTACCACAGACGCCACAACTTTAGGGACCGAAGAGCTGGAAGTATTCCCCAGGCTCTTTCCTCCCGGTCGACTCCTCGATTCCGATGGATACTTGTCGAGCGATCCGTCAATATCGCCTTCAGCCCGAATGCAATACATTCGGGATAGGGCTCACATGGGAGCTAGCCAGATTCTCTTTGCTCGCCTGATTCTCTTCAAGACGTTCATACATATGTCAAAATCGAAGGGCAACTCTCCTACGCACAGACGGTTGTGGCTCTGCTTCCAGCTGAAGGAAGCAATCATACATGCTGATAATTCCAACGTCCTCTCGACTATATCGCGCCATGTCGCAGACGCATATGTCGAGAAGGAGGTTCTTGATGCTGCCATTTACGATGTACTGGACGATATCTTTGAGATCTGGCAGCCAGCTTCGCGGGAATCTCTCTTCATTGTCATTGACGAAGCTAACGCTTTCACGCATCGCAGTGCAACCTTGAAGGCCTCAGTAGATGATGACGAGGGGATATCCAGTCTTGAGGAGCTCCTAAGGATATGGCGGTGTCACACCAGAGACTTCAACGTCACCTTTGTCGTTGCGGGCACCGAAATAACACGAGATTACTTTTCGAACGATGAGTGGGACTCTTTCCGTTGGAGCTCTAACACTGGGGACTTCTACCAGGATCGAAAGATGCAGGAAGACTATATACGCCTATTCCTGCCTCCGGCTCTGAGTAGGAGCAAGTCTGGGCAGGTACTCACGAACCGCATGTGCAGATGGCTCAGAGGCCGGTAAGCTTTGTCAGATCAGCACTTCACAGCTCTCATCGCCACGAATAGTCATCGTTTCACTGCTGCGTTCCTTTCGGAATTGCTTAGACAGGGATTTCGTGCTCCTCATCAACTTCTCAATCAGTACATCCATAATTTCACGTACTTCGTTCCCACGGATGAGCAGGACTTCCTAGAGAAAGATGAAGTGACCTTGAATTTCTACAATTCCCTTGACTTCCCGGACAGGCCCGGTGCGAAATTTCTTCTTCTATCTCTGACTTCAGTCACTGATTTCGCTCGCAGACGCAATGACACTTGCCACTATACACGATTGTCTCGTTCATTGTCTAGTACATCGCCGCCATGACCTTGTCTTCGGTCCCGACCGAGTCAGCATTGTCAACAAGGGTCTTGGGCGCTTCGTGGATCCCAGAATGCAGGAGCTCACAATTGATGAACCCCTTGTACTCTTAGCAGCCGCTGTGTGGTTCAAAAAGCGCCGTGTTCCTATTTCGGCCTTGTCGTACTATAGGCGCCCTATATTTCGACCATTCCGGACTGTGCCGTGTTCCGTCTCAATCGTCGTTCTTGCACTTTTCCACGCTCTGTGTGTCCCTCGCAGGCTATCCGATATATTCACATTTTCGAGAGTACCAGGCTGGGCTCGTCAGGACGCACGTCTTGTACAACGTCATCGTCAACGAAATGGCGAGCAGAAGTGCTCTTCCATTCCCTACACTCCAGGAACATCGACGGACCTTCTTTACTCGTCTAAGAGTACTCGATACACCTCACACTGGCTCAAGGAGCCGAACGGGTTGGCGCCATTCTGTGCACACAACGCCGCATCGGCATCTCCACTCATCATTTTTCCGGTTCAGTTAGCGGATAACACTACTCTCTGGATTGGCGCACAAATTCTTCATGACTCTGTTGCTGGTGATACGGATCAAGTCTTTGAACAAATGCATCCAGATCGCGTGCTGGATGATAAACTTGTGAGTCGAAGCCGTTTGTCCGTATCACACAAGGCTTCAATTAATCATCAGATTCCCTCGTATTCGAGGAGGACAAGAAGTACCTCGTCTAGAGTGAGTCGCTTCTCGTTCTGGCTGTGCAGTCACCTCAATTATTGTAGAAGCTCACACCCTTCATGAATCTTGCGGGCCGTCGAACAGACATAGGAGAATCGTCATTCCTTCGAGTTCTGGTACCAATGTTCGAAGAGCCGGCATTTCGGGTGAGGTCCTTCTATGACGACCCCCCTTGTGCAGTCCTCGATACGAAGAAACTCGGAGAGCTGTCATCGAAGGTGTCTTTCGACAACATCATACAGGATGTCGCAGCCAATATGCATGCATGAGAACAGACTCGTCCCGATCTTCTTCTTGTTTCCTGGCTTTGATTTCCTTGTCCGCCTCTTCGATTGCGTCTTCTCTGCACCTTTTCTTTGGCGGTCTTTCTCTCTCCTGCTTCCCCGACTGATCGGCTTGGGTTGGTGTCCGTTCCTCGTGGTGTACGAGAAATTATTTCTACTGCTGCTGACAGGACCGCTTCTCAGAGCCACACGTACGCAAACAGATTGAGAGGAAATATACAACATAGGCTGGTATCGAGTACGGACTCTTATAAAGCGAGAACAACTTTTGTACTACGTGTAACGTTGGGAATAAAGAAAGTTCAACTATAAGTTACACGACCGCAGACGCCAAATTGTGCGCCAAGCTGGCCCATTCTCGTGCAAGGGAGAAATCATCTGAAGCCAGAGCAGCAAGGATTCAGCGAAAGCCACTAGAGAGGGTAGGTAGGTAGGTAGATGACGGCAACATGGTCCCATTGAGGAACGGCCGCTTGTGGAAGCCCTTCGATCGGGCGAGCTCGAGGCTCCCACCTCGGCAACTGAGGGAAAGACAAAATTCACGATGTCGACGTTTCTATACCCGTATCTCAATCACAGCCGTCCAAACATTTAAACGTCGGACTTCGCTTTCTTGGCTGTCGACCCACCCGCAACGTCGGGGGAGGATCTCTTCCGTGGATTCGTACTTGGCTGAGGTCCCGCCGCTACAACAGGTCGTCGTGTCCGATTTGCGCGCTTCGATTCCCCAGTAATTCTGACAAGAAGGTCATGCAGCAGATCGGCAGAAGAGACCTTCTTGATGCAGTTGTCGAGCTTGGAGACATCGAGAATAGCGACAAGAGAGTCATCATCAGAGGAAACGACTCTCTTGATGTCAGGATTAGAGCACAGTGGAGCGACAACTCGCAGAAGTGAGCATTCCCCGACGTCGGTTCGTCGGTGAGGCAGGCGTTGAAACGCAGACATATACCGTTGCGAAGATGAAGCCTACTAAAATGGTAAGACTCGGGATGAAGTCGACGAAGAGGAACGCACTTCGCCGAGCGATGTCGATGAAGCTTCAGAGGTGTCCGCAGTCTAGACAGGAACATCAGTTGAATCTCGACTCGTGAGAAATGAACCGATTATACCTCAGTTTTGCCAGTGAACATGTTTGCGGGTGCCAGCGTATCCAAAGCCTCTTTGAGTTCGGTATCGGAGACTGACTCTTTATCGAGAGACGGGTCTTGTAGTGCGATCCAGATGGCGTTTTCATCATAAAGTGCAACAGCACACAGCACTGTGGGAGTCTCGGCTGGTGGAGCATGGATACAGAAGAGCGATGGATTCTTCCCTTCCATCCAGGTCAAGGTGTCTTCTAAGCTCTCGGAGAGAAACGCGAGGTTCCGAGGGTGCTCACCCGGAATGTAGGTAAAGAACGGTCGCTCTTTGTCGTCCGTACATTCAGTGGAGGGCGAGAACAGGCGCGCGGTATATAGAGCCCATCTGGGTATACGAGGGTGCAAGCGCAAGAAATTGGAAAGGCCAACACGATCACGGAACGATCGTGCGATAGCCAGAATGAGGAAGGCCGGTGATGATAGGCGGACTCTAGAGTTGTGGTACAGAGGAGAGTTGTACATGGTAGCATTCAGAATGGGCTTGCTCTTCTTGATGAACCACCGGCAAATGAAGACGAGCATCAACGGTTCATTGATGACAATCTGTTGCATACCACAATCGATGAAGCGTCCTAATCCTCGGCTGACAACCTCGACCTTGTCAGCTCCACTGAAGATGAGAGGTCGATCGCAATCTAGGAGAGCATAGAGAAGGGCATCGTAAGAAGCAGAGAATGTCACAGGCCCTGTTATGGCCAATCAAAAAGGCTTCACATGTCAAGACGAGGCAAGACATACATTCCTCCGCTGACAAACTGGCGGTTCTGTACTGAGGGGTTGCGAAAGGCATTTTGGGCTCGTAGTCCGAGCGGTAATCCGTAGGTGAATGAGAGGCCAACTCGTAGATGTAATGATTCAATGAGAAGTTAGGTGATTTGAAGCCATCAGCTAAGAGTTGTCCGACGAAAGCTGCCGTGAACCGATGCCTGTAGCGATCAATCAGATGTTGGCCCCATTGAAGATAGGGTTACATACCTCCCCCGGAGCCATCTCAACATCCTTCGCACACAAAGGGCACCCCACGATTCCCGTAATATACGAGGCGGAAAAAAGCGTTCGATATAAGCTTTGTGTCTCTCTTCATCTTGCATGAAGTCGCCCGTGTTGGAGCTCCATCGGTAAGAGTTCCATTCCGGATCCCACGAGGGAAAGCTTTCCGCGTCGATTCGCGTGCCTGCCACCACGAAGGTTACTTTGAAGTCTTTGGTATGACCATGCCAAATGCGAAGTAGCTCTTTCAGCACAGGTATTCCACGGTCGTCGGAATCATGATCGGTAAACATGACGGGGATTGGGTAAGTCATCGCACAGTTCGCTTCGTCGATGGCGATGAAAAGCGAGTCAGTCAAAAGCGAGCTGCGTGATGCAAAGATTTCCTCCAACGTCTGATGTATAGCGTCGTCGAGGAACTGATTGTCAGCGTACCACTGTTCAATATGTTTCCGTAGTTTCCTGATCACGCCGGAAAGTTCGCGGTCGAGAAATTCCTCATGCAGCTGAAAGCAAAGCCAAAGCCGCTTGTGGTCATTGCTTTCTTCAGTAGCTATCGACGAGTCCAGGAACAGCTTGAAGAGAAGAAGGCGGGCTAAGAGGAGTTCGCTGGCTTCGCGATGGGCGAGAAGACGGTTATAGGAGGGCGAGATAATGGGCGGCATTCGGTCCTTAGAAGGTAAACCACGAATAGAGATTATATCGGTGAAATAACTGAGGAAGGTGGGTAGGTCTCTCTGTCCTATCATGGTGTTGTCGACGGAGAATGTGAAGTGAAGCCCCCAGTAACCACAAAGTCCTTCGTACAGAAGTCGAGTCTTGCCCGAAGCAGATGCGTTCACAAGAAATCTTTGAATGATTTAGGTCAATTGTATTTTTCATCTCGTGGAGATAACATACACATGTTGCTCGGGTTGAAAGATGTCTTCCAGTCGGGAACAGAGAACCGGATCCTGATTGAAGCTACCAAGAGCGTATAGCTGCATGATTGGAGCACGGCTCGGGCGGTTAAAAACCTGTGGAATGGCCAAACCTCTGATGTGCTCCAATATGTCCGTCTCGACTTCTTCGCTCTGCGGGGGGGTCCAGATCTCTCCAGGGGGAAAAGAGCAAGAAAGGCAAGTCACTACGGTGTCTCTGACTGCATCGAGGAATGCGATGGTAGCAGCCGACTGCTTTCTGTCTCTCCAATGTTGCCTCACGAACTGATCGCATAGTAGAGCTAGGCATGGTTGGTTTTCAGATTGTCGCAAGACAAGAATAGACGCACAAGTCCCCTCAAGTGAGTGCAGAGATCTGGCGTTCCATGCCTTAACTAGAAGCAGATGCGACAATGGGTTGTCGAGCAGAAAATTTGAGCATGTGTCGACGTCGGTAGACGCTCGGCTGTCATCTGCGACTGCAGCGCGAAGAGCAGCCAAGATCTCAGCAGCACTGTGAACATCGAAGCGATGGAAGGCTCGTTCGTATAATGAATCCTCAACTTTCATGAGTATGACTTATTGAGGTGAAAGTTCGAGGGGAAAGAGCACCATGGTCTTCTAGGCTCGTGGCCCGTGCCTTGCCCGTGCCCGCCACCGTGGGTATAGCTGGGCATGCCGGAAGCAGCCGGAAAACACGTTCCAGAATTTGATGATTAACGCTTCCAGACTGCGGGCCGGCTCAACCTCTTCAAGCCTTTAGGCCTGTAGGCAAGGCTACAGCGTCACATTTCGAATGCAATGCTGTTGTTATCACCATTACTGTCGGCTCTGAGATCTGACGTGGCGCACACAATTGACATCCAAAGCAACTCCTGCCGAGCCGGCCAGGTTATTGTTCTCAAGACACGCTCATAGGCAATCACCCAGGATGCCATAACTCATCTCCGTAAATTTCGAGAACAATAACAGCGCTTGTTCTTTGGCCCTGCGTGCGACTATACGAATCAGGCTCCCCTTGTCTTGCTGACTGCCTGTCCCCATGACAGTGCGCGCTGGAACTCTCTGACCTGACAATCACGGTGGCAGTGACACTGCCTTGTATAACTTTGGCCTGAGTCCGTCAAAACATACGTTCTGTGGCAATTTTCAGGTTGGATAATAGGCACTGTGTAGCTATAGGGAATTGTCCTTGAGTATAACGGCAGCGGTATGCATATGTTGGCGCCACACCCCTTCTTTTTAAATGAATGGGAACGGGGCGGGCGTGTCGAAGGGGTCAACTTCAGAAAGTGCGGTGCCCTTCATTGTTCCAATCTGTGTCAAAATGATTGCTGTTGCCAGCATGCCTCATCAGGACGTGTAACTAACAATTGAAAGCGCGGCGAAACTTACCCTTCTCTCGCTACTCTTGTTCTCGTTGAGTGGATTTGGACTCACTTCATACAATCGGATGGGAGATGTCACCCTTTTTGGCGACGTCTTGTTCAGTATGTGTACGTATGTTCGTGTTCATCCAGTGTCCTGACGACGATGAGAATTTACCTAGTTGTCATAAATATCGGTCGTCTGGCCACAAACGTGAATTCTCAATACGTCTCTAGCTCTTCTTACAATGGTATCCGGTAATACCCAGGGAGAAGTGCAAGTCGAGTCCGGCAACGGGGATGCTCAGGCTGTGGTGGCCACTCTATTTCAGACTTGCGGCGACGATGGTACGTTCATCTCCCTCTGTCTTCTGCATTCCAGCTGATACTTCGGTCAGCCCAGGAAGTCTACAGGCAAGTCCATTCCGCGATGCACTCGCGCATGATCAAGACGCGTCGAGAGGTGGAATTGCCCATGGATCACACCTTTTGGTCTATCCTGTCGGATGCCATGGTCAAGTTCGTCCAGGAAGACACAGACTTCGCGAGATGGAATGGTTACAGAAGCTTTGACAGAGCATATGTCGAGCATTGCGAAGCTCTCAACCTTCCGACGCTTCAGGGCACTGACAGGCCCAGCTTGCTTCTTCACAACCTGGGTACACTCGCCGACTCGGTCGGCATCTCTCAGGCAGAGCAAAACCTGTATACCCAACTCTTCACATTCCTTCCTCGAGGTCATAAGTGAGTCTTGCGCATGCGATGTAGCTCGATCAACATTCTGACCATACTCGGCCAGATATTTCATTAACACATCGGGTGCCGGCAAGACGAGAATATGCTTGGAAAACATGTGCTCGAAATACTCGTTCTATTTCACTTGCGCCCCACCAAAGCGTCTGGAGCTCGATTGTCAAATTGGCTCGATGGATATGGCGGATGTGCACGACCATTTGCTCTCGGACTCTACCTTCAATCCTGAACCTCCCCTCAGCGAGAAAACAGGCAACGCTGTCCTTGCTGCAACTTTCTATCGCCGAGTTCTCCTTGCTCGGCTCAAAGTGTTTGACCTATTTCTATCAACCATACAGGCTAACTCTCGTGGCAAGCTTCGCAATATCCATTCGAAAGAAGCTAGGAGAGCGTGGGTCAGACTGCAAACTCAGCCTAATCTCCTACGGTTGACCGGCGGGAAATGGGATGATATCTTTCTTGGCACTGTGCGGTATCTGGAGCTCACTCTGCCTAGTGCCAGTGACCAGGATCTCCAACAGGAGATTCAGCGTCACTGCGATTCCATCTCGGCGAAGCTTGGATTCCACCCTGACAACATTGGCAGCCTGCCTATCATCATCGACGAAGCCCAACAGGCAGCTCTGCAGCTTCCCGACGCGTTCTTTTCCGGGTCGGGGACACTGCGTCGACCTCTGCTACGCGAGCTCGTCTGGCTGTGGTCTAGTATACATGAGGGACCTCACGAGGACGAGTCGCGTGAGCCAAATTTCACATTCAACCTCATGATCACAGGCTCGGGTCTATCACGACAACATGTTGAAGACTCCGTGGAGTCGGTCATAGGCAAAGACACAACCTTCGACAATTTAATTGCAACAGGACGATTTGATTCACCATTGAAGCAACGAAACTATCTGGCCAGGTACCTCCCCGCATTGTTGCTCGCAACCGATGAAGGAAAAATTCTTGTCCACCGAGTTTGGAAATGGCTGCAAGGAAGGTTCGCTTTCTAATGTCCCGCTGTGTTCTGTGAACCGACATGTCCCTATCAGACACAGGTTTACAGCGGCCTTTGTCCAGTATCTCCTTGAGAATGGATTTCGGAGCCCAAACGTCCTGCTAAACATGTTCATCGTGAAGTTGGGGTCCTTCATACCATCAGATGCATCCCAATATGGATACCATCTAGCGGGAGTCAATCCTCCTTCACTTGTGCCATTCCAATTTGACAGGATTGGTGTGTAGAAATAGTCCCACTGACAGCCTATCTCTGAATGCCCTGTCTAGCATGCGAGGAACAACGCGCTCTGGCAAGAGTTGTGTATCCTTTCTTTGTGCGCAGTGAATGTCGCACTGTGGGTGAAGATATTGAAAAGTTTCTGGTGGTGGGACTAGGATTCTTGTCGCGAATGGACACAATAATCGTCTCAGAACCCCTTGTTGTCCTGGCGTTGTTTGCGGTCATGATGAAGGACGAAAACCTGGCGGGCATCTTCGAGTACCTTCATGGCGAACTCGACACACACTCTGCCGGTGGTGGGAGTAACGGTTTTGAGAACATGCTTGCGCTGTTCTTTTCTGTAGCCTTCGAACGACCTCGTCCACTAAACACTGTGTTCGATCGCCGCGATCTCGGTGAGTTGGGCCATTGCCTGGCCCAGCTAGTGTCGATTCAGCGCGTCGCAGACACGGACATCGTTCTCACAGGACATTACAAGCACCTCGCATGCGGAGAAGCCGCGACCGCTACTATGCCGAGCTTTGCAGGTACTCTGGGATGCCAAAGCCGCGACACTCTGGCAACAACTTGGGATGGGTTCAAAACACATCACTTCCTGGAGCATAAATTCAGCACAGCTTTCCTATTCCCAGGCACCATGATGGGTCCCGATTTCATGTTTCTGTTGCAGTTGACGGCGTCCGGCGAGGCGCCCGGCACGAATTTCCGTTATTTGTGGGTCGCTGCCCAGGCAAAGTTGATAGCCTCATGTGAAACACTCCCGCCGAATATTGGGCAGAAGGCGCTCCGCTCAATAACCCCAAATAATTTCTATTACACTGTTAGTGAAGTTCTTTGCTAAATCTCTTTCTTTCGCCTTATACATGACTATGTTTCTAGAAAGAGGGACCTTACCTCAAGGGTCACAACTTGTATCCGCAAGAGCCAGAGAAAGGCATGGACGAGGATGGCTGGTTGCTGAGCACGAACACTTTGACGCATCAGAAGCTAGAGAACTCTCTAACTGGTTGCGGTCTGGAAGGAGCTAAAGACGCAGGCGACTATCACCTTTTGCGCGCTATCTGCACCTGGCCTGCTCAGTTGGAGATTCCGAAGGCCCAGCCTTGGAAGCGCCATTATAACGATGCGCAAGGTCACCCTTGGACAACTCTAAATGGCAAGGCCTTGCTCAATCTCACTCGCAACTTATGTCCCAGGAAAGCTCTCGAGCGGTTCGCAAAAACGTGTGAGTCGAGACGGGCCTGGATTGCCGAACACAAAGATATCCTCCGTTTAGTCAAGCTTGGCATTGCCGAAGAAGAACTGATCCAGCATTTGGTATCCAAAGGGATAGAAAATCCTGAATTTTACGTTACTATCGCGCAAAAGCACGAGGAATGCCGTGAAAGGGAGCTTGGCGTCAATCCCGAAGACATGTCGGTGGACATCGCGGATGACGATTACGATCCTGATACGGAGTACACGTATAGTGGCAGTCAGAAGTCCGAGATCGATGAAGATTTTTTCATATAGTTGTCTCTCTGTAATGATACCGAGTGTTTTGTAGGGCATCCAGGTCGCAGATACATCAAGCGGAATCCCGTACGGCGCATTCTGTGCGAGACAGTTACCGTCGGGAGGATTGTAACTCGTCATCTCTTCACGATGAAAAGGCGGGATGGTGTCGATGGTCTCTGAGTCGACGCGGACGGTTTGAAATGCGACAACAAAGACCTTTTTGTAAATTTTGTCGCGCCTGTTCGGAAGTGGCTTCCTAGTTTTCCTGTCATGGTGGCCTGTGTGAGCATCGCGCCTCATCTCCTGCAGACAGACTTTGCATGGAGTACGGCTCTGCTGCGCTCCTTGAAAAACGCTCATGTCAGATTTCTCCTGGTGAGGTCGACGTCAGAACTCTATTCACGGGAACCAGACTTAGCAAAAGTGATGTCAAAAAGCTGTCAATCACCTCAGCGCGTGAAGACAAGGAAACCTGATCAGTAGGACACCAGCCACAGTTCATGTAAGAATGACTGGAGTGATGGAGGCTTCTGTTACCGATTGCGCACTTGGGCCAGTCTTGGGCCAAACGACCGTGACGTGTTTCAGGAACAGCTGGTATTGTACTTACTGGTACTGTTGCACGACATGGGGTGGAAAAGTGGAGGAGAATTTCCATTTGATGCTTAGACTGGAACTTTCGAAGCATTTGTGAGAGTACTGCCAGGTAGAGCCGAGCAGCTCTTGCTTGGCTGGCGACTACCATGAGCGTTGGAGGAGAAGAGGTCGAAGCGGTTCGGCTTGATTTGTCCGGCCAAAAAGTCGATCAAAATTTTTGACGATCACCATCATGGGCCGCGCACCAAAAGCTACAGGAAAGTCACGCCACGATCCCCTCCATGTCGAGCTCGAGGGGGATGAGGCAGAGGCAAAGTATGGACGCATTTCGAAGGCTGGAAAGAGGCGTAAATCGAGCATGAAAAATGCCGACAACGACGATGATGAAGTGGGTATCCTCGTTTTGACATGAGGTGCAACGTATAGCTCATTCATCTAGGTCATTCTGGATCCCAAAACTTCAAAGCGTATATTTGAGCTCGCACGGGATCAGAGGGAAGAGCTTGGGTTAGATGATGAAGATGAAAACGACACGGCCGATGCGCCCACTGCTTTCCAGCGGCCTCGGATGGACAGATTACACGACGACGACGCGGAAAGTGACGAAGATGACATGGAAGATGTCGACGAAGAAGTTGAGGAGATATTCGTGCGTCAAACTGCTACTCGGCAATACATATCATACTGAGTTGGGACGATAGGAAATCGACGAAGGCGACATGGAAGCCCTTGATTCCCTCCTTCCCGCAAATTCAGGACAGCGACAAACATTAGCGGACATGATATTCGCTAAACTGAACAGCGCCGAGTCTGAATCACAAAATGCAGCGGTCATACAAAAAATGAAGCAAGGTATGCCCAACTGTCTGCTACCGACGTATGCTGATAGTCCCAAGATCCGTCAAATATGGACCCAGCTCTTGGCTTGGATCCTAGGGTGGTAGAGGCGTATACCAAGTATGATCTCACGACTCGTCTATCATCTTCCGACTCAACTTTGCACCCAGACTCGGTGTCTTCCTCCATAAGTACAAGTCCGGACCCCTCCCGAAAATCTTCAAAGTCATTCCCTCTTTACCTGCATGGGCGCGCATGCTTGCCCTTACCGCACCGGAAGAGTGGTCCCCACATGCCTGCCGTGCCGCGACGAAGATCTTCATCTCGAACATGAAGCCCGACCAGGCGCAGCTCTTCCTGAGCAAAGTGCTTCTAGACGCTATTCGCACCGACATACAGGAGAACAAGAAGTTGAGTGTGCACTACTATGCTGCGCTGAAGCGAGCCTTGTACAAACCTGGCGCGTTCTTCAAGGGAATCATATTCCCCATGTTAGACGTAGGTGCCAGGACCTCGTTGTAAAGCCGTTTCCTAACGTCGAATAGGATGGCTGTACCCTGAAAGAGGCAGCCATTATTGCTTCCATCCTCGCACGAACAAAAATACCTGTCCTCCATGCGTCGGCTGCCCTTCTGCGGATAGCAGAGATGGATTACACCGGGCCCAACTCCCTCTTCATACGTGTCCTCATCGACAAGAAATTCGAGCTCCCATACAAAGTGGTCGATGCGCTCGTGTTCCACTTCATCCGCCTGTCGAACACATACAAGGCGAGTAAGCGCGGCGACGCTGACCGGCTACCGGTGCTATGGCATCAGAGCCTCCTCGTCTTTGCCCAGCGGTCAGTGAATCTCTTCTGTGCTCAATTCCATCTCACAAGACTTCCGATAGGTACGCTTCTGATCTCACTCCAGACCAGAAGGATGCGCTTCTGGATGTCGTACGCGCGACACCGCATGCCCAGATCGGTCCTGAGATTCGAAGAGAGTTGATCAACTCGGTCGTTAGAGGTGCTCCGAGAGAAGACGGCGATCAGGATGTCGACATGTCTTAACAATCGTACTTCTGTCTCTGGATATGGGGACTCCTTGACACTCTAGATCGGATCGTGGCTTCTCAGTGGGTGTCGCAAAAATGCACACGTTGGTTGGCAAAGCGGTAACATTGTTTCGAACGAAGAGGGTAATAACGAGCCTGTACTCGAAGGACTCACATGAGATGATACGATACATCATGGAAGTCACTCGGGCATTCAGTCAGGCAGCCGGTATCCCTGTGAAGTCAACAGCAACATCTCGACAACGGCTTGTCGATGGAATGCCTCTCGAACTAGCCATCGCACCTCAAGAAGGGCAGAATACTCAAATTCATTCAACGCGTCAATATCGAGCATCCCCACTTGAGCGTAGACCGGTGCAACGACTCGTAGCCAGGGTGCTTACGATACGACATACTGTGAGCACACAGGACACGCAGAATGCGCAATCATCCTCAAATCATCCTTGTTGTGAATGGGTCGAAATGAAGGACATACATGAAGCACTCCTTCCAGATTTCCCTCTACCAGTACGTTTGTTCTCTTATGGCTCAGTCAAGCTATGGAACCACGGAACGGACCCTCCAGGATCCAAACGTCGTCTATAACAATGTTATTCAACTTATTGACAAAGCTATAGTGGTATTGTGATCGTGGGAAGGCATGCTTACGCATCGAGAGATCCAAACCTTCTTGAACTTCAAGTCCTTGTCATCCGACCATGATAGTCGAGCCGTGGGTTTACCATAAACATCGCGATATAAGACTTGTGTCAGATGCGGCGGCGCTTGTGGTTACGCTTCGCAGGATTACCGACTCGCACCTGTCTATCGAGGACGCAACCAAATTGCTCGCAGAGCAGCCCCATCTACACGATCTTCTTTTCATAACGCTGATAAGAAAAGAACTGGACCATCTGGAAGGAACCTGTGCGCTTTCCCAGCTCTGCATGATGTCAACTCAATCATGCTTTGTATAGCTCTTCTCTCAGATGATCCACCAAAAGAGCGATGGCAGGATCGAATCTATCTCTCGAGCACTGTCAAGTTCTTAGCTGATATTGAAGAGCTCGTAAAGGATGTTCTGTCTTCTCTGCCTTTCCCTCCACACTACTGGTTACCCCGCGACAAAGATGCTCTTGACGCTGAGGCGATCAACCACATCCATGATCTGACCATACCGATTACTGATGGTGACAGAGACTTCGCGCCCCAGTTGCTCCTGCATGACTTGGGTGGATTCAGCGGGGACGCTGCCCTTCGCGAACGCGTGGAATCTATCTTCGTGTCGTGCAAACATACGTATGTCGATGTGCATCTTGGCTGTCGTTACGCCTCACTTTCCTCCCAGCTTCTTAGTAAACGTTTCTGCCTCTGGAAAAACGAGGCTGCTCTTCGAAGGGCTTTGTCGAAACTGGGGGCTGTATTTCACGTGCTTCCAGGATGCAACGGGACTGGGATACTCCAAATTCGATTCATTCTTCGTGCCGAAATTCAACATGTGGGCACCATCTCTTCCCACAAAATACGCGTACACGCCCGAAGTGCGGCGAGAGTACAGCCACGTCTTGGCTCGACGTAGCGCCAGTCAACTTCTGTTGGCCCGTCTACTACTCTTGAGACTGTTCCTGAAAACCTCGGTGTCATTGGGCCATTGCGATGACCACAAACGCCTTTGGCTCTGTTTCCAACTCGAGCCGACACTCTTACGACAGCAACTTGGAGAGACCTTGCACAATCTCGAAACACTCATCGAGGATTGGCGCGTCGATAACTGGTTCCTCGATGATGCAATACAGCAAACACTCGAGGAGATCTTCGCACTTTTGCCTGTTTTGGCCCTCGAAACACTTTACATCACTGTTGATGAGGCTAATGTTACGACGAGGACACCTCTACCGGCCGTGTTCCATGAACCTGGCGAGGATGAGCAAGGCATTCCCCTTCTCACAGAGATTCTGCGCGTATGGCACTCGCATACAAAGAGCTTCAATGTGACCTTTATCGTTGCTGGAACGGAAGTGGACCGCAACTGCTTCCCTTGTGACGATGCAGGCTGGTCTACCTACCGCTGGTTCTCGGGTACGGGGGGCTTCGTGGAAGCGACTAGACACAAGGAGTATCTCGAACAGTTCCTTCCTCCTAGTTTCCTCCAGGAGCCCTGGGGTCAACTCTTTGTCCAGCGAGCGATGAGATGGCTACATGGCCGGTGAGCACACAAACTCTGACAACGCTGCGCTCTGACTCAAAATCGAGGCATCGATTCACGGCCGCCTTGATGGCACGAGTCCTTGGGTTCAGATATATGGCACCCAACTACGTTCTCAATGCTTATGTCAAGGCTTTCACTCAATATAACCCTCTAGACCACTGGCAGCAGTACGAATCGCATCTCGAGCACTTCGACCGTGAGACTGCGTATGCACCTCAGCTTGATGCGCTCAAGTTTCCTGAAGACAGTTAGTCCTGTCTTTCGGTTCCATGCCTCAATTCATAGTGACGTCATCTCAGTGCCCATGGTGATCTCCGCCTGCCACGATGCTCTCGTCCACGCTCTCTTAGACTGCGATGCACCACTTGTGTTTGGGCCCGAGAAGACCTCCCTAGTCAGCAAGAGCGTAGGCCGATTTGTGGATGACAACATGCAAAGGATAGCCATTGACGAGCCTCTGATACTGGTCGCTATCGTCAAACGCTTCATGAACAGAAAGCTGCCAATCCTGGACACCACATACTACTTCTCAGCAGCTTTCACAGAGTTCAAGGAAATGCTGCCCAGAACTGTTTTCATCGGTCTTTGCCTCACGCAGGCGCTAACCTCCCCTCTCTCTTTCTCATACTTCTTCTCGTTCCAGGATACTCCTCCTCCTTGGGCTAAGTACCCCGTCAAGCTTTTGTTGCACGGGCGATTGGACGAGTTTGAGGCCGAAGGCGAGCCGCTGTACTTGGATTATGTCCTGGGCCACTCTCGACAGCCCTTGTCCTTCATCTCGACGAATATGACCGATACACTATCTTGGATCAAGAGCGAGAAAAACACCGTATTCTGTATTCATTCCCCTCCATCGCAACACCCTACACTTCTCTTTGCTGTCAGGTTGCACGACGACACAAGCGTCTGGGTTGCACTTCGGGTGTTACTGTGCCCCACAGACGCTACCATCGGGGACGAGGAGTTGAGTCAAGCCTTGCAAGACATGAGTCCCTCCGCCTTGTTCCGGCCACATGTTCGTCGACTATCTTTATTTCTCTCGATAGTCTTGCTGAGGTCCTACTCAGTACCACGACAGATCGCAGTCTGATTCGAGCGACGAGCAAGTCCGACTGCCTTCGCGCGCTTGCGAACTTGTATGATAAAACCGCTATACCCTATCTCGATCGCTGATCTTGTAACTATACAGAGCGAGCCGGGGATAGCACCTAGCGAGTTTTCTAGGCTTCCTGGATGCCGGGATGATTTAGGAGAATGGCCAATACTTCGTGTGCTTGCTCCAGTCTCTGCTACAATGTGGCAAGATTATGGCACGCATCCCGAGATGGACGGCTCTTGGGCGGTCCTCGACGTAGAGCGCTTGAATGCCATCACACGGGACATAGACGCGGAAGCGATAATGGACGAGCTTGTAGCGAAGATCACGGATACAGCGAGACCTGTAGAAAGAACAACCAAGTCAGGTGCACGAGATCGTCGGCCGCTCGACAATGCGGAAGGTCCCTCGTTGAAGAAATCCAAGATAAACACGATTGAGCATAGCAAGGAGAGTGAGCCATGATGGCGTTATCAGGTAGTAGTAAGTATATGTCATTGGCCTCTGTAACAGAGCTGAAGTATAAATTGAAGTAGTCTACTAGTAGTACAAAATCAATGAGTAATTTCCGCCTTCTTATGCGAGTTTGCTTCACTCCAGGCCTGGGACAACTGCCTCTTGGCTTTGGCAGTTACCACTCGACTTCACGTTCGAGATTGCATCCTTCATCGTCCACAATCAATTGCTCATCCTTGTCCTGATCGCTGTTAGATTGCACATCGGCGGTGTCGCTGAAATGGCTGCTTTCCTCGAACTGCGACCCAGGAAACAGATCCTCTTCCATCATTGCGTCTCTGAAGTTGACGCCATCCCTTTCTGCCAGGATGTACTCTTTCCAGAGCAGAAGCGTGAAAGGCCGGATTGGTGACCTCATCACGCTGTAGTACTCGAAGGCCTGTAGTGGCATCAACTCCCTTTGGAGGCCTGGAGTTGCACTTTCGACTTTTAGAATTGAGCAGCCTCAAACGTTCGAGACAACTGCAAAAGTTCCCAGGCTTTGATATCGTACCAGTCACACCATCCGCGAGAGCGTTGACAATTGAGGCGCCGGCGCCTGTCTCGCAAGACGCATTGGTCCCAAAATTCGCTGAAACAATGCAGATGTCAACATGCTTCAAGAGCGTGCTTCCTTTGTGGCCTCTCTGTGTGAAGATTGAAATTATGAACGAAGAGGGATCACATGCGATGACAAAAGAAACCCGAAGCACATCGTGCAGTCATGTATGTACTAGGCTGCCTGTATGCCCGTGAAATTGACAGCAACATCTTGGCGAAGGCTTTTCGCTGAAATACCTCTCGAACTTAGCCATCGCACCTCAAGAAGGGCAAAGTTCTCTTCCTCCAATGCGTCAATCTCAAGCATCCCCACTTTGCCGTACACTGGCGCAACGACTCGTAAAACAGAGTGTCTTCCGAGGTCCTTACGACGCCCTGGTAGTACATCAAATGCGCAACCGTCCTTGTCGTCCTAGTCCTGATCAGAATCAATGGAGATGGAGATATGCAGTACTCCACCTTCACAGCAACCTCCGCCGATGACTCATCCTTCTCCGGTATGTCAGACGCATCCTGTAAAAAAGCCGTTCGTTAGTAGAGGGTCCGGAATCAATGAACAAGCCTACTGACATGTTTGAACGTCGAAGTGGGTCCCCAATCTTTCAGTAGCGTCGGAAGCTCTGACATCACAGAGTCAGCGTCACCCAAGAAGATCTGTAGCGCAATCCAGCACGAGGACCCATCCGCCAGTTGCACAGCAAAAAGCAGCGTCGGCGACGCTGGCGAGGAGTTGTCAGTGTGCAAACAGAAAACGGTGCTGCCGCCTCGAATCCAAGCTTCTGTGGTTTCGTTATCCGTCGAAACGGTAAGATACTCCTTGTATGTGCCAGACGCAAAGCAGAATCGCTTCGCAAGAACGTCACCCTCGGTGCCTTTCTCCATATGCACCAGCCATGAGAGCTGTTCGGCCCAAGAAGGCGCGCCATGGGGAAATGACAAGACGTCCGCAAGTACTTGCTCAGTGCCGAAGGCGTGGACAAGACACAGAGTCACGAATTTCGCAACGCCAAGTGCATTCCTATAGGGTCGGTAATATCCAAAGAGGTACACCTCTGGGTCGCAGAACAGGCGTCGCAGCTTCACAAACCACGACGCTGCGGCAAGCAAAGGAATTACCTCGTCTACAACGACGCACTCCATGGCACCGTCGCTGAAACGACCGAGCCCGACGTTAACTACCCGTATTCTGTCACGACCAAAGACCAGCGGTGTTTTAGGACAGACCAAAGTGTTTATGAGGCTGTCGCTGACAGTGGCGAATGAAAGGTTATCTGTCCGGTAATGAGTAACACGTTTCGGACATACGAACAGTCTGTGCTTACTCCTGCTCAGCTCGACATCAAATCCCAGAGGCTCGAAGGGCCCCAGTTTGACTCGGACCTCACTTTCTTCCGAGACGTATGCCTGGTCGTGAGGGGTATAACCGGAGAAACGAAGCAGCATTGTATCAAGGAGGCGATGAGGCGCTTGGAATCGATGCAGCAGTAACTCCATCATGAGGGCAGCAGTCCATCGGTGTCTGGAAAGAGTTCAGGCATAGGTCAGCCCTCACGGAGACGGAATCTCACCGTCCTCGCAGCCAAACGGTCACCCGATTGACCCAGTTTCTCCAGTATTCATCACTGAGTAATGCGGGAGAGAGTAGTCGTTCGATATAAGCCCTGTGGAGAGACGGGCAGCCGACGAAACTGCCTGTGTCTGATGTCCAGGAATACGTTTTCCACTCTGGATCATCTGGCGAGAAATATTTCGCGCTGATCTCGGTCCCAGAGACAATAAATGCAACGTCGAAGTCTCTGGTGTGGCCATGCCATATGCGGAGAATTTCCTTCAGGAGTGGATGTCCCGACTCTTCGCCCACTGCACCACGGAGGTATGGTAGAGGACGTCCGATCGCGTTGGCTTCATCGACAACGATGTACAAAGGTTTTGAAGACGATGGCGGCCATAATGCAAAAATATTTTCCAACGTGTGCCGAATTGCGTCGTCGAGGAACCAATTGTCAGCGTACCAATGTCTGATCTTACCCATCAGGTCGCCCATGGAATTGTTGTACCGCGGTCGCACAAGAGCCTCGTTCAACTGATAGCACAACCAGAGCTTTTCTCTATCATCATCTTCAGGAGCACCACTCTTCAAAAAAGCCTCCAGGACCAAAAGTCGCATTAGGAGAATTTCGCTGGCCAAACGATGGGCCTGCGAATGTATAATATTCTGCCTCTGGTGGCGAGTATACCCCAGGAACCCAATAGCGAGGTCGAGAGCTGTCTTTGTGATATTTTTTGACCATCAGTTGGAGTTGCGGGCCACCGAGATCGGTGTAGTCCACGAAGGCAGGTAATAATATACCCAAGTTCAGGCAGAGACCTTCGTATAGAAGCCGCGTCTTTCCAGCTCCCGATACATTCACGAGAAATCTGCAGTCTGTTGTCAAGTAGCATGATGCGATCAGGCGATTGACGCTTACTTATTTCTACCATCGAACAAAGCCTGTACTCGGTTTAAGAGTACCGTGTCGCGCGAAAAGCCACCAAGATCGAGAAGAACAATGAGAGGCAAGCCTGGAAACATAGGAATGCCCAATTTGCGAACGTGGGCTGTGTTATCGGTGTCTGTGTGTTGACCGGGACGCTCTGGCGCTTCCGAAGTAGACTTCTCTGTTACGCCCGGCCAGACAGTGAGAGGGAATTTGCATTCCGCAAAACAAGCCTTGATTCCTTGTAATCGGTCCCGCGTCGCTGCAAGTTGTGGTCGGTTCGACCAGTTTTCATGTACAGGATCGGTGGACAGTAGAGCTGATAAGGTAGGATCGGTTGAGTAGTCAAAATCGAAATTGGTTCTGACTGACAAGTCCTTTCCAGGCATGCCAAAGACTTGTCACTGAAAGAGTCTCGAAGGATGTCATGCGATAACGGGTGATCTCGTAAAAATTGGAGACAAACGTCCTCGCTGGTGAATGCTATGTCATCGCTTGAGAGCGACCGCAACGCGGAGAGGAGACGAGAGGCAGGACCGATGTTTTCGATGAAGGAGAAGCGTTCGTAGACTTCTGTATACATAGATGGGGATTCACTTACGCACTGACTCGCAGTCACTGTCTTCGGAAAAGCGCCGGTCATGGTAGATGGAGGAATACTAGGTGTCCATAATGAGTATTGCGTATGATGTCTTTTTTGAGGCGCTGGTGGAACAGAACCGCGTATAATTGTGTATCCACATACTATAACGTACTCAGCGTGGGTGTCAAAGTGTTAGCCGACCGCGTGCACACGCCAGGCGGCGATTTCAGGTGGCGTAAACTTCACAAACCCATCGACCTGACCCAATGGATTGACGTCCAAGTATCGTATGAAGTTGAGCTAAGCACTGTTGGAACAGTGAACATGTCAGCGTTATTGTTGTGTGTTCGAGTGATCAATGTACACGCACTTGAAATCAAGTTCAGGTCGTCAAACGTTGTCTAGACATGTTGTGAGGCGTCGGCGAAGTCTGGAGTGGCTCGAGACCCCGGTTCCGCAATCAGCCGAGGCGTGAGAACTGAACATATCTCCTGCCGTTGCTCCCCGCCGCCGTCGTCAATACCCTTCACAATGAGTACCAAGAAAGCCCCAGTCCGCGGCGCCTTCCTCAAGAACTGGTTTGCCGTCGAGGTGCGTGTGCTACCTGCTTAGGCCGCCGTCGACACTAATCGTTCCTTGCGAAACAGGCCTTGCCAATGTACGCCGTTTAACTGTTTGATTGTGTGCTTATAGCTGACAGCAACGCTAGCGTCGTCATCGTCGGCGGAATTGTGTCCGTTGCCGGATATTACACCTACCGTCTCGCTATGGGTCCCACTGGTGAGCACCGCCATGTACTGTTACCGATGACATGGCACTGACTGCGTTCAGTCATCTGGACAAAGAACAACCCTACACCATGGAACGACATCAAGCCCGACCAGGGCACCAAGCTCATCGAAGTCAACCACAAATTCGAAAAGAGGTGCGCCCTCTATTTGCGTTTGGTTCATCAAGACTGATCGCATTCTAGCTGGTCCCGGGACAAACTCTAAGCTACGGAATCCATCGTTGTACCTACAAGTTACCAGCAAGAGCATTTTTTTCCTTCTGTGTTTCCTACATTCTGCACTTGAACACACGTCAAAGACACCATAATGATCTTCAAGTCACCGGAATCGTGCTCTCTTCGATGAATGAGGTCCTCGTGGTGCACCAGCAACCAGTACTCTGATGCATGTTCATGCGGGCTCAGCTGTGGGTGCTTGAAACCCGTCCTGCAATACGATCTATCTGCTTTGTCGTGGACGTGAGTGCTTGTCGACCGCTTCATCGGAAACACACGCTCCTTACCACATGTTGACTACTCTCGACCCTCTGAGCATTCCTGGAGCAGTATTCTCAAAAACAATTCGAACAAACCGGGACATCATGCGCGTTTCGTTGGTGCTGTATGGAGATCTTCATGAACCTACTTACACCTGCCTTTCCGGTGTCCAAGTATGCGTCAGAGTCAGTGAAGTGCTACTAAATCAAAGTGATTCAATTCTCGCAAGGCATCCGTCCCCAATCTATCTTGGAATTTGCAACTTCAGGAGGAGCAGGAGTTATCCGACAATGTGCCTGAGGCTCGGTCCGCGGGCGACTCCCGCACCGATCTCCTTGATCGTAAGCGGAGTCAGCTTGGAACTGGACTGTCATCTTCTCTCCTCCCATGTCCACCGCCGTCGTCCCGGATGATGTCGAGGATCAAGCCATCGATGGCCCGCTTGTAGTGCGTATCAACAGTAGGACAAAGACGTCTACTGATTTGCTTGCCTTTGCTTTCAGACCGCCATTGATGCACCTCTGCCGCTGCCCGAGCTAATATTCGGCGGTGGCGTCTTGTCAAACCAATACAACACCGACGATCATCTTGAAAGTAGCACTCCTCTCCGGATTGTCCGCTTAGCTTTTCGGTATGATAGAGAAACTCGATCATGTGCTCTACTGACAGGGTACCACAGCTACGGTATACGCGCCATCGATACGTCGATATACTACGGCCCTTCAGAGGTCGTGCTCGGAAAGGCTTTGCAAGCCTTGAAGGATGAATTCCCTCGTTCTTCGTACCAGCTGGTACGCGTCTTCCCCATGTAGTGGCATTGAACGCTGGACACTCAAGGAACCACAGATGACCAAATGTGGGCGCATAGCGATGAATGAATTCAATTACCACCCCGATGCCATTCGCGACAGCGTCAAGCGAAGTCTTCAGCGTCTCCAGACCGACTATCTTGACACTGTTTACCTCCACGACACAGAGTTCGTGTGCGCGCCTCTCATGCCCGGTCCCGGTGACCCGTCTGTTGCGCTAAAAGACAAAATAAGCGAGTACGGACTGGCTGAAGGTCAAGAAGGCATTATCCATGGCGAGGGAGACCAAAAGATTCTTGATGCCTATGGCGCCCTCAGAGAGATGCAAGAAGCGGGAATCATCAGGAAGATTGGCATAACCGGTAAACTCTCTCCTTCTCCACCTTTCGCTTCCGCCTCACCGAGATGTGTCATGTAGGATACCCACTGCCGACCCTTCTTCGCTTAGCACTGCTCATTCTCCACAATCCACCCTACAAGCCCGTCGATATCATTCTCTCCTACTCTCATCTTTCCCTCCAAAACAGCACTTTCCTGCAGTTCGCCCCGGAGCTTCTGAAGCGCGCCAAGGTGGGACAGGTCCTCACCGCGTCCCCCTTCAGCATGGGTCTGCTCACTTCGGCCTTACCGCCTTGGCACCCCGCGCCGGAGGCTCTCCGCCTAGCTGTCGCTACCGCTCGCTCAGAGACAAAGTCATTGGCGAACACTGCACTTGGGTATGCGATTCGGGAGTGTAGCGGGCTGTACCCTCTTGTGACTGGCTTCAGCAAGCTTAGCGAGGTGCACGAGTGTGTCAAGGTGTGGAGAGAGATTCAGGCTGGTGGTGAGAAGAACGAGGATAGACTAAACGAAGAGGCAAAGGTATTGAAGATCTTCGTGGAATCAGGGTTCAAGGACTGGTCTTGGGGTTCACCATGATTGTGCCTTTGAGATATACACATCCATCGAGTGGTTTTTAGTCTCATCATCTACACGTTATAGAGACAGCCTGTGTTACCTTCGTCCTGCTCGTGGTTCAATCATCTTCCGCTGAGAACTTCTCTATATGGTCTCCTTTACGTCGAGGCAGCCTTCGGTCTTTGTGGAGATCATCTCTGGGTACTCCGTCGAGACAGCCTTCGGTCTTCGAGGAGATCATCTCAAGATACTCGGTCGAGACGGCTTCTTATGCTTTCACCTGTCGACTACAGTGCGTCTACTTCCCGATGTTTGTCCTCCGCTTGACTTCCGCAATGTCACTTGCCAGTGTCTGGATACGAACCAGATCTAGATACTCGAGGACACGGAGCTGGTATGATGACACTCTTCGAGGAAGTACAACACCACATGCGATTCCGCTGCACGCCTCAAATGTCGCGGAGATCTGAGCGAGTGACGCTTCGCGGGACCGTGACAGCAAGTGGGGACGGGGACCCACGCCAAGTCATGGGCGCCTTCATGACCGACCGTCTCTTGTCGGGTGTTCGATCTCCCGTCGTTTCAGACGAGGTGAATGAAGATGGTGCAGCCTGTGCAGGTATGTAGGTGAGCAGGCATAGTCAATATTACATCGCTAGGCTCAACTTATTCTTTATAAACACTGTTCATCTTGTCAGTCACTTGATGGATGATGCCATGCAGGTATTGCGGAGATCGTGATTCAAGTCTAAAGTTGAACGGATGATTTCCATCTTGCTGTAAGATAACGCGCGATTGGGCCAATACGCGTCATACTAAGATGATGTGCACAGAGCACCAAAAGTTACAGCGGCGGTCCAGCGCTTAAAGCCCGAACGCGTTCGGATTCACGCCATCGATCCCATCGTCTCCAAGAGGGAATGAGATCTCGGGGTATTTTTGAACATAGTGGCGCGCCCAGCGTGACCGGAATGTAAGTGATATCTGATCTTGGCTCCGACGTGTTTCTGCTCGACGGGGAAGGTCAGCACCTTTCGAAAAGACACAGAGAAGTGATGTCCTCGGTGCTCAATGTCATTAGGCGAAAGAAGTTATTGGGTTCATTATGTTTGACCCGTTTAATTTATGAGGAATCTTTAAACCTAATAACAAGAATTGGTGCGAAGGGGCTAGACTCTTACGTTAGAAAGGACTAGATATGGTAGGTCCTGGCCAGCTCAGACATGAGGAGATGATCATACACCAGGGTTGTGGGCAGAACGGTAGCGAAATCTGCAGTTTTGTTACACCAGGACCAGTGCATGATGGCAGTATGCGCATAGACCACGATCGGAATGCCCCCGGACTAATTTGTGGGAGGAAGTCATGACTACAGCACGATGCGACGGAAACAAAGGCGCTCCGCGATGTTTGAAGGAACGTGTGGTCACTGTGGCCACAAGACATGAGACAAGCAGGCGCATAGTAAAGATGTGAACCTGGAGGATCCACCGTCAGTACTAGGGTCGCGTATCAACGCAAAAACCTACCAAGACCGGTGATAGATGACAACGCGGTCCACCCAGAAGAGCAACTGGAATGTATGGTTGTTACGGGGTAGTGAGCATGTCGACAGCATTGTGCCGCCATCTATAACCCGATATCATCGACCGATGTCCAATCGCAGTGTCGTAGGGACATGCGCATGTATTGCATGCATTGCCGACATGACGGCGGGGTTGTCACAAGACAGTGATTCACCGTCGCATTTCACGCTGAATCGACATCCGGCGCAATCATGGCCTGGAAGTATTGGCTTCGTCAAACGGAAAGTTCTGGTGTTCCTGAAGGGCACAAAGAAAGTTGTTTGAGGGCAAAGTTGAAAATCCATACAGACACCATCGTCCACGGGGAGCCCAGAGTCACTTGTCCATAAGTCCCTCGATCATGAAAGAGAGGTAGGACACGACATTGTTGCAGATAGAGATGAAGAGTTTCATGTGCGATTCGGTGCACATTGAGCGCAGCGATAGGCCATATTGAATAGTGAACGTCGAGTTCCCGAGTGTCACACGCGACAGAGCACAGAGAATTGGCGGGGATGCAGGCTGGAATTAATGAGAATGAGGGGGTGGCGTCCTTCTAGCTAGATCTGGGCCAAGACGCGTTTAAATGTCGTATCTAGTCTTCATCTAGACCATCTATTAAACTGGGGTACTGTGCCGAAAAGGCTGGTTAGCACTCGCGCGTCACTATGGTGCTAAGCAGAAAGAGAGAATAGACATGCCTCATTTAGAAGCGTGTCATTCTAGGCCATCAAAATTGCGGTAGTGTCTCTCCCTCGACGGCGACAATGCCTGGAAGATCACGGGTGCCCGTAAGCGTGTACGTGAGTCGCAGAACGCGTTGCATTGTGTCGAGGCAAGCTGTAGAGCACTCTAATCCTGCCCACAAACTTCCCTTTTCATCCCTACCTTTTCCCGATCACATCACAACCTCGAATCTGTCACCCAGTCTGACTTTGTATCGAGCTCAGCACTCCTTCAGCTATTCACAGTACATCTTCCGCCTTTGTTCGCGACAAACCAGGGCACTAATCACGATCACGACCATCGGACGGCATCTGAATGCAAAGAACTCTGACCTAGCTGTCGCCGCCCTCGACGTTCCTTCTATTCATAATCATTACTGTTATGACTCCGTCTGGCACACTTTCTCGCTATTGCAAATGATCCGACCGCATGTTTCCATTAACGAGATTTTTTTACCTTCCACTGACCATGTAACAGTACGATCGGATTTATTCAGCGCCTTGTCCTCGTTGTCCCCGCGTCAAACGAAGATATATAAAGGGCATCAGCCAAGCCTCCGGTTAAGCCACTCACCTCCTTCACGCCCCTCTACATCGTGCCACAGCCATCTACGCCACTTCGATCTGGTTGGCGTTGACCGCCCCTCATCTCACTGTCACTCACAACAATTTCAGCCCTAAAAGCATGGACCAAATGATCCATTTCGATGCAATCCTTTTCCCATCCGATGGTACGTCCCTTAACACGCCTCAGGGCACTGAACTAGTCTGGTTTAACCGCAAAGTACCCTTAGGTCGACCACCTTCGCTCGTACAGCTCATGACAAGGTTTGTTTCACTCCGAGGCTAGCGGAGGCAAGTCGCGTATACTGATTGACTTCGATTCCAGTCCAATGACGATATCGACGCACCACTCTTCGTACACTGCATCCCCGTCACGTATGCCTCATCCCGAAATTCATATGGATTATGTACGTCCTTCCCCGCGCGGCTATCTTATCCTCGGCCGGCTCAAATCTCTGAATCTGCACTTTACATAGATCGCTGACAGCATTGGGCCACGCGCCTGGAAATATCAGGTAAATCTGCGCGATAATCAGCGACGTCCTCTGGCAACTCACACGTTCGCTCGCAGCTCGTGGAAGCCCTCGACGGCATGAATCGGAAATTCACCAATCCGTACATCATTTTCTACCCTGTCGTGTCGCGCGATGGAATGCCGTTCCCCGTCAACAAGAGCATCAAGGAGATCCAAGGAAGATCCTTCAGAGACGACATTGCCTGGCGGGGGAACATCATCATTGCCAAATACCGCGACAACCCCTTCTCATCGATGATGAACGCCTCGATGGCTGACTTTCCACTCCTGAAGAATTACCTTCTTACTCACGGATCACCGTCGGAGGTCTGTCTGCCTTTACTCTACTTTCCTCTAGACTTGCCAGCTGAACCTTCCAACAGTGAGTATTGCTGGACGTCAAGCCTCACCGGCATTCACGGTGCACATGTTCTTTCATCGGTCTCACGCTTCATACATTCTTAATTACTCGGACATATGTATTTATGGTTTATTGGTACATAAAAAAGTAGTTTACATGTCTTGTTTCTGTATATAAGTCGGTCCATACTTGGCAATCTGATATCCTATTCTCCTGCATACAGTAATTTGATTCCTCTGGTCTGATGTAATATCGAGGGCCCCGCTTGTGCCTATAACAGCGCTGAGTCTAGGGATAGTAGATCCCCGCTGTCTCATTCCCGTCCCAATGCCTGATTCCGGCCCACCATGTCTAACTCGAATCTCCCTCTGCCATGTGCGCATGCCAGTGTGCGGACAGATGGAGCCACCTGTATCAGGATCGCGTCACGTCCACAGCAGAGGCTCCTGGTGATGGAGATCTTCTCAACGAAGCAGTGAGTATAGCTCCTAAATAGCCAGCACCAGTAGATCCAAAGGCGACGACTCAGGACGAGCCGACTGCATACCGAGCGGGTAGCAGAGGTCAAAGTGGCCGGCAAGCAAGCTATTGTGGCAAACATCCTGGATGCGTAGTTTTTGGAAGAACAGGAGGGCAACGGTGAGGATGTGAATCTGGCAGAACGCGAAGGTGGACTTCGAGAAGGTGGGTTCGAGGCGGAAGCTCGAACAAGAGAAGTGTACGGAGAATAACGACCTGAACGTTCATCTCGCCAAGCTCAGGTCCATTCGCCAAAGGCAACTACCCCGGAGACGACGAGTACTCCGCCATCGTACTAGGCTCAGTGCAACGCCTACTTTCCGCTATCACAGTAGATTGGCAACGAGGCCTTGATCGCAGCGCAAGAGCGAAGCCAAAAGAGAAGGAGGGCGCGTTCCATGCGAGCAACAGCCAATGGTCCAGTCCATACAAAAATCAAGGGGGTAGTGTCACGATGGAGTGCTAAACAGACGGGAGGAAGAAGTATGCTTACTCGGGAGGATTGCCGCGCAAAGGGCGGAGGAATAATGCCAAGGACTAGAGGAAAGGGCAAGGCCGTGCCTCTGCAGATGCAAACACAGTCAGCGATGACGACGACTGTGTCTGGTATGCGACTATTGACGAATCAGAGGACGATGACATAGGTATCGCATAGACAGTATAATCTTGCGGACTAGGCAGAGCCATGGGACGAGCCCGTCAGAGACTCGACGGAGCAGTTGAAATGAACAGCATGGCCACGATTAAGAACGAGGGCGTGCGGCCGCGAGACGAGGACGACATTGCTACGGATATCCGATGGCAACACCGTCGAGGCGGATTTCATCCCCGGGCTCCAGGACGTTGCAGACACCGAGTCGGATAACAGCAATGGAACGCGCAAGGCTCGGAAGCTACCGCTCAGCGAGGATGCTCACCGTCGAGGAAGCCTCTGACACGAACGGCAGGTATGACTGTTCTCTAACTAGAGCCCGAGATTTAGTCTGATGCAGGTGAAGACAACGGCGCGACGCCCTTCAAGACCTTGTACGGCGTGGAGCCTGACATGCGGGACCTGCACGAGTTTGAGTGCAAGGTCTTGCTCGTCGACGCCAACGCGCGAAACCTGCAGTGACAGACGCACGCGCGTTTGACGCTAACTAGGCAATGACTGGGAGCCGGAATTTCACTGGCCAAGGGATGGCCCCAATTCGATGAAATCTGCTGTATTCAATAAATCTACAAAAGTACACGCGTCAGGGGATGCACTGAACGAAAGGAATATAATTGTAGGCTCAGCAGCAGCTCGGCACTCAGGAGGAGGGATAGGCACCTTACTCGATGGCTATTCTGACCACCACGCACCGGTCAGCAACACAGCCCGCTCCCGCGCCAAATATTGATCTTAATGAAGCACACAGTAACTTCCGAAAGCGCAGCTTGGAAGCTTTCGAACAAGTTGCAGAGGAGTCTCTCGAGCCATCCCGCGGTTCTCCTGAAGTCGATTACGTCCAAGCTGGATGGAAAGAGCGCGAATCTTGAAGCGAGACACCCAACCAAAGATGTTGAGATAGGCACAGACGGCCACTCATGGTGTCATGCTTGTGGTGGTCGAGAAGGAACCGGTTATTAACACCGGCATCGACTCCCGGATCACGGACCCGAGCAGCGGTTCATCGATCAGGCACACGACGCGATATAAGTTAGCTGCGTACGCCTGAGGTTGCGCGCAATTGCACCGCACAGTCCATTCACTATGAGTCCTGCAACGTCTGTCTCAACGTTCAGCACGTCAACAGCTGCTGATGCTGTGTCAGACCTACGCTGGGTAACAAACCTGCGCCACTCGGGCATCCTTTCGACATTACAGCAGCGTTGACATCCCCGTCGACTTTCATGATCGCTCTTCAATATCTCTCACATTTCCGTCGACAGCGTTGTGACAATTCCCCCTGCAATGCAACTCCTATCATTCACTTCGGAAGTCGACGCGTCAATCATATCAACGACGATCATTCCGACAAAAGACCTATGCGCATGCATGGTCCTCGGATTCCTTACGGCTTGCAATTGAGCGGGACTGTTTGAGATTAAGCCTTGTAGATTTCATCGGTCGCCGCGGGAAGGTTCACTCATAGTGTATCGCTATTCCGACTACCCGACTTCACACATCCTTCAGTCACTTACTCGGATTCAGACTCATTCTTGGTAACTTGCGCCTTATTTCTGTACTGTATGTATATGAGACTGACTCCGCACTTCGGTGATTATCCGATAAAAGGTTTTCCCACTTTCCTGCTACTGTAGTACCACAGAAACGCAGTGTACCTTCTTGGCACGAAGCTCTGCTGCTTGGAGGCGAAAACCCTATCTACTTCTCACTGAACTTCTTATTGCATCGCTCTTGCATCGTATCCATAATACATATAACATTGAAGAATACATATGTAAACTACATTCAAAAAGCATCGTCCATATCGCGCGCTACAGCTCTTCTCGATCGTGGCCTTTCTTCTTCTTGGCCTCCTCAGCAGCAGCGGCCTTGCGCTCACTCGTGTCCTTCTTTGGACTCGATTCGTTCCGCTTTTTCTCATCGCAGTGTTCGGGAATGGGGCTGGCAGGGTCTATCGGTGGATGCGACACCCGGCCAACCTTGAAGTAGTCCTTGTGGTCAGCATAGAAACGTTTCCAGTGCTCGACACCCTGTAGCACGGTCATGATGAGTTGGAGTTCGAACAACAAACATGAGAGACCCGTACCCGCAGTTCGGCCTCGGTAAGACCTCGTAGATCATGGGTGCGGTGGGTCTTGAAGCAACCGGTGCCAAAGGCTCGCGCGGCATCGACGCCAACCCTGTCAGGACAAGATAAGGATACCAGATACACAGTTTGAAGGAGACAGACGCCGTACAATATGTGGTATGATCCTCCAGGCTGATACGACTTGCCCTTGGTCACATCATACACGTCTCCATCAATCTAAAACAACACGCGTATTCTGGTCAGACATGGAACACAACACCGAGCAGAACGTGGTGGCGTACGGCGAGATAGATAGGTCTCCCGGGCGAGCTCCCATCGAACTCGGACAGAAGCCGTTCGGAGAACAAGCGTTGGTCCGACTATTCACCGCAGAGTGAGACACAAAGGACGCCGAATAAGATGGAGAAACGCTGCGTACGGGCAAGTAGGTCTTGAGCTGCACCCATTTACCCTCGTATTCCCAGGTATAGCTTCCCGTCACGAACTTCCCAGCCAGAGCAGCCACGATAATGACGTAGGTGAGGAACTTGAGCAGAGAGAAGAAGCCAATCTCGACTTCCGCGGTAGGATCCCGCTCCTCTGGCCCCCCGTCCTCGCCCCGCGCGATCTTCTCGTCGCGTGCCTTCTTCCGCTCCAGCCATTCGTTGTGCAGCTTATCCTGTCCATTCTTATAGTTCTTGTATCTGTCGTGTTGGCAAAGTATGACGACAACGTATGGAAAGCGAGGAACAGATAGACGTACGCAAGGAAAGGCTTGTTTGCATCCTTCGCAACTACTTTCCGGTTTGGTATAGCGGGGTCGTCAACCTTTGGCGCTGAGGCTTCCTCACGATAGCGTTCTGGCTCCTCGCCAGTTAATCCCTTTATCCAAGACATAGCAGCCCCGACTAGAGTGTGAGAGGAGAAGCGCCAGCGGCTACACGCTGGCTACACGTCGGTACTACATCACCGGTGGGAAACGACTTCCGGATGGGTCTCGATGTGCCGGGTCTGTTCCTGGATCCTCACCTCGGCTGGCCTACAGTATCGCATCACCTCGAACCTATCAGAGCGCCACGCAATCATAATCATTCCCAGCCTGGCCCAATCTTCGAGGATACGAAGAACAGCGTGTATTATATATTGCATTCGGCCGCATTAAACTTCTTCGCAAACCATATATAGCATGTAAGTAACTAAAATAAGGCGACGAGGCTGTTGTTGTTCATTAGGTGGGATAAGCAACCCTACTAAGTAAAGAGAGGCGCGTGTAAGGTACTAAAAATTACAGTGAGATGAGATTTCGATGCGACAGACTGCCGAAAGGTGTAGGATGAAGACCGGACAGCAGAAGTGCAAAATGCGCCGGCGAATGATAAAACAATTGGAAAAGAAAAAAAAAATGATTATGGAGCGTCAAGTGTAATGAGCCCCCAGGGTTCAACGTGCCATGCCGATGATGATGAAGGACAAAAAAAGATGCGCATATGAAATATGGAAACCATGCATTGTGCCGATAGAGAAGAGAGCCCATGATTAGACGTCCGAACGAGACCATGCAAGATTCAGAGGAAACAAGCCAATTCAGATGAGCATCCTAGGGCGATACTGGTGCTGACGGGCTTGGTGCTGCTTGCTGTCCCTGCGCTCGCTCGCTCGCTTGTTGAGAGATGGTGATATAAGCACCACCTTTCTCCTCCCGTGTCTCCAAACCAGGAGGCTGGGAGGGCGCCGAGGTAAGGAGCCGAACGTCGTCGTCGGTCGGATCAAAGTCCTCGACCCAATTGCGCATCGCCAAGAACTTTGGTGTCTTGATGAACTGTCGGCGACAAATTAGCGAAATCGTACCAAGAGACAAGAAAACGAAAACGCACCCTGGGGACCGAGTCGGTTGCCATCAGACGGAAGACGTGTGTCTGAATACGCTCATACAACCGGATCATGGTTTGCAGCTGAGTGGCGTTGAAGGCATTCGCTTGCTCGGGCTCCACACGTCCCTGAAACGTTTTGCCAGTCAAGTTGGTGACAGCGTCCTCAAGGTACTTGGAAAGCTCGTTCCTCAAACCATGATCGATGTTCAGCTCGCACTGACTCGACGGAGCAAGATAGGTGTGGTAGATGACGAAAGCCGTGTTGATCAAGGACTCGTGGTGGCGTTCCATAGCCTGCTGACCGGGAGTGTTCTTGCCACCAGGACGAGGTACAGTGACGGCGACGGCACTGGAGGTGATGTTGAACTTCCGTTTGAAATCCTCGACGTCGAGCCAGAACGACAGATTCTCCTCGCAGAAGTTGCTCCGTAGGAATTCGCGGAACAGCGAACGGAGACCGGGCTCCTCGAGGATGTAGCGGAGACGTTCGGCGTTGCTCTCCTTCTGGTTGTTCTTCTTCTCCGTGGCGTCGTAGTTGGCGTTCATCTTCTCAGCCATCGAGATCCGTCTGTGAAGCTTGGCGTCTCCATTCTTCTTCTCGATATGGTCCTTGTCCACAGACGAACGCTCCGTAGCGAGATTCGAGGACGAGGCGCTCGGAGACTCATGCATGCGAGCGCCGTCCCAGTGAGCAACGCGACGACCCTCATCGGTAATCTTGTAAATGGCCTTCGCGGTGCACCGGAACTCTCCTTGTTGCTGAACGAGAACAGTCAGCAGGATATCGTAGAAAGCAAAGTTAACGTAGACGGACTGCAACGGGAGAGTTTCCACCAGGTGTTGACCCTCGAACAGTGAAAATGATGGCAGAGTCGTTGTTCTTTCGCTTGTCGCTGACCAATGTTATGAGCCCGAAGCGCACAAACTGCGCCGCCATCTCTGCGGCCTCTTCCCTGCCCACCACCGATGTAAAGTCGCACAACCATTCCAGCGCAGTGACAGCGGCAAAGCAATTCTTGTGGGTATGTTGAGGCTTGCCAAGAAGCGGCTGCGCACGCTCTGTGACGTCCATGAGGGAGACACCCCTCGAACGCTCGTTGTAGCGCTGGAAAGCGTCGGTCGGCGGCTGAGTGGAAGAGGGATAGTTGGGATTCCGCCCGACGAAGCGGCGGAACAGGGCAGTGATGACAGATTGGGTGACAATGATCTCGTCGTCGGCAGAGCGCCGCTCGAGGTGAAGAAGCTTGATGCATATAGGCTGGGTGACGAATACTTGCTGGAGATGATCAGAGTTTATGCCGTTTTTGCTGATGAACCTCTCGAGAACGTGGAGACCTTTCGGCGTAAGAACGTATACACCCCTGTCTTTGAACAGATTGGAGGAAGGGTCGGCGGCATTTTCAATGAGGCGGGCATCCATGAAGTGCTGAGACATTGCCTTGGCCATATCGCGGGTCATGGAAAACGTCGTGGTCGTTGTGGTCGTTACAACACGTGAAGGCTCTCTGGGATCCGGGCCACGATTGGATTGCGAAAATTTGAGCGAGGCGAGGTTCTGTGCAGCCTCGTCTCTGCGGCGGCAACCCGCGTGAGGGCCGGTATGAGAGAAAAGACAGGATCACGTACGTCGAAAACGAGTTCGGAAACGTTCTGAAGAACTGCTTGTGTGGTGCCAGCTCCAACGACACGATAAGCGTTGCGAAGAGATCCAATGTGTCCTGGCGGGCGTCGCGCCTGTCAGCGCGGGTGTGGGGGCGCAAATGATAGGCGACAGACCTTGAGAAACGGCCTTCCACGTTTTGTGGTTTTCATCATATGCGATGAACTCGCCTGATTATCGTCGGCTGGCATGGCGGAGTAGTAGCAAAGGGAACGAAATAGAAGAGAGCAAGAGTGATTAGGACGGGCGTGAGGAGGGAGGAGGGGAGTGGGGACGGCGGGATAGAGGTGAGTGATGGAAGGAAAAGAAATACGAGCCCTGTAGCAACCACCAGATTCTTTCCCACACTTGCAATTACGTACACAAGGCCCAAAACGGTCGTAAGGCTTGTAGGATCGGGCACCCGGCAGTTGACCAAGCTGCAAAGAACGGTCCAGGTCCAGTCGCCAGCCGATACTCAGGACAGTCCGCTCTCCGCACTGACCGTAGACTCGATGCCCTGATACATTTGCGGCGCAGGCCATCCCGAGTGTTGACCAGGACGTCGCTTCAGGAACTTACCTCTCGAAAAGGGAATGCTTCATCTGTTCTCCCGCCTCATGTTAATCTGCGATAAAACGACATGAGTCCTTGCATTTTACCGCAACGCAGGGTTCATTTCCAAAGCAAGGCACATGCACTGAATGACTTGTGACTCCGACGCGCTATGTGGCGCTCTCCCATGCTATCCGTCCTGCTGTTCTTTCCACATCTTCCACAACACAAGTACTGTACTTGCTCGGACCGCGAATTACTTGCCGTCGGCGAGCGGCGGATGATCAAACAAAGGCCGCTCTGTTCTTGTTCAATCTCTTAGTACACACCTAGTGCCAGCTTAGTACATATGTAAGCGGTCCTCGACCATGCCCGACGCTTACACATAATAGTTGCAAGCGACTCGCCCCGCCCAGCAACGGGTTGTAGTGTTGCTGTCAATCGGAAACATTCACGTCATCTCGGTTCTGCCTGCATTGAGGCACTGCGGGATTTCCCGAAAACCACGAACGCGCGTCGTCGCGACCATTTGATGCGCGCGCGTCGGTGCGGAGTCTAATTAGGCAACTGCCGAGTCATGATCATTAGACGCGATCAAGGATTGACGCGGTGCTTTCTTCAAATTCTTGTTCTTGACCACCTTGCTGGGCAAAACAAACATCGGCTCCGGACCCGTCCCTGCAATGAATATCAATGTATGTCTCTCACGGAGGCCATGACTCATTTTCAATCTGACATCGCGAAAAGGATCCCGCAGGCGTAGCAGCTCTCTTGGCAAGCCTTCAGTCTTCGCAAGTATGGAAGGATGCCGCCACCGCACTCGATGCAGCTCAGGGGTCATCCGCCTCAGATAATCTTTCTGCTGCTCAAACCCTACCTGATGCTCCGACACCCAATGCAACCTCTACATCGGAAGGTTCTACACAGCGACCTACCTTCGAGCGCAAAGCACCTTCTGGCTCAGACGCGGCCGTCACCGTCGAATCTCTCCTAGCTCAGTTACAATCAGGCCCACCACCTTCTGAATGTGCCCCCGCTCACTCCTCTTTTCGTGACGTATCTCCGAGTCCAAAGTCTATTGCCCGGGCCGCTGCCGACCAGGCTCGAGCCCATGATTTCTCTTACCCTTCAAAGAGCATTACTCCCGCTCCCGAGAATAGACAGGGCTACTCCTACAAGCAGGCTCTCCCTGTTCTTGCGCAATTATCGCAGGATCCTCACTTCATAGAGACGATCATACAGGTACTTCATGTCCTTCACTCAGACGTTAACCCCTCTTATCCACTGTACCCAGCTCAAAAAGGAGCAGGATGACCTTGAACGAAGATTGTGGGATGAACGTGCGGACGTGAGGATGAAATATGAGGACAAGGTAAAAGCCGCCAAGACAAGGTGTGTGCGCTCCCACCCTTCGTCCTTCCCAGCCGTTACAACTGAAAAAAAAGAGCTGGCATCATAGGTGCCGAAATGACGAAACACGAAGCCGATGTGAGTAGATCTGCGTGTTCAGGCGCGTGAGCTCGACATGAAGCTGTCGTGGACAGATGCTGTCTGATGCGTACCGGAAGGAACTCATCCGTTTCGATTCGGAGCGAGTTTTGCCCCTATGGGATAACCTAGTGTCCCAGCAGCAGGAACGTTTGGCTCTGGCTGGCGTGCCCACCATGTTCTCCACTACCGAGCCCGCTGATCGTGAGGTGAGTCCACAAACTCGGTCAATCTGAAAAAAATTGATCTGACCTCCGCGTCTGATTCGTGCATGTAGCGGCAGCAGCGTATCGTACAAGTTGTAGAGGAGCTAGCCTCTCAACCGGAATAATGGATTTGCGAATTCATCGATACGCATCAGTGCGTGGTTTCGCGATTCATTAGGCGAAGTTAGGCGAGCGGGTATAGGGGATAGGAGTTGAACTTTGCACCCGCGGCATTTACAAAAGGAAACCTAGACATGGGTATCTCCAGCGCTCCAGAAAGAAGTGGGGCAGCGTGGGGTCGTGATAGATGCATGCCAGTAGGAGTACACAGTGCGCTACGCTAGTACTACTGTAACCTGACTGTAACAATACCTGGAACAAGTCAAAGCGTTTGACTTTCGAGGTCTAGACCAATAAAGATTGACGGGATCGCCCAACGTGGCCGTGGCAGGCAGAAAGCGGCGGCACAAAATTAAATAACAGCCGGATCATTGACACAGCCTCCTGCAGGGTTAACCTGGAATTATGATGCGCCCGAACCTCGACAAAGTTCGGTCCGTCGCTTACTCCCTTCTCGCCAGCACAGTTGGATGTAGCTTCAACACCACTACACCATGCCATATGTGGATCTCTATTCCGACGACGACTATGCCTCCATTTTCTACTACACGAACAGTCCGTATGGCAACGTCGGCGGCTTCGACAAGGACAAGCCGACTATAATCATGCTTCCGCCCTTTTCCCTCGACTCTACGTGGTTGGAGAGCCAGTACGGAGATCCCAGGCTGCACGCACACTATAATATCATTGCCTTCGACATGCGTCTCGGCGGCAAGTCGACCTCCCGCCCAACAGCGCGCCACGACGGCTGGGTGGATGCTGCGGATTTGGCGCTATGCCATATGGTGCGTGCGTGGCCCTCCCCAGCTTTTGTCTGTATCTGATGGTGCCCATGAAGAAACTCGGCCTCCCCAAAAGTCATATACTGGCGCATGACAATCCATCAGTCAATTGTGCTCTCCGCTTTGCCATCCTGTGCGCTACTTCGCATCAGAAATATCCGCCATCTCTTCTGATCAAATCCCCAGCTTCCCAGAGATGTGTGCCAGCCTGACTCTGTGCAACATTCCTACAAACATGGAGTGGGCAACATACATTCCCCATCCGCATTTGCCTGACCCTTTCAACAGGCTGCGCTGGGTCTTTGGAGCAGTTGAAGAGTTGGTGGAGCAATGGTGCTTCTCAACAGATTTGGAAACGACGGAAATGGCGGGGAAGGAAGCAATACGATTCTTAGCTGGACCGGTATGTCATTATATCCTCTGGCGACCCACTCTAACTCTGCGTGTAGGATTGTGATCCAGACTTGTTGGACGATGTAAGTGCGCTTGGATATATCAGGAAACCTTCGGGGTCTGATTTCTTGAGCAGCTAGTGGCATATTGGCAAGTACAGTATCCGCCGCCAAAAAGACATCGGTCAATAGAGATGTGTAACCTCTATATTCATGTACGTTCTTCGACAAGGGTTCGGGTGTTGGACTAACCTCAACGGCAGCGTCAACCTCTGACAAGTGATATGCACAAGGCCATAACCTGCCCGGTTCTGCTCATGCATGTAAGTTTCATCTGTGCTTTTTCCACTGAGCGTACTCAAAATGGCGTCAGGGAGAACAGTGTGATATGGCGCCAGTCAAGTATGCAGAAGAGCTCAGAGGCCGCCTTACTGGTGTACCCGATCCTGGCGCCATGCTGTACACGGTCAAAGGTTCGTTTCTCAGTGGCGTCTTTCACGCACAATCCCTGACCTCCGTAGGCGCATCCGGATCACTGTCGTTGTTTAGAGGCAACTCTTCGATAGTTACTCAAATCTTTTCGAAATTCCTCAAACAACAACCGCTGATACCAACTCTCCCCCTTGAAGTGAACCCTCACGAGCGCATGGTCAATGCTCTACAGAAGCTCTCAGAGCTGCACGAAGTAAAGGACGCCATGATCACCAGTCGCGACCCAATGTCGCCGCTCTCCTTCTGCATTCTACCATCGGAAGTCATCCAGAAGCAAGCTGATCAACTTGAGGCGTTTCGCAAGCACGCAGATAATACGTTTGTACCACTCGACGATAACGGTCGTCCTATACGAAAGTGCGCGCATCTAGTGTCTTAGCGTGTTTCCCTCGCTCACGATTCTTCCCATAGATACTCTGAACGGAAGGAGGACCATTGGTTCAGCGGCGGCGATGACGGACTTTCCTACGCTGGCAAGCTCGGCCATAGCTCGAAGCAAAAGTCAGAGCCGCGCGAAAGACCGCTCGGGATACCAGAATCCGAGTATGTAACGGATATGGCTCAGCATGGTCGCATGCGTCGCGGGACCATCGAACCCAGCTCGGTGGAGAAAGGCGTTATCAAAGGTTCGATGGCCAAAGTTGTCAGTTCAAACTCCTCAACATCAGTAGGGAGGTTATTGAGATGATCCATCGGTCAACCATACCAGCTATTATCTTTATTCAGTCTGTCCATTTTCCTCGTATGTAATTACCCCCGACCAACCATGTATCATTGTAGCAATGTCGATGTACATATGGTAGCCATAACAATATATGTACTCAGACACGAAGGGTTCTTGTGTAATCTTCGCAATAAACCTCGATGTTTTGATCAGTCGAAAACTTCCAGAGCTGTACCTCCTGCGTGATGGTGTGCAGCAGCAGAGTTTAGGAATGGAGATATATGGCATAGCCGAGTAGGTGCATAGGGTGCAATGGCTAGAGGAAGGAGCGGAAGAGAGAGCACATATGGACCTGCCCAGTAGTCAGTATGATGATTCGGGGAGAGCAATCAGCAGTCGACGTCGGACGAGAATGGAAGACGGTAGGCAGGCATCTGCTGGCAAGGCGTTGGTATTGATTTGTCCTCGAGATGGGCTTTCGTAGTCGGAGTTGTTTCGATATGAGAACATATGAAGTCGTTGGCTTTGTACTGTTGGCTCGAGGAGTAGGGCCACTTGGATAAGCTGGTGAGTACAAAATCGAATAAGCAAGTGGCGAGTGTGTGCGCGCTTGATATCACCGCGACTTCGCTGTCGGATGTGATGGCGCGGTCGGAGGGAGAGGACCATCAATGATCTGATCGACCACTGATCGACACTCTTGCCCTCTCGTGCAGCTCTCGTGGCTCGTGCATGTCAAACTAACTTAGAACCACCACCTCAGCCTGCACCACATTCTGAGATTGACCCACCAGGCCCAGGACCGCCAATTCAATATGACACACTATTCCGTACTTTCTCAATTCCAATGTAGGCACTCATTGAAACTTATGCCTGCTGCCTATCGCCATAGCTTTGATACTATCGCTAGTCGTTGCGTTCTCTGACACTGACCTAGCCGTATGAAAGCTCACGTAGCTTCTGCTGGCAGTGCTGGCAACCTCGACGAGCAACGAACAATCAACAACGGCGGAGTGGCCGCATCACCGCACTCTCAATATTCGATCACGTCACCAATATTCGCCGCCTCTTGCATTGTTGCAGGGTTCTGCAAAATTATTATGGATCTACAACCGCGTCCCTGGCGCTCCGTTGCTCACTCCTCCCATCCTGCTTCCATCTCCTCCATTCGCTGGCTGGCTGCATTCGACGAAACTGAACACTACTATCATGCCTTACGTGGATCTCTACACCGACGACGATTATGCCTCCATTTTTTACTACACGAACAGTCTGCTTGGCAACGTCGGCGGGTTCGACAAGGGGAAGGCAACCGTGATCATGCTTCCGCCATATGGCCTCGACTCTTCGTGGCTAGAGAGCCAGTTTGGAGATCCCAGGCTGCACGCACACTATAATATCATCGCCTTCGACATGCGTCTCGCGGGCAAGTCGATCTCTCGACCAACAGCGCGCCACGACAGCTGGGTGGATGCCGCGGATCTAGCGCTATGCTATATGGTTTGTAATTCGCCCCTAGCCTCTGTCAGTTTCCAAGAACGCGCCATGTAGAAACTCCGCCTCCCCAAGAGTCATATAATAGCACATGACAATGCATCAGTCAACTGTGCTCTTCGCTTTGCCTTCCTGTTTGCATCTTTCGTTCCAAAACACTCGCCATGTCTTCTGATTAGTCGACAGCTTCCCAGAGATGTGCGCTAGCCTTACACTGTGCAACGTGCCTCCACAGACCGAGTGCGTTATGCGTACCATCTGATTCTGTGTACTTCCTTGATACTCACAATTCAACAGGCTCCGCTGGGTCTTTGAGGCAGTCGAAGGAATGGGAGAGCAGTGGTGCTTCCCTGAAGGCCTCGATTCGATGGAATTAGCTGCCAAGGAGTTCATCCGTCTGATAGCTGGACCGGTAGGTTTGACTGTATCCCTGTGACGGACTACGCTAATCCTTCGATAGAAATGTGATTTAGACTTGATGGACGATGTACGCATGACCTTACTAGTAAAGACGTCAGTCTCTGATTTTCAAGAAGCTAGTGGCGTTTTGGCAGGTAGAGGATCCTCCGCAACAAAGACCTCGGCTATTACAGAGGCGTAATGTTTGGTTACATGTAGGCTCTTGAAGAGGGCATGAGTAATGAATGCTAACGTCCACGGCAGCGTCAGCCTCTGACAAGTGATATGCTCAAAGGCATAACCTGTCCGGTTCTGCTCATGCATGTAAGTGCCCTCTGTGTTATCTTCTCTGTGCACTCACCCTATGGAAGGGAGACCAATGTGATACCGCGCCAATTAAATATGCAGAAGAACTGAGAGGCCGTCTCACTGGTGTACCCGGTGATGGCGCCATCTTGTATACGGTCAAAGGTACGGATGTAGCGTCTTTCACGTACAGTCCCTGACCTACGTAGGCGCATCCGGATCGCTAGCATTGTTCACTGGCAATACCTCGATAGTCACTCAGGTCTTCACAAAATTTCTCAAACAACAACCGCTGATACCCACTGTCCCTATACCACAAGTGGGCATGCGCGAGCGCATGTCCAATGCTCTACAGAAGCTCTCAGAGGCGCACGAAGTGAAGGACGCCATGATCGCAAACCGCGACCCGATGTCGCCGCTCTCCTTTTGCATCTTACCGCCGGATATCATCCACAAGCAAGCCGAAGAGCTTGCGGCGTTCCTCCAGGGCCTGAATTCTACGCTATCTCCACTCGACGATCAAGGTCGTCCTATACGGAAGTACGTGTATCTACTGCGTTGACGGGCCTCCCTCGTTCACAACACTCTACATAGATACTCTGAACGAAAGGGGGACCATTGGTTCAGCGGGGGCGAAGACGGACTGTCTTACGCTGGCAAGCTCGCCCATAGCTCGAAACAAATGTCAGAACCGCGGGACAAACAGCTCGGGATACCAGAATCCGAGCCTGTCACCGACATCGCTCAGCATGGCCGCACGCGTCGTGGAACTATTGGAACCAGCTCGGTAGAGAAAGGCCCCAACAAAGGTTCGATGGTTCAAGTCGTTTCTTCAAGCTCCTGAACATCAATAGGGAGACCATTGAAGTAATTTGCATGTAGAGTATACCCGCCTCTGTCCTCGGTCGAGTCTCCTTATCTTTCTTGGAATCATCGCGCAATTAATCATGTACCATATCACCAGTCACTAGTCACTGCTAGCCATCCATCTATTCAATGATTACGGGTTATAGAAAAAATATACTCAGACACGAACACAGGTCCCTGTGCGATCTGGTGCATGTCTAGGATTTTCTTTTCTTGGTGGACGTGAGCTGTTATTTGCGGTAGTAGCGTACATACCAAGTTTAGTATATACTGGACTCTGTCGATGTGTAGAAGCGATCGCCGTGGTTCCCAAGAAAGGGATCGTCGACCAGACTCCACTGCGGCCACATGCCATACTTACTTAGTGACTGTTCTTTAGCGAGACATACAGAGGAAACTCCACACCGGAGAAGAGCATTCGAACACAACTAGCGCTGCATTGACATGTTTGCATGGTTTTTGACCTCCCAGTCAAAGTCGTGACACCCAAGACGCGCTAATCACATCCTATCAACATCTCAGCGGACCACCGTAGCTAGGGTCAACGTCGGCCTGAGCTGGCTTACTAAATTGACAAACAAGGTCACCCTGTTGGCTCTCACCAACACCAGAGCTTCCAGTGCCGCTCAATGACTTGGATCTTGCATTTTGCCGGTACGCTAGCCAATCGCAAGCTCACATACCTTCAGCTCCCCAGCTAGCCATATAGCCGGTCGCTCGCCTCTTGCAGGGTTTTTACTCATTATCTCTAATATCTGAATCGTCATGCTCAAATCACGTTCCTGTTGCTCCGTTGCTCACTCCTCCGCGGCCCGCCCCCCTGGCTGCCCCTCCGACTCCTATTTGCTCGCCAGCGCCGTTTGACTTACAGTCAAGACTACTACGATGCCTTTTGTGGATCTCTATTCCGACGACGATTATGCTTCCATCTTCTACTACACGAGCAGTCCATTTGGCAACGTCGGTGGATTTGATAGAAATAAGGCGACTGTGATAATGCTTCCTCCCTTTACCCTCGACTGTACGTGGCTGGAGAGCCAGTACGGAGATCCTAGGCTGCACGAACACTATAATATCATCGCCTTCGACACGCGTCTCGCCGGCAAGTCGACCTCCCGCCCAACAGCGCGCCACGACAACTGGGTGGATGCTGCGGATTTGGCGCTATGCCATATGGTTCGTGCGCTGCCTTCTCAGCCTCGGTGTGTACTCAAGAGTGCCCCTGCAGAAACTTCGACTCCCTAAAAGTCACATAATAGCACATGACATTGTATCAGTCAATTGTGCTCTTCGCTTTGCCTATCTGTGCGCATATCATTTCCAAGAAACAGTTGCAATCTCTGCTGAGTAGTCGACAGTTTCCCAGAGTTGTGCGCCAGCCTTACACTGTGCAACGTTCCTCCGCAGACGGAGTATGTGATATATACCATGCGCTTCTCCGTACTTTCCTGACCCTCATCATAGGCTGCGGTGGGTCTTCGGAGCAATCGAAGAAATGGTAGAACGGTGGTGTTACCCAGAGGATTTAGAAACGATGGAATCGGCTGCGAAGGAATTCATTCGAGTCCTAGCTGGACCGGTACGTGATTATAGCACTCTGACGGATCGCGCCAACACTTCAGTAGGATTGTGATCGAGACCTGATGGACGAGGTACGCAAATTCTAGCCTACCATGTAACCTACGGTCTCTGATTTCTCGATCAGCTGGTGGCGTATTGGCAGGTAGAAGCTCCTCCGCAAGAAAAACATCGGATAATACAGGTCCGTAATCTTAACATACATGTAGGTCCTCAGCAAGGTTTTGGGAGTAATTACTCATGTCCACGGCAGCGCCAGCCTCTGACAAGTGATATGCTCAAGGGTATAACTTGTCCGGTTCTGCTCATGCATGTAAGTGTCCTCTGTGTTTTCCTCTCAGATGCACTCACGCTATAGAAGGGAGACCTATGTGATACTGCGCCAATTAAATATACAGAGGATTTGAGAGGCCGTCTCACTGGTGTACCTGGTGATGGCGCCGTCTTGTATACGGTCAAAGGTAAGGATAAATGTGGCGTCTTTCCACGTACAGTCCCTGACCTCCGTAGGTGCATCCGGATCGCTGGCATTGTTCAAAGGCAACAGCTCGATAGTCACTCAAGTCTTCACGAAATTTCTGAAACAACAACCGCTAATACCCAGTATCCCTCCACCGCAAGTGAACATTCACGATCGCATGGCTGATGCTTTGCGCAAGCTCTCCGAGGCGCAAGAAGGAAGGGATGCCATGATCGCAAACCGTGACCCCATGTCGCCGCTCTCCTTCTGTAGCCTACCGCCGGAAATTCTTCAGAAGCAAACCGAGGAACTTACGGCGTTCCTGCAGGGCGCGAATTCTACGGTAACTGCACTCGACGATCAAGGTCGTCCTATACGAAAGTACGTGTATCAGTGCGTTGACGGGCCTCCCTCCTTCACAACACTGTACATAGATTCTCCGAACGAAAAGAGGACCATTGGTTCAGTGGCGGCCAAGACGGAATTTCCTATGCTGGCCAGCTCGTCCATAGCTCGAAACAAAAGCCAGAGCCGCGGGACAGACCGCTCGGGATCCCAGAATCTGAGCCCATGACGGACATCTCTCAGCATGGCCGCAAGCGTCGTGGAACCATCGGCCACAGCTCGGTAGAGAGAAGTGCTGTCAAAGGTTCGATGACCCAAGTTGCAGCCATGTCATTCTAACTCACCACACCCATAGGGAGGCAGCTGAAGTGATGCGTCAGTCTATTATTCCCGCGACTATCTTCGTTCGAGTCTCCTTGTAAGCCCAGTTATCCATGTATGATACTTCACGGATTCTATCTATATCTCATTAAAATTTGAAAAGAGGTTGAACCCAGTTTCACATTTGTACGCTGGTTGAGACGACAACCTACTCTGAATTTGGCAGACTACCAATCCACCAAAATTGTAATACCCATATGACACGCCACTCTGCGCCTTCCTCCCAATGTAGGTCGTGATAGGGATATGTCTGTCCTTGCTGTTGTTCGCGGTGGAGCAATGGCTCAAAAAGCAGCAAACCACACCTTCTCCAACTTTTCCAGGCGATTGAAATGGACCTGTGCATGAGAGCGAACCATGCAGGAGCAGTGATTTAGGGCCTCCCAAATCTAAAGCACCTCGAAGGTGTAATCTTGGGTCCCGGCCCTCCGCGTCAAAATCTAGAACGGTCGGAGGGTTCACTGGAGCCGGTGGCAATACCAGCCATCACATCCCCAAACGGAGTATCGGCGCCCTCCAAGACGTGATGCTTCAGTTTAGTGGACTTGAAGACACAGACGCGCACAATCACCAACCGACTCTGAACCGACACAAGTCCTGAGGCCGGTCCTGATCGCCGTCCAATGGGATCACACAGACCCTGCATTCTACTATCACAGACTCACAGTCGCTTCGGTCCTGTCTAAGTTAGCTTTTGACGCTTCAGTGATGAGAGAGAACATCGATGTTTCGAAATGTGGGATCAGAAACTCCGCACACAAGAACACAACGCAGCAAAGGTTCTGGGACTGATGTATGTAGAGCTAGTCAGAACGACAGCTTGCACGGTAATTTCGGCATTCTTGAAGCTACCTGGATGAATTCGGCCGCATCGAGAGCGCGTTCTTCAGCTCCAGTTTTCGCGACAATGTCGTACAAAAATGAAGGAAGGCGAGGCACTACTGAGCCACTTTGATTGCCATCGATGCAGGACGCGGTCGTGCGAGACCGTGCGAAGGAAATTTGAACGTGTTGCCGGAATATGTAAGACCATTTTTGGACCATTTGGTAAGGAAAAAACATAAAGCAACGTTTTCTGGACGGAAGCAAGTCGGCCCCTAGCCATCTCTCTACCTCTCACCACCATGTCCTCCTCTGTATGTCCTTTAATGCTGCCCGTCGTTGTCGTCGTCCGGCGCGTCGTAGACCACGTCTGAATTATCGCTCACCACTGTCCCGTTTAGATCGTCACCCTGGACAAGAATGGCCAGGAGATCACTGCCGTTGGGTACAACTCCTTTGGCTTCGACAGCACTGTCGGCCTCGATGCCCTGCGCGCTCTCTACCTTCGCCCACACTACGTGACCACGGCCGAGCCCAAGACAGCTAGCCATGCCAAGACATCCACCGGGGACGCTGAGTACCAGTCCAAGTCTATCTACCACCCCGAATCCAGCTCCATCTCGTATACCACCCTCACCCGCTTCCCTCCCGTGAAGCTTCTGTCGCCTTCCGAGAGGAAGCGCATTCTGGTCACTGGCGGCGCTGGATTTGTCGGCTCACACCTGGTCGACCGTCTCATGCTGCTCGGTCACGATGTTACCGTCCTTGACAACTTCTTCACCGGATCCAAGACCACCGTCTCGCATTGGATTGGCCACCCTAACTTCGAGATGGTCCGCCACGACGTCGTCGAGCCTTTCATGATCGAGTGCGACCGTGAGTTCGCATCGACTCCCCGAGTATCACCATCACTGACTATGATCTGTAGAGATCTACCATCTCGCATGCCCTGCATCGCCTCCTCACTACCAGTTCAACTCTGTCAAGACGGTGAAAACCTCCTTCATGGGAACTCTGAACATGCTCGGCCTGGCTAAGCGCACCAAGGCTCGCTTCCTCATCACCAGTACATCTGGTACGTGCCTCTTTGCTTCCGCGACGACCCTCTTTGACGTCTGCTTCAGAGGTCTACGGTGACCCGGAAGTGCACCCTCAAACCGAAGAATAGTGCGCAGCTTCCATTCGCCGCTAGTTGGTGTACTAAAGCAATACAATTTTCAGCTGGGGACACGTCAACCCCATCGGCCCTCGTGCTTGCTACGACGAGGGGAAGCGTGTTGCTGAGACTCTCACTTACGGCTATCAACGTCAAGATGGCGTTGATGTGCGTGTTGCCCGTATCTTCAACACTTACGGCCCGCGTAGTGAGTCATTTAGCCTCCTTTACTACATATGGTTTACTAACTCCATCTGCTCGCAGTGAACCCCTACGATGGACGCGTAGTTTCCAACTTTATTGTGCAGGCGCTCAAGGGCGAGGACCTCACTGTCTACGGCGACGGCACCCAGACCCGCTCCTTCCAATACATCCACGACCTCATCGACGGCCTCATCCTCCTCATGAACGGCGACGACTCTCGTCCAGTCAACATCGGAAGCAGCGACGAGTTCTCCATTGGCGAATTCGCGGAGCTTGTTCGGGATATTGTCGAGAAGGTCCAGGACGAGGACGGTGTCAAGCGCGAGCGCCGCGTCCAGGTTGTCTACAAGAACCTCCCCACCGACGACCCTCAGAAGAGGAGGGCCGACACCACCCGTGCTAAGGCTTCCCTTGGCTGGGAGAACAGGTGGACTGTCCGCATGGGTTTGGAGGAGATGGTTCGCTACTACAAGGCGAAGATGGCTGAGGGCAGCCTTTAGAGAAAATTAGATTTGCTCTTTATATAGACGTACACTCTAATCCTTTCTCTCTCTTTCTCTTCGTAGGTTGGAGGTTCAAACGGTATCTAATAGAAGTGTGTTATTCTCTTTCGAGACCGGTCGACTGAGTGAGCCCATGAGCATCGGACGCCCAAATGGACCGTCCTCGCGGTCAGCATAACCGTTGCTTGTATCTGTAGTAAAGCCTTGGCTACCACAACATCCTTCAATCGGATAATGAAGCATAGGACATACATAGGCTTACATGGGTATCTTGGAGAAGCGAATCTTCGCGATGGTCAAATAATATTACACTGAGAATACAAAAGGGCAAGTCCCTAATGATAGCGTCCGTTTTAGCATCTAGCTACGAGCGTATATATATATGGAACAACAGCGAATAGAATGGAATGGAGTGGGTTAGGATGGGAGGGGGCGGGGGGAATGGGGGTAAGGAAGTCGGGAGGAAAGAAGCACGTATCAAATTCAACGAGACCATCATCACTTCAGAATATATAACTACCAGTCCAGAAGGCACAGATCAAGGATAATATCTGCCTCCATCGTCAGCACTATGTACGACTTGCGCGTAAGGGAAGAGAAGAAGGACTCGCCTTACAAAAACACCGCATCGTCATCATGGCATCTCTGGCACACATCACCAGCAAAAGGGACGATCGCCGAACCCTCCTTCTCGAGTCGAGCCTTCAACTTCTGTAGCTGCTGCTCCTTCGACACATATCGCTTCTCCTGCGGTGGGGTAACCACAGGCTCGTCCATCTTCGGTGACAAAGACAGCCCGATGTAGCTCGTGAACGAAGAAAACAGCCGCGGGGACCAGGAAGAAGCAGACTTCGGACTCTCGTCAGAACTCGGTCGGCCCAAATCCACACTCGCCATCACCGACGGCCCAGCGCCCATCGATGGATCGTCGGGGAACCTGCCAACTATGTTCATATCATCGTCCACTACAAGCGCAAAACGTTGAATCAGTAAAGACGTACTCTCGGTAGTTTGAGGGCTAGGGACCGAACCGTTTGATGACTTAACAAGAGCCTTTCCAGATTCGTTGTGATGCGCCGCCACCAGGGGCTTGCGCGCGGGTTGACGCATGAATGTTGTGGTCGGTTGGGGCTTGGGCGAGATGGGCTGGGGGATGAACGAGTGCGCCGCCCGCTTCGGCGGAGTTGGGTAGCTGTAGTTGGTCTGTGTGGAGTGGGAGGTAGGCGAGTCGAACATGGAAGGGCGCGAGACGGCACGTGGGATAGAAGAGGGCGAGGGAGTGCGCCGAGGCGGAGTGACCGTCTTGACAAGCGGACGACCAAAGTTGAACGGCGTCCGCGTCCCCTCCTGCTCCTCGTCTTCTTCAACATCGAATCCAGGAAGAGGCTCGAAGCGCGACTTGGGGCTCTGAGGGACGGGGACGGGGGACGTAGGCGCCTTCGGTGTCATAAGCTCGACAGGATCGTCGGAAGGCGGTGTAAAAGTGATCTTGATACCGCCAATGACACCGTCGAACAGGTCTTCGTCGTCGTCCTCCGCGTCCACTTTCGTCGCCTCACTATCTTCCTCCTCTTCCTCCTCTTCGTCGGCCTCAATCACAACATTGAGACCCTTCTCCTCAACTACAGCATCACCGAGCAACCAAGCGGGCATATCGGTATCCTCGCACTTGAAGCCGCTAGCAAACAGCCCCTTGCTCCGCTCAAAGCTATATGGGTCCTCGTCGTCGGCAGCAATGACAGGGCTGTCCTCCTTGTCATCCAGACAGCCGAAGAACCTGTCGACCTCATTCGAGCTGCCAGAGCTGACAACACGCGGAACATGGGTTCCGCGGGGGAACGTCCACGTCTTCGATAGAGAAGCGCGGGCCTGGTGTGAAGGCGGCGTCTTCGCAGGCGTAGCAAGTCCAGTCACCAGATCCCGTTCTGGCGTGTTCTTCAACACCACCACAGACCGCGGGAAGCCATCGTCTGACCCAAACTCGTCATCCGAGATCGGGCTGTTTGTCAGATCGATGTCGTCTTCATCTTCATCTTCGTAACCAGCCAAACCGTTGTCCTCGTCCGAGAGATAGCCAGACGACTCCTCGGGCTCCTCAGCGACAGACTTGAGCGAGAAACCAAACTCCATCGGCGACTCATCAAGTTCAACATCCGTGACTGATGATGTGCTTGCGGAATCCAACGAGGACCCGACAGTGCCACGCTTACGACCGAATGCTTCCCATGGTCTGGGAGTCGTGGCCGCATCCTGGCTAGCCTTGAGACGAGTGATCTCCTCCTCTAGAGCAGACTTGTCCTTGCTCAGACGGTCGACCTCGCTTTGCAGAACGCGGTTCTCGCCTCGTAGACCAAGGACCTGTGTGTTGAGGCTCTCGACCTCCTTGGCCAAGCCAGTGCGCTCGACCTCCACCATTCCGCATTTGGATCTCGCGACCCAAGCCTCCCGCCTCTCGTTCTCAACCCTCTTCACAAGGGTGACCATCTGCTTCTCCATATCGGCAACCCGTTCGCGCCAGCCCTCAACATCCCGCTTCAATTCATCTCGTTCCGACTTGAGATCAGCGACAAGGCGCAACATCTCGTCGTCAGCGGCAGAGGAGGTATTTGAGACATCGGAGAGAGCAGAGGTAGGCCGCGAGCTGAAGCTATCGTCACGGCGCCTGGAGCTGAGACCGCGTTCGAGGTCCATTATACGGGTCAGCAGCGCGTTGTGACTTTTGAATAAAAAATGTTGCTCGCTAGCGCTGAGGGGACGACTTTGTCGTGAAGAGCTGGAGGAAACGGAGCTTGCATCATCGTCGTCGGTCGCAATACTGCTGAGAGAGCGGTGACTGACAGAGGTGGGTGTCATCTCCGGCGTTGGGAGACCGGCGCCCGACGACGACGACGAGGAAGATCGTTTGTAAGCGATGCTGCTACGACGAGAAGCCTTGATATCTGCAAGGGAATCATCAAATGACCGCTTGATGAGAGATCCGTCGGCGGCTATCTCAAGATTGAGGACGGGTTTACGAGAGGTCGCGATTGTTGGTGGTGATGGGGCTTGAGAATCAGAAGAGCAAAGGGACAGTGATCTGAGACCTGAACGAGGGTGTGATTGAGATGTACTGGGAGGTGTGGGAAGGCCAAAAGCATTGTGTGCTAGATTATCAGGAGTCAGGGATAGGGGACGGAGGCTCAGTGTCGCGGGACGTGGCTTGGAGTGAAGCGGTTTCAGTGCAGGCACAGTAGACTCTTCGAGGGACAACGGCGAGGCGGATGCAAGACCAGCCTCGTCCTCATCCTCGTCCTCTTCCACCAGGGTGTGCAGTAGGTCTTTAGAGGAGCTTACGCCTAGAAGTTTGAACGAGTCCCGCTCCCGCTTGTTCGACATGAGCGATGACAGGGCGGGATTGGCGCCAGTGCCGGCAGGAAATGAAGGTTTCGAGGCTGAGGTAAAGACTAAATAAGCTGGCGACAGAAAGACGTAAGAGAGGGCTCACGAAAGTCAAATCCGTTGAGCTCGCTGTCGGGGGTCATGAGCTCGGGGATCTCAACCTTGGAGTAGGATGCATCGGGCTTGCCCTCGAGCGCCCACAACGCCCTGCGGCGAATGGAGTCCTTGTCGCCGAGGTTGATGTTTTCGTCCAAGATGGCCTGGGGCAAATCGGGGACGGCCATGCCCATTATCTCGGCCGATTCCCGACGGGTGGACACCGAAGACCTGCGTCTGTGGTGCGAGTTGCGCTTGGCGGAGGGAGGGGGCGTGTCGGCCATGTTCGCTGGGGTGGATTTTGAGGCGCCAAAGGAGAATGAAGACATGGATGTATTTCGTGAGTGAGAACGGGCATGAGCGTGCGTGGGCTTGGGTTTTCCGAGTTTGAACGATTCGAACTGCGAGGAGAACAGTGAGGATGCTGGGATAAGGCCGGAAAACAGAGCATACGCGGTGCTGCGCTTGAAGATCATTGTTGTCGACTTGCATGATAATTTTTTTGGATTTAATTCGAGTAGAAAAGAACGGAGATTCCTGACAAGGACAGTGGTGAAGTAAAGAAAGGAATGTGCAGGTTGTCGTGCACCGCTGTGCCTCTTGCGCGGGGGAGCCTAGGCAGAGGGACTGGCGTGATGGTCAAAGCTGCGAGCACAAGAAAGCCAACTGCCGTTAGTCAGCAAACAAGGGACCGCCGCCGTGCCGAGCGTGCCGATGCCAAACACGCGTGCTTGGTCGATCGGATCATCACTGCTCTACTTTTTTGTTCACCGCAGAAATGGCCCAGTCGCTCATTCCCTCCGCGCAGTTCTCGCGACATACCTCGCCGTCAAACACGACGCATCTCCCCACGAATGCCTATGTTATTGCCCTCGCAGCCCTGCCCGGCCACTACGCTGCAGCCTCATCCGCGCCTGCAAACACCATCGACATATACGATAAAGCATCCATGCGCCACATTCAATCTCTAGCCGGCCACGAAACTGCGACCACGTCTCTCCGGACGGTCGAATCTATCGCTGGATTCGCGCGCCAATCCCTCGTCTCCTCAGGACACGACGGCTCCGTCAAAATCTGGGACGATCGCTCAAACTCTCACAGCATCAAAAGTAAATACGCCACTCTGTACGCCTCACTAAAGTTTTTGACCGCTTAAAGGCGTTGTCCAGTGACCAATCTTGGGAAAAACATGCCGCTTCTGTGTTGCGATGTCTCGCAGGACGGGTTGACAGTTGCTGCTGGATCTGATTTACAGGGCGACGATGCCAACATATTCTTCTGGTGTGTGACTCCTTGGGTCTCTCTGGCGACATATCTCATCCTTCGTCAGGGATCCGCGGCAACCCGCAACACCGCTCCGTACACACGGATCCACACATTCAGACGATGTCACGGTCCTGCAGTTTGCGCCAGATAATACCTTGCTGTCTGCTTCGACTGATGGATTAATCTGTCTCTCGAACGGCAATGAGCCTGATGAGGACGAGGCTGTCTCTGTCGTGGCGAATTGGGGAACCAGCGTCGCGCAAGCAGGGTGGATGCCAGGTTATCAAAAAATATGGGCTGCTAGTGACATGGAGACGTTTGGCACATGGACCAATAATGCAAGCATCTGTCCCTCAGTGACTCATCCGTATCCTATACTGATCATCTCCTAGTTAGACCAAATCCAAAGTATAGACATCAGAGGACCGTCTTTGCATGCAGGCGACACCTGGGTGACAGACTATCTCGTGAACTGCGTCACTCTTGCAGACGATCAGCCAGCTATCTTCGTTGGCTCCAATGAGTGCGTATCATCGTCTTTCCCATCTCGAATATGATTGTTGACGCGCGACACAGAGGCGACTTCGGCCTTCTGTCCAACCCAGACTTGGGTTCATGGTACATCCATAACATCTGGAGTCACGGCCACGACGGTGTCATACGCGCGCTTCTCTGGGATAAAGAGGTAAGCCTCCGTTTACCTTTCCCCGTCGTATATGGCGACTAACAGTCATCTAGAACGGCGTCCTGGTCACAGGCGGGGAGGACTCCAAAATCAACGCGTGGTTACCGTCCCAGACCCAGAATGGTTCGGACGACATGATGGCCATCGACTCTCCATCACGCAACAAGCGGGACATGGATTGGGAGGATGAACGCGAGGTGCGTCTTTCCAACTTCATACATCGGCAATAGCAATTAATTGGCTATCAGGAAAGCAAGAAAAGACGGATGTAGAGCACACCGTCAGTAGTACGGTAGAGGAGTTCGTAATATATATAGACGCCAATGCAGCTCGCCCAGACTGAGGTCGTCGCCTTCTTTGTTCCCCAGAGCTTCGCATTTCGATCCCAGCTGAGTCCTCAAGGTTTGTATCGTCTGAGCACTGGGACAAGCAGTATTTCGCCCTCAACTAGCAGGACAGGATTAGCATCACACTTGACATTCCTAAACGATAGTACAATTCGTATCTACGAGAATATATCGCAGGCTACCGGGTCTTCAGTGAGCAGAGACTCGTGAGAAACGGCTATGTACTACGCGCATGGCTTGCAAGCATCTTTTCAAGCATGCTCTCCATTCTGGCAAAGCGTTCTTCCATGCTCGACTCAATTGCCGCGAATCTCAACTCCTGCTGTCTGGCCATATCCTGGACCTTCGCGTCCAACAACATCAGCCGTCTTCCTATGTCCATCGGCTCCTGAGGGAGAGTCGAGTCCGTTATCCTCACAAAGTGATGCCACGGTTTGTGGCTTGTCTGCCACCAGGAATGCGCCTCCAGGGAATGGCTCGCGGGATCGTAATCTTCTTGTGCACAAGATGAGCACACGTACCCGATCTGACCGTAATCAACGTCTGGTTGCAAGCATCGTTAGACTGCTAGCAGTGAAATGACAAAAACAGATCGAAGCTCACTGGAACACTGAAGACAGACCCAGAAGGGAAATTTGACCGACGCCTTCGACCCGCATTCGCCTATCAAGCACCTTCGTGTAGATTCCGAGGTCAATTCGACGTCTTCCTTCTCCTTCTGTTCTTCAGGCGCAAACTGTTGCTCCTTGACGTAGTGCGCGACTTTCCGAGCTCTGGGTATCATCCACGCCAAACACCCAGACGGGAGCATGGTGGTCACTTTGACGACTGCATGCGAGCGCTCATGCGCCATGTCATATAGCGAGCCACATGTGTCGATACATGCATCGCAGAGGTCATAAGTGTCTGAGAACTCTTTGTCGATGCAGACAGTGCATATATTCCTGGAGCCGGCCATACGACCATGGCAACTGTCACACCAAACATTCCTCCATGAGACGTGAGTGAGTCGCTGAATCGCTGAATCGCACAATGAGCTTACATACCAGCAATGGTTACAACTCCCCCAAACGCTATATGTCGCTCGTTGAGAACAGAACGCGGCGTCCATGACTGACATATGGCTGGATAGAGCGACTAGCTTCCGATTGTCCACGTCGCTGAACGTCATACGAGGAGCCAGCCTGAAGTGATCTATCTGCTGTTTGGTGGCCAGCTCGACCATCCATCGCATCTGAACCACGCGCTTGAACCTCATAGCGCGCGAGCGTGTGCGCCGTTGCACTTGGTCCCGGACCGCGTCCAATGCGAAGGTCCACAGCCTTTTATAGTCCTTCTTTCCATCGATACTGAAGGCCTCGCTAGATAACCGTCCGTCTTGAATAGGAAGATACCGATAGAACGCAGGCGGTGTACGACCCAAGGAGAACGTCCCCTTGCCCAATGGGTAGCCCCCAAGCCGATATACTTCCTTGTACGAGCCTGAGAGGGTTTGTCCGTCGTCGCTGACTCTTCCTCTCAGGACAGCGTGCATTGGATCATTAATGAACGCCAAGACGATGCTGAAACATGGTCCTGTACCAGGGAGTAGTGAGTCCAACGAAGACGAGTTGCTAGATTCTCTAGAGATGACGGAATCCACTTCGTCCTCCTCATTCGCCGCTTCCCCGTCCGCTTCTTCAAGTTGCACACTTCCACTGGCGTCGTCGGTTTTTTCGAATCGTGCTTCTGTCACGTCACCTTGCAGTACTGGCACCATCCCGTAAGACGACATCGCCTTCATCTCAATCATCCCTTCATCCGATACTGCGGTTACGATGATGTGCACCACTGGGTACCGCGACTTCGAAGTCTCCTCCTCAGATCTGTATCCCGGTTTGGTCCAGAGCTGACCCGTCCACGAGCCCAGCAGCGGCGAATCGTTCGGTGGTGCGTATTCAGCGCATTCCGAAACATCTGCAGAGCAGAACTTATACACATCAGAAGGACGATTGGGAGCACAGGGGCTGTATCTGAGGATACTAGCGGGATCCTCTGATTCGAATGCCACGGGAGATGCTGGACCTGATTCGGGGCCATGCTCGTCATCGTCATCGTCGAGCGTCTCTTCCAGAAGCAGTCTGTTCTCGATGGGATAGGTTACCAGAGAGTTGTCCGCTCTTGCGTTGGATGACTGATACGTGACGGTGAACTGTCCGTTTCATTCAGCACGAGACGCAGCACAAGGAAACCCATGGGCGACATACCAGACCAAATGCTGTGTTTCCAAACTGCTGCAGGACGTTGGAGTTATACTGCCGAAATAGAGCTAGAGAGCCGAAAACTCAATCAATCGTACAACAAGGCTGCTGAAAGGTCGCATACCTTCGAGATTGTGCATTTGCACGTCCATAGCTGCAAAGACCCCATCGAGAGAGGACAACATGTCGACAACTTCTTCTTGATCCAAGATATACTTGGGTGCCTTTGTCTCCTCCTGATCGCCGGGTTGTAGCTTGCACTGGCAGGCCAGCTCAACGATTTCCAGATGATGACGAAGAATAAGATATAGCATAGGATAGATGAACTAGAAACGCGTTTAGATGTCAGAGTTCTTAATCACGGGCGAGAGTGCTCCTACGCGTTCGATTCTACCGGTACCAGTTACTAACGTTACAGTGAGCCGCGTGTCAAGTAGCAGTTTACAGCGTAGGCGGTCCTCCTGCTGCCTCATGTACTCCTTGACGAGGGCAAGAAGCTTCGGGTGGTTCCACGAATTTGGTCTTTCAGTATTGGTAGACCGTAATAGCATGTCGATGCGATTGAAGACATTCTGTCCCAGATACGAGGCAATGGCATACCGGTTGGCTGTGGGTACGTATGGTGCATGTTTGTGCATCTCTGCGATGATCTTGTAGATGTTCTTCTTGTAGTGGTCAACCGTTAGTCTCCATCCTGTTCAAGATGAGTATCACTGTAATGGTGGCATCGGAGGAACGACGCGCCATCGGCCCAGAAGGCAATCCAACATAGTAGACTGGGGGACACTCAGTATCGGACGACGGGAGAAGGAAGGGAGAAACGCACGACCAACCCTCCGGCTTGCTATCGATGAATTTATTCACTTCGCGGACACAAACAAATCCAGTGCTATCATCATCTATCACCTCCACAATGGGCTGTATATACGAGACATCAAAATATGTCATGGCCCAGATGTCCTCGTCTTGGGATCGTTGTTTGAACGGTGAAGAGTTCGCGGCCAGATAAGCGTTGCAATCGGGATCAGGACTGAGCAATGGCTCCTTTGGAACGGAGCTCAGCTTATCGATGTAGAAGTCACGAAGGGCGAGCACGAAGAGTCTCGCTTTGACGCTACCCGTCCATTTCTACGCAGAGTTCAGATCACTTTGCCAACCGGCCCAATCCTTCGCAGGACTTACATTGCTCTTCCAGAAACCCTGCAGGGCCTACGTATCATGATCAGTGAAGCTACGACGCTGACATCAGGAAAAGCACTAACGGGATCATGCAACTGCCCAGCGTGTTCGCCCCATTTGCTGTTGAAAGCATGTATGATATTCCGTTCGGTCGTGGACAAGCCTGAGGACAACGCGTCCTTGAAGTTGTCAGCAAACTCATCCAGTTTCCTCTGAAACAGCGGCAAGTGTCTCTCAAGCGCGTCCTTCATATCCTCCACATAATCGTCCCTCAGCTGCTTCTTCACCACCAAAAGCTGCGCGTCCTCGTTCTCCTTCGACCACGACTTCGATTCCGAATCCAGAGACAACACATCTGCAACGGTCTGTCCGCTCATGTGCAGAAGCTCCTTCACGGAGCTGGTGTTCTGCGAGTCAAGAAACGCCTTTGCTCCGCCTCGGCTCTCGAGGTATTTGCGAACATTCTTCTCCTTCTCGGTCTCTGCTTCCCGGAACAACACGATGATGTTGATCGTTGGCTGCTTCAAGTCATGCGCCAGCCGCTGGGTGAAGGAGTCGAGCAACTGCGCTGTCCTTTGGACGGTTTCAGCGATGAACACGCTGATGGCCTGGTCGAGCTTCTCTCTGTATTTGGAAAAGCGTTCGGCGCAGCTCTTGAACTTTTCTTCGTAGCCCACCACATTCCAGAGTCTGTCTGTCAGAAAGAGCAGGTATGTGAGACAGTCGTCGATTGAGCTCAACAGGTCGCGTACGTAACAGTTTCTTGCTGCTGTACAGATCGAACAGCGCAGCCGTTTCCCGGATATCCTGCGTAATGGTATTGATAAGCGCGAGAAGATCCTGGAGTACCTCGCTGTCCTTGTCAAGGTGTTCCGGGCCGAGCTTTCGCAGCCTGTCCATAAGCGTCAGCGAGGCTGACGCCGGTGAAAGGAGAGATATTCACTTGAAGAAATAAAACATTGTGTCCTGCATCTCAAGCCGAACCAGGAGAATCTTTTTGCTATTTTCTTTGTACCTCTCGTTGAACGCGTAAGCCGCTTCGAAGACATTGCTTGTGACTAGGTGACAGCTCAGATTAAGGTGTTCCGGCAATCTGAGAGGAATATACCCTTCAGTATCGGATGAATGTCGCCCATGAGCTTCAAACCGTTGATCATGATGGGCACAATTCTATTGAGTCTTTGACTCAATGTTTTGACATCATCCTTGACATCGATGTCTCGTATGAGACCTATGGCTGCGGTGAGGTCGCCGACGTTCTGGTTGTACCAGGTCTCAAGAATAATCGCTCTCGACTCGGCGGTTGCAACTTCGCCTTCGCGTTCAGAGACTGTTGCCAAGCTTCAGCGAATACACGAGCCAAATGTATTACAATGAAGACTTACCACCTGGCTTTCGGAAATACAGGGAGCGATCCTTCCTTGGAGTGGTCGGGACAAGAGAATGTCGATTCCCGCGCGAATCCGTTCGTTCAGTGCTGCTCAGATGGAGGGAAGGAGGGGATGCAACTTTCAAATTCTTTGCGGACATGACAGTTTGAGGGAAAGGATCTGTCAGTGAGAACAAGCACACTTGGAGAGTCGTGAGATGGTTGGAGCAAGCGAAGCGCCCAACATCTGTGACTGAATGGTGTCTTATGACGGTCGGCGCCAACTGGGTGCAACGTGCCGAAAGGAACATAGACTAAGCCTACCGCCCTCCACGGCAGGAGGCCAGTCGTGCCCAAATCAAGTTCTCGTGACTGTCATGAGAGAATACATCTTGTGCAAATCAACACTTTCAATGCAGCGCCACTCGAAACAATGGAATTGGCGCCACAGATGCCTGCCGGGGTGGTATGACGACCTGAATGTCATCTTTCCCTTGGCTTCGTGTATTGCAAGAGAAGGCAGCAACACAACGAGAGATATGAGTAGAGGGTTTCCACCAGTTCCTTGTACTGTAGAAGGTTGATTAGGTGGATTGAAATGACGAAAAAAGACTCAAAATACCGGTTACAAGGCCTACTAAACAACGCGTCCGAGTTGTAGTTGTCCTTGGTAATTTCCCCACCCGGCTCAGCGAGGTGGAGAAGCTGCCCATGCCAATGCGTAGGCCGAGAACAGGCTCAATTGAGCGCCGGGCGCAGTGGCGCCTGGCTCGGATAGGCCACAAAGACCAGAAAAGGTAGCTGAGGGTGCGCGCCGCCGAGTGGCTAGCGGCACGAGCGAATTGAGTAGCCAAAAAGGTGCCGTAGTGGGGCACCGGAGAGTAAGCACAATGCCATGGCAGAGTATGATATATGGTGGAGGAAATTGTACCGATTTGACGGGACCATTAAGTTCTTGATAAATATCGGTTAGGAGGGGTAGGTCGGTATGCTGGAGATGCATGCACATCATTTGTTCTAAATTCCGCTCGACGAGAGCGGATGCAAGTCTAATAGTTTCTGAAGGCGCGATGTCCCTAAGGATGGTTCATCGCGTCCTCGAGCTTCTGATGATCCATCTTGTCGTGTGCATCGCGGGAACGCGTCTGCTTGGAGCTGGTCGTGCGCCAAATTTCACGCGAGCCAATGGTGACTATCCGTGAGTACTGCAAGAAGGGGAAGTAACAGGAATAGCCAGAATTGAGACATGGAAGTGAAGGGTAGACAGTGATTCTGAAGCCAATCTCGTGCTTCGTCATTATATTTAAACTCCGCCCGGCAGATACCGGAAAGGGCAGCGCCAATGCCGACCGCCTCGCCAGCAACCGTTCCACTTTGACCTCGTCGTTGCCGTCGTCCTCGCATTCGTCTCACTACCTCGAAGACCACAATTGTAGCAAAATGTCCGACCTCTGCCCAGTTTACGCTCCCTTCTTCAGCGCAATGGTACGCAGGAACAGCGCGGTCGACCCCCTCTCACTGACGACGCTGTCCACAGGGATGCACAAGCGCCATTGTCTTCACCTGTAAGTCTTCCTCTAGTGGCTGAACGGAGCGCAGTGGACTGATGACGGTCGGTTCATAGGCATAGGTGCAAGGTTCGTGTATACAGCTTCCGGCAGTACGCGCAACGTTGACGATGCTGCTGCAGTTACGGTACCGCCAAGTCTGGTGTTGGCATTTCCGCCATGTCCGTCCTCCGCCCCGACCTCATGATGAAGTGTGTCGTTCCCGTCATCATGGCTGGTATCATTGCTGTGCGTCGCAACTGCCGCTCTTACATGCGCTGGAAAACTTACGAATGCATCCTAGATCTACGGTCTCGTCGTCTCTGTCCTGATTGCCAACGGCCGTACGTTCACTGGCGCATTGAATATACCCTTTTCTCAACTACTTTCGCAGTTGAGGTCGAGATGCCCCTCGCCAAAGGCTTCGTACAGCTCGGTGCCGGTCTTGCCGTCGGTCTCGCAGGTCTGGCGGCTGGTTTCGCCATTGGTATCGTTGGTGACGCTGGTGTCCGCGGAACCGCTCAACAGCCCAGGCTCTTCGTCGGCATGGTGCGCTCTACACCCACCTTTTGCTTCTTGCCGCGTTCTGAAGCCTTACCAGATCCTGATCCTCATTTTCGCTGAAGTCTTGGGTCTCTACGGTAATACAAGATAACATAGTTCGGATGCTCTTTTCTGACGTAGCACAGGTCTCATCGTCGCGCTTATTATGAACACCAACGCGCAGGTCATGACAGTACGTGTCTTTCGAAGGCTTCTGATCGGTCGAGGCTTACATCTTTTCAGTGTTAATCAATCACGGAGGGCGGCTTCAAAGACACGCGTGTGCAAGTACCTCATACTGCACTACTATACTGAAATAATCCTGCTCCTTTGTTGACTGCAAATATACCTTCGCCTCACTAATGCAACATACGGACTCTTTCCCTTTCCTTGCCACCAAGTAGATTCAACAATCAATCAGTGTCCCTTTTGAGGACTCTGTATACAACGGACCAATTCATTGTCCTGTGCTGGATTCCTACCGGTCAGCAATCTTCTCCCATTCAGGCGCTAATTCTCGATGATGAGGGCATATTCGCATACTGGGGTGGTCAAGATGAAGTCATTGTCGTATATAGTGGGCATGCCTGCTCGCCGTATCAATCAAGTTGTCTGAAACTGCAATTGCACAGGCAAACTCGTTCTTCATGAGCAAGGGGTCTGCGCGCGGGCTTCCTGGTTTCGGACTTGACTGCGAACTGTTCGTTCCTTCACACAATCTTACGCATGGTTGGTCGTAACGGAACTGGCCCACGCGGGTCATCCTGTTGCAAGGCCTTCTCGTCGAGAGTTCATGACTCCATTGAGCTTGGCTTGACCTGAAAGGAACATCTGAATTGTTGACAAAGACGATTAGCAAATGGTAGCATATAGGTAGCTATAGCATACAAGAATGTTGTAGGTAGAAGAGATGTAGTTCAAGTTGTAAATTGGTCCGGTCAATCACACTCATTCTTCCTCATCTGAGTCAACCTCAGCATCAGCATCTGCCTCTGCCTCTGCCTTCGCCTGCGCCTCATCATCATCCTCCGCCTTCGCCTCAGCATCAGCATCAGCATCAGCCTCCGCCTCACCGTCCTGCTTGGCCAAAAGCAACAAGCGCTGAGGAATACTGTTCACCTCGGAATCCGCCGCCTTCTCCGCTTCAATATAGAGCGGGTTCTCCGCGTCCCAGAGCTCCTTGCCATCAGTCTCGTCCTGGAAGAGCTTGAACTTGTCGAGACCGCCCTTCCCCAGCAGCTGCTTGGCGTATGCCTCATGGTAGTGCCCGACAGTTCCAGCATAGGCAACAAGCTGGAACGTCTTCAACGGGGACAACCAACCTGTCTGTCCGAAGAGCGCCTCTTCGAAGTCTGACAGGTTCGCAGCGGTCGTGCCGGAGATCTTGGCACCGTTCTAATAGAAGGGTGGTGTTAAAGACACGACGACAAAGTAGAGAGAGATATGGGCTTACCATGTTGATGACCTTGACAGAGCCCTCCTCGGGTTTCTGGCGGCCATTTCGGTCTTTGGTGATAGCAGCTGAGAAGCGTGGCTCCTTCGGATTACAGTCGCCTGACATTCGAGTATGCGCGAGCAGAGTGGAGAACTTCTCGCCAGCCATGGTCATGCGCTCGCGGAAATGGTAGTCGTAGACGAAGTCAATGGACGTGCCGAGACCATAGGGTGAATACAGGCGCGTCTTGGCGTTAACAGTGCGCGGGTTATCGCCACCACTACAAGAGCAAAATGAGTCGTGCTAGTTGCGCACTGAGATGTTCTCAACTTACCCTTCCTCATCATTGCCCCAGAGATCTGTGTAGTACAAAGAGCCCCGGATGACGCGTGCTATCTGCTTGCGCTCCTCCTCATCGGCGACGATACCGTAAATGACCTTGGCGACGTTCATGCTCGCTTTGCGCAGCAGATTCCACGTATCTTGACCGAGCTCTTCAGACACAATCGGCTTCGACGCGTCAGAGTCGGGCGTGTTGACCTCGTCGAGCGCAGCGCGTTCCTCGTAGTACGCCTGCCAGTTTTTCTCGCTGATGCCCGTGTTGTAGGGCGGCAGTAGACTGGCATAGACGTGTCAGCGCGCGTCGAAGGCCTGCAAAAGATGCTCACCACCACCGGTCGACGGATTTACGCGCCCACTCGCCCTCCGGCTTGTCAGAGGACCATTTTGGATTCTTAAAAGCCGTTAGACGCGTCGTCGGGTGGTGATGGGGAGGTTACGAACCTTCCACTCCTCTCGCTTGGACTTCTTGAGGCGGGGCGTGGACACCTTTGCTTTCTTCGCCGTGCTCTCGCTGCCGGTGTCGGATTTGCGTTTTGGTGGCATGATGGGCGTGTTCAAGTATTCTGTGAGTGATTTTTGCTGCGACCCAGAATTTATCGCCCGGAAACTCGGCCGAGGCGGCATCATGTCATCGTTGCCTCTTGACCTTGGACTCCTGTTCGACTCGAACCTATGGGATTCGCAAGACCTAGCACGGTGTTATTCTCTCTGAGAGTCAATGGTTAGGTCAGTGGACGAAAAAGGATTCGTACAGTCTGCCCTTTGCATGTTGTTTGACCGCAGTCTATCACGCTCGTTCAGAATTTGGTGCACTTAGTAGTAGCACATTGTACGGTACCTTGAGAATCTCCTCGCGTTGCATTGCCGTGATGGAAAGTACTAGGAACTTCCCGTCTATTCACACATTAGTACGAGACCGGAACACGCTCTGACGCTTGCGTAAGGTCCAAGGTTCAGGCACTTTTTTAATTTATTTGCACCCCGGAGAACGAAGAGGGTTGACACATACTGGTACTTACGCTCATCCCAATTCACTTGAGACTCACCGCCTTGTTCTCAAAGCGCTCCCGAATGTCTGGGCCCCGGCGTGGGTGTGATATATTGCGAAGGGTGTTTCAAAGGTTCATAATCGTGTTACTGTAGCTCAACTTGGTAAGCTTCAGACTGTAGCTATCGGATTACAGGTATTCCAGTCAGATTTGCAGCAAGGTCATCGCGAATATCCTTCGGTGAAACGTTCGATCCTAGCCCTTTGACATCGAGCAGGGCGAATTCCTCACCCGGGAACTGCCCAGCATCCAACTCAAGCTCAGGCAAATCGATGTAAACCGGAGCCACGACGCGTAGCACGGAGTATTTCCCAACGTCCAAACGTCGGCAGGGCAGCTGACGAAGCAATTCGAGTTGCGCGTCAATCTAGAGACACCAATGATGAGTGAGCAGCGCACAGAAATAGTAGCTTGTACGACATCATACCTCAACAGGGGAAAGTGGGTCGAAGTACGACTCGTGAAATTGCTATGGACCGATGCATAACCGATGCATAAGAATTCTTGGCCTAATCAAGAGACGACAACACACCTCTTCGGCTAACCGTTCTGGATTCAGACTTCTCAAAGCCGCTCGAAGCGTGGACAAAGGAAGAATAGAGTGACATAAAACGACTTGAAGAGCAATCCAAAGCGACGACCCATCAGCCAACCTCAAGGAAAATAATAAGGTCGGGAACGCCCTCGATGGACCAGTGCACATGCAGAATACTGTATGGTCTCGTGCGTCGGTCCAGGATCTCAGGTTATGTGTCGTAGATACATATTGTTTGCAGCAGCCAGGCACGTAGCGACAGCGTTTACGGAGAGGTTTACCGCTGACTGTTCTGTGCAGCTCCGTCAGCCACGAGTTCTGACGCGCCCAAGGGGGGACAGCGCCCGGAAAGGTGAGATTATCTGCGAGGTGAGCTTTATTCCGGAAGGCATGGACGAGTCGCAGAGCAATGAATCTCGTGATAGCAGACTCATCTCTATAGGGTTGATAACGGCTCAGGAGGTAGTTCCGTGGATCAGACAAAGAGAGTCCTCGTTCCACGAACCAAGACGAAGTAGAGAGGAGAGGTATGGGATCATCAACGGTGACAGATCCCATTCGGGCATCTGAGAAGCGTCCGATCCCTTTACTTACAACTTTGAGCCGAGTGTGCGCGAAGGTCAGCGGGGCAGATGGACAAACGAGAAAGCCGATGATGCTGTCTTGGACCGTAGCCATCACGAGAGGAGAGTCTGGTGTAAGGTAATTAGAGTGGGGCTAGCCATTGAGCGAGACACGTACCGCGAATGGAGTCATGGAAGCGGGTTTTCTTGAGTGGCATCGGTGCAATTTTGACGCGGGATTCAGAGTTGGACGTTTCGTCGTGAGGAGTGAACCCTGTGAGTTGATGCACAAGTTTTTCCAGGCATTGATTAGCGCCCTGGAACTTGTTGCGAAAGAGTTCTGTCACGAATACGGCCGACCAACGATGTCTATGAGTCAGATATCAGCGTGAACGACTGCAAGTTCCGACCAGGAATCACCTTCCCGGCAGCCAGACCAACGCGCGCCTAGCAACGTCTTCCCAGTATGAATCGCCGTCATGGGTAGGAGGCAAGAATTGAAGAAGATATGCTCTTTGCCGTGACGGATCTCCGATGAATGTGCCAGTGTCAGAGCTCCAATGAAAGTCAACCCACTCTGGTTCGCTCAAAGGGAAGCAATCTTCATCAATCTCTGTCCCCGCCACAACGAAGCGAACATTGAAATTCTTTGTGTGTCCATGCCAGACGCGAAGGATCTCCTTGAACATCGGATGACCCGAGGAATCGGAATCAGTGTCGCTATCCCGAAGATAAGAGAGTGGCCCGTTGCGGTAGTTTGCTTCGTCAAGGACAATGTAAAGTGGTTTTGTCAAGAAGGCGGGCCGTAAATCATAGATATCCCGTAACGTGTCTCGAATGGCATCGTCGATGAACCACGGGTCGACATGCCACCATTGGACAGAATCGTACACCCCGATCATCGAGGATTTCAAATCAGGATGAACAAGATTCTCCTGCAATTGAAAACAGAGCCAAGAAAATCGTCGATCTACCCCATCCGAGTCGCAAAGCTCTATGATGAGCTTGAAGATCAGAAGTCGTGCAAGGAGAATGTCACTGGCCGCACGGTGTACCCTCGCGCGTACATATGCCTCTTCGGACTGGGTGTAAGTGTTGCTGGCAACATAGCGAGGTCTCTGAGATCGATCCGTGAACTCTGAAATCACCCCGTAGACTTCTCCGGAACCCAGGCTTGTCCAGTCTCGTGCGCATGTAAAAAAAAGGCCCCAGTGCAGGGAGAGGCCTTCGTAAAGCAGCCTGGTCTTTCCGGCACCCGAGACATTGACAAGAAACCTGTATCTCGGTTATGTGACATTGAAAAACAAACGATGAGCAAGGACAGACGTGTTCCCTCGCCCACAAAAGATCCCGTCGATGCGTTGTATCAGTGCGGGATCAGCGCTAAACGTCCCCAGGCGAGCAAGGAGAACTGTGGGTACTTTGCTCGCAGACTGATTGATGACTTGAGGAATGCCCAGATTACGAACGTGGCTGTTGAGGGCATGCTGTTCCGGGAGACCGTCCCAAGTTCCAGCCCAAGTGCTGAGGGCTTCAGGAGAAAAGAAAGATTGTTCTAACTGCTGCCGGATTTTTGACAGTAGGCGTGTAGTCTTGGATGTATGGGGGTTCTTTGACCAATGCTCGCGGACGGGAGCGTCTGACACCAAACCTATGTGTTATGTAGCATGTCAGCATAAGCTTCTTATACATAAAGATCCATGACTGACTAGTGCCATGTAAATGGTCGAGAGATTTTGAAGTAAACGCATAGATAAGGTTCCAGTGCAGCACGGGGTTTTCCCTCAATAATTTCAGGTAGCGCGATTGATTCGATGAAGCCTCATGGCCATCCCGTAGTACGCAGAGAAGTCTGCTCGCAACTTCGAGGTCGTCGACCTGCTTATAGCGCTTGTAGATGTCCGGGGCCACAATCATCGCACCTTGGTGGGAGACTGGTGGGAGTACTTTTCGTGGCGCTCATACTTGGTGAGATTGAATGACGATGACGTACGCACTCAGCTTCGGTCCTCAGCCGGTCCGGACTTCACCGCTAGGCTTCCATTCCTTTCCATTCAGCAAGATTCAAGGTTCAGGCGCATATTTACATGCATAGTAGGTCAGTCTGAGTATATACGTCATACATAGTCGTGCGTCCCTTGAAATCACCGTGACTCCCTCCTTGACCGTTTCGAAGAAGCAAACTCATCAACAAGAGGGCGCTTCGCAGGTATCGTGTCGAAACAAGAACCAGTCCCATGTCTTGCCAAGACCGCATAATGATGCAAGGAGAGTGATTGCGCTATATCTTCGACTAAATTCTCTCCAGTTTCACAACGTCCGGATCCGCCGCCCATAGGCAAGTTTGCAACGGCCCCGATCAAAGTATCGGTGTTGTTGCTGCCGCAAGGCTCTTCGGGCTCAACCCAATTTAATGGCATGAGTACTCGTAGAAATGAAAAGTCTCCGAGACCTGCCAGACAATCAGGAAGTTGCTGTAAAGCATTGACGGGGGCTTCGCTGTCCTGGACTTCCTTGTCAGGGCCTCCTTCTGTAATTAGTCCAGGATTTGAACGGGGTATCTGTCACCGAAAATCAACAAAGTCAGATTGCGCCTGAGGAGCGAGAACTCACAGTGATTGAGCGGAGTACCGTGTCTGGTACAATGTCGACGATTCTGGAGCGCCACTGATCGCAAGAATGCGCTGGGTTGTTAAGGTCAACTTGGAGGCCAATCCATATCATTCCTGCGCCGATGATTTTGAGGGGGAATATCAGGGTGGGATGGGGTGATACGGCGTCGTGTATACAGAAAATTGTCCCGAAATGCTTGAACCAGATGATGGTGTGCTCTAGATCTGATGAAAACCGTGCAAGATCACCGAGAAGAATACACGAGTTGGAACATGACACAGGGCAGTAAGTCATATCCATGTTTGGCTGGCACTGTAGCCGTACCAATTCTGCCTCATTGTGTTGCCATGCAGGAGTCTTGCCAACAAAGCTCAGTAGAGACAGTAGAGGTTTCGGTGTCGAGAAATGGCGATACAGAACGAGTGCAACCGAAGCAATTGCTGTGGATGGGTTATGGTAAGGCATGAATTCAGGTGACCGATAGTGCTCAAGGTCTGGAACAGGGAGATTCCTCCGTCGAAACCACTGAGCAATAGCCAACAAAAACATGGGTTCATCAATCACGATTTGCTGCAAATGTGGATCGATGAAACGTCCGATTCCTCGATTGACCACACAGATTCGATCCATGCCAAAGACGAGCGGGTGCCGGTAATTGACGAGACAATTGACCAGAACGTCATGCATACTGGCGATCAACGAGGAATCTACTGACCGTTTTGTCAACCGTTCACGTTGAAAGAATATGGAGCATACCAGTTATATCTGCCTTCATAACAGCTCTGACGAGAGGGCTGCCTCCAAATTCACGTATCTCGGGTTCGACAAATACACTCTCATCGCTCGGGATATATCCACCCGTGAGGGTTTCGATGTATCTGTTCAAGTCAGCATGAGGAGTCTCAAAGGATCGCACAAAAATTGTAGCGACGTATGAAGCTGTCCATCGATGTCTAGATCATTCGATCAGGGAGGTGCTGCATGCAATGTAAGAGTGCTTGCCGTCCTTTAAGCCATCTCCAGGCCCGATGCAACAACGCCTTGCCAGAAGGGCTTTCCAACAGTGAAGCTGGAAGGAATTGGCTGATGTACTTTTGCTGAGCTATGGGATCATGTTCGAAAGCGCCTGTGTTCGACGACCAGCGATAAGAGCTCCATTCAGGAGTACTAGAATCGAAGTATTCCCGCTCAATTCTGACGCCAGCCACAACAAATGTGACATTGAAATCCTTCGTATGACGATGCCAAATTCGGAGGAGTTCTTTTAACAGTGGGACCTGGTCTTCCGACGTTCCCAGTAGCTCGACAGGATCAGCGGCCTGATTAGCTTCATCGAGAGCGATAAAAAAAGCGTCTGAGCCCGTCTCGGCCAGCAACAAGGAGATTTCCTCAAATGTTTCGTGAATGGCGCCGTCGATGTAAGCGCTATCAGCCGTACAGTTTCTTACTTTTCGGTACAGCGTGGTAATCGGTTGGCCTAAATCTTGATGTACCAGGTCACTGTGGAGCTGGAAGCGGAGCCAAAGTTGTTTGTGCTCTGCCGAGAATGCATGAGCAGACGAGAACTCCAAGAATATCTTGAATAAAAGGAGTTGGGTGAGGAGGATTTCGCTTCCGAGGCGATGGGCTCTGGCATGGGCGTAGGCCTTCTTCGAAGGAATGGGTAGATGGAGAGTGGGGTGTATGACCAGATCAGGATGATATTCACCAATCTCCGTGAACATTTTGTTCATTTGCATGACCTCGTCGCTCCCTAGATTATTACCGTCAATGAAGAACGTAAAAAATAGACCCCAACGAGCACATAAGCCTTCGTAGAGCAGCCTCGTCTTTCCGGAACCAGAAGTATTGACCAAAAATCTATGTCCTCGTTGTCAGGCGAAGTTAGAATGAGCAGATGATTTGTCAGGACTAACGTGTGCGTCTGGGGCTGAAATAGGTCTTCAACCCTATCGCGGAGAATCGGGTCTTGCTGAAAGCACCCCAGATCGAACAGCAGCATTGGAGGTGAAGGGTCTGGGCAAGTGACCGAAGGTATGGCTAACTGCCGAATATGTTCCTCGATAGTCGCATCTTTGGGGCGCTGCATTGGCTCCCATCGACCGACCGAGGTCAAAACGGCGTTCTCGAATGAGTATAGTAGAGAAGTCTTGAGTTTCTTCGTGTATGAGACAACCGGCTCAAACTCATGACGGTCCACCCAGGGCAGTTTCGTACGTTTGTCGGTCAATAAGGCTACGCACAAGAGGAATTAATACCGTTCACCGAAAATTGGTGACAGCCAGAACATACGCGTCGCCTCAAGCTTCTGGAGCGCTTTGTTCCAAAAATGCTCACGGAGCTCCCAATGTAACATAGGCTGCTCGTTCAATAGCTTGAGACAGTGATCGAAGTCCGAATTTGGTGGAGGATCAACTTCAACCATTTGGCGCAATGCGACAAGAAGGCGAGCGGCCACGGAGATGTTGTCGATCTTCCTGTATTTCTTGTAGACATCAACGTCAAATTTCATGGTCGGCTGGGGGATCGAGTGGGAGTTGGAAGTAAGTACTTAGAGCCACAAATTGACCGTTACGCGTGTGATTGCACACGTTTTAGTGGCGCGGTACCGTGCAGCGGCACACGCCGCAGAACGGTAAAGTCAGTGCTGTCACGGTTACCGTCGATGGCAATCTTATCAAGTTGCCATGAGTCGCCTCCGCCGTCAGTCAGGTTCATTACTACTACTATTAGTACCAGTGAGCACAGGTACTTGACGACGACAGCGCAATGGCGCCGGTGAGTCTGGAACACTCGGGGGGTTGTGGACAGACGTCTCACTGTGAGATTCACTCATTGCCCCAAATCAATAGGTCCATTTGATGCAAAATTTACTGTGAGGCAATGAGTACAGTCAAACAGCTATCTATCATGATCCATCATGTCCTTCGTCGCTTTGCGGGTTCCGAAGTCTCGATGTCAGAGCGGCGTTTTATGTTTGTCTCTTGTGAGTGACGAAACATGTCGGTGTTCCCTCTGGGCGAGGGACCGCAAGAGAGAAGGTCAACCAAGATCGTGCCTGTGTCGCAACTTATCGAGGCACGCCGGAGATCATCGTCCTTCAGGTAAGCAGTTACACCAGCCGACATCTTGAGTCTTGAAGGGCCATTGCACTGGTCGGACCCAGAGTTGTATATTGGTAGCAGGACTTGAACGAAAGGTATGCCTCGAGTCTCCAATTGCTGATGGAGACGTTCGATGTCCTTGGTTCATTGCTTGAGTGAAACCAAAATCCTCTATCTCAGTGTGCGTCGCACCTTCAAAGTGCCTTCCGTCCTCTTCGCTGCCAAGTCGCTGCTAGTCGCGTTGGTATTGTCTTCTGTGCCCATCTCAGAGAGATCAACCTTGAGAGCGACGCAAATGGTCGTGTCCGTGTCGTCGACCTTCAGAGAGAAGAAAAGTGTTGCATCAGTAGGCCCCTCGTCACAGAGCCAGAAGGATTCGCCGAGCTGACTGAACGCGCGCGAGTCTTTCGGTGCCTGTGAAATAAGCAAAGAACCCAAGTCTGACTGGACTAGTTGTTTCATCAGTACAACATGATCGCTCTGCCATGTTGGTCCTTTGCCCAGAAACGTGAAGAGACTCGATAGTGGCCGAGGCGTCGAGAAGTGCTGACGGAGGACAAGAGCCACAAAACGAGTTGCCGATAATAGATCATAGTGGGGTCGAAATTGACGCATTCGAAATTGCGTAACATCTAGAATCGATATACTCTGGTGCTCGAACCACTGCGCAAAGGCCAGGAGGAAAATTGGCTCGTCAATCACGATGCGTTGCATACGTGTATCGATGTATCGTCCCATGCCCTTGTTAACAAGACGTATTCGGTCCGAACTAAAGACAAGCGGGTGGCGGTGATTGAGGAGACGATTGACAAGGACGTCGTGCATACTGGCAATCAACAAGGGATCTTTGTAGACGATCGTCATCTCAGCATCTGTTGATTCAAAAGTTGAGGCGTACCAGTGATTGACCTCTCCAGAACAGGGCCGACCAAGATAACGCCCAAAGTTCCAGGGATCGCGTCAGGTTCGTCACAAGAAGTTTCGTCGCTTGGAGTGAATCCCCCCGTGAGAACCCCGACGTACTCATTCATATCCACGTGCGGAGTCTCAAAGCATCGCAGAATGATTGTGGCAACATAGGCAGCTGTCAGTCGGTGTCTAGAAGGTATTTGATCAACGAAGGCCACCACATTCCAAGGTCCCTACCGTCCTCTGAGCCATCTCCGTGCCCTCTTCAGCAGCACCTTTCCAGAAGGGCTCTCCAAGAGTGAAGGAGGAAGGAATTTGCTGATGTAGGCCTGTTGAGCCATCAAGTCTTGCCCAAATTCGCCTGTGTCTGACGACCAACGATACGACTTCCATTCGTCAGTAGCAAAATAATCCCGTTCGATTCTAACCCCCGCCACAACGAATGTGACATTGAAGTCCTTCGTATGACGATGCCAGACCCGAAGGATCTCCTTCAAAAGCGGAACTTGGTCTGTCGACGTTCCCAGAAGCTCGACAGGATCAGTGGCATAATTAGCTTCATCAATAGCGATAAACATAGCATCCGAGCCTGTTTCGGCCAGGAGCGAAGCAAGTTGCCTCAATGTCTCGTGAATGGCGTCGTCGATATGACTGCTATCAGCGATGCAGCAGCCCAGCCTCGCGTACAGCGAGGCGAGTGGTTGGCCAAAACCCTTGTCAATCAGTTCCCCGTTAAGCTGAAGGCAGAGCCATAGGCGTCTGTGGTCCATAGGACATCCGCGGACAGACGAGAACTCCAGGAACAGCTTGAAAAGAAGAAGTTGAGTGAGCAGGATCTCACTCGCGACGCGATGAGCTCTAGCGTGGGCGTATGTCTTCTTCGACGAAGGGGGAAGACCGGGAGTGTGATATACAACTAAATCATGATGATGTGCATCCATGAACATGTGGTTCATGCGCCAGATCTCGTCGCTTCCCAAGTTGTTGGCGTCGATGGAGAAAGTGAAGAACAAACCCCAATGAGCACATAGCCCTTCATACAGCAGCTTGGTCTTTCCAGTGCCAGAGGCGTTGACTAGAAACCTATTCTCTGAGCGTTGGAATGGTAGTCTGAATATGCAGAAAGAAGTGTGACTGACGTGTGGGATCTGGGTTTGAACAAGTCCTCGATCCTGTCGCGAAGAACAGGATCCATTTGGAAGTTCCCCAGATCATGAAGAAGTAGTATGGGTGCCTGGTCCATACAAGTGACGGATGGTATGGCCAAGTTGCGGATATGAGTGCCAATGGTCGCATCTTTTGGCGGGCGTGGGGGTTGCCAAAGATCGACCGGAGGAAAAGAGGCGTTCTCAAAAGCAGTGACGAGTAGATCTTTGCTTTCCTTGATGTATGAGACAAGAGGCTCGAATTCTAGACGCTCTTCCCAGGGTGATTCGGTACGCTCGTCGGTCAGTAGGGCTAGTATACGTGATGTTAGCCACCATGGGGTAAGAGTGTGAAGGGCATACGTGTTGCCTCGAGATTGGGCAGCGTCATTTGCCAAAAGTGCTGCCGAAGCTCCCAATGTAACATTGGCTGGTCGTTCAACAGCTTGAGGCAGTGATCAAAGTCCGTGTTTGGTGGAGAGTTGGCTTCGACCATTTGGCGTAACACGACAAGAAGACGAGCGGCGACCACTAGATTGGCAATACCACTGTATTTCTCGTACACTTTGGCGTCAAACTTCATGGTCGGCTCTGAAATCGATTGAGAGAGAGAAGTAAAGCCACAAATCACGAGTGTGATGATACACAGTGACATGTGATCGGCAGATGCGATCAAGATATCAAGACCTGAATCCTTCCTCCGAACTTACTGTCAGCCGTCTGTGTTCAAAGTTCTTTGCATGCTCAAACGCTCATGCAGCATGGCGCGCCAAGCTATGAGCTATGTAATCGCAAGTTTGTCACTCTTCGGGACTGAAGCCTCAAGACTTGTGGTCCGCCTCTTACATACCTTCGTCGCGTTGTGGCGGCGAGGGGATATGCTGGGCTCCGGGCAAGTGGTCTGGAGGTGCGGCAGTGTTTCGCTCTGATCTACTCACTCGCATCCCATCCCATCGTATTGCGTTGACGTGACTTGTCACTACTCCGCATTCCTGTGGCTTCTGAGCCGCAAAGTGGTCCCTTAAACCACCATGGCAGGGCGACGTGAAGCGAGGCGATCTCGAGGGCTAGGCTGTGAGAGCTCTGCTGAATGTGCCACGGCCCACAACGGCGACGACATTCACGTCACGTTGGTCGCACTTACTTACTGCCCAGGACCTTGTCGAATGCAGAAGCATTTTGCAGTTGGCAATCTGGACCGCGTCTATATCTATTCGCGACAGGAAAACATTGCTTCAGTGTTACCGAGAGATAGTATGTAGGCGAAGTGCTGCTGTCTGTATTGTACAGTCCTTACTTGCTTGTCCTTGGGAGGTCTCGAGGGACCACCAGATACAAACACCCTAAACGACTCCCTAAGAACCAGACGCGCGGTCTAGGAAAGGGTCACGAAGAGGAAGAGAAAGATTGAGAAAGAGCGATGACTCCGAGAATGAGGAAGGCAGTGCTGTCATGGTTTCCGTAGACAATGCGACAGACCGCCGCGCTAAAGACCCAGAGAGGGAACCATGCGGTCGCTGCCAACGCTACTGAAGTCGGCTTGACTGTCAGTCAGGTCCCCTACTACCAGGATTCTGAAAGCGACAGCGCAATGACGCGGGTGAATGCAAATTACGCGGGGGATGGGGACGTTGCAATGGAGGATAATACTTGTTTCGTCTCAGACAACTTGAGATATTGCCCTAGGTTGATAAATCCAGTTTATTTTGTGCCAAAAATCTAATACAGAGGGAGGAGTCAAGTCAGATAGCGAATCATCATGATTTAGCAAATCCTCCGTCTCTTTGCAGGCGCCGAGGCTTCGGTGTCGAACTGTCGTTTGGATGGCTCTTGCAATTGCTGAACCGCCGTCTCGGCGTTCCCAGGGAGTGAGGAATTGAGAGAGAGAAGATCGGTCATGATTGCGACTGTGTCGCAACGAGTCGACGCAGAAAGAGTATCGTCCGTTACATAGGCTGACGCACCGATAGATGTCTCGAGACTCGAAGAAACATCTGGCGGATCGGACTGGTATATCGGCAAGAATAGCTGCAAGAAAGACATGCCTTGAGCCTGTAGTTCTTGACGGAGGCGCCTGGTCTCCTGACACTAGTGCTCGGATCAGGACACGCTCTCTCAGCTCCGTTGAAGTGTGTCGTACCTTTGAAATGTTCAAGACATCTATGTCTTTTCGGTCGCCGCTAGTGGCAGAGTGGATACCCTGATTTGTGCAAGTGTCGGAGAGGCTAATCTGAAGAGCGACCCGAATGGCCGTGCCCGTGTCGTCGACCTTCAGAAGACATGAAAGTGTTGTATGAGCAGGCTCGTCATGGCAAAGCCAGAAACAGTTGCCGAGCTGATTGAAGACGAGCGAGCCTTTCACTTCATGTGCAGAGAGGAGCGAGGATTGCCGGTCTGATAAGTCTTGTTGGTCCATCAGCACAACATTCTCGCTTTGCCAGGTCGGACCTTCGCCCAGAAAGGTGAAAAAACTCAAAAGTGGCCGAGGCGTCGAGAAATGATGATGGAGGGCAAGAGCTACGAAACGACTCGCCGATGCTAGATCATGGTAAGGTCGGAACTGGTGCATTCGAAAATGCGAAACATCTAGAATGGATATGCTCTGGCGCTCGAACCACTTGGCGATGGCCATAAGAAAGATTGGTTCATCGATTGCAATTGTTCGCTGATGCGGATCGAGGTAGCGTCCAATTCCTCGATGGACAAGACAAGTTCGATCCGAGCCATATACGAGCGTATGACGGTGGCTGGTAAGCTCATTGACGAGTACGTCGTGCATGGTTGCTTTCAGGAGGGGGTCTACATAGAGCATCATAAATTTGACACATCCCAGTGCACAGAATAAGAACGCACCAGATATTTCCGGTCTCATGATAGCGGTAACCAATCGGACACGTCCAGAGCCACAAACCTCGGATTCGTGAAACAGGCTCTCGTCCCTTGGAGTGCACCCCCTCGTGAGGGTATTGACATACTCGTTCAAATCGATATGCGGAGTCTCGAAACATCGCATAAGAGCGGTGGCAACGTAGGAAGCCGTCCAGCGATGCCTAAGTGTCGATGATCAAACAGCGAAACTACCGCATAGGTGTTCAGGATCATTACCTTCCTCTGAGCCATTTCCAAGCCCGCTGTAGTAGAGCTACGCCGGAAGGGCTCTGCAGAAGTGAAGGAGGTAGAAATTGACTGATGTACGCTTGCTGAGCCATCGAGTCCTGCCCGAAATCGCCTGTGTTCGATGACCAACGATATGACACCCATTCGTCAGAGCTGAAATATTCCCGTTCGATTCTTACCCCCGCCGCGACGAATGTGACATTGTAGTCCTTCGTATGATGCTGCCAGATCCGGAGGATTTCCTTCAACAATGGAACTTGATCTTCCGGCGTTCCTAAAAGCTCGACAGGATTGGTGGCATGATTAGCTTCATCAAGAGCGATGAACAAAGAGTGGGAGCCACTCCGAGTTAGCAGCGTCGATATTTCGCGTAGCGTTTCATGTATAGCGTGGTCAATATACTCAATATCGACTGCACATGCCGTCACTTTCCCGTATAGCAAAGCGATTGGTTGGCCTAAATCCTTATTGATCAGTTGCATGTTGAGCTGGAAACAGAGCCAGAGGCGTTTGTGGTCTGCAGGAAACCCATGCCCGGATGAGAACTCCAAGAACAGCTTGAACAAGAGAAGCTGAGTGAGCAAAATCTCACTCGCTATGCGATGGGCTCTGGCATGGGCGTAGGCCTTCTTCGAAGGGGGGGTCAAGCCAGGTGTGGAGTAGATTTCTAGATCAGAGTGCCCTCTAGACATGAACAACTGATTCATGCCCCAGATCTCGGCACTTCCGAGGTTGTTGGCATCAATGGCGAAGGTGAAAAATAGACCCCAATGAGCACATAGCCCTTCATAAAGCAGCTTGGTCTTTCCGGAGCCAGAAGTGTTAACTAGGAAGCTATGACCTGAGCGTTGAGATGATGATACGGACGAGCAAGAAGATGGCGGAACTGACGTATGTAGTGTTGAGAGAATTAGGTACTTGAAAAACACCACCGCTAATTAGCCCTGTAATTTACCGCTAATGTACCATCGGGGCCGAGGGAGCCATGTAAGTCAGGGTAAATTAGGCCGAGAAGCCGGAGGCAGTGCTGCCCAGATGGGGCTTCTTCCGGAGTCAATTTTTCTTTTCACCACGACGCGAACAGACCTGTCGGCTCTTGTAGATCGCGTTCCTCATGGAAGTCGACCGTTCGGAGAGCCTCAAGCTCCTTTCTTTCTACATACAGTCTCTTCCCGATGCCCTGCCCACTCTGGAACCCGAAAAGTCGCGCTACAATGGCTTACTTTCCTTCTGTCCGGATCCGTTGTGGGTCGAAGATATCGGCACTGAGGGTGCTGTTAATCGCGAACTCGAAGTCATTCTGGGTAGCCGTAAAGATGGCGGTGTGTTCTTGATAGAAGAGCGTGGCAGTTCTGGTTTGGCGGCGCTGCCCTCCGTGCTCAAGCACTGGTTGACAGAATTCCCCAACTCAATGATACTTGGACTGTGGCTTGAATCAAGTCTCGAATCCGTTAAAGCGTGCTTCACTAAGTATAACATTCCAATTCCGGTAAGATATATCCCCAACCATGGACGTGTACCGCCTGATTGACGTTCGCATCAGAATCCTCCGAGTACGCTCGATGAACGTGTTCCCTATGCATCCGCTCCCACGTTACCTGCCCACGCGTCTCATGCCCCTTCTGCTCCCACTAAAGAAAAGGCTCTGGTTCCTAAACCGGTCATCCCTCCGAGCGGCCTCCAGAAAACGCACACCAAAAGGAACGCGTCGCGTAATGACCCCAACTACGATGATCAGCCCGAACCCACCGATACTCGCAATGGCGGTGCCAGAACACATTACCTCATGGTCGAGTTGACACGACTCTGTTACCCAGTCCACGGCTCCGATACCGACAAGCTACATGTTCGCTGCATCTTTAGCCAGCAGTGCCAGAAAACCTGGGTCTTTCCGCGTAACAAAGCCCGTCTCTTTAAGCACTTCATGGAGTGTAATTATATCGCAGCAATGGATGAGACGGGCGACAAGATGAGAGAGGTACTCAAGGAGATTCGCGATAAGTTGCCGGAACTCCATAAGCAGTTTGCGCACCTCTTGAACTCGCTCAAACGACCACTACCCGACGCCGAGACAGCATCCTCACAGTCCCCACCAAAGATTCCGAAGATTACGGCCTCTATCTCGACATCCCGGACGACTACCACATCCGAAGCAGGCGGTCGAAAGTCCCTCAAGCCGGCGAAGCCGTTCGCGAGACAGTCTGGCTATGCCCCGCTCCCATTCCAAGCCATTGGCAAGAAGGAGCTGAAGGCGAATGCAGATACTGCTCTGGTCGAGTTCTTTGTACTCGGTGGGATCCCTTTGCATGCTCTAGAACGAAAGGAGTTTCAGAAATTCTGCTCCGTCCTCAATTCCGCCTACCACGCACCGAGTCGCTCAACCGTCGAGGAGAGCTTGATTGTCACCTACGCAGCTAATGTGCGGTTGGCTCAGGAGGAGTATTTGAAGACATGCTGGGATCTCACAATGACTATCGATGGTGGGAAAGGACGACGCAAGCCATACTACTCGGTCCATGCTTCAACTGCAGACGGTCGTTCGTTCCTTCTTGACCTCGATGATGCGAGTAAACTGAGCCACTCTGGGGAGTATGTCGAGGAGGTTCTTGACCGTAATGCGAAGAAGATCGGTGTCTATCATTGGGGTTCAGTCTGTTCGGACCGAGGACCCAACTGTCAAAAAGGACGGCGGCTATTCTGTCGGAAGTACGAGCATGTGCTCGATTTCAGCGACGCATGCCATAACCTCTCGAATACTATCAAGGACTTCTGTAACCTTGACGAGTTCAAGCCGGTAAGCTGCCATTGGTTGTTTCCAACCGCGTTTGTATTGACAGTCCCAATCGCAGGTGATCAAATCCCTGCGTGCTATCCTTGCTTTTATGTCGCAGTCCTCATATGCTCTGGATCATTTTGATTACGAGCGCAAACGACTTGGCTTTGGTCGTGGTCTTGAGGCAATTGGAGAGACTCGGTTTGGTACTGTATATTGGTCGTCGGAGTCAGTTCTTCGGAATGTTCCCATCTTCGAGAGCATCGTGCAAAATCCTGATCTCAAGATTGACGCTGAGGTACGAGCTACTTGCAAGTCTGCACTGTGGTAGTTAGGGCTCACAGATTTCCAGGCACTCGTTGATCATTTTGGCGACGAAGACAAAGTATATGTCTTCCGCCGTGATCTTAAGCGTATCATAAGTCTGCTTCGCCCATTTGCACGCGCCATCGAATGTCTCGAGGGTCGCAAGACGGATGCAGCCGATGTTTATCTGTACTGGCTTGCTGTCATTGCACAGGTAAACGACCTTCTTGAGAATGCGAAGAACGCGTCGGCACTCGAGACATCAGTGATGGAAAAGATTCGGCGCATTGTGAACTCCCGGTACGCTGAGCTCATAGATGACAAACGTGCTCAGAATATCTATATGACCGCGTTCTTCCTTGACCCCGGTGAGTTCGCTAGTACAGCTAGACATAAACTCTTACTCAAACTCTGAGCTCCAGACTACCGAACATCGCCCATCCTCCAGAATCCAAATCCCTTGGCTGTCGGCAAGGTTAAGATCAAGCGCGCGCACGGGGTTCCCGAAGTAGTTCGAGAGACCAAGTCGGTCCTTGAGCGCGTGGCCATCTCTTTACAGAAACTCTTACAGAAGGAATATGCTGGCACATACCTCCCGGGACAGACCGTCAAAGATGCACGTAGCGCAATGGAGGATAGGAACGGTCGTTTGGCAGAGTATACACCGATGGAGGCACTCACACGTCTTCGAACTCAGCTCAAGGACTACTTTGCAAAAGATGAACCCTTTGATCAACGTCGTAAACCAAAGGAATCGCGCTTAGAGTGGTGGCTTCGTCTCGACAAGAAGCACCACACTGATGTTGGAGTCCTTGCGGTAAGTCAATTGTGACGATATGTGTGTCTTGATCTGATGTTTTGCTGCTAGGCACTTGCAATCAAGATATTCTCAGCGCATCCGGTTTCTATGGTCGAAGAACGTGCAATCTCATTTGTGTCCTGGATCAATACAGCACGTCGAAGTCGACAAGAAGTCGGCACCCTCGCAAACCATCTCACAATCCGTCAGTGGGATCTGTATAATCCAACCAAAGTACGTATCAGTCTTGCGCTGCTTTCAACACCGTCAATCAGAAGCTGAGCCGTACACAAGGACCTTCCCGAACCAAAGGAGCTTACCGTCAAGTGGCGAGATATCCACAAGACAATACACGACCCTCTGCCATTGCGCAAGCGCGCGCCGACTACGGCCGTCGATCCCGCTTCAGAAACCTTCCGAACTGCCGTTGCTGCTGAGGTGGTTCCAAACGATGATAACACACACGAGGAAACCATCCAGGATGCCCTACACTGGCTTGATCTCGATGTCGAGGACCCCCCGACATTCGCTGAGGACGCATATTTGGAAGCAGAGCAGGACTTCTCGATTAGGCACCCGGAATTGCTTGATATACTCGGTGATGGACCACGTCCGGGAGGCGTTGCGCAACAGGCGAAAGATGCAACGACAGCGATACGTGCCACTCAAGACCGAATGTCGGCAGAGGCGGTGACTCCATCTGTGGCAGACTGGGGAAGATTCGAGCTTTGAGGCGCTGGCAGAGGTGCTAATTAACGTGTAAATTACAGGCTGATTAGCGCTAATTAGCTGGACCTCCCGGGGGCTCCGCCCCCGGACCCCCGTAGTTAATCTACTGTTATTTACTGTGTAGTTCTGGGGCCTCTACGAGGCCCCGGTAAATGACCTCTGTTACTCTCTCTCGAACCTAATTCTCTCAACACTAGACGTATGGGTCTTGGGCGTGAATAAGTCTTCGATCCTATTGCAGAGAATAGGATCCTTCTGGAAGCTCCCAAGATTATGGAGAAGTAGTATGGGCGCATCCTCGTTACAGGCGACGGACGGTATGGCCAAGTTGCGAAAATGGGCTTCAAGAGTTGCATCCTTTGGCGGCTGCGGAGGCATCCAAACGTCGACCGAAGGAAACGGGGCGGTATCGAAGACATCGATCAGAGAGTCTCTGATTTTGTCCATGTAAGAGACGACCGGCTGAAATTCAGGACGCTGCCTCCAAGGCGATTCCGTACGTTTGTCGGTCAATAATGCTATACACAATTTCAGAACCTCGAGACTGACTCTCACTAAGACGTACGCATTCCCTCGAGATTGTGCAGCATTGACTCCTGAAAGTGCTGACGGAGTTCCCAATGCAGCATGGGCTGGTCGTTCAGCAGTTTCAAACAGTAGTCGAAGTCCGCCTTTGGTGGAGGGTCAGCTTCGACCATTTCGCGTAAAGCGACAAGAAGACGAGCAGCAACCACAAGATTTGCAGGTCTACTGTAGTTGCTGTAGACTTCGGCGTTGAATCTCATGGTTGGCGTTTTGATCGCGCGAGAGGCAATGGAAAGAGATGGAAGTTACTTCTTCAAGTAGAGCCTGAGGAAGGAAGGAAGGAAGGAAGGAATTGTATTATACTCGACAAGGTCCAAGATGAACGGCCGAGTTGTAAGAGCTAAATACGTGGCTAATGTACATGCTCTTACACCGAATTCCTACCAAGAGGACGAGCTCGCCGCGTTTAAGACTGTAGATCCTCAAGGCGGTAATCCAGATCAGAAACTAGCACATATCCCGCTGGGACAATGAGCTAATTCCGTAGACAGAGGTGCAAGCATAGAGCGTGAATTGCTCAAAGTAGCCGTCGGAGGAAGCAGTGTTGTACCTTCTCCAGTAGCCCAATAGCTCTGCTGACACGTCGGGCATCACATTGCACCCACTGAACGAAGATGGGTCAACCCGTGTCATATACAGAAGCCGGCTGATATCTGGTGGCAAGAATCCCACAACTGCTTCCAAGGCCAGGACATCATTCACAGTAGTGTTGAGAGAATTAGGTTCGAGAGAGAGTAACAGAGGTCATTTACCGGGGCCTCGTAGAGGCCCCAGAACTACACAGTAAATAACAGTAGATTAACTACGGGGGTCCGGGGGCGGAGCCCCCGGGAGGTCCAGCTAATTAGCGCTAATCAGCCTGTAATTTACACGTTAATTAGCACCTCTGCCAGCGCCTCAAAGCTCGAATCTTCCCCAGTCTGCCACAGATGGAGTCACCGCCTCTGCCGACATTCGGTCTTGAGTGGCACGTATCGCTGTCGTTGCATCTTTCGCCTGTTGCGCAACGCCTCCCGGACGTGGTCCATCACCGAGTATATCAAGCAATTCCGGGTGCCTAATCGAGAAGTCCTGCTCTGCTTCCAAATATGCGTCCTCAGCGAATGTCGGGGGGTCCTCGACATCGAGATCAAGCCAGTGTAGGGCATCCTGGATGGTTTCCTCGTGTGTGTTATCATCGTTTGGAACCACCTCAGCAGCAACGGCAGTTCGGAAGGTTTCTGAAGCGGGATCGACGGCCGTAGTCGGCGCGCGCTTGCGCAATGGCAGAGGGTCGTGTATTGTCTTGTGGATATCTCGCCACTTGACGGTAAGCTCCTTTGGTTCGGGAAGGTCCTTGTGTACGGCTCAGCTTCTGATTGACGGTGTTGAAAGCAGCGCAAGACTGATACGTACTTTGGTTGGATTATACAGATCCCACTGACGGATTGTGAGATGGTTTGCGAGGGTGCCGACTTCTTGTCGACTTCGACGTGCTGTATTGATCCAGGACACAAATGAGATTGCACGTTCTTCGACCATAGAAACCGGATGCGCTGAGAATATCTTGATTGCAAGTGCCTAGCAGCAAAACATCAGATCAAGACACACATATCGTCACAATTGACTTACCGCAAGGACTCCAACATCAGTGTGGTGCTTCTTGTCGAGACGAAGCCACCACTCTAAGCGCGATTCCTTTGGTTTACGACGTTGATCAAAGGGTTCATCTTTTGCAAAGTAGTCCTTGAGCTGAGTTCGAAGACGTGTGAGTGCCTCCATCGGTGTATACTCTGCCAAACGACCGTTCCTATCCTCCATTGCGCTACGTGCATCTTTGACGGTCTGTCCCGGGAGGTATGTGCCAGCATATTCCTTCTGTAAGAGTTTCTGTAAAGAGATGGCCACGCGCTCAAGGACCGACTTGGTCTCTCGAACTACTTCGGGAACCCCGTGCGCGCGCTTGATCTTAACCTTGCCGACAGCCAAGGGATTTGGATTCTGGAGGATGGGCGATGTTCGGTAGTCTGGAGCTCAGAGTTTGAGTAAGAGTTTATGTCTAGCTGTACTAGCGAACTCACCGGGGTCAAGGAAGAACGCGGTCATATAGATATTCTGAGCACGTTTGTCATCTATGAGCTCAGCGTACCGGGAGTTCACAATGCGCCGAATCTTTTCCATCACTGATGTCTCGAGTGCCGACGCGTTCTTCGCATTCTCAAGAAGGTCGTTTACCTGTGCAATGACAGCAAGCCAGTACAGATAAACATCGGCTGCATCCGTCTTGCGACCCTCGAGACATTCGATGGCGCGTGCAAATGGGCGAAGCAGACTTATGATACGCTTAAGATCACGGCGGAAGACATATACTTTGTCTTCGTCGCCAAAATGATCAACGAGTGCCTGGAAATCTGTGAGCCCTAACTACCACAGTGCAGACTTGCAAGTAGCTCGTACCTCAGCGTCAATCTTGAGATCAGGATTTTGCACGATGCTCTCGAAGATGGGAACATTCCGAAGAACTGACTCCGACGACCAATATACAGTACCAAACCGAGTCTCTCCAATTGCCTCAAGACCACGACCAAAGCCAAGTCGTTTGCGCTCGTAATCAAAATGATCCAGAGCATATGAGGACTGCGACATAAAAGCAAGGATAGCACGCAGGGATTTGATCACCTGCGATTGGGACTGTCAATACAAACGCGGTTGGAAACAACCAATGGCAGCTTACCGGCTTGAACTCGTCAAGGTTACAGAAGTCCTTGATAGTATTCGAGAGGTTATGGCATGCGTCGCTGAAATCGAGCACATGCTCGTACTTCCGACAGAATAGCCGCCGTCCTTTTTGACAGTTGGGTCCTCGGTCCGAACAGACTGAACCCCAATGATAGACACCGATCTTCTTCGCATTACGGTCAAGAACCTCCTCGACATACTCCCCAGAGTGGCTCAGTTTACTCGCATCATCGAGGTCAAGAAGGAACGAACGACCGTCTGCAGTTGAAGCATAGACCGAGTAGTATGGCTTGCGTCGTCCTTTCCCACCATCGATAGTCATTGTGAGATCCCAGCATGTCTTCAAATACTCCTCCTGAGCCAACCGCACATTAGCTGCGTAGGTGACAATCAAGCTCTCCTCGACGGTTGAGCGACTCGGTGCGTGGTAGGCGGAATTGAGGACGGAGCAGAATTTCTGAAACTCCTTTCGTTCTAGAGCATGCAAAGGGATCCCACCGAGTACAAAGAACTCGACCAGAGCAGTATCTGCATTCGCCTTCAGCTCCTTCTTGCCAATGGCTTGGAATGGGAGCGGGGCATAGCCAGACTGTCTCGCGAACGGCTTCGCCGGCTTGAGGGACTTTCGACCGCCTGCTTCGGATGTGGTAGTCGTCCGGGATGTCGAGATAGAGGCCGTAATCTTCGGAATCTTTGGTGGGGACTGTGAGGATGCTGTCTCGGCGTCGGGTAGTGGTCGTTTGAGCGAGTTCAAGAGGTGCGCAAACTGCTTATGGAGTTCCGGCAACTTATCGCGAATCTCCTTGAGTACCTCTCTCATCTTGTCGCCCGTCTCATCCATTGCTGCGATATAATTACACTCCATGAAGTGCTTAAAGAGACGGGCTTTGTTACGCGGAAAGACCCAGGTTTTCTGGCACTGCTGGCTAAAGATGCAGCGAACATGTAGCTTGTCGGTATCGGAGCCGTGGACTGGGTAACAGAGTCGTGTCAACTCGACCATGAGGTAATGTGTTCTGGCACCGCCATTGCGAGTATCGGTGGGTTCGGGCTGATCATCGTAGTTGGGGTCATTACGCGACGCGTTCCTTTTGGTGTGCGTTTTCTGGAGGCCGCTCGGAGGGATGACCGGTTTAGGAACCAGAGCCTTTTCTTTAGTGGGAGCAGAAGGGGCATGAGACGCGTGGGCAGGTAACGTGGGAGCGGATGCATAGGGAACACGTTCATCGAGCGTACTCGGAGGATTCTGATGCGAACGTCAATCAGGCGGTACACGTCCATGGTTGGGGATATATCTTACCGGAATTGGAATGTTATACTTAGTGAAGCACGCTTTAACGGATTCGAGACTTGATTCAAGCCACAGTCCAAGTATCATTGAGTTGGGGAATTCTGTCAACCAGTGCTTGAGCACGGAGGGCAGCGCCGCCAAACCAGAACTGCCACGCTCTTCTATCAAGAACACACCGCCATCTTTACGGCTACCCAGAATGACTTCGAGTTCGCGATTAACAGCACCCTCAGTGCCGATATCTTCGACCCACAACGGATCCGGACAGAAGGAAAGTAAGCCATTGTAGCGCGACTTTTCGGGTTCCAGAGTGGGCAGGGCATCGGGAAGAGACTGTATGTAGAAAGAAAGGAGCTTGAGGCTCTCCGAACGGTCGACTTCCATGAGGAACGCGATCTACAAGAGCCGACAGGTCTGTTCGCGTCGTGGTGAAAAGAAAAATTGACTCCGGAAGAAGCCCCATCTGGGCAGCACTGCCTCCGGCTTCTCGGCCTAATTTACCCTGACTTACATGGCTCCCTCGGCCCCGATGGTACATTAGCGGTAAATTACAGGGCTAATTAGCGGTGGTGTTTTTCAAGTACCTAATTCTCTCAACACTAGAAGGACGTGCCGCACTCGGCCGAGAGTGCGAGGGGCCGAGGGCCGCAAGGCGTCTAGAACAGTGACGTCAAGTGCCACGCATTAGGTACAAGTCGTTGTCGCTGTTGCAGACGACGCCGAGCTCCATTACAACGCAAAAAAAATCACTCAATGGACACACAGCGGGGTCGTACGGAAAGGAAACATGATTTCGAACACGCTGGTGCAAGCTACGCTTCGTGAAGAGCTCTCAAACAGCCTGTAGAGCCGGAATAAAGTTCGTGACAAGGCGAGTAGCAAATGCCTCCAACGGTGGGCACGCGAACACAAGCGAGGTGCTCGAGACAAACGTCTGAGACTTCAAGAACAGTCCTCGGGTGCTCAGCAACGGCTTGAGGCTTCGAGACTTTGTTAGAGCCACGATTCTCGCGTGTGAGTGTGATCGGCACATGCGATCAAAATTCATCGCGCGCAAACTTGTGCTGGGTTACGGGTATCTATTGATCAATATGGTGAAAAGGCGAAACACTGTGGTGGAGCAAGCAAGAGATGCGTCTGAGCTCTGCCCTCTTTCGACATCTCTGAGCATGGCCTGTATCGCTAGACTCCCTTGACTCTTGAGTCTGCTAATCTGTGATCAGCGAACCTGCCGCGTGTATACTGCTATTCAATGACCCGTCGGTGAGCATACATCTTCTGGGACGCAACATTCACTTTACAACCACAAATGTGTGCGTCGCGAAAGCGAGCAACTTACATGCATGAGCTCGTACTAGCTCCTACTGGGAAGGACAAAAAGTAACGTCGGTCTGTGACTCTAGGTCAGTCCTGTTCATTTTCTTGCTCTCGTCCGAGATCGTCCACTTCAACTCACTTAGATTGACGTTCCTATATGTAACTTACAAGCGCAAAAACAACTATTACCCTCCTATCGCGTCCTGATAATGCCCGCGTTGATCAACTTCTGGATTTTGCCCTTGACGGTTGGGTTCTTCATGTGGTCCTGTAGGGCCTGGGGATCCGTCTGAGCCTGCTGAAGTATCTGTTGCATGATCGGGTCGTTCATAATGCTCTGCAGACCGAGCGTAAGCATGAGCACTGTAATAGAAATGAAAGGACACTTACGGCCACTTCCGGATCCCGCATCGCCCGCTCCAAGGTCTCTTCCTGTGTCTCCGACCCACGCTGGGTGTAGAGCGCCTGCTGAATCTTCATATCCTGCTGGGCAATCTCGGAGGTGTGCTTGTGCTCCGTGTCATGCTCGCGAGCCTCCTCGACGGCCTCCAGCGCCTTCGTGTAGTCACGCATGGAGAAAAGGATGTTCGACTTGCGGACGTAGGCCTTGACTGGAAAGAAGATCAGCACCTTGACCAGTCATAGTGAGTGTGGCGCGAGCATACCAAAGGAAGGATCGATCTTGATGGCCTCGTTTGCGTCCTTCAGAGCCTCAGGTAGTGCGACAAGCTTCATGTACGCGGCCGCACGGTTGTTGTACCCACGAGGGTCGCTGGGGTCACGCTTGATGCTCTCCGTATACAGTTTAACCGCCTCAGCAAAGCTGCCCGCCTTGAAGAGTGTGTTGCCCTCCTCCCTTGCGGCGTGACTCTTCTCCGGGTCGATGTAGGCCTGGCGATCAGCGTCGGCCTTTGCCCGCTCGGCTTCTCGCAGCTTGTTTAGGATATCGGGCGTGCGATGCTCGGTGAGCGACTTGTTGTAGAACTTGATAGCGGAGGGGAGATCGCCCTTTCTAGAGTATGATGTGCCTATCCGGCCATAGGCTTTCGCGACGAGCTTGTAATCGGCCCGGATCTAGAAACTAGTCGGTGAACAAGAAAGAGTTAGATGGATAGGGAGGCTTACCGAACGACCTTCGTCGACGGCCTTTTCGCAGGTCTCAATGGCCTTGTCGTATTCGCCTTGCTCGAAGTACACCGCTATAGATGCCAATTAGTACTGAGGGACAGTATCGCGAGAAGGTTATACTTGCCCGCCAGGTTAGTCAAGAAAGTGATATCCTTTGGCCACACATCCCACGCCTTGGAGAACAACTTTGCAGCTTCCTCGAAGTTACGCTTCTTGTAAGCTTCACTGCCGGCTTTCTTCGCGTCTTCGGCTTCCCTCTTCGCCTTGGCTTCTTCATCATCCGTCTCTTCCATCTCCACATCCTCCTCAGCAGGCGGAGGTGGGGCAGCAGCCGGTTTTGATGTAGACGCCGATGGCGGCGGGGAAGATGGGGTCTCGGCCTTGGAGAGACCTTCTGGCAGGTCTTCGGATCCCTCCGGACGACTAAATCCCTGCATGTCGATGCCCATTAAAGCGCCAAGCACGTCTATCATGCGTGGGTCGGAAAGCGCGCTTTCGGCCAAACGAGGATTCTTCTGCATCATTTGGATCTGGAAGGATAGGTCGGTATTCTGCGCCTCTGACAGAAGTGAATACACAGACCTTTTGCACGAAGGCAGGATCCGCGAGATGCTTTTGGGTTCTTGGATTCGAGGCCAGTTTGCCCAGGAGATTCGGGTCCGAGAACATCTTTCCAAGGCCCATACCGTCATCGGGCCCGTCGTTTGCTGAGCATGGACATGTCAATAATGGAGAGACGCGGGAAAGTAAGGCTACGTGCCTTTAGCATCCTGGACCTCCTTCAAGCCCTTGCGCAGCGCAGGGCTGTCTTCTAGCTTCAGACCAGCTTCATAGGCAGCGATAGCTTCGTCGTATCTTCTGGCACCATGGAGAGCGGCTCCCTTCCTGGCGTAGCCTTTGGACCAGGATGGGTTCACAGCAACGCACTAAGAGGCAATTAATGGCGATCTGTGGCGGAGAAGAGACGACGTGCCTGCTCCGCATCAGCGAGCGCATCGGTCCACTGCTTCTTTCCAGCCTTGGCCGCACTGCGGTTCGAGTAGAGTACGTGATTCTTGGGGTCGATGGCAATGGCCTGAGTGAATAGATCGATTGCTTTATCATAGTCTTTTGCAGCGAACGCCTTGTTTCCCTGATCTTTCAGAGCCTACAGACGGTCAGTTAGAGCTGCTCCAGTTGACCGTTGAACGTACTACGCACGTCAGCCATCGTCGGTTAATAGAGTAGGTAGAGTACAAAGACAAGATGTAAGGGAAAATAAATCCAATACTGTAGATTGAATTATTATTCTAGAATTTACGATCGACTTCCACGCCGTTCCTTTCACATCACGTTTCACCCTTGTCCTCTCCCGCTCGCGTCGAGTCCAGCTCAATGGATGATTAGTCTCCAACTCGTTGAAAGCTCGTTGAACAGCTCAGACATCTCTGTCGGAAGAGCTTACGCACGCGACCCCCTGGCTTTATCCTCTTGGGAGCGAAACTATCATTCATTCGGAAATTATCACCGCAAGCTCAAGAAATAGGCCTCTCGTGCGTACAACTCCGCGACCACACTGGCGCCAACGTAAACAGAGCGACACCATCTTGTCGAAAGTAAACTAAAACAGCCCTCAAAGAACGTCCAATACAAAGCTCCGCTAGGCTTTTTTGCGCTCCGCACACCTACTCTGTGGCGTCGTCGCACCGACAAACGGGGGAACGGCTAGATACTTTCCGCCCTCTAAGGACATTGGTAGCTCGAGACTGGACACGACTAAGCACAGGACTGGCAGCTTTTTCGTCCGCTCTTCCCCCGCGCTCCCATCTCCGCGGAGATGGAACCTGACTCGACATTGACTGGTCCTGGTCTCTTGACAATTTATATCTCGGGAACCTACGCGTAGCCCGGCTTCTGTGGCGTCATGCCCGTCCTTCTGGGAAGGCCCATATCCTGATGAACATGTGGAATGCTCTCACTGTTCTCACACCGGCTCATCCTTCATTCTTAGAGGGTGCGTGCACACTGCATTGTTCTATGAATATCTGATTATCGTAGATGACTCCCGACGTCTCGGGGACGGAGAGCAAATGGCGTTACACCCGCGACGAATCTGGAACATGGAACGTAACTTGACCCTCTGCGTTCATTTAGCAAGAATGAGATTCACTAATAGGTCCTTGACCATGAGAACCCTCATCTTGGGCGGGGGTCTGCATCTGATCGACGGTCATCGATGATTCCCGGCCTCAAAGCAGCACGGCGTATGTATGAAAAAGGCCATGTTGTGCTGGAGGTACGACATTGCAAGGAACACAACTTGAACACCGACCGTCAAGACTCCGGTTGATTGCCAAACATGCCTAGCCCCCACAGCATTCAAAATAACTTTGTTCGTCGCTGCAAAGCCCATGCCATGGCGTCCCGAGAAGTGGTTTGGTCCCCGGACAGCCAGCATCATATCAACCGGCGTCTTCATCGTGGGAGTTGGGAGGTCTGTGAAGCTTTCTCTCGTCGTGGGCCATGTCCTGCCTTTGTTTAATTTTCCGTGTCTAGTCTGGCGTTTCTTCCATTCGACTAAGCGCCCTGCGGCTATTGGCGACATGCCTCTGTCATTGGAAGTGTCTTGGAAGTGTCTATCGCATTCTGGAAGTAGCGCTACCCACTGACTTGTGAATGACAAGTCCCGAGTTTACCGGGATGCTGGTGGTAGCGGGCTCTGCGGAACTCGGTCATCCTGGGTGTATCAATCACGCAGCAACGACTCTCAGTAAAGTTTCCTCTTCCTGCTATGGGCGGCTTGAACATGTTCGTGATATCCCGCTTATGCAAGTAACGCGCCATCCGTGAATGATCGCCGTTGGTCGCTTCCTCCAATGCGACTTTCCCTGAGATGATTAGGCTGCATCGAAAGCCGTTTCCGCGACTAGTGGTGGCGAAGACGAGTATGCCTTTATTATCTCGATCCTAAGTTTCTGATTTCATTTAAAGGACGCTACTACTTGTACGGTTACATCACTGACCTGAAGTCTGAAGACATCGAACCTTCGGACGAGCTCAAAGTGCACACAAAGCTCCGTAGATGTCTCTCTACTGCGTTGAAGTGGACTCCGACTCGCAAACTGGCCTTCTGTGTATTCGCCTTGCTCCGACGCGGGACATGTTCCCCTCGACATCTGAATATCTACCGGCGATGTACGAACTTTGCTGACGCTCTATGCCTCTTCCGTCGTACATACCGGTGGAGCAACCCTTGGTAGCAATCCATGTGTTTCAAGTACGGAGAGAGGTAAGGTTTCAATAAAACATAAGTATGTGGGTTGAATGTCCCACCAGTCTCGGACGACAAGTTCGTTTGCCTTTGGTGTACCTAAGTACCTGGTAATGGATACAGATGAGACTATGAGATTGGGATCATGGGACATAGTGGCCTGGTGCGGAAAGAAAGGACTGGACTGTCAAACAGCAAGGAACACTACGGGAAAGCGCCGGTTGCCAAGTACCCACAGACGACTAGTGACGCGGTCCACGTTAAATCATTTGCCACAGTCTGTGTGTGGCGTCCGGATGTTGATGACAAGATCACAAAGTTAGATGACTGCAGCACGAATATTTCCGGCAACTCAAGCAAACACCGCAAGAACGGTGGAATGAGATCGGCGAACCGAGTTATACCCCGAGATGGTGGGGACCCCAGGGAGTCCTGGAGGCGCTTGTGTAGGTGGAAGGCTGGCCAGAAAGCTTGTAAAAATCAATTGCTATACAGCGATGTCAAGGAGGCTTTGAGAGTAAAGAGAGGTTGAAGAGAGCGCGGGGAAAGAGTAGACTTGCAGCAGAGCGGAGGCGTATTTTGAGGCCATACTTTACTTTACCCCCACTTGTAATTATATAATTCGGATTTATCAAAAACGGAAATTGGGAGTGCGATCGTCCTCGAGTCCACGTCCTGGCCCTGTTCCTGCTTAGTTTTGTACCAACACCGTCACTTTGCACGGACGTTTCGTTGGCCCTACCTACCGTCGCCGCCGTGGTCGCCGCCGCCGCCGCCGCCCGCCCATTCCTCACGACGGCGTTCCCGCCCCCCTTCCCGCTTCCTTCTTTCTCCCTCCCGCCGATCTACACTCCGCAAAACAGTTCGCCGATGCCAGAAGAGCTGCCTTCTCCAGCTGGTCCCGCACGGCCCAAGCCGTCCCGGTCCGCGACTACATCCACCATCCGCACGCGATCGTCGCCGCAGCCTGGCGAGACGAATGGCGATGTCAGACCGCAAAAACGCGCGCGAAAAGCAATCAACTGTGAGCCATGTCGGAATAGCAAGCTCAAATGCGACAGGTGCGTTTCATTCCGAGATACCGATGCGGTTGTGCTGAACGGGTGCGCCATGCAGGAGTCGACCGTGTTCGTCGTGTGTTTTACGTGGTGCGTACTCGCCGTCGTGTCTTCCAGCCCATGGCGCACACTGACGGGGCCGCACAGGGACTGCTGCGATGTGCTATGCCGATGCGCGAGGTCAAGAGAGAAGTGACTCTGTCCGCGGAGATGAACAGCAGTGCGTTAACTGTCTGCCTATGTCCTCTGTGCTAATCATGTGCATGTCACCTTCTTTCTTCCATTGCCTCCCCTCTCCTCGCGAATTCTACCCCGCAGCGTGCACCCACGCGTCGATCCAGCCCAGGAATTCGCGCGAATACGACATTCGATAAATCTCCTGGAATCATATGTCTATCCGTCTTCACGTCCGCCGACTGTGACACCACGGAGACAGGCCGACCCAGCGCCACCGCAATTCTTGCCAAAGAAGGAGCACGTCGACCCAGATGTCGCCGAGAACATACCTGGGATGCTAGCTAGCGCAAACCTAGGCGGTCTTTACGCTGGTCCGACAAGTGCGGCTCTGCATCTTCTTGGGGCAAGCCTCTGTGCTCTCATCTTACGCTCTGTATTGATCCTATCTGACAGGATGGCGCCCGCGCAGAATCTGATACTGCAGACAGTCGGCACGGAAGTGTCGACGGAACTATGGAGGAGTTTCCGGCTCTACCACCAGAATACGACCGCGACCTCCTTGCTATGCTTCCCTCCCTCGACGTCATTGACGGTCTAATCTCCTTCTACTTCGAGTACTGCAACTGGATATACCGCCACGTCAACGAGCAGGGATTCAATGCTCAATGGACCCGCTTTAAAAGCGGGAACTCTGCGGATCGAGTCGTTCTGTCAACCGCGAGTGTCATTATGGCCGTAGCAGTGCACTACTTGCCCTTACATCATCCGCTCGTGGAATCATTCACCGAAAGCCACGAGGAACAGGGCAACAAGTTCTTCGAAGTATCGCGTACGGCCCTACAACGGAGACACGCCGAAACCAAAAAATACTCGATAGACCTCGTTGAGTTACTCCTCATTCAGTCACACTACCTCACACTATCAAAGTCCGATACTGAGCTCATCTGGGCTGTACGGGGAGAGCTTGTGTCTATAGGTACTGCGTTGGGTCTGCATCGAGATCCGGGCAAGTTCAACATTCATCGGGATACTGCCGAGCGGCGGAGATGGGCGTGGTGGCATATAATACTATTAGAACGGTCGGTGAAAATTTCTGATTGGATTCTATTGTGGTCTTGACCTAGATGCAGATGGCAAGCATTCATGTTTGGACGACCTCTCAGCATTGCGACACATCATTTCGATACTGAACTGCCCTCATATTGTGACCCTGCCGTGGACAAAACGGGCCGCCTCTATCTTCCTAACATTGCGCTCTTTCGATTGGCTCACATCCTCGGGGACATTATGGATGACGCGGTTTCTGTTCGTCCTGTGCGGTACGACAATGTCCAGGCCAACGACCGCGCTCTCAGTCAGTGGATGGAGAATCTTCCGCACGAACTTGATCTAGACGAGTACCGCGTTGCGCGTAATCTTGCATCCCCAAACACAGCGATGCGTCGGCAGGGTGTTCAAAGCATCATAATACGGACATCATTCTATCACATTCGTTTCAGCCTTCATCGCCCTTACGCCGCGCACGCACACGGCTCTCCGTCCAGAGCGTTGGGCATAGATGCCCAGAAGGCTGCTGGGAGTTTGGAGATTGCTGTGGGTGCTGCCGACAAGCTGATAACGATGGTTGGCCAATCAAGACCAGACTTTTTGGCAAACTCGTCTCTCGCTGTACCGGGGCACATGAACTGGGGCCCATTCCATTGTTTTTCGGCAGCGATGTTCTTCTCGTTTCAATTGATCGCGAATCCCGAGCAGCCAGGCGCTGGATTGTTCCGACAAAGCGTACGGAAAGCCATGAGCACTCTCGAGCAAGCTCGTGGAAGCTCCGTCGCCGACAAGGGCTTCGAGATTCTGCACGCTATCGCGCCGCTATACTCGGGCGACCTCAGTCATCTGACGCCGGAGGAAAAGTCGAAGAAACGGAACTCGATATTCAGCACCATCCGCAAGCTCGCTTTCCCCTACCACGAGTCGCACGCAACTCGGCGGTATGGCGAGTCGTCTAGTGGCCGTGGCTCTGCTGACTCTCCTGCTACGTCCAATTCCGTAAGCCCACCGATGCACATGGCAACGATACCTCGTGGTGGCGGCTATGAGATGCCGATACACACACCCAACCTACTGGCGACGCCACAGACCGTGTACACAAGCCAGATGCCGCCGTCAATACCCACGATGGCCTCCATCACGCAGTCTCCCAACCTACAGCTCTCACCCTCCGCAGTCTCGAATCACAGCCACGCTCTCTCAACACCGACGACGTACCAACCCGACCCGTATATCATAGCGCAGCAGCAGCAGATATACGGCGACAATTCGCGCTACACCTACAGCGCCCCCGTCGACGACTCGTCAATGTGGGGCGCGGCGGTGGGGTTTGGGCAAGGGGAATGGACGCAGTTTCTGGATGGTATGGGGGGTGTGCCGACATCTGCTTCTCGACATTCACATTCGCAGGCTTCATGACCACGGCCTTCGCCCTCTGCATTTCGCTCCTCTATGTCGCTGTCGCCTGTTTTGGTTACATCTTATACCTGTTATCTTCCATGGGATATTTAAACTTGTACATGTACTACCAGTACTACCAGTCCCTATTCACTTCGTGCGCTGTTCGAAGCCCCCCTCGCTGTAGCCATAGATTCATGTCTGTAATTCGAAGATCTTGTTTGCTCGAGGCTTGGACGGGTGTCAAATCCATAAATCTAGAAATACACTACTAGCAGATATACAGACACACAAATGTGTACTCAAAGAGAGGCCATTACCGAGCGAAATTGCTCAGCTTTTCTACACGCTTCATACGCGCTGATATTTCCGTTCTCAGCTGAGCCAATTGCGACTGCACACCGTCCTGTTCCGCCGCCGCGATTAGGACTTGATCGATTGTGGCGTACGGCAACCACGTCGACCCTGCATGTTTTGGTGGTTCGCGAGCCAAACGAGATTCCTCCTGTAAGTTTCTGAGAAAGATACATCCCTTCACAAAACCTTAGAAAAGCTACCTTCCGAATAAGCGATAGGGTATGCTCGATCGCACGCAAGATATTCCCGTAGCGCAAATGTATGCGAATGAGGAATTCGTGATGCTGGGTCTGGGTTTTCAACATCAGACATGTTTGATAGCTGGTGAATAACCACGGTCCACCCACCTCCAGGGAGGAAATCAGCCAGGGAGGCGGAGGTGCCCTTTGATGCTGCATGATCGTTTCGAGAACCGTTTTAGAATAGCGGTAGTCCGTCTCTGCACTGTCATGGAACGCGAGAGCTTGTCGTAGATAGCGCCACGCCTTGTCTGACATGGTCCCCGACCAGGAGGATACCTTGTCAGTCAATAACCAATCTAGGCCATTCTCACTGGATACGAATCAATACATATCCCCAAGGACACACATGGTTCCACTTACAGCGCAAAATCCGACTGGCGGGACATACGCAGGCATTGCAAGGTCAGCCGAGTGAATATGTCTGACATGTCCACCTTCAGGCTCCGTGCGGTCGACAGCGCACGATCAAAGCAATTCAGTTCGGTCAGCCTAAGAACAATTGAAGGCGGTGGCAGAGGGAAATCTGCATGAGGCATTAGTTAATTGATACACCACTCATCATGGCAAAGTGCCACTGACCGGGAGAAGGATGGCGAACGTGAATGTCCAGCTGCGCCGTGAGTAAAGCGTACTCGTATTGAATATCTTCGATGTGGACGACCTCATTTTCGAATGTTCCAGGAGTCATCCGATCTTCTGGTATCTTTCTCAACTTTTGTCGCTTCCTCGGCTAATAATACCAGTATGTTAGCCTGGACTTGTCACGAGGATATAGCGTCACCTACTTCGCGCTCGACGTCGCCAGACCCCGGTATGATAAACCAAGCGGTTTTGGGGTCTGCCAATGACAGAGAGTTCAAGGCAATCAGATAGGCTTCTGTAGTCTCTGTAATGAGGGAGAGTTCTGAGGAGGTATCTATCAATTCTCGTAACTTGCGCGCCCGTTGATACATAGTCAAGGCAGCTATAAGCCGATTTAGTGGGGTCCCCATGGACAGTGACGCCATGCAAAGACCGACGCACCGTTCCTATGATCGCCGCGATTTGTATACCACCCGTATAGGATTCGAGAGTAATTTGGACGTGTTCGAGGGTCTGCGTTGCGGACCTTGAAGGCCAGGCAGTCTTCCACCTCGTCAGCGAAGCCAGTGAAGTTATACCTCATCAAGGTTTGAGCGGCATTACCCTCACACATCTGGTAGACAAGATGTGACGTGCTTTCTCGTTTCCTATCAATGAAGCAATCAGCATGCTTCCAACGGATTAGCCAAACCAACTGACTGCTTTTCACTCGGGCACACCGTCCAGGCGGCATATGCATCATCGTACAGCCCAAGATCGGTATATCCTTTGATGACCGTGGCCCACAGTGTTGTGGAGTCATACTCTGAAGGTGCGACAGAGATGGCAAGCTCGGTGAACACGGTTTCCTGATAGATGAGCGTCTTGACCCGGAATAGTGCTGCCGCATGCAGATAGAAGAAGAAGGGGTCATCACTCAGGTCCACCTCCGTTAATACAGCCGACAGGGCAACCTTGTCATCGCTCGATAATTGCTGATGGGGACCTATAGCAAGGATAAGGATTTCCAGTTAAAAAGGGGCACCACGACTCACCGAGGCTACCTGCTAGTCTCTGTAAGAGAGGGGCGGCGTCATCTGCACGGCCAACATTTATATGTAAGCGCGCCAGCACGTAAATGACGGCAGGAGTTTTGGGAAGCCATGAGAGAATTTCACGAGACGCCTGGAAATATCCCAATTGGCGCAGTTTTTCGCAAAAGCTGACCTCAAGCCTGGCTGCGAAAGACGGAGAGACCGATTGTAGCCAACCAGCGCTATCCCAGAATTCGTGAGCAGCGATGTGGACATCGTGCTTGTTATGCGCGTAGTAGTGCACGAGTCGGTGGACCAACGACACCGGTTCGCCGAGTTGGCCAGGGATTCGTGTTACATGCATATTCTCCATGAGGGATACCACGTCCTCCGAAGCCGAAGCATCCTGAACAGCAGACTGGGAAGTGTGATGGGCTTGCTGTCGGACGACATAACGCATCACAGCGGTCCCCCGAAAGACGGCGAAGATTTCGCCCAGAAGCGCGGGGTTCCACTGCTTTAGGTCACTAGCCAAGAAGAACAGCAGCAAGATGAGCCCGAAGCACAGTTCATATCTTGCATTCGCAGTGGCGATCGCGTAGTCGGCCGTGATTGCGCGCCACCACTCGGAACGTGGCGCGGAGATAGTGGCCAGCGTCTCTTCCTCTCTCTCCGCCTTAACCACATCCAAACCACCAATGACATCCAATGCAGTGCGCATGCAGTCAGCAATGTCGGGTAAAGCCGCCACGCGCCCAGTGAGCCAGCTGATTGAGCCTTCCTGGAAATTATCCTGGAACCTCATAGTTTTCACTTGGTCTTGAATGATTTCCGCCAACGAAAAGGCAAGATCTTGGTGCAAAATTTCCACCAGACAGTTCTCCAAGTTCATAAGAGCTTGAGGACCGAGGTCTGAGCGGATAGTCCACAAGAGTGTGAAGAGCTGATAATGGGGGTTGACCAGCGGTTGTCCATTCGTGAGGGCAGTGTGAAGAAATATTGGGAGGTCCTCTGAGACAAGGGCAGCAACGCGCTCTCGCTCTATGACAACGACGCTCTTTTCGTGCTTTCCAAGAGCGAGAGGACCACGAGCGCTGCGTTCAATCTCGCGACATCGAGCGATGAAACCTTCCCATTCACGCTTCAGCGCACTCCAGTACTCTTTATGAAGCAAAGCGCCCGTATGGGGATCCCGACGAAGGACGATCGTACATCCCACAATAGCCGCGATATGTTCCCCGATATTGGAGTACGCGGCCACTAGCTGAGGTGGATGGGGTGCAGGAGAATTAAGTGCGTTGGCGGTGTAACTCTCCACGGCGAGACGCAGAGTCAAGGGTGAGAACATTCCTGGTCGCATGGTAACGTCGAAGTACTTCTCTGTGAGAGAGCCAGGGGCCAAGAGAACTTCATCCAGGTAAGCCGGTGTCAGCTCTGTTTGCAGAGGGTACCGCACGCGTTTCCAAAGTGGTGGGCCAACAGAGGTGGGACCGACGTTCAAGGCAGTCCATTCGACCGCCGATTGTCCCTGGTGAGCCCAGAGTGTATACAACGCGTCCCCCGACACCATGAAATCTTGGAGATGGCACAGCGAGGTTTCAGCTGATGTGGGTATGAAACCTACTTCGGTCATTCGATCTGCGTTATACTGAACGTGGAAGAGGTAGAAGTTTCCACCGGATGTTGCGAGGGACGGTGTCGATATGAAAACAAGGACGTAGAGGTCTTCGCCATTGTTAGAGCTGAAGACGCGTATGGAGGATTGCGTGGTCGGCAGGAGGAGTACCTGCGGGTGGATACCACTGGTTGATGAATTTGGGGAGGGGGTAACCTCTCTTCCGGGCGCAATGGAGAGCGTCTTAGAGAAAACGCATCCGGTTTTGGGCTGCCAAAAACGAAGAATGCGGTCTCTCGAGAGGGTCCAGAGAGCGGCGACATCTGTCGGCCATGGGTGGCTCGCGATGGAGAGGATTTCAGAGCCCTCCGAGGTAGACGTAGAGAGGAAAGACGTAAATGATGATAGGAAGGATCCAGGATGGGAAAGCGTTTCAGTCCAAGTCTCTGTTGGACGTGAGCACGAAGCGAGCAACACACAGAGATGGAGACACACCTTCGCTGCTTGACGAGCCCACATATTCCGTGTCCAACCTCAGCAAGGCGCCATTGGGAAGCCCAACAGCCACACAGTGTGTCCCATGAGCGTACACAATGCCTTTAACACCATCTGGGAATGCCTTAACAACGTATTCGCGCGTGGAAATACTGTTGAGCTCTGTCTTCCACAAGTCTCGGGTTTCGTCCAAGGGCACGATCATACGGTGAAGTGATCCCGACTGAGTGAGGGCTATTATGTGTAGCTCTTGATCCTCCCAGAGGAAAAGGCCCGGTGCAGACAGTATGGCGGACTGGAGCACAAAACGGATGGGCTGAATGTCCATGGAGAGGGAAATCAACTCCAATATTGAGCCTTCATGGATGACGCGTAGAAGAAAGGTGCCGGCTTGGGTTGACTGCAATACAGTCGAGTATATCGCATGTTCCGCGGGCGTGGTTGGATCCGGTGAGGCATAGAAGTCGGTGGGTTTCCTGGTGGACACTTGAACGTAATGTGCTTGCGCAGGGACATACAACGAGGACAGCTGAGCCGCCACTAAAATGGATCCGTCCATCGCGCCTCTTGTTCTTTCAGCGACGCCAAACTAGTACTTGCGCGGAAGACACACCTCAAGTACTAAGGCCAAAAGCTAATCCTGTGATCCACCACCGTCGTGCTCGTCGTTGTCTGGGACTCTGTCTCGTCTACCTTCGTGGTCGGGTTCAAGAAAAGTGTCATCACGTGGTCAAACGCGATCTCAACTCGTGTTACGCGTGACTGTACACCTCTTGATTCCAATCTTCCACTACCATTCACAGAGGCATTGCCAGTGCCAAATAACCATCATCATGAGACTACACTCGCTCTTTGACTACTCAAGGCTTGGCACCTTTTAGCTTGGTCGACATCGCCCTCAAGCAAGAACAGTGTCGAGGTTTTGCCTGCAAGTCGAATGGCTGCGCTAGCAGTGCTATGCTTGCATTGTAGTGGACGGTCATGAGCTTCTATGAGAGATACTGCACTCTGCGGAGATCTCAACCATTCTGCGCGCGCGTCAATGTCACGTCTTTGGCATGGCACACCGAATCCTCCTCTAGACGTCGACGATTAATGGGCTTGGGGAACCGACCTATGATCCAATTTCGTTGGTACTTTGGAACAGAAAAACCTCTGACACGCATATTGTCCAATTGGTCCTTGGACACATTCACCCCAGCATCTATTCATCTGTCTTCAATAATTTACTCCCTGGAATCGAGCCCTACTTGAGCAAACTTTCTAAAAATCCAATTTGTCGGCGCAGAGACCGCCCACTGGCAACCGATGAATCGTAGGTCTGTTTTTATCTATGACTGGCTCTGGTAACCAAGTCTTCATGGCACTCTTCTTCAAGGTTGTTCCAGCATGATTTCAAGTTGGGGCAATTCGCTAATCTCTTGGGTTCTATGGTCGAGGCAATGACCTTCCACAGTGATAGCCGCCTTCTCTGGGAGCAGCAGTCTAATCCTGCTCCTCTGTACTATTGATCTCATAAATACGCATCAAGTCCGACTACTGACTCTCAGTCCGATTGATTGCTCTGCGAACCTTTCGACAATGATCGTTGCGAATAAGCTGTCAACGGATGCATGCGTTGAATTACAATGGGTTGTGTGGTAACAGTATGTCGGTGTAGCCGGTCTGCCATTCTCCAGGTTACCGTGCAGGAAATCCATCCATTCCGAATCCTCCGGTCATAGCATGGAATCAAATTACCGCCGCTCTCATACGGCCGAGCAGCTGCAGACAGCAAGATTGCCTGAAGGATCACCCGAGCATGCATAGCCATACAACGCTTCAATGTATGAACCTGGCAGTTTCAAGATGACTTGCGAGCCTTAGTTTGGTCTGACTGGAGCTCCAAGCCCCTTCCAGCCAGGAGCCAAAGCCCCTCCCAGCCAGATTCAGACCAGAGGACATCCAATCCTGGCTTCCCCGACACGGGCTTGAAAGAGAAGTCCGACATGGACAGACGCGCATTTTTGATATTTATAGACAAAGCGGCGGCATATTGATGGATCCGTCTCGGATATGTACATTTGTGGGCGCTCCGTTCCGTCGAGATACGGAAACGTGGGAAGGACAACGTGCGAACTTGAGGTTTCACCAGCCTGGTATAGTTTGACCGCTCATCGTCAACTGCGCCACGTTTGTGGCCTCCTTTGGCATCATTTCGGTGTCAACGACTTCATAGGAGCGCGCATTATGCCAAGAGCGATCAAGGAGTGCTAGCTCCTACAGTGTTACAAAAGGCGGAGCACTCTGTGACAATGTGACCAACAACTTAACCATTTCCAAATACTCGACAATGCTTGCCGCGCTCGTACACCCCGCACCATCGCCCGACGTTTACCGACCACCGCCAGCATCACGTCCCCTTAGACGGCACATGCCTTCACGAAGCACCTCGTCGTTTTCGTCGTCCTCGTCGTCGGCAGAGCCGTCGTCGTCGAGCAGCCGTTTACCACCTCCACCTCCGATGCATAGGCGTGCAGCCTCACCGCCGCCGCCTCCCCCACCCAAGTCGCAGTCATTCGACATCCATAGCTACCCGTCGACAGAGCTGCTCAAGCTACTTGCATCGTTGCTCACCCAGATCGCAGCCACCAACGACGCTCTCAAAGATACATCACAAGCCCCTCCCCCGCAACCGCACTTTCCCTCCGGCACCACTACGGCGTCACTCAACGCCCTCTCCAACCCTTCCAGCACGCTCACGTTCCATGCGCGTAATGTGCCCACGATCTCGCTAGAGGCATACCTCCTACGGATCATGAAATACTGTCCAACAACCAACGAAGTCTTCCTATCATTGCTCGTCTATTTTGACAGGATGAGCAAGCTGACGGGCAGGGCCTTCGTAATTGACTCGTTTAACATCCACCGCCTTGTAATTGCCGGGGTCACCGTGGCAAGCAAGTTCTTCAGCGACGTCTTTTACACCAATTCTCGATACGCTAAGGTGATATTTCCTTTCTTTACTTCTCTATTTCCTCGGCTCATGTATCTTTCATAGGTCGGCGGCCTTCCCCTCGCAGAGTTGAACCAACTTGAACTGCAATTCCTCCTTCTTAACGACTTCCAACTCGTCATAGACAAAGACGAGATGGAGCGTTACGCCAAACAGCTATTCCTCTTCTCGACCAACGACTGCGATTCGGAGATCGAGACAGAGGCAGAGGAGGGCTGGACGACAGACGACGAACCCACCATTAGGCCCCCACGATCGGAGGACTCCTGTAGCATTGCTTCAGAAGACTCCTTCACCAGACCGACGCCCGCGTCTTGGAAGGGGGACCGAACACCCTGACACTTGTCGTCCCTTTAGTATCATTATCCGAATGTGCAACCAAGCTGTATGTAGACTCAAGGCTCTTTATGGATCATGTGGATAGTGTACATTATAAGAAAATACTTTTCAGATAGTGACAAGGCTGTAGTCGCAAGATAAGTTTTAAGGATGAGACGTTTGGTTGGCAGGTGCGATGTTTGTCAAATGCAAGTCGAGGCATCGTTGATTGGTTATGCTTTCCTTTGCGAGGATGTTATTATGTGTGGACATCATATGCGATCGGGTCACGGATTGTTCGTGTACTACCCCGCGTCCGTGGCGGTCTTCTGACCTGAGAAATACCAGATCATGAACGGAGCACGTTCATGGATATTGTAATGGATTCATTAGAGCGGCATCCGTGATATAAACGGGAGACTCCTTGAGTAATATGAACCGGGGGGGGGAGAGAGCTGATGCCAGCGAGGGATGCCCATCACTTCACAGCATTGTGAATAGAAGCTATGTACGTGTGAGACAGTATAAAATTAATTCTGGACGGAAGTGACGAGGAGAAGAAATCGTCAATTTTCAATTTTGGACTCGGAGCTCGTCGCAAGAACGCTATGACAAGCGAAGTATGAGGGTAAAACCTCCTGGAGGGGGCAGACCTCCGCGCCTGAGTATCGGTTTCATCACTTGCGGAGGACCATGGGACTGGATGATGACTGAAATCATTGGGTGTCTCGTCGCACCGAGCGGGCGAAGAACGGACTGATATCGATACAGGCGCTGCGATAAGTACTATACATCGATTGACAGCCTGATCAGCATGAAACGGATGTTGAATGATGGCTTCTTGCAGCCGTCATACAGATGAGACTATTCTGCCAGAACGAGAGAGCGAAAGGACCCCGTATGAGATCTGAAGTGCTTCATTCGCGCAGAGACTCACGACATTTAGCGGTGAGAAATCACTTCTAACCGGGCATGCCGCCTCAATTCAGAGTATGACCAGCAAGTTCAGGGAAGCGACGAGCTGCATTGAAGCGGTGCCACAGTCGGTCTATGGGAGTCGTACTTTTTCCAGATGTGAGAAGGTTTGGGTGAAGCCGCCGCCACCAGGGCGCCACCGACATCCCGGAGCTCAGCGACTCGTTGCATCGTCGTATCGGTCGCAGGAGATATGATCGATGCGATAAATTCAAGATGAGTGAAGGTGGTTTGTTGAACATGGCAATTACTGCTGTAGAAGCAATATCATTGAAGTACCGATGAAGCAATGACGGGTGATCCTCAGGTTGTAGCTCTTCAGATTTGAGGAGTTCATGCCGGGACGTCAAAAGGCAGACACAGGAGATGACAGAGAGAGAGGTTGGTAGGAGGAAACGCCCAGCTGAACATGAGACCCTGAGATTTACTAGAAAAAGAAGACAGTCGACTTCGCGAAGGTGAACGTTCCAAGTAAAGATGCGGTGACCAAACCGGCAACTAAAGCTTAAAATTACTACTTCGACCTCTACCACCATCATGCCTGCTGCCAAGCCACCTGCTCCCAAACGTCGAAACCGCAAGCGCAAAAGACGCGCCGCCTCTGAATCTTCCTCGTCATCGTCATCCTCTGACTCGGAATCGGAAGTCGAGCAGCCAAAAGTCCTTCCGCAAAAAGTACCTGCCGATCATGAGTCTTCCTCAGACTCTTCCTCGTCCAGCTCAGAGTCGGATTCTGACTCTGACGTGCCGCCGCAAAACACTGCACAGCCGAAAGAGATAAAGAGCAGACCGTTGCGCTCGCCGTCGCCTCCCCCGGCTCAGATACCTTCCTTCATACCCGACAAAAGTGAGCCCGGAGCAGAGACGGAGCTGAGCCTGAAGTTCCGCAAATTCTGGATGGCATCTGTTGCTGATGGGTTCAGAGAGGATTTGGACGAGCTCAGAAAGGTGCGTGAATCCTTCCTGAGATGTGAGCTATGGATTGATGTATTGTTAGGAATCCAATTTGGGCAAATCACGGTTGGAGATGTTGGTAGACTCGTTGGCGGCCGGGGCAGACGTCTTTTCGTCAAGCGAGATGGAGGTGGTACTAGGCACATCTTAGTGGAAACAGAGTACGGTCCCGGCGCTGTTGTTGATCGATGATTGTCTATTGACTGACAGCGGCCGAATGTAAAAAATGACCCACGCGCGTCACAAACAAAACTGAATTGAACGGTGGGCTAGCCATAAGATGCATGCGACCATGTCTAACTACCGAATCAACCAAGAACACGAGAGCTGGGGAGGGCTAGACGGAGCGAGTGCCGGCAGATTGGAAATGACTTATCGATCAAGGCAGATCCGGTTGTCCAATCACGTGGAGGGCATTGAACTTGGACCTAGACTTTTGCGCCTTGCCGACGACCACCCACCGACATATACCCTCCCGCCGCTTACAGAACATAAATTAATCGATTTTTGAATCCTAATACTGCATTGGCCAGCTGCCTGACGACAACCCGATCACCCGGAAGAAATCGATTCGCTGCAACCCCGAACTGCAATCCTTATCGCTTCCTCCAAAGATAAGCAGACGCGATGTCTCACGGGTCCTATTCCTCTGCCAGCATCATGACCGAAGACGAGGAAGACTGGGAAGAGGTATGCGCTCGGCTCGACCCTCGCTCTCCAGCTGACGCCGACGCAGTACGTCAAAGGTGGATATCATCCTGTACATATAGGCGACACCTTCTCCGATGGACGCTACATCGTCGTCCGCAAATTGGGCTGGGGTCATTTCTCAACTGTGTGGCTAGCAAAGGACACGCGGTCGGTCATATCCCGTTCACGCTCTGCTCAATCTGATTGTTCAGCAGCGAAAACCGACATGTCGCTCTCAAAGTCGTCAAATCCGCTCCACGGTACACAGAAACCGCCCTCGACGAAATAAAACTCCTCCAACGCCTCATCACATCCTCTACGCCAAATTCACCGCCATCCCACCCTGGCCGTGCGCATGTTATGTCATTCCTGGACCATTTCCGTCATAAAGGCCCGAATGGTACTCATATCTGCATGGTCTTCGAGGTTCTTGGAGAAAATCTGCTCGGACTGATCAAGCGGCATCAGAATAAGGGTGTCCCTATGCATCTGGTCAAACAGATAGCGAAGCAGGTCCTGCTCGGTCTGGATTACATGCACCGGTGTTGCGGTGTCATCCATACGGGTTCGTGCATACAGTCCGCAGTCCGCGTTCGCTTCCGCTTACTGACCTGTAACGCAGACCTAAAACCTGAGAACGTTCTCATCGTGGTCGAAGACGTCGAATCCATCATAGAAGCCGAGCTCAAGTCGGCCTCTTCATCTTCGACGCCGCCTCCAACGAGGCTTGTGGGCGTACCAGCTTCCAAAGGCCGCGGCGGTAACCAGACTCCTCGCAGTGAAAGTATCTACATCACCGGCTCCCAGCCTCTGCCTAGTCCCACTGCCAGTCCCATGATGGATCGATGGGCATTTGGGATGAGTAAGATTGGTGACGAACTTGCTGAGGAGGTCGGAAGCGTCTCTTTGGGCGACGGCGAAGGTTTTGGAGAACGCGTGCCTGTACCCCATCCAACGACCGGCACCCCCTCTCTCCTCACGCAGCAGGCGCCCGCCGTTCCCCAGCGGGCAAACACCCCGAAGGACATGTCCGATCCTGTGTACACTGGCACTGAAAAGATTACCGTCAAGATTGCTGACATGGGTAACGCGACCTGGGTTGAGCATCATTTCACCGACGACATCCAGACCAGGCAGTACCGCTGTCCCGAAGTCATTCTCGGTTCCAAGTGGGGCATCTCCGCAGACGTATGGAGCGTCGCATGCGTCGTATTCGAATTAATCACTGGCGGGGACTACCTCTTTGATCCGGCCTCTGGCTCGCGCTATTCCAAAGACGACGACCACATTGCCCAGATAATTGAGCTGCTCGGCCCGCTCCCCACTGCACTCTCTCTCAGCGGAAAGTACAGCGCGGAGTTCTTCAACAGGAAAGGCGAGCTTAGGCATATCAACAAGTTGCGGTATTGGCCGCTGGATGCGGTGTTGCATGATAAGTATCTCTTTCCCAAGGCGGAGGCGGAGGCGCTGGCTTCGTTCCTCGGTGGGATGCTCAAGCTCGAGCCGGCGAAGCGAGTGGGCGCTGGGGACGCTGCGAATCATCCATGGTTAGAAGGTGTGCTCGTAGCAGGGGAGCGGGAGGTCCGGGCTGCTGGAAAGCAAAGAGACGATGGCGGGGCCATGAAGCCGGTAGAAGATATGGAAGAGGACGAGACGCCCACAATCGCCCCTCCAAAGAAGAAGAGTTAGTGCGGCCTGTTATGTTATTTAGGTGTGTTATCTGTGTGATAGCTGAATGTTGTAGCTCCGTGTGTTTTCGTAGATTACTGTATTGCCTTATACCATTCCGCAAAGTAAACCAAGAACAAGACTTACTTGCCGCATCTACAGAACCTACGATCCAAAATCCTATAACTATGATATGTCTGTCGCGCCAGTCAACCATACATACCATCTTCGATCGGGCTGTGAAGTCGTGCCTAGAAGTGAAGTCGAGGATGGTACCTGTCTATAGCATCATTGTAGCGCAAAGATGCTTGGATTCTGATTTGCCGTGATACCCACATAATATATCTCTGGAATTATGATTCCACCGCAAGACTGTGTGTTGTGAACTTATTCTTGGACAACTTCACTTGACATCCCCGCTATATCGATCGGGGCAATCGCAGTCGCACTAGCAAGAGCCACTGGTCTCGTAGAGTTATGAGACTTGGTGAGTCCAATCTAAACCACATCTTCGTACTGAAAATCGATTTCCACACAGGAATACAGAGTGTATCGAGCTACATCAGTCAATTCGTGTTCCGATCAGACTAAATGGACGCAATATGCCTTTCATGGGGGAATAGCTCAGCTGGGAGAGCAGCAGACTGAAGGACACCCATTCTGAAGCTAATAGTAGACAACATATGGCGCTTGTATTACCACTTCGGGATATGTTGTGACAGAAACAGTTTTGTGCGCAAAAATCTTGTCTACATTTTGTAGATGAAATCAGAATAAAGAAAAACATTCTCACGCGCCTCTCTTCTGTTCTTGCGAGGTTCAAAGTTCATCGGTTCCACGTCCATCGCCATTCGCTAACGCGAGTGGAGTTGCTGTCAAATTTGCTGTCAATGGCTTCTTTCCGCCCTATGAAAACCGCTTTTTCGAGCTCAGCAAACGTGTCCTTCTCTTCGTTCGCCCACCATGGCTGAACCTGGTCGAGCGTACGAGTTCCTTCCATTCTAATCAGGCAGCCCGCAGACTGACCATCCCCAAGACTTCCAGGAACAACCGGTCAGAATTATCGCGTGGACGTGCGTAGACAGACGTCCTCATTCTCTCAACAACACTGACATCCACATAGGCTCGGGACCGTGTTGCAGGAATCCCCGAGGAGGTCCGCAGGGCTCGTGAAGGCAAGAGCAGAATCCGTCTCGCCATGAAGGATTCGATTAGAAAGTTTATCGACGAAGTCGGGATCGAGGAGGCAAACCGGATTCAGAATGAGTGGCATGATGCAGTCACCTGCCGCGGCAATCCCCACACCGCACGGGCTATGGTCGATGCAATGATTCTTTGGGATTCGCTCCTCCAGCAGTGGGAGCCTGACCTCTCGCAAGAGCTTTACTGGTCCAGGGACGTCATCAAGCGCCATGGCCCGCGTGCACTTTGGTACTACGTGAGTTCCTTGACCAGTCTCAGACTCGTATCGCTCATCCTTCCTAGGCTCTCAGCGCCAGGCCAACCCGCGGTCGCAAGTACATCAAGGCATCTACTCTCAGGGCCATGAGTAGACGCTTCTGCTCTTTGATCTACCAACATGCCCGCGGCCCCGATGGCGAGCGCATCGGGATGACGATCCTGACCAAGGAGGCCTTTTGGGACCACATGGAGGATTGCGTCTACAAACGTGAGTGGTGGTCTCATTCCCAGGAACGGTCCTCCTCAAATCCCTAGTGACGACGGATCTTGAACTTGATCGTCACGAAGACGAGAAGTCGTTCTGGGGGCCCTCTGAACTGCTTCTTATGCTGCAAGAGGAACTGCGCCGGACGGAAGTCACTGGGCGCGAGGTGGGGCTCCAGCAGAGCATATTCTGTCTCTTTGGAGCCACCACAGCCGTGCGCGCCGGGACCCTTGGTCCCTCGCATCCTCAATTCCTCAAGGAGAAAAAGGTACGTCAGTGTTCCCTAATGTTGGTATGCCGCCTGCAATTCTTTCGCACAGTACATGAAGCTCAGGGATCTTCGGATTTTCTGTCGCGGTTTATTGATGTTTGAGATCATCGTTCGGGCGGGCGACTTCAAGGCATGTCTCTCCGTTTTCCTCCAGTCACGCAGAAACTCACTTGACTACCAGGGATACGGTGGTGTTACAGGACTCGAGCGCCGCTACACTCTCATGAGTGTACAGGAGTGGGTCAATATTCTCATGGACATCAACTCGTACATCCTTCTGCATCTGATGGCTCGCGGCGCGCTCGAGGGCGTAGAGGTGTGTACCGTTATGCATCAAACTGTCAACGTCCTGACACAGTAACCCAGTCCATTGCGGATCTGATCGCATACCAGAACTTTGAGCTCAAAATCAAGGAGCACATGCTCGACGAACCCTTGTATGTTCCGTCCAATTGACCGTCCGCATTACTCACTTTGCCCAGTTTCATACAGTCTAAACAAGGCGGTCATGCCTTCCGTGAAGATCGTGTGGCAATCATGGGCAAGAACATTTGCGAAATCGTTTCAAAGATGGCCAGGAATGCTGGTCTTCCTCCAGGAGCACTCACCAATTTCCGGCGGTTCCTTGCTACTTACGTGAGCATCTGATGTCTTGTCTCTCTGTCGTCTCACTCAAGTTTCTGCAACTAGTATGCACGAGCGCACGGCGCCGCCATGGCCAGGATGCTGCTTACTCATATCGAACATGGCGCGCTGCCTAACTACCAGCGCCAGATCTCGGATATGGACGTTGTTCGCCAAGCATTTGGTGAGCTGACCACAGGCCTGTCCGATGAGGTCAAGGTAAGGCTTTCTTGCCTTGTGGTGATGTGACATGCTAATCGTCGCCAGCATGCACTTTCCATGCACACCATACGCGACCACGCTGTCACCGCCATTGTCATGCTCATGAAGAACCGCGCCGTCACCGCCGAGACTAGCACAGTTCTTGCTCAGCATCAGAAAACGTTGGCGGCGGCCGGAGACGATGATGCCCAGGACAGCAACATTGAGGATGACGTGGGTTCCGAGGACGACGAGGCCCCGCCCAAGACGGTCGTCAATGCGCCACCAAAAGGAAAGGCGCCAGCCCGTGACATTGTCATACTCACTGTCGAAGAGAAACAAGCGATCGAAGTGAGTGCTCATCGTACCAGCGTTGTCTTGGATTCACCGTCTCTCTAGAAACTTCCCGAGCTCGTTGCGCTTCAGAGTCAATTTGACGCTGCCCTCTTGGCCTTCAAAGATCACTATGCGCTCACCAAGAGTGCCAAGACCGGAGCTGCATATACCGCAGTGTCAACCCTGAACAGCTTTGTCAAGGCTTCCACTCTCAAGCCACAGCATACGGAAGCTGAAGCGGCCAGTGTACGCCATGTTCCTCATTGTCTGACTTGAACTTGCACTAAGTCTCAATAGGCCCGGGCCAGAATTGGCGTCATCGGCAAGGAAATCGTGAAAGTCCGACAAGCCTTGGTAAGAAAGGCCAAGGGCAAGAAGACCCAGGCTCTAGACGCCGAGAGGCGCACGAGTATGCCAGGCACTATAGCCGAACGTGAGGCGGCTCTGAAGGAGCTTGGGGAGGCTCGCGCCAAGGCGGCCCTAGCATTCACTGGGGTGGGCGTCGCAAGCGGGAGTGGTGTCAGCAAGAGCGGCATTGCCGCTGTCAACAGTGGTGCACGATTCACTTGCGAAGAGCTCGGAGCGCGTGTCGATATACGCGCGCGTGCGGAAGTGCGCCTTCGAGAGAACGCTGATGTTGCTGAAATTCTGGGTGGCGAGGAGCAAGCTGCAGTCTGTGTTGACAGGCTTGAGGAAGCTGCGGATGATGAGGTGGCGACAGAGACTGATAGTAACCTTGCGTTAATCGTTGCTCAGGCTGCCCATGAGCGAAAGCAGCGCACGGGCCCCCGCCCACCTGTTGTTTTCGAGGCCATTCCTCCTCACCTTTTGCTAGGGCTACCAGCTTCGAGGGAAACTTCCACGGCCTCCTGCTCTGCCTCCACCTCTGCTCAGCCAACTCTGTCATCATCGACACCGCCGGCTTCTTCATCCTTGCCAGCCGCCGCCGATGATGACGACATTGCGCTCGGTGTCCCAGTCGTCGTTTCTTTCGAAGATTGGCACCCCGACATGTCGACTGAGTCCGTGTCAAAGGACACGAACGCAACTGCCCTTACATTCCGCATTGAGCCGATTGGACAGGCCCCGGAAACCAAGCTCTCAGAAGTCAACATGTTCGAGATTCGCAAAGCAATGTTGGAGGCGCTCTGGCAGCCCATTGGTGATGCTCGCGCAGCGCAGGCACAATACACGGTCAGTTTCTTTGAATAGCCTCGCCAGGAAAGCCGTCTCATCTATGCTTACAGCGCGACGGAGAGAAGTGGCTATGCGATCAGTGTCCAATTTTTCTTCATGTGGCGGCGCGACAGACTGAGAAGCCGCATGATTTCAAGACCAGAGCCAAGCTGGTGTCGCACCAGTATGTTCTCTTTTTTGTATCTGGTCCGTGGTTTGATGTGTCTCTCTCTACCCATAGACAGACGGACCACACGGCCTATTTGAACACCGACCCCGAGATGGCCTACATAGACGACAAGGGCGATTGGCGCTTCTTCTGCCCACTATGCCCGGGCAGAGAGTATGGTCATGGCAGCGATATTTCTGATCTCTACTGATCCTTGGCTTGCAGCTACTGTGACATTGGCAAGGCCAGGAAGCATCGAAAGTCGGCGGCATGTCCTGGCCATGAGGACTACTTGGAGCTGTTCCGCCTTCACGAAGAGCAACTAGCAACAATCAAGGCCAGTAAGCCCGTCATTGACAAGCGACAGCACCAATCGACAGTGGCAGCCGCCCCACCACAGCCTATCACGGCACACAAGAAGCAGCTTCTTGAGATTGCTGGAACCATTGTCTCCCCAGAGGTAAGCATCTTTTTAATTCTGATTATACACGCCCTGAAACGTCTGAACCCAGGATGCTGCGCTGCTTGAGACTATGCTTACACAGTTTGACGGTCTCTTGGGCAAGACCTTTGACAAGGCAGAGCTTCAAGTGGAGAAGGAACAGGCCAAGTCTGATTTGGATTCATTGCGAAAGCACAAGTAGCGTAGCGTAGCGTATCGAGAGTAAAGTACCAGTAGTAGAGCTTAAGTGTATCGAGAGAAGACAAATTGTTGCTGAGAATTCTGAGCGAGACCGAGCGATCATTAGTGCATCGAGAGAGTAAGTGTATCGAGAAATGACGAATGTATGCTGAGAATCCTGAGCGAGACTGGGTGATCATTTAGTAAAGCAGGTCGACGGAACTATGCCATGCACGAGGGAAGGCGTTGAGCGTATATCCTCCATTGGCATGTGTGAGAGGTTGGCGTGCGGAGTAAGGTCCTGCATCGGCGCGTGCAAAGGGAAGTTCCAGGAAGACGATGCGACGGCTTTGGGATTTTCCTTGGAGCTACGGAAAGGGGGAGGCTGGGCTCCGGATCCGGAAGGCCTGGCGGGCGACTCGACGGCGACGGAGTGTCGCGTCGTTTGCTCCGGTGCGTCGACGCGCAGGCGCGCAATTTCGGCCTCAAGTTCTTCAACGCGCTTGTTGGCGTCCTGCAGCTCCTTGCGCGACTGGAGGCGTTCTGCACCGATAAGAAGATAGACGGTGTCCTCGAGAATATCCTGGTCCATGGGGGCACGGCCTCTGCAGGAGTCAGCAATCCGTATCTAAAGTACACTGGAATCAAGACGCACCCTTTGCAGACAATGCACGACTTGGGCTGCGTCTTGCGACGCTTTGAAACCTTCTTGCGCGTCGGTTGGGGCGAACTTGGTTCAGAGCTGCTGATCTGGAGCCGTTTGGCGGCCTTTCGACGCGTCGGCTGGGGCGAGCTTGGTGCAGAGCCGTCGCCGCTGCTGATCTCGATAACGTCCCTGGCATACTTATCAGACAGACACAGAGGCAGCGAAAAGCGAGCATACACGGCTTTGGCGGGTTCTTTGCCTTTCTTGGATGGTCTAGCAGGCATGATGAGAGTACAGAGCTAAGCCGTGACGCGCTCCGATCGTGTGCAAGGTCAGGTACTTGGCGGCAACGGCACATGGCATTGAACAAACGTTGTACACAAATTTCTCTCGAGGGTACTAGTCATTGATTTCATCTACAGCTTGTAGACGACTTTACACAGCACAAAGACCAAAACTGTAATCGTAGCCGTCAGGGATATCGTCAGCCTTGTTGTCATCCAAAAAGTCTTGAGCAAAGAGTGAGACAGCATCCAAGCCAAACGCCCTCAAGATACGACACAGTGAATCCCCACAGGGGTGGTAATTAGTAACAACAGCAAGGTTACCCAGCACAGCATCGGGGTGTTTGGCTCGAACGCTTGATGCGGCGTCGCAGACGGTGTTGACCAGGTCGTCGAATGCAGCGGTCCGTCTGATCCCAGACCGAGAAGCAAGGCAGGGATCCCAGAACGGATCGAGGAGTACGGCGCCTCCAAACTGAGAGAGAGAGAGAGAGAGGTGAGAAACAAGCAGATGGATTCGGAAAGAGACTCACGCGTCGATATACTTTCAATAGGCCGAGTCGTCCATTTACGGTGCGGTGGTGAGTCTTTCCGTATGCGCTGAGAAGTTTTGCCGTTTCGACCTCCATCTCGTGCGGGTTGAGGCCCTTCTTGGTGAGCTCTTGATCGAGGAAAGGGTGCTCTTGCTCGAAACTGGCCTTGATGACTTGACTCTTCCACAGTTTGGATCCTTCACCATGGCTATGCTTCTTCCAGTCGAACGCAAAAAGGAGAACGCCGATGGAACGAATCACGTAGTACACAAAGTGCTCGACGACGCTGCTCTCCCTGTGCGTGTTGATGAGCTAGTACAGCGACCGTGAGCGAAGTCGGGAAAGAGAGCGCATACACTTACCGAATCCGTCGCGATGATGCGCTTGAGTGTGCTCTTTTCCTTTCGAATATCTCCGAGACGCGTGCAGAGCGATTCCCAGGAGGTGCACGATTCGGACAGTGGACGCAGAAGGGCATCCCATTCTTTTTGGGGAGAGGAATATCCGATTATGAGCCGGCGGAAAGCTTGGTCTTCAATGTCGGCGGGAGATCCAGTGTAAGGGAATTGTAGCAGAGACGAGCGAAAATCAAGGGCAGAGAGGTGGCTAGTGTTCCAGGCAGACTGAATGGTGCTGTAGTAGCGCTTCTCGTGGGGTTCCTGGCGACGATCATCTCAACATCGCCGCGTCGAAGGGGGGCGCAATACACGCACCAGCGCAGCTTCTGGCGGTGGCGGCGTTGGTGCCGATGGAGGCGTTGCCGGGGCAGCCAGAGATGTTTTGTGTTTCTTGACAATGTTCGAGAGGTCGTCGGCAAGAGTTTCGACGCGTTCCCAAAGATGCTGTACCCGGCGCTTGGACCGAGGCGACATGGGATCCAACGCAGGAAGGTCGTTGACGTGGGCACGGAGCGCAATGAGACGGCGCTCAGCGTCCTTGATGCCATCCTCCATGACAGAAGAGGACAAGTTGCGATCGGCGGTGGCGGTGTTACAGCCCAGCTATCATGTGCTCATTGTCTGGCTCAAGCAATACATTGGACTACAACGTAGAGGATAGTTGAGAAGAAAGACACCTACTGCTAGACGGCAACAATAAGCAGATGGTCCAATAAGCTCAATTGAAATGCCAAAAGAGAGAGGCTGTGGCGCCCAGGTGTCAGGCCATATCCCGTATCATCCATTCGGGACCGCCGACCACCGACCTCCGCCCTCCGCCCTTGTCCACCACCGCCTCATTCCCCGCCCTTTGCGCGAACACCGCCGCCCTCACGTGGATTTCTTATAGGGAAACTTGTCAAAAATTTTAACGGACTTAAAAAAAAAAACTCACCCTCGTTCCTCGTGCGGTGGTATGCGCTACATAGCTGCGCTCGTTCCTCGTTTGCCTGTATGCCTCGTCCCTCGGCAGAAAATCTGGGGGCTGACTATCGCGTGGGGCAATGGCGAGCAACAGTGGACTTGAGCGCAAGCTAGGCTGTACATCAACTGGGTTGACAGGATTGGTCAATGACTGACTGGCGAGGAATCAAACTTGGCGTGCAAAACGATTCCCGGTCTCTACACGTTACAATAATTTCTGCTTCACCTCGTCCGCAGCTGAGACAGAACACTGTATGTAGTTGGGCGGGCAGGCGGTCAGTGAGGAGGCAGGGGCGGGCCAAGGGCGCGGGAATTTGGCGTCTACCGCCAAGTTCCCACGAAGGATTGGCCACGCGACACTGCATGGTAGGCGGGAGCTGGCTGGTGATGTGGCGGCCCGCGGGATCGACCACACTGAAGCAGCAGACTATTACTTGAAAATAAGACATTCAGTGAAATCGCCTATGGTAATGACTGGCCAATACTTGGCCTGGTTGCGTGATGGAGAATTGGTGTCCGGCGGGTAGGCGGGCGACGTGGCGCAGTGGCGGGGCCTTGTTGTTGCCGGATGTGGTCGCTGGCTGGGGCCCAGCGATTGGTGACGGGATCGTGCCCGGCGGCGGTTGGCGTTGTTGCCAGATACGGTCGCTGCGCTGCTGCCGGACATGGTCGCTAGCCTAGCTCGCGTTCGCCAAGGCTCGGCCCCGGATCCAACGACTTATTGGGTTCTCTACGACGGCGGGAAGGCCGCGTTGACGTCGCCCCCGGCGGACTGGGATATCTGCTGCTGAGTAGCCTCCGGCGGCTGCACGCTGCGCGAAAAATGTCTGCTGCACTCGTGCCTCGCTTGCCGCTCTACATAGCTGCGCTCGTGCCTCGCTTGCACGCTTCGCGGAAAATGTGTGTCGTCGGCCCGCCTTGCTGCGCTGCGGCGTTGGCCTCCTCCGTGCCCTTGCACGGATAGAGGTCCTTGCCGTCGCCCCCGGCGGACTGGGATATCTGCTGCCGAGTAGCCTCCGGCGGCTGCACGCTGCGCGAAAAATGTCTGCTGCACTCGTGCCTCGCTTGCCGCTCTACATAGCTGCGCTCGTGCCTCGCTTGCACGCTTCGCGGAAAATGTGGGTCGTCGGCCCGCCTTGCTGCGCTGCGGCGTTGGCCTCCTCCGTCTCCTTACACGGATAAAGGTCCCCGGTTCGATCCCGGGTTTCCCCACTCTTTTTGTCCCATGGGACGAGTGCGGAAGGTGCGCAGCGGGCTGGCTACCGCTCAGTGCGCCGTGGCCACGAATTGTGAGTCGTGACTGGTAACCGGTCACTCTGATTGGCTCAGCCGCCTCAAGAGTCAAGCAATTGAACTTAGGGCTGTGGGTCAAACCCCCAGAGGTAGTACGAAACTGTTCGTAGACGATCCCGCCCCCGCCAGGTATAATTTGGAACCTGTTGAATTTGGAAGAGTCGAGATCGGCACGTGATGCCGCCGCGCGCCTCCCGCTCCTGATCCCGACACGGTCTATTCTTGAAGGTCATCTTTGCTTGTGATACAGCTCTGAATTTGTCTCATATGACGGTAGCTTTCATATGTATCTGTACTATCTACAAGTCCTTTAATTCCAGTCTTGTGCCACATACACTTCTGCCACCCTTTGTCGAGCCACACCATTGTTGGAGAATTGGGTTGCCCCAGGAGATATTCGAGCTACAAGACAGAAGTCTCAAGCCTGGAGACTTGACTTGAAGCGACTTACCAACGTGAAATGAGTCAAGGACCTCAGATTGCCTGCTGGGCTGCTGAGCGCTGACATGGGCGGGCCAAGGCAGACGCCATAGAGGTCTCAATTCACCGGAATTGACTTCACAGCGAAGGGATCAATGCAGTCGCGGTGCAGTTGCACCCGGCACTTGCCCGGTAGTATGTCGGTAGTGCACTGACCAGAGTACGAGTAACTAAGAAGCGGCCCAGTGCTGACACTCATTGACTTGAGAGTGACGAATAGGAAAGGTAAAAGGCAGCTGCCATCAGGCCAGCGAACGAGCAGACTCCGATCTCGTAAGTGTACTTAGTACTCGGTTCATACAAACTCGAGTCCGTTCGTGCCGTGGCACGAGTCCGTCCTCGTTTCTGACACAGTTCATCATACATATGTGCTTGCTGACACTTCTGTAGGTGCCGATATGGGGAAGAAAGACTGCAGACGAGACGAGGGTACACTCAAACTGCAAAGTCAAATAAAGTACTTCACGCAAATCCTGATGGATTGACTGATCGGAGTCCGGTCACGATGACATCAATGTTTCTCCACTTGCCCATTTACCCTTCTCCATTTACCGTTCATCTGTTGCCGTCAACGACGACCTCGAGTTCATCGTGTCCAGCGCTGGCGACCACTGGCATCTTCGCTGCGGGCATGGCGAAGCCGACACTGCTGCAGACTATCCTCGGACGTCCGTCGCAGACCTATTCATTGCCGCCAGAAAAACAATATTTCTCACAGAAGAAACAACTACTACGTACTCTCCGCACTGAGCCCGAGGCAAGTGGAGACATCCAAGGACCATCTGCCGGAGAAACGGTAAGCGCCCTTTCCACTCTCACGAATATTAGGAATGACGCTGATTCGCATGTGCATCTCTAGACTATTCTCAGAAAAGATAATGACTATGATGACACCGCCCTTTCCACTGTACCATCAATCGTCGTGGAAGAGGGAGTCGATGACGACGACACCGACGACACCGACGACAGCGATTCCGACGATATCTTCTTCACGCCCAACTCTTCACCTCGAGTGTCCATGGCATCCAACAAGGACATCGTGCCTCTCTCGACCCCGCTAGCCACGTTCCCGGAGCCTGGCTGTAGACCCTTCACTCGGACATGGCCATCCACGTCTTCCACGTCCGTCGAGTCTGCATCTTTTGACGGCCACTCTTTGTTCTCCGAAGACTCCTCACCGTCTACCGCAATCACTACCCCGATGTCTTCAGACTCCGGTCACACAGATTCCTTTTACAAGCAAGCACAACGCTCTTCCCAGCCCCGACGCGATGGCTGGGCACAGGATTCACATTTGTTGAACATCCCGCACGACCACAGCCTGCTGCGTTCCAGCGAAACACCAAAACCTAATCGTTCCTCGAGTGTTCGTTCCGCAACGCGCCCGTCAAGGACGAGACCATCTGGCGCCCACATTCCCCGTTCTTCCAGCATGCGTTCGCCTCCCGTTTCACGGGCATCTTCCCCGTCGTCACGGTCTCGGAACCACACGCCGAGCATGATGATGAGTATGACTGTCCTCCTTGAGGAAGAGGAATCCGCACCTTTCACGTCCCGCCCAATCGAGGACCCATTGAGCGGCGTGTTCCACCCTTCCTCCGCCAGACCGCGCGTTGTTTCTTACCCTGCGTCGTCCAGATCATCTTCCGGCCACTATCGCCAGCGCAGTCTGCCATCGGATATACCATACATTCCCTCTATACCATCCTCTGGCACGCCTGGGTATACCACACTAACACTCCCTCGAGCTCCACCTCCCGCATTTGCTTCGAACTCGAACACTAGCAGCAAACGTCTGAGCATTCTCGGGAACGACAATGCTATCGACCTGACCAAAAGCGGAATCGCGCAGACCACTATGGCTAGTGTGGAAGTCGTCCGGGGATTGGTTGGGGGAGGGAGAAGCTTTTTCCATCGCAAGCAGGCACCGAAGGGCGATGTTCTGGGCTTCACCAGCTACCGTGTTCCTCCGTCATCGATTCCATCACATGGCGTGTTGGTCCAGGTGTGGAGTGTGGGCGTGGATAGGACGGACTTTCGGTTGGCATCGTCAGAAACAACGGGGTTCGTGCCAGGACGCAGTTTCGTAGGGCGGGTTTTGGAGTGCGGATGGGAGGTGAAAGATGAAGTTTCGAGGAGGGGCGAATGGGTGGTTGGTTTGTTGGATGTGAGAAAGGTCAATCATCGATTTGCTGGTCCCAATTCAGCTCGACTGACGGGTCTTTATAGTCTGGCGCACTGCAAGAGTTTCTTGTTGCGGACCGGCATCGGGTTTACAGGGTGCCGCATCCGCTGTCCGATGGAAATCTTAGTCCGGATGAATTAGCGCTGCTGCCGCTGTGTGGCGTCGCGGCGCATCGTGCCGTCAGGACATTTGCGGTCGCTTTTGGGACTTCACTGATACCCTTGGGTGAGGGTGTCGTTCGCCGGTTTACCAATGATCACGAACCTGGCAATGCCAAGCGGCGAGTACTTGTTCTCAGAGGACACGATGGCGTCGGAGCAATGGCAGTCCAAATGCTGGTCAACAGAGGCTGGAGGGTCTGCGTCCACGCTCCCATGCCGCGCGTCGAAGACGAAGAAGAATATATGCGCGACGTGGAGGACCGTGTCCGGGTGTGGGGTGGCGAAGAGGTGGTCTTTGATGATGGCGAGGATTGTGGTGCTGTCGTACGTGTCATTCAACGACTGGTCGATGACGGAGACGCTTTCGATGCTATTCTCGACACGGTGGGCGGGAAGGCAATCTGGGAGGTGTCTCAGAAGCTTTTGAACGGCACCTCTGGCGGCAAGAGATCCAAGAGGAGCAGTCACGGGCAGTTCACGACGCTCGTGGGTGATACCGAGAAGATCATACCGAGTGCCGGATCTCATTTCAAAGCTGGTTTGCGAGCGCTTCGGAACACGTACAACCACGAGGGTGGCAAGGTCGGATATGCTTGGGTGAGCATCGCTCAGGATGTCGACTGGGAAGGAGAAGATATCAGGGAGAGCATAGGTGCTGTCTTGCGCCTGGCAGTCAACAATGGCATCCGGCCCTACGTTGGTGGAAAGGACAGAATCGTGCCCTTTGAGCGAACGCCGAATGCCTTTTCGACTGCACCTTTCGCTGATGGTGGGACGCTGGTGGTCAAAGTCGTTTCATGATATTCTACGATACTCGCTATACTTATTATGTTGTGACTTATTGTAAAGCATTCACGGACGTGTAGTGTACATATATCTATCAGTACATCAGATACGAGCATTGATACATTTCTAGCATAGCAATACAATACGATCATATGTCAGGCAGTCGATGGGTGGGGGCTATGAGGATGGTGCTTCGACCATGACTGTCGGATTCCCTGATGATCTGTCGAAGAACGGTATAGTGCGTAGGTTATTGGGAGCTGGGCCTTCAGCTTCGAGCTTCTTGCGTGCTCGTTCGGTCTGCACGATATGAGCATTGTATCAATTACTCCTATTAGGGTGCTTACGATTCCAGACGAAGCCATGCCTCTCTCAAGACCTTCGAGGAGGGTGCAGGCTTTACACAGCTCGTTGCTCGACATGTAGCCGCATCGCTTGCAAGTTTCTAAACAAGCGGTGAACACCTGGCCAAAATAAGGAGATGAGACATACGCTGCAGTTTCTGAGTCGCCTTGACTTCTCCTCGGATCTCGAAAGCCTCACCAGAGTGAATTATGTCGATTATAGCGCTAGGCCTCGCAGCCTCGAGATCCTTGAGGAAGGTCCTTGCGTGTCCTCGATACGCATCGGGTGAATAGATACATTCGGTAGAGAAGTAGTCTAGTTTGTTGAAATACGCATACCTGCGGGCTCATGAGTCAGCTAAGATACTCCCGGCACGATATTGACTCACATAACGATCTCCTTCTCGTATGTGTATTTGAATGGCTTGGATCGTTTGATAGTGTCTTCGCCTTCAGTGACGATCGATGTACATCGACCAAGACGCGCGATGTCCCCTCGCATGACTGGCGCATATGTTTGTTATTGAATTCTGTAAGAACAATCTGCACGTACTGTTCATCAAGACGGTCTCCGCGATATCGTCTGCATTATGACCGGTTACAATGTGGTCCACTCCGAGCATGGCGGCTCCTCTATCGAGCGCCTGCCGCCGAAACACGCCGCAAAAAGTACAATTGTTCTTGCGCCCGACCTCGGCGACAATAGAATCCATAGTCCATCCATACAGCTCGTCGTATGAGAGGATTTTCAGCGGCATGTCGTATTGCTCCTGGTTCCGCTTGACCGTCTCGAGAGAATCGTCCCGGTATCCTGTTATCCCTTCATCGATGGACAAGAGAAAGAGGTTCAAGCCGTAGTTGTAACGCTCGTTGAGAGTTTTCATGACATATGCAAGGACGGTAGAGTCTATCATTCATTCAGTAATGTTCAGGAGACATGCGAATGTCCCGCACCTTTTCCACCAGATGCGCCAATAGCGACACGGTCTCCCGGCTTGAATAGATTGGCATCCGTTATGGTGTTATGCACTTCCGTCTCGAAAACGTAGAAAAAGCAGTCCTTGCAGATTTGTTGGCCAGTCTTGGGGCGTTTGAGCATCGCACGAGCGGTTTTGCAGAGGGCGCATGTTCGAGGCGCCATGACCCAGCAAGACGAGGACGGAGATGGTGATGAGAGCGGGAGTGAAGATTGCGGATCAATTTCGATCTCTTACATACCGCTGACTTCTTCGCTCCTCGACGATCTCAAGTGTTTAGCAAGTCCAAATACTTCATCCAGTCATGTTTGATCTGTGCGATAGGAACAGATATCTCTCATGTCCTGCGTGAACTGCTCAACTGCATTTTGTTACTCCCTTGTTTTTTTTCTGGCCGGTCATACTCTGAGGTGAGGCGGCACGCCCTGATCGCTCACCGCCAAATGTTGTAAGTATCTGTACGAACCAGGTACATCGGATTCCAAATTGTCTCCTTCGTTTCTCTCTAATATGACAGACTACTCTTAAGCTGTATTGCGGCTGCAAGAAGTTATTCAAGATCCGTTTCATGCTAATCAGGCTGTCACTCGATGTACAGTATCATCGCGGCGCCGGAATTGATATCAGACCGTTCTTCGCCCGCTCAGTACGACGAGACACCCGATGATTTTATCGACCATCCAGTCCTATCGTCCCCGACGAAGTGAGAAGACAGATGTTCAGGCGCAGGGGTCTGCCCCCTCCAGGAGGTTTTACACTCATACTTCGCTTGTCATACACAGCGTTCTCACCGACGAGCTCCTTTAAATGGCGATTTCTTCTCCTCGTCTTTTCCGTCCAAAACCATACTGTCTTGCACGTACATAGCTCCTACTTACAACTCTGTGAAATGACATTCCTCGCTGGCATCAGCTCTCGCTGCCGGTTTATTAATAATCAACGAACCCTCGGCTTTACTTACTTGACAAATATCACCGCTGCCAACCAGTTACCTCACCCATAAAACATGATCTTGCTGAATGGCCTTGTCACTATCTGAAAAGCACTTTCTTATAATGTACATTGTCCATTTGATTACGAGCCTTGAGTCTACATACAGCCTGGTTGCACGTTCGCATAATGATACTATGAGGGCGACGAGTGTCAGAGTGTTCGATCCCCCTTCCAAGACTCGGGCGTCGGTCTGGTGAAGGAGTCTTCTAAAGCAATGCTACAGGAGTCCTCCAATCGTGGGGCCTAATGGTGGGCTCGTCGTCTATCGTCCAGCCCTCCTCTGCCTCTGTCTCGATCTCCGAATCACAGTCGTTGGTCGAGAAGAGGAAGAGCTGTTTGGCGTAAAGCTCCAATTCGTCTTTGTCTATGCGTTGTTGGAAGTCGGTTAACAGGAGGAATTGCATTTCAAATTGGTTCAACTCTGCGAGGGGAAGGCCGCCGACCTGTGAAAGTCACATGAGCCAAGGAAATGGTGAATTGAAGAAGAAGACATCACCATAGCATAATGAGAATTGGGGTGATAGGCGTCGCTGAAGAACTTGCTTGCCACGGTGACCCCGGCAATCACAAGGCAATGTATATTGAACGAGCCACTGACGAAGGCCCTGCCCGTCAGCTTGCTCATCCTATCAAAGTAGACGAGCAATGATATGAAGACTTCATTAGTAGTTGATGGACAGTATTCCATGATCCGTAGGAGGTATGCCTCTAGCGAGATCGCGGGCACATTACGTGCATGGAATGTGAGCGTGCTGGAAGGGTTGGAGAGGGCGTTGAGTGACGCCGTAGTGGTACCAGAGGGGAAGTCCGGTTGCGGGGGAGGGGCTTGTGATGTGTCTTTGAGAGCGTCGTTGGTGGCTGCGATCTGGGTGAGCACCGATGCAAGTAGCTTGAGTAGCTCTGTCGACGGGTAGCTATGGATGTCAGATGACTGCGACTTGGGTGGGGGAGGCGGCGGCGGCGAGGTTGCATGCCTACGCATCGGAGGTGGAGGTGGTAAACGGCTGCTCGACGACGACGGCGATGCCGACGACGAGGACGACGAAAAAGACGTGGTGCTTCGGGACGGCGTGTGCCGTCTATGGGGACGTGATGCTGGCAGTGGCCGGTGAACGTCGGGCGAGGGTGCGGGGTGTACGAGCGCGGCGTGCATTGTCGAGTGTTTGGTAAGAGGTTAGTTGAAGTTGGTAGGCACTTTGTCACAGAGTGCTCCGCCTTTTATAAGACAGTAGGAGCTAGTACTCCTTGATTGTTCTTGGCATGATGCGCGCTCCTATGAAGTCGTTGCGCGCTCCTATAAAATCGTTGCGCGCTCCTATGCAACCGTTGAACCGAAATGATGCCAAAGGAGGCCACAGACGTGGCGCAGTTGACGGTGAGCGGTCATACTATCCAATGCTGGTGAAACAGCTCAAGTTCGCACGTGAAGTAGTCTAGTTTGTTGAAATAGGCATACCTACAAGCTCACGAGTCAAATGAAGGTATCCCAGGGCGATATTGACTCACATAACAATGTCCTTCTCGTAGGTGTATTTGAACGGCTTGGATCGTTTGATTGTGTCCTCACCTTCGGTGACGATTGATGTACATCGACCAAGACGCGCAATGTCTCCTCGCATGACTGGAGCATATTTTTGTTATTGAATTCTGTGTGAACAAATTGCACGTACTGTTCATCAAGACAGTTTCAGCAATATCGTCCGCATTATGACCAGTTACAATGTGGTCCACGCCGAGCATGGCGGCTCCTCTATCGAGCGCCTGCCGTCGAAACACACCGCAAAAAGTACAGTTTTTCTTGCGCCCGACCTCGGCGACAATAAATCCGTAGTCCATCCATACAGCTCGTCGTATGACTCTGAGAGAATCTTCAGCGGCATGTCGTATTGCTCCTGGTTCCGCTTGACCGTCTCGAGAGAATCGTCCCGGTATCCTGTTATCCCTTCATCGATGGACAAGAGAAAGATATTCAAGCCGTAGTTGTGACGCTCGTTGAGAGTTTTCATGACATATGCGAGGACGGTAGAGTCTAGCAGGACGGTAGAGTCTAGCATTCGTTCAGTAATGTACAAGGACATGCAAATATCCTGCACCTTTTCCGCCAGAGGCGCCAATAGCGACACAGTCTCCCGGCTTGAATAGATTGGCATCCGCTATGGTGTTATGCGATTCCGTCTCGGAAACGAAGAAAAAGCAGTCCTTGCAGATTTATTGGCCAGTCTTGGGGCGTTTCAACATCGCGCGAGCGGCTTTGCAGAGGGCGCGAGGCGCCATGACCCAGCAAGGCTGAGGTGGGATGGTGATGAGAGTGGGAGTGAAGATTGCGGATCAATGTCGATATCTAACCGCTCACTCCTCCGCACCACGACGACCCCAAGTGTCGGACATGGCCACTCCAAGTGCTCTATCCCGTTCCCCCAGATGCGTGCTATAGGAACAAACACAACCTCGTTCTTGTCCTGTGTGAGAAAGGGTGTAACAAGGCGCGATCCATGAGCAGCCCCGGGAATTCTAGTGCAGTCTGCAACCTATGTAACGGCTCCACCAGTCCCATCCCGATAACTCAACAACTGCAGGTCTCTGCTGCCTTTCTCTCAATGATCAACAACTGATGCTTCCTTGGCCAGTCGACCAGGCTTTAAGCCGGCTGTCGAACGTCTCTGCATTCGTCCGCCTTCCTTTCAGCACGGGACATGAAATACACCTTGCGGTCTTGGTAATGAGGACAGATTGTCACCATACTACGTCCCGGCTGTCTACCTATCGCACCGAGAGGCCCTCAAAATGTCCTAGGCTTTTCCCATTTGACGCCATCGACAGGGAGCTGAGCCTGTCCGAGGAGTAGATCGAATATCATGCTTGTGCCAGTGTGTGGCGGAGACTTTTGGATCTTGCTACAGAGAGGCTTCATTCACGTTCCACCCTGACACGCTGTATGCAAATCGGCTCCGAGTTCTTTCACCTTGTTGGGCACACTTCTTGCCTTCGGTCACCTTCGGCAAACGACCCATCGGAAACGCGAGTGTCAAGTCTTACTACTAGTACTCTGCATAAACCGGCATTCTGTGGTCGAATCATTCTCGACCATTCCTAGGGTCTTCGCGCATGATCGTGAGCACACATCGAACTCTTATTCTCGTCATAAGTATCAATGGGAGATGAGCTTGGGGGGACATGGAAAGTTGAGAGGAGTGGATGCCTCGTTTCATTCCTCTTGCGCAAGATCCTTGGTCTTGTCGTGTACTTGATATACAACACACGTTCAACTTAACTCACTGAGTTAGCAATGAGTCCCTGCCAGCTGCTGTTTTGCGTGCGCGTCGCGGTCGCTGCCGATATTGTTGGCATACCACCGAGAGTGCAGCCCCGCTACTTCATGTCGAAGGCCGGTAATGCCGGGACAAGTTAGCAGACATCTCTGACCGCATCGAGAGGTCCACTTCAAGTACGACTCAGCAACTTGAATAGTCTTGATACGGATCATTGAGGAGTATTCGCCCGATTTCAATCTACTATTTAGTCCCCAACTCTTCTCTTCACGTGTAAGGTCTTTTCACAATCCACTCTGCTCTTGCTGATGCCATCCGCTAGGATATACGCGCGTGATAGCTGTCTCGCGATGGAGTGCAGTGATTAGTGTCAAACAAGCGATCGGCGTACTATGCGCTCGCACAATCACATCGTGCGCGAAAGCTTCAGTCAATTTGTAGTGCTGCGACAGATGAACACGGTGAGCGTGTTATTTCCATTCATTTCTTTCCGTTTTGAAGAATCACAACGACTCTCTTGGAGAACAAAGTAAGGCGACAACCAGTCAATCGTTAACGGGTAACATGTACAAAGGGAGCTTCAGGAAGTATAGTACACCAAGCTGCAACTGACTACCAGGAGCGAATACCGTTTCAAGCGTCGTGATCTTGAGACTCCTACAGTATGGTCATTAGGGTGACAATTGCGGTTTTCTGAAGGACTCACATTCATTCCATTCAGCTCAATGGAATGATCCTCTATGCCCTGGTCCGAAAATACCTCCCTCTTGATGGCGACAACGGAGGATCGAAGTATGTGCGGAGCAGTACCGCCGCCGTTGTCCGAGTCGCGGACCACATAGCTCGGGATCGAGCTCAGATAGACTGTATCGGACGGATCGAGAGCTGTGCGCCCGCCCACGATTTGAAATCGGGAATTCAACATAACAAGAATCGTATTCGAGTAGAGTTTTGGCAAAATCAGGACGGGGGTGACGTAAAACAGATGGTCCGGGAAGGTGGAGAACAGGATAAGACTGCAGAGCGCGACCACAGCTTGAGCCCACAGTCAGCAACAAAACTCGAAACCATGTCTGGACAATCATACCAGTCACAGTGCCGGTCTCGATACTCAAGCGAACAAGTTTGTACACCAAGGCTTGCGTATAACGGAAGCCAGTGTTATTTTTGAGAAGCTGCTGCCTCGGTCAGCAGTGAGCTGAGAGCATGTCGAGAAGCACAGACGTAATATGTCATATAAACAGCAATTGTGATGTCGCTGAGAGCAGAGCCACCGCACCAAAACTGCAACTGTCAAGTTGAGGAGTAATAGTAACATGCCAAATGACATACGCCAGCGGCAACGAAGGTTCTGTGATTGTTCAGGAGTGTCAAATTTCCGGCTGCAGACATTGCCTGAGTCGGAGCATCTCACTTGACACTGAGACCAAACGATACACTGACCTATGAGGACAAAGATGCCAGTGATGAAGGCGCTGACAGTGCTAGTCAAGGAAACCTGGTGGGTGGACAACTGAAGCTTGAGGAGGATTAACTTGAGAAGGTATGAATAAGTACCACAAATATGAACAACGGGACTCTCCAAGACTTTGAGAGTAGTCTGATGCGATAAGCATAGAAAGTTTGCCCAGTCAGGGAAACTAGGAAAATGGTCAGTCTGCCGCGGGATGTGGGAGATAGGTCTCTTACTCAGACCACTCATGATTGGGATAGTCAGCCAGTCCAGGTGTATGCCTGTCAGAGCCTGAACATCTCCAAAACCATAGCCATACATGAGAAAGGCATCATGTGTGACCAAAATTATCTGGACAAACTCGAGAATGTAGATGCCGTAGACTAGACATTTGATGAACAACTTGTCATTCGGAAAAGCCTCATAGTAGAGATCTATACGCTGATCAGCCAAAATCACGGCGGAGCGAAACAAGCAAACAGAATTGAACAGTGAGTGTTCCGAAAAGGCCCCAATGCAAGAGTTGTGACAGTATCTGGGGGGGTTGAATACCGGGAAACGCGCGAACTTGTTATGTTGACGTACAAGAGGTCCGGACCTGAACAACGTTCGATTAACAATAATCACGACAGTGAGTAGTACGCGATGGCTTACAACTCGGCAATGTTGACGCCAGGAGGAAGCGCGCTGACAGGTATCATGAAGCCGAACAATTCGGATTGGGGATACAATGAGAAAGAGTCGGTTTATATATACCACTGATCCTTGAGCTCGAGGCAAATATGTAGTATCTACTAGGTTCGATCAACCCCTCTTGTCAGAGGGGTTTGTAACAAAGTCGGTGATCTGGCACGCGACTGTGAAGTGAATTCGGTCGCCCGCTACTGCTCACGCCGCTGCTCCGAATCCTTTGTCTAGTACACCAAAAATGTACATACCGGTGTTTTCTATCATTCTGTCAGATAATTTTAGGCCAGTGGCCTCTGTTTGAATTGTAAAAGACATTCCGCCAGCGTGACTCCGATTCCAATCAATATGAAGGGTCTTGAAGGCCGACCTAAGTGACACAGTGTGACACGTCCTCTCTCTGTTCGCTCCCACCACGCCCGGGACTGTCAACACCCTCGATGCCTTCCGGACAGCAAATCCGGCAGCAGAAACTTGCATCTGTAATTTCCGCTACATCAGCAGCTGGCTGGCGCACCACCACCGAGTTCATCGAGGCATATTACGCGTCCGAACACGCTACCGAGGCCCTGAAGTACCACGGTGAACGGACAACATACGGCCCATCCCGCATCCTTGCCAGCTGGATCGAGAGGGTTCCTGATGGCGCATCCAAGGAGCAGATGCATCAAACTGTGACACGCCAGGCTGCTACTATCATGATCATGGAGTTGAACAAGGCCCTTCGCAATGCGGAACTCAACCTGCCGTCGAGCAAGGTCAATATCCCGTATCTGACGTCTGGCAGTGAATTTGGCTTGAAGAAGATCTACCACCTCTACACATCCCTCCTTCCCTGCCTCTGCCTTTTCCTACAACTCCTTCTCACTGCACCAAACGAGTATGAGATCAGTCATAACACCGAGAAGCAGAACAAGAAGGAGAACACAAACAAGGTACGTCCGTTTGCCGTGATATGCTTGATCCTGGTCTGATACCCTCTAGCTTCTGCTTGTACTCATCAGCATCCTGCTCTTTGGACGGAATCGTGGGACCAACGCATTTCAGATGGTCATGGGCATCTTTCTATCGAGTTCCGGGGCAAGTCAACGTATCATAGACACTTTCAATCATATGGGAATTTCCGTAAGCTACGTGTATGTTAGGAATCCATTGTCATCGTGCTAGCCTCATCATTGGAATAGAACTGTGCAACGAAGTCTTCGTACCCTTTCTCAGGACGCGTGCCAACGTGCGAAGATCTTTATTGCGAACGCAAGCCGCTTATGGGGCGTCGTGTACGACAACATCAACTTCACGCTACGCAAAGCATCTCAGCGCCTAGACTCTGGAACTCGGCAGCTCAATGCCACGACACTCGCCCTCTTCTCGCTTCCAAGGAAATTCACGCGACAGGCCTACGCTGCTGCCATGTCCATAACCGAGCGCAACAAACTCCGTGGTCAGCGTAGTAAGCTCACCTCCGATATGCTCAAGCCGACAACCGAGCGCCAGGCTCAACTAATAAAGTCCTTCGAGCATATTGTTCGGACGATTTTGCTGGCTCGGGTTCCGGGGCGGATTCAGAAGGGAAAGACCCAGCGAAGACTTCGTCGGAAAATGCTTGAGCTGAAGCCCAAGATCCGACGCCTCAGCAGTGAGAAGACGGAGTTCTATCCATTGACGGCATTGGATCAGGAGGAGGCTTCGGTCGGTGGGACCATTCGTGTGGTGGAGACGATATTTCTCAAGGTCCTTGGTCTGACTACGGAGGTCATCGACAATGAACTTCGGCTGCTTGTTGGCGATTGGCTTACCATCCGAAATCTACGACTCATGGTGGAGGAACGATGTGACGAGTTCACGGCATTCAGGCGTTTTTCCTGGGTACAAGAGGCATCGATGCCATTCCATTTCCAATTGAACGCCATCTACATGCTCTGCCGTACGCACCTTGGTACCAATGTCAAGGCTGATCCGAGCTCGCTGGATCATCATCGGACTATCCTTCGACGCTCCAAACTCGACACCAAGAAACCCGAGTACAACAAGGCTAAAGAGCTCGTCATGCACTCCTTGTATGCACGCATTCTGGACTGTGCACGGTAGCTATCTCTTTGATTCAGTTGATGCTGTCCTGAGGTCCCGAGTAGGTTGACACTTCACTTCAAGACGATCTCGGAACTGTCAACCTGGAAGCCAACCTGGGCCGAATTCAACGATGTTGCAACGCAGATTGTTGCCAACTTTGCAACAACAAGTGTCGCCCATGATGCCCTGGACTCCGGTGACGATGTTCTTGGACATGCAATCCTGTTCATGCGGGACGCCTTACTCTTTGCCGAATTCTGTGAAGCAATACGCGATGCAGACGTGGGGCGAATGTGGCTGGTCTACGATTTCTGGATCTTCATGATGAGAGGTGCGGGCTGTCACAACTACGGGAACGAGTTGCTGGAGATGAAAGCACAATTTGAATTCGAGTTTCCGCCCTTATTGCGCGATGTTGTAGAGCGGTCTTGGCTGGTCAATCGATGGGGAAAGAAGGGCCGTTCAATTCCGACAGATTTGTACTTGGAGCACAACAACGGTTTCACAAAGGTAAATTCATTATTTACTCAGACTATATATGCTCACGCAACTGTCAGAACATGTTTGCGGCCATGGGTAGCGGTGCATCTATGGACCACGTCCAGCAAAAGTCTTCGGCATGTGTAGAAGTCCTCCGAAACCTCTCCCACGAAGTTGCAAACTGGTTCGGCATCAAGGACTCCCATCGACGACATAACGAAGTCAGTGTTGAGGCCGATATCAATGCTCTTTGTCTCGATCTCTCGGTCAACGAAGTTCACACTTTGACGGCAAATCGCCAGGTCACCATCACAGCTACCTCTCGAAAGCGCCGCCCATCGAAAAAGCCGCTGGTAGCTATTCATGATGTCCTTCTCGACGGAATGACCATGCTGATAGAGCAGAACATGTTTGAGCATTGGAAGAAGCGCACCGGAAAGTTTGGAACGGACCTCTTTGGCCCTGATGGAGAGGATTTGGCACCAGGATCGATAGAGACAAACGAGAATGTTCTAGAGGATGCACTTGCGGGGACTGGATTCGAGGATCCTGATGGCATGATGGATGTTGACACCAGTGTAGATCCAGAGTTTTCGGAGGAGTGCTCATTCTCTAATATAGATATCAGCACAATGTCTGGTGATGAATAGATGGCAGTTGACTGACCTTCGGCAGTCATAACTTTTCTTGTGACACGCCGTGGTTTTGGACGCGGCATTGGGGGACAATAATCCTGTGCAAATGGATCCTCGGTATTTGCCCCAGCTTGTGTCTTGAGCGCTTCCTGTGCGGCTACACCTGCCTGAGTCTGCATGTTTCCGAAGCTCAACCGTGGCAAAGTGTACTCAAAGTCGGGTATTGGCTGCTCCGGTGGCACAAAGATTGAAGACACGTCAAAGTGGCGGAACATAAGAGTATCACCTGAGCTTTCTGATGGACCATCACGGCTAGGATTGTTTACTCGTTTCCGCGGCCGCTCTTTCTCCTGCTCTCTCTGGTGCGCGGAATGGGCGTCACGGAAGCGATCTATCACAAGCAAAACATCGGCTAACATGTCCTCGTCTGCCATCCATTTGGTGATGGCGCGAATGAGTGTAAAGTCAACTTCTGGAGCACCAAGAAGAAGGTGGGCTTTCTCCACGAGTCTAGCAATATTGGTATCACTGAGGAACCATTGTCGAGATAGCATAGGATTCTCGCTGCGCTTCAGAGCCCAGTACGAATGTGACCAATCTTTCAAAGCATCGCGAAGCTGCTCACGCTCTGGTTTAGAGCATGGGATCGATGGTACAACTAGGCCATTTCCTGCGCGACCTGTTCTGGGACGTCGAGATGGTGTGCCATGACCAGACAGTGTATCGGGAACAGGAAGTGATGGATGCGATATAGCGTGTAAAGTCTCGAGATGATGTTGTATCCGCGCATGATCACTGTCGGTGAGTGGACCATTCGCAGTACTAGGATCTAGACGGCAGACAAATGCGCTACAGTTCATGCAAGCATTGGGTCGAGGAAACTCCCAGTCCTTGGCCGTCTCCCAGACAATATTTGGTGCACCTGGATCCACCGACTTTTGAGAGCTTGGAAAGCCAGCGATATCTGGCGTGGGATGGAAATGGGTTCGAAGGTAGGGACGCATGCATTCGTGTGACTGAGCATGCCGGATGAACTCAAGAGCAGGACCATCAAGCTTTTCGTATTGCTTCAACTCAGCTGCTGCTTGCTTCGTCGTGTTTGATAAGGGAGCCGGAGTAGGTGTGGAATGGTGAATGGTAGTGGGAGCTAGCTCTGCCTGCGAGTCCTCGCCTACCACCGTGGACTGTGAATCCTGTGCGTCGTCGATCTCCATGGTATCACAGACTGATGACTGAGTCTGATTGACTGACAAGGGAGGTAGGTGACGCACGACCCAGTCTTCGACAATCCAAAAGACCTGTGCTGCAAGACCAAGCATACGGCCGGCGCGACCGCCCTTCTGCAGCCCCGACGAGAGACTATCCATCCCATATATCACAGCCCGTATGATATCGGGTATGTCACATCCCATTCCTACTGCTATGGTGCAGAACAACCATCTAACCTTTCCTGTCCGAAATAGCTCCATGACTTTCTGCTTGTACTCTTCAGAGTACACGGCAGTATAGGCATAGACAAGGGTTCGGAATTCAGGTGGGAGAAGTGCCCGGACAAGGTCACAGGCTCGACGGGTTTGGCGACGACTTCCAAAGTAGAAGATTGTCTTTGGAAGATCATGTGGACCGGTAACGGTAGTGGGAACAAAGGCGAGGATTGCGGAGAGCGTATTGACCGGGTATGCCATAGGTCGTACCAAGAGTTGGAGATTCTGACGGTCGGTACCCAAGTCTGTTCCCCAGAAATCTCGGCTAACACCAAGCCCCAGATCCTTCCAGATGAGCTCGAAGTCTTTGGTATCAATGGTTGCCGAAAACGCCGCCCACGGGACTTCTGCACCGGCGATGATCTTCAGAGCATTCAGCTCTGCATAATCCTTCCGAAACTCACTACCCCATGCCGAGATAACATGCGCCTCATCGACAATCATGGTGATTATCTGTGAGCGAAAGGTCTCCTCTCGAAACAGCTTCTTGAAGTCTTCATTACGAAGTAGACTTTCCGGCGCTGAATAGCATAGGCGGGTTCGTCCTTCCTTGAGCTTACGGAATTCGTCGGTCATGTCGCTGTCTTCATTGATGGCTGCTGCAGTTATCTGTATGCTTCGCGCGCCTGGGACATTTGTCGTTGTGTTTAGCTTCCTGACCTTATATCCAGGTCAGTTGTATGTCGCTTATTCGCATGGTCTAGCATACCTGATCTAGCTGCAGGGCCTTCAACGGACAGATGACAATGACTGTTCCACTAAATTCCACGAGCTCTGCCGCAATCGCAACCATGGCGAAGACAAGTGACTTTCCGGCACCTGTACCCGCGATGATCAGAGCATCGTGGCCCTCAAGGATCTTCAATGCAGCTTTGACCTGCCAGTCCTTCGGAGTGAACCCAAATACAGCCTCTGTTGTGTTTACTAACAGCTCTACAGATACTCTCTTACCCCCGAGACGGGGCCAGGGTGCGGAATGTGATGTTGGAAGAGGAGTAGGAGGTGCAGGCTGCTTGCGGTGCCTAGGCGTCGAAAACTGTTGTTGAATTGGCGTGGAATCAGGTGTAACCGGGCGCGCAGGAGGCAACGGTGTCGAGAGATTGAGGTCTGCAAGGCGCAGGATGTCCCGGCTGGGTGTCGAGTCCATAGTTTAGAATATTGTCGTTCCGATCGAGTCAAAGCGTTTGTTTGTAACGAATGTATTATTAGGATGTAAGGAATTTTGAAGGCCCCTTTGAAGGCTAAACACTAAGGAAATCCACTTCGCAGTCGCCCCTATGATCGACGACTTTGATACAAGACCCTCCACGCGGAACGTGTCGGCAGGGTCTTGTTCCGAGACTATAGTATCTACGGGCATTTGTGATCCCGAGACTAGGCCGTGTTCGGTGCTGTAGCTTGGCTGTAACAGTGAACCATCGCAGCTTCGATGATCGATATGCAAGTCGGTAGAGGATTCAGATCCGGGAGTACAGTCCAGGGTTTGTATTGGTTCGAATCTTCGCAGTCTGTGTGTTTCACCATTGTGCTCTCCGGTGAGCTCGGCTTCAAGTTGGGCGGGGGAGGGGGCAGGAAGCGTGGCAAGGACGTGCAAACGCATGCTGCGGCGATGTCATTGTGTACGCACCATCCACGATTGAGTCTAAACTTGGTATAAGTGAAAACATCAGCAACAATAACGCCTGCGGTTCGGGTCAGTACCGGTAGTCCACAGACGGCCGACTCAATGACGGTCGATGTTTCATTATGTAGTCCATCAAGTCTGATTCAGTGATACACTAGTGCGGCACTGACTGTCAATAAGGCGGACGCGATCACGAAGAAAGGCGGGATCGACGAAGACGTGGGATACTGTGAAACATCAACGTGAGGAACAGATGTGTATATTCGGGGAAATGTCACAGGTAACCACCACTTGCATGGCACCTTACAGTGTTGCAGCGGCTCTCGAGTAACGGGCGTGCCTTCGACCCGTCTAGACGCCAGTCAACTTCGTTGAGTCCAGTGGGACCACCAAACCTACATCGAGATCGCATCGTCGTATGACACATATTGATATTAAGTACCTGCCAATGGATGATGAAACAGACTAGAATATACTACCAAGCACCTTGCTCATATCTGCTGAATGAGACTCTGACGCTGCCTTGGGCTTTTTACGAGGGTTCTCGTCTGCAGTCGAATCCTGCGCTGGTCGTTTCCGGGGGCGCTCCTTCATCTGCAGTTCCTCACCCTTTTCTCTCTTCTTCTCCGCTCGCTTGTTCAGCACTCGGGCCAGCTCGACATTTTTCAGGTAGTCGCGCTGTTCCAGACGAGAGTGAGACAGTTCGACACGTAGTTTGGCGGCATGTATAGCTGCTTCGTGTGCTGAAATCCAGATTAGTATTCTGACAATCGAAACGGGGACAATACATGCCAACTTGTTCCGTCAGCATGTTCCACTTGAATTTTGGCAGATATTTCATGGTCCATACGTCGTCCCGCCATCGCGTGCCCTTCTTGCCACCGATGGTCTGAGCGTTCAGCATCTCGGCGACGCTACGGGCCACCTTCTTATCCTTGAACTCCACCCAGCCTTCAGTATAATGCGGTTTCTTTGTCGACGTATATTTTCGGCGTAAGTATGCTCTTTTCGCATCTAAGTGAATGTGGTAAGTAGCCGTACATATCACGACGGGAAGTTTTACCTTCTTGCTGAAGATATACGCGCCCGATTTCGCCGTATCCGCTCATTATATGGCGCACTTTCGTGGGCCGCATTCCAGGCGGGATTCTGGAAATGTATATAACGCCCGCCCGATCTTGCTCTGCCTTGAAAGCAGCGAGCGCCTCCTTGGTCAATGGTTGGACAATTTTGGACGGTCCTGCAAAGCCCTCTGGATCCATGCCGTCCGGTAGCTCTTCTGTCGGCTCATCGTCGAGCTCGGCGGGCTCAAGGTCGCTAATTTCCTCGTGGTCGGAAGACATGATCAATGAGATTACGTCAGCACTCCTAGAAGAACAAATCCGCCGATCGCGATTCTCGAACGGTGTCTGGCAAACAATTCAACGATTTCAAGTGGACCCAAATGAGTAGTTGAATTACAGCCTGACTATGCCCTACTATAACCCTTCAGTAGTACGGTTCTTGTACGGTCCACTAGGTATAGCATGTTGTACAACGACTAACAATAGAGAGCGCGTGGTACCAATGGCGGGTGCACAAATTGCGAAGTAGCATCTAACATAGTAATAGGCCAATCCCCGTACGCAACGACAAGAGCAGCCGAGCCCATTGAACCGAGTGTCATATTCCGCTCAGCCGTATGGACTGTCCGCAAAGCCAGCGCAGGAACGCGTTGCCACCTTCTCATCATCCGGTAGAGTCCAACATCGCGCCTCACCCCTCCGTCAGGCGAGGCAAATCTGTTCCGCCGTCATCGTCATCGCTTGCGAAGAGTGTGCTTTCGAGGTGCGGAATGGCCCCCAACACGCGCATCTGCCGATCCCCGAAAAGACGACACATCGAGTACACCATATGGCAGAAGCTGTCCCTGCTCCTGCTCAGTTGCTCCCTGGAAATTGTCAGAACTTTCTAGTATGAGGTCGTACTTAGCACGTCCGATCGACCAAAAGTAGCTCATAACAAGATTGACTTCGAAAAGCTCCCAGAGATTGTTGGGCGATAGTGGCGGGCGTAATTGCATTTGCGGTCAAGACATCACGCCAGACAACCTTCAGTGAGGCCAAGCTAAGCAGAGTGACAGTGTCCTGTGGATGTTGCATTAGCCACCGAGTCCCGGAGCAGAAACAGATGTACCATATACACGCTCTCTTCTCGAAGGCAGCTGGGAGATCAATGTGCGCCATAAAATGCCTGAGGCGTGGCGTCACATCCCTCAAAACTGGATTCTGCCGAAGCAGCTGCGACTCCGAGACACCCATCTTCGCCATACACGAACGCTTCTGAACGCGCCGGCCGTGGTCCTTGAGATCGTTGCAAAGTTGGTGATCAAGCAAATCGCCTCCATTGGCTGCGGTACCAAGAATGAGGAAGCTAAGTGAGCTGGAAGTATCAGAGAATATATTCAGAGCCTTCCGTGTCTGAGGAATAGCAGAAGCAGATGAACGCAGGATGGGGGTCGTAGATGGGGTCATCGTAACCAAAATGGCGATTTGTGGGCATGCAGACATCGCGCTGGCCGAGGAACGGTCCAACAATTGAAGAAGGTTCCGGCTGAGTTATTACAACGCTCTGGTACTCGTCGCGGTAACCAAATGAGCCGTCATTGTACTTTTCCGGGACGGGTGTACGCAGGGACGGGCTCAACATCGCTGAATTCGTGGTCGACCATTCATTCGAGTGAGGTGACGTCAGCAGTTTTCTTATTCCGGAGTTTGAAAGTTCGGGCCCCGCCCAGACCACAGCTGCCAACCGCGGCTTTCGCGCTCATCGCGAACACTGAGCGACGGTGTGCTCAACAGCCCCGCCCGTGAACGTGATCCCACGAGGTCTGTCACTATGCCCGACCTCTGCTCCCCTCAGGCTCTGATGCCGTTGTCTTCTTCCTCTTCTTTCTCTCTCAGTTCTCATAACCTGAAAGATGGCTTCCTGGGACAGCTACCCGCCCCCGCCTCGCCGCTCGCGCTCCAACTCTCCTGGGCAGAAATATCCACAGCGCGCGCCCTTTCCCGATGCCAGGTACCAGTCTGACTACCGTGGCGGCGACTGGGATGGCTTTGAGAGGGAGAGAGGTTATGGGTATGGTCGGGACAGTCCTGTAGACTCTCGTCGACCGAGAAGTCGCAGTCCTGGTCTCGCAGATGGTACGTTTTGGTATATATGCGTCGTTTCCCTTGGTGTTGAACATTGCTTCCGCAGGCAGCAAGAAACGACGCCGTTCTCCTTCTCCCTGGGAGAGAGACCGATACGAGCCCCGACCGCGATACTCGGACGACTATGGTTTGACACCCTCAATCAATCTCTTTCGCCTTTCTGAGCAGCTGTGCAGATAATCCTTCCCGCTACTCACCGCCACGTCGCGTTGGCCATTCCGGTCGTGGACGCCCTCCTCCAGACCCACGCACGTTCGACTATCCCGCCTCACTCAAGCAATACGCCGACTGGTTCCGCTGGACATACCCTCAAAGAGCTACGGAGGAGGACAACGCAGACAAGGTCGCCGAACAGGAAGCAGGTGACGGCTCTAAACCCCGTAACGGCATCAGAACTCTTTGGGAAAAGTACAAAAAGGATTTCGCTGCGACCCAGGTACTTCTTCCGTAGGCGCGTCCTCTCACTATTTCTGAGTATTTCTGCAGTTGCACACAATGTTTGAGCATCATCGCAAGTCTCCTTGGTTCGCCGAGAAATACGATCCTGCCCCCGAAATGCAGAAATTGCGGTCGAGAGTGAGAAAGGAAGGCTGGAAGGGACGACTTGTCACGTTCTTACATGACCTGGAGTCTGGCAAATTCGATCCAGATTTGAATGAACCTGAGCCCGAATCAAAAGGCGCGAAGGAGGCTGCGAATCCTGATGCCAAAGAATCCAATGGAGCAGAAGAGGCCAAGAATCCAGGGGACGACGACATGTCATTTGCAGTCGACGCCGAGGATGATAACCTTGACAACGACCGTGCAAGGGGCGACCCCAATGGACGGGACTCGAGACGCGGAAACGGCGACCGCGACCGTGGAGAAGAGGTCGCTGCACCGATGGAGGGTAATCAGGTAATGATACGCACCATACCTCCGGACATTGGCCGCTTGAAGCTCGAAGAGGTAGGTGCACCTTCTCGGACAGTTCGAGTCTTCTCTCTAATCTTGACTTTCAGGCGTGTTGTAAACTTCCCGGATATGTATACCTCGCACTCGGCGATCCAATGCAGAAACGGAACTACTACCGTGCTGGCTGGCTTCGCTTCGATGAAAATGCAGATATGGGTGCCATTATGTCTGAACTATCGGAGACGAAGGTTCGTCTTCCTCGTGGTATCTATCTCGTTCGTTACGTGACCTGTTCATAGATTGAGGGTTTTAAATTACATGTGTCGCACAACACACGCGCATTTACGAATCGAGTTCGCTATGCTCCCGAGGTGGCCAGTAAACCTGAAAGACTTGAGAAGGATCTATCCAATGCCATTGCTTTGGCTAATCTTCTCGAAGAGCAGGCATCTCAGTTGCGACAGATGAAACTGAGGACGGAGGACTCCGCCAAACCGGAATGTGCCTCTTCGGCCACTGGGGAACCAGCGGATGCACCTGTATCTGCTTCTGTGCCGGAGGAGGAGGAAGAGGAGCCGATGGAGAAGGGTACTGATGCTGTTGAGCGGCGGGTCGAGAAAATCATGTCCGACATGCGTGATCAAGGTATACTGGACCTGAACAACGAAGCAGCTGTGGCTGCGAAGAAGGTATGTCGTTCTCCTGCTCCGTTCTGCCTAGTTTCATCAAGCTTTGTAGACCGTCGTATCTTTAGATTTGTATCTTGAGTACCTCCGTGCTGCCTTCCACACATGCTACTACTGCGCTGTTACTACCGACCATGTTGAAGAATTGCAGCGCAAGTGCCTGAAGCATGTGAGGAAGCCTTTGTCCAAGGCGTTGATCGAAGAAGTCAAGGCGGCCGAATTGGAAAAGGCAGAACGGATGGACGAGACTGGTGACGGGGAGAAGGATGACCGGAAGGATAAGGATACGAAAAAGGACGGGTATGGCAAGGACCGGGACTGGAAACGAAACGGTAGGCTGTTGCGTCTGTCATGTTTCGGAACTATCACTCAAGAGATCCTTTCTCAGACGAGCGGTGGCTGGATTGGCTTGATTCCAAGATCGCCCTGCTTATCAACCGAGACGGTGTTGACCCTCGCGACTATGGTGGGAAGCACTACGATGAGTTCGTTCCCTCGTGTCTTCACGCGTTGAGCAGATTCTCAAGCATTACTACAGGGAATTGTCGAAGGTTGTGGAACCCTACATCAAGCAAGAAGACGAGGGCAAGTTCCGTTGCAAGACTTGCCAAAAGCTTTTCAAGGCGACGTCCTTCGTTGAAAAGCATATCGCGAACAAGCATTCCGACTTGGTCAAGCCGCTCGATGATGTGAGCGTTGACGTTACTCTTTTCGGATTGACGTTTTAACGGCGATGCTAAGATTCCGTACTTCAATAATTTTGCTCTGGATCCCCATCGTATCCAGCCCTTCAGCCATCCACCTCCTCCATCGGGGAATAACAGTCAGGCGCCTCCACCGCAGGCCTATGGCGTCCAGGCGCAAGCTACACCTTCCTATCAGGGTGATTATGGGCGACATGGGTATCACCCTCCACAACAAGGTTTCAACTCTGGTGGACCCGGGAATGGATTTTGGGGTGGTGCTGACCACCACCCTGGTGTAGGGGGATTCGGTGGCGCTGTTGGAGGCTATCCTCCTCCGTCGTCTGGGCGGCGGGAGAGACGTCTGAGTGATCGCATCAGCGGTGATTACATGCCCTTTGAGATACCTGCAGGTGCTGGGTTGCCTCCCAAGCCCGTGTCCGCTCTGGACACGGCCCTCTCCAGTGGCAACCCACGAAGAGGGGGACGCAGCGGCGGAGTACCTGGGAATGGGCTGCCGCCTCCACCGCCTCCTGACGCGAAAGAGGATCCGAGGGCGGCGGCCGGGAGGCGTGTAAGTTATCATGACATGGACTTGGTGGCTGAGGTGGGAGTCTTTCTCTGTTCGCATCATTGTCCGCGATCTCACGATACTGCGCATAGGGCGATGTCGAACTATCTTATTGACGCTAATTTTGCCTTTGTGATGTGGTTACCGAATCTGCTGCGTGAGTATAAAGACTGATTCTTGAAACGGTGCATTGTCCTCAAGGCCTTGAGGGAGTAGTACGTACATACCACGACTGACAGCGAAGGGTGGGACTCAGAAGTAGGGTAGATGTAACACATAAACATATTTTTGAAAATCTTTTTTAAACGGTATTTGGCTGCGTTTACGACGTAAGTAGTGGGCAATTCCTGTCGGCAATCTAGTTTGCTACTGCCTGCTTGCGCGCTCACGCCGAGAAAGAGTCTACTTATACCCCATCCACCCATACTTCAACATCCCATCTGAGACCGATTTGTCTTCCTTACCTCGATTCTCACCATCACGACCTCACTCCCCGCCGACCTCGCTCTCCACCCCACATGCCCAGTACCAGTCCCGATATCTCTGCGCTGCGCGTCAACGGTAGCGCTTGGGCTCATAACGACGCTCGTGGCCGGTCAGGTCCGTCATCGCGACACCGCGTCAACGGCACGCATTGGGACCAGACTGGAGAGGGATCGTCAGGCTGGGAGGGCATAGAGAACGACGACGATTGCGGCACGCTGACGCCCCGTCAACGGGAGAAAAGTGCAGTCAAGTCGCTGCGAGCACATTCGACGACAACGCCGCTGGCGTCGGATCTCGCAGGAACAGGAGCTAACTCGAACATGGACAAGGTCTTGTTCCAGGAGATATCGACTGAGCTCGCGGAGATGGTCACTGTCATCATGGAGTCGCTCCAGGAGGTCTCGCCGCCGCAGATCCTCGAGCCCGCCAGAGAGCAGTTCGCGGCATGCTCTGTGTCTGTGCCCGCCCCCACCCTCGCCTCCATCCATACTGGCCTCAAAAACCTACGTTTCGTTGCCCGCGACATCTTATCTTACATCACATCGCCGCCCTTGGTCTTTGAAAACCGCGATACGTTCGACATCGGAGATTTGCTGCAGAGTGTAGGAGACATGTTCAGCGGGATGGCCGCGAAAATGAAGGTCGAACTTGTCCTCTACCACGGCGATGACAGTCTACACGAGCAGGGTCAGCAGGCGGTCAAGGCGGTCGACTTCAATCCCGTCTATGTAAAGGGGAACGAGAGCGCGCTGACTTATGTCTTGGCCCATGTACGTTCCGCTCCTCTGTACCAGTTCACCCTCACTCAGCAATGACACAGATTGTGCGTCAAATTCTATACACCGCACGCCCAGGCGACTCGATTGAGCTTGGCGTCTTTTTATTTCCGACGCACCGGCCCGACTCTGGGTTCGACGAAGAACTCGAACACGTCTATCTCCCCACGCGCTGCATCATAGACATTGCACACAAGTTCATGGGACGCGATGCTAGAGATCCCCCCAATCTAGAGACTACTATCATCCAGCGTCTGTTAAACTCGTCAAACGCTGAGCTTACCCTCGACACGCTTTTTAGGCCCCAGTGTGCTTTGGGACGGGCTTGTGAACTACGTTTCACCCTAGATTCCGCACCCCCTCCCCATTCGGATCCATCGCCAACTATTGTCCATGGAGTCGCTGAACAGCCGCGAATGTCTTATGAGCCCACCTTCGACCAGCTCGCTGTTTTCGCGCATGACTTGAAGGACAAGAAGTTTTCTGTGACCGTGTACACGAAGGAACTGTCTTCCGAGCCTCTTCTTGCTTCTTTATCCAGTTGGGGCGTCGACCTCGCAGTTGTTGGGAATGGAGAGTCCGCTCCTCCTGTCACACCTGACAAAGCTGCGAAAGGTGGTCGCCCTTTCGTGTTTATCGATGACGATGTCGACATCCTTAGATCGCAGATACAGGCGGCAAACGCGGGCCCTGCAAAGCGCCCTGCCATCCATCGTGTCCAGTCCGCCAATCATGTCCCGCCCCGTCAAAGTCAGCCTTCGGGATCAGTCGTGACTATCGTCTACTTCACCAGCCTCGATAACTTCAAATTCATCAGGGAAGTTATCCAGGTCGCGCTCTATCCTTTTTCTCTTGGCTCCGAAATTATCATTGTCCCGAAACCCGTAGGACCTCGCCGGCTTTTGAGCATCCTCTACAGCGCCGTAGCCAAACCGCGTGTCGATGTATCCTTTTCCCCGAATGCTTCATCACTTCACTCCCCGTCGCCTAGCATACCCAATGGCTCATTGCTAAATCATTCACCAACTGCAGAATCCAAACCTGGCTCACCTCGCCCTTCCGCCGGCAATCGCACGAACTCTGACCGTTCTGTCAGATCAGGTGTCAAGGAGACTTTACCTCTTTCGCCGTCATCTCCCTCTACGGAGTATTTCCCAAACAAGTTCGCGGATAACAACCCGCTGACTGGTATACGAATCCAAGATTCTGATGGCATTGTGCAGGGTATCTACTTCAACCCAAAGGTCAAGTCAATGCCGTCGTCACCAGGAGTTGCGCACACAATACCCGTCGCGGACACGTTCGCATCGATGCAAGCATTAGCCAATGCTTTCCCAGCAGAAGACTCTACACCTTCCGCTCGCCCAGAGTCGCCACTAGAACGCATATTCCACTCTCGACGCAACATGACACCTCAGGGAAACACCGTAGTTTCTCGCTTGGGCAATGAATACAACGTCGTCCCACCGATCAAAGTTCTCGTCGTCGATGGTACTTTTCTTAGCTACCATACTGATGATCATCTGCTCAATAACGTCACTTTAGACAATCGAATCAACAGAGAGATTTGCGGTAAAGCCTTGAACAAGATTGGAGTGGCAAGTGACTTGGCGGTCAACGGTCTGGATGCGCTGAACAAGTGGAGGACGGGCGAATTCCACATGATTCTTGTAGGCGTCTTCCTTCAATTCAGTCCATCGCCTCGCTGAAGTGTATTGTAGATGGACATCCAAATGCCTGTGATGGGTGGCCTTGAGGCGACGCGGCAGATCAGGCAAGAAGAAAGGAGACTGGCGCTCGCAGGATTTCCCCATGGTACACCTGTTGACGACAAAAAGATATCGACAGCTCCCACAGTATTGACTCCATCAGAGCCCGGAGCGACTCCATACCCATCCAGTGTTGTCATCGTTGCGTTGACGGCGTCTCGAGACGAGGAAGATCGAGTCCAAGCATTGGCTGCTGGATGCAACGACTTCTTGACAAAACCAGTCAGTACTGTGTGGCTGCACAACAAGGTCACGGAATGGGGCTCCATCAAAGCGTTGCAGCAGTGGGCGCCCACTGGTCTCCCCGAGAAGATCACCGAGTCGCAGATACAACGCGCGAAGCGTGTTGCTTCTGGCCTTGTACCGCCCACGGAGCGCAGGACGCCGTCGCCTGGTCAGTCGAAGCGCCGTGATCTACATCCTGATAGTGTACAAGCATCGCCGCTCGTCCCATCCGCACCCCTGTCTGGCGCCATCGACTCGGCCGCTTCTACAACAAGCTGGGTTAGCCTCGACATTCCTACCCCCGTTACAGGCGGCTTCCTGCCACGGGGTCTTCAAGCTTCCGAGATTGGCCAAGGGCTGAACTTGGAACGTGAGTCTATTTCTCCGTCCGTCGTGGGATTTATCATTGACAAATACCATTTGCAGCTATAAGTGGTGAGTGGATACAGTCCCAGCCAAAAATGGAGCCTGAACTTCCGACAGAGGTTACCCGTCCATCTGAGCACGAGACGGAATCTCTGGGTGAGCTGGGAATGGTTCAGGATGTATAGATGGGGCGCTAAAGTCGCCATTGTCATTCAGAGAGTACGGTTATGGATTCCATGACATCAAGTCATGAAACCGGTGCTACCGACGAGGTACCCACTGACGAGGACTCTGTCACCGTGGACGAGCAACCCACTGACGACGACACTGTTGCTCCAGACGGGCGACTCACGGACGACTCCCAGCATTGATGGGTTTGGGCGGCCTTTGCATGCCTTATATCCATGCTCATATGTGCGAAGGCCGCCGAGTTAATGCAAAGAAGGTTCATGACGGGGTATCTTTATTTTGTAAGGATCTGGGGGTTCGTTCTTTGTTTTTTTCGAGGCTGATATGTGATATACGTGGGTTGACCTTCTCGTTTGGGATCGTCGTTTGAGGGCTTTTTTTGTCTTCTGCTTTTGGGTGTTATGGCGTCGTTATGTATACTTACACTCATCCATCCGAGGTCGGGCAATGTATCTTCCATGATGCTTCGGTGTCGCGCTACTTGCCAGTATGGCAGAATGTGTTCACGGGAAGATCTCAGCACACGTGTGATGGCGGCTCTTTGTTTCCCCACTGTGACTGACGTTCTGGTAATGTCAATGTCATTGGACGAATGTGAGATGCATCAAAGTCTGGGACACCTGACATGTCGAATGACACGGGTGCATCGTGAAAGGGGAACTTCTCCCGCGAAGTAAACAGGAATGTCAAGGCGGCATACGGAAAATCTCACTGTCGTGATAGTTGCCAGCTGCCTGCATCGTCAAAGGTCATACAGCGAAGTTTGTAGAGTTCAAAGAGTTCTTGGAGCGACGGCGCCGATGTTTTACGCGTCTGTAGACGTCCATACCCTAGGCTTAGGATTCCTCCATTGAAATTGTGCGAGAGAATTGAATTGATCTAGACTTGCAGCTGCCCCAGAGTCCAAGACCATCATCATAGCTATTAGGATGATTGACGAATCCATTGTGAGGCAGTCAATTCTGACCTCATGACTTGGGGATTGCAATACACTAGGTCAAAACCATACGATGGGCGGAACCTATTAGTAGGACAGAGAAATTGCGCGCCCCTCTGAATGCTAGCTTGACGTGTGTGAACCAGAACTGCGAAGGTTCCCTGCCCAAATGACTCATAGCGGTATATACAGTAAATGGCGGAGCTCACATTCGTAACCTGCACCCCCGTTTGAATTCAGTTATCAAGTCGAGGCAAGCCTCGCAACAATCATTCATTTAGGTTCTGACAGGTGCGAAGTTAAGCGCGAAGATGATAGGTTATGGTTTGTCAGAGCTGTAGAATTTCAGCTGCAGATGTGTGAGAGAGATTCCCGTCCACGATTAGCATGGCGGAGGACACATGAATACAAACGAATCGATTGGAGAAGGAGAAGAACCAGCCAACGGTGCACGGCGTTTGCCGATTCAAGGTCCGCCGTTCATTGCCCGAACGGCGTATGGCTTCAAGCTTTCGCCTTCACCATCACTGTCCCCAGGTTGTCTGTCCGAGCTCACCGTTGGGTACGATGAGTAACACCACTACATGCTCGCCCCGCCCGCAAGCGACCATGTCGGTCAACTCCATGCTCAATCCCGCCGCCCATGATCACTCGCCTGCTCAAGCCCAGACTTCACCTCAGTGGGCCCAGGCCAGGCCGGCAGATTCGATGAACCAAGCGCTTTCGTCCAACTCGCCGTACCGCGACTATGCGTCCACGTCCTCTATGTTAGACTATCGGCCCAGCACGAGCAGTCATTATTCGCCAAATGCAGTCAGCTCTCAAACACACGTCTACCCGTACAGCGATGGCGCAAGTTTGTACGGTAGCTTTCATCCAGGTTCGCCAGATCAGTCGCATGCACGTATATCTTTGACTAATCCCGCGCCAGGCATGGTACCACAGGGTTTCGCGCCAGAGCCAGGTACGAAGCTTCGCGGGAGCATGCAATGTCCTAACTTGGCATACAGCACCGTTTTCGAATCAACACGAACGCTTACAGGAACCCCCGAGGTCGATGAGTACGTGACTGAAGCTGCTATCTTGGCGATGAAAGAATGAAAGACTAAGTCAAGTACAGGCAATCCACAACAGCCCACTTCTCCTCTACAACTCAGCGAAAGAGCATCTGGTCGTCTGGCTGCTAGAAACAGTCAACCCGGATTGCACTACGACCAAGGACACTACTACGCCCCCGCAGATGCCTATCCTCAGCAACTTTCGCCGCAACTTTCACCGCCACGAAAGCGATCAGCAATCTCTGACGACGAATACACGGCAGGGCCAAAATCGAAACGTACGAAGAAACAACGCACCGAGTCAGGAATCCGTATGTCTGTCTTCGTGGTCGTACCAACGCGTCTAATTTCTCCTCGTAGACCCCCAAAGAAAAGGGTATACCGCAAAAAGGCGTAGCGACGCAGCGCAAATAAATGCTCAGAACGGTGAGTCGATTCTGTCTTTCCGTGTATGTTTCCTTGTTGACATGATACTCAGCTCGAATCTCGGCGGCGTCTTCTCATTCAAGTAACACAACTCACACTCCAGGTAATAGTTCGTCCTTGCAGTCCAAGCCATTATAAACGCTGACCACAGAACACACCAACCCTCACCAACACCCTGACCCATTGTGCCCTCCCGCGCTTACACCAGAGTTGCAATCGTCACGTTGCATGTCAAGCAAGTACCGCGCGGACGTGGTCTCGAGATGCCTCTCCTGCGTTCGACGATGGGCAGGGGATACATGCCGCTTTCAAGGCGTTCGGTATCTTCTGCGTTCGCCGGACGGCACGATGCAAGGCGTTTCCTTTACTGAAGATCCTTATGCCCATGTCTCTCAGAAAGTGACTTTTCCCACTACATGGAATATCCCTTTCACTGAAGAGCATAAACGTCTCACCATGGTTAGCCCAGCAAGTCATTGTGCGGTTCGAAGACTGATATCCTGTACAGCGCATGGCGGCTCAGACTTTGCTGCCTCTTCTGGAGCGGGAAATAGAGCATATACAGCCACTGAAAGACATCATCTTTCGACCTCGCGAAACGGATTGTCGCGCCAGCTGCGGTACGTGACGCAACGATTCTATATGCTTGTACTCATTTTGTGTCTAGATACATGCATGACCTCGACCTTCTCCGAAACATGGATGTGCCGGACATGTGGACGGGAAGCCTGTGGGGACTGTTATCATCGCATCAAGGCATTGACAGTGGCCAAGGAGTATGCCACGGAGGAAGAGCGCGCGCAAAATCAAGCCATGCGAGAAGCCTTCTATCTCAAAAACCCGGCTTTCCTCAACTGTGTCCGACGCACAGTTGATCACGATTTCACCTCCTTCATCAAGGTCACACGATTCAATCTCGCCGAGCTCAAAGAAACAATCAGCGACATGAGGGAGATCCTCAAAGAGGAACGACGGGAGGGCACCACTCTCAGCGCAGGGGACACACCAGAGTTGACCAGCTGCTCCACAAGCTCGGAAAGCAGTGGGATCACCACTCCAAGTGATCAGGCCATGCTGAATGGATCGTCGATATCCTCTCGCTCTTCGCTTGCGACGTCTGCAGACGGCCCAAGAGCGTCTGTTCCTCTCGAAGTTCCTTATCTTGAAATTCCCAGGTTTGAGTCCACTGCGTCAATCTCGACTGCTACATTCCAGGCACTCTGGAAAACTGGGCAGCCCATCCTGATTGGAGGGATGCTGGAGCGTCTCAAGGTTCGCTGGACGCCCGACTATTTCATCCAGAACCACCACAGTACTGTCGTCCGGGTGCTTGACTGCCAATCCGACAAAGACCCTGGACAGATTAGCGTCGAATACTTCTTCAGTATGTTCGGCCAATACGAGCAGCGTGAAGCGGATAGGATATTGAAATTGCGCGACTGGCCGCCGAGCGCGGACTTCAAGACCGTCTTCCCCTTGTTATACGAGGACTTTGCGCAGGCGGTGCCTTTTCCTGACTATGTACGCCGAGATGGCGTTCTCAACATGTCCTCGCATTTCCCCGTCGATGTTCTGGCGCCCGACCTCGGTAGGTGCCTCAATATATCGTTGGCAATCTGGCTGATACCTCTGAAGGACCGAAAATGTACAATGCACTCGCTACCCACACTGGTCCTGGCAGTCAAGGTTCCACACGGTTACATATGGACATTGCCGATGCTCTCAACATCATGACTTACGCAAGTCCTAAGCCTGACGGTTCCCCCGGGTGTGCGGCTTGGGACCTGTTCCGGCGCGAGGATAGCGAACCGTTGAGAGCGTTCTTGCGCGAAGAGTTCCACTTCCGTGGGTCTGAAGATTCGGATCCCATTCACAGTCAACTATATTACCTTTCGGACGACTTACGACAGAAGCTATACGACAAGTATGGAGTGAGGAGTTATCGCGTGTATCAGCGTGCCGGTGAAGCTATCATGATACCGGCTGGATGCGCACACCAGGTATGAGCACTGTTGCCTTTCTCGATGGCCGAACTGACACTATGCTCAGGTGGCGAATTTGGCGGACTGCATCAAGGTCGCGATTGATTATGTTAGCCCGGAGAACATCGAGGCGTGCAAGAAGTTGACGGACGAGTTCAGGAATCAGAACATCAGGAAGGCATGGAAGGATGATGTGCTCCAGTTGAGGTCCATGATGTGGTGGGCGTGGCAATCGTGTAAGAAGATGGAATAGTCTACCTCGGCGAGGCTTTAGGCGACTCTGTAGACTAGCGTGACCGTATTCTAGTGTATCAATAGTTTGTGTTGTACAAAGTCCCTTCCTAGCTCTTGCATTGTAGAATATATTGCTGATCTGTGCGGATGACATGCGCCTCATTGAACTTCTGACAGCCAAATCTCGGTCGAGTGTACTACACTTCCTGTCTCCCCTCTTTCTCCTCTCCCAGAACGCGCTCAGAAGCTTTGGTCGAAATGGTCGGCCCTCAGACCGAGGTGAATTGCATGCACCGGGAGGCACCTGGCACATTCGGCACTTTTAGTTCCCTGTTCAACTTCAACCGCCACCATAACGATGAATGTCGATCCGGATATTTACGACAAAGTTCCTTTCATTTTCGATCTTTCTGATGCTGCAGAAGTGCTCGTCTCGCTGCGAAAAGCGCTGAAAGACGACTCTGTATGCGCTGACTACGATCACTGCCTGCGCCTGCTCAATTCACAACCACTGTTGCTTAGAACTCTAAAGGGCGCCTTCCTGGAGAGAGGTTTGCACAAACTGGCGGGAGGATGTGAGGTCCATTAGCTGTGATTGCATGTTAGTAACTCATAAGACTTTGCGCAGCCCTCATGACCGACGAAGAGCCACAGAATGTTCATTGGATGAAAAGTCCACAGTTTGCCGCGGTTCCTTCATTCTTAGAGAGGATCAGACCTCAGCTGGAGGAATCATTGGCGGACGACCATTTTCCAGCTGGACAAATCTGGGCACCCCATGAAGCCATACCTATGGAACCCGAAGTGAAAGAACATATAAGAAGTTTGCAAATTCCTGATAGTACACGGACTCTTGACAATCATCCGATCATGCCTTTGCTCGATCTTGGTGGCTTCCAGCACGATCCCGTCCTGTCTGAGAGGTTGGATGACTTATTCAAACCGGGCGTGAATAGGTATCTCATTATCAGGCATCGCGATCCCAATATGCTGATAGGCGCTCATAGCTTCCTCGTGAACGTCTCCGGCTCAGGAAAGAGTAAACTACTCTATGAAGGTCTATGCAGACACTGGGGGTTATACTTTACGTTCTCGGTTGATCCTGGGGCGATGGGAGACGCTTCACTCCAGTCCCTCAATGCTGCGTTTCAGACGCCTTCGTCGAGGGCATTTGCTCTCAGCACCCATGCCGACCTTCCTGCCCCTTCGCGTAGCGACTACATCCATGCCATGGCTCATCGCGACATGAGCGTAGTACTGCTTTGCCGCCTCATTCTGTTTCGACTTCTCCTACAAATTTCCACTTCGAGCGATATAGCCGAACGCCATAAACGACAATGGCTCTTTCTTCAGCTGAACGGCAAGCTTCTCCGACCTGAGTTTGGGAAAGTCATGCATGAATTGGCCACCACTATTCTGAGTACACATGCTGACAGCTGGTTTATCGACAATGCGATTCAGCAAACACTGGAAGACATATTTTCCCTCTGGACTCCCGCTCCTTCTGAATCGCTGTTCATTGCGATTGACGAAGCTAACTGTGCAACCGATGCATCATCCGTCTTCGGGACGGAAGACAACCCCGATGGCCATCCTGTTCTCAAGGAGCTTTTGCGGGTATGGCATCGGCAAACCAAAGGGTTCAACGTCACCTTCATTGTAGCCGGAACAAGGGTAATACGACGATACTTCTCTCCCGAAGATGCCGAATGGGCGTCCTATCGTTGGACATCGAACACGGGTGATTTTATGCAGGACGTGACTTCGCAAAGGAAGTATGTCGAGAGAATTATTCCCTCCATGTTATTGCGTACCCCGCACTGGAAGCACCTAGTGGATCAATTACACAAATGGCTCAGAGGTCGGTCAGTGTCTCCCGTTCAAATCTCTTCGTTTCATTTTTGCTCAAAGAGCTTTCAGGCATCGATTCACAGCAGCCTTTCTCGCACAACTACTTCGCGTGGGATTTCAGCACCCGTTCTCTCTGTTCAAACATTGGATGGAGACCATAGTCGAGCATGTTCCGCGCGGCCTACGGGAAGTCAAAGAAGGTGGTATCTCGAGAATTGCCAGAGGGTATCAGGCACTACTCACCGATGACGAAAGTACGCTCACAAGCCTCTCTGGCGCCCTCACCGCATTCATCAACTCTTCGACAGGCCCTAGTTTTGTAGCAGGCATTCAGGACGCTCTCATCACCCAACTTGTGAACCGAAGAACCCCTCTAGTGTTCGGATACGAGCGCGTTGGTCTTGTCGATGTTGCCTTTGGTCGCTTCAAGGATTCCCGTATGCACGAGATCGTGCTGGATGAACCACTGATGCTCATCGCTTCTGCCCAATGGTTCAGAGGACGGCGGATTTCAATTCTGGACCCATTGAGCTACCAGCGGATGGAGTACAAACTGTTTCGACAAACACTGTCGACGACTTGTTTCGTAGCTTTGCATGTCGCGCGCTTATTGTCTGACCCACGTCATCTGGCCGAACTCCTCGCGCTAAATGTGCACGTACCTTCTTGGGTACGGGATCAGCCTGCCGCTCTCGTACAGCTCGCAGAGATCGATGGCGACCTCGAGCTTGTGGCGAGACACGTTGACCCCCATTCGGAGAACGAATTGTCTCTGGCTTTCATTTCCTGTGGCGTAGCTGACACATTATCTTGGATCAGCAAACCGACTGGGTCTTCGATATGCATACACGATGCGAACTCAGCCTCTCCTCTGTTGGTTTTTCCACTCCGGTTCGAGGACAACTCGGCGATATGGATAGCCTTACAAGTCTTACTGAAGTACTCGCCTGATTTCGATATGGCCCGGACTATGGATCGTATGTCCCCGGTCAATCTTCTTGGTGTAAGACTTTTGTTCAATCCAGATCCGCATGTACACTCTTTCTGAATTATTACTAGGACTCTGCTTCTAACTCTCTCACCCGCTTACCCGGATCAGATCCTGACCTCTTGGTACTACCTGTCCTTGCTTTCTTGCACGAACAAGATAGTTTTGAGGAAAACCATGACTTCCCGCTTGCGATCCTCCATTGGGCTTCGACACGACCGTTGCCGACTTCGCTCACTTATGCATTCGATAATATTCCCTTGACATTCGCCGAAGAGCCGGCTGCTCGAAAACGTTCGCGGGAAAGCAGTCTTGAGTGCAGCGATGGAGAGCCGTTTGTGTCCAAGAAGCGATTGCGTAGGCCCGTATCTCCGCCGAACAATCTCATCGTGCGCGAACCGCCTATCTGACTCGATTTGTACTCAGCTGGAGCGCTGCGACCATCGAATAGGGCATCTGTATGACGAAGTACTAGCATCTCTATGCGAAGTAAATGCTGGTGCGAAATCGTGATACAAATCAAACTTCATCTGTAGGGTTTGTCTCGAATACTCGTTCAATCCATAACCGTTTTGCATGTACAACGTCAAGCGGTTGTCAGAGCCAGACAACTTGGTGATGAGAGCCATGTAAAAGAGAGCTTGGAGAGCTATACCAAGCTCTAACTGACTACCGATAGTAAATACCGTCTCAAGCGTAGTGATGAGCCTCCTACAGTCAGTCAATGAGATGACAATTGAGGCTCTTTAAAGGACTCACATTGAATCCTTTCAGCTGTACGGAATGATCCTCAATGCCCTGGTCTGAGGACATCTCCCTTGTAATGGCGATGACAGAGGAGTGAAGTGTGCGCAAATCACTCGCAGTACCGCCGCCGCCGCTATTCGAGTCATGGACCACGTAGCTCGGGATCGAGCTCAAATACTCCGTATCAGACCGACCATGAGTTGTGCGCCCCCCCACAATCTGAAATCGGGAATTCAGCACAACAAGGATAGTGTTTGAGTAGAGCTTGGGCATCATCAGGATGGGGGTGACAAAGAATATATGGTCAGGGAAGGCGGAGAACAGGATAAGACCGCAGATTGCAATCACAGCTATATTGACATTCAGTAACAAGACACAAAAGTCATGTTTAGACAACCATACCAGTCACAGTGCCAGTCTCAATACTCAAGCGCACAAGTTTGTACACCAAGGCTTGTGTATGATGGAAGCCAGTATTATTTCTGAGAAGCTGTTGTGCCCATTAGCAATGAACTTATAGCATGTCAAGAAGCACAGACATAGTATGTCATATAAACAGCTATAATAACGTCACTGAGAGCAGAGCCGCCACACCAAATCTGCAATAGTCAATTTGAGAAGTGGTAGATTGTTGTCAAGCAACATACATCAACAACAATTGTGATTTTGTGAGTAGTGATGACTGTCAAGTTTCCAGCTATATACATTGCCTGAGTCAAAGCACCTCATTGAGAGAAACTCACAAACCTATACGAACAAAATGGCCCATAATAAAGGCACTTATAGTGCTAGCTAAGGAAACCTAGGAGGTAAACAGATTGAAGCTTAGCAGGGAATAAAATAAGAAGGTTTAAATAGGTACCACAAATATGATCAATGGGACTTTCCAAGACTTTGAGAGTATTCTGATGCGATAAGCATAGAAAGTTTGTCCAATCAGGGAAACTAGGAAAATGGTCAATCATCAGTCTGTCATGATATGTGGGAAACAGTCTTCTTACTCATGCTACTCATGATTGGCACAAAGAGCCAGCCCAAGTGCATGTCAGTCACAGTCTCTAGGTTTCCAAAACCATAGCCAAATCCAGCGAAGACAGTTTGCGTCAGCAAGACTGTTTGAGCAAGCTCAAGAGTGTAGAGGCCATAGACAAGACATTTGATGAACCGCTTGTCATTCGGAAAAGCCTCATAGTAGAGATCTATGTTCACGCTGATCAGCCAAGATCACGGCGGGGTGAAACAAACCAACAAGTTTGAACAGTAAGTGTTCCAAAGAGGCCCCAAGCCAAGAGAATTCCCACTAGCTTGACAGGTTCAATACTTGGCAGCGCAACAGCTTGTTTATGTCCACATACCAGAGGTCCGGTCCTGCACAAGAGTCAGTCAACAATATCCACAGAATAGTACATAATGAGGGCTTACACTTCAGCAATGTTGAAGCCAGGAGGAAGTGCATTGACATTTATCATGAAGTCTTATGACAGGTCGCAGTGAGTATACAACAAGAAGGAGTCGGTATATATAGCAACGAGCACAGGAAGCCTGAGGAAGGAACTCGTAATCCCGGAGCCCGATTGTGTCAATGGGCCATGTGCATATGTTCGACGCTTGACACTGCCCATTGAATCAAGGATGCTTCGACTCACTGATAATCAATAAGCGTGTGTACGAACAAGCCATCGCATCGTTCGCATTCAAATTTCACTTGATGTCGTGTCATTGGCCTTCGAGACGACATAGCGAACAGATGGTGGCGTAGTCAGTTCGATCGAGTATATTCAAGTACAGGCTCGGACTGAGAATATATCTCCCTAGTGCCGCTTCTCTGTATCATATCACGAAAAGACGGTTGGATCTCATCGCCTCCTCCTTCGCCGAGGACAAAAGTGCGCTTCAAGGCCCGAATGCAGAACCTGTCGTAGATAGTGATGAACAAAGGCCTCCAACTACTGCGGGAAGTACTACTGCGAGATCAGGATGAGGCGAGGAGACCGTCAGGATACCCACACGATACTAGATTGTATTAGCTGAATGCTGAAAAGAATTTCTAGACGCCTGAAGTGAACTGAAAGCAAAATGTTGGCCGAGGCGACTTGCCCGCCACTTCGTGTGCATTCTAATGGCTAGAACGAGTCTTCGCGCTTAGGGTGAGCTAAACGCTCTCCGAAGCCTGCGTACATACAGCAATCCGTCAAGAAACGATGCACAGTGATCTGAGATAAATTCCGAACTTCCGAAATCTATTGACATGTCCAACTTACCTTCTTAGACATTTCAAGGACAGTTTCAGCTCCCATTGTAGCTCTCAGCGCAGATGACTACTTATCAACTTGTGTATCCCATCTAAAGTTAGTCAAGTTCAGGAAGGATCTCTGGACGGCAGTGTAGTCGTCGAAAAACATCAAGCTTGTGGTCATGTCTGAGAGTAGCGACGAGACGTCGCATTGTCCCAATAATCAGTTATGCATTGGGAGACGTTGAAGGGAGGATGGCGCTTTGCCTGGACGGCGGCGTCGGACCGCCAGTGTAAGTACATCACGCATGACCGTCAAGCAGCATGGATTTTTCTCGTGTGGTGTACATATGCATATATGATGTGGGAATGCGAGTGGGAGTCGAATATCTAATCCGATGATGTTGACCGTGCTGTAATTTCATGAGGTACGCCACACACACATAACCTAAAGCGCTAGACTCACTGTACACCAGCTGCGCAGAATGGTGGACGATCCTCTTGATCGATCCGTCCTTCTCCAAGTGCCTGATGGCGACGCGGGCGAGCGAGCCGTTGATTTTGAGCCTCTCGATGAGGATGCTCTGGCTGATGAACTTGAAGGCGGGGACTTCCTTCAGGATGCGGTCGTACAAGGCCTTGTCGAGGGTGACGGCGTGCTGGGCCTTGTCCTTGACCTTGCCCTTGGACCACTTCTTTTTCTTGGCAGCTTTGCCGCCACTGGAAGACGACGGGGGTGGTGCTTTAGCCTTGGCCTGTCGCAAGAGTCAGCAAACGGTATCCGGGAGGCATCCAGCGACGGGAGCGATTCTGCGCATCGGGGAAAGCGCGGGCAGCGAGAGCGGCGGCGTGCAGAGCGAGTGGGGGGCGAAATTGGGGCTCACCATGTTTCTTGAGACCGCGTCGATGCGAGGGAGTCGCTCAGCGTTCTCCGAGGATTGGCTGAGCCCGTGGGAACGAAATCCCAATTAGGAAAACTTAGTCAGCGATCAAAGCATTCTATCGCGACCTGGTCAGTGGTCGCGACACTTCAGCTTGAAACGATGACCGCTTCAAGCCTATCTACGAGTCTCTCGGGGAATCGACCGTCCTTTTTTCTGTCTGAATCTGCGGCGCGAAAACTTATTTGGCTCTCACACTCGCAAGTGACATTCGGCTTGACGACATTTCAACATGGAAATAATGGTGTAAACCTCGCTCTTTCATCGTTGAACGTTTGCCATCGGCGTTTCTGTGATCACACGGCGACTTATCTCTCCGGCTATCCACTGCTTGAGACCTCCAGACTTCGGGCTTAGCTTGATGTCGTGTCATTGATTCAGATTTGAGTGATCTCTCATTGCGTCTCTGCTACCGCCACGATCCCCAGACTCGTTTCTCACGATGTTATGAGTTCTCAATCCTGGCTCAACCCCCTCCTTCTCAGACCTCTGTCTAGTCGGACATGTGATTCTTCTCATCATGCCATGGAATCATCCTATGGTCCACCGTATCGCGTGCCTTGGAAGGCCTGGCTCGACTTTCTCTGTAAACCCCTGAAGCTACTTGATTATTCGCTTTCCTCGGAGTCAATCCTTCTGTCTAGCACTAACGAGGTCTTACGCACATTTCAATACAATCAATCCACCGGCTCCGTCATCGACATGTCTGCTACATCGCTTATGACCGTCGACTAGATCTGCCGCTACGCATGGCCTGTCATCTCCCAGGGCCTTTGGGCGGAGGTCCTGGGCACCCCACCATGAATCATGTCTTGCCAGAATATCTTTCCGACACCGTTGCATTTTACGTGGTAGAAGCTTCGCTCGAAATAGTGTCCCACCTGCGAACTGGACCCTGCGCACTACGTCGGCGTTATCGTTGCCTTGCCCCGGAGAGCACTAATGTGACATCGTACTAGGATAGCCTCGTGTATACAAGTCGCTTGATAGCTCTAGACACGATGGGACTGTGGTAGGCGTATGGGGAGTTGAACTAAAGAGAACCATTCACATTGCGATTGATGGAGGATCATTCAACATAGAGAGGGCCTTGCGCGCGTCACCCAGTTACTGTTACTCATCCTCTTGACTCCGCATGAAGTCTATAAAGCGGATGGTGTTAGAAGAGCCGAGAGCGTGTTATTCGCGGTTGAAATGGGGTTCAAAACAACAATGAGAGAGAAGTAAAACGGGCCCGCCGGCTTATCGAAATTGATTGGACTCAATGGCAGCTTTACACACACGGATGGCTCTTTGGTCGCCCTGAAGATGATGGTGGCATTCATGGCTCTTTTGAGGCAATCGGAAGACGATGACTTGACACAATCTGAAATGGCCGAGAAGGATGGAAACCCGATCTCACCTTCGATTACCGGCACGACAAGATACACCGTCCGGGGTTGTCGTCCACTATGGGAGTCGCCTGTGCTCTGCTCGACGACGGCCCAGCGACGAGGAGAGCGCGGGACTCTGCGCCGGTGCTGCTGATTAAGACTCCGCTTCAGGCACAGTCACGCAGCCGACCTTGTGTTGTTTACCCACCAACGGACATTCGAATACTGGCCTCGGCGGAGAGATCTGCACCAGAATACCGGAACCTTGGAGGAGCTGCGCCGAAACGGGATAGGACGCTGATTCTGTGCTGCCTGCGCTGCGTCGACGGCCGTTTTCACTGTTCTCGTCGTCTGGACCTCCGAACCGCCTCGGAGACTGCGCACCGCCCGCCACAAGCTCGCCACGGGGCGCCCGCGTCTTTTTTCCAGACAGGAAACTCGTTTGGAAGCTCGTGCTATCGGTTCCCATCGTGGGCCGTATATTGAGGCCTCTATTTCAATGATCCATCTCGATCATAATCACCACCCGTCTCCCCTTTCCCCCCACCAAAAGAATCTTATCTTGCCGCCAGAGCATAAGATACTCTCCTGGTCTGATGACCCCCACACCTACAAGCCGTCCCCCGTACCGCAGCACCCGCCACAGCCATCACAACAGCCTGCCCCGACCTCCCCCAACAACAGGCCCGCCGTGTCCCGCACATCCTCTCCAGCGCCCGACAACGCTGCCCAGGGCAGCTCGCCGTTGTCGGCGCCGCCAGACGCTGCCTCCCCACGTCCCAGCGACTCTGCGAACGATGCCAAAGCCCCCGCCATCCCCTCCCGGGCGTCCACCCCGCTAAGCGAGCTGTCACCTGCCCCGGACGACGACGAGCCGGACACAGACTCAAAGGAGGACGAGTCCACGGCGAAAGAGTCAAAGGGAGGACCTGACCAGCATTCTCCTGCTCGCACGTCGTCAAATGCTGCCGACTCTTCCGCAACGCATGCTTCTAGCTCGTCAGAAGCGCGACCAAACGGCTCGTCAAACCATACATCGCCTTCCACCGCCCGCGACACGCCCTCCCTCGATATCCATACCCCCTCTGGCTCACGCGCAGGATCCACCAGCGTCAGCGCGCCACCAGACACAAAGATACTCCTCATTCTCGAGCTGAACGCCGAGCTGCTCAAGTCAGTTTATACTCAAACATGCGCGTATTATTCATTGTTCTGACATTCGATTCCAGAGTCTGTATGGAATTCCAAGGCCACGGGATAACGACCACAGATCCGCGCTGTGTACAGTGAGTTACAGCCTTCTATTACGCTCACACAAACTCAACACGGAGACGCCACGTAGGTACTCCACGCGTCTCCAGTCCAATCTTACATGGTTAGCGAGCGCTGCTGATCATAGCAGACAAGGGGTGCGTCATCCATCGACCGTCTTAAGCTCACCTATATAACCTCCTTCGGCAGAACCACAGTGGAACCCAACTTCCCGTCATGGACGCCCCTCCTCCGACCGACTACCATCCCATGGCTCGTATACAGGAGATCTACGCCGAAATGCCCAACCTCTTCGCAAAAGATATCGCTCGCCAGCAGCAGCTCCAGCACATGTCCCATATGGGTCCAGTGCCTCCGACTCCGTCGTTCAACAATCTCAAGCGCGAGCGGTCAGACGACGGACCTGGTGAACACCACCACGTCATGAAGCGACGTGATACCGGCGAATCCAAGTCGATGATGCCGCCTCCGTCTGGGATGCCTGGGATGAACCGCGACTCATTCCCCATGCCGAACGGAACGCCCCAACCGTCAGCTTCCCTACCTTTGACTGACCAATCGCTCGGGCCCCCTACGCCCGCGGGCATTGGCGAAAACCAGATGGTGACACGAACGCGCCAAGCACAGATACGGGCGCAGATGCAACAACAGCAGCATCAACAGCAGCAGCAATCGCGGCAGATGTCGCCTCCGTCGCAGAACGGTCCTGGTCCCGGACCTATGTCGCCGAACGCCGTCCCAGGACCATCGAACATGCAGAATCCTCAGCGCATGAATCCGCAACAGCTCGCCTCGATGCCTCCCCACATCCAGAACGCCCATCAGCTACTCCAAACGCCAGCTCACCCATTCCACCAACGTCTGCTCGAGAACGTGCCCAATTTATACCAACTATCGATACGAGACCAGATCCACCGGGCTCTGTTGTTCCAGGTACGTCGTCTTCGCTCTCTAATTATATCGCATCAGAGGAACCTAACGGGAGATATAGCAACACCTGAAACAGCAGCAGCAATTGGCGCAACAGCAACAGCAACAGCAGGGCGGTCCAGGGATGGGCGGGGGCGGTGGAGGGTTCCCGGGACAGACGAGCCCCATGTCGCCGCAAGGCCAGGCGTCTCCGATGGGCATGGATCCTCGCTCGTCTCCGTTATCTGGTATGGCGCCTGGCATGAGCGGAGGCATGCCTGGCGGGGGACTGAATGGTGGGATAGGTCCAGGCGGTATGTCAGGTGGCGGTCTCAACGGCGGAATGGGTCCTGGCGGTATGGGTCCTGGCAGCTTAGGAGGAGGCGGAATGGGCGGAGGCATGGGTGGCGGAGGCATGAACGTAGGCGGTATGGGTGGAGGCATGGGCGGAGCGATGGCAGGGAATGGCATGCCTGGTGGTGGTGGTGTGATGCCAGGAGGAGGAATGCAGGGCGGCTCGATCCCCGGAATGCCTGGTGCCTCCATGAACAACATGAACGCGATGAATCAGCGGCAGTTGATGTTCATGCAGCAGCAGCAGCAACAGCAATCACGGAATCAGGCACCGTCGCAGCAGGGATTCCAGGGCATGGGCGGAATGGGAGGGATGAATCCGCAACAGATGACGCCTCAGCAGCAGCAGCAGATGCTCTTCCAGCAGCAGCAGGAGAGGATGCGAATGGAGCAGGAGCGGGTTCGACAGCAGCAGCAGCAGCAGCAACACCAACAACAGCCACCCCAGCAGCCCTCCCAGATGGCGTCTCCTCAGATTGGCGGCGCGACGGATAACTTCCCGGCCTTGCGTTCGAATTCTGCGATACCAGGGATCGCACGCAGCACCCGGTCTCCGTCCGACGGCGCGTCTTCGCCTATGACACCTCGCATGCGATCTTCCATGGGCAACCATGATGACTTCCAGCGCATGATGATGCAGCAGCAGCAGCAGCAACAACACCAACAACAACAGCAGCAGCAGCAGCAACGTCCGAACCCTGGCCAGTTTAGCCAACAGCAGATGAACTGGCAACAGCAGCAGCAGCAGATGGGCGGCTTCGGGAATGGTCCTGGCTCGGGCATGTCGAGACCGCCTAGCGCTGGCTTTGGCGCACCGTCGCCGACAGCTGGAGGTCAGAACAACTGGGGTGTGACCGGCGGCGGAATGGGCGGTGGCGGCGGCGGTGGGATGAGTGGTGGGTATCCATTCGACTCCCCTGGTGGTTCCATGGACATGATGGCACAAACGCCGCGACATATGTCTGCGACGCCTGGCACACATACCCAAAACACGCCGAACATGGATATGTCCATGCCCGGCGACCTCGATTTCAATTGGACGCAGTAGCCGCTTTACTATTTTTGTCTATACTGTACATATTCTCCCGTTCTGCACTTGTTTATACTTGACGGCATCTGACGTTCAGTTCACTACTATTCATTATCATGTTCTTCTTTGTTTGTTTGCTTTGCTCTTCGTTCAAGGAATGTAAAAGAATCTGTATCACACAAAGTGGCGTTGGTACTCATCATCGTTCGGATTAGATACGCGAAGGCAGGTACCCCTGTATATGTTTTGTCTACAGCTCCTCGTGGTTCGCCTCACCGTTACCTGAGACGGGCAGACACAGAGCAGGCGATGTGCCCGTGAACTGGTACTGACACTTCTCTAACTCCGCTACCGTATGTATCGCGTTCTCCGTCCCACAGGTCAATACCAACTGCAGAACGGGTTCAATAATTTCCGGAAGAGGGAGTGGAATCAAGAACTCACTATGAGACTGCGTTCGGGGCCATTCCAGCACTTGGTGCCCTTGGTGTACAACTGCTTCGAATAGTATTCTGGGGTTCCAGGTTCAGCGTCCTTGTTCCACGACTCGAATTTCCTACAAGGAGCGTTGTCAGTGTATGTACTCAAGACGAAGAGAACAGCGCTTTACCCGAGATTGAAGGTCGTTCCGCCCTTGTTGGGCTTCTGTTTTGCGCTGCCGAACAGACACACTTCATAGGTATAATCTCCCATGTCTTTCTCGAGGCAAGTGCCGTCCAGTTTCTTCCACTCGCCCTGGCGGCCAAATCCTGTGGGATCCTGTAACCTGGCCTGGTCCTCAAACGCCCGATTGCGCTCGTTGTCGACCTTTTTCAGCGCGTTCTTGGCTTCCGTGAGCGCGTGCTGGGCGTGTGTGGCCTCTGCTCATAATGTGAGTACAGACGTTGGATGGCATAATCGAAAACAAACCTGAAGATGCACTAGCGCTGGGGCGAATTATTCCGATAGTCTCTAGCCAACCCACAAGCGTGTCCTTGAAGTCCTCGTATTGAGGAAGGATGCTGTCAGGAATGTAATTTGATATTTCGAAGACTGCTCGACTTAATGAGTAGGAATGACAGACGGAATGCAAGGTACATACGCAGGGAGCCTTCAGCAGGAGCCCTGACGTGTTCGTCATGCTCGACCAACAATGACACATAGTCGGTCTTGAGGAGCTTGGGTAGGTCCTTCTCCAGTTCCGCGACGGTCCATTCGCCTTCGGGAATGGCCTCCTCCTCGGAAGAGACTTCCTCCCCTCCTTCAGCTTCTTTGTCGTCCGACGCGTCCTTGCCGACATCGTTGATGTGAGGCAAATCAGCAAGGTACTCCCATCCACGGACGGCGTCGAGCACGGCCATGTCCTGGTAATTGGGGTTGTAGCTGGTACGAAGGGTATCGAGGATTTCGCTGAGCGTCTGTTCGCGTTCTAGGTGCTTCTTGTGTTCGCGTTGTAGTGATTTCAGAGCGGCGTGGTGTTTGATGATGGACTGGTAGAGAGCTGGAGAAGATGTTAGTGATACGTGAAGGGCAATGGACACGGGACAGCCCCCTCGAAGTCGCGTCGGTTATTACGCTAGGGATGTCTCGAGTCCAGGCAAGAAAATACCACGTACGTGATTCCTTCTTGTACTCGAGCTCTGCTGCAGACATGGATTCGGTAAGGTCGGCGATGTCTGCTGGTCGTTAACAAGGGGAGTGGGTTGCGGCAATACACAACACACCTTGCAGCCTGGCGACTTCCTTTTCGCGGACGGCAATTTCAGCTGTCGTTGTCGAAATGACGGACTCTAAACGCTTCTTCTCCTTCTCGGCGAATGTGATGTAGGTGGAACGTATTTTGGCTCCCTGAGAGTCAAGATATAGTTAGTCAAATCGCAGGATCGCAGCAATAGAACTGACGGTTTTCTGTATCTTCAGCTCCTCGGCGCGCTTCTTCCTGTAAGCCGTTCCAACCTCGGCGCAGACGTTTGGACACACGCCTGGTCGTTCGTCCGAGCCATCACAGCATGCAATTTCTATTGTGTAACGAGTTGGTTCTAGGAGCTTCAGCACTCAATCAGCACGCACCACATAGGCCATCCTTCACTCTCGAACTGGGAATGCTCGCGCCAATGTGACCCTCGTTCCGACAATAGAAATAGGTATCTGGGCAGGCGCCAGTGCCTGCGGTTGCTCAGTCGCAGTCCATCGACGGTCAAGACGCGTCAAACCTGGCTCATCACTGCCGTCGGGACAGTCGCACGAGTCGTCATTGACGAACTTCCAAGGGATCTCCTTCGACCCGTCCAAGCACTTCCAGTTCCCCAAAGATGAAGGCGCATAACTGGCCTGCAGTTTCGGTGGTACGCCAGCAACGTCGGCGGCGAGCGCGACGCGCAGTGAGAAGAGCAGCAGCCAAGGAATCATTCCCAGCGGTGAGAGTCAAGTGTAACGTGTCTTGTATGTCACTCGGAAAGGAAATTGATCAAGCCGATAGCACTAAAATTCAATGCCGAGTAGATTTAGAGACAAACGTGCTCCAATTGGGTGAATGCGCGACTCGATCGACCGACGATCTTTCGTCGCCACTCTCTTCAGACCCTGGAGAGGCTCATTTGCATGAATCATTCCTATGAGGCGCTCGAGACTTCAGATGGTTATAAACGTCATATACACCGATGATCACTTGGGAAGTAACTTGGCAATGACGGACGTGTTGTTCGGCAGTGTACAATCATGCCACTCATAATTCGGGAGTCCCCATCTTTCTCCACATGAGAAATCGATAGATGATCAAGAGTTGGCCCACCTCACCACGACACAAGAAGAGCGTCCATCTTTTACGAAGAAGATGACGAGATTCAGGCCCCGTTCTCAAACGTCCAAGAGTTCGACTCATGACCGTTTGCCAATTGCCATTATCCTCGTCACGGTCAAGTTCTCATCCTAGACCCCACCTTAGTAGCTCACACGGCAGTGAGAACTATCTTGCTCATTGCGATTCACGATGATACGACATTGCTTTGGCCCTGGAGGCTGTTCCTCTGCCCAGTGTCCTCGGCGAAGCGAGTAAACCATCAGAGTCTGCCGACTCGGAGTCGGTCCGCGATATAATACAGAGGACTAAGTTAAATTACTGAATATATCCTTGGTGTAAGCGTCCTTATCCATACTTACGATGCCACTGCTGCTCCACTGTTGGATTCGCGATAGATTCGCGACATCCCGTCCCTTCGTTGATCCCGTCTTTCAAGTTCAGCGTGATCAATCGCGATCGTGATCGCGCATGTCTCTCATATTTAGCTGGGAAACCCGGCTCTAGTAGCGAAGACGGTCGTTCGCTGTACAGAACAAGTATAGAATGCCGTTCAATTGGTTGTCCGTGATTGGTTGTTCGTACTCATGATGGATCACACCCTCTCACTTCTTCGTGATGATCTTGTCCGTCTTTTTCGGTAGCATTGCACTTGCCACCAGGTATGTTATAGGTTAGAACTGAACCCCCCTTCATGTACTGCAGAGTGTTACATGACTGTCATCGAGTCGGCGTCTCTCCGACTCGCCTGAGTTCCAATCGGGGGTTACTGAGCCCTGACCGTAGGTTAGCGCGCTGCGCTAGCGCTTGATATGGTCATCACCTTCGAATGAGATGATCAACCCAGCCTTCGAGAATTCTACTAACACAGACCCTGGACTGCACTCCCGCATCCTTGACCGGCTGGCATATGCGACGTCGAAGCATTCATAGCTCCACAGAAGTGTAGATGATCAATGGGCACTGGGCACTGGTGTTACAACATAGCCCACAACCGGGTCTCGAGATTAGGAGTTCCTTCCTCGGGCTTCCTGTATCTGTTGGTATATATACTGACTCTTTCTCGTCGTATCCTCACTGCAAACCGTACGACTCCATGATACCTTTCAGCACGCTTCCTCCCGGCTTCAACATCACAGAGCTGTAAGCCCTCACATACCATACACTCTTGTGAATAATGTCGATTGAATCTTGCCTAGTTCCGGGCCCATGGTATGTGGTCATAACAGAGTTGTGCGCCTCCAGGTATTGAACCCCTCAAGCTATTGGCAATCATCTTGCATTGGGGCCTCTTCGGAACACTCACTGTCCAATGCTGTTTGTTTGTTCAAGCCTGCTGTGATATTGGCTCATTTTGCATACAGATTTCTACTGGGAGGCCTTTCCGACAGACAAGATGTTCACCAAGTGTCTTGTCTATGGCACATACACAATTGAGGTCATTCAGACGATATTGCTCACACGCGATGCCTTTGTCAGGTTTGGCTATGGTTTTGGAGACATTGAGGTTCTGACGGGCATGCACCTGGACTGGCTGACTGTGCCAATCATGAGTGGTCTCAGTAAACAAGCCATCTTCACATTGTCTGGAGACTGATCATTTCCCTAGTTGCCCTTGTTTGCCAAACCTTCTACGCTTATCGCATCAGACTGTTCACGAAGTCTTGGAAAGTCCCATTGTTTATATTCGTGGTATCTATACCTTCCCAATCTGTTCTCATTTGAGCTGCAAGCTCAACCTGTCCACTACCTAGATTTCTTTGGCTGGCACCACTGGTGCCCTTGTTGCTGGAATCCTTAGTTTCCAAGGTCTGTGGTTATGTTGATCTCATGAGGTGCTCTGACTCAGGCATAACATGTAGCTGGAAGCCTAACACGCGTGAGGACTCGCAGCACTCTCATTGCTGCTGGTGTAGGTCATTTGGGACATTCACCACTTCTTAAACTGACTAATTCAGTTCTGGTATGGTGGCTTCGCTCTCAGTGACATTACTATTGCCATTTGTATGACATACTATGTCCGTACTTTCTGACATGGTCCCGCCTCTCACAGCTAACTGATGCGGCAATAGCTCATGAAAAGCAACACTGGCTTCCGCCATACGCAAGTCCTGGTGACCAGGCTTGTTCGCTTGAGCATCGAAACCGGAACGGTGACTGGTACGCTTGTCTAAACCCAAAGTTCATATATTGTCGCTGAGTGGGTGATTCAGCTGTGCTTGCTCTCTGCAATCTCGTTCTGTTCTTGGGCTTTCCTGCTCATGCATATTACCTTGTCCCGGCTGTGATCTTGCCGAAACTCTATTCGAATACTATGCTCGTTGTGCTGAATTCCCGATTGCAAATCGTGGGCGGGCGCACAACTCGCGATCCAACCGATACGGTCTACCTGAACTCGATCACGGACAACCTAGTCCGCGACCCAGACAGCAGCGGCGGTACTGCGAGTGATTTGAGCACTCTTCCAGTGTCCGATGTTGTTGCCATCAAGCGGGTGGTATTCTCGGACCAGGGCATCGAGAATCAGGCCGTTGAGCTGAAAGGAATGAATGTGAGTCTTTCGGAAAGCCTCGACTGTCACCTAATGACCATACTGTAGGAGTCTCGTCAATACGAAGCTTAAGAGGGTCATTACCATTGGTAGTCAATTGAAAGGCTTGGAGGCTGTCAATACTAATTAGCAACTTCGGCAATTGTTGGCTTAGTCTGTTTACGAAATATAGCTGGTACTTTGCCAGTTCGATTGGATGGAAAGACCTTGGCGCTCACCATGTGAACGCCAGTCAAATTTGAATCGCATCGCGACTTCCCACTAGCCTGAGCTGTGCGTGGATGCTGGTACTGCGTCATTCGGCACTCTGTTCACCAATTGTAGCGCCACAGCTCAACTCAAGGATCAGCCACGCCACTGCAGGAGACAATAGCCAATGCGTCCTCCTTCATTGACAAAAGCCGAAATTCATCCTCATTCTCCCAAGCTTTCTGGGAGTAGTAGGCTGTTCTCGTACACAAGAAGATACGTGCACATTCAGCGCAAAAAGTTCGGGCAGACGACGTGAGCCAGACAACGGGCGCGCGATATGCAGTATTCGCCGGAACGGTTTGTACCCAGCTGTCGGTGGAAGAATGGGTCCTGGAGAGGAGGACAGTGGGCCTCAGCCGTAGACATTTAATATCAGCGATTCCTCCAGTATACAAGAGTTTCTGAGCGACCGAAGGAAATATTGAGGCGTTCGTGTCCAAGAAGAAGCGTCTCGGGGTTCAGGTCGAAGGCCCGGACCTCGGCCCGCATTCCGAGTGGCTCTGTTTGGCAAGGACATCGAGACTGACTTGTCTGCTCGTCGGACCTCAGCGCTCTCCCGTACACGGTTTCAAGTAAGTCGCCTCCCGCTACGCTGCCGCTCTGCGCAATGGATTGGAATCGATGCTGCTGAGGTGCTGTCGCGAAATCGGTGGAAAATTGGGAGGAATCGGCTGGATTGGCGACACGGCGTTTGGATGACCTTGGCGCACCGAAATTTTCCATCTTGCATCCCCCACCTCCAAATCCCATTCCGGACGCTCATATCCTCTCTCCTTGCAGATTAAACGATGGGTCGGGTTATCAGGGCACAAAGGCGCTCGCACGCCATCGTACGTCTCTTGGACTCTATCAAGATGGCCGATTTATTGACTCTTCCTGCAGTTCAAGTCGCACACGCACTTGAACAAGAACCCAGCACGTCTGCGTGCTCTCGACTTTGCCGAGCGCAATGGCTACGTCCGGGGTATTGTGAAGGAGATCATTCACGACTCTGGCCGGTACGTGCCCACCCATACCTGGCGCCATTTCGCCTTGGATTGATCTCTCTGCAGTGGTGCTCCCCTCGCCCGCGTTGTCTTCCGTGATCCCTACCGCTACAAACTCCGAAAAGAGACCTTCATCGCTACCGAGGGTCTCCACACCGGCGCCTTCGTCTACTGCGGAAAGAAGGCCACCCTCAACGTTGGCAACGTCCTCCCCATCTCCCAGTGCCCCGAGGGTACCATTGTCTGCAACGTCGAGGAGAAGGTCGGCGACCGTGGTGCGCTCGCCCGTACCTCTGGCAACTACGCCACCGTCATTGGACACTCCCCCGATGAGAACAAGACCCGCATAAGGCTGCCGTCGGGTGCGAAAAAGACTGTCGCTGGCGGTGCCCGTGCGACTGTCGGAATTGTTGCCGGTGGTGGACGTATCGACAAGCCTTTGCTTAAGGCTGGTCGGGCATACCACAAATACAAGGCCAAGCGTTACAAGTGCGTATCTGCGCTGCTTGATCTGGTAGATTTTCTCATCTCTTTGCAGCTGGCCCCGTACTCGTGGTGTTGCTATGAACCCCGTCGACCATCCTCACGGTGGTGGTAATCACCAGCATATCGGAAAGGCCTCAACAATCGCCAGGTCCGCTGTTCCTGGACAGAAAGTCGGTCTTATTGCTGCTCGCCGGGTAAGTCTACACATCACATATTCTGCGCTGCGGATAGTTGACTTGGTGTATCATAGACTGGTCTCCTACGTGGTACTGTCAAGGTCAAGGAAGTTTAAGTCGATACATATACTATTGTCGTACTTCTGTTTTCTTTGTCCTACATGCCAAAACTTTGTATGCATTACTGCGTATGCCACATCATGTCCACTACACCTGCTTGAATTCAAAGATATAATGACTTGAAGTTGTCATCCGGCCTTGAGTAAAGTGTATGACCAGCCTATCACCTTAGTGTGTCACCGTCATAGATGGTCTTCACGAATCTCTCATATCAGGAGAAAGATGCCTTCTTCTCGCTCATGGACGAGTCTGTTCGCGTCATATTTCTACCTGTTCCCATCAAGTGACCGCTGTTCAGATACTTCCAGTCCCGCCCCGAGCTAGCGGCTAAACTGACCGGAGGATCTGGCGGCAGCCAGATCGACGTACATGGCGCGATGAACAAGTTCGCCTCAGCGGCGAGCGCCTTGGGACAGCACGTCCCCGGCGCCCCGCCCCGCCGCTCTCCAACGCAGCCTCCGCCCGACCGCACCCCATCAGGGCTCATCTCCTCGAAGGTGCGTTGTCACTGTGCCCATACCTGATATACTTCCTGACCCGATCTGCTAGCGATTCGGGGACGTCGACACGACATCAAAGATGTCGATGCTCACGTCGTCGCTGAGCAAGAAGAAGGGAAACCCCGTCATCGTCACTCCGCCGCCTCCGCCTGCGTTTGTAGCGCCGAAGAACAGTTACGCGCCTCCACCGAGACGGACGGTGTCTGCGGAGCCGGAGCCAGAACCAGAACCAGAACCAGAGGTGCCTGCAGGAGAGTGGGCTGAGGCTCTGTATGACTATGAGTCGGCGGTGCGTTATCACCTTTGACCATCAAGCCGATCTGACTGGTATGCAGGAGGCCGGGGACCTGAATATCAAGGCCAACCAAATGGTCTTGATCACGGAGAAGAGCTCCGCAGATTGGTACGCGCCGTCCTAGTTTCACTCGATGAGCTAGTGCTAACTTTGTCAAAGGTGGACAGGAGAGGTGAACGGTAGATCAGGATTGTTCCCCGCGTCGTATGTTAAGCTGCTGTAATGAGTGAATCATATAAGTACAACATCCATCTCACATGTTTATCCCGATGAAGTCGCTATCTGGCAGCCACCAAAGTCTTTGGCAAGCGCAAATCCGTTTGGTATACCGCAGAATGTATCGCTGATCCTCTCGTTATAGATCTTCGTTTCAACGCCTTCTTCCTTCCTCAGTCTTCGTGCATGTTAAAAGAAAGTCACTCCCCCATGCGATCATCGCATCAAGAGCAGCCATGGTCTCGAGAAACTTGCGACTTCATCATAACTCCGTGGCGTTCGCGTAGTATTGGATGCGGTCTGACGGTACAACATGGCCTCCCGTCAATGCACAGGTATACACCTCCAGGTTCCAATATACTCGGCTGCTTTTCTGCCCGATATACCCACCATTCATATTACCAAGAGGATCAACCCCTTTCCCGACGTGACATTGCGCGCTACGAATGTATGTCCTGTGCGCGAGGTCACCTCTTTCTCTCACATTTCACCCGCGTGGCCGTCTCTGGAATGTAGCTCATCATTGAAGTGGCGTCCATCTAGTACGACATCCCGTATTCGCCGACAAGTTGGTTCGGTAGGTGGTACTGAAATGGTGTCAGGTTACAATGGATCGCGGACTGAGCATGGCACCGACTAGTTCCTTGTGGCGCCAACCACAGCCCGCCCATTACGGGTCACTATGAAACGGGGCTGAATTTCCCGATAGATAAAAGCTGTCTTAGAGTTCTGGGGTGCGAGCAACTAACAATGTCTCAAGCGCCTATCATCCCTACGCCTCCGCCTGCTCTCAATCTCAAGAATATCCAGGGTGATATCTTGTAAGCTGTCTCTTCTCTCTCCAGGCCTCTCTGTTCTCAACGCACTCTTTGCAGGAGCGGTCTTCCCAAGAAGACAGAGACCTACCTCTTCCTCCAGGTCGTGAATGTCGATGATTTCCGGCACCGCTTGGGGAAGCTCGTGCCTCTCATCAAGACCACTGGGCAGGTCCTTCAAGACCGCGACGCTATCGAGAAGAACAAGCGCCAGACTCCGCATGGCGAGAAGCCCAAGCTGATCCCCTTGACTGGTGTGAACATCGCTTTCTCGCGCTTTGCTCTCGACAAGGTACGGTTGCCAGTGCAACTCTCTGAATCAAGAAGCACTCATTTTTTGCAGCTTGGATTCACCGACGCCGATGCGTTGAATGATACGGCCTTCGCCAGCGGCCAGCTCAAAGACGCATCCAACCTCGGAGACAGAGGCACTGGTTCTGGTTCTGACTTCGTCCCCGACTGGGACAACGCGTTCAAGCAGAAGATCGACATCGTCATCGATATCGCTGGTGATAGCCACCAGTCTGCTAACCGTGTCGTGTCAGAGGTTCGAGATATCCTAGGCCCAAGTGTCCATGAAGTAATTCACCTCGTTGGTGACGTCCGGCCTGGGAAGGAGAATGGTCACGAACAGTACGTCTTTCTATTTTACGGCTTCTTTCCACCAGTTTGACGTTGGTTCAGTTTTGGCTTCTTGGACGGCGTCTCCAACCCCTCCATCATTGGCTTCGATCCCGTTGTTCCGGGTCCTCACCAGATCAAGGCAGGTAACCTGCTCGTCGGCGAGGATGGGGACAGCCGCGCTGCAGGCAGGCCCGCCTGGGCGGTCGATGGTAGCTTCTTGACGTTCCGCTACCTGTTCCAGCGCGTGCCTGAGTTTGACGAGTTTCTGGCAAAGAACCCCGTTGTTGAGCCGGGGCTGTCGCCTGAAGAGGGCAGCGAGCTGAGGGGTGCGAGGTTGGTTGGGCGGTGGAAGAGTGGTAAGTCTACAGTGAGGTTTAGATGACGACCGGAAGCTCACTTGCATGTAGGAGCTCCAATCGATATCACACCGCTCAAGGATGATCCCGTGCTCGCACAGGATGTAAACAGGTAAGAAAGATACCCTTATACTCTGATGAGGTTCTTCCAGATGCTCATACCCTCATAGGCGCAACAACTTCAGCTTTGCAGGCGAGATTGACGACCAATCCCGCTGCCCCTTCGCCGCTCACATCCGCAAGACCTTCCCTCGCGACGACCTCGAGAAGTTCAATGGCGGCAACGACATTGACAACCGCCGTATTGCGCGCCGCGGGATACAATTTGGCCCCGAGGTGACAGAGGAGGAGGGCAAGTCCCACCAGACGAAATGCGGACGCGGCTTGCTGTTCGTGTGCTACTCGAGCAGCATCACGGATGGGTTCCAGTTCCTCCAGCACAGCTGGGCCAACGTGCCCACGTTCCCTCCGGGCGCGAAGAGTGCTGTTCCTGGGTGAGTCCGTGAAGATTGAGGAGAGCCTGGGATTGGTCTAATCGGTTGTTCTCAAGGTTCGATGCGATCATAGGACAGGCGCCGGCGGGCACCCTTCGTGACTTGTCGGGGACCGACCCTAACAACCTTGTTCAGAACTTGGACCTTCCTGACGCCGAATTCGTCGTTCCTCGTGGTGGGGAGTACTTCTTCGCCCCGTCCATCTCTGCGTTGAAAGACAAATTCGCCCTCTCCGCCGGACCCCCCGGTGGATTCCCTATCAGGGACAATAATAATGGCAACAATTGAGGAGATTGCTTTCCTACGAACTGTGTACGATTCACGAATTCCGAGATTTGGACTCTATATAATCTGTATTTGAATCCCTGATGTTCACGAACATTCATGATCAGAGCTCAGTGTCATATATTTGTGGCAGTCAAAAGGAGGATGTCTAATGTTAGGAAAGCGATGACAAGATAGCAAGCCACGGAGGTTCCACACTACATATATTGAGGCGCCAGGGACTGTAGAGAGTCGTGCTCGTCCTCGCCAGAAACTCTGACAAGCCAGACTGATAGCGAAGTCTTCAGCGCTGCAGTAATGCCCCTTCCCCGCGGTACACTAAGATCGGAAATACCATTGTCAGGGACTAGCTCCCCCAGTTTCGTTCGTGCGATAATCCTGAGTATACCCCTCTGAAGTGCGTTCAGTTGCGAAATGAGTAAACCAAGAATACAGTGAAGACCATCTTGCCAGTCAACTGAGGTATACCTACCAAGAAATAAATAACAACGAAATGACACAGCGACAAGTCTAGCCTATCTATGTAGATGACCCCAAAGAAAAACAAAACACACAAAATCAACGGCAAGAAGGACGACCGCTTTGAGGCGTTATGAGGCTCTCGGAATCTCGGAGATCACGAAGTCGCGTTTGTTCTCCGGCACATCGTCCAAATTCCACAAGGATTCGAGGCCAAACCAATTCTTGATGACCGATTGTGCTCCGCCGACCGGCGCTCCAACCTCAGCGGCAACATGGAATTCGAGGAATGGGCGCCGCGCAGCCAGGCTGTGGGTTACGACATGACACATGAGAATGAAAAGGATGAAGACGAGGATGATGGCGGTGCGAGTTCTGAGTGACGGAGTGTAGGACAGGAAACGTTGCAACGCGGATGGCTTCGGTTCAGGCGCAAGGAACGCCACCGAGTAATCTCGTGGGGTGCGTGGGGAGGACGGTGTTACGACGATGGCAGGAAGAGGGGACTTTTCGGTCAATGTGGGCAGGGAGGAGAAGTCTAGGGGGATGTCAAACTTCAAGACTCATGTGTGGCACACATTGCGACGAACCTAGGGGTGCAGGAATCAGAGTATAGTCAAGAGTTCGCAGCGGGGGCAACCTGTGCTGGCGGATTCCTTGTCGATATTCAGATGACTTGGTCAAGATAGTAAACCTGAAGCAACTCACCTGGTCGCGGCATGTTTGAAATGTAATAGAAAGTGCACCGCTGGGGAGACGACTTGGAAAGGGTTTAAGCGTTGGTAGAGCTTATGATGCCTCGAGATGAACCAACTATTGGACTAGTTGGGCAGCAGCGAGGGTTGGAGGTTGTTGAAAGAATGTGTTCACAAAGGAATGTGGGATACGTGAGCGAAGCAAGAGAGGAATCAATTCGTGGAAGAGGGGAAGAGTGGAAGGAGGAACCAGGCACAGAGTAGCAACCGGCAAATTCTGTTGCTGCCACGCGAATCAGCGGGCCTAGTGACAAAGAGCTTCTGACAAGAACCTCTGGAATTCCTACGGCTGACCACCGTCCATTGTGAACTCACTTATTCAACAATTCATCGCATGGATTTATCCATGTCGCGCCGCTCCAACGAATGGACTTAGCCATGAATACGACGAGAACTTCTCGACATTCAACAAGTAGCGCTAAAGCTCCTGAAAAAGTGCGGCACGTCGCTAAACTTGCTGCTTAAACGTGTTCAGTGCTGTGACTCCGAGCCCCGCATCTCTTGATCTTTCCCTATCAGCATGTCTTGGCTAGATGGCAGTCTCCTTCCTCTTGGCTGCATTCTGACACTCCTGATTATACTGAGATCATACAGAGCGAAGCCTAGCGAACAACCGGAAATAGCCGTTGGTTTGTTCTTGCTTCTGGTCATAAATTCGACACGCACCAAACCCTCTACTCGAAGGCCGGACACCGATCTTGTTCAAATATCCTACAATAGAGCCGTCCTCTGTCGATCTATCAGACCTCAAACCCGTTCCGTATAGACCGTTCAAATGGGGGCAATACCAGTAAGACTTCTTCTCACATCTGAACATCGTGCCTAATCATGTATCAGTGTGACTATGGGCATTCGTTCCATGCCCTGGGATACTTGGGTTGAGGTACGACCTCTCTATGTTACTATCCTTGGAGATCGCTCGGACTCAAATGACATGATAGATCGACAATCAACTGCCTCGATATCACGACATTCGACTGCATCGCATTCAGACGCGAGGAGAAGACGCCATCCGTGTTCTTCCCGCCAATCTCCCTCTCGTGGATTCTGCCTATCAAGGATGTACGTGAACCTGTCTTCCCGAATGATAAACAGACCCTTTCAACGTGTTCCAAGGCGTGGAACTCGTTCATGAGCTTGCGGAATTCTTGCACCAACGATATCCAACGGTGTATACGGTTGAGCGGGACGGTGCAGAAGCCGTCAAGACTATCAATGTTCTACCGATAAGAACGAGCTATACGCTACCTCTTCCTCTTGCACCCAATCCGAAGGCGCCTACCGCATTGCGATCAGTATCCAAGGAGGAGGCTGAAGCGGCCATCAACATCGCCGCGCTCATGTAGGTGACCCTTATTCCACATACAAGCACAGATTTCTGATTGCCGATAGAACCCAAGATGATTTGGCTGTAATGGTCGAGGGCAAGCTTTCACCCACCAGACTCGCTACGGTGAACTGAGCGAGAATTGCAGGTGCAGATGGACAGTATTATTTCCAAGCAGGCGCCATATGTATTCCTGGTAGGCACCTTCGGTGTCATCGTTTGCGGCACTCACCCTGTCCTCGACAGGCTCTTGGCGTATTTCGGACAAAATCGGGCGCTCGCTGGAAGAGATACACATCGAAGGCGGCGTCCCTCAATGTAAAGCTGCTTGTCTTCTTAGTAGACAGACGTGTTCATGACGAATTGCAGATCGCCAGAAACTCCACGTTGGAATGGAGCGCTTTTTTCGACGGCTGGCTATCGACAAGCCAGTTGTCCGAAATAATTACTCGATCCAGATTGTCCCATCGGAAGACGCCGAAGAGACAGCCAATTTCGTCGATCCCGAGGAGCTCGGTTGGTCTGCAACGATGAACGGCCCAGAGCCGGCGTTCGACGACAACGCCCGCGCACATCCTCCTGCGAAACCCGTCGTCGCTCCAGGAAACATCCGTTTGCGCAGCGAGCGGCAGTCCCTGCGCCGACTCCCACTGACTGGCGTGGTGATCTTCGGGATACGCACTTATGTATTCAAAGTGGAGGAGTTGGCGAATGAACCGGGCGTCGCTGCGAGGTTGGCGAATGCTGTGAGGAGCTGGCCTGACGACGTACAGGATTATAAGGGCAAGAAGCTCTACGCAGATGTGCTGTTGGAGTATCTGGACAAGCGGGCGACGGAGGATGGAGATGTCCACATGCAGAATGAGTTCCCGTTCTGATTAGGCTGACCCAGCCCGGTGACCGGGCGTCTAACATACGATGATCCTGCCTCCCACACAGATCTCACGAACAATATGATATTGCTGGAAGTCAATTCGCCGACATTGGGGAAAGATGCTTCGAATCAAGCTACCATCTTTTTTTTTTTTTTTTTTTTTTTTTTTAATCCGTATTATTGTCCTATCGTGCCGTAGCGTATGTAAGGACGGTATCTACTGTGTATCGTACTGACTATTGTAATTCTACTGAGGGGTTGCAATGCTGAGGCTGGAGTCCGCCCAATGGGCTGATGAGACTCGGGACGGCCTGTAACAGGTCCGTCAATCCACCACCGGGTTCATCGTCGTAGTCGCGTTCAGGTGCGCGGCGTTGTCGATGGGTGATAGGTAAGGGAGGAGGCAAGGATATCTTCTTCGATCATCCATGAGTGCATTAGATCGTCGGCGTATCGAGCGGGAGCGGGTTCACGAGGCTGTGATCGTTTGGCTTTGCGAGATTTCCTGCTTGGTTTGGGAGGTGGGGGCGGCGGCGGATTGGGTAGGTCTGGTATGTCACCGAACGTGGATGTAAAGCGCTGCGTGGCAGCAACGAATCGGAGCAGATGAGGGATGTAGCGTGGTTCGGTGAGGAGCTTCTCGTCCGCCGCGTAGCGGCGGCCTGTGCGCAGACATCGGCGCATGATGTCTCGGTGCTCGTCGTGGGCTGGGCAGTAATAGAGGAAGTGGCGTGTGGTCTCGTAAGGGTAGCGGCAAAGTGGGCAAGCTGGCGAGGCTGCGGCACCTATTGTGTGTAGGTGTTGGTTTAACGGTGCGTGGTTGGTGCGAAGCTGGACAAGCAGCGACGTGACCTTGCGTGAGAAAGGTGCCGTGAGCTTGTTAAACGCCTTCCCGATCTTTCGTGGAGTGCCATCATCGATCCTCTTGAATCGCATCCGTCGCCTGGACTTCTTCCACCGTTGGTCATGCTCTGTGTGCAGCGCCTCTCGAAACACTCGCTTGGCGGATGACGACGATATCGGTAGTGGCTTGTGGAAGATCCGTGGCAACTTCTGGTTAGGTGATGAGTATGCTGAAGATTCCGCTGCCTTCTTCGCCTCTCGGTCGGCCGCCTCATTGCCTGGTACGCCCTCGTGTCCCGGTATCCACCGTATTGTGATCTTGGCTCCAGGGTGCTTCTGGAAGAGCCGCGTCAGCTCTTCGTTGAATGCGTCCAGCAGGTAATGCGATGGCGCGGGTCGCGCCAGTTGGGTCGCTGCGATCGCCGGTTGGCTGTCGACCACCAGCGCCGCCTCGGTGAGTCTCGGCCTCTCTGTCAACATCTTCACCCCCATCACCAGTCCCGTACACTCCCCTTCGTACACCTCGTGGTGCTTCTCTGGCCCCAAGTGCAGCCTCCTCGCCTCCATCTCCCTCGATCCTTCGAACAAAACCGCCGCCGCACCTACTCCTCCCTTATACCCCGAGCCGTCCGTGTACACTTTCAACCCTTCGTCGTCCTTGTCTGCCTTTATTGCGTCCTCCTCGCTGGTGTGCTGGCGGACCGTCACCCTTGACTTCCAATGACTGGGGTAACGGACCGCCTTTATCGTCTCCATTTTCTCTGGCGTCATCCTGTACCTACTGAGTAGCATGTGTAGTGGTGTTCGGTGTGTTTTCCTATTCGACTGTGCGGCAGCTATGCGAATTCGACTGTGCAGTGGGTGTCCTCCTGGCAGGCAGGCGTATCGAGTCAGGGCCCGGTGCATGTGCTGGTCGACGATGAGATCCATGGGAAGCAGATTTGCGTGTACGTTCAGTATGTCGCCTGCTGTCGACCTCATGGCGCCCGTGATGAGTATGGCTGCCCGTCGATGTACCGATTCCAGCTGCCGAACTAGGGGGTGGGAGCTCCGTCCGTCTTTCCTCTTTTTGGTGGCAACCCTCGTGGGGGCGAGGAAGACGTCCGCGGCGTAGAGCATCCGTGGTATCGCGATGGCGCTGTACGCCTGGCGTATGCAGTGTCGTGGTATTCCTCTCGTGTTCTTCGCCGCCCTTCTCATCATCCCTATCCAGTCGTCTCCCTTCTTCACCGCCACTGCGCCCTGTTCCCTCCACCTCAATCCTGCATCAACCTTCACGCCCAAGAACGTTGCCGTATCCTTCACCTCAACCCTATGTCCCCCAATCACCACCGCCCTGCCCATGTCCGGTACCATGATCGTCTTGCCCTCCTTCTTCGGGTGAGGTATCTTCTTCGTCTTCTGGGTGTAGTCGGTGAGTTGCCACTTTGGCAGACCGTACGTGCAATCATGCTCCCTCGCCCACTCTAGCACTCCCTCTCTTCCCTCCAGCGCCTCCTTGAGTATTTCGTGGTTCTCGTCGAATGTTCTGCTGACCGCTGCTATGGCCACGTCGTCAATGTATCCCAGGGCAGGCATGTGCCTTGTTCTAAGCATGGTGAGTAGAGACGCGTTATAAATGATGTATAGCAGCCCCGAGAAAGGGTCTCCTTGGTCGAGGCCATTAACGACGTCGAAGATCTCGGATTCGAAGTCGTCGAATGTGAGCGTCGTCTTCCTGCCGCTGAAACGCCTGACAAGCCAATCTGTTATCTCCACAGGTATCCCCCTGCTCCTCATCTCGTGTACCAGGACAACAATGTTGACGCTGGGAAACGCCGCTTTGACATCGAGGTATAGTACCGATGCAACCTTTCGATCCTTCCAAGCATTCTTGATGGTGGATACGAGCGTCTGAAGCGAGTCGGTGGTGCATCGTCCCGGTCGCCCGCCAAAGTGGGTATCCGGGAGGACGTCGTTGAGCTCGCACTCGATCAGCGTCATGTCGCATACCACCGTATTGAGCCCTCGTCCCCATCCGTCGGACAGGACTATCGGCCGCCATGCGCCTGGGTCGCCGTAGTTCTTCTTGCCTGGCTTCCGAAATACGACCGTGACGGATCTGGCGAAACAGGGCGGGTACACGCCCAGCGTGAAGGTGGCGCGATATATCGGTGCAATGTACGGGGTGAGAATCGCTGCGAACCGGCTGAGAATGTCGTTAGGTATGGATCCCGGTCTCGTCGCCTTTCCCTTCTTCATCCGACTAAGCGATCTGCAGATCGCCTCGTTGTCTGGCAGGCGGAACCTCCACGCTGGCGGCGGGTACTCGCTTGTATCAGCGGGCCTCTCAATGGGCTTCGGTAGAAAAAATTGAGCGCGTAGTATTTCTGCCTTATCGACATTAGCATCTACGACTTTGTGCGTCCCGTCAACATCAACGTGAAGACTAGGTATACGCGTCTTAGCTCCATCCGACGAAGGCTTCTCAAGGTAACTGCACTTCTGCCAGACATCATCGCTAGTGGTCTCCGCCAACCACTCTTCCCAGTGCTCCTTTTTCGCCTGTTGAATCGCTTTGGAATATGCGCTTCGGGCTACTCTGGCTGCCTCGTGAAGAGGGTGACCCGGCGTCATCCGTACTCGATGTGCCGCTCGTCTAAGCCGAGTGCTCTCTTTCCGTAGCCGCGAGAGGGTGGGGTTGTACCACCGCTTGGAGTGGGGGCAAGGTTTTGTCATCGGAACATGTTCCTCTATGGTCTCCTGCACCACGGCGTCGAGGCGTTTGAGGGCATCATTCATTTCGTCAACCGTCAAGCACTCGCGCGCAGGTGGCAGTCGTTGAAGGCCGTGATACAGCGCCTCACCGAAAGCCACCCAGTCGACCGCCTTGAAGTTTCGGCGCGGCGACTCGTCCGTCAACGTCATCTTGAGATCCAGGACACCCAGTATGGGAATGTGATCCGTTGCAGGGGGCTGCAGCAGGATCTGAGTTTGGCACTGTATGAAAGCTGTGAGCAGAGGATCCGATACAAAAACATTGTCAACTCGGGTATAGTTACCCGTGGACTGCGCTATGAGCGTCGGTATGCCACCGGGCAGCGCCATCTTGAGCGACCGTTTCGCCACCATGTCAAGTAGCTCCTGCGATAACCGCATATTCCTACTACTAAAAAGGTGAGTGTTCCTTGCCTCGTCCCAGAGGGGGTGGTGGCGGTTGAAGTCCCCAGCCCAGACATAGTACGTAGGTGTTCCGTTTTGACGCCCTTGCTGCCGCAGGTACTGGTCAAAGTCAAAACTGTCAACGAGTTGAATCGTCGCATTTGAGTCGCAGGTGTTGTAGATGTTGATAATGACGATGTTGAAATCGTCGCGGCGGAGTAATATCGCTGTAACGTCCGGCGAGGGTATAGGTATTGCTGTCCAAGAGTCAGTAGAAAGTCGTTTGTTGATGAGCATGATCGTCCTCGTGGTACGTGTATCGTCCGTGCTGAGATGAGTAGGTGGATACACCGTGTACCACTGCGAGGTTGCTGTAGTGTTACCTAGCCAGTTGATATGCGGCTCCTGGAAAAGAATTAGGTCGTCGTCCCTGTCGATAGCGTGAAGGAATTCGAGTTGCGCCTGTTGAGATTTGTTGAGGTTAAGACTCCAGAATCGAAGTTGGGTGTCGTTGCGTCGTGGTTTGTCGGGTCGTCGATTCATTGAGTCAATTCGCGATTGCTGAGGTCGTCAAAGTTAGCCAAGCTAGGGCTGGGCCGGGACTGCGAGTTGGCTCGGCTGCTGAAGCCCCAGTTGGCAAGGCCAAGCTGCTTGGTTGCGGACTTGTGCTGCGTCTGCGATGAGTACGGCTGATATGCGCTGGTAGAGGCTGGCGACGACGACAAAGGGCGTGCTGCACTGGTATCCCTCGACCGCATAGTCGATGAAGCACGCGAGGTGCGCCCCCGTTGAGATCCGCCCTTCGACTGCCCTGTGCTTCGCGACGTGTGTGGTACATCCTGCAGGTCAAAAGTTGGAGGTGGGCGAGTAGGCAAGATGGATGGGGCCTGGTGCGGTGGCGGTGCCCGCGCTAGTTCTGCAAATGACAGCTCCTCTACTGCCCATGTGGAAGAGTCATTCGTGGGGTAGTAGAGGTATCGCGAGTCCGGATTGCGCCTACGCAAGTCGTCGTTTGCCTTCACAAAGGCAGGGCAGCTACGATCCGCGGCGCCATGTCCGGCAACACCGCAGGTGACACAGTAAAAGCTGTCGCGGTCTCTGGTAAGGATGGGGCATGCATCCGTGCGGTGATCCTTGGCGCATCGCCCACAAGCCAGCTGGTGCGGGCAGTGTTTGGCGTCATGCGTCCGAGGGACCTTCTGACACGAGAGGCATCTCTGCACCTCCTGCCTGTCCTTGCGTACCGCTGTGTGCCGTCCTTCGATGGTGAGTCCGCGCTGTATGGCCAAGTTCGCTGCATCTCGAGTGCTGAAACCAATTAGTACGTGTCCAACCATCTGTCCTCCTCGCCTGTTCTTCGGGTCCTTTAGCCATCTCATCCTCGCAATCGCCCCCGTGTCCATACGGTTGTCGGTCTCCACCGTGTGCCAGTCAGCTTTGTCGTCGGGGTTGAAGGTCAAAGGCACAAACTGGGCCACCACCGTGAAATGCTGCTGGTGAATACTGCAGTCCGCGCTATCCAGTCGATCTGTTATGTACTTAAGCGCTGTCGTCTCCCTCAGGAATGCCATCGTCTCTTTTGAGTTCACCGTGACGCTAACCGCCCCCGACTTCAGCTTCCTCGCCCCCGTGAAGCGCATGTCATCCGGCTTGTGCGCAAAGTCGCTGTTCGCCTGGGCGGTGGCAACCTCCAGGTGGGTGTTCATCTGCTCCAAAATGAGCCGCTCGTGTTGGTTAACCAGCGCGTCCTCCGAACTGGCAGCATCGTGTTTCGGGGTGATGATGAGTCGGCACTCGGCCAAATCTCCTCGGGCAATGGCGTCTGCGTGGTTGGCTGGGAGGAGGTCTGTTGTCGGGAGGCGTGCAGTGTGGTGTTGAGCGAAGGCCTGCGCTTGCGTGGGCATGGGACCGGTGTTACGAGCGGCGACATTGGCGAAGGTGGGTCCTTGTGGGGCCTGGTTGACAGCCTGTTGGAATTGGGTGAGTGTCGCCTGGTTCTCTTGTAGCTGTTTCTTCATGGTCTCTGCAACCTGGTCCTGCGACGACGCGTGTGTGGTGAGGGCGCTGGTGACTTCGTGGAGGGATCGGTACTGCTTATCGAGAAGAACCGCGGTGGCGTGTAGTCGGAGAGCGTCCCGCTCGAGTCCCACCATCTGCTCCAGCTCCAGCAAAGCAACCACGGCTGCGACTATGGGTCCAACCGTCTTCTTCGCCGTCGTGCTGATCATGGTACCCTTCATGACATTCCGGAGGGCCACTACCGCGTCCGTAATGCATCCTCCCACGTCCCCATACCCTTCCTTCGTCCTCGCCTTCACCTCTGCCTCGACTAAAACCTTCGCCTCGTATAGCACCTGGCGCTGCGCCGCTGCCTTCAGCGCGAACGACTTTTCTTCCCTGCTTCCGGCTATTACACCGCTTATGTCCGGCGCGTCTATTTCGCCGTCCTGTTGCCCGCTGTCGCGAGACATGGTGTCTGTATTCGGTGTTCGGTTCTTGAGGAGTATTTAAAACAAAAGCTGAGTAAATACGCTATTTTATACTCAATCTAGTTCACCTTTCCCTCCCGTCGAGCAGCTTTATAGGGCCGTGGGAAAAAGGGTGGTGATGGCGGTACTAGATCAAGGAGCGTCCAAGCTACCATCTTATTGGCCCCACAGTGTGTGGGTGTCCATGCCAAAGCATGACGGTACCTTCACACGGTCTTGTGTCTGTAGACTACAGCACTGCTTTTGTTTCGTTTTCATGACAAGGCAGGCAGTGACTGACGTTACCTAGCCCACTATTTGCATAATGAGAAGACCGGCAGATGGCCGTGTCCGTACTGCAGTGTAATTGTAATTTGTGAGCCAGTAGTATAAGAAGAAGACTCCTGGACTGTAACATCCTTCAAAGAACACAGTCTTGTTATCATGCACACCGGTCCTAGTAAACGAGCAGTACGCTTCGACCTATCCAGTAACGCCATCATTCCTCCGTTGCCCATGTCCCACGAACGCACTCGACGACATGCGAGCCACAAACGTGCAGTGCTATCCTCTCAGAAAATAACGGGAGAGGTAGGATACCTCCCTGCTTCTTCTTCGCCACGACATGAGGCTCGAAAGCACCGGGGCCATTCCCGGCCTCTGTCCTTTCCGTCAACACTGCTCAGTGCGCCATCATTGTCACTGCGGTCCAACCGGATATCCTACGATTTTCTCGATCCGCCATCGACTCTTCAAGGTCGATATCCCCTCGGGATGCTCTTCGCTCCCATATCAGGATCCCTGTCGTCCGCGCCGTTGCATATTCGAATAACCACGAAAACAGGTTACTTTCCATGGTCGCTCGCAGTCATAGCGCATGGAGCACCAACGGTTGCAGACATTTTAGCAGGTATCTACAAGGGTCTGCAGATCCCGGTCACGAAGGAGGAGTACAGCACGTTGTCATGGCACGAGCAACGCTCTGTCGCGGAGGCATTCGAGAGGAGGTGTATCATGAGAGGATTTCTGGCATCGAAAGAGGAGGTGCAGAGGGGGCTACGACGAATAGATTTTCTGGCAGGGAGCACACGGTTCAAAGGTCTGAAAGTGGGTCAGACCTGGGAGTTGTTCGTTGGGTGACCAGGAGAGAATGAGTCGGGAAGGATGAAAATTGACATACTGAGATGATATTTACGCGTGTCGGCGTAGTGTGAAACGTACAATGTAATTTGACTTCGAGTTAACTGGTAGGCCAAGGAACTTAGGAAAATTGGAAATGAAGAGGATCTGCGTAACGTGACCGTGCAGTGTTAGGGTCATCAATATCCAAATGGTACGAGTTGTTTCTGGCCGCCATACATCTCTGACATCCTACGTTCACCCGTCCGCAACCCGTCCGAGCAGACCAGTCAGTCTACTTCTTCATCAAACTGGAATAATCTCAGCGTTTCTGCTCTCTTCCAGTAGAAGAATGGCACCGAAACAAGCCCAGAAAAAAGCTACCATACCTCCACCGGCGGACAACTTTTTGACGAAATGGGCCACGCGACTCGTGGCGATCGGTATGCTCATTGTACTGTGCGGATATCTGGATACCATCAAGGTCTGCTCAGTTCTGCATTTCGTGCACTTCGCGTCGCTGAGTTTCGCATGTCTAGGACCGATGGTATGTTCTGGACCCGACAGAGCTGCACGAACTGGCCAAGGCAGCTATTGAGGCGTCCCCCAATAACACTGCTGGCATGATAGAGCATATCGTCACCAACCTCACCGCCACCTATCCTTCCGAGGTTATTCGCTTCAACACTGATTCATCCGAGTGGGTCTTCAATAATGCTGGCGGCGCAATGGGCGCCATGTACATCATTCATGCCAGCATAACCGAGTATCTCATTATATTCGGAACACCGCTCGGCACCGAAGGGCACACTGGTCTGCATACTGCAGACGATTACTTCAATATCCTCGTGGGGGAGCAGTGGGCTTTTCTTCCGGGCGCTCTTGAAATGGAGAGGTACCCTGCGGGATCCGTACATCATCTCCCGCGTGGAACCGCCAAGCAATACAAGATGCACGAGGGTTGCTTCGCTTTGGAATATGCTCGCGGTATGCCATCTTGTGTCTTCCATTAAACTGTAACTCATCTCCCGACAGGATGGATCCCATTGATGCTTCCTTTCGGTTTTGCTGATGGCTTATCCTCTACTCTTGACGTCCCCACCTTATACAAAACGTCCGTTGTCACAGGACGGGAGATAATTATGAATCTCCTTCGTGGCAAAATCTAGACTCGGACTTGATGTAACTTATTCTATCTTATTTCACCTAGTTCAGTCCTTCATCCGGTGTTCGTGGTTTTCCAAGTCTTTCCTGAAGGCAATTATTTGCTCTCGAGGGTCATCTGCGTGGTGACAGAACTTTTGGTCGTTGTAACGCAATACGCGGACGTGGCCAACACGCACTACAACATACGCGCAAGCCTTTCATGAACCCTTCGTCGTCCTCGTGATGGCTCTTACCGTACTTCCAGCGGTACTCTGCATGGTCTCTTCGGTTCCGACAAAGTTCGTCCAAAACTTCATCATGTTGCACGGCTCCATCACAATCCTGATGACAGAAATTACCAGCATCGACGCTATATATCAAATACAGTTGCTGTCGTGTTTTCTTCATCGCATCGCGGATCTACGGCTCCTCCAGGTGAGTCAACGACCTAGTCAGTCTTGAGTCACCAATTTTTTCGTGATGCGAGGAACATTCTTTCTTGATGAAGATTGTGCCTTCGCGTATGCCAAAGCTGTGACACAAAGTATCTAGGCGCCTCACACGCGCCTCAAGCCAGTCGAACAATCCTCATCTGGCTTCAGTAGCGCTTGATCTATCTCTGAAACCGGCTCGACGCGTCATAGGAGCGATGTTTTCTACCGACTTCAAAGATGATTTGCCTCCGCGTCCCCTATGCAATGACTTCAAAATGCCGGACCCAAAATTTGCTTCTTCCATTCTTTCCCTCCCCCTTGATCATTAGTGTCCGTCGGCATCTCAGCGTTGCGTATGCCCTCCTCCTCCAGCTTGCATGCCATTGTCACTGATCTTACTTTGTCAGAGGCTCATGTCGCTAGCGAAGCTTCCCGTGGAGATTGGGCAGGAGATTTTCTTGTACTGTCTGCCAGAGGATAGGGATGTTTTGCCTAGAGCTGGCAGTGCACCCCTGGTATTCCTTGGGGTCAGTCAAACCTGGCGCGCGCTGGCGTTAGGAACGCCACGGCTATGGGCGACAATGCCAATCGAAATTTGGAGCGGACAGTCGTATCCACCTCTACCAGATGTAGAACGGTGGCTGGAGCGCTCAGGCGACGTTCCCTTTGCATTCACTTTGCGCCAGATGACAGGATGGGGCGACGACGATCGGCTCACCAGCAAACTCATTCGCAAGTTCTTGAGACATATTCACCGCTGGCAGGACGTAACCTTGAAGCTTGCCTCCGCCACGTCCGTCCGCGCCATGAATGGACACCAAAACGTTGTACCCTCCCTTCTTAGATCGATGAACGTTCATTTCTCCGTTTCGTTCGACGTCCTCCACGCTGAAGACGTCGACGAGTTCAGCAAGACCCTCCTCCTTTTCACCCAGGCGCCGCACTTCTCTAGTCTCGTAATACACGGCGCGAACGTGTTCCATTCCATCGACATTCCGAACGAGATTCAATGGGGCGGCATTACAGACATCAAACTCAGCGAAGTCGATTCCGTCTACACTTGCATAGACCTCTTCACGATCTGCAAAAACCTCATCAGTTGTAGTCTGGGTGTCCGCGCGTCGGACAGCGACCAAGAGTCTCCCACATCCTGTCATGCCATTCATCCCATCATCCTCCCCGGACTGTCGTCTCTCACCGTAAGCCTCGACGAAGTGGGCATGCACGAGATATTCGGTCGTCTCCAGGTCCCTCAGCTACGGGAGCTTTCCATCAGTTCTTGTTCCGTCGTTTGGCCGCAGGACTCGTTCATGTCTCTCTTGAATCGGTCATGTTGTGCCCTTGCCAAGGCATCCTTCTTGAATACGCGCATGTTACCTGAAAACTTCGTCGAAACACTGTCGCATAGCGCCTTGGCGTCATTGACTTGTCTGGCGGTGCAGGAGGAAGGATGGTTGCCCGAGGACTGGGTCAGCGTCATGTCGCTTAAGAGCATTGAGCTGATGAACGAAGTGGACCAGCATAATGGCTTGCCGATGTTCATGCCACATCTAGGCTCCCTGGTATTCACGGGTCGCTGTGTTGAAGATGACTGCGGTAAGGCAATTGTGGATATGGTTCTGACGCGTTGGAAACACGGGTCCTTGACCCAGTTCTCCTGGATGAATCAATACATCACGGCCGAACTTGACGAGGTAGATTTCAAGCGTCTAGCGGATGCTGAAGGTGACGGATTCGAGTTGTGCATCGGGCGCATAGGTCATATGTGGTGGGAAGTGTAGAAATATTCGGGGAATGTCTTGTAGCACTACACTAATTTACATCGTACATATGTGATGATATATAGCAGTACAAACATGCAAGCCAAATTCTTTCAGAAGACGCCGAAACCTTCTTTGAGTTCCAACGCCAGGTTGTTGACACTCGTATCAACTTCCTTTGCCTCCTTCTCACAACGTGCACAATTACAGACGAAGCCCCATTCACCGAGTGCTCGCCTGCGCTCAAGGTATGACATTTCCGGATCAACGTAGGTGATAGTGAGTTCTTCTCCGGGCAGAATCTCTCGTCGAGTGAGAACCGTGATCCGCGCCAAAGCCTCACGCTGATGCAAGTGTCTTACAGAGACGTTGGGCTCGCACGAGTGATTCATATGTGAATGCAGGATGTACAGACCACCATGACTTTCCAGATCTTGAAGGGAAATCAGGTGTTGATTCTTGTGTCTAGTCAAGGAAACTCACTGAGACTCATGCGACCAAGCCCTTTCAGAAAACCGTCCATTGTCCCCAGTTCGCCCAGTTTCCTGCCCGTGAAAGCAGCTTTATAGGCAGAGAAGGCGTCATTCCAGATCTCCCTCAACTGTCCTACTTCCTCTTTTTGGAACTGAAATTTTTGTTCCATCCCCAAGACGGCAAAAGCCTCGAAAACGTCGTTTTCGTGAGTTTGAAGAACACGTGCGGTGGCCTTTGCCAGTGCATGTAACCCCATCCAACTCATTTTGCGTGCAAGAGCAAGCAACCTCCGCCCGCTCTGAGTACACAAAATGCGGTGACCCGTATCCCGTGCCCTGTTGAGGCAAAGACGATTGCAGAAGTGGAGACCACAATCTTCACATAGAACGGGAGGTCGCTTCAGTGGCGTGGAACAGTGAGAACATGCACTGCCCTGCTGCTGCAGGTCGTAGAAATCCCATTCCGGCGCGAGGATCCAAGGATCCTCTATCCACAGAGTCTCTCCGGCCATAACGGCAGTAGTCGCAATGAGGCCCTTGCCGCGACGACGGCCAAAGTCTCGAACAGAAACAGAGGGGGGTAATGTGAAAGCAGAGTCGGGCATGAAGCGTGATAATGGGACAAGAGAGTCGGGCTGAGTTGTGGTAGCATTGGCGGATATCGTAAGCCCCTCGGTTTTCAGAACCTTTCGAGCTCTCTTTTCGCTCACAGCCCAGTCGGGATGAGACGCCAGAAGCTGCGCGTGAATTTTTGGGATGCCGAGGGTAGGATGGGTGATTTTGAGTGATATGAGTGCAGATTTGAGGTCTGCATCTGATGGCGAAACAGGCTGGGTCGTCATGTCGACAAGTGTGGCACGAAGGAGCGGGCGAGCGACTATGGAGGCGACTTGTTTGCAGAGGCCATGAAAGTTCTAATCAGGTAAGTATCAGGAAAATCAGCGTCGGGAATCGGGATGACGGACTTCGGCATCAATACGCTTACATAATCCATGTCAATTGTATGTTGATGCTGTCGCCAATGGCCATCATCTTCTTTTGCTTCAATGCTTGACTATAGGCTCTACGACGCGATTGCTGGCGTGTAGTGGCACACGAAGACGGGCTCTGGTAGTGATTTACGTGACTCAGGTCCTGTGCGGCCTACAACTACCTTGATACTTACATACTATCCGCAGAGCCTTTACTCAAGCTTGCCTAATCGAAGCTCAACGTAGACTCCTGTGGTTTACTTTAATACTTGCAGTGGTCGTATCACGACTATTCTTTTGGGATAGAGAATCTCATCCGGCAGATCCGACCTCGCGCCCGAACTACTTAAAATTGGAATTATAGAACATCCGCGTCCTGAGATGCGCCTTTGGCGCAGTATTCGTTAACCGCCTTCTTTACGTCCGCAGCTGGGGCAGTTACCCGCAGGTATCATCATCAAGATGTTCAGTCTGCTCATCAACCATGACTTTCTGGTGCAACCGTACGCGACTTGCATCCAAGGCAATCCTGTCCATCGCGTTCTGTGCTATCCTGATCCTTCCAGCACAATGTAGGTGCATGTCTTATACACGCTATCAGGGTCCGGCCTGACACATACAGGCTACTTTAGGGTAATCAAACCTACTCTATCACAGCAATGGGAGAACGGAGCGTACAATCTTCTGCAATGGGAAAAAGGAGTTCTGGACGACCTGACCGCCTTTGACATGGAGTTGACAAGACTGGGCACCGACGGCTTGCTGTACGGTGCCATGAATAGTACGTCTTAGCATCGTGTGTGCCACCTGGACTGACCGTTGTGGCTCATAGTCCCTTGCGAGACAACTTCACCCAACTCACTCAAAATATACCTGGAAGACATTCAAACCGGCGACGATTACTTCGTCGTTCTACTCAATGCATCGCTAGGCGTCGTCCACGCCATATCACCCAAGTTCTCCATCGTAAACGCCTCGGACGCTACAACGACAACATCGGCGTCTGCAACGACCGATACATCGCTTGTTACGTTCACGATGTCCGGGACTCCGGATCCGACGAGAGGCTTTGCGACGACATTCGCATCCAGTGCTTCCATCACGATCTTTAACGTCAGGCAAGGTCATGTCCTGAGCGTCGCTGGCGTCTTAGCCGGATTGTTGCTTGGCGCAGGATTAACTCTCCTATGATTTATGATTGCACGCAGACTTGTCATGACAGTGGTAAGTCCCAAAATCCAGAGTGACAGCTTCGACTTGATTTCGCCTAAGGTTTCCCGCGACGTGTATACTTCGTTGATCTATACTACTAGTACAGGTGCACAAGACGTGATTATACATTGACGCCCCATGGACTAGAGCAGCAAGCTAATCTATTTCACTCGTCCTTGTGAAACTGTATGCCCATTATCTGTTTTTTCGTCAGCAAGTATTGACCGAGGAAGAGAGCCAACAACTCACTGTAGGGATGATGCTCGGCATCAGAGCACAAGAGACCCTGATTTTCTCATCCAACACATGCAGCCTATCTCTTAACCATTTTTCGGATTTCTCCAGAATCTCCTTGCGTGGACCCGTCACCACGATGCGCTCCAATGACCTCCAATTGTCGCCGTCTCGAATCGTTGACACAATGTCGTCCCACTCGATGACATTGAGGTCCTCCGGTGCGTTGATAGACACGCGGAAGGTCAGTTCCCTCATGGGCGACCTGACCGTCCGCAATATGACAGGGACATACTTCGCTATCTCTAGATGCGCCGGATACGGTTCGCAAATCAAGAGTTCGTCAAACGTGATGGAGCGTAGTGAGGTGTTGTGCCCAAGATCGACGCAGCGGCATAATGCTTCTACAGTCTAAAGCATCAGCGGGAGAACGATTCGTTGTATGTAAGCCCAATGGGCACGCGCCTTGAGTGTCACATTCATCCGCCACATCCACTACACAGATGTCTAGAGCCTTTAACGCCGGTCCCAGGTCTTTGAGGAACTGTCCTATGACTGACGTCTCGGTGTCTGTAACGCGCTCTAGGACCAACTTCGAGATCCTGGGCTCGTATCCTGATGTACAGGCCAGCCAGCGCATGACGGGATCGTAGTTGCCCATCCTGTGGCTGTCGATGCGCAACGATGTGAGATGCGTTGGAGGAAAGGGTAGCGGTTTTGGGTCAAGATTGGGGCTATCCAAGATGTCCATGTCCAAGGACGTCCTTCGTAAGACCAGTTTTTCCAGTGATTGACATGTGGCTACCGCCTCGAGACATTGGTCGGGGGTACGGAACTGGCATCCGGTCAAATGCAGCTCCGTCATCTTCATCTGTGAGAAGAAAGGGACCCCGGTGGACGACCATTGGTCGGGTCTCATACGGTCAAACCGAGCGCCGAATATCGCAAGAGTCTGAACATTGCGGAGTAATGCAAGCTGAGGTACGGAGTCGTTGAACCAGAGGACTCCCGTCCCAACTAGGTTGGAAGCCTCCCGGATGATTAGCCTTCGGACGTAAGGCGCTATGGTACAAAGGGAGTCGGAGAGAAGAGCAACGAAGGTCGAACATCGATGAAGATCATTTGGAGGAAGGTGTACGTCGTAGAAGAGGTGGAACCTACTCCTGGGCAAGCATGAGCTCGAAGCTAGGGAGAAAGCACCGAGAGTGGCACGGCGTTCCGCCGCTGCCAGTTCGCATACTCGCTCCGGGGGAGCTATCCCAACCTGATCGATTATGGCGTCTACGATTTCGGCTGGCAGGAGGGATCCATTGTTGGAAGACATCAGGTAAATGGCTTGTAGTGGGGTGAAGAGTAGAAGAGAAGAGTTGTATATATTAGTATAGTGACGGTACTTTAGGTCGCCACGTTCACTGGCCCCGAGTGGGTGGAAACAGCGGTGGCCATGTCAGGTCACTACAACGTCAATCAGAATTCTTGAGCACGCGAAGACGTATCATGACGGGCATGAAATGAGATGAGCCGCTCACCTCAAGATCGCCAATTGAAATTTCGATGTGGGTAAGAGGAAGTCATACCACAAGATCCTCAGAGACTCAGGAGGGTGACTGAATTGGACGATTTGCTGCCTGTCGGCAACGCGAGTCTGCGACTCGCAGTTTTGAAGGACATATCCTTCGCGCAACTAACAAAACTTACCAATGGGGAACACGTAGCGGCGTAACATCGTTCGTCGACCAACTGACAGTTCGAACCGACATGTGGCTATGCCGACGCTGCACGGGGAGCGGGCAGTGGATACACTGCGGATAGAAAGTTGTCGCCTATGGGTGTAGATCTAGTCTCGGCTCAATCAGACTGTCCTACACAGTTCAAACATCCCACAGTAGCCACCTGCAGATCAAACGAGCTATAAGGCCGAGAGGAGTGCGCCACTAGCATGATAGAAGTTACCACCATGAGTCAATTTAGTACTCGTATGCTTGCTTTCTGGATAGGCCCCGAATGCTCTGACATCGTGTCTTTTCGAAGTGCGTTGCCGCGTTCATAAATTATCAGTGGGCAAAAGACAAAAAGTTACTCATAAGTATACACCAAGATTCATGAAGATTCTCTTGTATGGACAAGCGTCTTCGGAGTCACTTGGCCAAGAACACAGGACGCAGATTCGACATAGCCTTCTCCTCTGTTCCCAGCTCTGACCCGGTCCTGAAGGAAGTGCTCCCCGTAGCCTGACCTTCGTAACTTTCTCCCTGTGTCGTATCAGACCCGAAGCGAAGTGAGGTAGACGGAACCGTGCTCCGATGTTCCCTAGGATGAGAGGCCACGCGAACTACAATCAAGGTCGGCGCAATACCCTGCCAGGATGCGAAAGGTCAGAAGCCAACGTCACAGTGAGACGAAGAGACTAAGTACCGTAATGGAGTACAGAACAGCCTGAGGATAGCCGGTATTCAGGTCATCGCGGGCGAAGAATACGAGGAAAACGATGAGGGCTACGGCGTAAAGTGCGGCTGATTCCACTATGATCTCGATAACACGGTGGTATGTCTTAAGCGCGTCGATCCGCCCAATTTGCCAGATGCGGAAGACGATGAGGGTTGTGCAGTATAGGGTCGTCGCCAAGGACATCGCAAAGTACGGTACACCCCAATCGATTGACGCTCCCCATGAGCTCCATTGGGAGCTTGGATGTGGCTCTTCCTGGTAGATGAAAAAGCCAGTGAAGACTGAAGAAAGCGTCAGTATGGCGAAGCAACTAGGGAGGTAGGCAGCTCACTGATTCCGACGATTGTACACATGACGGGCAGGACAATGGCTTTCCAGTTACCATTCCATACGGACCAGCACCTCCAAATCTTGTTTGAATGACGCCAGTGAGCTTGCGAAGAAGATAAGAGGTAAAAGTACTGCTCACCAGGATACAGTCGGCGGTTAATATGTTGAGACTTGCCACAATGCCGCTAGTGAGCCAAAGCCACAGAAACCTTGTGTCTCCGAGGGAAGCGACGACCGATGAGGCAGTCGAGCCGTCCACAATCATGGCCTGACGTATCCAGTACCAGCGAACTCCGACGTGAATCGTGGACATGGTATACATTGCCACAATGAGAATGGCCATCGAAACATGCGTCGCTGTACTGAACTGCCTTTTGGATCGAGTGACTGTGAATTACGTGGGTCAAAAACAGGAAGTGTGAAAAGACTTAGCAACTTACACAGGCTATACAGCGCGACGCCGACGACGGCGGTATAGATGCCTAGTGCAGAAGATAAGCGACAGGAATCACGAGGCGATAACAGAGCTTCTTGCCATGGGTCAGCAGTTCGAGACACAGCGAGTTGAAGTAGGAGTCCCGGACGCGAAACGAGTGCTCTGCCTGTGAGTCCATGCTGGGAGGTCGACGGCCTTTCGATACAGATTCTTTTCTGACGCCTGCATATATAGATCCTCAAAGCAGGAAGAAGACGCCGCGCATAAAGTCCGGACGCCTCGTGGAAACTCTGCTCGCAATCGTTCCACGTAAGACTGTTCTCGGTCATGCTCGCGCGAACGAAAGCTTCGACGGGGTCGGCTAGAATGCTGCTTGCACTTCATCTTGCGAAATGAATGTCAGCTGAGTCACTCCAGGGCGACTAGACGCCACATACCATATGCCACGCAGCACAGAGATACATGAGGCAGTAGGCGTTCTGAAGACCTTGTTTGTATCGCCTGTGAATAGGCACTGGCATTCGCCGCCATGGTCGATACAGGAGAGTACCAATCTGTCCTGTATTCGCGAGGTCCTCGCTTGCGAAGCGACAGACCTGTATAATTCGAGAAACAGTATTACAGAAGAGCAGGTGTCCTGGAGAGGCATCGCAAGCTGATCTCCTACGACTTGAACTTATTGAAGGAAGTTTAAGGCCTTCTTGAGTTCGATGATGGAACGTTTGGAAGACTGCAGGAAAGGTAGTTGGATCTGCGCCTGCGTGACCTGCTCCCCTCGCCCGCTTCCGTTCTACTTCCTTGCGATCTACAATCTGTAGAGACCTTGACTAGCGTGAGCACCTAGACAGGCAGAATTTGCATAAACAGACGTACCTGGGCCAAGACGAAGTACTCTGCCAGCGATTTTTGAGGATTCGAACAAAGCAACAGACATGCATTGGCATTGGGTTGTCGAGCATTACAAGTCGTCGTCTTCCAATCAGAGCATCACGCTACCTCAAGGGCTTGTCGAGTATTCCGCCATCGACATTTACGGCTAAGTTCGAGCCTTGGGGTATGGCAGCGGCATAAACAGCAAAGCGGCTTCCGGCGTTACGTTGAGGCATCCGATTCAATGGATTGCATCTACGGCCGCGTACGGCGCCACTGTCGAGAAGTGACTACGTCGCATCTGTTTGCACTGCAGAGGATTTCTGTCCAGAGGACAAGTAAGCTTCGCCAGCTTGTTTTACTGCATAGCGTCAAGAAAGCTTGGCTTTCGAGGGCCTGGAGGAAAAGAAAGGAATAAATGAATGATCGATGGTTTGCACCTGCTTGCCATCACGCGACGCTCGGGGTCGCATCGCGTCCTGGTTGACAGCGGTGACGTCCGCAACGACATCGTAGAGGACACAGCTAAACAGCCATGAAAATTGCCGTGGTAGGCTCAGGCGTTTCAGGATTGGCTGCAACATGGGTGCGTACCTCCTTCCAGGTCGGACATTGAGAAAGTGCTGAATATGCCGCCGAGCAATCTTAGGCTTTGAACGAGTACAGCGAACACGAGGTGCACCTGTATGAAGCAGACAGTCGCCCTGGTGGCCACGCAAATACAGTGCCCTTCAGTGTGGAAAAGGATGGCGTAAAGAAGACCGTAGATGTCGACACGTACGTTGATTCAGTCTCGTAACACACTCAAGGTTGTTGACGCTGACCAGAGGATTCGTACGTGAGCCTGTCATCAGCTGTATAGTGCATAGCTCAAGTGTAACGTTTCCTAGATCGTATTCAACCCCTTCACGTACCCCAACTTTCTTCGCTTTCTGAAACTCTATCCGGCCATCAACATCCTACCGACAGAAATGACGTTCAGTATCTCCCGAGACCAAGGGAAGTTCGAATGGGCCGGCGACAATCTTGCGACTCTATTTTGCCAGCCATGGAGAGTCATGGACGTGAACATGTGGCGAATGATATATGACATCCTTCGCTTCAATGCTTCCGCCAAGCTACTCGTCTCAATGTGGCACAAACAGAACGCCGAGCAGTGGGAAGACTATTCCATTGGCGAATATCTAGAATGGGGCTCTTATACTGACGCCTTCAGAGACAACTATCTTATCGTCAGTTGCCTCGTTCTTGCACTTACACCGACTTACGCTTCGGTTGCATTAGCCAATGACCGCTGCGATATGGAGTACGCCACCAGACAAATGCGCTCTTGACTTTCCAGCACGAACGTTGATTCAATTCATGAACAATCATCATCTCCTTCAGCTTACCGGTAAGCCAAAATGGCTAACATTCAAGCAAGGAAGGTAATGTCGCCCGGCCTTCGCCCGACGCGATTGTTTCTGCTGACGCGTTTCCAGTCACGCCTACGTGAATGCTATCCTCGGAAAGCTACCCGAGTCGCATCTGCATCTCTCAACGGCAGTCGAGTCAGTCAGTACAAAGTCAGGAATCGTGTTGAAAACGGCGGACGGTCACGAAGAACGGTTTGACCGGGTTATCATGGCTTGTCATTCAAATACAGCATTGTCAATTCTCAAAGCTGGTGGTGACATCACGTCGCAAGAAGAAGAGATACTGGGCATGTTCAAGTGGAATAAGAACGAAGCTGTTCTTCATTCGGACCCGAAGGTAAGCCATATAATTCGTAGAAGCGGGACGCCCTTTCTGAAGTCCTGCAGTTGATGCCCAAGAGCAGATTGGCCTGGTCATGCTGGAATTATCTCACACGCTCTGTTGTCGACAGTAGTGGCAAGAAGAAAGCCAACAACGATGAAGTCGCTTTGTATGTGATGTCCAAAATCACGCTTATCGTGCCGCTCATGACCTCTCTTGGAAAGGACGTACGGCATGAATGCGCTGCAACATATCCCTCAAGACACCTACGGTCCTGTGCTAGTGACCCTCAATCCACCAGTCGAGCCCGATGTAACAACGGTCCGGGGAAGATGGCGCTACGACCATCCTGTCCTCGACCAAACCGCAATTCAAGCTCAGAACCTCATGGACACCATACAGAACAAGCGCGGCATATCCTTCGCCGGCGCGTACCTCAATTTTGGATTTCATGAAGACGGGTTCACATCTGGGCTCGTTGCCGCTTTGCACGTCGACGGTGTTCACCTGCCCTTTGATCTCCAGTTCGCTGACGGCAGTGTGTGGGACGCGCGGTCGAAGCCAAGGACGACGGAGAAGGACTGGGTGGTTGAGCTGGCCGCACGGTTCTTCGACATCATGCAGGCGTTCGGTATCAGACATGTCCTGGGACGTGTCTTAGGCATGACGATGTGGTGGTATCTTTTCTTACTCTCGTGTATCGGGATCAACTTTGACTTTTGAGAGCTTTGATCTAATTGACAGTTTGTATATAGCTAAACTCGATCTACAACACTACATAAGATGTTGTCTCTGGTTAGGTCGACTGATAGTGAATCGGGTGACTAGATCCAGACCGTATAGTTCGTAACTGATAAATACAAATGGATGAGCAATAGGTAGTCTAGATATTGTGAAGATTGTTATCTATCTGGGTGTAAAGTAGTCTATGGGCCACAACTCAAGGCCTACCGTCAAAGTTCACACTGCATTGATACAAGTCCAGAAGCAGATGTCTATCCCAAGAATAGAGGAAGCAAGAAAAGTGCAAAAAAGTACTGCGTTGCCTCGTGCAACACGTCGGCCAATGCTCCCGCCCCGTTATTGCTGTCATCACCGCCTGAACCAGATGTAGACGTAGGCGAGATGCTAGTCGTGGAGGCTGTCGCAGTCTTGTCAAATATATCCGTTTGTCGCCCGTTCGAAAACCCCATCTTATTGTTGTACGTGGGCGATCTCACCGACCCTTCCAGGTCGTACCCGCTAACGTTGACGTTGTTCCCATCCAGCGCGTTGAAGAAAATCATCTGCTTGGCGCCGGAGACACATTTTGAGGTGTCATCCTCGCACCAGACAGGTGCTTGAGCCGTGGCGAGACGCGCGTTTCCGGTGTTTCCAGTGACTTTGCACTTGAAGCCTTGCATGTAGAAGTTGGGTTCTCCGCATCTAAACAGGGATGATGAGACGGCGGAAACCATGGTACCACACCGGCGGGACATACCCGTTAGCGACCTATTGCGTGTGAGCTCAATCGTCGAGAAGAGGCAAATGAGAACTTACCCAACCCCACTGATAAGGGCAAAACATTCACTTGTCAGTGATGTGTACTATCTGACTCAACGTGTGAACTCACGGCACAGATACACCCGGCGTCTGGACAGGCAGGTAAGTTTGGGACTTCGTAAGTCGCGAGGCGATACCAGGGCGTGCTTAAGATCGAGGGTCAGATAGCTCCGAGCTGACGCTCTGGAAGGAATGCCTCACTTTGGTAATACTGAAAATACGACAAGATTGTCTTCTGTAACGTCTGCAATTTCCGACTGTCGAGGATGAGCCATGACTTCCTTCCAAGGCACGAAAAAGCTACACACTTCGTATGAGATGGCAAAGATCGTGCCTGCTGCCATGGATTGATTCTGAGTATGGACTGGAGGGCCATCGAATTGAATATTGCCCCAAAATGAGACGAGAGATACGCACTATTCGGGTTGGTGATACAAGTCGTCATATTACCCACCTTCTCCCCCGCGGCGAATTCGGGATGGTCGCTTCCATCGCCGAAGAGCGCCACATTGACGCCGTTGTAGGAGAGAGTGGTGAACGCACGGTTGACAGCGAGCTCCACGGTGAATTCACCGTTGGCGGGTCTAAATGGCGGATAGAATTCAGCGATTACGGTGACCAGGGTTGAGGATGAAACACACAGTTCCAGGAAGTCGCCTGCGTCTGGGGGAAACTCGTCGCACTGTTGGGCGGTCAGTGGCTAGTGTGGACAGAATGATGAGTATCTTACACCGTTCACATGGTGGAACCACCAATCACTTTTGGTGAGCTTTGAGCGAAATGAGCAGGAATGAAAGAGTGGCACAGGGAGGAAATACATGCCTGGAATAGTGGGCTCACTGGAGCGTTATTGTTTTGGTCGTCAAAGCCTTGAGTGCCATTCAAGCAGTACATGCCTGGCATCTCCATGAGCCAGCTAATTGAAGTAGTAAGGAGACGTACCGATAGCCCATGCGGCGAAATGCGCGTGTGTTAGGCGCGCAGTGGTCAACAGGACCGAGAGCAAGAGCATGAGAGAGGTCATGATAGAAAGAGAGATTGATAGTTGTGTTCCGATAGAAATGGGCAAATCGACTACTGTCACTGGCAGCTTTAGCGCGCGGGCATCGCAGACGAGGAGTTGGAGGGGAAAAGACAAGACAAGAATGATGTGCAGGGCCGTGCGATGATGATATGGTGATCGACCGATCGCAGGCACTCCCTGCCCTAGATGTTATACCAAATGCGAAAGGCCTCCAAAAGCTTGAGGACTTGAGTTAGTTGAGTCTGTTGGCTTGGAACTAGAGCATCTGCTCGGAGATTGCGAGATTGGATAGCATCGTCTTTCCATTGACACGCCACGGCACCTCCTCGTGTCCTGGCAAAGCTGGCTGCCACGGTGGCACGGCATGCCGCAATTTCCGAGTGTGACATTGACAATGCCGAAGTTGAATTGTCGATGGGCTATGATGGCATCAACATGTCTGTGCTGGAACAGAGCTGAGACGGAGGAAGTATGGAGGCGTGGTCGTATCTGGAGGATGCGCGGTCGTATGTGTAAGTTAAGTATACGTACGTATTAATACTATTTTGTATAGCATTCTTCGGCGAATCGGCACCAATGTGGCTGTGCTGTCCAGGGTCATGGTGAGTAGCCTTGCACTCAGCTGTCTTGGTTGACGGTCGCACCTCAAGGCCTAAACGCGAACGCGACGCGCATACATGTATGTGGGGACCTGGCTTCTGCCGCCAAGCTCGCATGTCTATCCCTCCTCCGCTGAGCTCATTTCTGCCTCTCCGCGCTATGCGGCGCCCGCTGCCCAACAATTTCCACGAGGAGGAGATTATTCTCATCAACGCGCTGAAAGCATCTAGTTCTACACCTTTTCTCAGCCGAAGGCCTCTCGCATGCCTTCCAGTGGGTGAATGGTGCACTTGCCTCCGCCGTACTTTGCACGCCAAGCCGCGCGCCAGCAATCGACGCATATTGATCTCGCAGACCTGATCCATGTCGGTCTGCCGCGCTGCATCCTCCGCAGGACGTGTCACCGGTTGCCAGCTCATCCCTCTTCCGCGCGCGACTTCCACCGATTCTCGACGCGAAGCGGCAGCGAGCTAGAGACTTGACGACCATCGCTCTCGCGGAATTGAAGACTGTCAGTGTCCCGCGCTGCATTCTTTGGATGGATACCAATAAACCCGACGCGGCGCCAGCTGCCAATGCATCGTCCCCTCGTTTTTTGTCATCGACGATGGGACGTCGGCCATCCATAGCCTCCCCAAACATTCCTCAGGATGAATTCCTTCGGCCAGTCTGATGCGGTACCGGCTGCCAGCACTTCGCGAGCTCATCCTCCGTCCAGGATGCTGTGGTTCTGGAATCGGGTGCCGCGGCAACATGATTCCATTCTTTCCTTGCATTTCTACTCTACTGCTTACTGAGACGTTCCACCTGCCATCCACGGTCACTGTTCACCACATTGCCTCGAAGCCTAAAATCTACATCTCCTTCGTTTTGATACGGTACAACACGACGGTCTCTCTTGCCATAGACATATTCGTGCTCGCCATGACCTGACCGGACACGCCCGGACAAGGAGCGGTACACGTTCACGAGGGGTGTTGTCATGTTATGGGTCTTCTCACAGGCCCTGTCTTCCACTGCCTTCCTAGGCGCGGCAACTCAATATCGCAATCAGTGCCACGACGGTTCATGTCACCAACACTACATGCACAATCTGGATTCAGATTACCTGCTGTCGGCCGTTGGAAGGTTAAGGCAAGAGCTGTTCGGATAAGCAGGCCGGAAGAACCACAAATGATGTCTGAGACACTCGGTTGTCCGTCTCAATCGTGATACGACTTTCCGGTGTGTTCGGAATCGACGTGCCACGGAAGATGTAAGGCAAGGGGACCGGAAGAACGGGTCGGAGGAGATGTGGATCCCTGGTAGACCCTAATCTTAGGTGCCGTGTACTGTTCTCGCCCCTCCATGAAAGTCTGAGACTGACTGATGTGTTCAGCCGAAATTCATCCCACCGTGTTCCCCTATGTTGGTGGTCCTTGACTTATTGAACTTTGATTTCCTCAAATTGTGTCTCGAACTGGACATCAAATGTTGCTTGAGGACGAATGGTGAATATTGCACTTCGAGGTTTATGTGATGGACGTCCGATTTGCCTTACTGGAAGAAGATTAGCAATATTGCGTCTGTTCTGGATAAAGTCAATTCCGTGGGGGCCTAGCAGGCAATAGCCCGGGGTTGTGACTATCAGACTAAGTGGCAAGCAATCCTGCGCCACACTCGAATTCGCTGTCATTATCGCCTTGCCAACCAGGCTGCGAAGAAGAGCCACGGGCATGACGAGTCTGACATTTGAAGGGGTCTTTTCTTCGAGCGACTGTCACCTCGACTCCATTCGAAATGATATGCGCACGAGCTTCTTTGTGGCGTATGTTCTCGCATATTCACTGATCGAAATGACCCCAATACTCACGATCGCTATAGCTCCTACTCTCCTTCGGAAGAATTCGATCCGCGCTCTTAACCCCTACGATTCGCGATCTTTCTGTCATCTCAGCTCGTAATGTCTCTCCTTTACGATACCTATAAAACCCCTCCACTTGATTGTTTTTTTCCTCGAACCATCCAACCCCCCGTACTCGCACATCACACTCAAGATAGCCTCCTTCGCCAGCCATCCTCTTCAATCTTAACACCTTTCACCACCGCCGATAATGTCCATCCCACTCTTGTTTCTGTCGGACATCGTGCCGCAGAAAGACATCTCTTTGGGCGACTTGATACTGGCACGCCTCGCCTCATCACCCTCCACTAGTACTCTCTTGGATTGTCTTTGCACAACACCAGGACCGGCCATATTATCTGCCGTACCGAACACTCCGCCACTCACCCACGATGTCCTTCATAGCTTCGTGAAGAACTTCTCCCTCCCCCATTCCGCAAATCGTCCTCGTCTAGGCCCCAACGACCGTATCATGATAGCGCTACCACCCGGTCCAGTCAGCGCCGTAGCGTTGCTCACTCTTGCATGCTACTTCACCTGTGCACCAGTCAACTCTAGTTGTACTGCTGTTGAACTTCGTGATGACGCTGCGAGGTTGGGTGCGAAAGCCATCATAGCCACGCAGGAAATGGAGGACCGCCTCGATCTGCGCGTGCTGCAGGAGGAACTCGGATGCGAGGTCGTCTACATCACTGAACGCACATCTGGCCCGGCGGGCTTGTTTGATGCGACCATCACAGGAGATGACCCCTTCACTCTAGATACGCCTTCCTCTCCTCAATGCCTTGACGACCAAGCTCTCATCCTGCACACTTCTGGTACGAGTGGGAAGAAGAAGGTCGCTCCGTACACCCTCCGCTCGTTAGTCGTTGGGACGTGGGCTGTCGTTCACTCGTGGGAGCTCACGCCGCAGGACATCAATCGTGAGCTGATTCCCAACCCTCATCTACTTTTTCTAACGCATCGTCAGTCAATATGATGCCCTTGTTCCATGTTGGGGGCATTGTCCGGAATTTACTGGCTCCCATGTTTTCTGGCGGAAGCTCAATCATGTGTATTGGGTTCGATACCGTGACATTCTGGTCTGTCGCAGCTGAGCTCCATGCGACTTGGTACGTTGATTCCACAGCAACTGAATTCCGCGATACTCATTCGCATCGCAGGTATTTTGCTGCCCCGACCATCCACCATGCCATCCTGACTTCGCAACCTGAAAACATCGATCCTTCCCGCGATCTGAGGCTTCGTTTGATCTGCAACGCCGCAGGAGGTCTGTTGCCGTCTCTGGCTGCAGAACTCAAGAAGACGTTTGGCGCGGTCGTTCTCCCCTCTTATGGCATGACTGAGTGAGTCCCCCAATTAGCGTCAGATCATACGCTGACCGTTCACTCTTCAGATGTATGCCCATCGCATCACCGCCTACCAATTATCAGCTCGATCGGCCGGGCTGTTCTGGTATTGCGTGCGGACCCTACCTTTCTATACGCGATCCTTCGGATCTCGAGCGCGAAGCTACCCTCGGAAAGACCGGCGCTGTCACCGTACGAGGTCTTCCCACCTTTGAAGGCTATGAAACGTCTACAGACCCTGGAGTCCCACTGGACCGATCGGCCTTCACATCAGAAGGGTGGTTCGACACTGGCGATGTTGGGTATATGGACAATGACGGCTATCTTTTTATCACTGGACGCTCAAAGGAGATCATCAACAAAGGAGGAGAGGTCATTTCTCCATTTGAGGTGGAGGAGGCCATAGTCCTCGCGGCGAAGGACTCAATCAAGGTACGCGCAATGTTGCTACTCGTCAAACACTTGTTGACGCCTCGCAGTCATCGTTGGTATTCTCCATAGAGCATGATGTTCTGCAGGAAACTATTGGTGTCGTAATCGTGTCACCGCCCGGCGTGCCGAGGATTGGACTCGCCCAGTTGCACGATAAGCTTAGGTTAGTATCGCGCCTCTCTCGCTGACTCTTCTCTCACGCCATCACGCAGAGGCCATCTTCATCCTTCCAAATGGCCGTATGCACTCGTGTATATGTCGGACGTACCCAAGAATGTGTGAGTAAGTTTCTTTGGCTTTGTGGAGTAATCTCATCCCGCACTTCAGTGCCGGAAAACCTCTTCGAATCAATCTCGCCAAACGCCTCTGTCTGGGGCGTATGACAGATCAGGTCCCCGTGCTCCACCGACACTTTGAAGCTACGGTACCCTCCGCTTTGACGGCTCTCTCGGTGCCCATACCATGTTCCAAAGTGATCATCAACTTGGCCACCCTGGAACAGGTAACTCGGTCGATTGACGGTGTCAAAGACTTTTCTGCACATGTCCGCCTGGACGGAAGCCCTGAGGCCTTCGTCACGATGAAAGGCTCGGATGCTTCTACTCTGCGGGAGATCCTAGCCAGAGAGGTGCACGGTTACGATATCCCCGATCGACTTCACATTGTTACGCGATCACTCGCGCGGACGGAATCTGGCGACGTAGACTACGCAGTTCTGGAAGATTGGATCATTCAGGCCAATCTCTCCTCTGCGTCTAAGTACGAAAACATTATTCGCAGCGCAATCGCAGAGGTTCTATCTATCGAAGCCGGCATGATACGGTCAGACTCAGACTTCTTCCTCTCGGGCGGGAACTCTCTGCTACTTGGGAAGCTCGCGCATTTCATTCGGAAGAAATCGAACCAATCTCTGCCTATATCGTCCATGTTCACACAGAGCACCGTGGCAGGCCTCGCTGAGCTTCTTGAGAAGCAAGTGCGGAATTCCTCAGTCGAGTCCTTTTCTTCCGGAAAATCCTCGGGAGACGAGACTTTGACAGACGCCACATTAACTCCCAATGGCGCTTCCTCGTCGAGGTCAAACTCCCGCAGCCAGTGGCACCCGATCTCCCTCTTTGTTCAAACAATTCCCTTCATCTTCTTCAACCCAATGAAGTCTGCTGTAACTTGTAAGTCCCTCTCGACGCTCCCATTCTCGTCGCTGAATCGATATTCAGGGTCTCTACTTCTCTATGTGATGGCGTGGCAAGCACCACATATAGATGATGACTTCTGGGAGCGTCTCGGGATCCTTCTTGCGTCGATTTTCGCCGCTCGCTTGGGTTGCCGAATACTTGCACCTTTCGCCGCGATTGCATTCAAATGGATTGTGATAGGCAAATACCAACCTGGCACCTACCAATTGTAAGTTTACATTTCAAGGTCTCAGACGAATTTATCTCATGGTTTTTGCAGTTGGTCTGTCTATCATCTTCGGTGGTGGATTGTGGACCAGTGCCTGCGCATCTCGGGGCGCGGCATCTTCTCGATGACGCCAGCCCTGGAAATGGTCTATTATCGACTTTTGGGTGCACACGTTGGCAAGAACGTCAAGATCGTGAAGAATGTACAACTCGGCGAGTATGACCTTTTACGTTTCGAGGACGGTTGCCGAGTAGACAAGGCCCTGATTCGTGGTTTCTGCGTGGAGCGAAATGGTTACTTCCGTCTGGACAAGGTCGTCATCGGGGCGGATGCTGTGGTCAACACGTATACCCAGGTGTCACCAGGAGCCATCCTACCGGAAGGGACCGTTCTTGGCCCCCACTCGTCCTCCCTGGAACCGCCCTCGCCAGCGAGTCTTGCATCTGTCAACCGTACCAGCATCAGAGAGCCTCACTTTCTGCTGAAGGTTCTCATCGCTTGGCCACTGTTTGGACTGGTGTTCTTCCTGTCGTGTATGTTCATCGTTCTGTCTCCAAGTTGCATCACTGACTTTGGCCTAAAGATGTTCCATGGTTCGCAGCCATCTTTTTGATGGTCCGTGAGACCATCTACATCCATCCCGACTCTATCAACGCTCTCGTCGCCGTCATCTTATGGTTCGCTACGTATAGGCGCATCATCTTCTATATGATTGCGCGCGTCGTCAAAGCAGTCGTCACTCCTCTTGTGCACACCTTCCTCTCCATCATTATCAAGCGCCTACTTGGTCTCAATAGAGCGTGTACGACGGCGGAGATGGATCAATGGTCCGTCCTAAGGCGCTACATCAACGCCAATCTACTCTCGCAGGACAACTTGAAGCGCACCTTTTCCATCATTGGCTCGCATTACCAAGGCGTTTCCCTCGTATATCGGTGTATGGGGGCCAAGGTTGGCAAGCGCGTCTATTGGCCTGGTTCGGGATTGTACTGCCTCGACCCAGAGCTCTTGGAACTCGGTGACGATGTGGTCTTTGGTTCGCGTGCAGAGGTCTTCACGACGGACGGGCTTGGAAGTGCCAAAGTGGTGGTGAAAGCTGGAGGTGAGTTTCCAGAATTATAATGCCAGTCTGTTCCCTAACTTATCGTCTTCAGCCATGATCGCTGATCGAGTGGTCATCCTCCCTGGTGTTACTGTTGGTCGCCGTGCAGTCATCGGATCGGGAACTTTGACTACCCGTAACGGTACCTACGAAGATGGATCGACATGGTTGGGTAGTCGTACGTTCAGATTTTTGGGCAACGTACTGAACTCTCTGACGCCGAATCCACAGAAAACGGTGCACCTATGTGCCTGAATAAGGGAGCTCCAGAGACAGAGGAGACCGACACGACAACACCCTTTGGCCGCGCGTTTTACAAACGCCAGGCTGACTTCTTCGTGCTGCCATATAGCATGCTTGTTAGTATCAATCTCCTCGTCGCTTCTTTCACTGCTGCGTATTGGTCTCTTGCGGCGGTCTCAGTCGCCCAAATCCTTCGCCAGCTGGCTGTCCATTTCCCTCACCTCTTCCATCGTACATGGTATACATTCGGCGTTGTCTACGGCCTGACCGCTCTGGCATATATCGCAGTGCTTAACGTCCAAGCCATTCTCGCGCTCTTATGGGTCGTCGTAGCCAAGTGGATGGTCATCGGGAGACGCCAAACGGGTCCATGCGAGTGGGACAAGAGCAGCTACTGCCAACGCTGGCAACTGCATCTTGTTCTCTGTCGTCCTCTGTACAGAGGTTTCGGTAATGGAGGTGTCCTTGCGCCTCTGACTGGCACTGCTTGGATCACGATGTTTTACCGTATGATGGGTGCGACCTTGGGCCGGAACGCTGCCATTTGGGCCGGCGGAAAGGCGGGACTGATGACCGAGCCTGACCTTCTTGAGCTCGGTGACTCAGTCTCTTTGGACAGCTGCTCGGTTGTTGCCCATATCAACTCTCGGTGTGTTTCGTCATCCACCTTTTTCTATGATATACTCAAACACGTCACAGTGGCAATTTTGCGTTGAATTCCTTGAAGATCGGCGATGGGTACGTGTTTCTGCAAGTTTTGAAATTACACTTGTCTAACTATTTCTTCAGTTGTGCCATGCGTGCAGGCTCTCGGCTGCTATCAGGAGCATCTATGGAGGCTGGCAGTATGCTATGCGAGCACACCCTCTTGACCTCGGGAGAAGTTGCCGATGCCGGTGGCGTCTACCTTGGATGGCCTGCCATGCTCTCTGACACTCGGAAGAACGTAAAGAGTAGCTAGACTTTGATTCTCTCGCACATTGACTCTATCGATTGGACATCTATACCCACGCAGGCTCCATCTAACACTATCCTGTCACTATTGACTCAATAATTCACCACAAGGACTCTTCTCTCACTAGCACGTACATAGTTCTCGGACAATTCATGATGCATTGATACTTCCTTGGTGTATGAAAACGACCCATAATTTTCGTGAGGCGCAAGTTTCATAATCTCCTTCTCTTCTTACTCAGACGTGAACACAAAATCTAAAACACTTCACATTGCGGGACCACTAACGAGCCTTCCGGACATGGGTGTACCTCTGAACACTACTGCCGGGGAAAGCCATAGTTTGTTCAGCGTCGATCCGCACGTTATGGAGTAGTACTTTGTCGGGAGAGGAAAGTGATGCCCTCTCGTCGCTGCTTGTTGTCCTTTCAGGACAAGAACGACGCTCAGATGCGGATAGATTCCTGCCACTGCGACTCGATCCCGAATCAAGGCCGCCTGACTTCCTAGCGACTTTGTCTGGCAGCATGTGTGACATATCTGGCGGCACATCATAGCTCTCGGACGTGCACTACCAATGTCATCCATCGAGATTTTCCCACCTATATGCACGGACACTCAAGTCGGCCATTGACATGGTCAATTCCGAGAGATATGTTGGTATCAATCATGATTTCTGTCTCATTCTGGAACACGACGGGTTCATCATTTCGGTACTACGTATATGAGCGATACGGTCAGTACGACTCTGTAGTATACGAGTGCGAAAAGTCTCCAGCGGTATCATCTTGGGCGGACCGCCGAGGGCGCGTCCCGTATTGCTTTAGGACTCATTCGAAGTCCTTCCATCATCTCTGGCTTTCGAGGAGGAAGCAGTGATCGCGCCTGATTTCGATCATGTCAGCCAACACTTACATACAGTACCAGTCGTAATACTTCTCTCACGAGTGACAACCACCAGACGAAGATAATGTCCTCAAGTGCTGCATTTCCTTTGACTCCAATTGACGCTGGCCATCAGGGGTCCAGCTCCGTCACAGTATGGCTACTAGAAGGCGACATTGATGTGGAAGCGCTTCGAGGAGCTTTGACATGTCTCACGGCGAAATGGCGCTTGATCGCTGGTCGCTTGCAAAGTTATGAGGGACTGGTATGCTTTCTGAACCTTGCCAACGTACTTATGCTGAATCTCTGCTGTAGGGCAAGCAGTGGAGGATAATTGTTCCACTTGGCGAAATCCCTGAGTCAGGCTACCGGACGTTTTCACTCACTGCGTCTACGGACGAACGAGTCAAATTTGACGAGCACGAACAATCAAACATCTATCCCTCTCTTCCTTGGAACACCCTCATCCATCCTTCCACACCACGCTGCAATCAAGATTGGGAACGCACCCAATCTCCCCTCACGTATTGGCACGTAGTCAAACTTCGTGCTGACACAGAGTCAGGGAAATTGCGAACAGCACTTAGTTTCTCTCGTCCTCGCGGGGTTTTTGACGCTACCGGTGCTGCTCAGATTGCCAGAGCCTTGATCAATGAGCTTAGTGGCCAGGAATGGACAATCCCCCCTCCCCCACAACCTGGGCTCAATGCCAATGCCGTGCAGGCAGCGTTGGATGAGCAGGAAAGAACCTGGACGAGTGGGCTGGCATCCTTCGCCGGCTATTCAGACATTGGTGTGTCCGGCACAATCAAGTTGGCCTTCAATTACGCGAAGAAAAAGTTCATCCAAGGCTTGGGAATGTACATAGTGGTCATCGACAAGGCCATCATCGACCATCTTGTCCAAGAAGTGCGTGCTTCGTTAGCGGCCGAAAGCAAGGACGATATCGAAGTCTCTACAAGTGATGTGTTGAGCGCCTGGCTCTGGAAGGTATGCTGCATCGCTCCACGTATGTACTCGATTCGTCCCATTCTGACCGTCATCTTTCTCAAGGTTGTCTATGCGAACCCATCTGATCGAGCAGACCTCATAATCAATTTTACTAATCTGGCCTCTTTCCGCTATCTCCTCCCATCGACACCGGCAATTCAAACATATCCTCACAACGCTTCCGTACCGCTCCCATACCCACTACACACCGTTGGCGAGCTTCGTGACTTTCCTTTACACTCTTTGGCTTACCAGCTGGCGCAATGTCGTCACTCCCTTTCCATGTACCATGTTCTATCTACCTTGCATGTCTTCAAAACGGCCGTCATCGTGGCGCCAATACATCCAGATGCAGACGAGACGTTCTACATGTCTGACGTATCCTCCTCACGCATTCTCGAGGCGGACTGGTCTACTCTTGGTGCAACACGAACCCTATGCGGGTATCGCTACTCCCTCGCTCCAAGCGGACCACCATTGACCAACGCCGTCTTTGTATCTGGACGGCTCGCAGATTCGAGCATGGTGCTAAATGTGACGCTTTCTCGCTCTCGGCTACGCTCCCTTGAAGTAGAATTGGAGAGGCTTTCGCAGATAGTTGGTGTCGCGTTCGTGCCAATGAATTGAGAGTTCACTCCGGGGACGATACTGTAGTTGTCGTGTTGTACGTGTGTATATCTGTACAGCATTTCAGACCAGTGTGATACTGTATGTAGACTCAATGGTTACAGTGCTCGATATGATATATACTCTGCTAAGTAGCTTCTATCGCCCAATGCGAGGCTCAAGGAGAATGCCTCGCTTTGTTCATCACTCGACCTTAACAAGCCAGTCGTTGAGAATCTGCATGTATCTCTCGCGCTCCTCCCACATGGGAACATGGCTGGAGTTCTCGAATGTGACCCATTTCGCCTTCTGAACTTTCCAAAAGTAGGCTTCGCACACGAAGTCCTGGACAATGTCCTTGCGGCCATTGATAACAAGGACGGGAACATTGACCTCGTGAAGGCGATCCTCGACGGACCAGCTGCTTAAGGCGCCAGTAAACCTGTAATAGTGTTAGTAGCTAGAATGTGAAGGATGCGATGAGATACATACATGTTCATTGGAACAGTGGCATCTCCGCCCTCGCCACTCCCTTTGTCCCCAAAAATCTGATCCAAGACGCTAAAGGTGATCTCCTTGGGCACCGGTGTAATGGTGCACCCAAACGAGGCGTGGAACTTCTCCAGCGCGAGGCGATACTTCGCCGGGTCGCTGAAGCCAGCTCCCATGCCTGCGCCAATCTCTGCGGCGTCGGGCAGAGTGGAAATGAGCTGCATGCTGCTCTGACCCCACAACCTGATGGCAGAGGGAGTGTCACTGATGATCATACTCTTCAACCCAGTCGGCTGGAGCTTGAGTTGGAACTCGGTGGCGAGCATCCCACCCCAGCTGTGGCCGAGAAGATCGTATTCCGTGATGTTGAAATGCGAGAGAACGTTGGCCAGTTCTTTCACGAAAAGCTCAATTGTAAAGAACTCCTTGGGTTTCTCACGGAGGTGGGTGGACCTAGCGCTGCCAATCTGGTCATAGAAGAGGACTGTGCGAGTGTAGGTTTCGAGAGAGAGATCGGAAATGGGAAGCATGTAGTCGTGCGACATCCCCGGTCCACCATGCAGGACGATGAGAGGACGCTTGGGAGAGGACAAGGAACCAAAGAGCTTGTAATATGTTTCGAATGTATCGTCGCCGATTGCGAAGGGGATACGACCCTCTGTGAATGTGGCGCTGCTGGCTGCCATTGTAACTTTCGCTGTTAGAGAAGATACTGAGAAAGTGACTAGACGTGGGTTAAATTACACACCTGGAAGACAAGTGGATCGTGGGGATTCAGTAAGAAGAATGCAGACTCCGCGTTATATCTGGCGGACCTAAGGCTATATATGGATGTTCAATCTTCTTATGTAGATATCCTACATCGATCATCGGCGGATATGCCACTGCTTAGCTCGTGCGTCGTCTGCAGTGAACTGTTGTGCCAAGAACATGACAGCTTACTTAAGTACGACTGTACTTATCACCACAAAGTCTCAGTCAACGGCTTGCGGGCCCCTCCTCCGAGCCGACAGATAGTGCGTGAGCGGCGGGGACCGACCGCATTGGTAACGGCGTCTGTGAGCGCGCAAGCCCACACACCGGCAGCACCGAAGTTAGTTCAGACAGATGACCATGCGATTATGGAGATTCTCAGGCTCGTAGCCGACGCCAACACCAGCGGTGCTCAATTTGAATATGATTCCATACATACGCTGACACTGGAAAGAGCATCTAGAGCTGGCGCGATGATGGTTTAGATATCAGCTCATTATTATGATACGTGAAGCACTTAGCACTTCAGTGATTACGGCCCAAGATAATAGTCCCCTCATTCTAATCTTCCTTCTACTCTTTACTTTTGAGGTGGCACGAACTTGTCGAAGGAAGGCGGCATTGTGAAAGTCCTCTCATGGACCGGCGTAACCGGCGTTGATGCACCACTGCTATCGCTAGCACTGCCCACTGATGGCGAAGGAGCTGGCTTCCTTGGTGGGGGCAAGATACCCGCCCGCTTCTGCGCTGCCCTGCAATACTTGGCCCCACCGGCATAGAAGAACACCATCGCACCGCCGATGACGATGTGGCCGTAGTATGCCAGCGTATGCCATGCGTCGAGCGATTCTTTCACAGTGAGGAGTACGAAGGGAATGGTGGCGTAGTTGAGGATGAAGAGCGAGACGAAGGTCCCGAGGAAGTCGTAGAAGCGTTTGGCGAGAGTGGCAGGCTGGCCCTCAGCTGGGAGGAAGAAGGGGCGGAAGTTGGCACGGGCTAGACGAGCGGTGGCGGTGATGAAGCCGCCGAGCATGAAGGTGAGGTAGTAGCCGGGTGACATACCGTGCCAGAAGGCACTGGTCATCGACGTGATCATGCTGCTCGCAAATCCTGGCTTCTGTCCCTGGGGCGTGACACGTTTGTACACGCACTCGCGGAGCCAGATGTTGGTCTTCATGTTCCAGGAGTCGAGGATGCCCTTGAAGTTAGACGGTATCTCGATGTCGAGGGGGATGACGTTCGCCGCGCCGTTCCACTGAGGCTGGCCCTTCTTGTTGAACCCAGTGAAACCGAAGCCGGTGAGGATGCTAGCACCCTCCGTCAGAGTCCAAACGGCGTAGTATTTGACGCGTTCAGACGGGCCGAAGAGTTGGAACCAGAAGATCCTGAGCCAGAGAGGCTTTTCCTTGAACCAGGGGGTGAGGACTGTACTGTAATTGTACTTGGAGGCAATGAGGACGTAACCGCCAAGGTAGGCCAGACCAAGGACCATTTTGCTGTATGCAGCGCGCTTCCTGCCGCTGGGGAGTTTGCGCGAGACGTTGTCCTTGACGGGAACGTTGTCGAAGAGCCTCTCGGTGATAAGCTCCATGTAGTCGTGGTATTCAAGGTAAGGTCCGACGAGGATACCAGGGAAATAGAAACTGGTGGGATGTGAGCACAAACAGGGAGTGAGGCTGGAAACGAAACTGACGAGTAACCAAGGAATTCAAGCAATGTGGGATATTCCACGACGCGCTTGGTGGTTTGCCATTTGTCGAGGTCGGCTGCGGGCCGACGGCCGTCCCAAACGTTCCAGGCGAAAGTCGTGAGCTTCATGGTGAGAACCATCTGGGGTCCTGTAACTTCCATCGTGTCGTATGACGTGTCCTTTATCGCCCGAATGATATGGCTGTATGCATCGTCAGAAGGAAGGGGACGCTGCGAACAATAGAGACACGTACTTGACAGTCAAATGTCCATTGACAATCCTAAAGCCAGTCAGTCAGAAACCAACTTTCCAAGAAGAGTCGCGTACGCAAAGACTATCCAAGGCATCCTCCAGCTTTTGTCATATTTGGCGACGACATAAGTAGCCATGACGCTCGCCAGGAGCTGGAAAAAGGCGCCATATATTTTGAGGACGGGGAAAAAGAAGAAGAGCGTGATGCCAATGTTGAAGAGGTGCTTCAGCGCGGGCTGAGACGAAGGTATCCTCACGAATACGCTTCCCAGAGGGTAAGCAATGAGAAGGCACGAAATCAACTGCGAACAACCCCGGGCGCGGTCAGTGTCGCTGCATCATCAGGGAACGGAAATGTGCCCACCTTGATCTGGTCAACAGAGGCCCCGACGGCATTCGCCAATGGCACAAACAGGTCGTCGAGGTCCATGTTGACGGACTCGAAGTGGGTGGTCAACTTGAAGGATGAAATTTTGCTCGTCGTCCCCAAAGAAATGGAGGGGCGCCAAGACGGCACGCTCGGATCAATGCTTATGGCACACCGACGATCGTCGCGGTCTTGTCTGTCTGTGTACTGTGCCCGACGTGAAGAATACGGGCGATTCGGCTTGGTGTGGAGAGCGCAGCTGCAATACGTCCTGAGGGTTATATAGAGAAGGACGAGAGAGTTTATCACCTGCACTTACCCCACAATTCAGTGAGCCGGGGCACGGTGCGGTCTATCCCCGAGTTGGATAGCTCGGCTAGCGTGTTGTACAGGTGAAGTTACAATTCACTTGCAACAATCGCTCTAGTGCTTCTCCCGATGATACATCAGCTCAAATCTGCATGAAGGTCGGTGAGTCCCGTGGCATCCCGCCACATTGAGTGCTACTCAAAGCGTCGGGACTCAGGCGAGCCGCGGGCCTCCGCCACGGTAGTTCAAGGGAGCTCTAGCTGTCGAGGTTTAGTTGACCTAACGTGCGGATTGAATTTCAATGTACTCTATCGAATGCCTCTGAGTCTCCTCAGCCATAACTTTGAGTCGGTCTGCCGGGCCGGAATCCGACCCCGCACAATCAGATGCGGGGAAGAGTTTTGCTCCACGCAACGTTCATATTACCGCATTATTTTCCTCTGACCACCACCACCTCTATGTCGTATTATATCGGCGTCGACGTCGGCACCGGCTCTGCTCGTGCCTCGCTTGTCAAGCAAGACGGCACCACCGTCGCGTCCTGCACCAAGGAAACCCTCACTTTCCGTAACTCGGAGGACCATCGCATCTTCGAGCAATCCACGAACAATATCTGGGAGGCCATCTCGACCTGCATCAGAACCTGTCTTTCCGAGTCAAAGGTCGCCCCATCGGCGGTGAAGGGACTCGGTTTCGACGCGACTTGCTCGCTGGCTGTTACCGATGCTCAGGGCGAACCAATCACTGTTACGAGCGGGGAGTCGCTCGGAAAACCTGGAGATCGCAATGTCATCCTTTGGGCTGATCACCGTGCAGAGGAGGAGGCCGACTTGATCAACAGCACCGGTTCTGTCGTTCTCGATTATGTTGGCGGTACAATGAGTGTAAGGATTGTCATTTGGCATTGGCTGTGACCGATCTGATCTATCCAACACCTCATAGTTAGAAATGGAGGTTCCAAAAGTCCTCTGGCTCAAGAATCATATGGACCCAGCTCTATTTTCCGCCTGCCAATTCTTTGATCTCCCGGATTTCCTGACTTACCGCGCCACGTCGGATAGCACCCGATCCTGCTGCTCTGTTACGTGCAAGTGCTCTTTCGTGCCGAATTCGGGCTGGCAGCCAGACTTTTTCAAGCAGATCGGTCTGGAGCAGCTGGTGGAGACCGATTATGCGCAAATGGGTGCTGCGAACATGGAGGTTTTGACAGCTGGTATGCCAGTAGGCAATGGGTTATCCAAGCGCGCCGCGGATGAGTTTGGACTGCTGGAAGGCACGCCTGTTGGCAGTGGATTGATTGACGCGTATGCGGGCTGGCTAGGCACCGTCGCGGCCAGGAGTAAGACGAAGGATGGTCAGATGTCTAAGGACCTTCCTGGATACGAAGAGTCCGGCCACCGTTTGGCTGCTGTGGCGGGTACCAGCACCTGCCATATTGTACAAAGCCCCGAAGGCGTGTTTGTCGATGGCGTTTGGGGTCCATACAAAGTTAGTTGTCGAAATTGTTCTCCGCTGCCCACCTAATGATCTTAGGATCCAGTGTTCCGAGGTTGGTGGATGAACGAGGGTGGTCAGTCTTCGACCGGTCAAGTACGTCCAATCTCATAATCGCTTCACGCAATATTACCAACCATTATTCAGCTCATCGACTTCATGATTACTACCCACTCGTCGTACCCCAAGCTAGTTGAGGAGGGAGAGAAACAAGGAAAGAACATTCATGTTGGTAAGCGAAGTTGCTCTCCTGCCTAGCTCCACTCTGAATCTTCCTTAGTTCTCCAGGAACTACTAGAGGAGCTCAGGAAGCGCGAAAAGGCGGACAGTTTGACAGAACTCACGAAAGATCTTCATTTCTATCCGGACCTCCACGGTTAGATGCTTCTCGGTTCGCTAACGTGTAACTCATCGTCTGCAGGTAACCGGTCTCCCATTGCCGACCCGCGTATGAGAGGATCCTTAGTCGGTATAGCACTCGACGCTGGGCTCTATGATCTTGCTCGCAAGTACAACGTGACGCTCGAGGCCATCGCGCTCCAGACGCGTCACATTGTCGATGAGATGAACAGGAAGGGCCATAAGATCGATTCCATTTACATGAGCGGTGGCCAGGCCAAGAACATCCCCATGATGCAGCTCTTTGCGGATACGTGTGGGATGCCTGTCATCCTGCCATTTGATCACGCCGGTGCAGTTGTCCTCGGTGCTGCCATGCTTGGTCGCTTCGCTTCTGAGGCGCAGGGCAAGGGGCCGATGGGCGAGAAGGAACAAGGCGAGGCGCTTTGGAAGATCATGGTGCGTTTCACTGTAGCTTCGTTGGGCAGCCAGTATTGACGGCCAATGTACAGGTCGAGATGACGCCTCCCGGAACGACGGTTGTGCCTGCAGCGTCGCCCAAGGTAAAGAAACTCTTGGAAGCGAAGTACAAGATCTTCAGGGAGTCCATCGAAATTCAGAAGAGATGGAGGAAAGAAATACAAGAAGCGAGTCAATAGATAGCAGTTGAACTTTGCCATGTAATGTAGAAGAGTCGTTATGTAGATCATATATAGATGGTCGAAGACAGGGTAGTTGTTCAAGATAAGATAAGCAACGCCTGGGAATTTGCCTTTGATCTTCCACAGTGACATTCCACCCGAGTCACCTCCATTTATTATCTCCGTCCCGACGCTTTGGCATTCGCTCTGAGACAACTCTGAGCAAGAGGATTTCTCGATCCGGGGATTACGAGGAGCACGTTCGCTGAGGGTGATTGGAACATGATTGGAAGACCGGTATAAATGGCACTACCTCTACTTCGAATGTCTCATGCTGGCATGGAACAAACCGTATTTTCAATTTTTCACTGTGGTATGTATCCCACTAGCTACTGTCATCAATGAACTCATTCAGCGTGAGCGCTCCAGGAACGGGAATTTTTTTGGAGTTGCATTCAGGGCGAAGGGATATTTTATACCCTTCCCTTGATTTAGGAGAGCGTTATGACCGCCATAGCAGGTCATGGTCTCAGCGAGGCTTTACCAGCTGTGTTTCAGCCCATCTGAGCTTCTGAAGACCTCGAGATTGGTGTCCACAGGACTGCACAGTGCTTGAGATATTGGACTGTCTGCTGTCGTCTGCCCATTAGCGTTGTTCAATGTGCGCCACCGGTTATCGTTCGCGCTGTCGATGGGAAATCACCAGATGATCTGCCGTAAAGGCTCCGAACTACATACCTCATCGACCTGTCTTCTGATGGAACAATAATGGAACAATCGACCGCTCTATATGTTCTTCATCGGATGAAACGCCGTCCCGTTTCCCATCTCCTGACTTTACCGGGATGGACTTCTAATTTTTAGGCATCAAAGAGTCGCCACTTCCACGGTATCGCTCATCAAAACCTCGGACATTGACTTGTCTCCCACCACATTCATTCTCCAATCCATGCGCTAGACTGAAAGCCGCTCATGAATGGTCACTTAGACCCTTTCGCAGTCGTTCACCGTGTACCTCGTCAGGCTTCGACGTCCAACTCTCCTTCAGATACTTCCAATGCATCCATCGCTTCCTCTACAGATATAGTCGACGCGACTACCTCTTCGTCCGTGATGGAATCTTCTGCGAACCAGTCCACCAATGATGGATTCACTTCGACGGGAGAGCCAGAGGCGACTTTGACTTCCAATGCTGGGGATTCCTCTTCCACCATCTCTTCCAGCAACTCCCCGGTCTCCTCGTCGGATCTTCCAACATCAGACGTAGGGGGCTCAAGTTTACCCGCTACAGTATCTGGCACTCCCTCGTCGGCTGATACTGTTACTGCCTCGGAAGCTTCTACAACGTCGGTGCCGGAAAACCAATCTACTATCCCGCCATCTGTTTCCGACGCTACACCTACGAGTAGCCCGGATCCCACATCTTCCCCAGCAGATCCTCCCACCTCTTCCCCGTTGGATACCACCGTTACTGGCTCTCCTTCCGATTCCCTCACAACCATAACCACTTCTACGCAGACTTCCCCCACAGTCGTGACAGGAGGTGGTACCGCGACTGCCACTCCTTCGTCGCCGTGGACTACTACTACTTCTTCTTCTTCTTCGGAAACAGAGAAGACCACAGCAGATACCCCCTCTGATTCCCCCACTACATCGATTAGGAGTTCGTCTGCAGCCACAGACCCTGTAACCTCTGAGGCAGCCACCACTGCTGAATTGCACACAACGACGGATGTCTCTACCAATTCTTCACCGTCGTCGGGTACCACCCCTTCTTCGAAGTCAGTGATGACAACAACGGCTACCACCTCTGATTTCTCTACCGGTCCGACGCTTACCAGTAGTCTTTCGAGCGCTGCGGATACAATCACATCTGAAGCCACAACTCCTGCAACTTCGGGTGCCGCTACTGTTACAGAGTTGCCTACAACGACCTCTGCCGCAAGCTCGGGGGTCGAGACCGTCACTTTGCCTCCCGAGTCGGCCACCTCATCTCCTGATTTTGCCTCGAACGCAGAGTCGTCTACAGATGCATTGTCTTCTCACACCATCGTCGGCTCATCTCCAAGTATCGGGTCGGGCACAGATTCGGCCACTTTGTCTGTAACACTGAGTGAAACGATAAGAACCATGTCATCAGTCAGCACGCCACAGGTTATAGACCCTACGGTCACACCAGTCACGACGCTTCTTAGCACTTCCACGGCATTACCTGAGAGTGAGACCACTCTTCTGCCGGCTACCATCGTCGGTGACGGCACCTCCGTACTGCCCAACTCTCCGATACAGGTTTCCACTGTCGTTGCGCAGACCTCAGGTGTTCCAGCCACTTACTCGGACGGACCTGCGGCCTCAACGACGCTTGTCCCGTACACGTCTGGTTCTACATCCATCGCTACAAGCGAAGCTTCAAGTGCGACCCTGACTTTCACGGGTGCCGGATCGAGAAGGTTGTTTACCTGTCTTCTTTCGTTTGCCACCAATCTGACTTGCCCTTGACATGACAGTATGGACGTTCATTTCGCTATTGAGCCCACCGTCGTCACAACCACCAATTCTGTTGGAAGTGTGACAGTCATCACTATACCATTCGGGCTCATGACCCAGTCGGGCAGTCTCTCATTAGGCGCTGTACCGACAGATGGCGTTGGCGGTATGCGAGGTGGCGGTGTGAGTGGTGTCGGCGGCGACGGAGATAGTGGCAGTGGCGGGTCTGGGTTAGTTCCATCTGATTACTATGCTCCCTCTTTACTCACGGCACCACAGGGTCCAAAGTGTTCTTGGAATAGTCCTCGGCTCTGTCTTCGGTTCCTTGTTTCTGTTGGTGCTACTACTATGTGCATTCAGACGCTGGCGGCGGCGAGGACGAATCAGCCCACCGGGCTCGGGTTCGTCGTGGACGAATTTCCACCAGTCTGAGCAGCACAGTCGGGTGGATGCTCCGACCCCGTCTGTCTTCCGAGACGGCGCAGGGTGCCGCACTCCTATGCACGTTCGTCTCGACAACGCGGTGGATAACGCGTCGTTGTGGGATCGCACAAGTGTCGTGAGCAATGGTACGGACCCCCGATTCAGCACGATCTCTGTGCAGGATATGCTTCGACCTGAGTTATCAAGGTGGCAAAATGCATCACCCTTGCTATCACCTCCCGTTCCGGGCGCTGCAAACCCTCTGATGCGGTCACCTTCCCCGGCCGCCTCCGCCTCTCTGATCTCCTTCAGCTCCGAGTCTGATTTCTTCCCGGCGCCAGTCAATCCCGACGATCTGGAGATCGGTGCTATATCACACACGTCGCCATTCGACGATGTGTACGCCGAACCTGCCTCATACTTTCACTTTTCCGACGCCAGCAGTCGCTCAAATTCGTCGGCCTCTGGCAGACCCGAGAACCCCTTTGAATGATCCGGTTCCGGTTCTTGACAATCAACTGCACAAGGTACTTTTAAGTTTTCTATGAATCTTACACTCTGTTCTTCGACTGAGTCGAGACGCCAGGTTCGAACCATGTAGTCTTTACCAAACACGCAAGCATTCAAAGGTCGCCTTCCCGTCTGCTGGGATCGCGGCAAGATGCCAAACACGCTCGTTAATACCCTTGGGGTTCGCCTCGCGGCCTCAGCCCGTGCTTTTCATCCATCAAAACGGACTATACGCGGTTCTCGGAAACCTAGCGGAAACTGTAGAGAGTCATCTGAGCATTCGCAAGCGCTAAACGTTGCAGGCACGCTTTGTGCTGTACAGCATCTCTGTTACTGTAACGAATGATACCCTCCCGTACTGTTGTGCTTGATAAATCACAGGAAATTCCTGCCATTTAGCTCCGCTACCACACCTTACCACGTCCAATGGACCTGAACTGCCATGTCAATCATCATATGTCAATGTGAAGCGCTTGGAATTTACATAAATTTGCAAAATGGCCCGTCAAACCTTACTTTGGCAGTGCACGACCTGTGCACGAGAGAACCCTTTGGAGGCAAAGGTAGGTATTCACGTAGTCTTCGACCACCGCGACCTGTGATGAAACTCTTTTCAGGCAGAAACGAGGTGTTCACGAAGAATTCCCTCTCGTTTGTGGCGGCATTACAGGGCTTTAGTGACTCAACACGAGTGATCTACAACCGTCATGATTGACAGGAGCGCGTCCCTGAGACTATGATTAAATGAGGTGGCGATGATTATCGCACTTACTTGGCACAATGAAAGTATAAAACGGGGTCGGCTTTGGGGACAGAACAAGTGTCACTTGCCTTCACCCACTCCTCTCCTCCTTCACGTCGTACGTCCTCAGAAATGGCCTTCCTTCCTCTAATTCGGCTCGTGGGGCTGAGTGAGTCGAGTTTCTTTGAACAAATTACTTGTTGTACTCTTTGCTCACGACCCGCAGGCGTTGTTTGCCTGTTCTCGTTGATCGTGCTTGGGTTGAGCGCCCATGTCATCAACCTCACCACCACCTACTTCGACGGTTACTTCGCGTATACAGCGATGGCCCTCGCTACGGCTATACTCACCATTCTCACCCTGCCTGTCATGTACGTCTCTCTAGTATTGTTCTGCCAGATGCCTATCATCTGACATCGACATGTAGGCTTGTCATTGAAATGATGCGCAAAGGCGCATTCAGCTCCATGGTGATGGTTGAGCTGGCGTGGCTTGGTAAGAAACTCGTCTCCAAAGCCAAGTGGCGTGCATCTGACTGTTCGATAGGTGTCCTCTGGTTGCTCTGGCTGGTCACCGCTGCGATGGCTGCAGACAAAAACTCTGAGGTCTTCATCTCAAACTGCGATTATATTTATGGTAAGATTTCGCGTGTTCCAATCTGTCGTTTGACATCCTGATTCCTGTTCAGATCAAGTCAGTAGCGCATGCAGGGAAGCTAACGCGATCGAGGCCTTCAGCTTCTTGAATTGGCTGATTCGTGCGTTGCCTTTCCTTCCTCAGTGTGCAATTTCCGCCGCTTACCCCTTGTTGTGTAGTTATGGCATACTTTGTCCTGATCCTCGTGTTTGCCCTCATTGCAGTCAACAGAGGAAATACTGGTGTCTGGAACTCGAGCGTCGCTGAGATGCGAAATACCGACCAGGTGTCCGGCGAGAAACCTGGATTTGCGCCCAACATGACGGCGACCCCGCAAACGACCGGTGGTGCAGGATACCCCCCGAGCCAGCCGCAGGTGCACGCTCAACAAACTCCGTATAGCCCCCAAGTCTAAGGCGATTCTGTTGAAATGAATAAGAACTTTGTGACTCTGTTACTTTTTCTGTACTTCTTTTCGCGCATGTCTTAGACAATGATAATGATACCTGACTGCCTTCCGCTTCACAAAGAATGCTTCATGCAACATTCGCTGACTTTTCTACCCATTTCTGCTATCTTTCAGGGTCCCGTCCGCCTTTATTTTGCTGTCTGCAACTGAGCCTCTTCATATATCATTGGCCCAAGCACATAAGCCAGCCTGAGGCCTAGGATGCGGACCTGGCGTTTGGCTGAAATTTTCTCGACTGACGCTCTCATCATGCCTTGTAACAGTAACAGCCAAGCAGATCAGAAGTCACAACTATGCGTTCGCTCTTATGAAGTGTGTCGGAACGAATGACGCGCCACACAGTGTTGATGCTCTTTGTCAATGTCACCTCCTTCCTTGCTCCCAACACCAAGAGATGTGTCCCATTTGACATCCATGATACGCTCCCAGTCCTCACGCTTAACAGTTCCAGATTTCTATTTTACAAGTACAACGGTGTATCCACGCGGTCGAAATTAGCGAAGACTGACCCGTATAACCAAGAAACAGTGAAACCGTTGACACAACACGGCGAGGACGAGAAGGTGAGGTACACCTGACATTTTGAGTGGCAGGTGGAATGCATCTAATGTGTTGCAAATGCCGAACCTACGTAACCATTTCTCGAGAAACGGGCCTGTCATTGCCTAGAATTCCTTCCTCTCGTGAAGACCTCACCGAAGATGTTGGGAAGAATAGGAGTTATGAAGCGAAAACTCAGCTAGGGCACGGGTGTAACCTAGGACCGGTGAGACCAATGTCACAGTGACGAGGACGAGGACGAGATGGTAAAGTGGACATCCAAAAACTGTCCCTAGAATAGCCTAGAATCGGTCGTCTGGCAAGCGACTCACTGAAGTCGAGAAAAGAAGGTAAGATGATGCGAAGACTGAGCTGGGGCACAGGTGTAACCCAGAAACGGTAAGACCAATATCACGACCAAGACGCGATGTTAGTTCGACAGACAGAAGGATTATGTTGTGTTGCAACCGCCTATATGCAGCCAGGCCTCGGGACAAGAAGCTGACATTGCCTGCATCGCTCCTCGCCAAAAAGCCCGGCAGACGAGGAAACAGCTACGCCCGAGATGCTTTTTTGAGCAAAACATTGGCGAAGAACATGAGATGTTTTGATATGCAGAGCGAAGCGCAGGCAAAGCGTCCGAAGATCTCGACACCAGGAGAGAAAGACAGTCACAAAGTTTTCTTAGCTTATGATCGGCGCCACAAACGATAACCCATGATGGACCAGCTTTGGGTTTGTGTGCACCAATTCTTTGTGAACGGCATGTGCATAGGGATAACAGACATCATAACGCATAGCATACACACAGGATACTGCCGTAGTACCCCACCAGCGTCTCTGCTCGGATGGCGACGAAGTATTATACCTTGAAGCCACGGGACTTTCTGCGACCACGACCCTGCTCGAACTTGCGGCCCTTGGAGATGGTGTAGGGCTTCTTGTTCTTGTGAGGACCTGTTCGATAGATAAGATGAATCTGAAGGGAAGGAAAGACAGAGTGAACGTACCCATGCCAAAGTGCTTGACAGCCTCACGCGTGTTCCTCTTCCCCCTCAACAAGACGGTGTTGGATCCAGTGGGTGCACGCATGGCAAGCTGGTCAAGGGTAAGGACCTCACCACCGGCCTTCAGGATGCGCTCCTTGGCGGCCTGCGTGAACTTGAGGGCGGCAATGGTGAATTTTGGCAGTTCGGTGAAACGGATGTCATCGGTGACGGTGCCGACGACAACGATCGTCTTCGATGCTAGGTCGACGACGTTGGCGGTCTCCTTGGCGATGCGGGACAGGGAAATGGGAGGGCGGTTGATTTTGGAGAGGAAAAGGCGGTGGAGGATGACCTGTGCGAGCAAAGGAAAAAGTTGAATATTCCTGGACAGATGCGCGATAGGGAATGGGGCGAGACCTTGTTGAATGACGAGTCTGTCCTTCGGGCGAGGAAGCGGTAAAGCTGCACTTGGAATCAGATTGGGTGCATGTTAGCATAAGTTTAGACGCACCTTGACGAGGAGAAGGAGATAGGGATCCTCGCTCTTGGGCGCGGTCCTGTTACCTTTCTTGACGTGGTGGGCGGTGATGTCGATACCCTAGCATAGCGGCGTGAGCGGGCGCGACAGCGACGGCGGCGGCGTCGAGCTCACCATCTTTTCTTGCCGGTGGTTTTCTCGATGGACAGTCGTCGCACTGCCTGATGCGGGCCAAGATGCCGAGTGCCGAGCTGTACAGGTGGCCAAACAGAGTTCAAACTCCGCTCTTTTCCGGTCTTGCCCTTTCTGTTCTCCCTTCCTTCTTTTCAAGTTCGCAATTCAAACAATGTTGATTCCTTTTGCAATATACATGTATCTTCTCAAGTGCACATTTGTGAAAAGTGTAAGCCGGGCAAAGCCCGAACCTGATCTGGAAGACTGATCGGGCTGTTGGTCCTTGTTTGCTCAAGCCTGCAAGCTACCTTCACTATGGTAGGTCCAAGCTGTAGACGGTCCGCGGCCACAGGCTCATTCCTTCTTCCCAGTACGAGCCAGCCAACGGTATTGACCCGTACTCCGATGCGTATACCGCCCCGCCGCTCGCTATTCCAACAGCAGCGCCCGAACCGCTGAGGGATCCTTCTCCCAGAGGCGACCGCCCCCGTAGTCGCAGCCCATACAGGTCTGCTGCTCGCTCGCCCCCACCTGCTCCAAGGCGGCCAGCGCATGCTCCTGTAGTACGTTCTTGTGTGATGCTGTTGCCCTGTGGGCGTCCACACTGACATTGATCTTCGCAGGCGCCGAACCCCACCAGTGTCCTTGGCGTGTTTGGCCTCAGCATTCGGACGCAAGAACGCGACCTCGACGAAGAGTTTGGCCGCTATGGACGCGTCGAGAAGGTCACCATCGTCTATGACCAACGGGTATGTCACTGAACTTTATTTTCATAAGCGCCACATTCTAAAGTCTTCAGCAGTCCGACCGTTCCCGCGGATTCGGCTTCATCAGGATGGCAACTGTCGAGGATGCCACTCGCTGTATCCAAGAGTTGAACGGAGTGGTGAGCGGCCTGCTTGCTCCTGCATTTCTGTGGCGGCTAACCCTTGAAAGGACCTGAATGGACGTCGCATCCGCGTGGACTATTCCGTCACTGACAGGCCTCATGCCCCCACCCCTGGAGAGTACATGGGTCATCGTCGGGCTATCCGAGAATCGTCTTCCTACGGCGGCGGTGGAGGACGGGATTCCTACAGGGACCGCGACTCTTACAGGGATCGTGACCGCCGCGACCGGGACCGGGATCGCGACCGTGACCCTTACGGACGGGACAGCCGCGACTCTTGGAGGGACCGCCGCAGCCCCCCGCCCCGCGGCGGAGGCAGATACTCGCCCGACTATCGACGCCGCCGGAGTTACTCACGCAGCCCACCTCGTGGCAGCAGCCCTTCCAGGCCCAGGGATTACGATGCTCCTGCCTCTGACCGCTGGTAACCGTTTCCTGCCGGTCGAGGAAAGAAGGTCGATAGGTTGCCTGAGCATTTGGTTCAAGTCGGGGAGCTCCTCCTCAAGTTACATCAACCCCTCCCTTCTCTTTCTATCCCATGGTGAAGATCCTCGGACCCTTTCAATAGCCACAAAAATGTCAAGTTTCAAGTTGTCGTCATCTCAAGTTGTTCAAGTTGTCCTAGTTATCGTTCTCGCTTTGTCGCCATATTATATTTGCAAGTACACCCTTCTCTCAACTGACTTGGCTCTCTGCTGCCTGCGTGTGATGGCCGGGACCTTGAGGCGAGATAAAGGGTGACGTGTTTTCCTCTTTCAGTCGTTACCCTCACTAATATGGCACAATTGCTGCTTTGTGGGTCCACGGGCGCTTATTCGAAGCGTAACGGTGATGGGTATAAACTCTACCGCATGTAATGGACGGCGTTTTGGTCTAATTAGAGACATCGATAGCCCTGTATTTAATGTAACCTTTTCAATGAAAAGCTGTCCTTGTTCCTTTCTGGACATCAGTACCTTGTCATTATCACTCCCAATAATAATAGTAAGCATCATCGTACGCGGCACTGTCTAGGTTTTTCAAAAGTGTTCAAGCCAGGTTCAAGCTCGATGTTACCATTAGCATCGAACCCTAACCCAAAAGCGAGCTAATGGATCGGGCCGAAAGGAGATAAACATTTTTCTGTTCTGCACCATCGTCTAAAATGCCTCGAATAAGAAAGGGTAAGCCTTTCTCAATCCTGCTGGGCTTTGTCTAACGATAACAGAGACTAGCAGACGTGGGACGACTAACAAGCGCAAGAGGATCTCTCAAAAAGTACGGGAAACGAGGAAGAAGAGGGCCAAGGCGGCGAAAACCAATGTGACATGGAAGTCAAGTCCGTTGTCCTGCTTTGGATTGGAGAACATAGGCTCACAAGTGGCCGAATAGAGCACACCAAGGATCCCGGTATCCCCAATGACTTTCCGTACAAGGACCAGATACTAGCGGAAGTTCAAGAAGAGCGTCGTCTGGTGCGTCCAACCATCTCGTTCCTTTCAGGTCAGCTCAGCTAAGTCCTACAACTTCAGGCCCTTGAAGAAAAACAACGTCGGAAAGAGGCCAAGAAGGCGCTCAAAGCTGGCACCGTTGTGAACGAAGATGAAGCCATGGAGATTGACGAAAACGCCGAACTCAAGGGATTCGATGGTGTTGCCAGCATCGCCGCCAAGAACCTGCGCAATGTCAAGCTTACACGGATGGAGCGCAAAGCACCGGTAGTGGAGGTTGCTGAGGAGGAAGACGAAGAAGAGGAGGAACCCGCGCTGTTCAACCGCGACTTGCCGGACCTACAATCTGTCCTCGACCACGCGGATGTCGTCCTCCAGGTGCTGGACTGCAGAGATCCCTTAGCCTTCCGAAGTTCCAAGATCGAGGACATAGCATCGAAGCGAACCATTTTCGTTCTCAACAAAATCGGTACGTCTTGTCAAGGACCCCTTGTCGGTGTTTCTCACTATCCGTGACAGATCTATGTCCCCAAGAGGCTGTCTCTGCCTGGGTCGCGCATCTTCGCGCGGAACACCCTACAGTGCTCTTCCGCTCCGCTTCGGCTTTCGTTCCGTCAGAGGTCGAGTGCAGTAAGCTCGAGAAGGGCAAAGGCAAAGTCCCTGTGGACAATGCCGTTGGCGTTGAGGCGCTCTTGAAGCTTCTTGGCGAGGCTGCGCTCAAGAAGGATGGCGATACGCCCCTCGCAGTAGCTGTCGTAGGCTTTACCAATGTGAGTGGTATGCATCTTCATAATTGCCTTCATGACGTTGACATGTCGATCTACCTCCAGGCCGGCAAGAGCTCTGTTATCAACAGCGTGGCGCGTAAAGCTATACTGCCTACGTATACTCTTGAGTCGAGCTCGAAGGGTCCGACAACGACCGTGCTTCCCCAGGAGGTGACCGTCGAGACGGAGGGCAAGCAGATCAAATTTGTCGACACGCCCGGCGTTTCTTGGGAGAGCGAGGAACTCACTGAGGAGAACCGCGCGAGGGACGTCCTGCTCCGAAACAAAGGCCGCATTGATCGCCTGAAGGAGCCCATGCCACCCGGTATGTTTTGTATTCGCCAATCGAGCTGCATGTATAATTGACAACCCGCGCATTGCAGTGACGCATATCGTTTCGCGTGCCAATAACGAGGACTTGATGGTCCATTACAGTCTTCCGGCTTTCATCCAGGGCGATGTTGACGCCTTTTTACCTGGTCTTGCGCGCTCAAAGCAGCTTGTGAAACGAGTGAGCTTCTGTTCATGTGACTCGACTAGATATGCATGTTAACGCATGTTCAGCGCAGCGCTGTTGATCTTGTGTCGGCATGTCGAGTGCTCTTGCGTGATTGGAACAAAGGCTCACTGCGGTGGTACACGATGCCTTCGTCGAAATCTACTGCGGGGCACGACGAGGCGGATACACCTGTCCTAAGCACACTGCCCCTGCGCCGCGAGCTTCGGAAACGGGGTGGTTTGTTGAGGTTGACCACCGGCGAGATCGACCACCGCCTTCCTTCATTCAAGCAGCCCTATGCTGCTGAGTCCCATGACGAGGAGGGGGCTGATGACCAGGAAGACGATGACGAGGATATGGAAGCTGGTGATGATGTTGAGGAGGAGGAACTGATGGAGGAACAGGATGACGAGGACCAGGAAGAGGACGAAGACGAAGAGGATTCCCCACTGCCCCCTCCGCTCTCAGGCAAACAAAAACGGAAACGCGGCAAAGAGACGCCTCATCCGCCTAGCAAAAAGGTCGCCTTCGCTCTTGAAACAAAAAAGAAAGCGGCGGCAAAGTCCATCCCTAAGGTGGCGAATGCGCCATCAAAGAAGTCGAAGGCCAAGGCCAAGCCCACCTCCGGTGCCGGTGACGCAGCAGAGGCGTACGATTTTGGCAAGTTCTTCTAGATCTACGTAGTATGTATCCTGTGCCCATGTATCTGTGTCCAGGCTGTTCTTGAAGCCCTGTCCTGTTACAGTTAATGAATGGATCGACCCGCAGCCCGTGCCTCCCAGTCGCCGGTGCAAACATCCGACGGTGCAATCCCAGACATTCACCTCTTTCGCGTCTTCTAAACGCTGGCAGGGTGCTCGTAACATCGTCATCTCGCTAATCAGGGATGTCAATGCGCCCCTTGTGATGAAATCATAAATCCGACAACTCCCCTTCTCGAGCTACTGGAGCTCCTTCAGCCTGTTCGAGTGTCGACGATAACCTTCGCACTACCAAAGCTCCGAGAATGAGTGTATCTCCGGGGCTATTGTTCTTACGGGCTTCTCTGGCGTTACTGTAAGAACGCCCTCAGCCATAGTGGTCGTTACCTGCGACCGGCCTAGCAAAGGGCTGCGTATCATCTGGAACACGTACTACGGTGTACAAGGAGAACACTCTACTGTCTGAGGTGATGGCAATTGCATGCGGCAGTGTCGAGAGGTCCTATGGCATCAGGATCTACTCTCAGCATCCCTATATAACCTCGACACCACAAACCCACGCCAATAATCTCGTACGTTCAGTCCCTTTTGCTCGTCGCTCTGTCGGTCAATGCACCTCCAGATGCAGTCTATTCCTCTCGAGATACTCATCGAAATCTTCACATTCACCCTTCCCGATGACCTCCCCACATTCGACTCGAGGAAGTCCCCTCTCGTCCTCCTCCATGTCTGCCGACTGTGGAGGACGGTCGCTCTGTCTGTTTCTTCTCTCTGGGCTTCATTCCAAGTCCGGGTGAATGGCCGTACAGACTGGAAGGCGATGGAGGCTTTGAACTTCTGGCTCCAGACATCTCGCCACCAACCGCTCAAAGTGAGGCTTGCTTACGTGCCACCGCGATATACTCTCCAAAGGCAATTCAACTCGGCGAGCGTCCAGATCGTCCAAAGCCTCTTGGCCCATGCACGTCGGTGGCGACATATGTCTTTTGTTGTACCGAGCGCCACCGTCGCACCGCTATTCGCTGCGCTCTCCACTGGGGCCCTGTCGATGCCGAACCTCACATCCTTCAATCTCGACATGCAAGGGGTTTGGTGTTCGCCTTCAATAGAGACCACCCTCTTCCGTTCTATCCAACTCGCCGCGATCACCGAATTCAATTGTTGCTTGGACATGGACGGCCTTCTGACGGTGGACGAGCTGTATAGCATCTTCCATGCGACCTCACAGCTGGTCAAATGTCGCCTGGCCGTAAAGCTGAATTCGCGGCCAGACTCATCCATCTCCGACGACCTACAACCCATAGTTTTGGGTAGTCTCAAGGACGTGGACTTGATGTTCCACTACACCGACATAGACCGTGATCCACCGATTCCTTCGGTGTCACTCTGTACGATATTGCACGCGTTGACGTTCCCGTCCATGGAGAACTTCGCTATAGAGTGGCCGACGGCGACACCATCAAGTTTCTCAGATCATGATAATATCGTCTCATCCCTCTCCGCCTTCCTCTCCCGTTCCCGAGACACCCTTGAAACCCTCAGCCTGCGCTACGTGCCTATGTGTTCCGCACAGGTGATATCACTTGTATCACAAGTACCCATGTTGGCGGACCTGGACATTCGAACATCTATGGACAGCTATATCACGGATCCCTTGTTGGATCATCTTCGTTCTTCGACCCCGTTTGGTCATGGAGTCCTTCCGCGCCTGACATACCTCGCGATCCGTGATACGCACAATCAGTGGTCTCTCTCCTCCCTGATTTCCCTCGTCAATGAACGGCGATTGCGGAGGCTTGAGTTGTGGACGAGTCTTAGGAGATTTGATGAAGTTGAACTTCATGTGAAGAAGTGGCGGGAACAGGGACTGGAGGTTGTGATTGAGTCATACTCGTGCTAATAATTTATCTCTAACGCCATCTAATTAATAATGCTTACTCACTGGCAAAGCGCAATGTAGCGGCCACATCCACATAACCAGCTTTCGCGTACTTTTCGCGTTCATTGCTGTTTGGAGTCATTGAAGATAAGATTAGATTAGATTGAAGAAATTTCTCCAGCATCTGAAATTCGATCCTGCCCTGTGCTATCATCATGGAAAACTTCGATACATATACCACGCCGCTTTCCAGGTCTGTACTTTGCCCATCAACACGATCCCACCTTAACGCCCTCAACAGCCGGTATGCCAGCAAGGAAATGGCACATCTTTTCTCCCCGGCTGCAAGTTGATTACACCGTCTCTCCTCGGTCAATCTAAAGTCTTGCTCAGAACCGCTTTTTCACCTGGCGTAAACTATGGCTGAACCTCGCCATTGCGGAGAAAGAGCTTGGTCTTCCCATTCCAGAGGATGCGATCACGCAGATGAAGGCTAACTTGGTATGCTTTTGCTATGTACACGCAACATGATCTGATGAAGCAATAATCTGTGAAGCATCTGACGCCCCAGCAATTTGAAGTCGCTGCCATCGAAGAAAAGAAACGCCGACACGATGTCATGGCTCACGTTCACACCTTTGGTACCGTCGCACCTGCCGCCGCCGGAATTATCCAGTATGTCGTTAGATGCACACCATCAGAATTGAGCACTCATCTTCCATAGTCTTGGAGCCACTTCTTGCTATGTCACTGAGTGCGTCGAAAGTTTCAGCTGTCAACAATTCCTTACCTCAATCCCAACAGTAACGCGGACCTCATCTTCTTGCGTACTGGTCTAGACTATCTTATCCGGTCTCTATCAATCCTCATCTCACGGCTCTCCGCCTTTGCCGCGCAGTATAGGGATCTCCCGGCTTTAGGATTCACGCACTTCCAACCAGCTCAGCTGACGACGGTTGGCAAACGCGCCACGCTCTGGATCCAAGAATTGCTCTGGGATCTGCGCAATATCAAGCGCGCCCGTGACGATCTAGGTTTTCGTGGTGTCAAGGGTACCACCGGTACCCAGGCTAGCTTCCTCGCCCTCTTCGACGGCGATCACCAGAAGGTGGGCCATACAGAATGAAATGGGAATGTCTCTCACCCTTGATTAGGTTGAAGAGCTGGACAAGCTTGTTACGAAGCTTTCTGGCTTTGACTACGCGTACCCCGTAACGTCCCAGACGTACTCCCGCAAGATCGACATCGATGTTCTCTCCCCGCTGGCATCCCTGGGAGCCAGTGCCCACAAAATCGCGACTGATCTCCGTCTCCTTGCCAATTTAAAGGAGATTGAAGAGCCTTTCGAGTCAACGCAGATCGGATCGTCCGCCATGGCGTACAAGCGAAACCCCATGCGCTCTGAGCGTGTATGCAGCTTGTCGCGTCACTTGATGGTCCTTCATCAAAATGCACTCATGACCGCTAGTGTACAGTGGTTTGAGCGGACACTTGATGACAGGTATTATCTCGAATTTGTTCGGTAGCATCTCTTTAATGATTTGCTAGTGCTAATCGTCGTATCACGCTTCCGGAGGCGTTCTTGACGGCGGACATTGTGATCTCGACTCTGCAGAATATCTCTGAGGGTCTCGTCGTTTACCCCAAGGTCATTGCTCGCCGCATTTCTCAGGAGCTGCCTTTCATGGCCACCGAGAATGTCATCATGGCCATAGTCAAGAAGGGCGGAGACAGGCAGGAGGCGCACGAAAAGATTCGGGTAATCAACCTCTTTGCTATATTCCTGCTAGACACTAACGCGTGTCTCATAGGTTCTATCACATGAAGCAGCTCACCAAGTGAAGCAGCTAGGACTCGAGAACGATCTTATCGCTCGCATAAAGGCCGAGCCTTACTTCGACCCAATCAAAGGCGATCTGGAGTCTCTGTTGGATCCTCAAAGTTTCATCGGTCGCGCCCCCGAGCAGGTCGACGGCTTCCTGAAGGAATGGGTCGAGCCAGCTCTTGCTGGCGCTGAGATCCAAGAGGCAATCAAACAGGCGACGAAGGTGGAATTGAACGTGTAAGATGTTGGTTAAAATGAAAGCAGAATTTGTACTGTTAGATTGTTGTCAAATATGTACCTGGAGTACTGCGATGCAAGCCTTGTCTTCGTTGCACACCCAGTTCCTAGTCTGCCTATGGGAGACTACACATGGTGGTCGGCAACGCTGCCAGAATTTTGTGACCATAAATGTGGTATTGCTGGATTAGGCTGAATTAGGCACTTAGCCCCTATTTTGCGTACTCACCGTCCGCGTTGTAAAGTGATTGCTTTCTCAACCGTTCAGACCCGCGTTGATATGCCTGAAATTTGGTACAAATAGTCCAGGAAGTATTGTCCTTCCATTTGGGCACTCAGGGAATGTGTTCATGACACCCGAGGACGCGACAGCGAGGTAGTAAGTAAATGTCGGTAGAACACAAAGTTACATTGACGGTGGCTCCCAGTCCCTTTGACCACCACTTTCCAACATCCGTTCTATAAGTCCACATAGTGACTACTTCCTCAAAATAGCTTATTGGTACCCAACCCTCTATAATTCATGGTTTAATGTCCTCAAATGACTGAATATCATGCATGTCGCGAGCAGACAGCTTATTGAAGAAGTAGTCGTCATTTCTACGACCCATGCCAGTAAATTCTTCCATACAAAGTACCCCGAGAAGTGGCTCGTTAGACCAGTAGAAAATTATACCATGCTTCACGCCAAAGTCGGAGTTCGAATTTGGCGGTATTGTGGCTGTGTGTTGCCGACCACCACTAGTACACAGCTCCGCCTCATTGAATAAGTGTGCCGGCAGTGTCCGCATGGCTCTATAACAGTGTGCACCTTGGCCTCATGTCGTCACCACACCTCTGCTTTGCCCTCCCATCCCCAACTGGCCATGGGGAAAGGGAAGAAATTCAAGCAGAAGGAATACAACACACCTAAAAATGGGTTTTACCTTCTCATCGTGCATCCGGTGATCAGAGCCAACAGTGCCGTCTCTGACCCTTACTTCCACAATGAACTTGGGAAATGGCTTGAATGGCTCACGGGCAAGAAGGTGGAACTCTTCCACTTCCATCGCACGAACAACTCGGTCATTGCCAAGTTCAGCGACTCGCTAACGGACAACATCGCGGCGAAGGTCCTCGGAAGGCATACGTTGAATAACGCTGGGCGTGAACACTTCACGGACGTATTCGAATACGATTACCGACGCTTCGGGTGTCCTGACCAGATTTTACGTGCGTGCCCCTTATCTTCCCCGCCTTGTTCGCTCAGTGTTTAGCACTGCAGGCTGTGAGAGCGGCTACTATGGCGAAGCACGACCAATAAACCCGCCTCTTCCACTTCCGCTTCCCCAGCCTTGCGCCCCGAAATTCATCTCTCCTGACTACAAGTGGGCAAAACCTGGAACAGTCGGCACCGTTGCGCCGGTCGACATAGATGCCACGTCTAACGACGACGCCCCCACGAATGATCCACCGCCCGAAGTGCTGCCCCAGCCCCAGCCCGTAGGAGAGCAGCCTATGATCAAGCGGGACCCATACGACGAAGAAGATGGGAACTTGCTGCAATTGTCAGCGCCAACCACTTCCTCGTCGCGTCCAGAGTCTCCACCCCCTCATCCCTTGTCGCGAGATCGCTCGTTAAGTTATGCCCCCAGTCCTGCTCCCGAACGGAGTCGGAATCGTTCACCGTCGCCTCGTGTTTCCCGTTCTCCTCCACCTCCACCCGACCTTCCTGATCCTAGGTCCCGCTGGCAACCGTACGAGACACCCCTGTCGAATCTAGCGCGCGTCGGTTCACGTCCACCGGAGTACGATGTCGTTGATCCAAGGGTGGCGCAACGTGCTGGAACCAGAGTCAAACCTGAACCAGAAGATATCCAGATGGCACCACCAGCGCATGATCAAGGCATCGTCAAATCTGAACCTACAGGTAAGTGTGCGTCGACAACATAGGTAGGCAAGTTGAATACTAAGCAACTTTGCGTAGACGAATCGCCTTCAATACTTCGCAGTGATGCTTTCGAGCAGTCTGCTAGAGTGAAGAGAGAGGAAGGGCAGGAGGGCAATTTGCGCATCAAACCAGACTTCAGAGGTACACCTGATTATTGCAACACTCTGCGAGTCCAAGCCGCTGAATCGGTGTTGCATAGATTCGTCTGTACCAGCAGCTCTACACGACCGTGACTCCTGTGCAGAGTTGCTCGCGTACCATGAGCATCAAGCAAAAACGGAAGCGCGGGAATCGAAGCTGCCAAGTTTGAGCGTGAAGCCCGAGCCCAGAGGTACATGTCATCCTTATGGGCTGCATGCTTGCTAAACTTGTTGCATTCAGACTCGTCTGTACCAGCAAGTCTCCGCGATGAGGCTTCGGTAGCACAGGGATTGGCGTATCATGAACGTCGAGCACAGATGGAAGCGCAGGACTTCAATCCGAGGAACGCCGCAAGTTCAAGACTGAAGGCGGAGCGCGAAGGTAGCTCTCCATTCTTAGGCGACTACGACATCCGTTAAGTATTCGCAGAAGACATCAAACCGTTCAGCGGTACCTCTGGACGCGGTGAGTCTAGAACGATGACGGTGGATTGGTACTCTTATGACAACAGGTGCACTAGTCAAGGAGGAACGGCGAGGTTCGTCAATACTCAACATTGTGCTCAATCTGATTGTGACACGACGTAGACATTCCCCTTCGAGTCCAGGATAGTCGTGTCCGCAGCAATACCCTAGCGACTGAGTCCAGTATGCGCTACTTTGTCCCAACTATGCCTCCTTCATTCTGGTGTCACAGGTTCGTTCAAGCGAGAGCCTTATGCCTCGCCCATGCCTCCTCCTTCGCGTCAGTAGTCCTATGAGTATATTTTATGACTGATCATCAATCGAACACAATAGGCGATCGATACTCCTCTGTCAAGTCTGAATCAAAGGATTCTCATGGCTATCAATCCTCTCGTCGAAGTGAGACCTTTGCATCAAACGCCAGTTTCAAGAGAGAAGATGGATGTGCGTCATTTCAATAGTTTCTGTCGGCTTACTGCTTACTCGACTATCGGTAGACGAACGCAATCCGCATCAGCGTGTTTTATACGTCCAACCTGGTGAACGTTCAAGATACCCGTCTATTTCTCGCTATCCTGAAGAGCGTCGTCAACACCACGTTGAGTCTGCGTCTCGAGGCTACACTGATGAACATAGTAAGTCGTCCAAAACATGGCTTCCACCCTTCACACTGATATGTGTCGGTAGATGACCACAAGGATGGAAGGCTCCCGGATAGGCATCATGAGGGCTCCAATCGGGACCGAACGTTTAAGCGTCCGAGCCGCGAAGACGAGCTTGGAAGTACTCAGAGCAAGAGGATGAAGACGGAGCTCTAGTTCGTTTACATACTCTAGATCTACGGCGTGTAGCCGCAAGTGGCGTCCAAGATATGGACAACGAGTGGCCTGAATATAATCGAGTGATTCGGATGAATGAGGGAGGCAAAATGCCGAATTGCAGGGGCTTGCGAGGCGGTTACCTGGTAGCACCAGTTAGCAAGCAAAAGGAGGATAGTTTGCTCACATCATGGCTACTACTGATCTTCTCTTATTGTACGACTTCTTGCTGAAGCGCTGACCACTCGTGAGGGGAACAAACAAAGCCGCACTTGGCTGAGCCGTCTGTATTACAATGGTTGGTACTGTAGATACTTTTGCAAGAGAACGATGACCCCGGTTAGTGTTTCCGCTTTTTCGTGCTCTTGTCTCCAGAGGGAGCCGCCCTTATGGCTGCGATAACTCTCGCGTCCACAGTCGAGAGTGCGGAAGTCGTCTCTGCTATTACCTGCGGTTGAGGCTCTAAAACACCTTTTTGATGGTTCTTCGCCTTCTTGAACAAGACATCAATCTCGTCCTCCTCGTGCTTCCTCTTTTTCGCCACTTGAACCTCCGCCACAACAGGTTTGGGCGGACCATCCTTTATTGGAACGCTCACCCCGTCAACCTTGTGGTTTTGCCGACCCACGATGTCGCGCCACTCGTTCGGCTTCTTCCTGAGCAGGTAGAGGTTCAACGCTCGTGCGAAGTACTTCCCGTAAAATGACGCTGCGAGGTCTTGTTCGTTGTCCATTACGCTGCGTGCAATCTTCTCTTTGGTGTATGTGTCGCACCACTTCCAGCAGCGCTCGCCAACCCGACTACCAATGCGGTCGTCGACAAGTTCGTGGTAGTGCCCAAGCCAAGCCATGACGAAGCGACGCTTGGCCTTGTGTGGAACGGTGTCCGCTTCCAGCAATACGTCTAGGACGCGTGATGATATAGGATGCTGGGCCAGAGACTTGAGTGGGGTGAAGGGAAGGCCAAGTATGTTTTCTATCAGCTCGGCATTGTGTGGATCGGGCAAGCGAAGGATAGATTGCAGTAATAGGGCGCCTTGAACATTAGGTTCAGCCTGCTCGACTGAACGATATTCCTAGTGGACAACACGTCAGTAACGACCGGGAATAACAGGATTGTCGAACCTCGAGAGTCTTGAGACACAATACGCAATTGATTGCGTCCTCGCTCTGAGTATCCTCCAGTATACCAAAGGCCGTCTTGACACCCGCCCAGAGACCGTCCCCGCCTTCTTTGAGCTCGACTGCACGATCGACGACTGCCTTGATGACTCCCAAGCGGCCAGCTTTCACGGCTTTCGACCACCATGCCCGTCCCATGCTATTGAGCTGGTCTCCTCTTGTCCTAGCGACAGCTTTTGCTAGAACGTAGTTGCTCACGGGATGAACGGCTGTCTTGCCGGCATCGCCGTTCGGGCAGAGATATGTAGTCCAGAGAGAATCGAAGACTGGTTGAGGCGCATGAGCGAGAACAGTTTCGAGTAAATGGGACGATGTAGTGTCTTTGAGTAGTGTTGCAATGTAGGACGAGGGTTCTGTGAGAAGCGTATTGCCTGATACTGTCCATTGCATGATGAGCTCAGTCAGGGTGCATTGATAGAAGGAGGCTCACATAGTGCACCAACAAGACCAGTCGTTACTGCATCCATCAGGCTTCCTGGTTCGTTTGATAGTCCGCTGTTGGCTTCAACTACCAGTAGAACCTTGAACGTGTGTGAGTAAAACATCAGATATATGTAGACGTCCACGTACATCTAGACCTGGACATGCAACCTTGCTAGCAGCGCAGGCCCTGATCTCGTTGGGAGACATTGCCTCCCTGCAGGAGCGTATAGCAGCAGCGGCCTTCTCCCCGAATATTGGAGGAACGACAATCTCATCGGTTTCAGTCTCCTTCTCAAAAAGGTTCCGCATTTCTCCCTGCTTGTCTTTCCACTGCTTACTCTTCTTGGACTGTGTATTGGATGCGACAGTGGAGGGAAGGCCTGCGAGGAGTGATAGTACGGCGCGGACAATATGCGAAGCGAATGGATCGTTCAAAGACAAGGATATGGTTGGAATGAGTTCCTGGTTCGATGATTAGTAGATGGATTGGTGGTAGACGCGCAGAAAATTACATCGGATATGTCGAGTACCAAGTCAGTCATGGTGCGCAACTCAGGCGCAGTATCTGCCGGGAGCTTTCCATTCGTTTCGCGACTGACAGTGTCGCGAGCTACGTTGATGAGCGTCTGAATAACGTGCGACGCAAACCTGTGCTTTGCAAGTATTTCGTAGCTGCCAATTCGCTCAATTTGAGAGTGATTAGACATACGGAGAAGACTCACGAACCAGCCAGGCGATCAGCGAAAACTCTTCGAGCGAAGTCATCCATTGAATGCAGCACCCTCTCTAGAATGACAGAGCAATCGGGGTCCGTTGCCAATTGCTTCTCTTTATCGTTCATTTCCATGAGAGCAGCGACGAAGAATTGACGCTTTTCGTCTGGACAAAACTCATGAGCTGTGTTTTCTCCCTTCAGTATGTCATTGACGGCTCACCATCGTCAATTTCGGTCGTTCCATCCTGCCACTGCCTCATTTGAACATCCACAGTCCTAAAATACGCTTTGACATCCTGGTCGAGGTACCCAAATGGTGCTTCTGTGTCGGTGTCCACCGTGTGCGGCTGCTGAACGATCCAGGACGGGCCAGCTTCTGGTTGTTCTTGTTCGGGTTCGGATTCCTCTTTTTGCGGCTGCGTCGGGATATGCTCATCTTGCTCCGGAGCTGGCTTCTTATGTTTCTTTCCTCTTTTCCTATTTTCGCGAGGCATGATCGGAGAGTAAAGCAAATCGCACTTTTCGGGCACTTTCAAATCCGAGCGGCGAGTACCTGCCGATCGTGTAACGCCGGTCCTTATCCAAATTTGGAAGTCAGCGGCGGGCACTTGCCATCTGGCGACGCTCTACAGCACCAAGTTCCAATGGCGGAAACAAGTACTCAGATTGAGGTCGTGTATTCATGTAGACAGACATATAGTGCTCAGACATTTCCGATGACCTCTGGGCCGGTGGCGCACCAAGCCCTGACACACAAGGTCGCAAAATCGATTCGAGTCACCGCCTCAGTGACATTAGCGGCTCAGATAAAGCATGTATAACCCGTGGTGTACGCGAGGTATACTTTGAGTGAATGTTATGAGAAATGGAGGGACACCAACGTCAGAATTAGAATGCAGACAAGGACAACTCATGTATGTACAATTGACAAGAAGGAATGGACGTACCAGGTCAGCGATTAGCCGGAAACATGTCCGCGCTCATCCAGAAGGAACAAAGAGGGGAATACAAACCTCATTGAGTGACTCAGGACAAAGCCACTGAATAAAGGCATTGATGTTCGAGCCATCACCCTTCGGGCAGAAGGACGGTTCCTGGCGTGGTCTTCCGTAACGCATCGTTTGCTCTATATGAAAGCGCCTCAAGAAGGGTTTGTCCCCATTGTCGGCCGCTTTGGCCACTCGCGCCATCTTCTCGCGACCCGAATAGGATCGACGGTCCAACAAAGGGCATTCTGTCGCCATAAAAACGGCCGACACAACCAGTAACATTCTATCACTTCCACCACCACAGAGCATTCCGCTTTCCATATACTCGAGTCCAGCAGCTTCCACAAAGATGCACGCTCGTCAGAACCAATATCTTGATACGCGGCTGACAAGCCCTTCGAGCTCATCCTATCTTGTATCACACCCCTCGTCTTCCTCTCTCCCACAGGCATCCCTCAGCGCCTACAAGCACGGGAGGGATGGGTACAAGGCTCCACACCCATCCCACTTCACCACACCCGCACCAACAAAATCTCATGCGCCACAGTGCCCGCCGGCCCCTGCTGGGCCCTTGCGCGGCTCATCCTCATTCTTCCCTCAACGTCCGACTAGCGACGACGTGCCTGTCCTAGGTGTTAAAGGCGTCCGGGCGCGAAGATTAGACTTCAGTCCCCCTCAATCATCATCAACGACCTCATCCTCTTCGTCGCTGATGGATTATTCTGCGTCCAAGCAGGCGGGCACTACGCTTCAGCCTCCAATAAGTTTGGGCCCTCCTGGGACGTCGTGGTTGGCAGAGGAGGAGTACAGGCCACAGCCCAGCCAGAGCAGCTCAAGATCATCGCATGCGACGGCGAAAAAGACGTAGAAATTGCCGCTGGCAGTGTCAGAATGGGATGAAGTTGAGAAGTCGAGGTTGTAGCCTTATTTTGTATATGCCAACATTCTGTAGCTCTATCATCAATTTTGCAGTTCATCGTAGTAGCCGATTAGCACACTTACCAGCATACATAATGTCAAGCTTAAGCTTTTGGACAAGTGATACAGTACCTGCAGCAATCGTCTTTGGTGCTCGACAAACGAGAGAACAGCGGTGTAGACTTCGCGTCACTAGCTATAGCCCGCTGCGCAGTGGTGTTGACAATGAGTTCGCTGCGGCTCACAGAACCGTCTGTGACTGATACTTGTTGACATTCGCTCGCGGTGGAAGATTGTCTACGCAAGACAGAGACAATGCAGAGAAGCCAACAGTCGACAGTTTTGGTAGATGCCGCAGAAAGCAGGCCAAGGAAGGCTGTGGAAGGGAGCAGGATCAAAGACAAACCAGGGTCGGTTGCTACCGACTCGCACTCTCGGAGTCCCAAAATGGAAATTACGCTTTTCGGAATCGACCGAAATGCAACTGCTTTGCCATAGTCAGATACAAGCACTACGTTTACTACGTAGTCCTTTTTTTGCCAGTAGGTCTCTGTGCATATGTGTTGTATAAATCGTTGACGGTCTTCCCACTGTGTGGCGCTCCCTATTAGTATTACACAAAGGCTAAAGTTCACCTGAACTCGAGTGAGAAATCGGACCGCATGCGGCCCGCTCCGTCCTCGTCACTGTATACCGCCCCACTGCCAGGTGTACGTACGACCGCCACCCATACACTCACAGCCGTACCCTCTCCTTAATCTGAACTCTTTCACTCTTATCTGATAACGATGACTGGCCCTCATTGGACTTCCACCATTGAGTTCGGCTCCCAGCAGCGACTGAGGGCACGTCGCGCTGGTATTGCCCTTGTCATCTGCCTCTCGGGTGGCACCTTCTCGGATCACAGGGCTTAGTACTGTGAGCAACAAACAATTTGAGCCAGTATAACGCACGTTGATGGAATACGTCCACGATAACGCCACAATTCACTAGGCTTCGTTGTTCTTATCTGTGATGCCTCGTTGATGCCTCCCGTGACTGCCTTGCTTCACAGGCTTCCGGAGCCGTCGGCAAATCGTTGTACACCGTGCACGAACTCTCGTATTCTAGTGCGAGAGAAGCTCTTCAAAGTTGGATGAATCCCCACTGGTACCCTTTTCGCACGCTAGATGCGCCGATATATATATTGCGGGCGATTGTTACGAGGGCCCAGCTCTCAAACAGCGCACTGGGATGGATTCGCCTCACTCAAGGAGTATCGCCGAAAAGGACGAAAAGGGATCCGTGACTCACATCGATGTAGTGTCAGTCGCACAGGTCGATACCGGGGCAGAGCTCGTGGCGGGGAAGCTCTCTCCTTTGAGTCCAGTGGAGGCCCAACGCATCAAGTTCGTGAAATCTCACATTGTCCAAGTGTGAACACTCATGTCGCCCATAGGAACAAGATCGACAGGCATCTTCTGCCTCTTATGTGTTGTAAGCTTTTTCGTTCTATTACACCTGCCGACTTTTATCTTGTTCTTTACCTCTCCCAGTGCTGTACACGTGCGTCACGTTTTCACTGGCGTAGAGGGAGCTTCTTTATTCAATCTACCTTCTAGCATCCAGTACATGGATAAAGCCACACTAAATAACGCTGCCGCACTCAACCTCTTGTAAGAACGCTTGCCTCTTATTACGTCTGTGAATGCGTTTATAAGTTCATCAGAGAGGACACCCATCTCTCGGCTAACGCGTACGATATTTGCGACATCGCGTTTGTTAGCACTGATCTCACGCATTGAACACAGGTATAACTGGTACGTACAAATTGAGAGCCTCGCTCAGGATAAACTCCAAAGCACTCATCATCATAGGCTTGGGACGGCATTTTATCTGAGTTACCTCTTATTCGAATTCCCTCAAAATCTTGCTCTGCAACGCTTTCCTGTCGGCAAATGGCTCAGGTTTGTTCACTCTTGCGTTTCAATTGAGCTGTGTCCAATGCTTCCTCTCGTATGTAGCATCAACATCTTCGTGTGGGCGATCGCCTTGTGCTGTCATGCGGCATGCAAGAACTTCACTAGCCTTCTCATCGTGCGCCTTATTCTCGGCATGTGCGAAGGCTCTATCACCACTGGATTCATGATCGTCAGTGCCATGTTCTACACGCGACGGGAGCAAACCATGAGGGTGGGGTACTGGTGTAAGTGTTCGACGTTACGTCCAATGAAATGCCTAATACTCGTGTAGTCTTGATGAACGGATTTGGTAAGGCTGGTCCAACTTGCATCTACGCTCACCCACGCGCAACAGCCCAGATATTCTCAGGCTTCATTAGCTTCGGAACACTGCACATGAAGTCTCGCGCTTTGGCCGCGTGGCAATGGTGCTTTCCATCTCAGATCTTTGGGGTACTACTCACACACGACTCGGGTTCAAAGGCTATTCATAATTTTTGGAGCTCTCACGATCGTGACTGCCGTCGTCTTCTGGTGGGTTTGGCACTACCAAGAAAGGAGACGAACACTGATTGTAAGCTCACATCAGGTTCTTTTTCCCTGACTCTCCTACCACGGCCTGGTTCTTGACTGAGGATGAACGCGCCCAAGCCGTTCAGCGAATCAAGGTGGATGGCCACTGTTGTCTTCAGTCCTCGGGTCATTCTCACTCAGACTCCGTAGGAAAATCAAACTGGTGTTGAGAACAAGCATTTCAAGCGTGAACAGTGCGTATAGAATCATCTCTTGCCATTCTGATCTATGACCTTACCATCTACAGAATGATCGAAGCACTCACTGATCCCAAGACCTGGCTCTTTTCGCTCTTCTGTGTCCTCACGAACATTCCCAATTCACTGTCAAACCAAAGGCAGATCATCCTCCTCTCGTTTGGCTTCAACAACCTCCAGACCACCCTTTTGGGATGCGTGGATGGCGTTGTGGAGATCATCACCATATGGACGGGCACGATGGTCGTGACGCGCATTCCGAACAGTCGTGGTTATGTTGGGGCGATTTGGATGATACCAAACTTGATCTCGGTGTTCTTGATCAACTTTCTTCCCTGGAGCGACCAGGTTGGGCTGTTGATCACGCTTTTCATCAGTGGTGCGTCCAATGTTTTGCAGACGGCGCGCAGTAATGACCGCTAACTCTCGTACAGGTGTCGGAACGACTGCCTTTGGTATTTGCTCGTATCATACGTTATCTTCGTTTCTGAAAGGACTTCGCAGTCATTTCCTTGTCTTGGATCTCGAGCGTCACCGCTGGACATACGAAACGAATAACAGTCAACACAATCATGCTTTCGGCTTATTGCATTGGAAACGCTGTCGGTCCTTTCATGTGGCAACAGAAATACAAGCCTCGGTAATCATGACCCGAGCCAAGTCTTCATCCAACTTATGAGCGGTGACACTTCTAGGAACCACGTTCCCTGGATAGTCATCGGTATCTGCGTCGTGTGTAGGATGATCTTAATGATCACCATCCGCACGTACTTATCCTGGGAAAACAAACGCCGGGACAAGGAAGTACGCGATACAAAGTACGACGACGTCTACATCGATATCGGCCACGGAGGCGAAATCCACAAAGTTCACCTTGAGAAGGTATGTACATAGAATCGACCAGATTCTCAATGTTCAACGTTCTGCATAGGAATTCCTGGATTTGACGGACATTCAGAACAGGGATTTCCGATACGTGTTGTAATAGTATGTGTTTCAATTGCGTCGTTGAACCTGTACATCTTCCGGAATATGACGAATGCTGAGAATATTTCTGAGTATGATGGAGGCACCGAGAATGTTACCTGTTGAGGTTGGCTTGAATTCCACAACGCATTCGATTGAGAGCTTGCACTGTATAGGGAGTAGCGACGAGGGTTGATAGCTCCAGTCCAGCCTTGAAACTGATACTACGGCTCTTCCTTCCATCTTGTTGTGCGTCAATTGCAAGTAACCCTACATATACATCAAGCTGTGTCAAGCCCTTTCAGTGAGATTGCGGCAGGTATTCAATCATATCAACACCTTGAATCACTCGGACGATGGCCTCGCGAGCCTGGTGGACGTTGAAACGAGGCTTGAACGCTCTACTTAGTGCGATAGGTGATGAGACATACTTCCACCGCAAATCCGGCATGCGACAAAAACAACCATTCCTCGTTAATTGATGATCGACTGTCATCACCTCAACGCCTGACCGAAGTGAGGCTACCATTCCTCCACTCTGGCTGACGTCTCGTCCCACTCCACCATCACTTACGGCTTCCGACTGGTATATCCTAGGTGCGATGTATTTACAACATATACCAATGCAAAATAACTTAACAGACTCGAAGAACGAGGACTGATTAATCACTATCACTATCACTACTATCGTCGTTGTTCTGGTCGTCATCCGTCCCGCTCTCGTCGTCCGTCTCCTCATCATCTTCCTCGGACACCTTCTTCACCCGTCCGCCCTTCATCATCGCCATCTGGCCCGCCAGGGTATCTTCCTCGGGGTCGCTGATGTCGTCTTCCGCCTCATCGCGCACAACCGGCTCCTCGACCTTAAGCGTGATGGGCCGCCACTCTTCCTCCCCAACAAAAGAGTCCGACACGACGTATACGCGCCAGTTGTTCTCCCCGAGGTTCGGAGGGGCCTGGAATTGGATCTTGTACGACCGGTATGGTCTTGATGCAGGGAGATCGGAGGCGTAGGGGATGTCGGTGATCTTCATGGGAGGGATGGCGAGACGGGAGGATTTCGGGTCAGCGAGGACGATCCACCAAGATGGTTTGCGATCCTTTGAAGGCGAGTTAGGAGGATTGATAGACAAGAACAAATGTATCTCTCACCGAAGGCCAGTAAGGTGCATGTGCGTATGAAGGAGTGATGTTTGGAAGTTCTTCAGTATCCGATCGGCTGGTTAAGAATTTGTAGTCCTTCTTATCGTTGGCTTTGTTGATCTCTATCGGGTCTTCTTCCTCTTCTTTCACGGTAGAAGATAATGGCGATACCAAGCGAAGCTTCAAAACCATGAAGACTATGGCAGACGGTGTGACTTGGCGCTCGTCGATGACTAACAGGCAAGTTAGTAATCACACTCCGACGAAGTGCCAAGGACACAAAATCACCTTTGAAAGAAGCGTCGACAACGTCGACCTTGCCCCATCTCTCAATAGCTTTCTTAACATCAGCAACACGACCGTCGGAAACTCCTTCCAGTTTGTTGAAAAGCTCGTTCATGTCGGAAGCAGTCGAAACCTCGTCAGGCTTGATGTTTGGTAGCTGGGCGAGAGAGTTCTGTTGCGGTAGCAGAGCTTGTGTAATGCATGCGTGCAGTCTCATGACGGCGAGTGTGGGCACAAACCAGTTGCGTGATGTCGCAATTGTCAGAAGTGCGTTAAGGAGCGTGGTGGTGTGCAGAATAACGCGACGTTGTTCTTCATGAAACGTCAGACGCCGAATGGTGTAGTGAGATATGCTGTTCGCGTACCTCTCTTCAGAGCCGAGCCGTTCACCTTTAACCGCAACAAGTGAGCGAACAAGAGTGTCAATGCGCGTTTCTTTCCCTCGTCATCATCGCCGGCCACCTTCAGGACAGAAGTCGTCCATTCAGATTCGGGAAGGGCCGCGATCTCCTTTTGCAGGCGTTTGAGCTCTTCTTTGTCCTTGTCGGCAGGTGTGCATTCAAACTTGTATGCCTTGGACATGATGGCCAGGGTGTCTGAGACCTCGGACGTTTCGGTAACGGACTTGAAGAACGCTGCCGCGGAACGCGTGCTGATTCCGTCTTTGGTGCGCTGACGCGAACCGAACCACCAACGGCCAACGAGCAGGGGCAATCCACCGCCAAAGAGGAGGCCATAGACTCCAAGGACCCAGATGTTGTTCTTGCCCTCGATGAGCCATGTCGGAAGAGCAATACCCATGGACATCTGCTGACGGCCATCGGGGTCACCGAATTCTTCCCAATTGCGGCGAATAGTCTCGTCCGTTAGCCTACGGGTTGGTTAGCAGACGGCGGCACTTCATGGATGATGGAGACACACGATTTGTACGCCTTGGTAATGTCCACGAATTTGTTCTGAATTTCCTCAATGGTCTGGTTGGCCGAGGCGCGGACTTTGTCGGGATGGTACAGCTTGGAGAGCTTCTTGAAGTGGGACTTAATGTCCTTCTCCGACGTGCCAATTGAGATGCCCAGAATCTCGAAAGGATCGTACATCTTGTTGTCGTTCGAGGCATTCACGACGCGATGAACGAGGTATGCAAATAGAGACCAGCCCAGTCCGAGTATTACATGTCTACGCGCTGAAGTTTAGCAGACGACACAAGCATGCAAATCACGCACTTCTTTGTAAGAGTGGTGCCCTCGAGCTTCGCGGCCTGCAGACGTGACTGTTTACAGGGCCCGCATTGACAGCCGCTGAGCGATTCCTGGCTTTTTTCTGGCGAAATGAGATTGCGTCAAGCATTTGGGTACGAACGCACTGAACAAGGTCGAGAAAGTGAGGGGAATGAGAACAAAGGCCAGAAATGTGATGAGAAAGTAGGCGGCCATATTGCCCGACTCATCGTAGTGGTAGGTCGCCATTGCGGCGGGCGGTGATGGAGGGGAAAGGTAAGAATACGTGCACCCAAGTAGGCAGACGTGTCAAGCCGGCGGCAAATTATTTCCGAATTTGGATTGGATCGTTGTCGGGGGCGCATGATATACCGCGCCGGTTCGAGTCTCGAACAAGCCTTCTACGCGTTCATCTCTTCTTTCACCTGAACCACCACCATACTTTCCCCTTGGGGACTGGCCTTTTCTCCCTTGTTTTTTGTGGAGAATACATGGAAGGTAGCTCCGTATTCCAAAATATGACAGACGCCCAGCTAGGGCAAACCATATCACAAGTCAGGCATTCCTTTTCCGATGAAATGACGCTTATAATGGCAATTCTCCAGCTATCGGCCGTATATGGACCAGTGACCACAAATACAAAGGGTTGGCGTCATTCTATATCCACAATTCGGCTTTTCAGTGTTTCCCAGATGCGACTTACATGAAGAACCTCCAAAACTGGTCCGCGGCGGCGCCAAACGCAAAAGCTGGTGCACCAAGCACTCGAAGCACACGGACGCGTAGGAATCTCACATCCACGCCGACACCTCCCATCCCCGCTCCCCCTCCAGTGCGGCTTCAATCCCAGGCGCCCCAATACCAACAGTATGCACCGCAACCACCAGCCCCTCGCGGCCCCCTGCCCACGGTCCCGCAAGCAATGACATCTACATATGCGTCGCGTCTTCGTACCGGCGCTACTCTGCTCATGCAGCCCATTCTCCAAAGCGCAGGCGTTACCAATACAACGACGCGCGCGGCAGCGCGCCGCGGTGGCGGGGTCGTGAGCTACGCCGACATCGGCTCTGGTGATGAAGAGCCTGAATCTGACGACTCGGATTTCGTCACTGACAGTCGGGATTCCGTCAAACCCACTGTCAGTAGTCGACGAGAAGGCGTATTCGTTAATTCCAGTCCTCGGCCAACTCCACCGCCTCCACCGCCTCAAGACGATGTCTTGAGCCAGACCTATCTTGGACAAGTACCACCCCCGCATTTCATCAAAGCAAGAAATTTTCCACACCCGACACCATTCTGCCCTCCTGCTTATCCCTTACCCTTGCCCAATGCCCCGCCTATGAACGTCCGTACTCCCAGTCTTGTCCCAATCCGAGTCGAGTTCGAGACAGAGACGCATCGCGTCCGTGACTGTTTCGTGTGGAATATGCATGAAGCTGTGATTACTCCAGAGGCGTTCGCGCGCACATTCTGCAATGATATCGACCTGCCCATCGTGCCTTGGGTCGAGACAATCTCCGCACAGATCAGAGCCCAGTTGGATGAGGCGGTCGATTATTCTCTGTTCGAAACCAAAGAAGAGGACGAAGAGCGTCGGGAGGGCGAGTGCAGAGTTATCCTCAGTATAGACGTCCAAATTGGGACGTACCATCTTGCAGACCACATCGAGTGGGACCTTCTCAGTCCACTTACCCCCGAAGACTTCACATCGCAGCTTTGTTCTGAACTAGGTCTCGGCGGAGAAGCCCATTCCCTCATTTCGCATGCCATACATGAAGAGCTGACTCGGCACAAAAAGGACGCCGTGGAATGGGGAGTGCTGGGCCCGTCGTCGGAAAGAGATCGTGCGGGGGTGATGAAGGATCGTACGGGTCTCGGTGGATGGTCGGGTCGTGGTGGCCGCGCGCCTCAGATACTCCAAAGCGTGTGGCGCGATTGGGTTGACGCGAACGAATTTGCAACACGCTGGGAGGAGTTGTCACCTGAGGAAGTGGAGCGAAGGGAAATGGAGCGAGAGCGAGCGACTCGCAGACTGAGGAGAGAAACGAGCAAGTTTCAAAGTCAGGCAATGGGAGGACGGCGGAGATGGCGTTGAAATATACTTTCATATGTCAAAGACTGTATCTGTACTCTTGCGCTCTCAGCTGTACCATTTTCTAATTGCTTGTATGAGTTCGTATCATGAACGTCCATTTTGGTGATTGTCAGGGCAAGGCAGCGGGCGGCTTGCCGAGAGACAACTGGCCTTATGATCGGGCGATATACAGCTTCGCCTTATACCGTCACCGCGTCACCACTCACCCGCTACTGATGTCCATACCGTCCTTTACATAGACTATGGCCCTCAACGCGTTATTTTCCCTTGCTGGATGGTCTTATATCCCTGACCTGATTGCTCGCCAATCGCTCGCTTTTCTCCACTCCCGAACCGGTCTTATCCCCAACGCCCCCCTCCCTGGCACGCCCGCTTATGCGCGACAATACCGCGTTACATTCGCCGCCGTGGTATTTGTTTACCTTTCCTACAACCTCATCCAAGGCGTCCGCAGCGTGGACCCCAACTTTTACGAGCTGTTAGGTGTGGAGCGTACAGTTGATGACGGCGGCCTGCGTCTCGCGTTCAGGGCATTTGCGAAGCGGTACCACCCAGATAAGATTGGGCCCAGCGGCGAGCAAACCTTCATGCATGTGCGGGACGCTTTTGAAGCGCTCAAAGACCCCGTCGTGCGCTTTGCATACGATCGGTTCGGCCCTAGTGTCCTCCTTTGGTCCCGCCTCTCTACGCCAAGGGAGTATCTCAAGTTTGGTTTGATACAATCGGTGGGATACCACATTGTGTCTTTCCTGACCCTCTTCCTGGTGTCTTCCCTCGGGAAACCCTCCCGAGTTTCATTTTGGCGTTACGTGCTATTCATGGGCTTTCTCGTCATGGAAGTCGCAGTCGTACTGGCGCCCACACCAGCTTCCTTTGACTCTTCGCCATGGACCTCATCTCCGGACTTGAGCACCACCATGCTGAACGTCCTTTTCCCGCGCCGAGTGGCATACCAGCATGTCCTCTTCCTCCATCAACTCTTCCTCGCCGTGTCCATCGCCCTGAGTCGCGTTGCTCCGATGTTTTACCCATCTTCCACTCTTCCCCCAGACAACCTCCTCCAACTCTCGAGCCTGGCCGACCGCGAAGCAGCCCTCATACTCCACACCGATCTGCACTCCATCCAACCATCATCGTCGTTCCCGGAGCACAGGAGGTTACAGCCTGTCGTGGACGTCAATGATGCGACCGTACACGATTTGGCAGGCGAGATGGAGAACATGATCATAGAGTCGAATATTAGGAAAGATGGGGGGCCGTTGAGGACTGCTTGGGAGGCAGCTCTTCAGACGGGTGACAATGCACAAAATCCGCTCGCTGTTCGCTTGCAGCCCAGCTCTTTGGAGATTCCCCAGCTACGGACACCCGGAACGTTGCCGTCCCCCCGACCGTCTCCACCACCGCCGTTTACTAGATCGGGCAGCTCATATACAAGGGCTCGAAGTGTTAGTTATTAGACTATGCCGTCGTGTAACAATGTACCTCGGCTGCAGTTTCGTGTCCATCTTGGACACACATCTGCAAAATATTGTATTTTTATCTCTGCACTTGTTCTCACTTGCTGAGGTTGCAGGTATGAAATTTCGCACTCGCCAGGAATCTATAGACGAGTGTGGCTCGATGTCCAGCGTGTTGGTATACTGTATGAACTTCTGGAGGCTCAAATCCGTCTGTTGAGTCAGTCTCGAGGCCAGACGTTCGCCAACAGGATACTCGGCTTCACCAGAGGGTCGATTGGACCGGACTGGCGTCGGGTGTACTGCTGACTCGGATCAGAATTCAACTTGATTATGCTCCCTCTTCGCTCCCACAGGTTGCCTTACTTCGAATTCGGGCTGTCACTTTATCTATGAGATTTCATGGAGAAACATCCGAGCACTCAGACCGTGACCTGCACTACAACACTATGTTACCCTCGGCGAACATAGTTACTTGTCCTTGTAGATGGACTGTTCCACTTTCTCCCTCCGAGTCGAGAAGCACCCTCAAATCGCCCCCACGACGGCTCACCTGGTTGCTTTGACCAGCTCTCCGCTTTTGAAGGCGGCCTTGCTGGCCCAGTAAGGAATCAAGAGCGAATGTGCCGAACCACAGACGTGATCTTCTCCGAACGCCAAATTGCTGGGAGAGAACATACGCGACAGGAAAGCCTCTTGTCCCGTAACTGACTTCGTGGTGATGATGTTGATTGCATATCCCGACTTCAACTGGGAACAAAGGTCTCATCATAATCTGGACGAAACATTCATCAAACCAACTCACAAAGGCGCGCGTATCAACGGTACTCCCTTTCAGGTCCTCCTGCACGTCAAGTTCCGCGATCATATACGTCGAATAGGTCCCTGTTCCTCGGCCGATAAACTCGACCTTGACGTCGCGTCCATAGGCGTCATCTATGGCCTTCTTGGCGATGGCGGCATCGTCGAGAGGCATCTCTTCAATCACAGCCGACGTGAACTGAATCTCAAACCATCCGCTGTCCTTCCGCTCGGCCTTCATCAACCCGTGTGTCAAGGTCTGCAGCTCGAGGACCTCGACCTCCTCAGGAAGCAGGCCTGCCTTGGTGAACATCGTCCCTGCTGCAGCCAGTGTCCCATGTCCGCAAATCGACAGCTCTGAATGACTATCGGAAATGAAGCGGACGCGGTATTTGGCGACTGTGGGGTCGGCGGACGGTTCGACGGGTGGGTAGAGGAAGACGGTCATGGGCTGGCTGAAGTTTGCGCCAAGCTTAAGCAGCGTGTCGGTGTCCGCTGCGAGCTCGTTGTCAATGAAGACAATGGCTGCGGGATTGCCAGCGAACGGATCGCTGGCAAACGCCGTTGAGAGGTAGAAGGGGTAGCTCCTTGTCATGGTGGATGGTCGATGAGATTTGCCTTGCGTCCTTTGATTCTGAGGGTGATGGCTTGAGTGCTCCAGAAACCGAGTCATGCTGCATAACACTTCCAGGGTTGTCTCACGGCACGCGACCATCGAGCAAGCGTCAAAGAATTTCTAAGAATGTGGTGAGTCATGAAAGAATGGTGGGATCGTTGTCGTATCTCCTCGGTGTTAAGAAAACCGGAATGGTGCTGAGAGTCTCAGACGCTCTGCCATGAGAATGGCTTTGATAATAGCCTGATTTTGAAGCTGACAGCACGCCACAGCTACTGTAGATGCTACATCATCTAAGCCATTTCGTCAATTGTGTAGATGCGGTTATCGACTCGGTCTGTATTACAGTGTAGGTTGCCGAGAACTCAGTCGTTCTCCCTATTCTTGATGATACATTCCTGCTCGGCACACTTCACGTATGATTCACATATGAAAAATAATACCATTACTCATCCCATCCATTTCGTGGTCGCCTAACGTCGAGTCGACCCATCTTCATCAACTTGGGCATCATGTCCTCTAGATGCGCGCATGCAGCCTCCTGCGCAGCAGCGTCACCTCCCGATGGTAATCCCAAGACAGCGGTCACGACAACGTATAGCTTTCCGAGCTTAGGGAACTGTGTCTGAGTCGAGAGAGTCCTGTCCAGTACGTCCCAGGGTATGACTTCATAGCTGCTACGGCGATGATTGGCATCGAGGAAGCAATGTACGAAGAATTCGGTGAGGTGAGGTGAGCATGCCCTAGTCAAAGTCTCAACCATTGGCGAGAACCATTCGGCAGGCCCGCTGTAATCGTTCGCATGAAAGAGATCCAGGAGGAAAGAGGAAAGTCGGCGGCACTTGGAAAGAAGCTGTAGTATAGCTGATGAACAGACTTAGCCAACTTATAGCATGAACGACATACGAGCAGGATCTTGATTATGAGCAACCCGAATGCTCAATTCGATGGCATTCAGATCAGATCCGACGAGTCGAAAAACTTCGTATACGGCAGAAAGGTTGCTGGTGAGGTCATCATCCCAACAGATGTCTGTCTCTTCCAATTCAAGAGTGAATAGATCTTTTCGTGTCACCATGTCCATGATCACCCGCGAGGAAGTGCAGGACGTGAAGTTCAACTGCGTCAATTTCACAGCCTTTTTACGTCGTCGACTTGCAAGCACGCGGAATACTGGCGTAGGGGGTGGGTGCCAGCGCGACCAAGTACCCTCCCAAAAGATGTCATGGAGCGATAACAGCGAAATGTTGCGGAAATCGTGGACGAAGGCCAGAAAGTCGCCTTGGTCTATGAAAGACACTCCAGACATGTACAGTCGTTCTACTGACGTCGAGATGACTGCCAGACCTTTGATGACCATGGGCAGGTAATGGGACGGGAATCTTGGCCAAAAAGCATTGTTGAGAGTGAAGGTGCGAAGCCATGGCAGATACGAAACGAATTCGAACCCTTTGGACACTATTTCGTCGTGATCCAAACGCTCGATGGTTACCGAGCGAATGAGGGAAGCAATGACAGGAGTTGACTTGACGATTTCCAGGGCAGTATCCAGTCTCTGAAAAGAATTGAAAGGCTCTGAATCTGACTCGTCATCGGATCCAGAGTCTCGGGGGACGAACAAATTTTCGTAGTCATAGTTCTGTGAATCATCAAAGCCGGCGTCCATGAAAGACTCGTGCAATTCCACGCGTTCGAACAGATGGAGACGGGCGGAAGGAAGCCAAGCCTTTTCTACAAGAGCGATAGTCGAGAGCGCCTTCTTGTTGTCGTGCAAGTGATCTATTATCTGATCGATGACTTCCTGGGGGATCCTGTGGGACGCCTGGGTTTTCCAAAAGCGCGATTGAACGCCACCGTCTGCTGAGGGCAGGAGAATACGTACCGGGACACTTTCAGGATCGCTGTGAGCTGCTTGAGAGCCTCTAAGCACTGTCTCTTTCCCAAACTCAACGGCGATATCGCAGAAAACCCGAAGAGCTGCCTTCTTGTCGTCCGCCTTATCGAACAATTGCTGGGCAACGAGAAACGCTTCTGTCGCCGACGCATCGACAGGACTTGTTGATTGAGACGGTTGAGTACCCTCCTCCCCCTTCGTGTTTACTTTCTTCTGCTTAGTGCGGCGACGTGGTGCCATCTTTGGGTCGAAATATGTATGCTGGTGTGCCGCGAACAAGGTGAGACCGATCACTTTGCGTCCGATTTGGCTATCGGTGGTTAGGGCGGTCTCGAGTCTGAACACACTTCATTTCCTTGTGCAGACAGAGCGAAATTTTATTGGAAAGCCCCAGCAAAGTTTTGAGGCAGCCTTAGGCCTGATTTCTGTATGAGACTTACCACGCCGCACCGACTCTTCGCTGGGAAGTCACTCGATAAAGGTCGGGCCGCCCAAAAAGCGCGATCAAAGCCGCTCGTTACCCTAATAAGGCAATATGAGCAATGACGAACTCATGAAATCGCTTCCGTACCCAGTACTCAGTGCTCAGTACCGGACACTAGTATCGGGCTTCTAAGTACTGGCTGTAGGTAGAGACATACTTAGGTCTCTTCTATACTTTGTCACAACTCACACGTCGCCTCTATATTGCCTAAGACTTGAGTCATATATTCGACTCGTGATAAATGATGACTGGTGATTGCTGCTTCTTGAACGGTCGAGTATAGATGTCGACTATGTATGTATGTAAGCTCGGTGGTACCATGTCTTTATCTGTATCACTTGGGGACACAAATGACTTCAATCAGATGAAGTACAGTCCAGGGGAACTTCACTGATAATATATCGTTGCTTGAATTAGGCTGTGAACGGTCACATGCTGTGTCTCTCTCTTGCAACGCCAGCTTCCAACCTTCTTGTTTCGTCCTGATATACAGAATAGACAAACATGAGGGTTTCGTAGAACCCTACAAACTCGCCAAGAGCGCTCCCACCACAATTGCCTGATCCGCTTGAGGATTACGTCGATGCCCATAAGGTCCGGAAAGACGTATTTGCGTTCCAGGAAGGAAGGAAGGTATTGTATCATACTCGACAGAGTGTGGAACGAAGACGGAAGCCACCGAACGCCTTGGTCACTGTGTGAGTAGTTACGCCGCCTGGACCGCGAGAGTCCGACCGCCTTAAGTATCTGCGCCATTCAGATCTCGAGTCGCTATAGAGTCGCAATGTCGCGCGTGAAAGTTTTGATTTTCGACGTTGACAGTCACGAGTATTCTCGAGCAATATTCGGAAGAGCTGGCCGCGCGATGGCCTCGAGGATGAGTACGTCGATGAGTGTGAAGACACACAGTTGCAGGAACCGAATTACCAATGATGCGATGGCCAACCCTTGCGATCGCGTGCGAATCAAAAGGGGAAATACAAGGTCTGCTTTATACCCCCATTATTTCCGCGCTGTTCCATCTCACCTTTCCTGCTATGGACACCTCTCAGCTTATTTATTCTCCAAAACTATGGCTCGAGAACGGAGATGTAGTTTTGAAGGCGGACAACACGGTCTTTCGCGTTACGCGCGGCATACTCGCGTATCATTCCCCCGTGTTCCTGAAGATGGTCATCCACTCAGAATCGCATATATACCTTGGGGGATGTAAGGTGTTGACGCTGCCCGACTCGGCAGACGATGTCACTCCCTTCCTGAGAGCGATTCACGATCCCGCGTGAGTGCATTACTCGACTCATGCTCGCCTCGACGAGGTCCGAAACCATTCATCCACTCGCAGATACTATGACCCCACCAAAGATACCCCCTTCTCCGTAATATCCGGTATTCTACGAATGAGTACCAAATACGAAGTTCATCCTCTCCGACGAACAGCTGTGCGCCACCTCCAACGCATATTTCCTCCAACACTTGAAGCCTGGGACGAACGCTCATCTGCCGGCGTCGACACCGTCCAGAAGTACAGTGGCCGCACTATTGCTACAATCAAGCTCGCCCTGGAAACGAACCATCACATCCTACTACCAAGTGCTATGGCTTACTCCTGGGCCATCGGTTTGGATGCCCTCCTCGACGGGGCGGAAACACAGGATCACAAGATCGTTGATCTAGATTGGAAGACGAAGCGAACATGCCTCATCGCTCGCGATCGTCTCACGAACGCCTTGCGGTCCCGGCTCCTTGCCTTCATCCTCACCCCCTCACCACCGAAGTGCGAATCAAAAGCCCGCTGCGATCAGGGACGGCTCGTCACCATGCAGAAGTGGGAGGCCTACTTTGGGGACGCTGGCTTTCCGACCCCGTTCAGGTTCCAGGTCAATTGGACTGACCTAGGCACGCGGCTCTGTGAGGAGTGTGTCAGAGACGGAAGGGAGAGCTTCCTGACCGCTCGATGGGTGCTGTGGGATGAGCTTCCTGGTTTTTTTGGTCTGGATAGTTGGGAGACGTTGAGCGCGAAGGCTGATCTGGAGCGCATCGGAGCGATTCCACGCTCGCGATGAATAGAGGTCGATGGTTGAGCAGGGCTGTTCTAGCATTCTGATGCAATGTACCATTGCCTTAGGAAAGTTGGATCTTTGATGCAGCGATAGGATGTCTGTGAGATGTTGACCTGCGACAATGTTTTGCTGCTGCCCTCAATACGCCATTCTCCACCTGGTGCGTCTCGTTTCTCTCTGAGGCCATGAGTACACAAGAAGCACTGTCCCGGTGTCCAAGTATCGTTCGACGTGTTCAACCCAAGGTCCTCACTGATTATCGGCTTGAGTCTAGGATGCGCTCAAAGCTGCTTGACCTTCCGGCATGTCTCTAGCCCTTGCCGCCGGCTTTCTCTCGATTACACGCGCCTTTCGGCGATGATACTACATGGCCTTATCACTTGTTCAGACGACAACCTTCCAACTTACTTCTCTGTGATAATATATGCTATGAGATTTCGTTACTTCCGTAGTACGTTGACGTTTGAGGTTGTTGGAATAGCAAACTCATTCGACAGTACGCGATGACTTGCAGATGACAGTCCCGATGGCTTGTGGCTTGTTTCAGTATGTCAACAACACGTTTCTATACTGGAGAAGAGCTGAGAATGGTGATTTTTGGGGTCATAGGTCACCGTTACCTTTCGGAAGTAGCCGGTATCTCTCTTCCAACAACCATCACCCGATTTTTCACTTCCAAGAGACCTAAGCGATATGAGCAGCTCAAACGCGCAGAACGTTCTGGAGTTCAACTCGCCAGATGCTGACGTCTCGCTCGTGTCTTCCGATCACAACACCTTCGCGGTGCACAAGTGCATACTTTCCCTCGCCTCCCCGTTCTTCAAGGACATGTTCAGTCTCCCGCAGCCTCGTAATGATACGAGAGAAAAAATCGAATGCACGGAGATTGGCGCGGTTTTACGCCATCTTCTTCAATTCATGTATCCCATTCCCAACCCCACCATGAGCTCGTTGGACGAGATCGTCCCGCTGCTGGAAGCGGCGCGCAAGTACCAGATCGACTACCTGTTCGATGAACTCAAGCAAACGCTTGTCCGTGCGGACTTCATCCGCACCGCACCGCTGCGCGTTTACGCGATTGCGACACGCTTCTATCTTCAGGAGGAGCTGCGAATTGCGGCCAAAGGCACTTTGAGCGTCAACGTCCTGGATTGTGCCCTGAACGAGGATCTCAAGCATATCAATGCTTATGACTACCATCGCCTCTTGGATCTACATCGCCGCCACGTCCGCGCTACACAGGAGGCGCTGCAGCCTCCGGCTGATCTCGGCAGATGCCCTTCTTGCAACTCGTATGGAAATTATGGTGGGATACCACCGTGGTGGACCAGGTTCGTCGAACGTGCAAAGGTCGAGTTGGCAGAGAGACCTGCTAGTGATGTTATCTTCGGGTGGGACTTCTTCCTGTCCACCGTGAATGCAGTCAACTGCACGAACTGTCACATACACGCCTTCAACTCCTGGGGGAAACTCAGCAGCGTAAAAGCCCACATTGACGCGGTACCGTTCACAGTCTGAAGATGCCAGGGCTTCTTATGTGAGTTGTCCACAAAATTGTCCTTCCCGCCAAGTTGACCTGTTTGTTCAACTGTACCGTGACAAATTTCGAGAAGCTTGCAATGAAGAAAAGGCACATTCCTGCCTTCCGTGTATTCGTATACAAGATCATCCGCTCTCATCGTCTCCTAAAAATTTTGTTCCCTTACTCTATACGGGCCACGCCACCTTTAGCCTGATCCGATCCTGCTCTCTTTGCCAGAGCCATTGGTCGGGATGTCTTTGAATCGTTTCTTCTGTTGCTGCAATGGCAGGCGTTTTTGAAAAGATCTGTCTGACCGGAAACGAAGTCAGAGATGATCTGTTGGACCTGAGAGGGTTTGAAATGGAATGACACCATTCACCAAAGATGCGTCTTGAGAGGAGGCAATTGAGCTGCAAATTTGTACGTCTTCATGCATAGCGTATAGATAAAGTCATCATCAACTCGAACTTTCGGAATCGGCCGGTATCTTCTAATCAACTACCACGACTTCGTCTGTCTTCAAACAAGATCTCAGCGATATGACCGTCTCATACGCGCAGACAGTTCAGGAGTTCAACTCTCCAGATGCTGACGTCTCACTCGTCTCTTGCGACCAAAGCATATTTGCCGTACACAAATGCATACTTTCCCTCGCTTCGCCTCTCTTCAAAGACATGTTCAGCCTCCCACAGCCCCACGATGCCCCTTCTCATGAAAGGGAGAAGATTGACTGCACAGAAAGCGGTGCGGTCATTCGCCAGCTCCTCGAGTTCATTTATCCCGTTATCCACCCCACCATCACGTCTTTGGACGACCTCGTCCCGCTGTTGGAAGCTGCGCGGAAGTACCAAATGGACTCACTCATCGACGAGCTTAGACGTACGCTTGTCGACCCGGAATTCATTCGCTCCTCTCCCCTGCGCGTGTACGCGATCGCGACACGCTTCAATCTCCAGGAGGAGCTGCAGATTGCAACGAGAGGCACTTTGCGTGTCAACGTTGTCAGGTGTCCTCTGCACGATGATTTGAAGCATATCAGTGCATACGACTACCATCGAGTGCTCGATTTGCATCTCCGTCACGCCGAGGCCATGCAGGAGGCATTACTCAAACCCCCTGCTGATCTGGACAGGTGCTCGGCATGCAACAAAGATATCGGGTCAAGAAGCACCTATGTTTGGGCTAACGATGGCATACCATTGTGGTGGACCAAGCTCGTGGACCTCGCAAAGGCGGAAGTGGCAGAGAGGCCGTCTACAGACGTGATATTCACGTGGGAGTTCATCTTGAAAGCTGTCACTGCGGTCAGCTGCACAGGTTGTGCTTCGCATGCTTTTCAGTCCTACACCCGTTTGACTCAGAAGAAAGCCGAGCTCGACGCCGTTCTGTTCACCTTGGTTCTTGCAGAGTAATGTATTTGATCTAGCCTCTTGATCGTTCGCGTTTTCGCTTCTTGACCGTCCTATACTACCCTAGTGTAGCGCAGCTAACCGAGTAGATGTTTCCATTGGCTTCATAAGGTCTATTCATACTGTGCTTCAGATCGTCTTGTACAGCGCCGTCCTCTCCCCAAGTCCCTACAGTAGTATCAGGCGGCGGCAGTGTGGCGGCCGCTTAGACTGATCCGGATACTTACCGCGCGTCATGATTGTCTGCTGTGCTGTGCTGATCAGCAGCGCCCACAACATCCTACAATGACATCCGCTTTGAAGAGTGGACCTAATGAGTACGTTGATCTCCTCAAGCCTCCACTGACTTGAAGATCTCTGAAAATCTTTATCAATTGGATAACCAAATTCTACAGCATAACGTAGGGAGGGTTACATGATTCCGTGTTTGAAGCAATGCCCACAAAAGAAGGAGAAACTTGAAGCAAAGGTCTGTCTGGCGGTCAAAACGACGCTGCAATGCAGTCGACACGGTGGGAAGATCAGTGGCAGTAGTGAAATCTAGTAGCCGTATGCGCCTCTCAAAGATCGGTTCTTCACCTTGCCAAGGCCAACGCTGACGCTGACTGGCACGCCGCCAACATGCATTGTTGTTGACATGCCCGACGCCGACTCTACCGACAAGCGCACTCAGCCGCGAAACTTCCTCCCGAAACGTGACGAGGGCAGTGGTGAAAGGCTTGTTTTCCAGCTGCTCCACTTTCATCGTCTTGAACCGATCCAGCTAAGTACTGTTGCACAAGACTTATGCCCGCTGTCCCCTTCACGACCCCGAAGTGTCAGTGGGCGGCGGCTTAGACTGATCCGGATACTTACCGCGCGTCGTCATGATTGTCTGCTGTGATGCTGATCAGCAGCGCCCACAACGTTCTACAATGACATCCGTTCCGCAAGAAGTTTAGATACATGTAGCTTTCCCAAGTAGATACATGTAGCATAACCTTGATACAAACGAAGAAGAGTCGCAAGCGTGCCCTGTCAGGGTCTCTGAAAGTCCTTTCGGAGTAAATAATCGAATCCTACAACATATAAAGCCGTGTATGTACGGAGGGAGCTAGTGTACATGATATTCGTGTTTGCAGCGATGCCCAAAAAAGAAGGGGAAAAGTGAGTGCGGTCCCAAGGACGGCAAAACGACGTATGCTGTGGTTGTGCGATGTCGGCAGGCGGGGTGGTGAGTATGGTCGCGAGCGTAGAATCTAGTAGCCGTATGCCCCGCTCGATGGGCGAGTTTCCACCTTGCCGACGCCCACACCGACGCTGACTGGTACGCCGCCGACATTGTTGTTGACCTGTCCGACTCCAACTCCACCGACAAGCGCGCTCAGCCGTGAGATCTCCTCTCGCGATGTGACGAGGGCGGTGGTCAGACGTTCGTTCTCCTGCTGCAGAAACTCCACTTTGGCTTGAAGCTGCGCTAGCCAAGCCTTTTTGCGTTGCCGGCATTTGAGAGCGGCTGTGAGAGCGTTAGATGGCGAATGGTCGTCGCGCAGAATACACACCTTGTCTGTTGCGTTCCAAAAAGTTCTTCCGCTTCTCCTCCTCCGTTTCGGGCTTCTTCGACTGTCCGTTCTGCGGCGAGGAATGCTGGTTATGGTGCTGGCGCTTGTGCGACGGCTCGTCGTGGTACATCTCGTCGTCGTCGTCCTCATCATCATCATCATCGTCGTCGTCCATGTTCTTGCGGCTGCCGCGGGTGGAGCGGCGTATGGGCTTGCGCTTGGTGCCGCGCTTGCCGTTGGGCTCGTGCTCGATGCTCATGCCGCGCGCCTGGGCCTCCTCGCGCTTGGTGAGCTCCTGGTGTGCCTGCGAGAGAAGGAAGAGGCCGTTGGCGGCGGTGGTGGCGGCGTTGGTCGCGCTGCTGAGGTACTCGCCGCCGTCTGGGGCCGACGGCTGGTAGCCGCCGTTCATCGCGCCCGTGATGGCATTGAGCGTGTTGGGGGTGATGGTGAGCGCGTTCTGCATGAAGGCATTCGTGTTGGGCGTGTTGGGGAAAGGGCCGCCGACGAGAGGAGTGAGGCCGGTTCGTGGAGTCATGCCGGTGCGTGGAGTGAGCCCGGTGCGGAAGTTGGCTGGATCGAATTCGCCGGTGCCGTTGCCGTTTGTGGCGTTGGCCGGGCCTGCGAGCATCGCGGGCGAGAGAGGCCCAGCGCGGAGGGAATTCGCGATCCCGGGCGTGAAGCCCCACTGGTATGGCGCGCCTGGGTCGGCCGGCGACGAGATGGAGGACAGTGGGGGCAGAACGGGGCGCGCGTCGTCGGCCGGGGTCTTGGATTTGCGCTTTTCGTCGGGATTCGAGCCGTTGGACTCGCCCGAGGACGGGCCCAGGCTGCCGTTCGGCGAGCGATTCTGGCGGACATTCGACGACGACGACGGGCGCGCCGAGAACGACTGCTCGAAGGGATTGGGCTCGAGGTCAAAGTCGGCGCGCTTCTGGTTTTTGGGCGATACGGAGCGCTGCTGGTCTCTGGGCGACATGACGATGAGGGGCAGTGACGTTTTTCGTGGGTGGGAAGAATGACGAACGTTGACGTAGTGTCGCCCTGTTATATCATCTCTGTTTGGCTGCGTGCCAAATAGAAGTGTCACGTGCCGATAAGCGCACGGGCCAGCGTGGGTCGCTCCGCTTCTCAGGATGCTGTATTGGCCCCGGAGGTCATTTGTCCAACGCGTGTTTGATCTATCAATGTGCTATCGCAGTGTGGCGGCTCCGTTTGTCGGCCTGAACTGCTGCCTTTCCATGTGCTATCACCGTCGTGAAAGCACAATCATTCCTTACAGCAGCGCAGACATCCAGACTATGGAAACTCGGTCCGCCCAGAACGTGCCATCTGAGTCGTACGTAGAGTGGACCTGTGTATCAATGATTGCCCTTTCGTTGTGAAGGTCAGGGACCCCAGATATACTAACCCTGCAAAGTTCTCATCTCAGTGGTCTGGTGTTCGAACTTTCTGCACGCTTCCTTGCTTCGTACGCACTTCAATTGCCGAGGTCTGCACGCGATCCAATACGTACATTTAGACCTATGTACTTCAAAGTCAGACAAATAGAAACAGCCTCCGAGCACCTCACATTAATCACAGTTGTCACACCATGCTCCCATGCTCGCCACACACCCCACCCAACTTGGCCGAATGTTCCCAAGGGCCAATTCAGACTTTCCTTCCGGAACAAAAGTCCCATTCAGTCTCGTTATTGCTATCACTTCACCACCTACATTACATGCGTCATCGCGGTCGTTGAACGGCTGTCATGGGCCTCGATGCATGTAGGACCTGGAGGCTGGCATGCAGCAGACGTGGTCAATTGAAGTACTGTTCGAGCTGGCAATCGCGTCGATAGGTTCATTGTAGGCACGATTTCGGGACTAGATGAGGAGGAACTGCTGGTCTCGAATGACCAAGCGACAGCGTGAGCGCGCCTCAGGTTGCATACTTTTACGAATGACATGACAGCTGACCATACCACGACTGAGCTTTACCTGAGATGCACGAATACTTGAATACCATCCACGGGAGAAGACGGCTGCATTATCAAAAAGAGCGCACGATGTAACGGAGGTATTGGCGATTATCTAAAACGCTGAAGAACTGGAGAGCCGGGGCCAACAGCAGACGAGCAGATGAAGACCGCGGCCTCCACCATACCTAGGAATCGCTTCAAACATTGAGGTGGCCCAAGACAGTCCTGACTTGAGGTTTTGACGCCGAACGACGCACCGCTCTCTTGGGTTTCGTTTTTGTCGGAACTTGAGCCTTGACTGGTGTAGACAAGTGTTTCCGTGGGCGGGTCGCGTTAATCTTGAGAAGCGGAACAGGCGGGGGGTTGAATTCAATGAGACGAGAAGCAGCGGACAGCGAAGGAAGAGAGCGATTGGATCGTAGAGGTTGCGCGAGGCGAATCGCTGGCGGAAGAGGAAATGGGAGCGGCGGTAGAGGCGGAGGTTTGCTTTCAGATGAGCGGGATAGGGTGGGTTCGGAGGGACGGCGAGGACGACGACACGCTGAACAGCCGCTCCTGAATGCGGCAGATTCATGTTGGTGGCGATCACAGCGTCCTGCAGAGGACGGAGGGCGAGGAATGGCACTAGGCGGGCGTTCGGGCTCCCTTGGCAATTGTACACTGGCATCACACTTCGATTGTGTCTCCTGCCAGTACTCCCTGCTGATCCATTTGATCCTCGCTATTGATGTATCATGTTGAGGGCCTCCATCGCCAATGATAAGACTGGATAGATCCAACGCGAGGCGCATTATCGTGTCCTGCGAAAGCCTGTCCTCGAGCTCCTGTGTCCGCCACACGCGTAGAGACCTCAGCACGCTGGGAAGTCTCTGAGCAGAGCCGAGAGTTTCTGAGAGAGACAGAAGAAACGCAGAAGACAAAGGGCGAGATGAGGCAAGGCGTTGCTGGCGAAGGATGTTGACAAGGATATCGAACGAGGTCTCGCTGGGAAAGGCGATGTCGTTGGTAAGGCCAGTCATCGACGTGTCAAGTAAGAAGCCATCATCGGGTCCGTCGACAATAGAACGCAGAGAAGTGTTCATCGTGCTTTAGGCGCCGTGATGGTTCCGGACAAAGCTGTAAAAAAGCTTGACCTCCTAGGTACCGGACCGTGATTCGATCTGCTTGAACTTTGACTAGGGTTAGGTCTTGTTGACGAAGGATTATAAGAACGCGTCCTTGTTTCCTTTTAGACCACTTTCTCTCAGACTCTCACCATAGTCTCACCATCAGCAAGGACGTTCATAGACGATCCTTGTTGTCCCGATTCCATCCGATAAGCAGGACCGCGTCCCCGTTATTGTACGCGCGGGTGAGTGACCTCTACTGGGCACCATGGGCGAAGCTGTACACTGACGATGTTAGAATCATAAACAACCAACACTAGGGAGATGCGTACACGTCGAGGAACACAATGGGGGGACGAAAAGCCACCTACAAACCCAGCGCAGTCTAGCGCAGTTCCCAACTCAGCCACATCCTCGAGCTCGTCACAAGCATCATCCCAGCTTCAGAACGCGCCCGCAGTTGACCGTGAGGACCGCATGCACTCGCCGCAGACTCCAAGGGCGCACCCGTCGCACCCGGCTTTGGAGCATGACAGGTTTCACGGCCAACGAAAGCGCGTCGAGCCCGACGACGCCACACCGGTTGCTGAGGCGCAGCCACAGCACCACCGTTACCAAGTCCATGCGCAGCATAGACGAGTGATCAAATATCGACATCCTGCACTCCCACCACAGGTACCAGGCCTTGAAGGCAAACCGTGCAAGTTGCACCCTCTTCTCGAACGGCCACAACAATGCATTGCCACCTCGGTGGACTTTGCAGGAGAGTGGCCGGACATAGAAGCTGCATTGGCATCGCATTGCTCAGACGCAGCCACGGACCCTCCGCTGCCGTCGCTCGGTGTATGGATCGAGCGCTTCCCGTGGCCGGTTGTCGTGTTGGGACGGAATTATGTGAGCGTCTATGAGGTCTTCAAGGCTATCTGGGGGGTACTTCAGGAACCCTTGGTCCCCACCGGGGCGACTATGGGTCCGGGCTTGATGTACATTCGTAGAGCAGGGCTGAGACCGAGTCCGACGTTGCCAATTGCAGACGTGAAAAGTCCAGGTCAGGTAGCACGGCGATTTGATATCCTAAGAGGAACTACGAGATTCGATGGCTTTTACCATGGCGAGGTTGACGGCGATACTTGGATGATGCGACTGGTACCAGGTACAGTGTTGAAAGACGCCTGAGGAGGGATGGTGAAGTGTACGATGTATAGGCGTATCTGTATTATTACTACATAGCAATCATTCGTCAAAGTACTTGACGGAGATCCGTTGGCCAAGTAAGACGAACCTCAGTGTGCGCAACTTATGAGGCGCTTAGATTGATGTTCACTGTCGAAGAAGTCACATACAGCCTAGATGTGGCTCGTCCATGTTTCGTCAAAGTATTTTCCTGCATTGAATTTGCAGCCTGGGACTTTTTCGGAAAGTGACCGTCGGCTCGACGTCGTGGAAGGGCGTGGAAAGGCAACAGCAAGTGTGGCTGTGTATCACGTCGGGCAGAATTCGGCCTTACCGGTTTAGGCAATGCGCATTTTCCTCAATGCAGTCATCTCTCGTGGGCTCTGTGCTTGAACGCGCGCCAACCAGCACGCATGCCGCTCCCTCTCAACCATCTTCATTGTCTTCGAAAGCGGGCTTTCCTGTTGCTCAGCATCGATCCAAAGGCAAGAGTGCTTTTGCTCGGCGACGAGAAGAAGAAAGCAAGCTTGCCGGTCCATCTACGAGACCACAGGAAGCTCCGGTTGTGATACCCCAGAACAGACCCTTCAATGCACCACCAAATACGGCCACCGACGATTCAGAGGCATGGCGCGATGATATCAGTCGACAGAACCAGCTGCGAGTCGAGAACATGACGGAGGAGGAGAGAGAACAGGAGAAGCAGGAGATTTATGAGCGATTTGGGTCGGACATTGGGGACATTCTGAGGAGAGCGAAGGAGGCGCGAGAAAAGAAGAGAAAGCGAGAGATAGGTATGTGTCGTCATACCTCTCCCAGCATAAGCTCAACAGCTTTGAAAGCAGATCCAGAACATCCGTCTTCAAATAATGATCTCTTGCATTCAAGCTTGATCGAAGGTTTGTGTATGCATTCAACGCATCGGTATCCAGCTAACTCTATCTGCATAGTGCCTATCACAGACGAAGAGCCTGAACGAGCAGGTGATTTTGGCTAGCGCGCGCTCATTTGGCCGTGCAACCTAACTCGATGTGTTCACAGCTTCGCCGCCACTCGCGAACGTCCCGCCGGGATCACTCTCGACCAATACTTCGCGACCTTCTACACCCAATCGCGCCTCACGGAAGCTCCGTTTCGCCGAACTATCGCCCAAAGATGTTCATGTCTATGAATCCGCGCCTTCATCACCGCGCAAAAAGAGCATGCTGGCACTTCCTCCCTCTCCGGCAGATGGCGGTGATGATATTGTATCTCTTGGTAAATATCATGGCCCTCTTCTTCCAAAGGAGAACATTGAGGTGAAGAAGGAGGAAGAGCCGGAACCTGAAGAAGGTACCCCGGAGTACATTCGACGTCGATATTTTCCCTCTGCCCCCGCTACAAACCCGGATTTGGAATGGATGAAGACGGCAATGGCAGAGCAACCGTCAAGTGACTCCTCGCCACTCGACCGCGTCAGATTCGATCTGTCTGGCAACCCAATTCCTCTTTCCAAGTCGCTGGAGTTACCAACGCACCTGGGACTCCATCATCATGCTGAGGGTTCACATGCCGGCTACACGATAGACGACATCTTCCTACTGGCGCGATCTACGGTCGCAGCTCAAAGAGCAGCAATGTTGAATGTACTCGTTGGCCTGGCGAAATGGTTGATGGAAGGATGCCCCGGTGTGGAGGAGGTGTCGGACGAGACTCCGTCCAAGACGCTCCCACTGCTGAAACGCATTCTTTTCGCTGGCCTGGAGGCTCTACCTGAGCGAGGCAGCATCGGTGCTCGTGGTATCGATGTGGTTTGGCAATGCCTCGTTGGATGGGAAACGCGCGAAACTGCTGCGCTAGATCTTGATCTCGATGACCTAGAGTATCGATTCGGCGAAGTCGAGCTCAACCTACCTGGCTCGACGACATCTTCTCCATCTCCCTCCGTCTCCGCCCTCATTGATGCGATTCCGCTAGACAAAGTTCTTCCACAACTAGCACCCCTCATCACGTCTCCCCCAGATTTCGGCACCACGGAGTCGGAGCGTAATCTCACATCAAATCAGTACCAGATCCTCTCCATCGTGTCACGTCTCGGGAAGCATTCCAAAAGCGCGGCAGAAGCCATCGTCCAGACACCGCAGCTCGTCGCGGCACTCGTCAACACCTTCCTTCTCCTCCCCACCATACCCACCCCGTCTGCCCTGAGATGCCTTACCACTCTTGTCATTGCATCTCGCTCCAACGCCAAGGCGCTATGTGACCCTGCGGACGCTTTTCTGAAGTTCGTAGCCGTCTCTCCTCCGGAACCTCTTTTGTTGGTGGGCACCTTGCGGTTGTACACCGCCTTGGCGAGGTATGGCCTTTACTCCCATTCCGCCACCGACGCACAAGAGTTGTGGATGCGGCTAGGAGCGCACGTCACATCGCTTCGTTCCTCAGACAAACCAAGTGATCCACACGTTGTCGAGGCTTGGACCGGCTTGCTGGAATCGTGGATGGTCTGCGCCACAGATCCGCACCGCACCAGCCCGGACCATGATATATTGTGGAGTCGGGTCGTTGCCTGGGGTTGGGGGGAGGATATTCTGGCTTTGAACAGAGCGCACGACCTCAATGAGGCTACCGAAGGCACGAAGGGCATCGTGTCAACACAAGCCGGGGTATGGAGATGCATCGCAGCGTGGTTGGAGGGCGCTCGTATCAACGGTATCCGGGGCGGCGAGGCTGAACGAGAAGCGGCCTTGAAGGTCCTGAGACCTAGCTTCAAAGCAGACGACGGGACGGCGAAGGGCATTGCTACGATCATTGTAGAACGTCTGAAGACAGAGCTCGATGTCTTACGACATACTCAGCAGGTATCGACGCTCTACAATGCGGCGATCTACGCTTCCTGGTTGGCGGCAATACTTCGCTTGTCGTTAGCTTGTTCTCCCTCTGCTCCCGCGTTCGATTTACCGGTCTCGTCGATCTCGCAATTATGTGCATCTTTGGTGACCAACCCTCTCTGGACGATGGCACAAACAACTAATTTGTCGGGTCTCTATGCTGAGGTTCTATGCCGGCAGTTCTCCTCGCTGCTGTCACTATACCTTCGATTTGCACAAAGCATCCCAGGCAGTACTGAAGATACGTGGTTGGCCCAGGCGTTCGCCATCGTTCTGCGCCTTCGTGTTGGAGATGAGGACTTCACCATTGATATCGTTGGTCATATTCTCCGAGCTTTGAACAGTGACTGGACGAAGGCGCGTGGATTGGCGGTCCCGCAGGTTATCTGGGAGAGTGGCGGACTGGAGGTCCTGCTCCCCATCTTCCAACATGTCATCCAGCCGTCAGATGATGTTCGCGTTGCACCTCTGATTCCGACGCCGAAGTCTATACTAGAGACAACGACACTTCGTGTTCCTACCTCAGTGCTCATAACGACCGATTGGAATCCTTCCGGGTTACCACTCCAGCGTGATTGGATGCTTTCTGCCCTGGACCATATCCTGCGATCGGGACACGAGGCATCTGTGTTTAGGCGGAAGGGCATCTCACCTGAAAGCTGGGACGCGTCGGAGACAGAGATGGTTCGCGCAAGTTTCTTGCTTTGTAAGCTTGGGAGGGAGCTGGTTCAATGGTTTGCCGCTGCATTGGCTGGTGATGTCTGCATGTCGCGGAACGAGGTCATCTTTGCGTGCATGAAGGTGTTCATGCTAGAGCACGAACAAGAACATGACAAGGGCAACGGCGAAGTCTTCCGTGATACTGTTGTGGGCCAATTGATGAATGACCTAGTCGCTCCGTTCTCATCAAAGCACCATCCTTCTCTCCCTCCTGAAGAAGACTTGGAAGTAGTGTCTCGCCGGTTCCTAGGATCGACCCCATTCTTCCAATTCTATACCGACTTCGTCGCGTTGTACGATGCCATATCTTTCTCGCATCCCCTCTTCATGCGTCTCCTCCTTCCCTCTACGAGCATGAAATACGCCATCGACTATAGAAAACATCTTTGGGTCGACTTCGGACACCTCATCAAGAACGTGCGGGTTCCTTTGGACGCCGTGATCACTACCGACTTGAAGGAGTACCTGTACCCGGTCGAAACCAACGCCGAGATGATTCGTGCGTATCTTCGCGTTCTTGTCACCAACGCCGCCACACATGGATTCACACGTTTCGTTGCTCTGCACCACATCGCGTGTAATCTGTGGGCGGACTTGGCCACAGGCATCTCCGATGAGGCAGCGAAGAAGCTCTTCAATATGATTGTGGCACAGGGCACGTCTGAGCTGATCAGGGAGGTGATGTCGTATTCGCAAAAAGGAGAAGAGGGTAATCTTTTGCTTCCTTCTAGTTGTTTTGAGGTAGGTGAGGCAACAAGGATCGTCAGGACAGAGTCAATTCGGAGATGGTGTGCTGATGATGTTGCAAACAAGATAACTGCTCTATATGATTAGTGTATATTGTAATACCTGTATCGAATGTTACAAGGGTAACAGAATAGGTTGTGACAGCGACGGACTTCGAACAACTTTCGGCAGTTATGACGCTGACACCTCGATGTGATTAGCGGTTGGCTCATCTGAATCAATAGGAAACCTGAGAGCGTGTTAGAACGCGTCAACGAGCCGTAGGAGCAGATAACACCCACCGTTTTTGAACAGCACCGTCTATCAGCGAAAATAATGTAAATTCTGGCCGGGGGAGAGGTATTGCTGGCAGCCCAGCCGCACGCTGGACTTTCTTTACGATGACGGCCAACGACTTGTAGACCGGATGGATACCAATGCTAGCATGAGCGCAGCCTGTTCAATGTAAGCAAGGTACATATGCTACAGACAGACCAGACATACCAGTAGTCGAGGACTCTGTAGTAGTGGCAAGCTGATCCATGTCGATGTTTATCTTGAGGTTTTTAAGAAAGTCTGTTTTCAAGTAAAAGCGCGTCTTGTGCGTCTCCGAAATCGCCCACACAACTGTGCTATGCGCATCCAATCGGACAGAGAACTCCTGTTCGCCATGAACAACGGGAACGCCGGGGCCAATCAGGGGTTTCAGTTGATAGACTTTGTACGCCTTCAGCGCGAGTTCGCGGCTGATGTTGCCATCCTGTACGAGCTTCTCGACAATGGCCGACTGCTGGATACGAAGCATGCCGATGGGGATGTTCCACGGGAGGCCATCTGAACGAAGGAGGTCCGACTCTTCCTGAATTTCGTCCAGAGTCATGTGTGTGGAGGCCAGCTTGAATCGAATGCGACCAAGAAACTCCGGGGCACCGGGTTCTGTCGCATAATAAAAGTAGCCCGTGGTTCCGGAAGGGAATGCTACAAGGTTGCAGGCATCGTCCAGGTCGTACTCTATACGGACCTTGGATATTTTGGAGCCATGTTCGATCTGAATGGTATATTGTGTGATACCAGACAAATCCTGAAGGTCGCTTGGGATGACTTTGGCGAGGTCCAGTGTCGAGATGGGACGACCGCCACCACGTTCGATCGACTGAATATCGGCAACGGCTCGTAGTCGACTGTGAAGCACCTTTAGCACCGAGAATGAACACGGCGAACATTGCGTTACCGTCTACGGAACCAATCACGGACTCTCGGGCGACTGAGGTTGTACTGTGAGGCAAGTTCTCGAACCTGACTGTCTGTTAGATGCTCGTGTACTTGATAGTGTTTTTCTAGTAGAGGATCCAAGGGATGCGATTTATCTTGAATTCCTTTCAAGAAAGGTTTGCGTTTTCCTCTGTCGCGCTCGCCACTATGAAAGGTTCATTTAGAGAATGTCACAACGGACGAGAGATCCGCACCGCTTGTCAAACCAGGTTGTGATTTGGCGCTCAGACATCTTGAACCTTGCGGCGAGTTGCGTGCGTATCTCAGCCGAAGGGAACGGGGCCAACTGATAGTACTTCTCCAAAGAAGCGGGCTTGAGACTTGACGGATCAACAACACCCTCTTTGACCCTTCTGCAAGCAGCAATCAATAAAGGATTGAAGAGAGGGTGAAGATTGCGCTAACCGTCGCGCATACCAAGTATAGACTTGAGTGTATGTTAAGCTGTAGATTCGCGCCAGTTCTTCCAGCTGCTCTCTTGTTGGCAGTGGGCAGGCAAGAAAATGCTTCTCTAGTATATGAGGCGGTTTCCGCGTAACTTTCATAGGAGGATCCGGCGGATGTTGTGTAGGGGTGGCAGAGTCTATTCTATTGTCGCTGCACACATACAGATGTCAGTTGGTTCGTCGATTTGAGAAGGTCGGGAGAACTTTGTTACCGATAACGACGGTTCTTAAACCATCGGTCGACCTGATCCACAGTGATATCGTACTTTGAGGCTAGTTCGGCGCGCTGACGTCGAGTTGGCTTGGGACATTCTTCATAATGAGGCTCCAGGGACTGCAAGATGTAGCCACGCTCTGCAGGGGTCAGAGGAGAGGTTGCTTTCGGACGTGTTCGCAGTTCCCTTTCAATGCGAATTAGCGGAGAGATGGGGCTGTGATCAGATTCGGGATCCAATACCGTTTCAAGAACCACTGAATTACGGTGGCAACATCTAGGTTATACCGCTCTGCGAGATGCATACACTCTTGGGGTGTAGGTTGTGTGCACTCTGTGTAGTGCGGTTCTAGTAGCGAATTGAGGAAAAGGAGCGTATTTCCGCGTTCGTTTTCGACATCCAAAGGCGCTGGCCGGTCTGCAGAAGTATGGCCAGTATGACTCTGGTCGATTAATGGTGATGCTGAGCGAGAGCGAAATAGCTTCGTACCGACGCGTCACCACTCAAGAGCCGCCTTGTTTCCGTTTCTCGGCGTATGTTTGGGCGTCTTGTGGTTGCCGCCTTCCCGGACGTTGTCGGACCAAGTTGTATTATGCGCCGTCCAAGCCGCCATGGTCGCATGTTCTATGACTGCTGGAATAAGCAGTTTTCAGAGATAAAAAGCCAAATGAGCAAAGAGCAATGTTTTCTGTCAAGAGCCGAGTCAGCACTCTTCTTGTCCGTGTGGATTGTCACTGGTGTCGACATAAGAGGGCATGGGGGCATGTAAGTTAGCAAGACGTACCTTCCAAAATAGGAAGACCCGTCACCCGCCGCCAAGACTGTCAAGACATCAAAATCCGAAATGCCCTCGGCCGATCATTTATTGAGGTCGCGGAAATCTGACTCGATCACTTGTGAAAGTTGTTACCCTCCCATCATGCCAATTCTCGGCCTTAAACCCTCCTCTGCGCCTATACGGCCCGCTCACTTTGACATTGGGTCTGTCATTCGGCCCAATATTCTTGCTCTGCAGCCGTACAGATGCGCACGCGACGACTACAAGGAGGGTATCCTTCTCGATGCGAATGAGAACGCTCTGGGACCTTCAATACCACTCGCCGAACTCTCCGAGGAACTGCAGAAAGCCGTGCTCAATCGCTATCCTGATCCATCAAATGACACGGTCAAGGACAGAATTGCAAAGCTGAGATCGTTACCTGGAGTGGATCACGTCTGTCTCGGCGTCGGTTCAGACGAAATCATTGATCTGCTCATGCGCGTCTGCGTAAAGCCTGGAGGAGAGGAGAAGATTCTCATAACTCCACCAACGTATGGGATGTACTCGGTCTGCGCACAGGTCAACGACGTCGGTGTGGTCAAAGTTCCGCTCGAGACAAGCGGCGAAGCTGGGGAGGGCGGCTTGAAGGGGCGATTCAGTTTGAAGGTGGATGAGGTATGACCTTCCGCGTCTTTAAACGTCCACTTGCTGACTGCTATGTCACCAAGGTGAAGAAGGCGGTCGACGCAGATCCCTCTATCAAATTGATCTTCTTGTGTTCACCGGGGAACCCTACTGGAACAACCATCCCACTGGAGGCAATACAGTCTCTACTTGATTATCCCAAGTTCAAGGGTATTATCGTCGTCGATGAGGCGTACATTGATTTCGCTGCTGAGGGTGCTAGTGCTACATCGCTCATCAAGGACTATGCCAACGTTTGTGTCATGCAAACTGTCAGTAAGAGCTTCGGTCTCGCCGGTATTCGGTCAGTACAGTCTTTAGCGAACACGTTCAACGGCTAATTTTGATTTGCAGTCTCGGCATAGCGCTTGCCCAGCCACCTTTGATGCAGATACTCTTCAACACGAAGGCACCTTACAACATCTCCAGTCCCACTGCAGATCTTGCCCTCTCGGCTTTCTCCCCTGCCTCAATAGCATCCATGCAGGCGAAAGTCTCCACCCTCATCTCATCCCGCGACAAACTTCTTCGCTCGCTTTCAGCGTTCCCAGATCTCGGCCCCTCCATCGGTAGCAACGAAGCTAACTTCGTCATGATTCCCGTCCTAGCGAAAGATGGTAGTGGGAAACCTGATAGTACACGAGCCCAGAAGGTGTATAAAGCGTTGGCGGAGGAGAATGGCGTTGTGGTGAGGTATCGCGGGAACGAGTTGGGTTGTGCAGGCTGCTTGAGGATAACGATTGGCAGCGAGGAAGAGAACACTGTTGTACTAGAGAAGCTGTCGAGTGTATTGAGGGTACTCTAGATATTGGGAGAACATCTGAACATCTTTCTGCTGGTTTTTGCTCCTTGACACTGTTACATAGTGTTACATGTGCTCAAGAAATTATAACGAGGATGTATACTGTTAGAACTGACGCGTTTAGAATTGCGCGTTTAGGGGCTTCAGGGCGACACCCTGAGACAGTCCTGAGACTCCGTCACATGCGTCACAACCTTTCTTCACTTCCACTTCTTCCTGCGAAATGCAAGCTCGAACTCGAGAAGGCTGCAGGCCTCAAATGAAAGACATACATGAAACTGAAAACTATGTGATACATCTACTTGGTGTACACGAGGACGAAACGAGGAATAATTGCGTCCGCGGTCGGGACATAGACAGACTCGTCGCGATTTATCTGTAAGACCATTAGACTTTCCTTCGATCGCTGCTTGCTGTGTGCTTACCTCTGTGGAAGGGTCTACCGTCGCCTCACAGTATAGCATAATTCGATATGGCGACGATGTGCAAGACGTTGCGAATTGGTCGGCGGGCTTGGCGTATGTGTATGAGTACACACCCTCTCCAAATCTGGATACGATCAGCGTACAGAGTCTCTGGGACGAAGACATGCCACATACCTGCCCTCGTTGTGCGGAATGCCGAACTCGAACGCATGGAAAGACGACTTGACAATGCAGCAGATGCCGCAGGACTTGAAGTCACAAACGTCCGGTCCCTTCGTGCCCAGGTTGCAGATGCACTGCGCGCTGTGGAATGTAACAACCGTCTTGCTTGACCTCACAGCGTGTATAGCTCAATGACCATCGCAAGGAGGAAAAGGCGAGGTTACCTTTGCTGTAAGCTAAACTTGTTATTTTCATTCGTGGTCGAAATGACCTCGTAGACTTTGTTTAGCTCCGGGGCAGACTCAGTTCCATCTGGGTCCCATTGCGATTTGAAAAGCTTCTCGACTGAATGCACCCATCATTACTGCCGGGTCAACTTCGGAACGAAACCGCTCTGAACGCACCCTTCTTGAATTCTGATGATCCGTTTCTTGATTCTTTCAATCGATGTGAAGGTTTGTTCCGATGACTCGTCGATGTTTGTTGACGCTGACAGAACAGACATGTTCCGCTCTGCGACGCCTGTGGCCACACGCCGCATGTCGAACAGGCGGTAACTTGGCCTTTGCGAACCCCTTCTCTAACTAACGATCAACCTACATGATATACACACCATCTCGGAACTTACTTGGCATGTTGATCGGAGCAAAAATCCGCATGTGCAGATCGCCCTGTGAGCTGGCAGCCATCGAGCTGGCAAGCCTTCAAATTGCGCCCTTCATAGCTTGAAGCACACGTCCGGCCACAGTAGTCATGTGCACGTCCGCTTTCGACAAAGACGGGCTTGACCTTGCAGTTCTGGAACAGGCGACGTCCTCAGTACGCTACTCGGAAAGACGACAATTCAAACCTTGCAGAGCGGAATCGCCTTGGACATGCGCTGGCTGGAGGGCCATAGATGGGACATGGCTTTCGAAAATGAAGGGACCAGTCGACTCTGGGGAGAGCGGTGGGAGGGCGTGGACATGAGATGTATATTCTTGAGGCTTTGGATCCGATGATATAGCAGCCCAGGACAAAACGTTTCAGCTTCCAGCCTGTCAGCGAAACGCCGGAGAAGTTCATGGTGACCATGCCTCGTCCTCGTGGCCACGATGTAGCCTCTCGTTGCTGATCTGGACATAAATCAACCTCTACACTTATTGCCCCACCATCATTCTCAACTCGGATTTACGCTATGGCCACTCTCAACCTATGCGAGGTCAGTCATCATTCCGATACATCCGTCAGTGCTAACATCATGCCTCCTACTAGCAATGCCACTTGAAACCGAAATTCCAGAGCTATCGATATTGCGGGAGGACCTGCGGTCAACTGGCTTCGACTGGCTCTCTCGATAAATGTGACGTACGCGCACCCATACGTACTCGTGATATCGTCTCATCGATGAACTTGCAGTACTGTCGTATTCGACCTAAGCGCTGGGAAGGCACGAGGAAACACGACTATTGCGGAAAGACATGCGCCGATAAAGCGAAAACACATCCTCCAGCACCTTCCGGTGTTGCATCTGCTGTCAGACCGCCCTTGACGAACAAGAATACATCGACAACTGGTGGGATTCGTTGACCGTGCTAGACCTCATCATCTCATTCACTCCACAGGTGTCTGTGAGCAAGCGGGATGCTCGACAACTGTGACCGGAGGCGCCAAATATTGCACGCAACACTATCAACAGTGAGAACCCCATCAATATCATTGCGATCTGTTCTGATCTCGACGTCGATGTTCCGCGTAGGGCTCTGCAAGATGCACCTTGTCTCCTCTGTCGTTCGGTACCGAAGATGCCGAAATCAGCCTTCTGCGGTTCTCCTCAATGCGAGCAGATCCTCAGCAAGAGCGCGCCTTGCATCATCGAAGTACCCTCCAACCACCCATCGTTCACGAGTGGTCTGTCGTCTTTATAGTGTAGTTCTTGCATCGTCTGATGCATACTCCAGTCGAGAAACAGTTCCAAACGTCATGGAAGCACGGAAGTCACTGCCCTCGTGTCCGAAAGATATACAAGATCATCTTGGAATGCGATTCACTGAAGCGATACGACGCGTACAAGTAAGCAAAGACCCTTTTGCCTCCCCGTCCCGGGGCTTACGGAGCGTAGAGCCGACGTCGAAGCTCGGGGTAAATTCTCAGAGGATCCTCAGCGCAAAATGACAGAAGGCAACGAACGTCGACGCTGGCATGGCACCAGGAAGGATTGTCACCTCGGCGATCCTGGGCATTATCAGGGAACGACCTTCTGTTCGAGTACAACATGCAGTCTATGCAAAATCATCCAGGACTCCTTCAATCTCGACCAGTGGGGCAAGAACACGGGCTGGGGAAGGTGTGTCCGCCCCATCAATGAACTTGGAGTAACCAATAAGGCAATGCAGATTCGGCAAGGGGATATACACGTCTGCCACTTCGTCGAAGTGAGCCTGGCTAAGGATCCCCAGACGCTTCATACTAATACATCGTCTTAGAGCCAACGACTACATCAGGAATAATGCGACCTCGGATTACAATGCGATCCTTCTGAACAACGTTGTGATTGGGCGAGGCAAGAAGCTTACGCATGACAACACCAATCTCCAGGCTGCTCCTGCGAGTTTCGACTCGGTTCGTGCTCTTTCTTCTCTTCCTTCGCTGTCCTTCTTGATCTGATCAACTTATAGGTTCTTGGTGAGAAGGGCGGTTCGCTCAACCACGATGAAGTGGTCGTGTACAAAGGCGAGGCGATTCGTCCCTCCTATATGGTCGTTTATGATTCTGTATAACTCTTCCACACGCTCACGATGTCCCAATGTCACGACGCTTCCGTATCTATTTGTACCAGACATATAACTTCTATGATGGCTGTTTATTTTATGTGTTATTGTGTCATTATTTCTCCAGGAGGCTACGAATACACATGTTCAGACGGTTCCTCGTACTGACAGTGAGAGGGGACGAAGGGAAATACGATGTGTACTCTGAGCAGAGGCTAGACAGATATACAAGACGACGAATAAGGCCCCCGTAAACGCTATTCTGTACGCGAGGGTCAGAAACATAGGTGAGCAGTAGTAACTCAGGTCAAAGCTCACATTTCGAGAACAGAGAATGCTAACGAAGTATTAGAAAAGAGCCCCGAGTTCGAGATGGATGCGTACCTTACCGTAAAGAGTTCGAAGCTGGCTACAATACGCAATGCCCACGCACTCGTCCTGTAGAAATGTCGGAGCACCAAACTTGAGTGCCACAGACGACGCAGAGACCCAAAACGCCCAGGATACAAAGATCCATATGGACTGGGCCCCAACAGAGGAGAGCGGATGCACAGAATAGACGGGGTGGAAGAAGGATACTGAATACAGTCCTGCAGTCATCACTGTCCAGCATGCAGCGGTCCTGACAGCGCGGGTTCATTAACGATACCGTCGAGCTTAGCGAATGGAATGGGTCGCACAAGATAACACATGCTGCTGTGCGCGTTCCTTTGTTAGGATAGTTCTGATGACTATGATATTGCAACAACAGCCAAGTTGACAATGCGATCTAACACGAACGTTCAAGTTGAACATGTAATTTCTTACTCTGGACTTACCTCAATCAACGCGGCCGCAAAGAAAAAGGCATAGACCACTGCGAGGCAAATGTGAGAGTGCGTCTTCGGTATGACTGACAGTGAGAGCTCACCTGGGGCATATTGCTCTACATACACCCCAGAGACTTTGTTTACTGGACGCGACCTCTTTCGAGACATGAAATAGAGTGCAGCAGCATAGGCTATGGCAACAAGCGTTACGGTGCAAGAGATGATACTGGTCAAAGCTTTCGAGACGTCGGGCCCAACTGAAGAGGCAAGTATCTTGACGGTGGGAGCCATTGGAAAGAGACGGCTCGAAGAGTAGAAATCAGTGATGGGAAGTTCGGGAAGCTGGAATATAGGATATGGGTTGAACATGCGTATGAAGTGTACATTTCCAGGCCGACCGAGTACCGCGTAGATAACTGCATATCATTTGGGCTTGAAACGTCGCGAAAGGAACAGCATGCAAAAGTGTCATTGAAGAAGCACTAAAACTGCTCATTGACATGTTGCACAGTGTGCTTTCCTGCAGCATGTAGAACGTCCCGATCTATGAAGACCTGTACACTCGCTCCGGTAGATCCAAGGTAGATCGTCCGTTTGGTTCAGTGTCTGGAGTCGTCGTGGTCGGAGGAGGGTGCAGCCCTGAGTGCAGCATCGGACGCCGGACTCTCGGACCGAGCAATTACCTCTCTCTTCTCTCCGACGACGTTCAATGACTTTAGTCTTAGTCTCATCGTCCAACTATACTGGACCGCAGTAAATGAACCACTGCTTCAAACTGTGAATTGTATTCACTTGATCACAATTCCAAGCGCTATTCGAACTCGCACGGGAGGTTGCGCACATCCGAACACCCGTCTATTTTTGGCAATCCCGCAGTCAGTCCAGCACCATGGGCCTTGCAATCAGCTTTGACCTCGACCTTGACCGTTGTCCCCATGCAACGCGAGCAGCTGCAGCCGGATGATATGCCCGTATATCGCCAATCTCCTCTGCGAGCTCTGAGGAACCGACCACAACTGAGAAACGTTCTCTGCGGCGCAGTAGTCATTCTTTTGCTCTGGTTTTGGTACCACTCGCCCGACCACGGTTCGCCTTCCACTCATTTGGATCTGCATGTTCCTCCCCACGTTTGGACCGAGAGAGCAGAGCGGGTAAGGGACGCGTTTCGGCATGGTTATCATTCATACGAGAAGTATGCGGCGCCGCACGATGAGATACTCCCTATGTCTGCTGGTTACAAGGACAAGTACGTGCATTCAATGGACTTGAAAACCCAGGGCTTAGCAAGACCAGCTTCAATGGGTGGGGCGTAACGATGTTCGATTCTCTGGACACCCTTATCCTCCTTGGATTCGAGTCCGAATACGAGAGAGCTCGAGACGTAGTCGAACGGGTCAAATTCCAATTACTAGAGGTACGCAGGATACTTTTCGGTTCATAAGAGCATCCCTCTGATGCCCTGCAGCATGAGTTCGCACCCTTCTTCGAAACGGTCATCCGATATATGGGTGGAATGTTATCTGCCTACGCGCTTACTGGAGACAAGATGCTGTTGAATCGTGCCGAGGATCTTGCCCAAAGATTGGATCCCGTCTTCAATACCGAGAGTGGCTTTCCACGTTATGGCGTCAACCCATCCAAGTATGACATCCCCTCTCTACTCCGCAGGTACTAGTTGACGAAGAGACGACAGCGGTGATACCGTTGGGCCACATATCGGCATTCTCGCTGAGATTGCCAGCCTGCAAATGGAGTATCTTTATCTGGCCAAGGCATCTGGGAACAAACACTACTTCGACAGAGCGAACGAGGTCAACAAGGCGTTAGGAGCGGCCGATCTTCGACAGACCGGAGGCATGTTCCCGATAGGATGGGACATCAACACGGCTGAGCCGGATGACTGTCAGTCGAACCTTCACCTCTACACTTATGACTGAAGACTGGCAGATCGTTTGTCCGTCGGTGCACAGGCAGATAGCGCCCATGAGTATCTCCTCAAACAATACCTTCTAACCGCGAAAACGGACAAAGCAAGTCTTGAAATGTGTGCGTCCTTATCTCATCTCTACGAGTTTCGAAGAGCATGACGTCTCTCTCTCGGTAGATATCCGCGCGACTACGCACATCATAGCCAACCTACTCTATATCTCGCCTACTAGACACATGCTTTACGCAACGGATACCTCTAAATCGACTCACAACAGCCGCGCTAAGCCCTCTCATGTCTTCGAACACCTCTCATGTTTCCTACCCGGCCTTCTCGTACTTGGAGTACGCACACTTCCCCTCGACGATCTCGCCTCCCTCGGCATCGACCTCGAGGATATGGCATCGAAAGGCAACTTTGGCCACGCCGGCGACGGATACCGCCGTTTGAGCAAGTGGAATCTGAAGGATGTGCACATGTGGGCTGCGGAGGGGCTCACGGAGACGTGCTGGCTGATGTACGCTGACCAGCCTACGGGGCTGGCACCCGATGAGATTATCATGATGGGGAAAGCCAATTCGAGGTCGGGTCCAGGGGTCGCGTGGCTAGATGCACTGGAGAGCTGGAAGGTCTCAGGGGCGCGGGGGTCACCACCTGGTGTTGGCGACAAGAAACCGATGGTCTTCTCAGAGGAACAGCGGTTGCGAGGTGAAGTCAAGGGGAGGGATTATGCGATCAAGAAGTATCCGTACCTATTACGGCCTGAGGTGAGTACCTTTTCAAACTTGAGTCTGTCCTCATCTAGCCCTTCTTGTCTCTAGACACTAGAGTCGCTTTATCTAATGTGGCGCATCACCGGCGACGTCAAGTGGCGGGCCCGTGGGTGGGCTATCTTCGAGAGCATCGAGAAACATACCAAGACTGCGTATGGGTACGCTAGTCTGCGCACGGTGGAATACGTGCCCCCGCCGAAGGACAACGATATGCCCAGCTACTTCCTGGCAGAAACGTGAGCTCAATGACTCTTTGTCCACAGCTTGCTGTTCTGAACAACTCGACAGACTCAAATATCTCTATCTCATGTTCACGAACGATAGTTCGATACCCTTGGACAAGTGGGTGTTCAACACAGAGGGCCATCCGTTCCCCATATTCTCCTGGACGGCCGATGAGAAGGTCAAGTTTGGGATAGTGTTATAGTGTTCTTACGACCGTTATTGTATCGAATTGGACAAGCATTTGAGGAAATGAATAGATATAACCTTGTCCACCCCATGATCATACGAACGGCAAGGCAAATAGTCACTGTAGCATCACTTCAAGTCTACTGTCCAACGTTCGTGGAAGCATTGAATTGAAGGGCGTCATGGTCAGTGGAGACGATGCCGTTACGTGCTGGCTGTGATTCCAGGAAGAGTACTTGGCATCCCCGCAAAGCATATTTTAACCATCAACGAACCCTCGACTTGTACTTGCTTTGACAGATATCACCGCTGCCAACCAAATACCTCACCCATAGCACATGATCTTGCTGAATGGCCTTGTCATTATCTGAATGCATTTTCTTATAATGTACATTGTCCACTTGGGTTAAGCCTTGAGTCTACATACAGCCTGGTTGACATTCGGATAATGATACTAAGGGGGCGACGAGTGTCAGTTGTTCGATCCCCCTTCAAAGAATCGGGCGTCGGTCTGGTGAAGGAGTCTTTCAAAGCAATGCTACAGGAGTCCTCCGATCGTGGGGCCTAATGGTGGGTTCGTCGTCTGTCGTCCAGCCCTCCTCTGCCTCTGTCTCGATCTCCGAATCACCGTCGTTGGTCGCCAAAAGAAAGAGTTGTTTGGCGTAACGCTCCATCTCGTCTTTGTCTATGCGTTGGTGGAAGTCGGTTAGAAGGAGGAATTGCAGTTCACATTGGTTCAACTCTGCGAGGGAAAGGCCGCCGACCTATGAAAGATACATGAGCCGAGGAAATGGTGAATTAAAGAAGGAAATATCACCCTAGCTATTAAAGAGTTGGAGTAATAGACGTCGCTGAAGAACTTGCTTGCCACGGTGACCCCGGCAATCACAAGGCGATGGATGTTGAACGAGTCAATTACGAAGGCCCTGCCCGTCAGCTTGTTCATCCTATGAAAGTAGACGAGCAATGATATGAAGACTTCATTAGTTGTTGTTGGACAGAGTTTCATGATCCGTAGGAGGTATGCCTCTAGCGAGATCGTGGGCACATCACGCGCATGGAACGTGAGCGTGCTGGAAGGGTCGGAGAGGGCGTTGAGTGACGCCGTAGTGGTGCCAGAGGGGAAGTGCGGTTGCGTGGGAGGGAATTGCGATGCATCTTTGAGAGCGTCGTTGGTGGCTGCGATCTGGGTGAGCAACGACGCAAGTAGCTTGAGCAGCTCTGTCGACGGATAGCCATGGATGTCAATTGACTGCGACTTGGGTGGGGAAGGCGGCGGCGGTGAGGTTGCACGCCTACGCATCGAAGGTGGACGTGGTAAACGGCTGCTCGACAACGACGGCGCTGCCGACGACGAGGTCGACGAAAACGACGTGGTGCTTCGAGACGGCGTGTGCCGTCTAAGGGGACGTGATGCTGGCAGTGGCCGGTAGACGTCGTGCGATGGTGCGGGGTGTGCGAGCGCGGCAAGCATGGTCGAGTATTTGGAAAGTATTTGGAAAGAGGTTAAGTTGGATAAGTTGGTAGGCACTTTGTTACGCAGTGCTCCGCCTTTTATAACACAGTAGGAGCTAGTACTCCTTGATCGATCGTGGCATAATGCGCGCTCCTATGAAGTTGTTGCGCGCTCCTATGAAATGGTTGAACCGAAATGATGCCAAAGGGGGCCACAAAATTGGCGCAGTTGACGGTGAGCGGTCATCCTATCCAAGGCTGGTGAGACAACTCAAGTTCGCACGTGAAGTAGTCTAGTTTGTTGAGATAGGTAGTCTCCCATAGGCAGACTCGATCAAAGCCGATACTTTGATCTGGAGTCTGCTTTCAGACGCCGCGCTCTAGTACTATCACAGCTTTTTCTCAGAATGGAAATATCACGTGAGGCAGTAAGCACAAAAATTCGCCTAGAAAGGAAATATCATGTGACACACTGAAGGCCTTTTCGCTGGCGAAGGCGCCATTGACGAGATTTGTTGAGTATAACGTCGCATTTTGGCTCCGAGCTTGCCACTCTGGCTTCCATTTCCATCCTGTACTACCTTCTGAGTCCGCAAGCTGCTCTGATTAAACCACTGATGAAGTTGATGACTTGGACAGTAACATCTGAGGAGTAGTTAACAACATAGGCTGACTTCGAGACCAGGACAGGCAGAATTGAGGGAGGGGTTATGTTTCTAAAGCAAGTTGAGCTTCAATCTGGACGTCAGCGCCTCCGAAACTGCTACAAGAGCATGAAAGCAGAAGGCGGCGACGCGCCAATTTATTTTCCTGGCACCAAGTAAATGGATCACATGTGTTTCACATGACTAAAAAAGTGCGGTACGGTTCGGACCCGGCGGATGAAACTAGACTATGAGATAGGCATACCTACGAGCTCATGAGTTAGATGAAGGAATCCCAGGGCGATATTGACACACATCACAATGTCCTTCTCGTAGGTGTATTTGAACGGCTTGGATCGTTTGATGTGTCTTCGCCACCAGTGACGATAGACGTACATCGACCAAGACGCGCAATGTCCCCTCGCATGACTGGCGCATATGTTTGTTATTGAAATCTGTAAGAACAATCTGCACGTACTGTTCATCAAGACGATCAAGACGGTTTCAGCGATATCGTCCACATTATGACCGGTTGCAACACAGTTGCCGAGTGATCCAGTCTACAATTAGGACTCTACTATTCTTTTTCTGAATCGAGATGGGGGTTCGAACTGATGGCACTGACAGCTTGCTTTTCGACGTCCGTCATACACGTTCCAAAGACTCTTGTGTGTATCTTTTTTCTGCCGTACTCAAAGACCAACCAGCGGTGACAGGACTATTCGCTAGTTGGTCGAATGTGAATTGGGGGCGGCGTTGCATAGCGTTGCATGTGAAATAGGCGAGCCAATCGGCAGTCGGTGTTTGCATTAGCTATACCCCATGGGGTCCGTCTCGGTCCTCGGGAGGCTTTTATAGTTGAGCAGCGGTGGCAAGTTTTGCCTCTCCTACCCCACATCGACAGCAAGGAAAAATGGCGTCCTCAACAAGCAAACAATACACTTGGAGCGAGGTCGAGCAGGTGCGCGAGTCTAGCCATACGCATCGCGCAGAGGACTAATGAAGAGCAGCACAACAAGGAAGGCGACTTGGTGAGCATACTGCCACTAAAATACCGCAAATCATTTAAGCCTGCGGAAACAGTGGATCGTCATCGATTCCAAGGTCTACAATGTCTCCAAGTTCGCCGACATGCACCCTGGAGGCGCCAACGTATTCTATGCATCTGGAATTGCCGGAAAAGATACGACAGACACTTTCTTTGGACTTCACCGACACGAGGTCCTCCTGCGCCCTCAATACGCTCGGCTACAGATTGGCGTCATTGCCGGCGAGGAAGAGGTCATCAAGGCACCTGTACCAGGCGCGCTCTCCAAGGTGCCCTATGGCGAACCGACGTGGCTGAGCGACGGATTCCGGAGTCCATACTATACAGACAATCACCGACAATTCCACAAGGCCTTCAGGACGTTCATGCAGGAGGTGGTCCAACCAGAGGCCGTACGGTGTGAGGAGAATGGCAAGCGTCTGTCGCAGGAGATAGTCGTCAAACTCAGTGAAATCAATTTCTTGGCGATGAGACTGGGTCCCGGAAAGCATCTGTCTGGCAGGAAGTTGATGGGAGGGATCGTCAAGCCTGAAGAGTTTGACTATTTCCATGAGGTATCTATTCCCACCGAGACCACAAAGCTTAAACTCACCCGACTACATAAGCTCATTGTGAACGGAGAGATCGCTCGTTTCGGAACACGGGCGTTCGTGGATGGCCTTCTGAATGGCGGCGTAATAGGTCTACCACCTGTCCTCAATTACGGCTCTCCAGAACTGCAAGCCAAGGTCGTCCCTGATGTTAGTCTTTCAGTCTTCAGTTATGAATCACTCTGATTGTACTTCCAGATCCTTGATGGCAAAAAACATATTGCTCTTGCTATCACCGAAGCGTTCGCTGGTAGCGACGTCGGCGGTCTTCAAACAACCGCTGTCCAGGATGGCGACCATTGGGTCATATCCGGCACCAAGAAGTGGATCACCAACGGCACATTCGCGGACTATTTCACCACCGGTTGCAAGACTGACACTGGCTTTACCGTCATTCTCATCGAGCGAGGAGAAGGCGTCGAAACCAAAGCGATCAAGACGGCCTACTCCTCAACCGCTGGTACCGCCTATGTCACGTTCGACAAGGTGCGCGTACCGATGAGCAACACGCTCGGAAAAGTCGGCGCCGGCATGTCGGTCATTCTCACCAATTTCAACCACGAACGCTGGATGATAACTGGATCGAGCTTGGCCTCTCAGAGGATGGTTGTCGAGGAGTGTCTGAAATGGGCGCATCAAAGAAAGGTCTTTGGAAAGCCTTTGGACTCACAGGCCGTGATCAGGCATAAGCTGGGACATATGATCTCGCGGATAGAGGCATGCCAGAACTGGGTGGAGAATATCACTCATCAAATGAACAACGTATGCAAGTTCACTCTGCGTGTTCTCTCGTGCTCACAGCCTTGCAGATGAATTATGATGATATGGCTTCGAAGCTGGCTGGGCCTATTGGACTGATGAAACAGTAAGTATTGGGATTCTCTGCGATAAACAATATTCACCTCCAAATCAGGTTCGTGTCGAAGTGTGGTCGCGAAACTGCCGAAGATGCAACGATGGTCTTCGGTGGACGTGCTCTTACTACGTCAGGAATGGGCAAGTACATTGAAAATGTATGTGCACTACCATGTATCAGATCTAACATTCTTACTCATTCGTCCTTTAGTACCATCGCACGTCAGGTTACGACGCAAGTAAGTAGCATCCGACATTGTTATCCTTGAAATGGCTGACACATACTCTTCAGTTCTTGGCGGAACAGAAGATATACTTGCTGATTTAGGTGTACGACAAGCTATGAAGAAGATGCCCTCCGATACGAGGCTGTAATTCCAAGGACTTCTTTCTTTACCAATCACACAATTTATACATGTATCAACAGTTGCCGTCGATGTTCATATTGTTTTAATACTAGTCATTTTACACCTGCATGCTCTCTGGCGGTCCAAGGTAGCTTGCCTCCAGTCCGCCCAGATCTGCGTAGGGAGGACAGTGAGCAGAGGAGTGTTGTAGCGAACGAAGATCACATACCGATCACAATTTTTTGCACGACGACAGCAGGTTCGATCATGAACAACTTCAGGGTATGCGCCCCAGGGTCCAGTCCGGCCATCGAGAAATTGACGGGTATAATGGCGTCGCTGACATACTCCGTCCAAGTGGAGGGAACGGCTCCGGGAGCGTTTGCAGGGATGAAGTACGAAGATTGAACTGATTGTGAATCGAGCTGGACCGCGACTCCTAACGGCCTATCGGCGCCATGCGCATTGAACGCGGGGGAGACATACACCCATCCAGTCGTGTTCGCGGTCTCAGTGAAGGTGAAGAAGTCATATTCCCTGTGATACACAGCGTCAGGAAGAACAGTAGGGTGTCGGTGTGAGAGACGACGTACAAGGACGGTCCAGAACCAGCAGTGAAGTTGCCATCTTGACGTGGCCAAGGTGTCACACCGGACAAGGTCTTACCAATACCGGGAAGCTCTTTCCAGGCGATATCGTCGACGGTGTTGTTGCTGGATGCGTGTGCAGCTTCCATCGAGACGACGCCCATGTATTCCACGAAGCCTAGTGTTGGAAAGCATCTCAAGAGTCAGCCTCAGGCTCAAAGCCTTCATGTGTGGGACAGACCAGTGAAGTTTGAATCTAGCGCAGCCTTGGTATTGACGGCGACGAAGTCGACTGAAACGGACAGCGCCGTTTGGTTTTCCGGTTCTGCAACAAAGGTGATCACCGCATATGAATCGCCAGCGGGGAGGGTGTCCCAATCCGATACAGACGCGAACACACGCAGTTCTGGGCTGTCTGTCGAAATCGAGCCTTCTGATGGGGAAACTGTCAACCAAGAGGCGTTGGAAGACACATTGAAGGTGAATGGTGTGGGGCCGCCAGATCCGACGTCGATGTATCGTGAGCCAAAGACGTCGAATGAGTCGAGAGTAACGCTGGGAGCCGGACAACTGTATCCTTGAGCACACTGGTTGGAATTGTCCCCTGGCCTATGAAGACACGGTTGGTAATGCAGGAGATATGAAGCGATCGAGGTTTTACCAAGCACCAGCCGTGCCTTCTGGCACGATTCTCATCGCGCCTGCTAGGGCTTGCTTTCTGCCTTGAACTCTGTTCACGACAGGCATCCTACAAAAAGAACGAGTCAGATATGTCGATGGTGGCTTCAAAAGCAGCAACTGACGAGTTCATCATGGGCTGCTGCCAGTAGTAGTACCCAAGACCTGAGAAATATCAATAGGGGCGTGTTGAGAGAGAAAACTCTCGTACGTGTCTGATCCATCATACTAAGGGCCACGTAAGCATTCAATGGACGCGCACCATCTAGAAAAGACTCACTGGTCCCATTTACCTGAGATAACTGTGAGACGGGGCTAGCATTTCACACGGATACCGAGAACTCACCATCAAGAAGAGTATGATACTGAACCTCCAGATCATAGTCAGTTTCAAAGAGGTCTTGGACTTGGTCAGCTAGATCGTTGGTGCTTAGGCGCGCCTGGGACGCTCTAAGATTGTTCAGTCCTGCACTAATGAGCATCTTCCCAAGGTTGGCGCTGGCGGCCACCGGGTATAGCACCAGCTGGAAGAAAGAAGGTTTGTAATCGTCGGAGATCTTATCATTGATGTCTTCAGCTGCTGAGAGCAGGTCGTCCCAAGAGCTCGCGATAGTTTCTGCCCTGCCACAAGCGTCAGCACCTTCAAACAGTGCCCACAGCAAAAATAGTCGCGTACTCTCGATACTGATCCAGACTGTAAGTGGTGGAACTCAACAGCTCTGGCTTCCTTCGGGCGTTGAATCGCGTGAGGTTTGCGACAATTTCGGTGACCGTGAGGGCATCGTCCTGGCTCAAGGCGAACTCTCGCTGGGCCCAACGCGTCACGAAGTCGTCCAAGTTGTCTGGATTCCATACAGAAGCGTCCCAACCGTAATTCAAGAAGAACTCCGTCTCGCGTTCGTAGGGCTTGAGATCACCAACGTTCACAATCCAGAGACGGGTGGCGTTGCGCTCGACTGCTATCGACATTTGCTCGTAGACCTGGTCATAGGCAATGAGGACCCGAAAAATCAAGAGCAAGGATGCTATTACCTTCGAGATTTGTGTCGTCTGAAGGAGCGAGGATGAGCAAGCTTGAGGTTGCTTGTATAACGAAAATACTCACAGTTATCCACTTGTAGTCTCTCGGGCTGCCAACCTAGGAATATTACTGAGAAATTGGAATGTTGAGGCGATATGTCCACATACGTAGTCAAACTACAAAGCTGATGTCAGTGATCAATCGTAACAATACCAGGGAGATGGCGTACGTGATAATAAATACCAGCTCCTCCGCTCCGAGCGCGCTCATCCTCGATAGGGTAGCGACGGACGTTGCCCCAGCTTACATCGAAGTCAGTCTGAATCATGAATGGAGTGTATCTTTACACACTTATCGTCTGTCCACAGTAGGGTCACATCCTCTGGCACACGCAGACCGTCGTCGTAATAACCTTCGACTTCCTTGTCTGTGAGGAAGGCGAGGTCTTCATCAGGACTGTCGCGACAAGATGCAAACGAAGTGAACAACGCACAAAGACACCAGACTTGTGGAATGGTGGAAACATTGGTATTGTTGAAAGCATTCGTCAGCATAGTCCGTTGGTCAGATATGATCTCTTCCAAGAGGTTGATGTCTGTGGTCACGTCCAAAGGAACTGCGATGCGAGTCAATATCGATACTACCACTTAACAATGAGAACCTTACTGTCTCCAGCACCACGCATCCCGAGGGTATAAACCGTTTCAAAATCTTTCGCGCGTTGTACGCCAACCTCCCAATATGAGGTAATGTTGGCAGAGTTCGTCGTGAAATTCCAGGCTCCGCTCCCAAAAAGATTCCATTCGACGGGTGTAGAGCGCGCCATTGGTTCTTGATGGCTGTTTATCAGATATCAGAGATGGAATTGTGCCGAAACATGGCTGATCAACCAACCTCGTTCCCATTGCAATGCCATACGTGTCTGCTAGCCGCTGATTGTCCGGGTCGTCGATACAGAAAGCACTGTAGAATTGGAACACGTTTAGCAGATGCAAAACGCGTAGAATCCCGAATTACCTGCTCCATATCGCTTGGAATCATTTGAGTCATTCGTTCAGGATAGTATTGGGACTTCAGACATACCTGGCCAAAGGAAGTTTCCCCTGAGGCGGAGGATCAATTCAAACCTTTTGCTCAGGTTACTGGAAGGTACTCGGACGAACTGAGAAGATTACTTGCACTTTGACATAGAAATAATGATTGAACGGTGATCCCGTCAGCGCGGCGCCCGTTCCGTTCGTGAATTTCTCGGCAGCCCAGTTCTGCAGGGCGGGCTGCTCGTCGTTGAGGAAAATACCACGGAACTGCACGGTTGGGGGTCCGTGTGCGCATCCCGAGGTCGGAACGAATATCTCGGCGCTTTGCTTCACAGGAACGTCAGCCCACCTAACATGGTTTCAGCGCATGTCGCATGCTGGGAGAAGGACACACTCACCAGTACCAAGGCGATACACCAAACTGCTCCGAATGCTCATAAAGCGCGAAAATGGTGCCCCGCTTGTCAGAGCCTGAGATGACATAGACGCGTTCGAGACCATTGGACGGGTTGTCAATGACTTGCGCGGAGAAGGCCTCCCACTGGCCTTCTAAGGAAGACGCGTTGAATTCCGTTATGGCCGACAATGCGGACGACTTGTTCCATGTCCCGACGACGATGGCGCTGGTCACGGACGAGTCATTCAATGCCTGTAGGATCTCCGGCCGCACACCCGTCACGCTCTCGATGTCGGACGCAAAATTGTCGACTGCGATGCGCACACCTTCCCAGTCATCGGACGAAACGACGATGGGTGTGGCGACTCCGTTGGTGACGATGGGAAAACTCGAATTAGAGGAGGTGGTGACGCAGGACAAGGAGGATATGGCGCTCGCTCCTCCAAGCGTCGCCAGAAGAAGTAGCGGAAGCATTATAACGACGAACAACACTGAGCCCCTACGGAGCATATATGAAGTGGAGAAATTTCGGGGATCACGGTAGGTCAGATGAGGACGAGGTCCTGGCCAGCGTCGCGCAACGTCCAATATTGAAATATCTACGCGTCAAATAACCGGCTACCAAGAAGAATAAGGGGCGCTTAGTGCGGGCTGGTGTGGGGAGGGCTGGGGTAAGAGAGGACGGTCGCGTATTGACTACAGGAGGTTACTGCTTGCGCAGTATGAGCGAGTACCTGACGAGTGCTGACCGGACCGGTCTGTTTTCGTCGACAGTCAGCCGGTCCGAGACGCCACAGCTTCGATGCTTCTACTAGTGCAATGATACAGTGAAGGTGTATTTTTGACGACGGCTCCGAAGGTGAACGTCTTTCCAGGTCACCAGGTGAAGGGTTGCTGACCATTGTAGTTGACGGGAAAGGGGATAGTAACTCTCACGAATGCGACTGGTTGTCGGGTGCGCCACTTGAGACCAAGGCAAGCCTATCATTGGCAATCAGCTATGCACCAGCCATGTAAGTAAATTCAGGACGCCGTACAGTCACCATCTCCATTCAACCAACCCCTCGCTTCTCCCTCGTACTCCTTTGAACGGGGTGTACTCTTCACTGACCGTGAATTTCGCTACGCGTAACGCGGAGAATGTATGCGATGGTATTGAAAATCGAACAAGGATGACACGCGCAATCGAGGGACTGAACAGCAATGAGTGATTATGAGAGTCCCAGGACGAATGGGCCTACTTGGCTTCCGGATTCCACTCCGCCTTGAGAGAACACCGTCCACTTGGCGGGAGCTGCGGTATGTCAAACTTCAAGACATGGGAACGCGCATCCCATGTCCACGAGGACCCGATTCCTCGCAGCCCGCCGACAGGCCCACCAGGCCCAAATGGAATTTCCAGCTGCACCCGCTCCATCGCATGGGTGGTCATGCGCGATGTCACCGCCACTTCGAGCTTTCCCGGCGTTGAAATGACTTTGAGGGCAATAGGTACGGGCGGCGCCTGGGCGAGCGAGTACTCTGCGAGAACGAATTTGCCGTCGGGAGGCACGAAGGACATGCTTTTCTGGCTCGACCACCGGGCGAGGCGGATGCACGGGTGGAAGGCGGGGCGCGCGATGACAGAGGGATTCGAGAGTGTTAACAGACAGTCTGGGGTGCCCGATAGCCGAGAATCTACGTCCAATCGGCCGTGGACAGAAGAGGACAAGGTCGTGCCCGCACGCGACACCAGCGCCTTGTATATTTCGACGACGTCAAAGTAGATCTCGTTGTTGGTGTGCCTCACGCCTGCCCTACGCCATGGTATCGGGCTGGAGAACGGCTTTGGCGCATTGGACTGGGCCAGCGCACTGCCGAGCAGGGAGTTGAGCAGCGAAGGGGGTGTGACGATGTCGCGTAGGGCGTTCGGAGAGGTGGTTAAGGCGTGTCCGGCGTCAAGGCTCTCGGCGATGAGCTGGTAAACGGTGTCAAAGTTGTCCTGTAGCGCGACGGCGTTGACGCTGTCCCCAAAATAAGCCTTGAGGACGTCGATGAAGGCGTTGAGAAAGGCGATGCCCAACATCGGATCCGTCGGCGGGGACAGCGCGCATACAAGGTGGATGTCGTTGCAAGGCACGCTCACTTGGTCGTAGAGGACGGCATTGGTGGACTGCAAGATCGGGCGCTGTGAAGCGTCGAGGATGATGAGGCCATCGAGAGGCATCAAAGTCAGCGACTAGCCTGCAAGACATGTTTGAGACGATAGACGGACGAGAGCGGGACGTGAGAGCTCTTGCCTGTGGTCGTGGTCGTGGTCGATGACGAAAGAGGTCGTCTCTCACCGTGACCACTACCATTGCCATCCATCATGCGCCCCAGCAGCGCCGAACAGTCGCGCCCTGCGTCTGTCGTTTCCAGGCGCCCGCTATCAAGCACAGCGCCCCGACCACCTTCGAGTCAAGCAACGCGCCCATCATCGAGCCAGGGCATACGTCCGTCTACTAGTCAGGCAGTACGGCCATCCACCAGCCAAGGCATGCGACCATCTTCCAGTCAAGGCGTAAGGCCATCGTCGAGCCAAGGCTTGCGCTCGCAATCCAGCGCATCCATGCGTCCGATATCGCGTCTCACGAACCGCCCCCAGTCGCGTCAACTGCGAGCCAATCACCTCAAGCTCGTCTCGTTGTGCGAACAGCTCGTCCGCAACATCAAAGGCGATGAGGACGAAGAAGAATTTCGGGCCAGCTCCGACTATGTGATGAAGGCTCTCAGTGTCGAAGGCACGACGCTCAGCAAGGCTGGCATCGGGCTCGACCAGAAGACGGCGGACAAGATGATGCGTGGGTGGGCAATGTTTGTGTCTTTGACGGGGCTGAAATATTCATATCTCTATTAGACACGCCCAAAAGGCGCGCATACATTCTCGCGACGGACTGGCAGAGGCACTGGAAAAGTCCTACAATCATCTGAAGGAAAGCAGTGAAAAGAGTCGGGATTTTGACCAGGAAATCAAGGTCGTTGACAAAACTTCATGGACCTCACCACTACTGACAATCTGACAGACCGACCATCTACCTCTGCATTTACAGCTCCTCGTGAGTGTATTTGTTGACAGGGGAGATACACGCTCTCTGATGACTCTTAGCTCTCTCTAGCAAACACTCCAACGCCGAGCACATTGGCGTATGCCTCTTCGTACCTGCACGATCTCACCATTCCTCCTCCTGAACCAGAAGTCCTGACCTGGAAGAAGATCCTTGAGGACGACCCCTTCGAAGGTGAACATTGGGAGGGTGTCTATGGCATGCCACCAGGGAGTATCAAGAACCAAAGAGACGGAGATTCCTCAGATAGTGATGCCTCATCCCTCTGGTCTTTGGACTCAGAGGCTAGGGACCTGGACGCGTCGTCCGAATCTGCGCCAACACCACCGCGCTCCCCTTCGCCCACTCCGATGCTTGCATTCGCGCCATCGCTACCAGATATCAGGCTTTCTCTTTTGCACAGGAAGGAGGTGGAGGACCTCCAGTCGAAACAGTATTGGCGTAGCGACTGGCGCATGCCGATCAAGGGAGTGCGTACGAGATTCGATATCGGTGATGCCAGTACACTGGGTAAGCGAGTGCGTGTGGCTACCTCTTTGGACGGACTCTGAATGTCCAGTGTAGGACCTACTCTGCAGAACATCACGGGCCGAAATCATAGCTTCTCTACTGAACTTGTTCACTCGAGCGAAGTACGTTGGGCGTCTATTGCTGCCACGGAATAGTCAGCTAACTAGCTTGCAGAAGTACATCTACGAGCACGACGCAGTCCGGGAGGTCTTGATTGCGCTTCAGGGCCGTAACAACATAATGTTAGAGTGGCGTCATGAGGCCTACAGATCCTCAAGGACGACTCCCAGGTTGTTACATTTGTCCCTGGCGTCACAGTCTTCCATTCTCTCTTCCCTCTCTGAACAATGCTCCTGCGTCAGACATCTGCGCAATTTTGTTGCCCGAGTCTTCAGCACCCCCAGCAGCTCCAAATCAAAGACGCGAACATTGGAAGCATTCGCCGATGCTGTCGACGCGGAGATACGCCTCCTCGATACCTGGTGCGCGGACATGGAGGAGAAGATCGTCCTAGCCACCAATGGCCTCCTATCAGAGGAAGGCCTGGTCGTGAGCTTGCTATCCCTGGAAATCCAGGTCCGCGATGCTTTCGAAGGCTCGTTCGCTGCTTTGTTGAGTATTGTCCGGGATGTGTTTGGGGAAGACCATTCTCCTCGCGCGTCGCCTTCCACGACCACCGCGGCTCTCCTCGATCGGCTCTTCGCCGTGATACAGGAGAATCTGGAGAGAGGCGAGCGTGTTACGGCCGGCGTCGTTATGCGAGTGTTCGTCCGGAGCTCAGAGCCGCTTTGGGGTATGCTTGGACGGTGGCTCAAGGACGGTATGGGCGTAGGAGATGTGAACGATCTCGATGACGAGTTCTTCATCGAGAGCAACGGGCTGGGGTCGGGCGCATTTGGTGTGGGGCTCTTGGATCCGGATTATTGGGCGGAGGGGTACACGCTGCGATACGAGGACGACGGGGACGGACGGAGGAAGGGGTTGCCGATGTTCTTCAAGCCTGTGGCTGAGATGGTCCTGGCGTCGGGGAAGGCTGTGGGCTTATTGAAGGCTCTGGATTTGCCGCCGACTGATGGTGTTGTTGAGTGGAGGTGGCGGTCCCTTGCTGAACTGGTCGCGCAAGGCTCTGGGCCTGAGGAGGATGAGGCCAGCGGGTTGTTCTCGGTGTCGATCGACACTCTGTCTGGACTCATTCATGATGAACTCGCGCCGTATTGCCACAGCATGGGTCAGGCGCTGTCCAAGACTGTGGCGGAGGAGTGCGAGTTTGAGAGACACTTGAATACGATCGAGGATTTGTATCTGATGCGGAAGGGAGATACGATGAGTCACTTTTGCGATGTTTTGTTTGCGAAGGTGACTTCAGTCTGTTTGATTTTGGTAGCAACTAACCAATGGGTGATGCAGATGGACAGCCAACAGCACTGGAGCGATTTCCATTTCCTCAATAGCACATTCAACGATGTCGTCGAGGCGAGTCACAACGTCGGTGTCAAGGAATGGGTCCAGCTACCACTCGTTCGCCTTTCATATCGCCGTAGCAAGGACAAGACAGCCGGTGGGCGCACAGTCAAAGCGCTGGACGGACTCTTGGTGGAATACGCTGTCCCGTTCCCGTTGGTATATGTCTTCACCCCGAGAACCATGGCGATCTACGGGGAGCTGTTTGTATTCTTGCTCCAGATCAAGAGAGCGAAGGTCGCATTGGAACGAATTCTGATTAGAGGAGACAGCAAGAAGGTTGGAAGTGAGCTGAAGACGTTCTATGCGATCCGAAGTCGGCTCAGTTGGTTCATCAAGTGCGTTTTCAAATATGAAGCTTACGTGTCGAATGCGAGGACTAAGGACTGGAATGTTTAGTGCTTTGCTGGACTTCTTGACGACCTATGTGAGTTGGTGCTTCTTCGAACGGGAAATGTGCTAATCTGTACCACCATCGAAGGTCATTCATGTTCAAGTGATCAAGTTTCATGCAGCACTGAAGAAAGTCACTGCGTTGGATGAGTTGATTCGGATACACGAGGAACAGTACGTCCTGTTGCCAAGAAGTTTTGGATCGAGCTGTTGACCTCTAGTGATAGCCTTGAGAGAATACAAGAACGCTGTCTGCTTCATTCCAATGTACGCTTTGATACGTTTTCTATGAGTCGTGTCTTCTTCGGCTTAGACCTCCTGATTGACAGACCGCCGCCTTACACCGCTCAATCCTCTCAATACTGGACATGGCCCTGCTCTTCAGCGACATGTTCGTCACCATAGCCGGAGACACAACCACCCATGACATTTCGAGGGCTTCTATCCTCACGAAGCGGCGGCGGACGAAGACGCAGCGGCGTATGCGGCGGAACGTTATTGGGTTTTCAGGGGCTCCTGATATGTCGAGCTCTGAGTCTGAGTCCGAATCTGATGAGGAAAGGATGGAGGAGCCGCAGACGTCGTTCAGTGTGGCGCAGTCGATGGAGGTGTCGATGGAGGTGGATAGGTTGGATAAGATCTCGTCGGAGCTCGATGCGCTGGTGAAGTTTGTGCGACGGGGCATGGAGAGTCTGTCGGGTGGGACGACTGAGGCTGCTGCCACTTTTGGGGTTATAGCGTTCACGCTGGAGGATTGGGATGCGTAGTGCAGGTAGCAGCTGTACCTTGAAGCTTATCAGGCCAAGAAAGTCCTCTTTACGTTTGCCAACGAGGCAGCCAAACACGGCCGATATCGGATCCATATCTCGTTTCAGCAATAGAGGACAAGGGCGCACGGGCGCACTGGGGCACGGTCTATGCTTCGTGCCACATAGAGTCGTGGTATGGGAGGAGTTCGAAAGTTACTGTGATGAGATAGCCCGTAGGCTAGTGATTGGAGGACTAACGCAGGTAAGAATGAATACGATCAATCTCGTAGCAAATAGGCATTAGACACAGAGATAGAAGATGAGTAGATGTCAGTACAGTATATGTGGTTTCTTCACTCAATCGAGGTAACGAGCGTCAGGCCTTGCTCACAGTACGGTGATAGATGTTTCTTAACCACCGACACCTCCAGCTCCTCCTTCTCCTGATTCGCAGCATTTTCCACATCTTCGACGAACCAGGAGAGTTCCACCGTCTTCAGGGGCGCCACCTGCCACCGCGATGCGACCATCTCCGCAAATACATCTCCCTCAAACTCCAGCGGACCCGACAGGTGCAATGCCGTCAGTTTGGGCATCACAACGCACGCAGTTCCTGGCTGGACAGTCAGCGCCTGTATGACCTCGTTTGTGAGGCCGTCGCAATTAATGAGTCGTAAGTTGGTGAGGAGAGGTACAATTTGGAGTACACGAATGGCATGATCCGGATCGAGTGAGGCGTTCTCAAAGTGGAGCGCGGTCAACGGGGCATGAGATCGTTCGACCAGGAGCATGAGGGATTCAAAAGCAGCCTGGTCGTCGCGAACACCTTCGAGTGTCGCTGCCTCGATCACCAAGTTCGACAACGCAGGCGTCGTGATGTGGTCTAAAATTTTGGATATCGGCCCGGCGTCCTCCTGCACTGGTATAACTTCTATGTCTAGAGAAGAGAGTTGCTTGCACTGCACGTTCATGCCCTGCATCTCATCTAAATCAGATCCATCAGTCCCTCCTTCTACCTGAAATCGGCAATCCCGTGCCCCTTCCACATTTTCAAGAAGCTGCAGTATTTGACGGGGCCGTGGACCAATCCAGTAAGGATGTTCAGGTAGCGATACGTGTTCAGATTCGAAACGCGTGAGCTGGTCCCAAGGGAGGCGAAGTAGACCTGCAGAATCATGCATGTCAACGGCTGTGACTGTTCGCAAGTTGGTGCAACGATCGAAGATATCGTAAACCTCAGGGTTGTCCTCACCCATCCCGCCAGGATAATCACGAAGGTTCAGAAACACAAGGTTCTCTAAGGCGGTGAGACGATTGCGTAGCGGTGAGAGGTTTTGGAGATATGGATATGGGGCATATATCACGAGCTCGTGGATACGACAGGCGAATGGAAGGAGAAGAGTGGAGATCTCTTGGGGAAGACGCTGCGGGGTGAATGTTCCATCGCGACAGATACAAAGGGAAAGACGGGAATCCGCGCGCGCGACGCGACTCAAATGAGCGCCGAGGCGAAGAAGATAGCGAGGATTGTCGGGATTGAAAGTATCGTCGTTGACAACGATGGTGATGAAAGACCAAAGTTTGGGGCTGTCGAGGACAACACGGCGCCACCCTTTGCAGACGAGCTCGAGCGTCCAAAGAACGTTTTCGGCCGGAAAGAAATCCCACCAGAGATTGACCTCTGGCTGAACATCCTTTGCTTGACGCTTCACGGGGTACTCGATGGCATAAGAGAAGATCTGGTAGAGGATTTCGGCGGGAAGACGGCGAACGGGGCAGAGCAGACGCTTATGGTCTTTGATTGCACCAGACAACCGTTGAGACTCGGTATCCAGGTCTTTCAGAACCTTGTTGACGTGTACCGTTTGTTCCTCTAGAGCAGACAAGAGCTCTCTGAGACGTTTGGACGAGTCACAGGCTGTGGTGAGACGAGATTCCAGCTCGGCAATCAAAGCCTGGATTGTATCGTCCTCAGCGGCAGTGGGTACACTGTTAGTTGTAGTGAGGTGATGGAAGGCGGGGTTTTTGCCAAGAGGTAGCGTGCCTTCGACTTTCAAGGATGGAATGCTGTGATTAGGGCATGTGCAGCTTGCTGCAGTTTGACACGGTATCCAATCCGCGATGGGTCCTAAACCTGATGAAAGAGGATACTTCAGTGATGTTATCCAGTAAAAAGGCTATACGCACCAGACATAGTCAACACAGATGGATGGAATGAAGGCCTGTGCTTGCTGGAGCAGTGTACCTCTGGACTATCGCCGCTGTAGGGTGATGAAAGGAGGAAGAAAAGCAGACCTGCAGCGAAATTTGAAATGACAATTGATGGCAAACTGCACAGCCACGCGTCATGAGCCCGCTCGACCCTTCCGCAGGACAGCGCAGGACTCGGACCACTGACAAGAGGCGTTGATCGGACCTAGCATATTTTACCAGTCAGAGTCTTGTATGGCACATGTACTTTCTAATAAAGCATTACAGGCGACTTCCTGACCATCGTTATGGGTGCTTCTGAGGTGTTATACCAAAAATTAATTGTAGGAGGAAAAGACATATCGCGATCGTGTTTCTACTGTATGCATTATCGTTATATCGTCGAGTTAAGTCAGCTCTCGTGTAAAATTCGAGCTCGTCCAAGTGTCTACCACGCTGCTGCTTCATTGACCACTTATGTCGACGGATCACATTACACAGACTTGAACGCACCCTCCAGACCTTCAAGCGCACTGGTAGCCTTCGCCTTGAACTTCTCCTCAAGTCCGGGGGAGGATACTCCTGGTGCACCATCTTGTACGTCCTTTTTCGATGCCGCATTTCCAACACCGACTTCCTTGACATCTAGCGCACCATTGCTAGGAGCTGCTTCCGTGGAAAAGCCCGTGGACGGAGACCGCGACTCAGCTGTCACTATTGGGGCGTGGTCCGAGCCGTCTTCGAGGGTACGGGCACGACGACGACGGCTCTTTGAACTGCATGGGAAGAGACTCGGTTTACAGCACCAGAGGACGATCAATCCGACGATGAGAAGAAGGATGATGCCTTATCGTTGACGAATGATGAGTGTCGATTGTCCTGAATAGTTGACGGGTGTACTCACCGCCCACAACACCTCCAGCAATAGCAGCAGTATGACTCTTGCGTTTGTGGCACCTCTTACCGCTGCCAACGTACTTAGCGATGAGTGTTGACTATGAGCCGAAACATCTTTCGTACCTGCATGGTACGACAATCACAGTCGCTGTGGGACTGCTCCTGGTTTTTGTGGCGGCGAAGGGTGTACCGTTAATGGTGGTCGTCCAGGTCTCGCCGGCCGCGGCAGCAGTACCCGTAATAACGGTGGGCGTGGACGTGGCATGGGTAACAGCTGTAGAGGGTGCGAACGTGGTATGGGCAAAAGTAGTGCCAGCCAACGGCGAGCTCGTTGTTCCTGCGACAACATGCGTCGTCACCGTCGGCTTTGCATTAGTAGCACCATGCGTGGCGGTAGTATGAACAAAAGCAGTGGTCTTGTGAGTGGTAGCAAGAGCCATGTTGGAAGAGCTGAGGTTCAACATCAAAGAAACTCCAGTTCTTGTATGTTTCCGTCTGTGGCTCCAGGAACGAACTCAACGGTCCAGATAGCGCAAAAAGAACAATAAGCTGTAGGATGTGCGGCGATGCGTGCGCTGCTGTGTCCACCTTAACGTGTTTTGTTGCAGATCCATTCGCCTAGAATGAAACCTCAACAACAACGCGTGTCGTAAACGCGTAGAACAAGAAAACACTCCTTGATCCACAGGTTAGTATTGATGTCGGCAATCACTGGCACACGACGATCAGTCGACGATCCAACATACGCACATGGTGGTAGGTGTCCAAATCCAAAATCTTTCCCTGCATCCCCAGTTCTCCCCGGGCACGATCAAAGATCAGCTTCTCAATTGCGATTTCGACATTGTGCAGAAGACCCTGTGTCGTTGTCGATGAATGTGACCCTTCCGACCGGGGAAACCGAGCAAAGAATAGATGTCCTTGTCAGTGCCAAGTCTTTGTTCTCGGGTCAGCACTCGACTAAGTTTAGCATCGTTAATTGACAGACCACATGCATCAGATTCACTATCAGCCCAACGACACTAATAGCTCGCCCGAGTGCCATTCACGGTGTCCAGACACCTGTCTGTCAAGCCGGGCCATCCAAGCACTCACCGCCACAGTTCGCTTCCACACATCAATTCGACACCAAATGCTCCTGATTCGACACCGAAAAACGATGCTGCTGCTGCTATGAGTACAAACAGAATTACAAGGTCGGAAAGAATGATAAACAACACAAACATAAAAAAGCAAAACAAAAATGTCTCCTGGTAGAAGTAAGATATCCATGTAGTGTACTAAGTTACAATCTATGCTGCACAAAAAAATTAACTAAAGATGCAAATCGGAGAGCAAAAAGTAAAGCGACCAAAATATATGAAGAGATACAACACAGATCGAGCTGGGAGATGCTACCCACCGCCAGTCCCTGTAGTCCGCCGTTTCCGTGTCGCGCGCTTCGACGGCGGCGCCGCTTCTGTCGTTGTCGGAGAAGTGGTATCCAAAGGTTGCTTACGCTTTAAAGACGAATTTGACAGTGCGGGTGTGTTCACGGTCGACGTGGGCGTGGACGAGGACGCCGTCGAGGGCGCATTTTGTGAAGGGTGCTGCGGTATGGTCTTGTGTGCCTTCTGCGGGGAATTGTGGGCAGATGGGGGCGGATTTTGCGGAGAGCTCATTGAGGCGGAGGGGGTGTGCGACTGGAGGAGGGAATGTTGATGTGGGGGACCACCGGGATTTGTCACTGACGGCGGTGCGCTAGAGTATAGCGTCGTCGCCGAGCCCATACTCGCGCCTTGGAAGGGCGCATACGGATATGACAGCATGCCGTTCTGGGGCATGTGCCCAATGCCGTTCATCAAGTGTTGTCCAGACTGAAGTCCATGAGTGTCTCGAAGCTTGTTGGCAAACTGACTTAATGCCTCTGTGAATGGCGTACATGAGGTTCCACGCGTCTGAAGAAAGGACACAACGCACCAATTGGACCCAAGTTGGCATCGTTCGCGAACCCTATTAGATCCGTCATCTGTGCGACACTTTCTGCCAACTACCAGCAAACGTGATCAGCAAACTAGCAGGATCAAGCGACAAATCTTACCTCCAGACAGCGCATGGTAGCCTGCGGTATACCAAACGCGTTTACCGGTTCTCCCGGTATGGATCCGCGCTCGATGATAATCCGGGGCTCCTCAAACTTCTTATCCTCATCCTCCGCGCTCTGACTTTGAATCCCATTCGAAGCGCCTGGCGCAGGCGTGTTCCGCGACCGCGGCGTCTTTGGCGACTCCGACATCCCCGTCTTCGGCCCCATCGTGATCGCGTCCATAGAGATGTATTTATCATGGTAGTTGGCGTCAAACTGGAAGTCCTCAAACTTGAGCACATAGCCCTGATGCGACGACGCTGCCGATGAGCCCGCTGCATGGGGTGATGTGATCACCACATGCGCGGTCAAGGGCCCCCGCAGTGTAACAGTATAGCCATTTTGATACTTGTACGTCCACACCGCGGTTACGCACTCGACCACCGAGTGTCCATGGGAGTATATCCGCTCGCGCGCGCCGTCGAGCGTTAACGTCATCGACTTGACGCCAGACTGCGTCGTGACCAAGAAAAACCGGGGTAGTATAGGAACCCCAATTTCTGCGACACGTCGAGCAAGATGAGAAGATGAGTCTGGAGGAGACAAAATAGAAGTCCCACCAAACGGCTTTGCCTCGGTTTTTTGGTTGTCCTTCCACAGGGTGATCTTCATGATAGCTTTCGGCGTGAAATACTCCTTGATGAGCTCGTTCCACCATGATAGCTGCAATTTCTGCGGGAAGCGCATTAGTTCTCAATTGACATGACGTACGTCAAACACACTGACTGTTTTGGTTTCGCTCGACAGATTGCCGCTAAACTGTAATAATCGCATGAGCCCTTGACCGCTCCCAACAAGCTGTTGTCCGACCGGGGGCCTGAATTAGGAACAAAAGTTAGAACGGGTACGCGACAATAGGTCGAAAACTCACGCCAGACCAATGCCGCGGGGTCCAGAAGTCGAGGCCTGTTGATCGGAGGATGACATGGTCGACGATGATGCTGGAGAGCCCACATGTCCAAAGACATTTGGCGCCTGGTTTGGTGGACGGGGAGGATTGGACTGTGCAACGGACGAAGGTGGTGGTGGTGGTATACCAGACTGTGGAGGAGGTTGAGGACCGCTATGTTGCGGTTGTAACCGCCCCGTCGAAGGACCAAGTGCAGGGTTCGGCGGTAATTGTTGCGGGGCTCGAGGTTCGTGGGAAGAGGGTGGTCGTCCAGTCGTCGATTGTGGACGCGACTGCGGCTGTGGAGGATAACTGTTCATAGAATCGGGATTGATATGCGGAGAATGAGAGTGTGGAGGCGGCTGGGGCTGCTGCAGTGGCGTGCTGTGGGGATTGTGCGACGGAGGACGCGGAGGTGGCATGTTAAAATTGGCGTAGTTGTCTGTGCTCTGCTGCATCTGTTCAAACTGTTGTGCCGGTGTCAGCTGAAACTGGCCGCGGTTGGGTGGAGTGTTGCCCATGTTCGGCGGCATTGATCGGGACATGGGGCCCATTTGAGTCGGTGGTGTCGACGAAGACGGAACGAAGGGATACTGGCTGTTTCCATTGGAAGTTCCTTGCGTCGGGAAGGGCTCCTGGGGAAAGTCCATGAAGCCCATCGGAGCGTCAGCAGGCGGCATTGAGACGCGATTGAGTGCAGGGTTCGAGGGACCAGGTCCCATGCTCATGTTCGGCGGCTGGGACGGCGGATGGGATGGCGGGCGGGGTGAGGAGGACATCTGCTGGTTCTGGTGCTGCATGGCAAGCGGCACAGGATTCTGAAAGTTTGGCTGATGTGATGATGGCATGCCGCCTTGCATGGGCGGGGGCTGCGCGAGAGAAGGAGGGTTGATGCCGTTCATCATTGGCATCGGCGCAGATCCTGCCCGGTTGATGTTCTGCGGGAGTCCTGGGTTGCCGCCTTGACGGGCCATGGCCATGGACATTTCGGGCGACATCTGGCCCTGGGAGACGGAGCGCATCGGCGGGCCGGGCAGCGCCTGGGGCGGCGGCTGGCGCATCTGCGAGGGCATGTTGGGCTGCTGATTCATCTGCAGCTGCATGGGTCCGCCTGGAAGATGCGGCGCGCCTGGATTGAGATGTCCTTGTGATACGCCCCGCCGTGCGGCCAAATTGGTGCCTGGCTGGTGCATGATGTGGTTCGGCGGAAAACCCATGCCCTGCGAGCGCGGAACCGTGTGAGGGACGGGAAGGGAGGCGGCGGCGGCACGACGTACCATATGCGATCCATTCGCCGCGGGATTCATAGGCTGACCTGGCCGCATCATCATCGGGCGTTGCTGGCCTGCCTGCGGGTGTTGCTGCTGGCTGAGCTGCATCTGGTAGCGCTGTTGGTTGGCCAGGGCGTGGTTGGTATTAGGCGGACCCGGAAGCATACCCATGGGCGGGACGCTGTTGGGCGGGAGACCCATCTGTTGCTGTGGAGGTCCTGGCTGAGGCGCCGACTGCATGAACGGCCCGCTGTTTAGGCTCATCATCGGAGGGGGCTGGGCCATGCCTGGTTGGCGTAGCATATCTGGTCGCAAATTGACGTTCATGAACGGAAAAAGAGGCACCGGGGCAAAGGCTCGGCTCTGTATACGCTGTCTGGCGCTCTGCGGACTGGCCCTGCGACGGTAGCGACGCGCATATACGGCTCCAAAGGCGGTCTGGGCAGTGGCGGGCCTGCTAGCAGCAAAAGCAAGGGAGAACCGAGACAGATGTCAAAAAAGTCGAATCTCTTGTGATCGGAAGGCAAGAGCCAGCGAGCGGGGCTGCTGGACGAGTGCGGCGGCGACGGCGGCGGCAGCAGTCGGTATCTCCTCGGGCGGAGCGTCGAGGGCGTCGGGATGGGGGTAAGATGCGGGGAACGAGGCTAGTCGGTGGCCAGCGCTCGTTGAACAACCAGGAATTCCCACGTGGGAGCGTGCTTCGTGACCAGAGCCTGCAGATTCCTTTTCCGTAACCTGTCCGCAACGTCCATCTCCTCGGACTTTTTTGTGCTTTTCCTGCGTCTCTCTACACTCAGTACGCAATGGTTCGCAAACTAAAGCATCACGAACAAAAGCTCCTCAAGAAAGTCGATTTTCTGAATGTAAATGTTCGCTTCCGCTTTTTTTGACTGTTTCAATGACGTTTTGTTGCAGTGGAAACAAGATGCTGATCTTCGAGAAGTCAAAGTGATGCGCCGGTATCATATACAGGACAGAGAGGACTATCACAAGTCGGTCACTCATTCGCTTCCACAATTGACGCCTCGTTGTAACGCACTGCCAGGTATAACAAGCTTTGTGGATCACTCCGATCATTCGCGCACCGGATAGCCCTGCTCCCAGCCCAGGACCCATACCGGCCGCGAATGGAAGCCCAGCTGCTGTCCAAGCTCTACGACATGGGCGTCCTCAACTCGACTGCCAAGCTCAGCGACGTCGACAAGCTCGCCGTCGCTGCCTTCTGCCGCCGCCGCCTGGCCGTGTTCTTGTGCATGTCCAAGATGGCCGAGTCCGTCAGCGCGGCCGCACAATTCATAGAGCAAGGCCATGTGCGTGTCGGCCCAGACACAATCACAGATCCAGCTTTCCTCGTCACGCGCCGCATGGAGGACTTTGTCACCTGGGTCGACACCTCCAAGCTCAAGCGCACCATCATGTCCTACAACGACGAGGTCCGCCATCTCTCCTTTGTATTTGTTATTCACCTCACCTCACCTTTTCAGCTCGACGACTATGACTTGTTGTGATTTGATCGGAACGCGCGCGACCCTTGTCGACGTCGAGATCAATCAGGGTGATATACTTCCGCGGAGCTCTCCTGCCCGCGATACTGTAAAAGTAGATTAGATCGAGTGAGCATCCCGCTGGACTCACTCGTATGACTTTGAAACGCTTACGACACGCGATACTGTTGTTACATTCTAGGTGCAACAGACGTGCACGCATCGCCGCACATGCCAGTTTATTGTCTCTTTCTGCTGTTTGGGTTGTTGATTTCGTTTCTGGAGCCACAGAAGGAGCAATACAAGAACTGGAGTCCCCCAGCTCTTCCGTCATGAACGCCGCTGCTCTTGCCTCTACTCTAAGACCACTGCTCTTGTGCATACTACTCGTGCTACTAATGCAAAGCCGACGCTGACGACGCATCTTGTCGCGAAATCAACGAGTTCGACGTTTGTCTGGCACCAGTGTTAGTTCTCTGGTGCTGTAAATCAAGTCTGTTCCTATGCAGCCGTCGTCGTCGCGCCAGTGCGATCGAAGAAGGCTCGGACCACGCCCCGATTGCGGTTGCTGAGTCGCGATCATCATTTACCGAAGCTATTGGTCCACTGACTGTCAAGGAAGTTGGTGCTGGTGGCCCGCCCATCGTCAATACCTCCAGGAAGGACGTACAAGATGATGCATCAGGAGTTTCCTCCCCAGGACTTGAGATTAAGGCAGGCTTGAAGGATACCAGAGGCCGCCCGTCAGACCAAGAAGTCACTGAAGGAGTGGGTTGTGAACGCCTGGACGGGCTCGAGTCTTACATACATGCGAGCCGAATTATGATAACGATATTGAACGATTCGATGCATAGAATTAAGTACGATCGCGAGATGTATTTCCTCCTACGTACATCTCTTCGAGAAGCACATGGGGTGATGGTCAGCAACTCGCCTGTGAAGCGCTGGCCCATAGCGAATGCTGAGTGAATGTATCTGAGCAGCAAGCCTTGCAGGGCTCCGTGAGCCAGTGACCGACCCCAAGGGCCGTCGACTCGGCCGGTATGTACAAAAGTGTAGTAGCAGGTCTGGAATTAAGCTTTCTATGTACTATACTTTCGCACGCGAAGTTTAAATCAGTCAAGTCCACCCGTCCTCCCGCCAAAAAAAAGAAAAAAAAAGAAAAATCCTGAAGATGTGAGTGACGGACGCGGAGGTTGAACTGACGCACTGACCTCGTCTGCAGTGTTGGTGGGTCCCGGTATGGAAAGCCCACCTCAGCTTGTAACCCTAGAATTGGGTCCTGAGCATTTGCGCGGACTCGGAACCGGGCTCGAGGTAGGGCGTGTCAGTGTAAACAGGAGCAGTATGAGACTGAGAACCTACCTTGAAGATCTCATAGCAATCTTCTTTGTAACGGCTGAGATATTGTCTTACACAAGTTGACAAACCTCTAGAACAGCACAATGGTGAGTGTAAGCACCCTGTGAAGTGGTCAAAAACACATACCGAGCATCTAGAGGATCGTCGGAGTCACGGCAATCTAGGGTTAGTGGTCAATCTGCCATGAAAGCAAGCACATACCGGGAGTGGGTATGTCAAGTCAACAGAAACGAGCCATGTTGACTTGCCACACCATCGCAACCTTTGTGGGGTCAGTAACGATTAGGGAAATACAATTTGAAGTGCTTACTCTGAGAGAAAGAACACGGGGGGTCGAATGCACTTACACGGAAATAGCTGTGCTCAGCAATGATGGCAGCAGGAACCTGCACCGTGTCGGCACTCAGTGAGAGGAAATGTGACCTAGAACTGAAACTCAGAATGCCAGGACAGTCAGCGAGGTGATGCCGGGGTATGGTCTAACTTTGAGGTAAATCCTCGGCAACAGTTCAACGGTAGAGCAAAGACCTACCGGAATCTGTGAGAGTCTCGTCACAGTATGTAGACACATTGAAGTGACAACACCTCGGTACCTTGTCAATGAACTCAAAGTCAGACAAAGTTAAGGCGGACAGCATGTTGGACATACCTCGATGAAATGTATCATTAAAGACCTGAACACACATGAGTACATGCAGCAGGACCCACCAAGTGTCGAGGATCAAGACTGAGACCCATAGCCCGAGACATGACCGAGACAGCAGTGAGGTAGCAGTTCAAAAAAGCGGAATGATAGTCAGCTCAGGTCCTGCTGAAGAGTCGGTGAAAGTTACTCACCAAGACAGTTGTAGTACATAAGTCTGCAGTCCGTGATTGACAAGCTGTGTTGGACGGTCATCGGAGGCCAGGTTCAAGGATGACACGAGACGTACATTGACAGGTCCTTGAATGTCTTGAGGAATAATAACGAGGTCTAACGAGTATGTCAGGTAAGTGAGAGGCAATAGCAAAGGACGGTGTACTACATACCATCCGAGAAGCAAACGTTGAAGGCAAGGGACCGTGGAACGTACTGGCATAATGACGGGAGAGGACATCAGGAAAACCCTCCCGGGGTAATCTGAAGGAAATATTGCAGGAATTCATGGAAATTCTACTAACCATGCTATTCATGCTTCATTATAAGAATTATCAAAGAAATTGAGAATATTAGAGGACAGCTAAAGAAATACACTAATGATACTTGTAAAAAGTACGCTGATCCCGGTAGTTATTGACCAAAAATCCCCCAGCCCGGTCCAAGACATTCTCGGCTGTCCACTCAGCTGGCACAATGTGGCCCCACTTTGGGAACAGCGACACACTTCCGTGAATAAGACTAACAGGTATGACCGAGGCAAGTGGGTTCCCATCTTGAGCCTTGTCCCGCCGAACCAGTTGGAGGTTTGATCGTGCATTAGGACGTGGTGTGAACCGTGTGAACCACTCAACATAAGCCAGATGTGGAGGAACATCAATGTTGGGAGGAAACAAGGCTCCAATGCTCTTCTCTGGAAGAGAGAAAACAACACGAACACGTCCAACACGAAGGCCTAATAGCTGATAAGATTAGTGTTCACAAGGAAAGACAGTGAGCTTACCATCAAGAGGATTGTGACTGCCTGGTATAGCATCTCGAACACGAACAAGAACAGTATCAAAGCGTGCAGCCCGTGTAATTCTGCCTGTAGGGGATGTGGTACGGGGATAAACATGAACAGAGTCAAGAGTTTCATCCATATAGAAGTCATTGTTGACAAACTTGATGTGATGAAAGACCGGTACAGCTCGAAACGGGAGTGCAATGTCATGAGCAGCCTCTTCAATCACAGCCTGTGTGCCAAGAGGATGCTTGAACTGGGCAATGAAGCGACAGAGTGCTGGAACAAAGAGTGAAGCGCCATATCCGGTAGCAGTGTTTGCAAGTACAGAGATCTGTACAGATTTCAAAGTTGGGGTCCTTGTCATCTTCACCGCATATGGACACAGCAAATCAGCGAAAGAGACACGAATGTGGGCTTTGGCAGAAACAGCACCTGCGGTTGAGAGAGTGGGGGGATCCTCTGCAAATGCACTTCCAGACCGCCAACGAAGGTAGTTTGCATGATACATGATCTTTTCTCGCCTCTCCAGCCATCGTGTCATTTGAGCATACTCATCCTTGCGATTGGTAGAGCGGTATGCATCCTTTGCAAAGTCAATGTGAAGGCGCTCAGTAGCCTCTGTGTTGTAGTTGTCCGCCGTCCCAAAAAGTTGGATAGCACGAGTGTAGTGACTCAGGAAATGGAGTTTGGGAATGTTGAAGTGCTCGCGAATACCATGAGTAACAAAAACCCACTTGTTTGCATGAAAGTCAGACAGGGCTAAATCCAGCTGCCTGAGGGTTTCGTCACTATGGACAGGATATCGTGAAAGGTAGAGGAAATCCAGGAGTCCGTGAGTAGCTTGAAGTATGGCAGCAGACGAAGCTGCTGGAAGGGGTAAATCGGTTACAACACCGAGAAGGAATGCACAGATCTGCTTGTGCTCTGTTCCACTGACACGCGATAGTGACGATATGCCTTTGTGAAAGGCACGCATGCCATGATTTGGAGGAAGGCGACGGACCCGAGCATCGAGTTCAGCTTCCCCCACAATGTCAGTGAGCCAAGCAATGAGATGCTTGATGACTCCTTGAAGGAGCTGATGAAGAATGTCTGGTGTGATGGATTGAAAGATATCAACATAGGGAAGATCTTCCCAGAATGGATGCTGCACTGGCTTGATATTCTCCTCAGCGCATAGTGTAACCCACTCTGGAGTCCCAATACTGCGAGCAGCATGAAGCGCATCACTGAAGACTCGATAGCGGTGGGTGCACGGAAAGTTTCCGAGCTCATCCTTGGGACACTCGCACACTGGTGAGTCACCATTGTAGGTGCAAGTGACGAGTACCTGCTCAGGATAATCCCCAACATACGACGCAAAGATAGGGTGACAGCGTCGAGCCACTCCATCACCACTCTGCATAACTAGCCCCGTGAGGCCAGCTTCCTTCAATCCCTCGAGAATACGTTTGAGACATGCATGGAAAAGATTGGCAAGTGTGCGGCGGCGCGCAGTTTTATTCTCAATATGCTCAAGCTTCGATGTCGGCAAGTATGCAAGCAGAACTTGGCCGTTACGGGACGGCTTGCGGCGAACATCCTTTGGGAGATTCCCAATGGTCAAGTACACCGGATATGCTGTCTTGTTTCGAAACAGCGTCACCTGAGTTTTGTCGGATGAGAGGATGACTGGGATGATTGTGGCGCCCGGAGTCTTCTGCTCGACAGCCATCTAGAGTGTGTGTCAGAAATGGTGAAATATAACCATCAAAAGAGTTACCTGGGTGTCCCACCACCACCGGCCAGTGTGGAAGTCGTGAAAAAGCCGCATCGTCTTGTCCGCGTCAGTGTAGTGCCGTTCCGGTGCAAAGCAGAGATATTCCATATGCTGGGGATCACCGTAAAGAGCGCGAATACACTCTATGACATCGCGACGATACAGATCGAAAGACCTATCAGCAATGACAACCTCCTCGGCGAAGAATTTTGGGCGAACAGAGGGAAGCCGTTTATCGATGATGGCATTCAGTTCCTTTGTCGTCTTGAAACTCAAGTCAAGGCGATCACGAAGCTATAATCATTTTAGATACTGTCACAAACTGGAAGAACTACTGCTCACTGTCTCGATGCCAAGAAGGCGCGTGAAAGAGGATGCACTTGGTCCATCCATCTTAGCCCATTGCGCTATCTCCCACTCCAGTTTGGAGGAGAACGGCGCATAAAAGTCCGGACGCTCGCCCTCCAGATGAGGAAGAGATGACTCGTAGGTCTCAAAGCCATGATGCGGCGCACTCTGTGCAGGTATCGAGGCACCGGCAGACCCTCCGAAATGAGTAACAAAAACTTCTGCCTCGTGTTCTGCATCTGCAATCTTCCCAATGGGTGGAGGTACAGGTCCTGTAACCTCATCCTCATCAACGTCCATCGCGTTATCCTCTTCCGTATCATCCTCGGTCGCGTTGGGACGTGTTGGCTCCCATCCACCCTGAAAATCCTCGCCACCCTCTTCATCCGAGTCTGAGTCCTCGTCGTCATCAGAACCGGTTCCAGGACCGTCAAGTCCTGGGAAGTCAGCTGCAGTGTACTCATCAGCTGGCCCGAATGCGTCGCCTTGGAAGCGAGGCAAGACCGAGTCGGGATCGATATCAGTGGCTGGACTTTGCTCGCGATCGGGCGCCGTGGTCGAATTCTGAGCGGGATCCGTGACCGTGGCTGGAGTGGGATGCGTAGACCCCGATCCAGATGTCGATGGGGAACGAGAACGGCGGCGTCTTACAGGGTCCCGTCGGGGTAGATTATCGCTTGGACGGATCTTGCGGGAGTATGTCTCGCCAGCTGCGCGGCACGATGCACTCGGATTGCGAGTGAAATGCTGAATGAGATCCCGAGAGCGCCTGAATTCGCGCTCACAAGCCGGACAGATTAGCTTAGTATCAGCCATAATCAGGGAATGAAGAGAGAGAGTAGTGCGAAATCGATCAAATTTCAGGAACACGTCTGGGCTTATCGACTCGGATCTATTAAATAACAGAAATTACTGTGGCTAGAGCGTCAGAAGGGAATAAAAGCACGTCGGAAAAGAGCGCCAACTCACCATTCTATACACATACTCATCACTGCATAGCTCTTACTTGCATTCCACACAAGACACATGCCGCCGCCTAGGGCAAATCGCAAGGCGTCGGCGGCTCTTACGGACTCATCGAATATGGTCCCTACGCGCCGTAAGTTAATATAAATAGTCCAACTGCTGCAAGTACTTACCTCGGATCATACAGCTAAACGTGCTGCTGCCTTGAGGCAAGCGACCGCAGCTGCACTAACATCCGCAAAGAAGGCCGCCACCAATAAGACCGCCAAGAAGACCAAGAAGGCCAGCCTGAGTAATGGTGCAAGCAACTTGGCTGTTGTCCCTTGTCAGCCGGCACCGGATATCTCGAAGCGTAAGAGCGCCGAGGTCATCTCCGAGTCTATTGTATTGAGCCGGCACGGTCTGTCTCTAAAGTATCATGTCTCTAAATGATCATTAATCAGTTTATACAGAGGGACCGACACTCGATTTACGCACACGTAAACAGCTCTCTCGCCATGACGCGAAACATAGCGGTATCGGCATAGGAAGTCAACATACCTCAGCTCAACAATCGATCAAGGCTCAGTCCCTGCCAGTGGATAGGAACACGCGCGTTCGCGAATCCGACGACTCCGACGATGAAGTTGATCAACTTGAGGATGACACGTTGGAAAGCGAGGGTGATCGCGCCGAGGACAATGAAGACGCAATGAAGCTCTTTCAAGAGGAGGTCAGTGATGAGGGTCGCCATTCAAGACGTGTCTGAACTCAGCTGACGATTAACAGGCCGCCTACATTGTGCCCAGAATGGCCAAGACGGTGGTCAAGACCGGAAGGAACATGTCCCGAGTTGGTGAGGTCCAAGAGCCGATCAGGCTCTATTCCCACGCCTGACATGTTGACCTCTTACCATCATCCTAGACGACGACGACGACGACGACGAGAACGATGCACGTTCTATCTGTAACGACCCTGCGCACAACATCGAAAATCTCGATGGAAGCACCAGCGACGATGTAGACATGGACGGCAGCGCAGACATCCCGGAAGGGCTTACTGCCTGCAAGACCATGCTCAGCAACCGACTACAGAAGGCAGGATTCGACGTGGAGCACCCGGACATACAGGCAATGCTCTTCGTGAGCTCTCTTCTCCCTCTTCAACATCTTCTCACCTTCACATAGGAAGAAGTCGATCATGTGTACGCCGTAGCTCTTGACAAGTCGGTTTCCGCACCTGCCCGTGGCCGACGCCGCAAGGTTCCACAAAGCGCTGGACGACGCCCTCAGGATGAGGTGAGTGATTGCTGAACTCGATCTTTTTTCTGCTGATTGTTGTTAGATTCCCTCGTTCCCTGCCAACGATCCACCCGGTCCACCTCGCCCTGCTCCTCGTCATCATTCTCCTTCCCATCGATACTCTACTCCGAGCAACTCGCCCGTCGGTCAGCACCCCGACTCGGACGATCAGGTCTTTTCCTCCCATACGGCCATCACGGTCGCTCGAACTGGGCGCCGATTCTATCTTGCCAAACGCGACCAAACTTCTGAGGTTGAACGAGTCCTCCGCCGCGCTATTCAGACTGTCACCCGCTGTATGGGTATCAATCCCGAGAATCCCGACTTTGTACCTTTCAATCAGTACCAAATCGAGACTCTTTGCCTGGACGCTCTTCTCGACGCTGCCGCGGACCTTGGATTTGACGGACCCGGTGACATTCGGGACCGCTTGTTAAATGGTGATTTTGAGAAGTATATCCGACCCATGCGGGCATATGTGCGTGCTCTCTCTCGCTCAATCAATTCGTGCTGACCATCGTGTACTTAGGTTCAGCAACGTCTCATTATCTTCCGTACACAAGTCAAGAAAGTCGTCGCCGCCATTGTCCCTGCACTCCTTCACCTTGAGAAGACGGACGGTGGACGCCGCAGGTGCAAGGAATACCTTGATGGGTTTGTCTATGCATATGGCTCCACTGCGGCAGTGCGTGCATATCCACACTGTTGACGAACGCTGCTAACGGAGATCGTTCACAGGGCCTGACTGATCGCAGCAAGCCTATGGGGTCGCCGATGATCCCAACACTTGTCGCTGCTGCATACGGTGACGGCGACTCGTCCATTCTTGTCAAGTTTGCAGACAAGCTGACATCCATAATCACTGAGGGCCCTCAAGCGGGGGAGCCGGAAGTAACTCCCCTGATGGTCGCTATGACCTTGACTGCTGTACGTTGACCCTTTTGTAGTCCTTTCGTGTACATTCTCTGACTCACGTCTTAGGCACACGCCGTCATTGCGGCGATCGCCCACAACGCAGCAAAGGAGGAATTCTGCGGATCCGTCTTTGAGAACGTCTTCAAGACCCACCTAGCAATGTTGAATGGCCTGCGCGACAAGCGACCTGCTTACTATCACAAGCTGATGCACGACATCTACATTCGTGCCAGGTGAGTCTCCGATCGTCTTCATTTCTCCTCCTGACAACTTCGACAGTGGTGCGATCGCGAACGCCACTCACGGTCTCTCGGCCGACGAGATCCTCAATGCCATTGACTGGGACGCTATTGCCTAGTCGGACCAGTGTATGTACCAGCATATCAATCTCTTTCCCGTCTCCTTGCTTTCATGCAATACCACCCCACTCAACTTCACTCTTGCGCCCCGACTTTTGTGCATATCATTATTACTTCAGTTAAATACTCTTGTCTCTGGCCTGTACCTACTATTCGGTTGTACTGTACAATCAAAGTGTGTTTCGTGTCATCGGTCTGAATGCAGTATAATAAACAAGGAAAGTGGCAGCATTGCACACCGAAACTTGTGTGCAATATGCATGAAATGTCGTCGTAACTATGAGTAACTAAAATGGACTGTCGAGGGTCCAGGATAACTGGAGTTATTTCACGAAAGGCGGTAAGCCGACGAATTAGCACAACATACGGCATATCGACGGTATTGTCGACGAATTACCGCGGGAGGGTTTTCCTGATGGAAGAATGAAATGGTTTGATGGCACGACGACCTTTATACTCCAATCCAGTGCATCACGTTGCAGTCACGTTGGATCAACAGACAAGCGCCGCAAGCGCCCAGGGCCAGGGCCAGCAATGAGCATTAACCTCAAGCTTGCATGTTGTCATGGTCATGGCACTCTAATCCTTTGTACTCAGCCCTCAGACTTTGGAAACAGTCCTACATTGCGGCACAATACTGCTGTGTGCTTGGAATGCATTTGTGCTCCGTGTCTGTGTTCATAACATATCAAGTGTGCACAGACTGGTCGTGGCAAATGTGGCAACATACAAAATAAGCTCAGATGATCCCCGAGCTACCGTAAGTCTTCCTCGGCTCAACAACTCTGCTCCGTGGACCATGGAGAGGCTCTGGACCACATTCGTAAGGTTTTTGAACCGACACTTGAGTCAGAGTGTACCTTGGGGTGCAAAGGTTAGGTGTGGCGTGATCTCACTTCCGGTGTCCTTGTATTGAACGGAGTTACGGAGTAGTCAAGGCACTATGGTGCAACAGTCTCTAGCGTGTCAGATACAAGCCAATCTTTTTGCTCCAGTGAGAGCTCAGTTCAAGTCCCAGTGCAGCTCAGGTTCGAGGTGTACTGTGCAATCTGGGTCGGCGGCTTTGCCGCCTCCACCTCATCTGTGACTTTGAGTTTCCGAGACCAGATTCTGCACCCTTAAAAATACTTCAAGCCTGTGTCGTGGCCACACAACAACACTTTCTCATGCACTGTAACGGGGCACATCACTTAGAGCAGCAGTGTCTCGCAGAATTGTCCCGTCATGATTTGGAAGCGAAATGTTGGATAAGACCAAGTCAAGATCATTGTCAGTATTCTAATCGAGTCTGCACATGTCTCAGTCTGTGCCAAGGATAACGCAAAGGGCATGGTGCAGTATACGGAGATGGTGAAGTTGCGACGGAACATAATATCTGAACGCAAATCAATGACTCATATGTTGAGCATTTGGAGCTACGAACAGGTAACGAAGCCGTCTTGGGCCCCGTGTTGACCGCGTCTCCATGCTCAAAGTCTAAATCGAATGATGCTCGACCCCAGAATGGGTCCAGGGCGGATTCAGAATCCTCCAAATGCATGAATTGAGAGAAAGGCAGCCGCGTAGCTATTCTTGACCGCGTCAGCATGTACCCAGACTGTGTACCAATGTGCTGTGCACCCAATACTTCTCCGGAAAGAGCACACAGTGCACGCCGGACCCACGAACAATCTAGACGGGAGATCATTAGTATGACGCATACTTCACTATCCAAATCTGACAACACTTACATTCAACCTGAATGCTCGAACGCGTTCTCTCGCAGCTCCGCGGACACCGGCGGTGTTGGAACGGAAGCCAAATAGGCTCTGTGTAGAGTTGACGTCGCGTTCCTGCAATGTTTCCATTCATCTCGTTGCCCGCCTGTCCAAGTCAGTGCTTGAATCCAATGACACTCGCATTTTAATTCCTGCATATGTTCAAAGTGTTGAAGGCGACAAACAACTTGAGAACGTCGTACGAGCTGGTCGTACCCGTAACGCCGCCGAGTCTCAGGAACAAGGGCTCGAACCTTGAACGGACATGTCTGTTAGTTCCGTGGCGCAAATATCGGTTAGAACAACCACACGTACATTGTTGAGTACGTCTCAGCGTGTCATCCTCGTAGCTCTAAGTAAGCGCGACCTCCTTTCGAGGGTCTCAGGTCATCGGTGGTATCGAGTGCATGGAGAACCTGACGGTCTAGTCATCTACACGAACATTGTCTATCAGTCATCTTGCAAAGCCTTCGTTCGCAAACATACCTTCGTAACCTTCCCGGGATCAATACAAGTGTTGTCAACGTCCGCACCTAGAGCTGGGACTGTAAGTGACATAACGATACAGAAGGTAGTCCGCCAGAGATGACGCACATGTTGGACTTTGTTGTCCACGAAACAACATGGACCTAGGCCTGCAAACTCTATTCGCGGATCCTTCCCAACGCCAACATAACGGCGCCGCGGTCATCGTATGTATATACTCCGAATTCATGTTTGAGGAGTCTCGAAGGCTAATGAGAATGTACTGTGATTCGTCACCGTAGGTCTTGTGCCAGAGGGTTCGTTTTCCAGAGGGTTCGTGCTCCATGCCCGATTTCGTTTCGCCCAGACGCAAGGCCGAAGCGCGTAGTATGCTCATGAGGCACACTGAGTGAATACCTGAAGATCAGAGGCGATGACGCATAAGTTCACATGCCGAGGTAAATTACAGTGCTCGTTCGAAAACGTTCCGACCATTAGCGCTTCTCCGTCCGCGTTGTCTCCAAGAGTGGTGGTCGAGGCAATCATCTTCCAACCCTACAACGTCTCCGCCGATTCAGGAACGAGTGCCGAAGCTTTAAACCAAACGGTCACATTTCGTTCATCAATCGAAAATAAACAGTCTGCTAACCTCACGACAATTGAATGACTCAGTACGCATCGGCGGCGCCCAGAGCAGACTACGTATCTGAAATACTGATATCTGTCAATTACGCCACACCTCGTAAACCAGAAATAGAATAACACTCACCTGCAACGGGAACTCGCGCTACGCAGGACACCCGTCTATCGTGTACTGCAGCGATAAGGTGCAGTCGAAACGCGAAAGAAGACCGACAATGACACCGATGTCGAAGTGTGTATATGGCAGAAAGCCAAAATCCAGGGTTCCCTGGTTGCGCAGGCCTTGACGCCGTTTGTACCTTGTCGGCAGTCTAGAACTCAGAGATGTTGGACGAATATCTCAGAGATGTTCGACGAATATCTCACCTGGCATCCTGACTTGTTCGATTGGCTGGCGCGTGCGTCCGTTCGTTCACTCAAGTCCCGATGAACACGATGCGCAATACCTGGGAAGAGGAATGGCATTGGGTACATACAAGGTACAGGTCCGCGCCACGTCCACGTCGAACCCTCAGCCCCAGAACCCAGAACCCTCGACCCTCTTGCCCTCGAAACGGAGAACAAGATACTTACTTACGGCACACGCACCGAAAAATGCGCCGCCGATGGCGATCGTGTATCCATTGCCCAGTTCGTCCCCCCAAAGCTTATCCTCGCTGACTCCGTGCGCACATGTCCAGGTGCGTCATGTTGAGCTCTGAGCCTATATAGGCTCCCCAGGTTCCTTTCACTCCCACTCCCACTTCCACCTTCGCGTTCGCTGGTGTCTGTGTTACGGGTACGGGTAAGTGAACGTCGTCGTTGTTGAGTTGCTTTGAATGCTTACCTTTGCTAGGGACAGCCGTGGGTGAATCTTGGGCGCCGTCGTCGATGTTTATCGCAGTTGAAGTCGACGTTCGGCTTTGGTGGTGGGTGGATGGACTGCGTTGTTCGAGGATGAGGCGGCGCGGACTTCACGTTCGCGCGACGGTAAGCTCATCATCCAACTCACAGCGCATTGACACTCACCTGACTGTTCTCCCCGTTTCCTAGCGCGTTCGTCGACGAAGGTACGTCGTCAACTTGAATTGCAAGGCGGGCGGGTACTGACTGCGTGGAAGAATCTGGTGTGGGGGCCCTGAGCGTACCGTCGACTTGGGGGCTCTACTAACGAAGTAAGTGTCAAATCCGACTTGTTGTGCAATCGTGACTCACCGTTACCACAGACAGACCGACTCGGGGCGCAATTCGTCGTTCACGGAACCGGGAGTTTCGAGGCTGACGAAAGGTAAGTTTTGAACGAAAAGTTGACGAACTTTTGCTTACCTTGCATTCCTAGCTTGACTGGGGGTTCGGGTTGGAAACCAAGGGGTAGACTACCGTAGTGAAACTCCGTAGATAGCGCGCGGCGGGACGAGGTTTCGTGAGAGTGAGAATGTAAGGAAACTGGGAGGATGGGTAAGTATAATTGAAGGGGGGAAATGCGTATCGTTACGCACCTCAGAGTCGGCTGCTGCCTCTGCGCGCGCCGACTTGTGCTCCCTCTGCCCGTACGCGGCTGCCGACGGTCGCGTCAGTGCAGCGCCCGAGTCGGTTCCGTGGCGATAGTCCCGCGAATCCGTGTACGCCGTCATTTGGAGGTCCGGCGCTTATCTTGCGCCCTGTGGGCGGTCCGTCGGCATTGGCATTGCCATGGGCACGCATTCGTCGGGCGGTCGAGAGAGTCGTTGGGTGAGAAAAGGCGAACCGATGGGAGGCGGACGATCGTGGTGGTGGTGGTGGAAGGACAAGGTTGATCGGGCCTTGTCCGTGCCGTCTGGTAACTTGGCAAAGTAAGTCTTTGCTTGACTCTGATTGAACACTTGTCAAGATTGACATTAGACTAGTATTAGGCCGCTAGATTATACATGACTGCAAGTAAAAATAGTGTAAGATAACAGTATTAGGTATGGGGAGGGATCGGACTGTAGGGGTCGTGCGGCCGGCGCGTGAGTGGGTTCTGTCTGGCGCGCTCGACCTTCCTCTTCCGCCTGGGGTCGTGCTGGGCCCTCCTCATCCCACCCCACCCATCCTCGTCCCACCCCCACCCCCCTCGTCGCTCCCCTCCGCCCCCCTGGTCCAGATCTGCGTCGTTCGAGTCGATGCCGTGAACGCGTGATTTGAGGTGTCGAGTAGGGCGCTTGATTGAGCGAGGGGGGACTTGAGGGGGCCGCGGGGGACAGAGGGGGTGTATGAGGTGGTTCGGGGGCGAGACGGGGTGAGGAACGGGCGAGGGGCAGGGGCGGAAGGACGGACGCGGTGGGGCAGCGCGGGAGGGAGGCGCAGGGAAGGTCATCCCTCGGATTGGGTCAGCGAGGGCGTGGATGGGGTTGGTGCGCGGCCCAGGGAAGGGCGTCGATGGGTCAGCGCATGCGAGGGACGCGAGGAAGGTCCTGGCTGGGCGCGCGCGGGGTGCTGCAAGGGGACTGCGCAGTGGGAGAGCAAGGGCGAACCGAGACGGACGCACCTCGTGTGATCGGAAGGGAGGAGCCAGCGAGCGCGGCTGCCCCACGAGTCTGGCTGCGACGGGGGTGGCGACAACCGGTATCTCCTCGCGCGGGACATCGAGGGCGTCAGTGACGGAGGTAAGATGCGGGAAACGAGGCTAGTCGGTGGCCAGCGCTCGTTGGACAACCAGGAATTCCCACGTGGGAGCGTGCTTCGTGACCAGAGCCTGCAGATTCCTTTTCCGTAACCTGTCCGCAACGTCCATCTCCTCGGACTTTCTTTCAGTTTCTTGTGCTTTCCTTGCCTCCTCTCACGCTTGCCCGCCTCTTCCTTCGTTCGCCCGCCTCCTTCCATGTTCGCCCGCCTCCCTCTACGCGATGGCAGTCAAAGTTGAACGTCGCGGGGGACCGCCAGAGTCGATCATTTGAATGTAAATGTCCGCATCCGCTTTTCTGACTGGTTCAATGACCTTTTGCTGCAGTGGAAACAAAATGCTGATCTCCGCGAGGTCAAAGTCACGCGCCGGTATCAAATACACGTCGCACTCGGAGAGGGCTATCACAAGTTGTCGGAGAGGACTGTCACCGTCAGTCGGTACTTCTTTCTCTCAAATCCAATCCCATCCAACAGTCCACTGGCAGGCATCCCAGGATTTGTGGATTATTGCCTCGCGCACCGCTCCCAGCCCAGGACCCATACCGGCCGCGAATGGAAGCCCAGCTGCTGTCCAAGCTCTACGACATGGGCGTCCTCAACTCGACTGCCAAGCTCAGCGACGTCGACAAGCTCGCCGTCGCCGCCTTCTGCCGCCGCCGCCTGGCCGTGTTCATGTGCATGTCCAAGATGGCCGAGTCCGTCAGCGCGGCCGCACAATTCATAGAGCAAGGCCATGTGCGTGTCGGCCCAGACACAATCACAGATCCAGCTTTCCTCGTCACGCGCCGCATGGAGGACTTTGTCACCTGGGTCGACACCTCCAAGCTCAAGCGCACCATCATGTCCTACAACGACGAGGTCCGGCATCTATCCTTTGTATTTGTTATTCATCTTACCTCTGCATTCCAGCTCGACGACTATGACTTGTTGTGATTTGATCGGAACGCGCACGACCCTGGTCGACGTCGAGATCAATCAGGGTGATATACTTCCGCGGAGCGCCCGTGAGCCAGTGACCGACCCGGCTGGTATGTACAAAAGTGTAGTAGCAGGTCTGGAATTAAGCTTTCTATGTACTATACTTTCGCACGCGAAGTTTAAATCAGTCAAGTCCACCCGTCCTCCAGCCGAAAAAAAGAAAAAAAAAAGAATTTTTTGAAATCCTGAAGATGTGAGTGACGGACACGGAGGTTGAACTGACGCACTGACACACTGACCTCGTCTGCAGTGTTGGTGGGGGTCTGCCCTCCTGTCCCGGTATAGAAAGCCCGTCAGCTTGTAACCCTAGAATTGGGTCCTGAGCATTTACGCGGACTCGGAACCGGGCTCGAGGTTGGGCATGTCGGTGTAAAGAGGAACAGTATGGGACTGAGAACTTACCTTCAGAATGCCATAGCCATCTTGTTCAGAACGGCCAAAATATAGCCCCATGAAGTTTGACAAAACTATAGAACAGCGGAACGGTGAGTGTTGGCACCCTGCGTGGTAGTCGAAAACACGTACCGAGCATCCAGATGACCGTCTGAGCTAGTGGAAAGCTAGGTTTAGTGATCAATCTGCCGAAAGCAAGCACATACCGAGAGTGGGTATGTCAAGTTAACAGGAACGAGCCATGTTGACTTGACACACCACCACAACCTGTGCGGAGGTCAATAATGGTCAGGGAAACACAATTCGGAGTGCTTACCTTGGCGAAAAAGGACACGGGAGTCAAATACACTTACACAGAGATAGCTGTGCTCGGCAATGATGGCAGCGGGGATCTGCACCGTGTCAGCACTCAGTGAGAGGCGATGTGACCTTCAGTAGAACTGAAACCCAGAATGTCAGGACAGTCAGCGAGGTGATGCCGGGTATGGTCTGACTTTGAGGTAAATCCACGGCAACAGTTCGACAGTAGAGCAAAGACCTACCGAAATCTGTGAGAGTCTCATCACAGTATGTAGATACAAGGTGACGGCAACAACTTGTCACCTTGTTGACAAATATACGGTCAGATAAAGTCAAGGCTGACAACATGTCGGACATACCTGGACATCAAGAGTGAAATGTATCGCCAAAGACCTGAACACACGTGAGTACATGCAGACAAGACCCACCAAGTGTTGAGGTTGGACCCGGAGATCAAGACTGAGACCCGGAGCCCAAGACAAGACCAAGACAGCAGAGTTCAAGCTAGCGGAATGATGGTCAGCTAAGGTCCTGCCGATGAATCGGTAAAGATTACTCACCAAGACAGTTGTAGTTAAGTCTGCAGTGCAAGACTGTCAAGCTGTGTTGGACGGTCATCGGAGACCAGGTTCAAGGATGGCACGAGACGTACATCGACAGATCCTCGAACGTCTTGAAGAATAGGTACGAGGTCTGAACAAGTACGTTGGGTAAGTGAGAGGCAATAGCAAAGGACGGTGTACTACATACCTTCCGAGAAGCCAACATTGAAGACAAGGGACCGTGGAATGTACTGGCATAACGACGGGAGAGGAAGAATGAAATGGTTTGATGGCACGACGACCTTTATACTCCAATCCAGTGCATCACGTTGCAGTCACGTTGGATCAACAGACAAGCGCCCAGGGCCAGGGCCAGCATTAACCTCAAGCTTGCATGTTGTCATGGTCATGGCGCTCTAATCCTTTGTACTCGGCTCTTGAACTCTAGAGACATTCCTACCGCAGTCTTGCTGGACAATACTGCTGTATGCTTGGAATGCATCTGTGCTCCGTGTCAGTGTTTACAGCATGTTGAGTGTGCACAGACTGGTCGTGGCAAATGTGGCAACATACGAAATAAGCTCAGATGATCCCCGAGCTACCGTAAGTCTTCCTCGGCTCAACAACTCCGCTCCGTGGACCATGGAGAAGCTCTGGACCACATCCATAAGGTTCTCGAACCGATACTTGAGTCAGAGTGTACCTTGGGGTGCAAAGGTTAGGTGTGGCGTGATCTCACCTCCGGTGTCCTTGTATTGAACGGAGTTACGGAGTAGTCAAGGCACTATGGTGCAACAGTCTCTAACGTGTCAGATACAAGACAAGCTTTTTGCTCCGGTGAGAGCTCAGTTCAAGTCCCAGTGCAGCTCAGGTTCGAGGTGTACTGTGCAGTCTGGGTCGGCGGCTTTGCCGCCTCCGCCTCATCTGTGACTTTGAGTTTCCGAGACCAGATTCTGCACCCTTAAAAATACTTCAAGCCTGTGTTGTGGCCACACAACAACACTCTCTCATGCAATGTAACGGGGCACATCACTTAGAGCGGCAGTGTCTCGCAGAATTGTCCCGTCATGATTTGGAAGTGAAATGTTGGATAAGACCAAGCCAATGCCATTGTCAGTATTCTAATCGAGTCTGCACACGTCTCAGTCTGTGCCAAGGATAACGCAAAGGGCAGGGGTACAGTACACGGAGATGGTAAAGTTGCGACGGAACATGTAATCTGAACACAGATCAATGACTCATATGTTGAGCATGCTCGGAGCTACGCGTACCTCACGAACAGGTAACAAAGCCGTTCTGGGCCCCGTGTTGACCGCGTCTCTATGCACGAAGCTTAATTCGAATGACACTCGACCGCAGGATGGGTCCAAGGCGGATTTGGAATGCTTCAATTCAAGGAATCTACACAAAGGCAGCCGCATAGCTATTCACGATTGCGTCAGCATGTGTCCAGGCTGGCTACCAATGTGCCGTGCACCCCATCGAGGCCCGACACGTCTCCAAAAAGAGCACACAGTGCACGCCGGACCCACGACCAATCTAAACGAAAGATCATTAGTATGACGCATACTTTGCGATCCGGGTTAGAACAATACTTACAATACAAATAAAGGGTCAAACACGTTCGCTGGCAGCTCCACCGTGGGCACGGGCGGTGTTGGAACGGAAGCCGAATAGCCTCAGTGTGAAGTTGACTTATGATTTCGCAGTGGTTCATTTGTCTTGTCCCCCCGCTTGGTCAAGTCAATCCCTGAATCCAATGACAATCGCATTCCAATGCTTTTCGCATATTCACAGGACAGTGAGAACAGCCAAATGGCGAGCAATCGCATCACCCCACGTATCACCGCCGAGAGTCAGGAACGGGGGCTCAAATCTTAAATAGGCATGTCTGTTAGTTCCGTGGCGCGAATATCGGTTAGAACAAACACACGTACATTGTTGAGTACGTCTCAGTGTGTCGCCCTCGTAACTCGAAATAAGCGCAACCTTTTTCGAGGGTTCCTGGTCATCGGCGGAGTCCAGGCAATGTATCGAATTTATGTTGTAAATTCGCGGTCTACTCAAATGTCATACATCAGTCACAATTGAGAGAAGACTGCAAACATACTGTTTCAAACCTCTCTCAAATCGGTCCGAGTCCCAAGTGCATCAAGACTCGCAGCCGAAGCTAAAACTGGCATCAGCATACAGAATGTAGTCCGCCACAGATGACGCACATGTTGGACTTTGTTGTCCACGAAACAGCATTCCGCGAACACTGTCCGCGGATCCTTATCAACGCCGACGTAACAGCGCCGCGGTAACATGTAGATACTTCGAATTCGTGTCTGAGCTCACAAAGGCCGGTGAACAAGTACTACATCGTGTCGCCGTTTGTCTTGTGCTCACTTCGCGTTCTATGCCAAATACAATCGATGGCGTTGGATCCAGAAGTAAGTTCAACATCTGATGGTCGTCGTGCGGCAAGACCGAGGCACCAAAAGGGAAGACCTGGATGAATATACAAGGATCAGCAACGATGACGCATAATTGCGTATGCCGAGATGACTTACTCGTCCGATACGCGTACCAACATAGAGTATTGGGCACGCTTCTCCAGCCGCGTTGTCACCGAGGTGAAGCCGAACAGTGTTTTGCAGGCGATGAGCTCGTCCGTCCGTGGAGATAGCGACTGACCCAATCCCAATGCATGTTTTCATTCTTGGACAAGTGTCAAACTCGTACTGAATCGAGCGAAAGGCGTCTTCCAGAGGACAGGAAGGTTGAATGACTCACTGTTCGCCGTGCACATCGGCGGCGCCCAGAGCGAAGTATAATCGAGCAGACTACGTATCTCAAATCCTGGCATCTGTCAATTACGCCACACCTCTTAACCAGAAATAGAATAACACTCACCTGCAACGGGAACTCGCGCTACGCAGGACACCCGTCTATCGGGTACTGCAGCGATAAGCTGCAGTCGAAATGCGAAAGAAGACCCACGATGATGCAAATGTTGAAGTTGATATATGGCAGAAAGCCAAAATCCAGGGTTCCCTGGTTGCACAGGCCTTGACGCCGTTTGTACCTTGTCGGCAGTCTAGATCTCAGAGAATATCTCACCTGGCATCCTGACTTGTTCGATTGGCTGGCGCGTGCGTCCGTTCGTTCACTCAAGTCCCGATGAACACGATGCGCAATACCTGGGAAGAGGAATGGCATTGGGTACATACAAGGTACAGGTCCGCGCCACGTCCACGTCGAACCCTCAGCCCCAGAACCCTCAACCCTCGCCCTCAAAACGGAAACAGAATGGAGAACAAACTACTTACGGCACACGAACCGAAAAATGCGCCGCAGATCACGATCGTGTATCCATTGCCCAGTTCGTCCCCCGAAAGCTTATCCTGGCATGGCCAGGTGCGTCATGTTGGGCTCTGAGCCTATATAGGCTCCCCAGGTTCCTTTCACTCCCACCTTCCACTTCCACCTTCGCTGGTGTCTGTGTTACGGGTACGGGTAAGTGAACGTCGTCGTCCTTGGGTTGCTTTGAATGCTTACCCTTGCTAGGGTGCCGTCGTCGACGTTCATCGCGCGCCCGATGTGGTTGGAGTCGACGTCCGTGGCTGGACATCGTTGTTCGGGGATGGTTGAAGTCGAGGCGGCGCGGGCCACTTCACATTCGCGCGACGGTAAGCTCGTCATCCGACTCACAGCGCGTTGACTCTCACTCCGTTTCCTAGCGCGTTCGTCGTCGAAGGTGGAATGCAAGGAGGGCGAAGTCTGACTGGGGGCCGTGAGCGTACCGTCGACTTGGGCTCTGCTAACGAAGTAAGTTTCAGAAACCAACTTGTTGCAATGGTGACTCACCGTTCCGCGCGGACAGACCGACTCGGGGCGCAATTCGTCGTTCGCGGAACCGGTGGTTTCGCGGCTTGACAAAAGGTAAGCTTTGAATCATGATTTGACGAACATTTGCTTACCTTGCATTCTTAGCTTGACGAGGGTTGGCGTTGGAATCCAGAGGGTAGAGTACCGTAGTTAGACTGGTAGATAGAGCGCGGTGAGATGGGCGTCGGTGAGAGTGTGAGGAAACTGGGGAGGATGGGGTAAGTGAGATTGAAGGGAAGAAAAGGTGAACGAGTACGCACCTTCGAGTCGGCGGGCGCGCCAGCTTGCGCCCTCAAAACGCCCGTACTCGGCTGCTGAGCGTCCGCGTCAGTGCAGCGCCCGAGTCGGTTCCGTGGCGATAGTCCCGCGAATCCGTGTACGCCGTCGCTGGGGTCCGGCGCTTATTTTGCGCGCTGTGGGCGCTCCGTCCGCGTTGGCGTTGCCATGGCCACGCTTTCGTCGTGCGAGAGAGGGAGTGGTCGGGCGCGCAAGAGGGCGAAAGGGTAGGAGGCGGCGATCGTGGTGGTGGTCATTGGACAAGGTCGATCGACCTTTCTCACAAGTCCAAATTAGCAATGTAAGGCTTTTTCCTTGACTCTGTTCAAATCCTGGCTAATATTGACGGCAGACTAGTATTAGACTTGTAATTACATGGCAGTAAGTAAAGTGTAAGGTAACTAACTGTAGGTATGGTGGGAAGGGAAGGTGAGGGAAGGACCGGCGGGCGTCTGGGTGGGGTGCGGTTGGCGCGCTCGACCTTCCTCTTTCGCCTCGGGGGTCGTGCTGGGCCCCCTCCTCATCCCGCCCCCACCCCTCCTCGTACCACCGCACCCCTCCTCATCGCTCCCCTCCGCCCCCCTGGTCCAGATCTGCGTCGTTCGAGTCGATGCCGTGAACGCGTGATTTGAGGTGTCGATTACGGCGCTCGAATGAGCGAGGGGGGACTTGAGGGGGCCGCGGGGGACAGCGGGGGTGTAGGTGGTGATTCGGGGGCGAGAGGGGGTGAGGAACGGGCAAGGGGCAGGTGCGGGAGGAAGGTCGTGGTGGGGCAGCGCGCGAGGGAGGCGGAGGACGGTTCATCCCTCGGGTTGGGTCAGCAAGGGCGTGGATGGGGTTGAGGCGCGGACCAGGGAAGGCGTCGATGGGTCAGCGCATGCGAGGGACGCGAGGAAGGTCCTGGCTGGGCGCGCGCGGGTGGTGCAAGGGGACTGCGCAGTGCCAGCAAGGGAGAACCGAGACAGACCGGACGCACCTCGAGTGATCGGAAGGGAGGAGCCAGCGAGCGGCTGCTGGACGAGTCTGGCTGCGACGGCAACGGCAACGACCGTTATCTCCTCGCGCGGGGCATCGAGGGCGTCGGTGACGGAGGTAAGATGCGGGAAACGAGGCTAGTCGGTGGCCAGCGCGCGTTGAACAACCAGGAATTCCCACGTGGGTGCGTGCTTCGTGACCAGAGCCTGCAGGGTCCTTTTCCGTAACCTGTCCGCAACGTCCATCTCCTCGGACTTTTTTGTGCTTTCCTTGCCTCCTCTTACGCTTGCCCGCCTCTTCCTTCGCTCGCCCGCCTCCTTCCATGTTCGCCCGCCTCCCTCTACGCGATGGCAGTCAAAGTTGAACGTCGCGGGGGACAGCCAGAGTCGATCATCTGAATGTAAATGTCCGCATCCGCTTTTTCGACTGGTTCAATGACCTTTTGCTGCAGTGGAAACAAAATGCTGATCTTCGCGGAGTCAAAGTGACGCGCCGGTATCAAATACACGTCAGAGAGAGCTATCACAAGTTCAAGTTGTCGGAGACTCGGAGGACTGTCACCGTCAGTCAGTACTTGATTCTCTCACATCAAACCCCATCCAACATTCCCCAGGCATACCAAGTTTTGTGGATCAACCACTCGCGCACCGCTCCCAGCCCAGGACCCATACCGGCCGCGAATGGAAGCCCAGCTGCTGTCCAAGCTCTACGACATGGGCGTCCTCAACTCGACTGCCAAGCTCAGCGACGTCGACAAGCTCGCCGTCGCCGCCTTCTGCCGCCGCCGCCTCGCCGTGTTCATGTGCATGTCCAAGATGGCCGAGTCCGTCAGCGCGGCCGCACAATTCATAGAGCAAGGCCATGTGCGTGTCGGCCCAGACACAATCACAGATCCAGCTTTCCTCGTCACGCGCCGCATGGAGGACTTTGTCACCTGGGTCGACACCTCCAAGCTCAAGCGCACCATCATGTCCTACAACGACGAGGTCCGCCATCTCTCCTTTATATTTTTTGCTATGCATCTTACCCTTCCATTCCAGCTCGACGACTATGATTTGTTGTGATTTGATCGGAACGCGCACGACCCTTGTCGACGTCGAGATCAATCAGGGTGATATACTTCCGCGGAGCTCTCCTGCCCGCGATACTGTAAAAGTAGATTAGATCGAGTGAGCATCCCGCTGGACTCACTCGTATGACTTTGAAACGCTTACGACACGCGATACTGTTGTTACATTCTAGGTGCAACAGACGTGCACGCATCGCCGCACATGCCAGTTTATTGTCTCTTTCTGCTGTTTGGGTTGTTGATTTCGTTTCTGGAGCCACAGAAGGAGCAATACAAGAACTGGAGTCCCCCAGCTCTTCCGTCATGAACGCCGCTGCTCTTGCCTCTACTCTAAGACCACTGCTCTTGTGCATACTACTCGTGCTACTAATGCAAAGCCGACGCTGACGACGCATCTTGTCGCGAAATCAACGAGTTCGACGTTGGCCTGGCACCAGTGTTAGTTCTCTGGTGCTGTAAATCAAGTCTGTTCCTATGCAGCCGTCGTCGTCGTGCCCCGTGCGCTCGAAGAAGGCTCGGACCACGCCCCGATTGCGGTTGCTGAGTCGCGATCATCATTCACCGAAGCTATCGGTCCACTGACAGTCAAGGAAGTTGGTGCCGGTGGCCCGCCCATCGTCAATACCTCCAGGAAGGACGTACAAGATGATGCATCAGGAGTTTCCTCCCCAGGACTTGAGATTAAGGCAGGCTTGAAGGATACCAGAGGCCGCCCGTCAGGCCAAGAAGTCACTGAAGGAGTGGGTTGTGAACGCCTGGACGGGCTCGAGTCTTACATACATGCGGGCCGAATTATGATAACGATATTGAACGATTCGATGCGTAGAATTACGATCGCGATATGTATTTCCTCCTACGTACATCTCTTCGAGAAGCACATGCGGTGATGGTCAGCAACTCGCCTGTGAAGCGCTGGCCCATACAGTAGCGAATGCTGAGTGAACGTATCTGAGCAGCAAGCCTTGCAGGGTCGTTCTAATTACCACTTGACAACGAAATTCGGATTGCAAGCTGGCCGCGTGGCTGTGCAGTTTCCCAGCACGACGTTCCTGAGGCGCAGGTCTGCTTCTCTTCATCCTTTCATCACCCCACAGCTTGGTGGCACAAGCTGGGTACAAGACTACAAGACTACATTGCTGCTCCCGCAAGCGCGGGCTCTTGCTGACTATGTCTGGTGCGTACATCCTCTTGACTGTATATGTTCACTGAAGTACTCTCTCCGTCAAGTAGGTTCGGGACCCTTCGCAGATTGGATACCATGTCAAAATGCAACAGGCTGCACATGCCCTAATCACACCGTTCCTTCTGTGAAGATTGAGACCACATCGTCATTGGACAATGATCCTGCCTTCGTCCATCTCACCAAAACCAACAGCGTACCCACTGCTGCCGAGGAGGACACGATTACTGCTCTCATAAATGACCTGGAGTCTCGTTTCACTGCCGCAGATGAGTCCACGAAACGACTCAAGGTCCTGCGGTCGGTTCTCGAGGAGCAGACGGAACGAATTGACAAGGCACTAAAAGACCTGGACATCGAGTCTCAACGTATATGTGGCGCGATCAAAGACCATAGGCGCCTGCTCTGCCCCGTCCGCCGTCTTCCAAATGAAATCCTCTACCAGATCTTCTTCTATGCCATCGAGCATCCCGTCAGGCGTCAAGCGAACGATGACGAGCCGGATGCCATACCCTTTGTGGAACTTTCTTCCGGTCGAGAATATTTTGTGGACACTCGAGCTGGTGTGCAAGAGATGGCACCGTGTCGCTCTCGACAGCCCCAAGCTCTGGTCTCTCGTCACCATAGTCATCAACGACCACAATTTCAATCCCGACGATCCGCGCTACCTTCTCCGCTTGGGCACTCATCTGAGTCGTGTTGGTCTAGCAGATCTGTCCATCTGCATCTGTAGCAGCGGGGCCTATACCCCCGACTGTCTTCCGGCGGAGATCACGACGATCCTTCTTCCATTTGCTTTTCGCATTTCCGAGCTTGACCTCTATCTCCCCTATCCATATGTCATGCAGCTTTCGCCACTGCGCAATCGTCTTACTCGACTAGAGAGGCTCCGTCTCCTGAACCTCTATGATACGTTTCGGTACAGCGATGAGCTGCAGGAGGGCGTTTTCGACCGGTGCACAAGTTTACGAACAGTCACGATGATTGATCATGTCCATCCTGCGCTAGTTCCCCTCCATTGGCAAAATGTCACTCGCTTCGAGTCTTCACACGCTTATGATCCTTCCTCTTATGCTGGCCCAGGTCCTCTCCAATTACTGCAAGTTTTCGAACATGCAGTGGCTCTATGTGAATGTTACACTAAGATGGAAGGCGAACTTACAGAGGCCGACCAAGACGCACTCGATGATGGTATGAATGTGCATTGTAGGCAGCTCTCTTCATTGGAGGTCGAGGTCTGGCCGCACGCCCTCATAGAAGATCCCGTCAGCGAGTTATTGGACCACATCACAACGCCTGCATTGTCGAGCATGGTTGTCAAAACCAGTACGACCGAAAATCATCGAGATTCGTCCCGTGCTTTCCAATCGCTCATGCTTCTTGTCGAACGCTCCAACCCCTCACTGGCCAAGCTACACTTCGAGAATTTTTCGCTTAACCCAGATCATGTCATCCGCGTACTCCACCTCCTTCCCCTCCTTACCGATTTGCGTCTCATCGATTGCGATGGGCTCACGAATGAGGTACTACGGGCGCTGACCGTAGAGACTGAGACTGCCTCCGTTGTGGCGCCCAAACTGAAGATTCTTCACCTGACAGGTCTGTTTGAGTTTGAGGGAGATGTCTTTGCGAAGATGGTCGAGTCGCGGTGGCAGGTGGCGCCGTTGAAGGTGGTGGAGCTGTGCTGGTTTGTTGAGGAGGACGAGGAGAATGGGAACTTGAAGGCGAAGGAGGAGTTGGAAATGGATTTGATCAAGCAGCATTTGGCGCCCTATTGTAAAGATGGGTTGACGCTTGTGATTTCAGTCGAGTAGTAGACATGTCTATTTACTAAATGATTTGATCTTCATACATACTTACTGTATAATCTCACTGCTGGCATTCTTCATCTCGGCGGTCGTTGCGAATGCTGGAAACCGCTGCTTGCCTTTCTGGGTAACTGCGCTGCTTTCTCCTCCTACTCCCACCAGTGCTTCGTTGTATCCGAAGGTAGCTGTATCATCGTCGTCACTAACAAGCGAGGCTCACTCAGTATCACAGTCATGGCCTCGGACTCGAAACCACAGGCGGTTATACCGTCAAGCGAAATCAACATCACATCTACCAACATCTACAAGGCGATTCTATCTACAAACTTTCTGGAACAGGCTCCCGCTCCAGAATTCAATAGGCGATTTGATACCACTTCTTATAATCTGTTCCTGGAGCACTTGTCCAGAAGACAGAGATTTCAGCTTTGGGCAAACAACACGAGACGAATCATGGGCGACGACGAATACAACAAGTTACTATCCTCAAGTCCTATCGACACCAACTCCACGCTTCTAGGCTCTCCCGCCCTACGCGGATATCACTTCTCAGTACATCCAACCTCGCCTAGCACACTACTCTATCAAAGCCATCAACAATTCATCGTTCCACGTCTAGGCGATATCTACACGATAATCTTGTCTTTTCTCCACATCTTTCCCCATATCTCTGACGCCGAACGCCTTCACACCAAGATATCAGAAATGTACGCATTCATCCCGCTCGAGGCGGTCTGCGAACTGCTTCGGAGGGAAAGGACACCGCCGTCGCCGGTCCAGGATCAGACCCATTGCCCTGAGTCTGAAAGCTCGCTAGTACTCGGACAAGATGAAATTCCAGGCTGGTTCTCTCTACAGACGATCTCAGCATCCGCATCGATGCCGTGCATATCGCCAGTTCGTTTCGTTCGTTCTTCCGCTCCCTCGCCGTCACCTGTTCGTCTGGGGATGCGTTTGGCTATCGATACTTCGCCGAGTGTCTCTCCTGCGAGGAGGCCCAAATCCTCCGACATTGCTTACCAACTACTTGCGCTGCGCGACTCAGACCGCGGACCTCTGACGACGGTGGACAGCAACGACTCGAGTAAACCTGTACAGTCGGCCACTACAAGAAAAAGACGAGACATGCTAGAAGGAGCAGACGAGGAGACTACGGCTGTGGCGAAGAAACCCCGACACACTTATCTTGTGCCGTTGACGAATGTTTCGCTAGGAAACGAACAGGACAAGAAACTAGACCGGCGGCCACGACAGTCTTTACCACCAAGCCATCGCGTCAATACTTCCAAGCTCATGGATACTGTGGCGGAAAGGCCTGATCTAGATTCGGAGGATGAAGAGGCGGTGGATATGCTCAATCTGTTCACAAGAGGGAGACGCTTATTTTAACGACATGTATAGGAATATCGTACAGCAGACAACTATGCATCAGTATACACGTAACTATCTCCAGCTACATTTTTGGAAGAATTTCTTCAATAGCAATATTTGACCTTCTTGTCCTGCCGGGCCGCTTGGATATTGACAGCACGCTTCAACAGTCCACTGACCCCAGAGACATCCTCGCTGTCAATTTGCCGTTTGATACCGCCAGTCAATACCTTTATCAAAAGTTCACAAGACAGCTCCCCTTCACCGGTACAAGTGACGGTGTCGACGATGTCCTACATAGAGAGTCAGAAGCCTCGAAGGTCATGTTCGGAATGCGACGTACCCTGGTCGCACGACCGACGGCTCGACCCAAGAACTTGCGCTTCGGTTTCGTCAGGTTGTCGTCAAGTCCGTTCAGGAAGGCGGTAGCATTCCGGTCTACGCCGATCTGAACAAACTGGATGCCGATCTATGGTTCAGAAGGTGTTAGTCTGTTCGTGTCAGTGCGTTTCAATTCTCAATCAACTCACCTGCCCGCCTGGGTAAGGTGCTGCATCGAGCTCCTTCGTGACTCGAATGATTGTCTTCGTTACCAGCTCTCGATCATCTACATCATATCAGCGGCGCCTAGCGAAAAAAGGACTCTTGAGTGGACAAGCCTACCTGCTTCGCCGTCGGTTATGACGAGGATGTTAAGAGGCAAGCACTCTACCCCGCTTTTCAATTTGCGCAGGTAGGTGAACAAGATTTCTTCGAGTCTTGCACCCAACGGCGTCCCGCCGTTCGGCTTGAGGTTGTGCATGAAGTCCCGAACCTCTGATTGGTCCTACATGATATTAGAGAGACAAAGACTGGGCCGGGCGCGAACTGACTTTCAGGCCTTTGCCTTTGACAGAATTGTTGAGAAGGTAGATATCGATTCCGTCCGGATCGTGCCTCCCTGCGATTTCCGCAAGTTGTGACAACGCCGTCGTGGCCTGTTGGAATGTGAGTGGCGTACCATGAGGAAGCACTGCGCAATTTACATTGTCCCATAATGTTAAGCCTCTTGGATCCTCGACGTTCACAGAATTCTCCATGGAGTCCGAGTCGTCAAGGATGAACACAGTGTCATATCTCTTCAGGATGCCGAAAGCGTCCTCTGTCTCTTGCTGTGTGAGAGTGCCAATGAGGACTGGAATGTGAAGGACCTCAGCTCGCAGTAAACGTCAGAGAGTTGATGCTGTTACATACCTCGTTCATGTTTAGGATCACTGTAGGCTGGCGGCTTATCGTCGGGGAAGTCCTCGTCTGTGGCGAGCATGAGTAACGCCACCGAAGCACAAGTCACTACTCGCCGTCTTCCTTGCGAAGGGTCTCCTTGTAGCTGGCCATGGGTTCCATTGGTTCGAGATATATAGCAGTTCAGAGAGAAGATGGGCGATCCAATGGAATCACACTGATGGGCTCTGGATTATATAGCAGGGAAACGTGTTTTTCCCAAATAGGGCACGTAGAATTTGCGGTGCTCGTCTGCTGAGCGCGATGAAGGGATAGATGGAAGATAGCAGTGCTAAACGTCTTGTACAGCCAACTGGAGAGGGGGCAATCTCCACTTTAGCGGTGGCGCGTGCTCGTAGACAATTACAGGACAGAGTCGCTCTCACGATCGTACAGCACTTTAGTACGAGATGATGGCATCAAGAGTTGGTGGGTCCACCACGGTCACGGCAAGCTCTGGGTTGATGAGAGGACAGTCAGATACGAGAGAATGTCAAGCACGCACTGGCAAGCCAAGATATAGCAGCCTGAGCATCAGAATGTTGTGAGTATGTCTGTCAAAAGGGCAAGCAGGCCTAATGCCCAATGCAGTCCGCGAGCTTGTGCCAATGTAAGATTATTTCATGGGTGACCTAGAGCCTTCGGTTCAGTGGACCACAAATTATGCGTATGTCGACGCGATGTAATTCGTGATAGAGATGAAGCTGCGTTGGCCGAGTTGTGTGAGGGACATGGCGCGTATCAATGTCATTGTAGCTAGAAAGCTGTGAACAGAGCTTGGTGGCGCTTGGCATCAGCGTCCTTCGGCTTGATCCGGCTTGGAGATCGAGTTCGGAAGGTCCCGATCCTGAGACTCGTTCAACTTCAAACTTCAAGTGACCATCGTCCCGACAATTTCCCTTTATTATTCTAGCCAGCCACCTCTTGTCATTTGCCGTCATGCTATTGTGGCTCTCTGGCTTTGAGTGATTCTGGATTATGCGGCGCTGTCCAGGTACAGCATTCATTCGTAGGCCTCCCGCTTTGACCATCGTTGCGTGGGCTCAACTGGGCGATAACTCTTGCTTCGCTCGGCTTGTTAGCCTCCACTAGGCAGACTCTATCAAATCTACTGGCGATTTGATATCGGCTTGTAGACTCCGACAAAATATCAAAACATTGCCAGGCTGAGGCACATCCACCTTGGTGCATTATCCCCACCCCAAGGACTAGTACCATACTGGCCACATGTTGGTACTAATAATTCACTATTATGCAGGTCCCAAAGTTCTCAAAACCTCCCCCGATGGCCCGAGCTTTCTTGTGCGGCCGGCATATCCTTATCTATTCGGTTCGCGTTTGAAGGCGTCGTGCGGCACGCCGTCGTGTCTACGGCCAAGGTGGCACGACCTCTGGTAGACATCGTTCCAAAGATAGCGCAACACATGAGTGGATGACCGCCCTGAGAAGGTCTTGCTAATATATCATAGAATCCCTTTTGCGCACTAGAGCAGATTAGCTGGCGGCGAAAAGTACTTTCCGCCAAATCTTGGACGACGATGATTGGGTCCATCAATAGTCTCCACAATCAGAGTTGACCAGGATATCGCTGAAACTAGTTTCAGGATACAGCTAATATGCTCTACTGTCAGAGGCTGTCTTCTTTCAGAATCTTTCTCTTCTCCCCCCACCTCTAGTCTTGAAGATGAAGTATTCCCCGGTCCTCCTTTCGCTCTCTTCACTCGCGGGAAGCGCGTTGGCACAGTATAGCGCGACCTATCTTCCGTCTAATGCCCCGGATACGACGGAGGAAGGTCAGGCGGGTACCAACAGGTGTGGGACGACGGCTAGTCAGGATTCCTTGTGTCAGAATGCCTGCAGTACGTGCTTATCCCCGATGTTCCACCTATCTTCAACTGACTGATCCTCCGTCAAGTCAATGCGGTCGATGATTTGTGCGTGGATCCTCCATCGGCTTCATAGATTGCTGATGACCGTGTTGACTAGCTGCCTTTGTGCGCCACCTGAAGCAGGGTCTCAATCGATCATTGGTGACACCGGGGTTCTTACTTCGTCTCAAACTAATCCGCCGTTTCTGACAGTTTCATGATCAGCGTATCGAAGTTGCTTGGTGTATGAAGGTGTGTACACGTACATGTGCTTGCCACTGCTTGGCGCTTCTTCGCGATGCTAAGAAATGATAGGATGGCTATGGCACTCGTTTGATTCCGGACGGTACCATCAAGGGTGTACACTTCGTCAAGACACCTGATTTTGTCCAAGTGACAGGTATCTATACCGTCGATACTCTCACCAGATAACGGTTGACTCAATTGAAATGCTCAGGTGTTGGTGACCTGACAAAGCTCAACATTCCAGCCGGCGACGCAGGCAGTAAACTGGATCCTCGCGGAGCAGATGGTAAGAGACCTTTCTGACTGTCCGCCTCTCCGAAATCGACGAGTGCTGTCTGTTATAGGCAACCCCCTTGGAGGTCTAGTCTTCTCTACAGCCTTGACTGCTGCTGCTTCTACCACTGAGAGCTCCAGTGCTTCCTCCGTACCCACATCGTCTGTGGTGAGCTCGACCGCAACGTCAAGCTCCAACAGCGCCAGCTCTGGCACACCATCTGCGTCCGCCATTACCTCGACGCATGTCACTGTGACTCTCACACGTCGTCTGTGACTGCGGCATTGAGCTCTGCTTCGGTTTCGGCTTCGAGTTCCACCACTGCGAACGGAGCTTTCTCGTATGGCATCAATGTACCGATTTACGCCTTTATTTCTCTCTTGTTCAGTTTTTGGGTATATGCTTGATTTACGGACTATTTTGACTTCTGTCGTAGCTTCTTCTGTGTTGTAATTAGTACTGTACAGACTGGGTGCAGTAGACAACCCGGCTAAGTTACCACATATGCCCCTATGAATAGTTCTTGGCCGAATGCGGCTAAGTGTCAGGGAGTTGAGTTCCGCTTTGGGATCGAGCGCCTGTTGCCTTCCTACCTCCAACCTCCCGGACTACGCTGGAACTCTTGACCTACTTTTTTTCACGCCTATACTATCTGTGCATTAGCTCGGACTTTTCACTCCGCTTTAAGCGATTTTCACAGGTGAGCCACGCGCCATGGCCATAACATCACCCGTTCTGACAGACGAACCATAGACACGTCAACCTAACCGCCTAGAAGTAGCTCAAGAACACATCAACTCCTAAAATGTACGACAATATTTTAGCAACGCGCGCAACGCAACAACGACACCATCACCTTTCCCGAATGCTCAAGAGGCCAAGAATAGTCCGCAAGCAGGAAACGAACCAAAATGACGCGCTGAACACGATAGGCAACGATGCCCAGAATCCTGACACGTTCATAACCGAGGAAACCTCTTTGTTCAACTTGATTATGTCCCAGTCTTCTTCGCCGACGTCTACCAGGGCAGACACAAAATCGTCATCCAGCCAAATAGATTCTGACAGTGGCGCCGCCATCAGTAGCAGTTCTCTCTACCGCGTATCAACAATGGAGCAGGATACCCAGATCCCTCAAGTGGTCTCTTACACGGATCCAGACACCGACACGACCACCATGAGTACTTCTCAAACAGCCATGTACAATGCTCTTGCGGAGACGACATCGATGGACTATAGCAGCTCGGAGGCTTTTGAATATGTCGCTACAACTTCCCCCATGTCTTCCTTCACCACGCCTACTAGCAATATGGTCGACCAAACACCTGTCACCTCCATGTCTTCCTTCACCACGCTTACTAGCATTACGGCTGACCAAACACCTGTCACCCTAGAAGAGCTGCAAGACCTGCCTACACTCACATCTACGACAACCGAGATCACCACTTCCAAGTCACCTATATTCCTGCCGTCGACTTCGGTCTCGTTCGTAACGCCGACCACCGTTCATTCGCACCCGCTAGCCACCAGTTACTCGCATCCGTCTACCACCATGCAATTGGCGCCCAGTTTCTCTCCGTTAGCCTCTCTTATCCCAGTAACTCCCGATCATTCTCCAGAACCCAGTCACGAACCCGCGCCTGTAGGGAAACTTCTCATCATTGGCATGATCTTCCTCGCCTTTATGCTGCTCACGCTGTCGATGTGTATTCTTGCTAACTGGAAGCGACTTGTCAACTGGTTCCATGGGAACAAGGAGCCACAGGAAGAGGACTGGGATTTCTCCACCAAGTATGGTACCTGGAAGGAGCTGAAGGATGAAACGCCTACACATGCGCCTAACTTACCCAGCGAGGCCCAGAAAGACTTGAAAAGCCGATTTTCTGATGCGACGAACCCTTCTGTGTACTCTTCTGTCACAAGCGCGCGCAGCTCCACGATATCCGATTATTGCATCGATCCAAGCTACGCTGGACCCGAATTGCTCAATCCAGTCATGCCGCCCTTCTTGAACGAGGTTGGTGTTGTTGGTCACCGTAAACCAAACGTTGCCGGACCTGCGATTCCGCACGCTGCTCAGGCGGCTGTTATTCAGTACTCGGCTCTCACTCCTCGCCCCATGGCCCATGCTCCGCCTGTGCCACCACGCCTCAAGGAATCTCCCCTCCTTCCTCCGGAAGAATTCTTCTCCCTTCCTTCCTCGAGCTCTCTACAGAGCGAGATTGTGAAACACGAGCGAACGGGAAGTGCGCCGGTGTTTGGAAATGTCGTCACGGGTGCGGGCGAGTTGAGGGAGAGGAGGGAGGCGGGTATCAGTCGCGCTAGCCGCGCTATGAGTCGTGCACTGGCGAAGGATGGTATCAGCGGAATCGGTGCCAGAGCGAGCGGGTTTGATGGAAGCCCAATAGGCTCGAGGCGGTCGAACTCTGTATCTGTCTTGATGGATATGTATCTATCAACGGAGGCCAGGTGGCTGTAGAAGTCTGCACAAGCTGTAATCTCAGTAATTCCTATCCCTTGTATAACTACTGTACTATGACTACCTGCAGTATCTCTGTCTTTCATCTTCGGATGAGAGAGCGGTTATAAGGTCAAGCGTAGTCTACACGATCGACATTGATATCTGCCGACCCGACGTGCGTCGTGTTGCCTGCTCCCATCATGTCCCGCTTGAACCCGCCGTCTGGCGAACTACCATCGCACGGAGGCTCTGAAACGTCTGCGACTAGCAGCTATGCTTCTCGTATTTGCTATTGACTGCAAAACTTCCGGTCGTCTGAAGTTCAGGATGTGATTCCGGTACAGAAGGAAAGGTTTTCATGCATGCGTTACAAGGCTCCGAGTCGTCGGCTGGACAGCGGGAGCGAAGGATGCAGTCACCGTGAATTGTGCGCGTGGCTCACAAAGGCTGGGCATCATCCAAGTGAAGATGCAAAGGTGCGTCTTCCAAATGCCATCATGAACCTTGCCAAGTTTCAGGAACGTGTCGTGAAAAGACTGTATCCATTTTTTCCTCCAATATTCAGATATATGTACTTGGCCCATCAATTGATTCCATCACACAAACCCTCTACCGATGACGAAGACCGCTAGTTATTGTGGCGCACGCTGTGGGAAACGATATGTACTCGCCCCTGTCCTCCAGACGAATCCGGTTCTCTGCGCTCTTGTCGAAAGATACTTGGAAGCGGACTCGGGCTCTTGGTGTGATAGCCTCACGGCGAACTTCGACGACTTTCTTGGCCGCGACGAAGCGTGCCAGTGCCTGTCACCCACGATCAGGGAAATGGACCACAGCCTGCGTCGAGGCTGTGTTAGAATCTACCTTCGACCGGATTCTATTGATGGATCTACGTGCTGAACAACAGCATTTCTCGGATCGCCTCATTCGGAAACAAAAGGCACGTCTGCTATATAAGCCCTCAATTCTAGGATGAACAACATCAATCACCCGAAACATTTCGCTCTACCGCATCACATCACAGTGCACCTCAATCCCACCGAACCTCAGCGCAAACATGGCTAACCTTGAGACCAGGCCCTGTGAGCGACAGCTTGTCACGGGTCTGTGTGTTACACTGACTTTTCTGACAGCTCTCGACGCGCCACCGGCCTACACAGAACAAGTTTGCAAGCACGAGCGAGGTAGCTGAGTTTTATCTCGGCATTCACGCGATAGATTGACGCCAGGTCTTTCCAGTCAACCTCCCGGAAATTGAGAACTCTCTCTTGAAGGAGCAGCTTGCCATAACTCTCAAAAAATATGACATCGTGGTCGTACTAGATGACTCCAGCTCTATGGATTGGAAGGACTCGTACGGCGGCCCCAGTCGTTGGGAAAGAGTGAGACTGGTGCTAAATCCCCAGCGCCACGAGCTAAGTGTTTGCGATTTCACAGGCAAAAGAAGCTCTCGCAGCCTTGGCAGAAGATGTCGTGAAGTACGATGCCGATGGCATCGATATTCACTTCTTGAATCACACTCCTGAAGATTCTTCGGAAGGCAAAGGGATCACTGTGGGTAGCGTGTTCTTGAGACCGAGATTTACTGACGATCAGCCACCAGGATGCGGAGCAAGTATGGAAGCTCATCAGCAAAGTAAAACCAAGGGGAAGTACACCTATTGGTGCCAAGATCGACGAGATCCTGTCAGACTACACGCGCAGGCTTGTGACCGGAAAAACCACAAAGTACCTCGACATACTTGTCATAACAGACGGCGAAGCCAGTGAGTTGATCGCTGTCTCTCTCATACAGAGACTCAAGCAATGATAGCGGATCAAGAAACTCTGTTGAAGGCCATCGCTCGCACTACTCGAAACCTTGACGGACTTTTTTACCCAGGTCAACAGGTCAGATGTTGCGCGCCTCTGCAAAGCCCTTGTGACTCAAATTTGAGCAGGTTGGGATTCAGTTCATCCAGATAGGAACTTCAGCAGAGGCCACAACCTTTCTCAACATGCTGGATGACGACCTAATGACCCACCAGGACCCTCACTGTCGTGCCACAAGAGTGTGTGACATGTCGGCCTCCATGATCTGTGTCTGATTTTCACTAGGATATCGTTGACACAGTTACCTGCTCCGGCAGTCAGAAAACACTGAACGGTCCACTTCTGACGAAAATCTTAACGGGGGCCATCGATCGTCAGGTAGACAAACAGACTGCACAGGAGATTGTGGAATCAAGGAAGGCTGATCTCCACGGCAGTCAAGAGTCAGAGAAGACACAGGGTTCCAAGGTCAAATATTGCTACTAAGGACTAATCCTGTCGTGTCACTCCATTCAAGCCAATTGTATCTGACTGACATAACGCCACTACAAACCTCAGTTGTTAAGCACTGTTTCTTCAACTATAGTCTCTTGCCTCCTTGCACAGAGCAATGTCGCGAGTCTGCTTGCTGCTATGAGCAGCACAATTGTGAACGTTACAACAAGCCACGTTAACACCTACTTCCTAGCCCCACTTTTGCACCAGTATGGTCAGGTGCTGGTCGGCTTTTTCAACGCGGTGACGATCTGTAATACTAAGATGTTCGATAGTTGCAACATATCACTCGACGATCATAACACTTACTATAGCGTGCTCAACCTATGTAACGAGCACATCGAGCGAAACTCAGACATCACACAAGAAAGTTGGCGGACTGTAATTGGAGTGTTTCCGTCTACTTGATGGTCACAACAAGGGTCAACCCTTGCTTACAATACGGCGCCAGATGCTTCGCGATTACCTTACTTTCCGACTCCTCTTTCGCCCTGCTCCCGCCACTCTCATCGTCAACGAACCAACACAGCTCCACCACCTTCATTGGCGCCACCTGCCACCGCGACTCGACCATCTTCGCAAAGACATCTCCCTCGAACTCTAACAACCCCGTCAGGTGCAGCATCTTCAGGTCTGGCGCCACGATGGATGCAGAGGCGGTCTCTGTTCGGATGGTCAAGACCTGGATGACTTCGTTTGTCAAGCCGTCGCAATTGATGAGACGTAGGTCAGCGAGAGATGGGAGCAGGTGGAATATGCGGATGACATGGTCCGGGTCGAGTGAGGCGTTCTCGAAGTGAAGCACGGTCAATGGGGAGCTGGAGCGTTCAACCAGAAGCATAAGGGATCGGAAGGCAGACTTCTTCTCACGCTGGTCTCCGATGATGTGGGTTTTGACTACCACATTCGACAACAAAGGTGTCGTGATGTGGTCCAGCAACACCGGAAGGGGTTCGTCTTCGTTGTCGTGTGGCCAAATCTCGATTTCCAATGAAGAAAGCTTTCGACAACATATATTGGTGCTGCCATCTACTTGCGCAAGCAGATGCGCATATTCACCTTCCATCTGAACGCGACAGTCACGCACTGCCTCTCCTGCTTCCAGGAGTCGTAGTACTTGGAGAGGGCCCGGACCGGGCCAAAAAGAACTATCTGGGAGATGGGTATGTTCAGACTCGTATCTGATGACGCTGTTCCAAGGGAGGAGAAACTCTTCTGTAGGGCTGAAGACTCCGATGGTAGTGACTGTACGTAGATTTCTGCATTGGTCGAAAACAAGGGGGTATCTGAGGTCATCATCATCAAGACCGTAATCATGTAAGTTGAGAACACAGAGCCTCTCTAGCCTCGTGAGACGGTTGCGCAGTGGCAGAAGTCTAGACACATATTGCAATGGAAGGTAGAGACTGAGCTCGGTGATTCGACCAGCAAATGGTAGAAGAATGGCGGTGATCTCCACGGGAAGATAGTTTGGGGTGTATGTACCATTGCGACAAATACAAACCGATAGATCTGTCTGTCCGACACGACCCATCTGAGCGCCCAAGCGAAGAAGGTAGCGAGGATGGTCAAGGTCGAAATTTTTATCGTTGACAACGATAGTGACAAAGGACCAAAGCTTGGGGCAGTCGAGGACGACACGGCGCCATCCCTTGCACACCAACTCGATCGACCATAGGACATTCTCGACCGGAAAAAAGAGATCGACGTCTGGTGCAACACCCGTCGACTGGTGCCTGACAGGGTACTCGATGGCATAAAAGAAGATTTGGAAGAGTAGTTCATTGGGGAGACGGCGGACGGGGCAGAGCAGACCCTTGTAGTCTTCGATTGCGCCGGACAGCCTTTGAGACTCAGTGTCCAAGTCTTTCAGAGCCTTGTCAATGCGTTCTGTCTGTTCCTCGAGAACCGATCGCAGATCCTTGAGCCGTTTAGTAGAGTCTTCTGCGACAGCGAGCTGAGACTTCAGCTCGGTCACAAGAGCATGAATCGTGTCCTCCTCGGCAGCAGTGGGTACGCTGTTAGTCTTGGCAAGATGGTGGAAGGCAGGATGATCGCCCAGAGACGGTGTGTTCGCAAAGGCCACAGAAGGCTGAGAGGGGATGGCGTGATTGGGGCAGGTGCAACTCGACGCGGTTGGGCATGGTACCCAGTCAGTGGGGCCTGAACTCGATGAAAGAGCATGCTTGAACCACAAAGATAAATAGGAGAAGAATCAACGTACTAGTCATAGTTGGAAGAGGCAAGTCTGGAGAGGTCTTCTCAGAAACCACCGCGTGTCTCCCTTGGCCTGGCCGCCTTGAGTTCGGTCTGGCTCTCGTGTATCCTGGCTCTTGAGCGGGTTGTTCTCTGGCTGCTTGGACTTGGCCTTCTTGGCTGGTGACGACAAGGGCGTCAATGCGTTGAACTCTGAGGCGGGCGACGTGATGGTAGTAAAGAAGCCGTCCTCTGAGACGTCGATGCCCCAGCGTCCGCGGAGTGTGGGGTAGAACTCGCGCGGTGCGTCGACGGGAAGCGCGACGAGAAACGAGCGCGACTTGTCGGCGTATGGGTGCTTGAAAGACGAGGACGAATTGGGCTTTGCGAGGGCGAGCCGGAAGAGCTAGTCAAGCTAGAATCGTCCTGGGTCCGCCGGTGACCGGTGTGCAAAGCAGCAATGAAAGGCAGAAGCAAAAGATTTGAGACACCGATCGCGGTAGCGGTGCGCCAGCTACAGGTGTGAACGATGTATTTGAGCTTCACACATCGTTAACTCTGGTCTTGAGACCAGCTCGAGACTGGCGTCAGCTACCTTTCGCATGTAAGAAGGACCGTTGCCTCAACCATGTTCTCGACAGTGTTGTGATTCTATACGTATGGTGGATGTGAAATATGACTATGCTACATTGTAAGTAAATTTGAGGTTGGTTCTATACTGCATCTTTTGCAGGTATTGTATGCGGCGAGTACTATCTACTGGCCGCGGGTGCGTCAAACCTCCTTAAGGGAAAAGCTACCGGGCAATTTTATACAAAAGTTACAATGAAATCATGCGTCCGAGTCCGAGTCCATCGCCGAGAATATTCTACGTGTCGTTGTCAGCACGACATCGGGCGAACAGACGACAAAGACTTACTTTACATTGCGTATATGACGCACTCAGAGCCTCAATTATGGCCCGAGTATCTGTGGTCTGCGAAGCTACATGAGGACCGCAAAGGTCCATGGGGCGGTCAGTCAGTCTCACCGAGATCCTGAGGGGGTCTCGTTGAAGGCGCATGCGCGGCCGCATTCGCTGGGCGGGAGGCGTCCACCGTTCCGCTAGTCTGTTGACTTGCGCTTGGGAGCGGTGCGGCGAAGCGATGATCAACGGGAGGTGTGTTAGGATGGGGCCGAGCGAACGACGAGATGGGAATTGGACGTGTGTCCGTGGGATGATAAGCCGCGGTGGGCTGGGACCTAAGGTAAGGACGGCCATGGACGTCCAGACCGTAGGCATCACTGTTAGGACGAGGAGGGTTTGTGGCTTGTGGCCATGGATGGAAGTCCGGTCCCTTGGTGGGAGAGAAAGCTACTTCTGCAACACAGGGGATGGAAACGTTGGCTACGTGTAGCACGAGAGAAGGATCTCGATACTAACGTGGGAGCGGGGCAGCCGAAGGCGCCCTGCCGCCCGCGCTTCCCGCTTTCGCGGAAGCTGGGACGGCATAAGCCAGTGGATTAGACTGGCAGATGCCAGAACATACAAGGTGACATTGTCACCGAAGTCGGTGTCCGACCCGTCGGTGGTGGCGCAAAGGCCTTGGCATTAGCGGAAGCCCGCCACGCCTTGTGAGTGATAGTGGTTTCGGTTTGAGAGGGGGTGGACATTGTACGAGGACAGGGAAGTCGCTGAACGAGGCTTCGGGGGAGGTTTCGAGTGGCGTCGCGGCTGTTGCTGCGACCTAATGCTCGAAGGATGGTGGGTGAATGAAGCACTGCAAAGGAGGCTGTCCTGATGCTTGCAGAAGAAGTGGCGAGGGCCAATTGATGCTGCGCAGACCTTTTTGGTCCTTGGATGGTGGTGGTAGGAGAGCAAGCAGGGAATGACGTGAGAAAGCAGGGAGGAAGACTTTATAGGCGGTGACGAATGGATCTGCGATTCTTCAGGGACAGACGGTTGTTTTGAGAACGGAAGAGGCTCTGTCCAAAAGTGATGGTGACAAATCGACATCTATACTCCATCTCATCATCCTCTGCAAGGAAGAACACGTCAGGACAAGTTGTAAATTGAAACAGTCAGTAGATCACGCACCTTGCCTACTGGAGTGGAATTTTGGCGGGAAACGGATCCATAGCGAGGGAGGAAATGGAGGCGGCAATCCGAGGTAAGCCACAACGACGCGAGGTGCCCTCAGAGAATGGACATGTAGGCCGCGGAGACCGATCTGGTTGCACAGCCGATTGGAAAACGATCCTTGTCATTTGTAGGCAAAAGGTTCCGTAAAGGACATTTCATGCAGCAGCGCGTCGCTGCGTCATCCCATGGGTCCACGGCGGCGGCAGCGGACGAAGCCATAGTGAATGTAGTCGCTCATCGCAAAAATGAGGCGAGAGGTCGAGGGAGAGAGCCGGAGGGGAACGTTTTTGCTGGATGTGGTTGGGAATGCACAGAGAGCAAGGTACGGTGGGAATATCTGGGTGCATGTGCGATCCGGGACGGAAAAGGTAATGACGTTCCAGCATAGCGGTAGTCAAGAGATCTCACACTTTTTGGGATCCAGGATCTTGCACCTCTGGATCTCAAGAGAAGGATCTTGGCTCCTTTGAGTCCATTCACATGAATGCATAGCTTGCTTGGACAGATGTCCGTCATTGAAGTTGAGTCTTCGCACAGAGGATGCAGGCGCACTTGCCCCAAATCTGCCGAGCAGCAGAGGCATGATCGGCCATCAACACGGCATCTCCTTTCGTGCCGCGCCTGCTCGGCCACGGCCTCCCGAGCGGCCGAGCCACGAGGGCCCTACATTTGTCTCGTCCTCGCTCTTTCCCATCCCATACTGTCGCACCGACAGAGTCCAAGGACAAGCAGCCAGCTCAACTTTCAATGCTCTCAATGGGATTGAGTGGTCTTGGCTGATGTAGGAGCACTCGGGAGATGAACTTGATCTCGCGCCCTCGCCCAATGGCAAATCAAACTGAACTCGATCCGTACGAGTGCCCGTTTTTCTCATCTCATGAAAGATTGTTGTCAGGTGTGCTTTGTATCAATATACCTCTTCTACGTCGCACAAAATTGAACCAGTTTCCTGTCCCTCGATGTATCTTTCCTCCTCCCCTGGCTAGCTGCATCCTGCAACTCCGCCAAAGACCTGGTCCCTTTTTTACCCAGAAGAGGATACGAGAACTCTCCATGTACGGGATCTACAACCTCAAGCGGCTGAGTCTTGGGAAATCACCACGGTCCCAAGAGCATTGGCCTTGGCGCCCTTGGGCGATGCCGAAGACGCCACCTAGAAAGAGAGGGTAGAGGTTATGATGGTACAGCATGAGAACCTCGTGTCGCCCAGATTCTCAAAGTATATGAGCTCTGTACACGACCATTGATGAGCAGGGAGGTGAACGACATGGTGGCAATGCGATCGGCAAAGGGCCAGGCGCAGAAGACTTTCCTGACCACTGTCTTCCACGGCAATATTCTTGTCCCTTCTTCCTCACGATTCTTGACAACGAAACTCTCTCGTCGGGTCTTCGAGAAATCCAGGACGGTAATTCTGAACCAAGCAGAATGCGAAAGCTCTGCACCGCGTCGACTCCTGAGTCCTTCGAGGGCATAAATCAGTCAGATTACTTCCAGTGACAGTCACCGCGTCAATCAACCTCCATCGTGCTCCGTTATTAGGGAGCAAAGCAAGCAAATCAGCGAAGTATGATCAGCTGATGTCCTCCTTCGGTCGCAGGCTGATAAGGGGGATCAGGACTGAGTTACAGCGAGTACTGAGCCCTCAAGTCGAACGTTGATCTTGGCACTCCAGCTGTGGCAGCACGTCAACAAGTACCCCTCGCAGTGAGCTCTGTACCCTCATTTCCTTGTAATTGTGATCCTTAATCACCGCATCTCAGCAACGAGTTATATTATGTCCAATTCCGCCTCGGGAGTTCGCGTCGGAATCGCACTCTTCTTCATGAGGAGCAACGGCGCATATAATTGCCCAGCGTATCTTCATTGGGCGTTGATCGTCACATCGAGCGATTCTCCATGGCTCAAGCAGCCTGTCCGAATGTTGGAGCTGAAGAGGAATGGATTCGGTGTCTACGAACGGTCCTTCGCTACATGCGACGTCACATCCTTGGAGAACTTCACTGGGATAATCGACTTATTCACCACTGACCGCTTCACACCACACGACTTTCTTCTCCACGTCATGACCAATTTTCCTGAGCGCGACAGTCAATGGAGACTTCCAGGACCATATGGTCCTCCGGACGGTTGGACGTGCGCTACTTGGATCCTTCAAATTCTGGTCACGTTGCGAAATGCCGATATATGGAAATGTGATGTTCCCGTGGAGAAGATGTACACCCGTGTTCTAAACCTCGGAGCAGACATGCAGGACGCGAAGGAGGAGGCACTGTGCACCGAACTTCAGGTGGTAAAGTTCAACCATGGAGCACAAGTCGGGACCCTCTCATAGCTCAGAGTACGTGTCTGAGGCTGAATTCTTGGCAGTCGTTATTGATATATTCTTGGTGTAGGCCTCTTGTCATAATCTGCTGGTGTCAGTAGGTGTTACATGATGATTTATAGCTCGCACCGCGAGCCGAAGCTCTCTTATCCTCGGTCCTGATCTACCATGCAGTACCAGCTAGTACCAGACAATGTACGTGCTCTCAATAAACATGTGCGATTCGCACCGCGAACCGAAGCTCGTTCATGTGCGGGCCTGATCTACGGTGCAATAGAGCTTGCGGTCCTGTTCTGGCAAATAACATTGACAAGTCAAAGTCGACAAGCTAAAGTGGGCCCGATCGACTGCGACTGTTTGAAGTTCTGGACATTGAGAAAGCGTTTTCGCATATCTCTTTTGCGAAGGACATGTTGAGGTATGGACCGCTCTTGCAATTTTTCCTCAACTGACTCGCATTGTAGCTCGCATCTGGTGAACAGATACGATAATGCGCTACACGACCTGTTATGATCGCTGCTCCGACAATTCAAAAGTGTATCATATAGATTGTCATGCTTACTTACGCCACAAGGCTTGTATTACCACAGTAAAAGTACTCACTACTTAGAGTAATATCACTTATTTTCGTCGCTTAGAACTCGTGCGCGCAGTCCCTGGAACGGTTGCTTTTCGCGTCCCCCGCCGCACCCTCCTCAGGCACCCAATGCGCGATTGCGGTCTGCACCGCAAAGCACAGGCCGTCCCTCATTTCCCTCACCTCCTCTTTGCCCTCCTCACGTTCTACTTCCCCTGTACGCGCTCTCCTCACGCCCCCACACCCTCCCCGGGTGCCTGCCACGCATCCGTCCTCACCTTCCCCGGCCGTACGCCCCTCACGTCCACAATCTCCCTGTGCGCGTCACCCTGACATTCACGCCCGCCCTCCTCGCATCCTCACCGTACACTCCTCACGTCCTCAACGCCCGCCTCCCTCGCATCTTCACCTTCCCTCTCCGCGTCCCCACCATCTCCCCCTCCCCCTTCCTCACATCTTCACGACTGCCTTGCGTAGCTAACTAACGTCCGCGTTAGCTACCCGCGCGGGTTTTCCACACGTCCCCCCACCATCCTGCGTTCCTTCCTCACATCCTGTCCGCGCACCGTCCTCATGTTCTTACCTTCCGTGTCCGCGCACTGACCTCCTCATCACGTCCCCGCGGGCGCTCTCAACCCTCCCCGCCCACCCCTCAAGACGCCCCCCCCACCGTCACCCGCGCGCCGTCCTCACGACCTCCCCACGCACCCTCCTTCACGTCCCCACCTTCCCTGTCCGCGCCCTCCTCACATCTTCCCACACTCCCCCCGCGCCTTCCTTTCCTCACATCCTCACCAGAACGTGAACACCCCCACGCGCGTCTCCTCACGTCCTCGCCATGTCCCAACGAGCACTCCCCACCTCTTCGCCACCCTTCCTCGCCAGAGGCCCGCGTGCACCCCTTCCTTGCCAGAGGAAGGCGGGCACTCCCCCGCGCGCCGTGTTCACGTCCTCGCCATCTCCCAGCGGGCGCGCCCTCCTCACTATCCTTCCCACCCTCTCCGCCACCTTCCCTTCCTCACATCCTCACTAGAGCCCCGCGGGCACCCCCCGTGCGCGCTCTCCTCACGTCCTCGCCATGTCCAAGCAGGAAGCGCGCCCTCCTCGCTTCCTCACCACCCTTCCCCCTTCCTCACCGGAACCCCGCGTGCACCCCGGCGCGCGCCCTCCTCACGTCCTCGCCATCTCCCAGCGCGCCCTCCTCACCTCTTCACCACCCTTCCTCGCCAGAGGCCCGCGGGCACCCCGTGCGCCCTCCTCACCTCCTCCTCACCACCTCTCCCTCACTCCCTCCCCGGTCTAAAGCCCTTCCCCCCAATGTCAGTGCGGGTTGCGGGTAAGCTGTAAACAAGTCGTTAACAAGATAGCCTTGTCTTAATAACAATAAGTAACTCACCGGCGAGTTGACGGCGTGTTTGAAGCAGCAAAAGAGGGTCTGAGGACGGGCAAGGAAGTGTAAGTATATTGGACGAACAGTGTAACAAAATACGCACCTTGACCAGACAATGAAACGTCAGTCGGTTGCCGGGATGCACGTAGATCTTGGTAGGCGTTGAGATCGGTTGACGCTCGCGAACTGCGTCAAAGTGAAGGTCTAGTAACGGAACTTGCAGCAGAGTAGATGATACATACCTTGCTCAAGTCTTCCCACTGTTCCACGACCTTCCCTCAGTCCGCCGCCTTCCGCGATTTCCAAGCGCGGCACGCGCTAGGCAACGGACTGGCGGCGGGGTCAGCGAAAGTACTCGGCAGTACGTACGCGGACAGCAAAACTCCTGGACCGGATGTCAGTAGTGAAGTCATGAAAACACTGTAAACATACCAGAGGCCGTGTTGCTCAACCCGCGCGCATCGTCGCTACAAGTCGCGGACGAAGACGACGAGCATCTGCCGCCTCCGTTGTCTTTGTTGAGGACTGGTCAAGTTTTCAAGTTTTGAGAGTGCAAATCTGGACAAGAGAAGACCAGCGTACCATCGAACGCGCTGTGAAAGTCCCTCGAAACAGGATTGTTTCGTCACTTAGGATACAGTCCGGTAAGCACAAATCGAGCGAGGAACAGGCGCTTACTGTGTTTGCAGTCTGGCGTCCGAGCCAGATCCTCCGACGCTGCCCAAGGATGAGTCACTAATCATCCGCAGCCGATGCATGGACGTACCAGGTAAGCAAAGCACCCATCGATACAGACCGGCAACGAGTCGTTGCTTGGTGAACGGGGCCAGCAACGAATAGCAACATGTACTGATCGAGAGTCCATCTGGTAGTCCGATCCATGGCTGAGTGGGTGAGTAGACGTCCGAGCGACCCGAATCCTATATAGAAGGCGACTGTCAGTAAGGCACAGATCACGTCGAGAGTAGTTGGGCGCTTACCGTATTCATCATGGTCCAGGAGAGAAAGCAAAAGGTGGGTCCAGAGCTTACTTACATGTGCAGTAGCTACCAAAAATAAACATGTCATTCAAAAAAGTATACTCTACGGTACAAAAAGTATACTCTACGATACATGTAGAGCGTTTTGTAAAGGTAGAGCTACACAGCTCAAGGGTTGAAATAGAAAAGTATCAAAACAACTTACGTGCGGCCTTACCGCCGTCGATTCCACAGTCAAATTTTCGGCGCCAGGTTCACGTTAACCTCTCCATATAGGGGATCCGCGTTCTTCTGTGCGAGTCGTGAACGAGATCGATATACGACCATAATCTCTCCGTAGCGTCACAGTCCAGTACACGGTGAAGTCTTCCCATTCGTGAAGCGATCGACGCGCCAGTCCAGTCGCAGGGGTCCGTAAGCAGTGAGAGAACTGTTGGAGGAATGAACAACTGTCAGTATACCTATCAGAGAGGATCTCAGGAGAACAGACAGAACGGGCGGCTTCGCCGCCCCCGGCAACGACGGTTCGTGTATCGCCGCCGTAACTCAAACAGCGTCCAGTCCAGACGCGATTCGATGTTAGTTTGACGACTACGGGCCTCGCCGGCGGGGCATCGACGGTCTTGGGCCTTTTAGATTGATGTCAGTAATACGAGAGCACAGAAAGAAATGCGACGAAAACCTAACCGGAAAGGAGCAAAGCACAACGATAATCTTGTGAAACAAGAACAAGACAGTCAACGAACAGGTAACGAAACGTTGGCCGATCCTTACCTTCATCTACGGGCGGCTACGCCGCCCTTGCGAACGAAACGTGTACCACTAATGTTGGAAATCACGACGAGAAGACTAGAAAGCCACGGTCAAGGAACAGGTAACGAAACATTGACATAGGCTTACCGTCATCTATGGGCGGCTGCGCCGCCCTTCCCCAACGAAGCATGTGGACCAACGTTGGACGATCCGTCAAGGATTCGACAGTCACGACATTGGCAACAGTCCTGGTGTTCCAGCGCGTCGTGGGCCTCGCCGGCGGGGCTTCGTGCAGCGCGAACCACGCGGCTATAAATTGGTCAGTACACAACTACAACTAGAAGTTCGTTACACTGACCTGAGTGGCTCAGATTGCATGGTTGGACGGCGGCTGCGCCGCCCTTGCCAGAAGATCCACCAGTCGTTTCGCAATGCACCGCGAGTCCAGAGAGTAACTGACTTTGACAATAGCAATAGATACGGTCCTGCGGCACGTCCCGGGCCTTGCCGGCGGGGCTTCGTACGCCAGAGAACTCAACGTTGACTAAACGCTACGAGAACAGTCAGTACAAACCTTCAGTTGAAAGTTCGGTACTTATTCACCTGGAAGGCTCCGACCCCGATAATTGGGCGGCGCAGCCGCCATCGTCAACTGATCCGCCAGCGTTCGGCAATCCGACGCCACTGTGCCAGTCTGATGACGACCGCAATGAGGAACTTGGTCTTTCAGAGCGTCGTGGGCTTCATCGGCGAGGCTTTGTGCGCCAGATAAGCAGACACGCTAGATTACCAAGCTAGTCAATCAGTCGGTACAAATCTACAGTCAGACATGCGGTAAACTCACTTGGTAGAGTCAGACCCGCATTATCATCATTGGGCGGCTGCGCCGCCCTCGTCATCAAATTTGCCAGATGTTCGCCAATTCGTCACGACTTTGGCATGCAAGTGAGGGCAAATCTGACGAAAAAAAGTAGTTCTGAAGCGCGTCGTGGGCTTTGATGGCGAGGTCCTGTGTACTGGATCAATTGGCGAATCGCGACAGCAGTCAGAAGACTGACCGTTCCGAAAGGTGGCGCGTTACCGACGCTCAAAGCAGCGGCGTTGCCGCTGCCCAAACCCAGCACTTGCGAGTGTACGTGGCACCGCGGTCGAGCACGACACTCACGGCTCGGTGACAATGCAACAAACATTATATCCTAAGTCAAATGAACGTCAGTCAAAGGCAACCAAAGACGTTGCCAGAACTTACCTGATAGAGTGAGCAGCTGGCTCGCTATCTCCAGCGCGAGTATGGCATCAGAGCATCGCAATTGACAGTGGGTGGCGGAACCAGTGCCGCAATCAAGCTGAATCGCTCGGAGGCACCGCGGACCGGCCACAAGAAGGTAACGGTCCCGTCGACGCTGAGGGCGCCGGCAAAGCATCGTAGAGATGCTGAAAGCCGTCGCGAAGTATAACGATGGACTGCGGGGCCGTAGAGAGACGGGTATTGCTGGATAAGACATGTCAACCAAGTCGAACACTCGAGACCTTGTCGAGAGCTTACCTGGTGCAGCCGCGCTGGTCTCGCCGGCTGAATAGTAAGAGAACCGCAGTCCCCCAGTGAACGAAGGCGTAGACACCGTGAAACAACGAGTTACGATCGAAGTGTGGCGGGGGTATCACGGCGCGCCAACAAAAGAGGAGGCGTCTGTGACTGTTGGAACTACCAGCAGCGCCATCGCTGAGGCTGACGGAGTCGTCTGAGGGTAATTTCGGGGTGCTCAAGGTTGTTTGATTGTAGTCAAGGATTCGGTTCCGGGATGCTCAGGCAGAGGTATGTGGCTTGCGCCGTTAGGCGCAACGCGAGCAGTGTCAGAGTCGTATCGGACCTTCTTGGAAGACAGAGGTAGGTTTGACGCTGTGCTTGAGATGCTGGCGCGGCCTGAGGGAGCTGGGCGTTGCCCGCCCGGTGACACTTCGACGTTGCGGTGAACAGCGCGCCGAAGGCGCAGCAGCCATTGTAGCCTATAGAGATGTCCACACGGATGATAGGGAAGGGTCCCTCGAGCCTCATGAAGCATCGGCTCCGTGGTTGTAAGTCATCCTGCTCCCGAGTGAGCAAAGTCAATGAGATTGCGAAGGCGACGAACCTTCAGGAACAACGGGCATGAACGACCAATGAGTAGTCGTGGATTGCCTCGGTTTGAAGCTGGATTGAAAGCGAGTCAACAATATTTGAAGAGAATCAAACAGTATGTTACGCACCTCGGCGCAATGCCATGACCGTCCGTTCGAAAGCTCATTCGGTCCTGTAAATCGTCAGTTTTGTTGTGCTTCGTAGGGGAATCACGACTCACCTTTTGCCCAACTCAAAGCATCGACGCCAACCGAACATCCAGCCGGAGTCCGAGTCCACAGCGAGTGGACCGCAAGCCAGCTAACAACGAGCTCGTCAATTAGATAACAAAGCTAATTGTGAGAAACACATACCAGATTCCTTGCAAGTCCCAAATCTTGGAGGACCAGAGAGCAAAGACGAAGTAAGTCGAAAGTCGAAAGTGATAGTCAAGAGGAAAGTGATCAAGTCCAAAAACGGAAGTTCGAACAGCGCGAAAGTGAAGCGGCAGTGAAAACGGAGACGAGAGAAAGTCAAAAAGTAAAGGGTAGGTAGAGCAAGTAATCAATGTGAGTATGCAAGTATCCAAATGTTAAACTGGAAGAGGGAGTGGAAGTGGGAGTGGAAAGTGGAAGTGGGAGATGATGGTTAAAACAGACGAAACAAACTGGGTTTTGTACCCATTGGAGAGGTGCGCACGGGCCACAGGGATGCTCGGAGACCCTGCTTGCCTTATCCGGATGCCCTACAAGCCGTCTGAGACGAGGAATTCCCGTCGAGGTGGGGGTATGCAGGATATGTCCCGGACGGTTTCCTGACGTCCTGAAGGCTGTTGGAGGGTACAAGAGTGTGTGGCGCACCGTGAATAGACCATGCAGAGAGTACCAGACCGGCCCGGTAGGTGACCATGCGTGGATGAAGGTGGGGAGGCGGAAGGGCGTTTCGACGCGATACAGACTTGAGATGGCCGGGTTTGAGCCGTGTATAGATTGGACCGAGGCTTGAAGGCGTTGGTAACAAGACCCGAGTAATGAAGTTGAGCGCTGCACGGACGGCGGCCTGAAAGCCAAGTGTGGCGCACCTTTTGCGCTCCGCCATGACGGAGCGCGCTTTCGCCGCTCTTACTGCATTGAGCTCGTGATATAATGTATAGATGGAACATCTGAAGCTCAAACGCGCTCAGAAGCGCGCAAAGCGCGCTTTTTCCCGTTGAGAATCCGAGAGATTTTTGCTCACCATGAAAATTTCTTTCTCCGGGTCCTGCGACGGCCAGTGAGCGGCTGAGAGCAGATTTTGAACGGCATCGCAAGTCATTAGGGTTAAGATTGCGCCCGAGACATGCGTCAATCGAACCAGGCAAGTCGATGCACTTGGTAGTACGTGCACAAGGGATGTATGCGTCATAGGGCAGCGCTCGCGGTGCTCAGATCGGAACGCGGCGCCATTCATAACCGCAATTGCACAAAAGGAATGCTACAACTTCCAGATTCGTTCGCCATGAAAAACAGTCAGGAAGACAAGCAAAAATGATTATTTTTCGAGTGCGGAATAAGATGTTTATAGTGGGACTCGAACGATCGAGCAACGGTTTGTCGATCGCGCGCTCAACCACTCGGCTAAGCACACATGCTTGCAGCTTTCACCATACCTCCAAGACGCCATCTCACGGAAGACTTGCCCGGCACTCCCAATGCTTTCCACTTCACCTCCCCACCACCAACACCACTTACGCGGCCGACGTTCTCAACATCAACGAACGTTCCGAACATCATTTTGAGGCGGTGCGCACACGTGATGGACGCGTCCTCGGCAGCATGACCGCAACGGTATGTTTGTTTTTTCGATCGCGTTTGTGCTCCTGGTCACTCACCGTGACACTCCTGCTCAGTCCTCTACCTACCGTCACCATGCCCGCATTTTCCGCCGCCTGCGTCGTTCGTAAGTCCTTTCTTAACTTATTCCTTCTGTTCCAATGCTCATTCGTTCTTTCCCAGCGCCCTCAATGTCAAGAATGGGTTGCTGGGGGTTTTGGACGTGGTGAAGGACGTGGGACTCGTCGACGTCGAGTCAGGTGAGTTCTTCACTCTTTCTGACCAGCTCTCAAGCCCTTTTTGACAGTTCCTAGTACCCGTTCTTCACTTTTGCAGAACTCGAGCTCGCCGCCGCTCGCTCCCGGACATCGTGCTGGTCGTTGGAGGTACGTTTTCTCACCGGTCTCATTTCCAGAGTCTCATACTCATCACTTCCAGGTCATACCGCGCCTTTCCAACGACTTTCCAGCCTCCGAGTCCGTCGACGCCATCCACCTCCCTTTCTGTTGTCCGGCACCCTCGTATCTCAACCCAGAGCCTGATCACCTCTGTGCTGAGATGCGAGGGCGCTGGACACGTACTGACCTTTTCAAGCTTCGCATTCTAACCAGACCGTGTATAACATTCGAACCGGACTTCAAGCACGCATGACGCAAAGAGCCCTACACATTCGCGTGAAGTGGTAGGGCAATGTGCGTCATCGCTAGCGGACGAGCAAGGTACGTCCATCGTTCTCGGGCGCCAGAGTCTACTGAACCGAATATAGTGTTGAGTATACGGTTCGACGCCGGACGACCGAGGTACGCTGCATTACTCACTTAAACTCAAGCATCACGTCAAGCTTATGGACGAGGTGCGTAATAACAATAGCATGCTTTCCGTCACTTACTGAAACAACGCGAACACAGCGTTGACTATATGTATCGACGCCGGACGAGCGGGGTCTTCCCTGGCTACTGCTGCTTCGTTGACTCGGTACGCTTCCTTTTCTCGCGTCCGCCCCCCTTGCAACCCGACACAGAGCCTGATCAACTCTGTACTGGGCTGCAAGTGTGTCGGACGCGCTACTGACCTTGTTACACAGATACCGCCATCACATCAAAACCATTCTTTCAAGCCTGCGAGCAAGACCGGTAAGCCATCGACTCATGGTGCTATTGATCTGATGTGTCAAAGGTGTTCCGGCCGGGTTCGACGTTGACTATATGAATCGAGAGCTGGCGAGCGACTCTTTTCGATACTCGGGTGAATCTGCCATTCAGTCGATTCCACGGTACGGTCAAGGCAAGGTTGACGTCGAGTCAAGCCTTTGACCATATGTATCGGGAGCTGGCGAACGCCGCCTCCGTGAGTTTTTGATTACTTTGATGAATTGCACGCGCTAATATTGGTCTCAGAGGACCGTTCAACAAGGCAGGCCTTCTGACCTCACGATTAGCTTTGAGTATATGAATCGAGAGCGCGCGATCGGCCCAGTAAGTCTATCAAAACCATTTCGAACATGCACGCTAACCGTTAGACCAGTGTAGCCCTAAGCACAGTGAGTCAATTGTGCGCTCAGTTTTGTGTCCGGCCTTGAGTATACGGATCGAGAGCACGCGACCCGATCAGTAAGTTATTTGAAACCGTTTCACAGATGCGCGCTGCCAGTATTGCCTTGTGCAATATAGCTTAATCATGGTAAGTCACTTTCTAGCCTGTTGGGTTCTTTTGCTGATGAGTTTCAGTTTGTATGTCAGTCCGATATCCTTTTCGAAGCTTTCACTAACTCTGGACAAGTATAGAATGTAGTAAATGTGAGTCGCACCACTTGGGGAAAAGTGTGCCACTAACTCGCATCCCAGAGTGAAATATAGTTGAATTTGTACGTTCTACCGCTTCTACTCCAACTCAGCTAACAATCCGTGCAGATCTAACTTGAAATTATGATCCTACATAAGGGGAAGTCATGCTGGTACGTCTCCCTGTCATTTTCACTTGACCCGGTCCAAGGGGCCCCAGAGGGTGAATCCACGGCCGTTTGAAGAGATTACGTAACCTGGTAGGTCGGCGACATGATGATTTTAGTGTTTTTAACTGGCTCACGACCCTGTGAGGCGGGCGGAGAGACAGAGGGTGAAATGTACAACACCGCCACCGGGTCGTGGGAATAACCCCCGACACTAGGGAGTTTCCTGATTGAGGTGAGCGCCCCCCGACGTCCGCCCCCCGTCCCTGTTCCGTCCCCCGCCCATCCCCCCACCCCCACCCCACCCCCCCCCCCACACCCCTCCCCATACCCTCGCCATGCTTCCCCCACCGCTTCCCCACCGCTTCCCCATACCCTACCCTCACACCCCCGCCAGGTCCCCCATCCCACGCCCCTCCCACCCCCGCACCCCACCCCCACCCGCTCCCCCCATCCATCCCCCCCTATGGCGCACCCCAGCACACCCCGGCACCCACCCCCACGCTACCCCACGCTACCCCGGCCCCACCCACACGCTCGCCTCTCACGGCAGGCGCCCGATCGCACCCAGCGCACCCAGCCATCACCCACCCCACCCAACCAACCCGGGGTCGCGGCAACACCAAGCAGACCGGTCAGACGACCGCTTCGCGCCGTACCGCGATCGGAGAAAGCGTTGGCGAGTCACGGATGTAGTTGGGAATGCAGAGAGAGCAAGGTACGGTGGGAATATTTGGGTGCATGTGCGATCCGGGACGGAAAAGGTAATCATGTTCCAGCATAGCGGCGGGATCCAGCACCTCTGGATCTTCTCCTTCCAAGTTCATTCACATAAATGTATAGCTCACTTGGACATATGTTAGTCGTTGAGGATATTCGCACCGCGGTACCAGCGCGGTACATTGCCCCGAATCTGCCGAGCAGAGGCATAATCGGCCATCAACGTGGCATCTCCTTTGGTGGCTCGGCCCACGGCCTCACGACGGCCCGCATATTTTTCTGATCTTCGCTCCTTCTCATCCCATACTGCCGCATCGACAGAGTCTAAGTTGAAGGACAAGCAGCCAGCTCAACTTCCATTGCTATCACTGAGATGAAGTGGCCTTGGCTGGAGGGCATACATCAGTCAGATTACTTCCAGTGACAGTCACCGCGTCAATCAACCTCCATCGTTTGGATCGTGCTCCATTATCAGGGAGCAACGCAAGCAAATCAGCGAAGTATGATCAGCTGATGTTCTCCTTCGGTCGCAGGCTGATAAGGGGGATCAGGACTGAGTTACAGTGAGTACTGAGCCCTCAAGTCGAACGTTGATCTTGGCACTCCTGCTGTGGCAGCACGTCAGAACGTTGATCTTGGCACTCCTGCTGTGGCAGCACGTCAACAAGTACCCCTCACAGTGAACTCTGTACCCTCATTTCCTTGTAATTGCGATCCCTCATCACCACATCTCAGCAACGAGTTATATCATGTCCAATTCCGCCTCGGGAGTTCGCGTCGGAATTGCACTCTTCTTCATGAGGAGCAACGGCGCATATAATTGCCCAGCGTATCTTCATTGGGCATTGATCGTCACATCGAGCGATTCTCCGTGGCTCAAGCAGCCCGTCCGAATGTTGGAGCTGAAGAGGAATGGATTCGGTGTCTACGAACGGTCCTTCGCTACATGCGACGTCACATACTTGGATAATTTCACTGGGATAGTCGACTTATTCACCACTGACCGCTTCACACCACACGACTTTCTTCTCCACGTCATGACCAATTTTCCTGAGCGCGACAGTCAATGGAGACTTCCAGGACCATATGGTCCTCCGGACGGTTGGACGTGCGCTACTTGGATCCTTCAAATTCTGGTCACGTTGCAGGATGCCGATGTATGGAAATGTGATGTACCCGTGGAGAAGATGTACACCCGTGTTCTAAACCTCGGGGCAGACATGCAGGACGCGAAGGAGGAGGCACTGTGCACCGAACTTCAGGTGGTAAAGTTCAACCATGGAGCACAAGTCGGGACCCTCTCATAGCTCAGAGTACGTGTCTGAGGCTGAATTCTTGGCAGTCGTTATTGATATATTCTTGGTGTAGGCCTTTTGTCATAATCTGCTGGTGTCAGTAGGTGTTACATGATGATTTACAGCTCGCACCGCGAGCCGAAGCTCTCTTATCCTCGGTCCTGATCTACCATGCAGTACCAGCTAGTACCAGACAATGTACGTGCTCTCAATAAACATGTGCGATTTGCACCGCGAACCGAAGCTCGTTCATGTGCGGGCCTGATCTACGGTGCAATAGAGCTTGCGGTCATGTTCTGGCAAATAACATTGGCAAGTCAAAGTCGACAAGCTAAAGTCCCTATAGAGTTCCGAGCCTCGGATCCCACGTCTCACGTCCCCATCCTATGATGTTGTCAACGCGATTCTCAAAGTCATAAGGTGGTACAAAACGTCTGATGTCCTTGGCGAATTGCCGAGCTGGAAAGTAATCTCCCCAGCAGGTCTTTACATACTCCCAATGTGACGGAAACCAACCCGAGCACTCCCAGTCAATGAGCCCCGTAACACGATCCCCGTCGACCATGATGTTCCTCAGCGCGATGTCGTTATGCGTGAACACAATGGGATGACGAATGGCATGCGCGGCTTGAATTGGTTCGATGAATCTCGAGGGGATACCCCGGAGCTGGGTGATACCCTCCACAGACAGACCTAGACGAATCTGGAGATTCATACAGTCCTCATCGGCATATGGGCCAGAAGGAGCATCGGTGCATAGTCTATAATCCATGACTGGTCCCCTATTGATGTTGCAGATCAACGGCGGTCCCTTGGGTGACGGAATCGCACGAAGCTCGCGGAGGTAGAAGTGCAGTTGGGAGAGGATTGCGTCCCTTCTCTCCTCAGAGTACGATTCCCACACTGCGACATGGCCGATCTCTTTACCCGCTAACCGCGACATGAATATATACCGGCTTCGACGGTATGGTACGACCATGTAGACTTTCGGGACGGGTATGGGTGTGCTTTGACGGACAAATGTCATCGTTGCGACCTCGACGCCTGGGAACCGGGATTTCTTGATGAACACATAACGTCCGAGGGTAGCTGAAGGGAGAAACAGACGTCAATACGGCACAGAGCGGCTATGTACTCCAGACCTTTCCATGTTATCTTGACAGCGCGGAGGAATAGTCGTAAGACTGCGGCTTGCAAATGACTGGTAGATCGAACGCAGCGCAATAAGAAGGCCATTGATGGCCATGAAGATGGTGCGGTCAGAAGATGACGAGTAAGTACCGTCCAAGTAGCGCGGCCAGTGGCCACAGGGCAGTCAATGGTCCCCAAAGTCAATCACATGTCAGTATCTAGGTCTGAGTATTGGGCTCGGAGATAGGCACGCGGCGCATGGTCGTACGCCCACACAAAATCCATGTCATATCTTATCAGATGTAATGCCTCCAGACCTGTCTCTATCACCTCCCACCACCACCACTCAACTCGAGCTCAAGTTTCGCTTGCCACTCAAGACCACCAACACTTTCACCCTCTTCTTTATCAACACAACAATGTCTGGACGTGGCAAAGGTGGAAAGGGACTCGGAAAGGGCGGAGCCAAGCGTCACCGCAAGATTCTTCGCGACAACATCCAGGGCATCACCAAGCCCGCTATTCGTCGTCTTGCCGTCGTGGCGGTGTCAAGCGTATCAGCGGTCTCATCTACGAGGAGACCCGCGGTGTTTTGAAGATCTTCCTGGAAAACGTCATCCGCGACTCAGTAACATACACTGAGCACGCCAAGCGCAAGACTGTCACCGCCCTCGATGTTGTCTACGCTCTGAAGCGCTCAGGGCGCACACTGTACGGCTTCGGTGCATAGACTTGTCTGCTGCTCTCGCATTGTATTTCTACTGTAACTTGTACACCTATTTATCCTATCTCTTACCCACTCTCTCCATCGTCACTATCAGCATCCACCACATTCGCTTCGATGATACATTCTGTCGCGTCGAAGTCTCATCGGATACCTTCTGTGTAGGACGTTTGCGGACTTGTGCTTCTTCGGGTTTCTTGAAGGTGAGTCCTCAACCTTCCTCGTTGCCTCGCGATGGGGCAATGGGAGGATTCTTTTGCCTTCACTTGCCGTCCAAGTCCCCGCGATGGGGTAAATGTTGTTGAAATTCCCCGCGATGGGGTCATGCTCTTGTAAATCCTCGCGATGGGGTGGGCGGGTTGCGCGACGCAACCACCCGATGCTGCCTACGACTGATACCTGCTTTGCGGGCAAAACCTGTGTCGCTGCCTCATGGCATACTATCGCCGGCCAATAGGCTATCATGGGCTGGAATGAGGGCTGGGCCAGAGGCTCGGCCACATGCGCAGCTCACCTGGCCTTCTGCTGAATCCAGGCTGAATCTGCAGCTCAACTGGCATTCTCCGCGAACATTGCAAGGAGTCTATGGCGCCTCTTTCTGCACAGGAGTATACGATGACTCAACCAAGTATGTAAAGCACACAGACCTTGAAAATGAGTAATCCCATACCTACATATACCTGCAAATGCTGATCAAATATTGCCTGAGCCCCTCACACATAGCTCTCGCGTGCCGTACATCTTCACGAGCAAAGTGACATGGGCCCCCGCCCTCAAAAGAATTGCTTGCAACATTTGCAAAACCAGCTCTTCCCGGGGTTTGTATCCCAAGGGGTTGATACAAACTGTACTCGGCATGGAGTGTAGTGGGAGGCGGTAGCTTGTCCTACTGATCGAAACACTACATTCTCTGTCCGACCGCGGACGTGCGGAGCTGGCGCACGTTAGCGCGGACCCATGATCGTCTCTCGCGAGCCGATTCATGTTCCCCTACCCTCACCTCACCTCACCTCTATAGATGCTCGACACCTAGTAATCCAGTGCTCGTCAAAGTCTGTCCGTTGAGCTCCGTTCATATAGCGTCGGCACCTCAGAACGAGATACAAAAGGCTGGCTCACGTGAAAGCGCTCTAATTCCGAGCGTGATCTGCTGAATTCGGAGTGTGGCGTTATTATTCTTTCTCATGTGTCAGCGCACTTGAGATGGTCCGAGGCAACAAGACAAAGACTCTGTAAAGCTGGATATCTCACTTAAACGCTAGGAGAAGCAAACAAACAATAGAGTACAACGCTAGCACCATCACGTGCAACCGACGACAAAAGCCCAACACAATGAACAATGGCACTCAGCTATTCACCACAACCTCAACAACCGAGCTCAGTGGCACCCGCACTGCCTGAGCCACCTAGCCGTCAGTCAATTTCATCGGGACACAAGACATGAACCTAAACGGACCTGGTCCAGCGCGTCAGCCGCTGAGGCGCGAGAACGCCATGATTCTCTCGAATCAGCCGGGGCAGACTCCCTTTATCCAACAAGCAAATATCACTGCGCTTTATATCCCCGTCAACAGGCCATTGCCTCTCCAACGGCAGTACGCCATGTACCTTTCCGTGCCAGTGGCGCGGTCCTCTCGTCTCGGAAGATCGACTTCGTCCATGGCACGGCTTATATATAGACGGACGCCACTGTCTATGCTCGATGCTCTCAATAGGGCGCCAAATCTCGGTCTCCCGACTGCCGCCCCAGGTCGGCGGATGGCGGCGGAGGCGGGGGCAGCCTGGGGAAACAGTCACAAGAGAGTCAGGTTCGGCTCCTACAAATCGGTAGCCTGGTTAACCCGGCTCTAGTACGAGCGAAGACAATCGTTCCCTCGTATAGAGCCTGGACGTAGGGGAGGGGGTCACATCGACGTCTCCCTTTCATCAAATTTTTGACGTCCCGGCCGGAATGCCGGGTGCGGCTCATGAGTAATATCGAGTGACACAGCATATAATCTTCGCAAAAGATTTCCTACTAGTACTACACCCAATGAATGACTCAAGTGTACTACAATACGACTCGGACAGACGGTCAAGATGAAGATATCCATGCAACAACTCCCTGTCAATCCCCACGTCGTAGATCTACTGCACGGGTCCCATTTCCGATGACACCTGCTGGGCCATGGCATCCAACGCGTGCTTTGCCACCCACTACCTATCAGCGGCGCTCAAGCGCCCACCCCATTCCCAGACATGATTACACCCACGCATTACGCTTCTCCCAGTCAGCATTCCTCCGCATCTACTAGATCTCAAGCATGTGCATCTGAGAAGGATGTTTTTGATATATTTGGCACCTTCGGGGCTGTCGAAGCTCCATTTCGAGGCGGCAACCATCGACGGCGGCAAAGACAACGGAGACAATTGACAAGACGCGATTGAAGCTTTGGGCTGTGCGAGAGCTGTGATTGGCTTAGGCCGGTTGCCGTGCGTCGGATCACTCAAATGTTGCCGAACTGGAGACACCGGTGTGAACCCCTCCCCTAAGTCCAGGCTAACAAATCGGTTGAATTGGAGAAATGTAGACTTTTGGGCGTGCCCAAACCAATACTAAAGTGCGCTACATCCCATCCGTGAGAGGCTATGCTTATCGTGGTTTGCAGGAACCAAGGGTTCGAGGGTATGCGTAGGCTTCCCGAAATGGTACACGATGACTCGGAAGCAACTTCAAGACCGAGTGGAAGCAAATTTCGTCACTTCCCACCCGTACACGGACTCGAACATTGGATCACCACAGATCGGTGGATAGATTGGTCCAGGAGCGCAGGGTTTCTGGTCAAGTGCAACGGATGTGATGGGACCGTGGTCGTTTCGGAGAGATCAACGCAAAGACGCTTGAAGAAATGGAAAGCACATAAATCACGCTGCAAGGCTATTCGGCTGCAGCGCTGGGCGGAGACGGCGGCGTTGCAGTGAAGAGTAGTCAGGTAACACTTTTGGGGACCAAGCATCACAACAGAAATAAACGGACTGAGTTTTGTACATGGAATTCTAACTCTTACCGCATTGTTTCTCGAATCGAGGAGGATTGAATAGGATTTGCTTGACTTGACGTCGCGCTCAAGGACGCCCCTTCAATACATGGGAGATTGCGGCATGTCCTTGCCTATCGTGGCCGGGGCTCGCATTGTTACGATACTGATGATCTGGGGAGTGTCCATGCCACGAGAGGTTTGACCTTGGGGATTCGAGTACATAGATTGGTGAGTCATTGTGTATTGGGCGGGAACTCGGCATCATGACCTTCCGCCGAGGATGATTCCGTGAACTTCAGTATAGACTCAACAGTCCGACAGCAGGCCCACACATTGTACTGGCAGGGAAGAGTGAGTGACAGTGAAAGGATTGTCCGATGCTGACTGAGCTTCAAGTTTGACTTGGGTCTACGCGTAAGAAGGAAAACAGACCGGTCTTTACAGCATGCAAGTGAAGCCTCAAGCCCCGCGTGTAACGTTTTCCTTGACCGTCAGTGCGCTTCAGGTGCATTGAAAGGACGTAGGTGTCGGAGCAAAGCAGCCGATGTAGTAGAGGTGAGTTTGAGGACTAGGTATTGATGTGGCGTGGAAGAAAACTGTCAGTGACCGTACCGCGATCGAAGAAAGTGCGTTGGCAAGTCACGGACACTGGAACAACTGATTGATCTGTCAACCACGATAGACCTGCGTAAGCCTCTGGTAAATTTCCGTGTCCGCCAAACGGGGCAACAGTGTCTCCTTGAAGGGGAAAGAACGTACGGAGCTTCTATATGACACGGGTTCAATTCACATGCGTCGTCAATACGTCGTCGACCTTTTATGTCGCGTCGACGAGGATGGACATCCGCCTCACCTTGTCTACATTGCTTTCTTCGGCTTACCTTGTTTCATCTTCCCGTCATCTGCGATGGCAATCATCGATAACTGGGATTCGTATACCAGGCAGGGCCTTGACATGGCCTCCAACGCCGCCTCTGTTGGTTTCACGGCGGTGAAGGCGGGGACGCGATACGGAGTGAGTCTGTCATCCAGTAGACTCGTGCCACTTCCAGTGATGACAGCAGACAATGGCTCGGGTTTACTCGTTTGAGTTTGGGCCGCCTTGTCTGACCTTTGCCTTCCCAGTTCTCAGTGACGCGTGGCATTGCTTCCACTGCAACCCAAGTCACCTCCTCTGTCGTCGACCATACTCTGTTTGGCGGAAACAAAGTATCCACGCCAGCTATCAATCAGGCTTTGTCCTCGGCCTTCAAGATCGCAGAGCAGGTCACCCTTGCGCCAATCTTTCTCAGCGAATATGTTGTCGGCACTTCTCTGTCCGTTGTGCTCAGCTCTATCAATGCACTTGCCATCTTCTTCCCTGGTAGCCACGAGGCTTCCTTCTCTATAGTCACTTTCATTGCTCTTCTGCGTGAAGAATGGAACTACGCAGGTGAAAGGGGAGAGCATCCTCCCTCCTCTCACTTTGGCATAACTCAAATGGTCAAAGGACTCATTGCATGGGTCTCACTCCAGGGCGTTACACAGGAATGGGAGGAGAGACGCTTCCTCAAATACATGAAGGAGATACATGTACGGGAACCGCCTCGTAGCACGGAGGCCCAGCTCCCTCGGACAGGCTCTCGCATCCGAGTTACATCCGACATCATATTTCCTGGCGACGACTATGCCCAAATCATCGCAGCCGATGTAGGTGAAGCACCTTCCCGCGCTAAATCCATGTTTCTTCGCTCCGGAGCTGGTCCCACGATGGTCACGACGAAACAGTTCCTAGAGCCCAGGAGAATGTCAAACACGGCGCTCAAAGCCACCTTACGGCGATTTTCCAAGATGGTGCTATACGGGTACGGTGGAGCGAGTCTGCTATTCTTCGGCGTCCCATTGACAGCAGGTGCGCCACCCGGAGGCACTGCTCAGACGAAATCAGAGGAGGCTCAGCTGGCCAACGCAATCAATGCCTCAGAGTTGGAAGCGAGCGGAGATCTCTCTGAGCGAGAGATCCCCGATCCACCGGAGGAGTACTCGTGGTGGGATGTCTTTCTCGGCAAACACGACCACGAGATCTTCGCTGCATTCTCCACAGACCACAAGTCGACGGACGTCATCATAGGACAGGATCACCTCATGCCGCGATTTTGGGTTATAACGGATCACAGCCGTTCCCAGATCGTTCTGGTCATCCGTGGGACGATGTCGTTCAACGAGATTGCTGTCGACTTTACCCCCATGCCCGTGGGATTCAGGCCTGCGAAGGCAAGCCCTGAAGAGATGGCAATGCCTCACAATTTCGCGTTCCACCCTGCTGAGGAGTCGTCAGATGATAACGACACGCCATCATATTGGGTGCACGATGGCATGTATCGGATGGCCAAGGCTATGGGCGACGTTGGAAGACCGGTGCAGGTCGCCGTCCATAAGGCGTTACACGAGAATCCAGGATACGGTATGTCTGGTCTTCTTTCGCCAATAATCACGCTCAATCGCTTGTAGAGCTTGTCATCTGCGGGCACAGTCTCGGAGCAGCTGTTGCGTCTTTCTTGGGTCTCGTGAGTTCTCATTAGCTTGTGTTTATCATCTCCGTTTCTGATTGCGTCGCAGATGTGGGCAGATCCGAAGACTTGTCGTACCGTCAAGTCAAGTGGTCTCCCTGTGAACCATCGCGTTTCCGTATACAGCTTTGCACCACCGTATGCCTTCACCTGCTCCTGCACACATGACACTGAGCAGACACCGCCTGTAGGTGCACCACTGACGCGGCACTTGCGAAGCTAGCCGAAAATCTCATCGTTTCATTCATCTACTCACATGATACCGTCCCGCGCTTATCGGTTGGGACCGTGATGGACTTGCGAAATGTAGCCTTGACGTTGTGCATTGCCGAAGCCTCCGAAAACAACGACCAGCGGTGTGGGCACTCCGCGGTCATAGAACGCGCTGGGAAATGGAAATCTGGGTTTGGCTCTCCAGATGATGAAACTTGGGTATGCATTTCTTCCTTGAGTCTCTAGTGATCTTCATCTAATCCTCTCTGGCAGTTTATTGCAATGCGGAAGACTCTGGAGGCCTGTATGACCCATCAGCACAAATTGTATGTTCCTGGACGAGTTTGGTGGGCGCTCCGTGACTCCGACCTTTGTCCTGCACATCGCGCCGAAGACGCGACCTCCGGGCCCGATCGGCTGCGACTTTTTGAGGTTCTGGACATCGAGAAAGCATTTTCTCATATCTCTTTTGCGAAGGACATGTTGAGGTATGGACCGCTCCTGCAATTTCCTCTCAACTGACTCGCATTGTAGCTCGCATCTTGTGAACAGGTACGATAATGCGCTACACGACCTGCTATGATCGCTGCTCGCCGACAATTTACGAATGTATCATATAGAGTGTAATGTTTACTTACGCCACGAAGCTTGTATTACCACAGGAAAACTACTCACTAATTAGAGTAATAGCACAATGCATACTGTTGCACAGTAGAAACAAAGAGCACTATGCCTCGAAAAGGAGATGCAGACCGGCAAAGTGAGGCTTGTGGCGAGAGATAAAACCAATAGGCGATGTCAAAGTCTGCGGTAGAGAGGCGGTCTCTGGTGAGCGGGAGGTTTGTCCTAAGTAGTCGCGTCCCTCGTCGCGTCCCAGACGCACGCGATCGAAATGCGGGGTAATTTCAAAATGACGTGGATATGGAAATGGCGGCGATCTGCAAAGTACATCGAGATTCGGCAGACGCGGGTACGCGGTGCGCCTCGTCGAGAACCAGTCCTCCATAATTGGTACACGTCGTTCTGTCCGAGTATCGGTAGGCGAAACATCGCAGGTATGCCTTCCAGTCATGTCCGCTTTCTAGAAGTATTATCAGCTGCCAGTGTCAGTAAGAAAGGTTCTCAAATATACGACTCAGCACGTTCTGATGACTCGAGGACTCGCCATAGATGGGTTCGGCAACACGCTACAGTAGTAGGCGAGCGTCATGACCACCAACTCAAGGAGCCTCTGTACATCATCTGACAGGGATGCACATGGATCCACCAGATAATTTATGAGCCTGAGAAGATGACTCGGGACTATCTGTGAAAGGACGGCAAGAGCCTATCAGAGGAAGATGATGGACACTTGAAGTTACCTCTTATGTCGTCGTCCGAGGTTCGTCCTGGCCAAGGCCATACTCATCCGCATTCGCTGAAGGCCGTCCACTGTGACAGTGCTGCGTATGGGGGTGCCCGCCGCGAATTTGCGAAAACACCCCACCTATTCTCATCTATCATAAACGGAACCTTTTGTCAGTCTCCGAGTCCGGCCAGTTGAGGCAAGCTCTGTGTCCGGTACGGCCACGATGAAACTTACCCGAAGAAATGATAGTACAATAATAAGACATATAACCGGCCGTGTATCCCAGTCCCCGGATTCCGCGATGCCCGACAAACTTGCAGATTGAGGAGAAACCCGTTCAAGGAGTGACTATACTCAAGTAAGTATGGAACGCCTGGTGAAAGAAATTCGCCGTCACCGGCTTGACGTTATCTTCAAAGTAGTATGTTTCAATTTGACGCTGTGCAGAACTTTGCTCAGACACGAACTCTTGCGAGTTCGCGACATATATACCCTCTGAAACCCAATACAGGATGAGCAACACAGTCGAGAGGCAGGATCAAAGAAGCACCCACCAACAAGGTCACGGTTGTACCAGCTAGTGAGATGGTATGGATCAATCCCTAATGGACGCGTGAGTAATTGAACCCATACACAAGCTTGCTCGTGAGTTGAGACGTGGTGAAGCCTGTAGCAAGAGTGGCGACAGGTCTCAATCATGAAGACACTTAACTCTGGATATTGGGATGGAGGCGGTCTATGTCTGGACCTTTCGTGTTCTGGCCAACCAACCAAAGCGTGACATACAGCAAGACGATCAAGAGCTCGAGTAGAGGATTCAACAAGTCGCCGTATAGGAGCATATAAGCAGTGGCCATCAAGTTGAACTCGATGCGTCATATTGTGCCGTAACGTGCTGGAACAGATTGATAGAGGATGTCAGTGTTGGAGAGGATGACACGGCGGGAGGGAATGACACAATAGATGAGGTAGATGATTGCTGTACGATGTAGTAGAAGCAAACGGAAAGTGAACGATGATTTGGATGGCAAAAGAGCAAGAGTGGCTCGACACCGCATAATTAGATCGTGATGTCGCGATTGCCTAATTCGGAATGTCGCGCCGCGTCCTGACTTCACAGCTCTGTCTCTGCGCTCAGAGAATGAGCTGTAGCTTGTGCGCTTACTGACATGCCATTGCGTACCATTCAAAGGCGGCCTTGTTGGTACTGTCTCGAATGGGGAAAAATCGCACGAGCCAGGACCCCAAGAAAAAATCACATGCAAAGACACCACTTAAGTATCTGTCGCGTTATGCCTCACTTTGTCTGCATTGCCTCCTTCTGTTCGACTTGCTTCTGACTGTCATCTGCGATGGCAATTATTGATAATTGGGACTCTTATACTAGGCAGGGCCTCGACATGGCCTCCAGTGCCGTCGCCCTCGGTTTCACGGCGGCAAAGGCGGGCACACGGCTTGGGGTGAGTACCGTCGCGCCCATGGATACGCCGTCTAACCTGATCTCCGCCTCCCCAGTTTTCAGTAACGCGCGGCATTGCGTCTACTGCAACCAAAGTCACCTCTTCTGTCGTCGACAATACGCTGTTTGGTGGTAATCAAGTCGCTGCGCCAGTTATCACCCAAGCTGTGGCGTCGGTCATTTCGCTCGCGGAGCAGATCACCCTTGCACCCATATTTCTCGGCGAATACGTCGTCGGCACCTCTCTATCTGTCGTCCAAAGCTCCATAAACGCTCTCGCTATCTTCTTCCCCGGTAGCGATGAGGCTTCTTTCTCCATTGTCGCCTGCATCGCCCTTCTGCGAAATGAATGGAAAAATGAGGATGCAAGAGGCGAGCAGCCTCTTTCCTCCCAGTTCGGCGTTGCACAGATGGTCAAAGGCGTCATCGCATGGGTTTCTCTACAGGGCGTAACACAGGAATGGGAGGAAAGGCGCCTCCTCAAATACATGAAGGAGATACATGTACGGGAACCGCCCCGCAGCATCGAATCACTCCGCGCTCGGAGAGGCTCTCGTGTCCGAGTGACATCCGACATCATCCTCCCTGGCGACGACCGCGCCCAAATCATCGCAGCCGATATCGGAGAAGCACCTCCGCGCGCTAAATCCATGTTCTTCCACCCCAAAACCCCTCGCACAAAGCTCATCCCTGTGCAGTTCCTTGAGCCTAGGCGCATGTCGAATAACAACCTCAAAGCCACTCTACGCCGCTTTGCCAAAATGGTGCTATATGGGTATGGGGGAGCGAGTCTGCTCTTCTTTGGCGTACCGCTGACGGCACCAGCTGCGGGCTCACCCCAAGCAAGGTCCGAGGAAGCTCAGCTGGCCAACGCAATCAATGCCTCTGAGCTGGAAGCGAGCGGAGATCTGTCTGAACGAGAGATGCCCGATCTACCAGAGACATACTCGTGGTGGGACGTCCTTCTCGGCAAACACGACCACGAGATCTTTGCTGCATTCTCCACAGATAAGGCCCTTAAAGGCACGGACGTCATCATTGGACAAGAACATCTCATGCCGCGGTATTGGGTTCTGACGGATCACAGTCGTTCTCAAGTTGTTCTTGTCATTCGTGGGACAATGTCCTTGAACGAGATCGCTGTCGACCTGACGTGTATTCCCGTGGATTTCAAGCCTGCTCAAGCGGGCCCTGCAGAGGAGACGCCTTTACCTGGCCAATACGCGTTCCCGACAGTCGATGAGACTCCGAAGGACGAGACACCGACGTATCAGGTACATGATGGTATGTATCGGATGGCCAAGGCGATGGGAGACATAGGCAGACCGGTTCAGGTCACCGTCCAAAAGGCTTTACACGAGAATCCCGATTATGGTATGTCTTCTTGTCCTCTGTCTCCTACCTCAATCACGCTCATTATTGTGCAGACCTTGTCATTTGCGGGCACAGTCTCGGAGCAGGTGTCGCAGCGCTCTTGGGTCTCGTGAGTTGTCTTTAGCGCGTGTTTTTGGTCTCCGTTCCTCATTGTACCCCTCAGATATGGGCAGATCCGAAGAGCTGTCGTACCGTCAAGTCAAGTGGTCTCCCAGTTGGCCGTCGCGTTTCAGTGTACAGCTTTGCCCCACCGTATGTTTTTCCCCGCATTTTGTACACATGACATTGACTGACACCGGCGCGCGTCCTAGGTGTACCACTGATGTTCCACTAGCGAAGCTAGCCGAGAATCTTGTGGTTTCATTTATCTACTCGCATGATCTCGTGTCGCGCTTATCGATTGGGACCGTGATGGACCTGCGGAATGCGGCGTTGACTTTGTGCATGGCTGAAGCCTCAGAGAACGGCGACAAGCAGTGTGGGCACTCTGCTGTACTCGAACGCGCTGGGAAATGGAAATCCGGGTTTGGCTCGCCGGACGATGAGAACTGGGTAGGTGTCTTTTGTGCGTCATTTTCTCAAGGAATTTCAGCTGACTCTTTGTGTGGCAGTTCATTGCTATGCGAAAGACCCTTGAGGCTAGTATGCGCCAGTCAACTAAATTGTACGTTCCTGGAAGGGTTTGGTGGGCGCTCCGCGACTCCGATCTGTGCCCTGTACATCGGTCTGAAGACACGACGACTTCTGGACCCGACCGACTGCGATTGTTCGAAGTTCTGGACATCGAGAAAGCCTTTTCGCAGCTCGTCTTTGCGAAAGACATGTTGAGGTACAGTCGACTCTCTTCTCTGATGGTTCATTTTCTCACCTAATTTCTTTCGCAGTTCTCACTTCCCTCACAAATACGATAATGTGCTGCATGACCTATTATGATCACTGCTCACCGACGAATCACTAGTGTATCATGTACAATGTAATTCTCATGCCACGACCTCATACGTATCACCTACATCAATAGCCTCAATTACTTATTCTTTTTTCTTATTGTTGTCGAGCATAATACATGCAACTCCGGAATGTGTATAGCGATTCATGGATCTGAATCTCCTTTCGGTAAATTCAAGGAGACTGGCACTTTTCGTCGCTTAGGACTCGTGAACACAATCCCTGCAACGGTTGCGGGTATTGTTCTCGCGGAACTTGAGAACGCCACAGTTGCCATATGGTGCGTTCACCGACGCGGCGTCTTGACTCCGATTTAGCTTGTGATTATCACTCTGCCTGCTGGCAGCCATGGTGATGATGCACACCCAATCGGTCTAACCGGCTTTATGAGAAAGTCATGAACGGTTTTCTCTTTCTCACCATTCGCTCCCCAGCATGCTGGTGGGGTTATTCGCCGTCTCTCTCGTGACAGACCAATGACAGACAGAGATTCGGTACCTTTTCGTCAAGTTCAATATCTTCGGCGAAATAACGCCACCTTTATTGCGCAGCTGAGAGAACGCCTTGGCTCTTGGGATATTAAATCATCTGCAGCTGCTTGTGATATTCCTTCCTGAAAATTTCTGACAGTAGTGGCACGATGCAGGACATGTGGATGCCCTCCGGTGTGTTCATCCAACGCCGAAGGATGGGTATGGGATTATCGGGATGAGGACGTCAAATGGGCACAAAGGGGACGGAGACTGTGCAAGCATCTGAATCCTGGATCGTACACAGTCGTGCAGATTGACGGGAGTTCTCAAGTTGTAACCTGGAATGAGACTGTCAAGTGATTCGGAGCACGAAGGGGACGGTGAGTGTACAAGCATCTGATTCTGGATCGTACACAGTCGTTCGGAATGACGCGAGTTTGAAAGTCGTAACCTTCTGTGTTACGTCTTCCTGCATTGCGCTCTCTGTGTTCACTTTCCAAGCGTCTGGTCCGGCAAATGACGGGCAAGAACAGCGCACTCGAAATCAGTCCATCACCTTGTCTTTCTACGAGTAACGGCGCATAATTGTCAAACTGAGCGTCGAGCGTTTTTGTTCTTTGGGGCGTGGTTATGCCAAAGTTATGACCAAAGATAGAGCCGATTAGAGAGAGAAAAGAGGATTGCTCTACGTCGCAGATTCGGACAATCAAAAGGACATTCGTTGCTAAGATCCGTACAGACAACAGCTGAGTTCAAGCAAAGTAAGAGGAGGAGCGTCGATTGAAGGTAGGCGTAAGCGGGATAGGGGTCCTGCGTCCGTCCTGAAGATGGTGTGGCGAGTCAGAGAATGACAGTGTGTCGACATCTTGGGCGAGACAGCCTAAGCATTGTTGAGGGCATGCGCTGGGCGTCTTGTCAAGAGTCTGAGCTCTAGGCGGGCGGCTCGGGGTCTTTGAAGGCGAGGACAGAATGGCAGAAAAGCGAGATGGCTTCAGGGAATCGTAGATGGAAGATCGGTTGGCGGCAGATTTAGACTTGACTGGCGTGCTTGGGGCTGTCCGAGTCTTGACGGGAGATACAAAAGGTTCCGCCTATAGAATCGTCAGCGAGCAAGAGAAGAGGTCGAAGACGGCTTACTTGGAAATAGATACGCGTTTCGAACTGCTCGGATCTCTTCCTGCGGCGGACACGGTAGAGAGCGACAGTCATCGTAAAAATGAGAAAGGCGAAGAAAAAGGAAAGAACGTAGGCCAGCGCGCGCCGTTTAACTTCGGGAGCGGCGTCGGGGATGCGCTTGGCGATCATGGCCGTCAATGGGCAAGCCACGGCGTGACAGTGACCAGCACACCTCTACCTTCTGCAATCATGGCACCCGAAATTATCCCAATGCCAAAGAGCAGGAATAACCGGGCCTGCCTGCTCTGCTCAATCATCCAGTCTGGCACAGACTTTCGCAATCACGGTTGCCCGAACTGCGAGAGTATCCTCAACGTTCGTCTTCTTCCTATCTTACCACTGGCACCTCTTATATGTTATGCAGTTACAAGGGAACCAAGACCGCGTCGTCAGCTGCACATCGCAGTACTTTGACGGGATGATTGCGTTAATAGACCCAGCAGACTCTTGGGTAGCAAAATGGCAAAGAACCAGTGCGTTGCTTTGTTGTGGCGCACATCTGTACTCTGACACAGCCTGTAGGAGAATTCGCGCGGGGGATATACGCTGTACGCGTGAAAGGGCGTCTACCAGACGAAGTGGAAAGCGAACTGAAAGACCAGGGCATCACCTACCGGCCCCGCGACCTTGCTGTAACAGAACAGGACTGATTTCTTGGACGACGCTCATCACCTTGTACACTATATCTATTGCTACTTCTCTGGCTACTCGAATCTGACGCATTGTACACGTACCTGAAATCTCGACATGGTCAATGGCGCGATTGCACTCTGCAAGAGCTACTCGACATCCAAAACCAAGACAACACCTCAATCAAAATTTTGCTCAAATTGACGAAAAGTTTCTTTCGCAGACGACGAAGCTGTCAGGCCCACAAATCTCGCCCAAGCTATTAATCGTCACTGTAACTCCTGACATTTGCTGTCTAGTCCCGTTCGCTAGTCTCGTGTCTCGACTTACTCATACTCATGGCCCCTGCGAATCTTACGCACAACAAGCTTATTCCAATAGGCTGGCTGGCTTGTAATTCACGCACAGTCAGTGAACCGCACGTTGCCAAATTCCACTTTCTTCTCCGCCGCTTCATCTTCATAACATTCCCACTAGGAGAAAAGATACGCGCGATCCCACCTCGACAATTAATCCTCTGAATCCCTTGTACGTACTTTTCGCCATATGCAACCCTCAAAGAAGCTTGACCACACTCTTTAGCTTCGCCTCATTTCGTGTTTGTGATCGATATCATAAGTACCGCTGGGCACCGCCCTTCTCACGAATCTTTACCCACTGACACTTTCAACCGATAGCACTTTCGCCCTCTCCCCCAATGACACCCGTCCCATGAATGACATGAGATTTTGGACGACGATCATGTCATGCAAGCCGCGACCACTCTCGCGACTGTGCTGCAGAACGCCAAGATCACATTCTGCATCATCGGGAGCTTTGCTGGCAACGCCTATGGGCAGCGCAAGAAACCTAAGGTTCTTTATCTTGACATTACAGTGTAATACAGACGTATATTGATTGTCTGAATGCAGGACATCGACGTCGTTGTTATAGGCAGCTTTCCGGAAGTGGTGACCGAGCTCAATCCGAGTGCAGTGCGGGTGTCGTTCAATCCATCATATTGGACTTGCGTTCCCACCGCCGATGTAGTCCGGGCACTTGTTGTGGAATCCCGTAGGGACGTTTTCCACATGGAGGTGTCCCCGAAAGGTCACCAAGCGCTGTACTTCGACTACCGCAAGGACGATAAGACCAGACATATCAAGATTGACGTCCTCATAGCGGGAAAGGACTATCGCATTCCAAAAACTCCCTACGTCGGGGTCTGGTGGCGTCGTAACATGTGGAGAGGATTACCCATCATGCCCTTCTTTCCTTTCCTCATTCTGCGCTTGTGGAAATGGCATGACCGCCGAAGCCTTTGCCTTCGTGGCACGGACGTCTCGGCGGCCCGAGAGCGCGCCGCAAACGCCATTCGTCAGATACTCACTAGGATCCCGGAGTACTGCGGGCAGGGAGGCATGGACAGGAGGTTAGGCCCCGGTCTGTACTTTGATGGCTCTCGGTGGCTGCCATGGGAGTGGATTCGTGCTGGAGGAACAGTGGCGAGGGAGTTCGTGGAACACTACGGCGCGATCGAGGGTTGCGAAGCGCAGCTCAAGTCGGTCGCCGGCGGTCTTCTGTACGAGTAATATGGACCTTGACTTTTCAGGTTGTATGTTAAGTTCTTGTTATATTCGTGTTCACGAAGCACTGGTCTGATTTTGAGTGAACTTTTGTTCCAATCGTTCCTGCTTGAGCCCGTCATTCAATGCAGTAAGCTGTCCGTCATCTCCAGTTTCAAAGAGTACATGCTGATTGTGGCACCCAGACATCTCTTCCTGTTTCGACTCTTGAATCCTCGTGGATCCCACATCCCACTGTGTAATATTAAGCTTCGACACATAGGCAGCTCTTCGACGACACTTGTCGTCTTCATCGTTGTTTCTGTTGCCAATGGACTTGATGCATTGTATGCGACGACTACTATGCGTGTTCGCACTGCGCAAAACGAAGTTGAGTTCTCGCAACATGGATGAAAGCATGAGTCCTCAACAAGGCTATCAAACAATGGTGCAGCTCCGAGTCATTGGCACCATTCGCAGCATTCTTTTCGTCTCCTTGCGTGGTATAATCGTTCGTAGTAAGCTTCGGTCCGGCTATGTATTTTACCAGTATTGATCAAACTTCGGTTCAAGATCGCAAAGACATCGCTTTCTGCTCCTGCCTCGCCCACTCCCGAATCCTCTCACACCCCGCCTTGTGTCTCTTCCACCTTTGCAGCCGCACCAAACTCGGCTGCTCGGAAGACATGGTTATCCGTGTCCGACACCCTTTGCACGTCAAGGAACATCCCCTGATCGTGCTCTGCTCAATCCACCTGTCCGCCAGCATCCACGAGCTCGTCTGTCTCGGCCTGCCCACTATCACCCCCGGTGCAAGTCCCGCGTACTGCACTGGCACCGTCCTTGGACTCGCCCCTGGCTGCAAAGAACGCCGGGCTTCTTTCCTCGGCGTATGTGGCGGTCTGTATCCAAGTTTACAGCTGGTTCATGAATGGTGGGGCCCAAACTTCACGTACTTCAATATAGACCGCACCGTGATGACTTTTCTATCGCGGTGTCGGCCACTAGTCCGGCGTTTCTCCTGGACCTTGAACGTCCCAAATCTTACCCTCTTCTTCTCGCCCTGTTTGACGGTGCTATCACTCCGTGACTGTCTAGACCCCCCTCGCTTGTGTGGCGGCGGTACACTCGGTGGATGATCATGATTGGCTGGGCGTATGGCGTGAACTGCCTGCTCTCGCCTCAGGCCTGAACGAGGAGGGTCCATTGGTGGTCCGGGTGGGCCGCCGTTGAAGAGCATGTGATGTGTTTCTTCGCGCTTGAGTGGCCGACTTTGAGTCTCCGGCATCATCGCAGTGGGTAGACTGTGACACGCCCTATCTGGGAGTCCGCCATAGAACGCTCTCTCGCGAACGAGGGGTCTCGGAATTATAGTCATGGTAGATGGTGGGGGGGACAAAGGAGCTCAGTGGCACCGAAACAATCTGCCTTTATGTATGTACCACACGTGATGGCGTTTTCCACATATGGAGTCACTTGCGTTCGCTCATTGTTCGCCCTTTCTGGATAGTGATTCACTCTAATGCTGTTGTTTGTCTTGTTATGGGCCACTGCAACGCATGAGGCCACAGAGTGCCGCCCCACCACCGCCTTACAGTCCCCATATGGCTCGGTTGTCGGTGGATTAGTATCAACTCTTCCTGGTGATGCGCTCTCCATGTTCCGCGATATGACAGCCTCTCGGGATCACAAGCATTCCTTTTGGACGCCGGGCGCTGTTCTCGCCCATTGTTCGCCCGTTATGGTCGACCGACTCATGAAGACCCGGTGTGTCGCGCCACTATCGCCTTCTGATTGTGAGTCGGTGGACCGTAGCAGTAGGATGAGTCATTGTTCTTTGAGGTCCTCTTGACGTGTCTCCGTTTGACTGACTCGGGTTTAAATTTCTGCTTGTGGGACGCGTCTGCCATACGCGACCAAGTATGAATCTGACAGACGGCCTATGATTTACTGATGTGCTTACAGTCAGCACTCTTCCGCAAGGGATGGAACTCTCCTCCCCGTCCAATAGGTTCCATCGTCCCCTAGAATGACGCTAGAATGACGAGACCATCATAAGACATCTCTCAAACACGTTCAAGTCTGGATCCAGGAGCTCTTCCTGAGATCATTATACTATGCTTCCCTCTCGAATCACGATGGGAGGGACGAGTATCATCAGTATTCATTCAAAGTAGATCCTCCGAGAGACGAGTTTCGAGCTCTCGGGCCTTTAGCGCTTGTTAAGAAATGTGCGATGTCAAAAGGGGTGAATTGAATTATACGTTTTGTATTGAATAGAGATATCATGTATAACTTAAATAGCTGCTATTCTACGAGTGACTAGAGGAAGATACGTGGAATGTCTAGTAAGGTCACAAGTACATATAATATAAATTATAGAAGGTCGTTGCATGCGATGCGATGGTGACTGTTTTACAAACGTGAAAAGAAATGTCGGAGTCTGAGATTCATGTGTATAGCGTCCCCGGGTGAATGCGTGAAGTGCTGGTTGCTTGATAATGTTCCGCCGGGAAAGCAGGGGAATACGTCAATGGCTTGATGGCCTCAGTCGCAAGTTTCCGGCGCGTCATTCTGAGGAGAACGGAAAGTCAGCTATGATGCAAATGAACGTGCTCTATCAACTCACCTCGCGTATAAAAGTCAGCATGTGGCAGGTGATGTAGCCCTTTGCGAATCCAGCGCCAGCGTACGCAAAGAGATACTGCCACTTCTTCTTGAATGCGGCATATGACTGAAGATCATGCAGGCCGGGGTAGTCCTTTGCCACCATCTCTTGTGTCAAGTTCTTCTCTAACCGTCTCCCCCACTCCCTGAGCGTTCGCGGGTAATGTGCCGCATGGTTTTCGACGCCTTCGAGGTTGAAATAGGCGGAAGCAGCCTGGATGAGGGAACCGGCTGAAGGCAGGCAAGAATTCGGCCACATATATTTGCGCATAAAGTCTTCCGCTTGATAAGAAGAAAACCGCGATTCAGGGAATGTGGAAGCGGACACCACGGCAGTGGCACGAAGGGGTTTCAACGCGAAGGATACCAGCTCGAAGTATCGCGCATAATGTTGGGCGCCAACGTGTTCCAGCATCTCTACCGATATGAACGCATCGAAAGCGTTCTTCCAATAGGACGGGATGTCGCGATAGTCCATAAGATGGACTGTGATCTTGTCAGAGAGGCCAGCGGCAGCGATACGCTCGTCTGCCAGCGTCTTCTGTTCGATTGATAACGTCAGAGTGTCAACAGTGCATCCGAAGGTTCCAGCAGCCTGTTTTGTAGGTATAAGTAAAGACATAATATTGAACTTTGAATGATATTACCTCAATCGCGAGGCCACCCCACCCGGAACCAAATTCCAGAATGCGGTCACCGGGCTTCACGCGCGCTTTTTGCAGAACGTGGTGTATTTTGCGTCGTTGAGCGGCTTCTAGATCACCAGGAGTGGGGCCCATCTCAAGGTCGCCACGGACGCCACCTTCAGCATCAGCCCACAGTCCACAAGAGTACATCATCTCCTTTGATAGAAAGGCCTTAAAGAGTTCGTTGGATTGATCGTACGAAGCAATCACGTTCAGGCGGGCGTTGGCCTTTGTTTGACCGAGATACGAGTTATAGAAGCCTGAGACAGTTGATGTGATGCGCGTAAATGTGGATGACAATGTGTCTTCCATGCCGGCCTGGTTATCAAGCCAAAGCTACACGTGTTCTCTGTAAGAGTTCTGCCAGAATGAGCTGGCTGAGGCGAACTCACGTTCATAGCTGCGCGAAGATCAGGTACTTCAATATCCCCAATCATGTAAGCTTCGCTAACTGCGTAGGGTCAGTAAGAGCTCAGAAGATCGACAGTTACGCGACATACAGCCTAGATCGCCAGATCTGAGCAGTACAAGGACCGATCAGAGGAAGGAAACCAACAGGAACGTGAGATACTCACAGTAAAAGTCGCAGCCAGAAGTTATCGTTGATGACCGTGACCCGAACGTGATTTCCACCAGTTGTGGGCGTCCCGTAGACATGAGAGCCCTCGCTGTCCTCGAGAGTTAACTGACCAACGGAAATCGCGCCACCAATACCAGATAGTATCGATTGGCGTGCGAGGGCAGCAAACCATGAGCGCGGAGATGCCAACGACAGAGAGGTAAGAGAAGACTTGGCAGTCTTGGAGAAGAGATGGAGTGATAATTGGGTTGCCATCGGAGGGAAGCAGAGGCAAGTTGGAGCTGATGAAGTTGAACGATGTTGCCTCGAGTACCTTTATAGTAGACATTCATGCGGAGCGAATGAATGTCTGAAGTCCGACGTCTGTGCAGGGAGGTCATTATCATAATATCAACCCCCGAGACATCATCAGGGTCAGATTCGTGCAGCGAGGCAACCTACAGATCGGGAAGTGGATCGGTGAATAAACTAGTTGACAGAGGTTGACAGTCACTTGCAAGTTCATCATTGCTTGTGTTGAAGGAACAAGAGGATCTTTGGAAGTTCCACTGGTTTTTGAGTCCTCTTGTGATATACTTTGAGAGCCATTGGTGTCTGCTGGCAGTGTTTCGAAATTGCGGTCGTCGCGCTCGCAGCAGACGGCTTACCCATTCAAGCAAAACCAAACCTATCCGCGGTACTGTATCTCCTTCGGATGGCAGGACCAGAAATTTAACCTTCTTTTGCATTGTCGAGGTCAATCTAGGCATAGTCATAGCACTAGCATAGCTTAGGGGTGAGGACATGGAATGACATTGTTAGAGTTGCTCGAGGCTATTTAACGAGGATCAGAGAGACTAACCTGGACCGCGCCCTCTCGAGTCCTGTGAGAAAAGAGTGTGCAATGAGTGGAGAGCCGGCACTCGACAACCCAGTAGACCAGTACACTGTCCACGGACATCGTCTGGACGGATACTCGGATGTCCGCCTCCGTGGAGATCACGCCCGTGTAAGACCTAACCGAACGCAATCGAGAGATCACCACGTCTCACCCTGCTTCCGCGGGAGATTCTTGTGCGTTGGACTGATCCGAGTGAGCGTTCACTACTGTATGATGGGATTCAAACGCCCTGAACACTCGGTCTAAGATCTCCATCAGAGCCGTCGAGGAAGAGCCAAATCAAGTGCTAGACTTACCTCCTCCGTGGACATTGGAGGTGCTCATAGCCTCGCATACCACAAGCGATCGGCATTGGACCAACACCGAAGTATTCGTGGTCGCATATCCCTCGGACGAACATGTGCTCGGATCTGGTAGGACGAACTCTGGAACGCTTGTTGAGTCGGGATTATGTATCACACAGCAGAGCGCGACGTACCCAAAGAGCACATAGCTTCGTAGGGCAGCCAACAATCGCATCAATACGTCTCGATGGTAAGCTACGAGCTCGTCGTCCGCCTCCTCACTATGAAACGCCATGAGACCAGAGTAAGACCGAGAGGAGTCAAAGTGGCAGACTACCGAGGTAAGGAGTATCGGATGTACCGTCATACAGTTTTTAGAATGCGTGGTACATGGAGAAGGTGAGCGGACTGCAGTAGCAGTGGGTGATACTAGTACCGGCAGTCGCTGCGGCTCTGACTGGGTCCAGACAAGTTTCGACTTTGTGATTGAACTATACATCACTTTCAGGTACTGTCTGAAGCATTGTTGTGAAGAGAAGGCGCGTATTGGCGCGCACCAGGCGCGAATGAAGTGTTTGATGAACCGTAACGCGATCGACATGAAAGAAAGGAAAAGAGCCGCGAAAATTTCTCACGCGATGTCGCCAACGATTAACCCCGTGATTTTGTTCTCATCAGTACTGCTCAATTGAAAGGAGATATTTCTGAAGAGGTTCAAAGATGTGTACTCTATAGCTTGTGCGGTAAATGCTCTCGTAACTCACCGCAAACATGATCTCTGACAGAATTAGGGGGCGGGCTCAGAAAGAGTTACTACACGGAACTCGGACACTGCCATTACAGTACCATGGTACCCTTGGATACCGCTGACGAGAACTTCGTGGTCTATTTTGAGTGTCAAGCGTTCGAATTCCCGTGAGTCCGCTTTCAGACTCTTGTTGTCTGGTCTCTTCTACCGCAAGCTGGGGCTCAACTACGGATATAAAAGCCTTGTTAAGCCTTCTCACTGCTCCTTCATTTCTTGGGAGCTCAGAGGGCCCTATGGTAAGTCTGCGCGGCCTGGCGCCATGTCCTTCCCAAAATGGAAACAGCGCGCCCAGTGCGCCCCACCCGCAGCAACCCCGTTGGCATTCTCATTTCTCGGGGAGGGGCTAATATAGAGAATGTGTGGCACAACTCGCTCAGGTCCAATGTCCATTGCTGCCCATGACATGAGATATTAGAAGCCAACCTCTATGTTGACCTTTCTCAGAATATCGTGGCGCACGCGCGCGACCCTTCGCGATCAGGAGTTGCAGGAGGAGTAGGACTGGGACTCAAATTCATCTTGCCCCCACCGGCATTCTGACTCTTACTCTATAAAACACAGTGCCGTTTTTCTAGACTCTGGTGGTATATAATACGCACCTTTGCCAATGTACAGTTACTTACAGCGGTTTGCATAAATGATGGCAGTAGAGCTTCGATCGAATGTCTCACAGAAATAATTTGGATCTTCCGATTGAGTCTTCCGAGGTCTTCCGGCTTGTGATCGGAGCTTGAACTGCAGCAATGGTCTCCTACTACCTCGAGCAACCTGCAGTAGATTTGTCTGTGGAAGGATCTGTGTTGAGGCGCACTTGGCGCGCGCGGCGCTGTTACCATTTTGGGAAGGACATGGCGCCAGGCAACACAGACTTACCATATGGCCCTCTCGAGCTCCCAAGAAATGAAGGAGGAGTGAGAAGGCTTAACAAGGCTTTTATATCCGTAGTTGAGCCCCAGCTTGCGGTAGAAGAGACCAGACAACAAGAGTCTGAAAGCGGACTCACGGGAATTCGAACGCTTGACACTCAAAATAGACCACGAAGTTCTCGTCAGCGGTACTTGGATCTCATTGACATCTGAAGCGAGGTCCAGTTCTTGTGACGGCAACTGTCAGACAGGAGGACACCCAGGAGAAGTCGACGAATTTATCAGCTGAACACTGGTATCACGTCTTCACGTCTTGAGCACGAAATCAGAACACTCCAATTATGCTTCTCGCTTCCGCAAAGCTATATACACGAATAGACGAACAGTATTGTATCCCCCCATATATCCCTTCCATCGCAGTGGGTGTGGCCTGGTTTGGTGCGTCATGATGCATACTCGTGTGCAAAGTCACACTGATCGCCAAACTTGCATCTGTTTACGGCAAACAATCAGTCTCTGCCATTTCGCACAATAACGTTGATTCAATGCTCGCCTTCCTGCTTGAAAGAAACTGCAAGGTTTTCTTTTACTAGTTCTATGCCCGCCGCCATCATATCCGCCTCGTCCTCGGCCACGGCCCCTGCCCCGGCCGCCCCCTCTGTATGATTCTTCCGGACCGGAACCGGGATATCCATATTCAGCGCCGGGATTGCCCCAACTAGGGTCCGGGACGGACCCGTAGCCGTTGCTCATCATGCCCGGATTGGGATTCAACACCGGATTCAACTGTTGCAAGAGGGACTGGAGCTGCTCTGGCGGAATCGCAGACAAGGCTGCTGCTGCATTCGGATCCAACGGAGGTACCGGTACATTATTATCACCCGCGACAGCCCCACTCATCAGTGCCCCGACGAGACTCGCAGCAACATCTGGCGGCGGCATCGGAGGGTTCCAGAAGAATGGCTCGAGTTCAGGTCCGACGGTCATGGTCTGTACCTGGGCATCGACTTCACTGTCCGGTATGATGTGCGAAGGTTCAGCAGGTGAAGTTGGAGTTTGGTTCAAGGAAAGATACAATGCACCGAGTGCCGACTCTTCTCGTTGCTCCTGAGTCGCTCTTTCTTGGCTATCGCGTCCCCGCTCGAAGTCTTCGATGTCGATGGGTATCTCGATGGCTATCATACATTCCCATCAGCGAAATGAAACGAAGAGACATAGCGAATGCACGCACGTATTGCTTCGGTGAAATCGATGACCTCGTCAAAGTCCATGACCCGATGCAGCGCGGCGCCCTCGCCTTTCTCTAGAGCCCGAGCACCCCGCGTCGAATGCATGCCCTGGGAAAACAAAAGGTTGGGATATTAATGTACAGTACAATACGCAGAGAGGCAAAGCAGCTGACTTCTACTTGGTCATCATCGTAGACAGCCTTCTCGATGAACCGAACAGCCTCGAGCGTCGCATCGGGCGCCCATTGCACCGTCTTCCGCTTCTTCCGCGGTCGACCATTGTCAACAGGAGTAGTCGAAGCAGCAGGCGGCGTGACCGTGGTCTCCTTCAGCTTCCCCATCGACTTGAGCGCCTCTTGGAAGGGATCAATCGACGAAGGAAGCGCGACATTCATGTCCTCCTTCTTCACCACAGGCGCCTTCGTGAACTTGGGTAACTTCTTCGGTTTCTTCTCCGAGAAGAAGGACGAATCGGACTTGGCGTCCTTTGCCGGCACTACCACCTTCTTCGTCGTCACCGTGGGCACCTTCGCAGGAGGAACCGCCTTCTTCGCGGATGCAGAACTCGAGGCGGGTTTCGTGGATGGCGCTGCCTCCATTTTCCGCTTCTTCGACTTGGGCTCTGCAAAACATGACAAATATTGAATTTAGCCGCCCATTCAAGAAATTCAGCTGACGTGACTCACCCTCCTCCTTTCCATTCGAGGATTCGAGCAGACCCCGCCATTTTCGTTCGAGATTAAAAGCCATATCCTTGATCGCTGCAAGAGTGCAAAAAAAACAACGAGAAGTTAGAATTGTGTATATTAAACTCATGCGTCAGATAGTGCGCGACCCCGTTTGCTACTACTAGTATGGCCCCAAAAGGCTTGTTGTTCGATCTCAAGGCGCACGAACGCGCGCATATCAAGAGACGCGACTCACCAGGCGATGGAGGGTTCTTGGAGAGCTTGACTACCAATTTACCGAGTTTCGAGGCTTTGAGGGTTTCGATAGTCAACGGTAACCGATCCATAATCTACATGCCAAGTCAGGTTGCAACGTTTCCAACGTGAGCCCATACTGACATGAAGCAGAGGCATGATCGTGTCAACGAGGCCGTCGTCGTCGTTCGTCAGCGGGGCTTTTACCCATTCCCGAGTTATATCCATGGCAGTTGGGTTCTCTGACCATGCGCGAAAGTAGTGGTTCCCAGCAGTGTCGCGGATCTTGGTGAGTATCTCGAGACGCGTGGCGGCGTCCACATCCTGGGATCCATATTCGTCTATTATTGAAACCAAGGTGCTCACAGCCCCAGCTCCCGTGAACGCAGAGGCGAGGAGTAGAGGCTTGAGCTCAGCCAACAGCGTTCGCTTGCGCTCCTCGGGGCTCGGGCCTTGAGGTTGCGGCGGTGGAGGTGGCTGCTGCTGCTGTGATTGTTGCTGCGGCGGGGGTTTGCCGTAAAAGTGTGATGGAACGATGCCCATCATCGGTCCGGGCGACGGCGCGTGTAGTGACTGGGGAGAGAGTGTTCCTTGGGATGCATGTGCTAATGATGACTGTGCTGCGAATTGTTGCGGTAATGAATGTGCATATAAATATGGATTGTTGCTGAGAGGCAAATGCTGTTGTTGCTGCTGGAGAGAAAAGAGACGTGATTGAGCAGAGGGTTGCGGCGGCTGTTGCTGTTGTTGTGGGGCAGAGCTGTATGAGGGTGTGGAGGGTGGAGGAGAGTAGTGTTGTATTCCGTTAGAACCTGATCCATTGAGTGTCAGTGCGGGGCTGCAAAGTAGAAGGACGACAGTCAGAATGCAAGAAGATGGTGATCTTCACTGATCACGTACTCGATGATTGGCGGTGAGTGGTGCTGGGGCGGTGGTGAATGCTGATTGATGCGCTGCTGCTGCTGCGCGGACTGTGCGGGGCCGGCGGACGATGAGGGACCGGTGCTGGTCGCCCCATTCAGGCTCGAGTAGGAGGACAGAGGAACGTGGTTGGGTGTAGACCACGCTGCGCCGTATGGGATCGTGTTGTACGGCCCCGAGCTGCTGTTCGTCAGATACTGGGCGTACTGCGCATAGAACTGAGAGGGCGACTGTGGTCCGTTTGTGGCTGGCGTCGGCGTCGGTGTGGGCGTGGTGGCTGTGCGATGGGCGTGAGCAAGTGTGATAAGTCCGAGGACGATGTGGTCCCCGTTGGGCGGCCACGCACCTTCGAGATCGCCCAGCAGCTGCTCCAGCGTCATGTTCGATATTGCCTCGGCTGTCGGCGGCGAGGGCGCCCCGGGGCCAGCAGAGCCTGTGCGACCGGTTTCCTTGGCGGCCCAGTGCTCCAGCGAGGACGACGGACGTGCGTCGGGCCTGCTTGGTTGTGACATATCGGTCATTATCGATGTCTGCGACGCCGGCGCGGGCCATTGGTAATTGTACGAGTCCATGGGCAGACTTTTTTCTGTAGACAACTTTCTATACCACGTCTTATGGGAGGGCGGACTACGACGGCTTAGGCAGAGAAGAGAGGTGGAAGCCACGCTGCTCGCTGTCGACAACGACGAAGACAGGGCCTTTCTCGCCGTCCAGCGCGTCTGTGCAATTCCTTTGAGGCTGTTGGTCGTCGGCGTTGCACGCCTTGGGAAAGCTCACCTTTGAGGCCCCGCTTGAAACTCCCACGCTTACGTAAAGACCCTGGGCCGAGCAGCCGCTTGCTTATGCTTGTTTGGTGGCAGTAAGAAAAACTGTTGACTACTTTGCTTTGCCTGCCTTCACAAAGTCTTGTTGCCCTTCCTTTGGTCCCATCAACAGCCGCTTCGCTTATCGTCCGCCCACTTTCCCACTTTCCCCACTCATGGCGCCCACCGACGCTCAAACGGCTCGCGCCGAGGTACGTCCCGCTCTCCGACACGCTTTGCCCGCCCCGCCGACCGCGTCTTGTCGCAGATGTTCGACGCCCTCGATGCGTTCGTCGTCGCCTTCAAAAATTACGCGACAAACTCCGACGACTTCTCCAACGCGAACGGGGCCAAGTCCGGCAAGGGCAAGGGCGCCGTCGACGAGGTCACCGGCAAGCGCAAGCGCGTCGTCAAAGTCAAGGATCCCAATCAGCCCAAGCGCCCCGCGTCCAGCTTCCTCATCTACCAAATCGAAAAGCGCCAGGAACTCAAGCGCGACTACCCTGCGCTCGGACATGTTGAACTGACCAAGCTCATCAGTGAGACATGGAACAAGATGTCAGAGGCGGAGAAGAAGGTATGTCCTGACGTCCTGCATTATGCTTATCTCATTCGTGCACCTTATAGCCGTACGTCGAGAGGCACGCTGCAGCAGACGTGACATACAAGGAGAACCTGGCGAGCTACAAAGCCACATTGGAAGACCCTAACGGTGAAGTCGCATCCCCACCTTCGGTATGTCTCGCATTGTGGCGTCCGACGCGTCCTTGCTCATGAACCTCTCCTCTTTCCAGGAGAAACCCGTGAAGAAGGTGGCGGTCAAGGAGAAGGAGGCAGCCAAGCCCAAGAAGGTCGAGAAGTCCAAGGAGATCGTGTCCGAGTCTGAAGACGACGAAGACGAGGATGCTGCATCGTCGGAGACTGCGCAGGCTGCAAAGGACGAGATTGAGCAGACCTCTGACTCTTCAGACGCCGAGTCCAGTGAAACGGAAGAAGAGAGCGCACCTCCACCCAAAAAGGCCAAGGCAGCTCCGAAGGCGCAGCCCAAGAAGAAGAAATAGACTGCCGATCTAAACTTGCCCAATTCTTTGTGCTATTATTCCTAGGACACTCGTATTCCCTATCTGTATGATTTTCTAATCTTGATGTCTGTATAGCCATTGATATTATGCTAATGCTGTTCGCCTTAGTATCATTATGACGAGTTCACAGCCCTTCACAAGAATCAGAACGGATATGCGACGGATTTAATCTTACGAAGTCTTACGCAACGCCGGATGGTCTTTACGCAATGCTCGGTGTCAGTCGGTGCTGCACAGGGCAGCACAGCAATTGATTATCGGCTCCGTGCCGGCCACGCACGCCCTATAAGTTGTCTCTACGGCCGACACTGACAGCATTGAATCATCTTTCCTCCTTCTTTCATGAACCAGCCTCCCGCATACGGCGAGCAGCCACCAGTGAACCCGGATTCAAGGCCACTCCCGCCTGGATGGGTCACACAGTATGATTCAACGTACGCCTCAATCTCTGCCTTATCGATCAAGAAATAACTAAACGCAAATCAGTTACAAGACATGGTAAGACTGCGTTTGTACCATTGCCAAGCCATCCTCGATCCAACCACCCGACGAATACTAGGTTTTACGTGAACACGCAAGCGAACCCGCCAACTCCGACGTGGACACATCCGCTTGGCCCGCCTCCGCCCGCCGGATTTGCACCGCCCTCTGGGCCACCTCCGCCTGAAAACTGTGGATATGGTGGCCAGGGTGGCTATGGCGGCGGCGGCTACGGCAGCAGTCCGCCTCCGCCCAACCAGGGCGGCTACGGCGGCGGAGGCTACAACCCCGGATACAACCAGGGCCCACCTCCGCCACAGGGTGGCTACGGCTACAACCAGCCTCCTCCTCAGCAATACGGCGGCGGCGGGTACCCGCAGCAGCAGCAGCAGGGCGGCAGTGGGAAGGGTGCGCATGCAATCCCATGTCCTCGTGATTCGCCGTGTGTTCTGATCTGGAACTATAAATTGTAGGCCTCGGCGGAATGCTCGGAGGTTTGCTGGGAAAGAACAGCAACAGTGGTGGTGGCGGCGGTGGGGGGTATGGTGGAGGTTATGGTGGCGGATATGGTGGTGGCGGGTACCAGCAGCAGCCGCAGGTTGTGTATCAACAACAACAGCCGCCGAAGAAGTCTGGAGGGCTTGGAATGGGAGGTGCACTCGCTCTTGGTGGCGGGGCTCTCCTCGGAGGCATGCTACTTGAGGACGTGATTGATGACCATGAGCAGGATGCATACCAAGACGGTGAGTGATCACTGCACTTACTCACTGTCTGCCTCCAACGTGCTCTACAGGGTATCAAGATGGTGCTGACGGCGATTATGGCGATGGTGGTGATTTCTGATTATTCATCCTTCTCATACAACGGTTGCCTGTTCTCTCTGCCTCATTCTCATTCTCACTCTCACTCTCACTCTCATACATATGTCTGTCTGTACTTACACTTGTGGAATTTGTATCATTGATGTCTTGTTCACTCCTTCGGATCTTGTAACATGGCTCCAAGGTCATCGACACGGTAAGTCACTCTGTGCCGCTTCGATTTGAATTAGGCTGATCAGCACCAGGTCCTTGTTCTCAAGTCGTCTATGATGCGTGAGAGCTTCCATAGACGCGCGCCTCAAACGTGTTGTCCCCTCATGGTGTGTTGACTAACTGAACGAACCGTGTGGCTGACTGAGTACGTGTCTACCTCCTACATCCCCGCCTCTGGCATCACACATCAATGACCGCTGGGTGGGTGGCTGCGCTCAATTGTCTCTAACAAGAAGGAGTTGACATTTGCAGAACAATAGCATTCCCTGCCATGGTGACCTTATTCTCTTTTCTCAACAATTGGCATCACCGTTACCACGGGTCTATAGACTTATAAGCGCCGTGCACACACAGAGCCACAAACCGTTATCCCCCTACTTTTCCATCCACGATGGCTGCTCCCTCAACATCCACACCGAATTGCGATTGGGTCGACGTGCCCATTGATACTTACCACCGTCGAGGCAAGAGGAGGCTTCTTGGCTTCGGTTCTGCCACTGTCGAGCACAGTGAGAAGGGTGAGATCTTGAGTGCATCACGTCTCCTCTTCCATGCTGACGAACGCATAGCCGAACGCACGTACGACTACGAGGAGAAGTATGCTCCCGACGAAGAGTACAAGGAGATGGGCCCCAGTGCTCGTGTCTGGAAAGTCTACCTCGAAGAAAGCAAGCGAATTGACGAGGAACGCGTCGAAGAATGGCGCGACATCCTCGATGTCGTCCTAGTCCTGGTACGTACAATTTATGTGGCGCCCAGAAACGAAATACTTACTAACCCTTCCCAGTCCTCGATCTTCACCTGGATCGTCGCAGTCTTCGTCTCGCGGACCTTCCAGTCCCTCCGCATCAACTACCGCGAGGTCATGACTATCCTCCTCGGCGAGCTCCTCGAGCTCAACCGCGCCATCGCAGACGGACAATCCGTCGAAGACATCGCACACAGCGTGACAGACTTCACCGCGCGCCAGGCCGACCTCTGGGTCAACGGCCTCTGGTTCACCAGCTTCGCGCTCAGCCTCCTCATCGCCATCGTCGCCATGCTCGCTAAACAGTGGCTGCGCGAGTACACGTCCTACACCTCCGGCGACGCCCGCGACTGCGCGAGGATCCGCCAGTTCCGCTCCATGGCGCTGGAGAAGTGGCGTGTTCCCCAGATCATCGGAGCTCTCCCTATCCTGATGCACTTCACGCTGGCGTTGTTCTATGTGGGGCTGGTCATCTTCCTGTACGAATTCAGTACGCCGATGGCTGCTAGCTTTGCGAGTATGTCGGTTGCGATGCTCATGTTCTATGTTACCACCAATATGCTCCCGCTCGTCTACTCCAGCTGCCCTTACAAGACGACGGTCGCCTGCTATGCGTCTGACGCTCTCACTTTCCTCCGAGGTCTCTTCCGTCGCAATGAGGAAACACCGACCCCGAAGTCTATTATCGATACCCCCGAGTGCAAGGACATCGCTGAGCAGGCGGATGATATCGACCTCCGAGCATTGACGTGGCTGCACAAGACTACAGAGAATCCTTCCGTCGCTAACCTCATCACGGAGGTTTTCAAGGCGCAGCGCGTCGCTCCGGAGGCGAATGCCCAAGGGGAAGAATCCTTGGTCTCTATCGCAGAGGAAGAAGAAGAACCGCCTCTGCTCTGATCCTCAGTCAAGTATCTCTCACTGTAGTCATCCTATCCATACTGCATCCTATTCTCTCCTCAATCTACATGCTATCTTTGACACGACTGGACCTATAGTAGCCTACATACTGTTTGTGTACGTGCCTGACTCTAATCAAATTGAAATGATGAACGCATACCAGTGGCATTACCACTGGGTCGGGAGCACTGCAAATGACGCGGCTGGATAAGATGCTATGCCGTGAGCATACCTCAGGTGGTATGTGCATAGCCAAAACATTCTTGACAGCTGCAGCAGTGTGATTGACGAGTAATTCTTGCCCGACGGATCTTTTCATTTGAGGCAACTGATACAACTCTAGGCCCGTGGGCTCCATTTAGTCTGATTGGCAGTGACAGTGATTGACGCTACGGCGATCATCTTTTCCTTTTCGACCACCATTTCAACTTGTAACGAGTTCGGTATACATATCCAGGCCGACCCACATTTCCAGTCCTGTCGGTGGTTCTTTCGGAAGTCAAACGGAAGTCATGAAGAGGCACACTTGCGGTCATTACTGAATGGCAGTCACCACTCCAGCTGTCATCTGGGTCGGATTGACAGGCAGCCCCGCGCGCTTACCGATCTGTATCAGAGACACCCTGAGCTGAAAAGCCCCATAAAAGATCCTGGACGTCTACCTGTCATCCACTCACTGCTCGTCTTCGATGCGCTTCACAGAGCCACACACGACGCTGCCTCCCGGTTGGGTTGAACGATACGATGCGGAGTGAGGCGTCCTTGTTGCTTGCATGTCTTGTGCTTTGGCTGACTCTTGGACTTTTTTCCCGTCAAGTGGAAATGTCTGGTATGACTGACGTTCGGTCGAAGCCATCGAATCTGACAAAAATCCTGTTTACCTAGGTATGACATCCAAGAGGAATCTGAACCAGAAGAACCTTCGAATTCTAGGTTGCCGACACCATCTGCTCCTGTCTCCGATGTGGACGCATCTACCACTACCCCAGCACCTGCTCCTCAATTGAGTTTCGCGCAGAGACTCTATGCTAGCTCGCTTCCGCCGCCTAACAAGGGCACCCCTGCCGACACCTCCCAGCATTCACATCCCTACAGATCTCAGTCCTATCAGCCTCCATCTGTCGTTCCTCCGCCTGTCCTCGACCATCAGCGTCAACACCATCGTGCCTCTACCTTTTCTGGCCGAGGGAATGAGAGCTCCGGTCCTGCGTCGACTCCTACGATAACACTCGTGGCGCGCCGTGCGCCATCAGGGCCGGCCTCCCCAGAACTTCAACAATCGTCCAGTTCAAACGAAAGGATTACCTCCCCCACGTCACCTCCCTCGGCGAATAGCGCAACGAACAGTTCACCCCCTCCTAGACATCCCTCTTCTACATTACCTCCATACCAGAATCGCAATACCCATCGATATTCGAGTGTACCGGTCGCACCACCATCTCCCTCGAATACACAATCACCCCCGCCACCGCCACCACCGCAACAACAACAACAACAGCAACAGTCTCCGTCAGCGTCACCGCAAATGCAAAGACCACAATCCATGCACGTTCCCCCGCCCCCTCCACTCGCACAACGTCCCCAGTCCATGCAGTTTCCTCCTTTCCAGCGGCCACAGTTTATGCAACCGTCTCCTCCCGCTCCGCCCCCGCCACATACACGTTATGATTCTGCACCACCTCCACTAGCACAGCGTCCCCTTCCTACCACATATCAGATTCAACCTTCGCAAGCAACTGACAGAGGCTTGATGTCAGACGTTGGCAAGGCGGTGGGTTCGGTGGCTTTGAGTGCGGCAGGGAAGGCTATGGGTGGGGCCGTCCTCGGCGCATTGACAGGTGGTCTTCTGTCGTCCGACTCGATGGATGGGCTCTCGACCATGTTCTCTGGCATAGGAATTGGTAGCGACACTGGCTCTAGCCTCTTGCAGGGAGTATTCAGCGGATTCGACTTCTCGCAGTTGCAGGCGGTGGCACAGGGCCAGCCTGGGGCGGACTATCAGAGTATAATCGACACGATCACACAGCAGCAGCAATCGTTCGGCTTGGACTACCAGCAGCAGTCGTACGGTATCGACTACCAGCAGCCGCAACAGCAACCGTACGGTATGGACTATCCGCAGCAGCAGCAACAACAACAATCGTCTGGTATAGACTACCAGAAGATTCTCGAGGAAGTCATGAAGCTTCAGAAGCTCGCGTCCTCGTCGTCTTCATCAGGAGCGAGTCCAGAGTCGGGTTACCAGCAGCCGTCCTCTGGTGGCGGGAGTACCTACCAACATCCCTCGCCGTATGGGGCAAACCAACATTCGACGCCAAGCTACCAGCATCTCCCCGCGTCTAGCTATCACCATCCGGGTCCTCCCCAGCCGCCGCACGCGCCAGCACCGAACTCGCAGGAGGACTTCATGGCCAAATACCAGGCTTCGTACGAAGAGAACTTGAGGAAGAACACGGAGATGATCGAGGCGATATATAAACAGAACAACGCTACGGCGGGTCTGGCACATATACAGCAGCAGCAGACGCAGGATGCGTTGGCTACCATTCAGCAGCAGCAGCAGCATGCGACACAGAATCTCTTGAATTCGATGCACGCGGCATCGGGATATGGTGGTGGACAACCGTCCTTCGTAGGCGGTCAGGCTCCAGCAGGAGGCAGTCATCCGTCGTACTACGGGGGTGGACATCCTGGTGCGCAAGCGCCCCACACGCAGTATCATCCTCATGCAGGATACCACGGCGCGCCGCATCACAATCATCACAATCATCACCACTCCTACACTTTGTAAGATAATGCACGATACCACTATTTATTTCATATGCATGTTCAGTAGTGTTGTACTAGTACTTTAGCAGTGATGATAGATATCAGACGCCTCGAAGGCATATATATCAGTTCAACTTTCACTGTCTTCCCGTTTCATCCATAGTGATAAGGCGACTATAGCTCACATCCATCGAGGCGGTCAATCTCGCTTCAACACCCACCCACAAACGTCACTGACCCCCGAACTTTCTCCCATCGAGTCTGCGCATCATCCCCGAGACCCTTGATAAACGGTTCCAGGTGCAAATTACTCCGAAACTCCTTCAGCATGCCAGTTCCTTCCTTGTCTGACTGGACTCGGGATTCTATAATGTCGACGATCTTCGTCGCATGCTCCGCATTCTCCTCCGAAGCGCAAAGCTCGAGGGTGACAACCCTTGGAAGATGACTGCGGACGGAGTTTGCATCAAAGAGGTTGAAAGCAGCTTCAGGAATGGCAGGCGCGCGAAGGGAGAATGAAGTGACCTCGGTCGTCCGGGAAAGCCAATCAACCAGCGCGACGCGACAGAAGTGTCTATCGAGTTGATTATCTTCGTAGCGGATCCGAAGAGTGAGAAGTTGTTTCAGTATGTAGGGAGTATTGCAAGTGAACACCCAAGAAGTCCCTGCACTCCACTCAACATGAAAGTTTGTAAGGAGTGGTGCATCCAATGCAGAGAGGAAAGCATTGACGCTTAAAGGGTACTTAGACCCCAATGATAGAGTGCGCAGATTCGGAAAGGACATCATCTTCAGTCCATGCTCCGCGAACTCGAATTTCAGGAGGGTCAATCGTTCAAGTTGCGACATTCCTATGAAGTCACTGTGGATCTGTAGGGTCGAGGACTCGTACTCAGTCAGATTCTCCCAAGGGAGCCTGACGCGACGGCAGATATATTTGTAAGTTTTAGTGACCTGTGGAAGAATGCGGAGACTTCGAAGGCGCCTTGCAAATCGGAATGGCTGGGGAGGATGCTTGGCTGACTTCAAAGCAGCGCTGACGCTCAATATCTCCACTGCCTCGAGACGCTCTAGATACATGTGGGAGAGTGCGGCGACAAGAGCTGGTTCGGCTCTGAATCGTAGACGTCTCCACCTCGATGCACTGACTAGCAATGCGGGAGCTATATCGGCGGATAGCTTCTGGATGGCCTGAGGGATTCGAATATGCACGGAAAGATCATAGTCTCGAGATCGGGAAATGAAAAGGTTGAGGTTGTATGCAAAATCAGACAGATCCCTGGCCTCCTCATCCGAAGAGTCTGAATCAGAGCCCGAAGAATCGCTGGAGTCCGAGTCGTGCGAGATCGACATGTCAGGAAAAGTGAAGATCATGGTGGACCACAAGGATGACGATGCAATGGCAACCCGGCGCCATTTTGTTGAGACCTGGGACAGAGTCCATGGGGCGCTCATAGAGTTGATCGAGGAATATTTTCTCCCAATCGTGTCCGACCAGGTGGGAACGCAGTGCTTAAAGATTTCGCGCAGCAAGTCACCAGATAGGGAACGGATGGGATGGAGAAGATTTCGGGCATCCTCGACGTGAGACTGTAGCTTGCTCCTTTCATCTGAAAGGAGCTGCAGGTCTTGCTGGATTTTCTGGATTTTTTCGTCGAGTTGCGCAAGATCTCCAAGTCCATCGAGGAGTAGCTGCCTCAACCCCTTCTCTTCTCCTTCGTTCGGTGCATTGTTTCCTCTGAGAAGAGCAGCGGTTCGAGCACTTCGAGGGGGTTGACGTTGAGTTGGGACCGATGATTGAGCTCCACAAGATGAGCAGGAAGGAGGAAACATTGCAAAGACAAATTCTATAAGAGAGTGTGTCAGTCCAGCAAGTCTTGGTACACACGCGACATCCTACAGCAGAGCAGCGCGTCAAGAGATGAACGTCAAGTAGAATGCGCAACTTTGAGGTACGGCGAACCTGAGTAGTCAGTCAAGGACGGCCGTTGGGACAGGAGAGTAACATACTGCGAGGGAGATAAAGAATTATGATTCTAACTCGTTTTCAACGCGTCCTTTGACAGAATGCGCGAAGGTCGCGAACAGGGTGCGTGAGTGTCACGGCGCGTCACTGACTCCGGCAATGCGGCATCTAATATGTTCCCACGGTTGTGGCCTGGCGTCTTGCAACTCTTGCCAAAAGTTGAGAAATGCTCATTGATCATGAGATTGCCTTACTGAGGTATATCACTAGGGGGATTGAGCCGTATCCGGGCCCGGGAAATGGGCGCCATGATGCTGCTGAAATGTAAAACTTGTGACTCGTTTGCCGGTGGTCAAGATCATGCCGAAATCTTACACTTGCCACCCGTCTTTGCCTGCTGGGAATTGGTACAGATTCTATGATATTTCAACCATTCCTGCAAGTTTCTGAGCACCCTACAGTCCAATCTGAACTCAAAATTCCACCTGCATTCTTGGAGGGCAACAATGCAGTTCAAATTCTACATAGTCTATGCATCAAGACTACATTTATGCTGATCATATACGTTGCCTGAACTTGAAATATAGGACACATTCACCTTCCTCGAAAACGGTCCGCGTGTTTATGATAGGCCGTGCGTTCGCCTCCCTCAAGAACGGGTCTGAAAGTCCTAATTTTTCACGGATTGTGAAGTGACAAATATGTCCAGTGATTTCAGAATTTCGCGACACTATTCAGCTCTACACGATGGGTCATAAAATTCTACTATAGAGATGCCCTGAAGGCAAGATTTGCATCGGCTCGAAAATTAGGATAGGGGGAGGCCGACAAGCCGAGAAAGATTGTCCCCGAACTTTGAATCTCGGATCCCTATTTGGCGCATCTTCGGCGTCAAAAAATGTGGCCCATATTCGTCCGTGCGGGATGTCCTGAAGTCGGGATGCCGTGGCTAACCGACGTTCGTATGAGTGGCCACCAGATGCTCGGACATCTGGACATCCGCCACAGAAGTCCTAGAAACACCATCTTGAACATAAGGTGAAGCAGCTCCTTTTTTCAAAGGCTCAGATTGGTATTCAAACGGCTCACACGTCCGGTAGACTTTGTATTAGTGGCTCAACGTGCTGCAACGCGCGAGCCCAAAATCGCGGCGTGATATGTAAGACCGAGCTGCAGTGCCCAGCCCGTTTGAGCAATGAGCACTAACGTGTGGCAGTGTGCAGTGGCAAGCTCATTCTTGTAGCATGCTGCAGCGCTTGATTCTGTAGTACAAAAGGTCGGGTGTTGCATCAGTTGACGCTGCAACGCGTTACAACACCCCGGTGGCTGAGAGAGGAGTATCATTCGGTGTTGCAGCGCGCGCTACTATACTACAGGAAATGGACTGTACAGTAGTAGCTATTCAGGGATATACAAAGAATTGAGACAGCGCTGCAACGTATGGCGTCGCAGCGAATCCGAAAAGTCATCTGAGATGGCCAGATGCTGCAGAGTCAGAGGTCCTACGCAGGTCCGACGGACAACACCGTCCACGCCTTCCGAGGGAGTGGAGGCTCTGCCGCTTTTGTGTGACGATACTGAAGGACGAGCGCGGCATCACGTAGGACCGAGACGTTGTCTATCGTAGCCCATTTTTGCTTGCGCAGGCGTTACAAGAACCGCGGAGGCGGTGGGTGCTTGATTTGGTGCAGCGCCGAGGCGCGATGAGGGGCAGAGGGCGGATCTGCGATCGCATGAAGATGTTGAACGATTGGTGGTGGAGATTGGGACAGTCGTCATTGTGAATGAGGTGAGGAGGGGTCAGGAAGGAACCAGGTGCTCACTCCTCAGAGCAGGACCGATGTCTTCCTGGTTACTAGCGATGCTGATGTGAGCACGAATAGCTTATGGAGGAGCTGAGAGCACCTTCGGTCTGAGTCGGGTGTAAGAATTCCTCTTACTGTATCAAACCTCGTAGCTGTACCAGGTGTATTCCTGTAGCTACGAATGCAATACGGTAAAAAGAAAGATGCTTATGTAATACAAATTGTGAGTAAATGAGGGCGAAGCCCGATGCCAAACATGGATATATAACGCGTCTATTACACGCCCCCTCTTGAGGTCGTTCACGACCTAAACAGTTGGCGGCGCCGATTCATGAATGGCGGTGTCCGGGTTTTCGATGGTGGTATCGCCAGGCGCCGATTCTGGTTCGTGCATGACGATTTCGGGGACGGTCACAACCGAGCTCGGAAGATCCATTACAGTCTTCGGAATCAAGGCATTGCCAACAGACAGAGGTGGGAAGAGGTTGTCGAATATGGCGGCATCACCCACGGCACGCCACTGGTCGCTATTGGCGTGTCGATCCACTCGGTCTTTGGGTTCGCCGCTGAACAACTCTTCGAACATTACATTCCGAAGCCGCTCAACGTCGTCCGTGGACAAGGGACACCATCCATCGTATTCGGGTAACGGTTTGGGAATTCCCGAGGCACGAATAGCCGCCACTCGGCGAGCATCCGCCTCAACGTAGTTATCATAGAAGAAATTTCCCTTCTCATGATGTCGGATGTATTGTACGGCCCATCCATACATTGTATCGATATGGGCGGTTTTGGCTCCACAGTGAAGCAGGTGTCGCACCACCTGGTATTCGTCAATGTTTGCACCGGGCTGGACTTCCAGTCGGTACAATTTGAACGGCCAGTTGACGACAGGCATGGGATCGTCGGGGTTTCGCGCATCCCATTCCCGAACAATCTCGTCGAATCTTCCGGGTACGACAGCGATGCAAGCCAGCATGCGCGTATAAATCCGTCGAACGAAGTTGGCCATGGTGTCCCGTGGCTGAGTATACTTCGCTACCAGGTATCCATACACGGACGGCACATACACGGTGTGGTTCCGATTCATGATGATGCCGACGGCTTGGTGGTTGGTTCCTGGGGCGCAACTCATGGCGAGGTGGCGAATGTACGCCAACATCGAGTCTTCGTTGGCGGTCGGAAGGGGAGGAAGGAATTTTGCCCTATCCTGCCCAATCGTCGCAAGTGGAGGCGGCCTTTCTGGAATGACGAGGTCGGATGGATCTAGCCATTCGGGTTGCCGCCGGTATAGTTCCAGTGTCTCCCACATACTCCAGTCTCGGAGATGTGGGGCCATGGCTAGAGTGATTCCTCGGAAAACACGAAGTACAAACTTGGCCTGTTGCCATCCTTTGCCTCGTTTCGATATGAGTGTCTCCGCACGGCGAATCTCTGCCGGTGTGGTGGGAAGGCCCAATTGGAAGGGGCTATCCTTGACCGGCTCTATCACGGCTGTTCGACCAGCGTTGATCTCGATGACCGCCCTAGTAGCCGGCGCGCCACACAGTACGATGTTGAACGAGGGGTGATAGATCATGGTTGGGTGTAGTAACCCAGGGAACTCGTTATCCCGAACCTTGGATGACCCATAGCTATGGGTTTTCATCCCAAGGGGAAGACGTCCCGGTGTAGAGCACCATTGGACGATTCGTTCCTCGAGGCGAGCTTCCAAGAACTCGCAAACTTCGCGATTGTTCTTTATCTTTCGCTCTCTGACCGGCGGGGGATCGTCCATTTCGATCTCCTGCTCCACCCAGATCTTAGCGTTGGTCGCCTTCTTCTTCTTGATCTGGCTTTTGCGTTTCGTCGATCGAATTTCCTCTTCGTCCTCTTCGCTGGTGCCTAGTCCATCATCAGACCGGTCCAACGAATCGGGGTCGACGTTCTGCGGGCGGCTCGTGGTCCTTGGTGCGGAGAAGTATGACGCCACTTCCTCCATGGTCGGCCTTGGCTGAGCGGGCATTACTGCACGAATCAATGCCTCCGCGTCGACTTCGCCCGTGCCCTGGTAGTAGTCCCAGTAGGCAGTGTAGTCCGGCTTGAACTCTCGTCCGCACGACGCAGGTATCAATATCGGCGGAGTGGGCATGTCCTTGCCGAATCCTGGTGGCTGTCGGTTATAGTTGACGATGATTGGGACGAAGCTCTTCTTCTCTCCCTTGTCGTCGTCGGAGTTGGACATCGTCACGTCCTTGGCCTTGGTCGGTACGGGGTTAGGCGCTTTCTTGTCCTTGCTCGTCGCGACCGAAAACCGGTCTTTGTTCGAGGGTGCTCGCTCCTCTCTGTCCGTCTCGTAGCGGTTGTAGGACTGGGACGACCCAGTTCGAGCGAATTGGGAGGACTGGCTGGACGATTCGACTTCGCGATGTCGCCGTTTGAAGTCGCCCGAATCGGCGTCCTTTGGCGATGTCAAATGTCTCTTGGTGGTCGATCGTATGCTCCGAATTTCTTCGTTTGCGCGTTCGACTTCGCGTTGCGCGTCTGCTCGGCGCGACTCCCAGTATCGGATCTTTTCCTCTCTTTCCTCTTCCTCCCTTTTCTCCTTCTTGTGCTGCTCCCACCTCTGCTCCATCATCGCCAAGAATCCTGGGCTGTACGACCGGTCCCTTGGCTTGGATGCGACTTGCGAGTATGAAGGGCGTCCCCTTTCAGGCGAGGTCCTGAGTGATGGCGAGCGTTGGCGTCGATATGGTCTTCCTGATCAGAAGACCGAATCGGAGATGGCGATCTCCTGCGGTCGCTACGCCTCCCATAGTCTCTGGGCGGCGATCGTTGCGCTTGATGCGAATATCCGCGATGCTCTCTGTCGATGGAGCGGTCTCGTCGTCCGGCGTCGCGCGATGACTGTCGCTTTTGGTAGTTGGGATCGAAATTTCTCCCCTGGTATCCCCTGCCCCCTCTAGACGGGCCATCGGGGCGTCTTGATCCTTGAGAAGACATTTCCTATGTTGTATGCGGGTATTTTTTAGACAGCTGGCGTCGCCTGCGTGTCTGGTCGATGTTGTTGATAGTTGCGGGCAGTGGTGGTGGTGTGTGGTCGAGAAGTTTTTCTCCCATCACGCTCACGTTATGAGCCATCAGTGATGCGGCTAACGCCGCTTTCCACGTTTGCGTCCCGGTGCCTTAGTTTTGTTCGGGGGCAATGCCCCCTCTTGGTGCGTTGGTGCGTCGTCCTTCGATTCTCGGCGGGGCAACTTACTTACGGATGTCACACCGTATAGTTCCAGATACCTATCCAGTGCCTCTAATTTGTCGATATCCGGCTTGAGTGGTTCCCAAGTAGTCTCGCCCATACTCCATCGTACCTCGAATTCGATGCTGCCATCTTCATTCCATCTGTGACCAAGTAATTCGTCTACAAACCATTCTGCATCGTCCGGTGCGCCAAAATCGTATGGGTCTGGTGTGGCCCGGTTCGGAAACAACGCGTCTTTGTCCGCATAGTAGGGTCGAAGCAAGCTGATGTGGAAGGTAGGGTGTATCCTTCGTTCAGCGAGCGCCGTAGGTAGTTCCAGTGTATAAGTCGACGTCTCCGGATATGCAGTGTCGATCTTGTATGGTCCCACATACTTGGGACATAGCTTCTTCGCTCGTCCCTTGGGCAGGTTCAGGTTTTTAGTGGATAAGTACACCAAGTCCCCTGCTTTCAGAGGAGGGTCCTCTGACCGTTTCCGATTGGCGTAATGTGTCTGCAGTACCCGACTCTCTATGATGGCGTCGTGAGCTTCCGCTAGATTGGCCAGCGCATTTCGAGCGAATTTCTTTATTGCTCTAGGCGTCTTATCGCCTGGGCGAAGCTCTCGTAGCATGTTAGGCATATATCCGCCGTTAAGCTCGAACGGAGCATAGCGAGTTGTGCCGCTTATGCTCGCGTTTATCGCAAATTCGGTCATGTCAATCTTGTCGACCCAATCCTTTTGGTCGGCTCGTACTTGAGATCTAAAGATCTGCCCAATGGATCGGTTCATTCTCTCCGTGAGTCCATCAGTCTGAGGGTGAAAGGATGTGGACATCAACAGTTTCGATCCTAGTATTCGGTGTAGCTCTCGCCACCATTTCGATGTAAACTTTGAGTCTCGGTCGCTCACAATCGAAGAGGGTAGTCCGTGTAGTCGAACTATCTCTCGACGGTATATCCACGATAGCTCTGATGCCTTGGTCTTCGTATTGATCGGGATCAAGTGGACCATGCTCGTCATGCGACACACTATCACCCATAGGTAGTTGTATCCTTTCGATTCGGGAAATGGTCCCACAAAGTCCATTCCAATTGATTCCCAGGGCTTAGTCGGTATTGGTAGGTGGTGAAGTTTTCCGGATGGGTGTTTGTTGCTGCCTTTGGCCTGCTGACAACGCTCGCAACTCTTACAGAATTCCCGAGTGTCAGTCACCATCCGGGGCCACCAATAATATCGGCGAACATATTCAGCCGTTCGCTGGAATCCAAAGTGACCCAATGTTTCATGGCCTTGTTCGATAATTCGTCCAATGAACGTCTGGTTGTCATGAGTTCCATGAGGGATGCATAGCACCTCTTCGCCAGACAAATTGGTCGTCCAAATATATCCGTCCTCTACTTTGAACAGCGGGAAATCGGTTGGTTTGTTCAAGATCTTCTCATAGAACGAGTCACTCGCGTATGCCAACGAGAGTGATACGAAGAATCCATCATCCTCTATCTTCAGAGGAGAGTGATCTTCAGGTTGCCCCAACACATCGGCAAGCATTGGGTCGGTCTCCTCTTCCAGTTCCAGCTGTGAGTTGATGGATCCATCTTGCGATAGGTGCTCGCTACGCTCGATCGCTTCAGCCATCTCTTCGGCCTCAATGTCCCGAATTTCGCGGCGCTCCTGTATTCTCTTGCTTCGTCGAACCTCCTCGGCTCTCATAGCTCGGATTTCGACCTCGTGTCCCGTATACTCCTGGAATCGGTCCTGGGGTAGGTCTTCTCCAGTAGGGTCGATCCTCACGTCGGCGTGTACGTACTCTTCCACCGGGTGAACGTCTTCCCAGGTATCGTTCTCATAATATCGTGATAGGCAATCAGCCACTTTATTGTCCTCTCCTTTCACGTATGTGATGGAACAGTTGAATCGGGACAGGTAGTCCATCCATCTCACTTGCCGTGGTGTCAAGTTCTTCTGAGTGGACAGGAATTCGAGCGCTCGGTGATCCGTGATTATATTTATCGGGTATCCCATCAGTTTATCCTCCCATTTCAGGAGCGCTTCGAGGATGGCCAATGTTTCTTGCTCATACACTCGATAGTTCTGTTGTGCGTTGGTAAACTTCTTCGACATAAACCCGGCTGGTCGGCACGTCTGCCAGGTCGGTCCTTGTCCAAACATGGCTCCTACGCCACTTTGGGATGCATCGCAGATAACCCATATCGGTTCATCCGATGTATATCGTATCGGTTGTAGTATGGCCGTTTTACAGCATAGGTGTTTGACCATGTCGAAGCACCGTTGGTGAATCGGTCTCCAATTGAATACGTTTCCGTTGTGCGTCATACTCATCATAGGCCCAGTATACGCCGATAGATCTGGTAGAAAGTTGGCCAGGTATTGCACGAGTCCTACGAATCGCTGCACGTCATGGTATGTTCTTGGGGTTCGCCAGTTTCGAATCTTCTCGAGCTTGTCGCCGTCGGCGTGTAACCCTTTGTCGTCGATAACGTGTCCTAGGCACTCGACTCGTTCAGCGTATAGTTCGCACTTGGTCCGTTTCAAGTATAGTTCGTTGGATCGCAGTAAAGCAAGCACAATCCCGATATGCTCTTCGTGGTCCTCTATCGTATCCGAGTAGATGAATATATCGTCGAGGTATACGTGCATAAATCGTCCAATGTATTTGCGGAAGATGGCTGTCATGAGCCGTTGGAACGTGGCCGGGGCGTTACAGTCGCCTTGTTGCATTACTAGACTAATGTAGGTGCTCCATTCAGTCGCGAATGCGGTTTTGTCCACGTCCCGTAGTATGATTCGAACTTGTTCGTAGGCATCCGACAAGTCGATCTTCGTTCGGTACTTGGCCCGCGCAACGTCCTCCCGGATATTTTCCTGGTCGGGCATCGGCGTTACGTCCTTGATTGTGTTGTCGTTTCGTTGCCTACAATCGACTACCGTACGAAGGTGACCATCCTTTTTCGGGATACAAAGCATCGGCGCGGCTTGTGGCATCGGTTTCGATTCCCACCATCCGGCTCTCAGGTATTTGTCAACTTTCTCCTGAAGTTCGTGCTTCAAGGAGTGGGGACAACGCGATCGATGGTAATGATATTTCTTATCATCGTCGATTAGTTGAATTTCGTGATTTACTTCGCGAAAGGGGGGCATCTTTTCCGGGACGCCCTGCATCATATCTTCGTATTCGGAGTACCATCTGTCTCTGAGACTTGGTATGTCATCCTCCGTGTACTTCTCCTTTCGTTTGCCTTTGTCTATGTGGACCCACGGCAACTTTGGCTTCTTCCGTTGATCTTCACTCAGCTGTCGATCCTCGTTGGCGCGGATCTCGTTTCGGAACGCGATTGATATATCGTCGAGCCCTAGATCTGGTCCCACCTCTAGCCGTCGAATTGCGACCGACCCGTTCCTTGTCTTTGCGAGTTTAATCGGTCCGATTACTGGGATGCTTTCCGTCCGTTGAGTCTTGTAGTTGAATGTCAAGTTAGGGCTTCCTGAATCGGAACGTCCTATTTCGCTTGGGTCATCCGGGTACGCGGTGAACTCTTTCTCCTCGAGTGAGTGGTCTCTCATGGCGGATATCATTTCATTCCATTCTTTGGGCATGCGAGCGTCATGATGCCAAGCAAACGAGGTCGGCGCAACTGGTCTATCCCAGAATTGTCTTCGCTGTTCCTCCCTTTTCGGTATTGGTTCCTCGAATTCCTTATGCATGTCCATGAATCGCTGTAGATCTTCGTCGTCCGTCACCATGTCCTCCAGTTTCACCTTGGACGAAGTGGGTTCACAATATATCGGTTTTTCCGGCGTTGCCTGTTCATAGTATGGCTGTCTCGCCTTTCCTTTGTTCTTCGGGGGTTTGGTTCTTTGCGGTCTTGCCGCTTCTTCCTTCCACGCCTGGTAATCGTTCATGTCGAGTAATAACGGTTCGTCCGTCGTCAAGCTCCTGGATTTCATTGCTCGGACTTCTTCGTCTGACTCCTCGTCCCTTATTTCCTCGACTGTCGGTGGTAGTCACTCTTTCTTCTGTGGATCCGTTTTCTCGTCCTTGGGAGCACGATGAAGTCGATATCTCCGTGCTATCTGGTCGGCCTCCTCCCCCTCGATGATCCTTCCAGGGATCTTCTCCCCGTTCACGATTACGCAAGATTCACCAAAGTCCAGGATGACCTTATTCTTTCGCATGAATGGCGTGCCCATTACACCGTCGTATTTGTCCAAGTTAACGAGGTCGAAATATTGACTCCCACATCCAGGTAATTCGACCGTCGTCTCTGTTCCGTAGTTTATCATGGATCGACTCCCAATTGTTCCCAGTTGCAGTCGAATTGGGTTTGTCAGCGGGAAGCATTTCACTTTCGTCGCACTTGCGAACGAGGGCGTGATAGCCGTTGATGTGCTTCCAGAATCCCATAGCATAAACGCTTCTAAGCCGGCGATGTTCACCAGCGTGGCCAGACACCGTTTTTCCTCGGGTTCCAGCTGGGGACGTTCTCGCGGCGTGTTACTTATCCAGATTCCGACTTTCTTAGCGGTGCGCTCGTCCTTAGCGTCTCTTGTCGCGAACATCTGCTCCGTAACTATTTCCTCGTCATGCTGATCATCGCGGGACACTCCAAAATCGGAGTTGTCATCGTCGGAGGAATCTATATCTGATTCAGACGCATACAGCAGCGGTGGTACATCCTCGTATTCAACCGCGTCCATCATGCGCATGTCTTCGCACTCGCGTTCGATCGTGCTCTCGGTATCCTCTCCAGATTCGGAATATTGCTCGAATTCGACCAGTTCATAGACCGGGCTGTCATATTCTTCTTCGGTACCCGATTCGGTATCCGGCTCTTCTGGTAGGTCGTCTTCGTCACTACCAGTGCCTGATCCTCCGGCCTCTGTCCTCATGGCTCGTAAGGCTGGTCTCTCTTCGTACTTCGGGCATATTCGCTCGTTCGCGTAGTGTCCCATGCCATCACATTTGAAGCACTTGACCTTGGACTTATCGAATGATTGTCGTCCTCTGTCCCTATCTCGATTGTGGCGTTCCACTTTGTCCTTAGGCTGTTCTGGTGTCGGTTTCTCGTCTTGAGGGCGGTTACGTGTCTGCCCGCCCGAGTCTCGAGGTCGGAACCTGGTCTTCCGCACCGTACCTATCTGCCGGTACTCCTTCGTAGTGGCTTCCATGTTCTTGGTGCGATTCCTAGATTCCTTGTGTTCGTCCTTGGAGTTCGATCCGCGGCCTTCCTTCCCATTGAAATGGTCCATTTGCCTGTATATGAGTTCTTGTCGCCGAGCTTCTTGAAGTAACTCAGACATAGAACTAGAGTCCGCGTCGTACCCCGATCGGAATACCGCGTTCCTAATGAATGAAGGTAATCCCATCATGAATTTCCGTTTGCGATCATACTCCGTAGGTGGGAACATCATCGCCCTGGCTTTCGAGCGGATTATATCGTGCCAACCTGCTACACCGTCCTCTTCAGTGTATTTGGCTTCGTCGTATTCTTTTCGATTCTCTTGGAACGTCGTTTCGTGCACGAATCGTCGATATAACGCCATGATTGTTTCGGCAAAGGTCCAGTTCTCAATCTCTCGATCTGGTCCTCGAACTGTGTCCAAGTACCACTTCCTGGCCTTCCCATCTAGGAAGTGTGCCAGGTAGTTGACCTTTTCCTTTTCACGGTCGTTGCCAGCCAGTAAGTTGTCTTCATAGATAATGCAAGTACCCGTGAGCCAGTCTAAGAAATTGGCGAACTTCCGGTTTCCCGAGTATTTGCTGAAATCCTTGTCCGATATCTTAGGACGAGGGAGGGTGCTGGGGATATCTAATCGATATTGTGTGTGATCATTCACGATCTTCAGCACTTTGTCCTCCATCATATTCTGATATCTTCGCGCGTGGTCTACTTGTCCTATGGATGCCTCGCGGCTATCTCGCCTTGTCGCGGGTGTTCCCCTCGTCGTGGCAGGGGTATTCCTTGAGGGAGCTGGCGATATTCTGCGATCGTGGTCCGATTCGCTGTGCTCACTCGATGAGTCGTCATCATCTCCTCCGGAGCTGTCTCCTCCAGACCCTCCTCCTCCCCCACCGGCGGGTGGCTGTGATGGTGGCCTACTCGCACGAGGGTTTGATTTAGGAGTACCCTTCCGGCCTCCTCCCGATGTCTTCGGTTTTTTCTTAGGCGGTGGTTTGCCAGCATTGTCGCTGCTCTCGTCGTCTCCGTCGCCACCATCAGGATCGGCGCCAGCTGCTGCGTACCGTACTGGGCCTCCCGTAGTCGCATCGTATCCTCTTTCTTGAGGTCGACGATGGTGGTCGAATCGAATTCCCTGGTCTGGGACTGTTACTTTATGTCCTTTGCGTTTCTGATCTTCACGTATTCGCTGAAGAGCTATCCGATCCTTCGTGCTTGGTAGATTCTCCCATTCCAGGTTACGAGTTCCGCGATTGGGGTCTACGACGTTAGGGGTCCGTCGTTCCTTTGTAGTTGCTGGTTTTCCCTTATGGTTCCGTTCTGGCGTTGGTCTCCCTCCGTGGCGGTCTTCGCCGTGGGGCTTCTCTGCCTGAATCCTCACATGAGGTGATTGTCGTGGTCCAGACGCCATTTCTTGATCTATGGGTCCCATTCGCATACGTTTGGTCCATACTTCCTTGGTACTGGCAAATACTCTGTTCGAGTTCGCCTCTGCTCGGGCCGTAACTTCGGCTAACCGATAATCGCGTTCCAGTTGTTCCTGTGCGGCGCGAGCTCTCGTTCCAGTGGGTGCTACGTACGGAGAAGCTCCAGTTCGAGCGTCCGATATTTGCTTCGGCGCCTTGCTCGATGTCGGTTTCGGCGCTAGGAACGTCTTCGTGGTATTCGAGGGCGTTCTTTTCAGGTTAGTTTCCGATGTCGGTTCAGTCTTTATTTCAACAATCTTTCTAGCGGTCGCGCCTTTGGCCACACTGTCGCGCTTGCCCCTTTGTTCCGACGCACGATTCGTGACGCCGACAGACTTCAAGCTCGAAGATCTGGAGTTGGGGCGACTAGCGTTCTTAGCGTCGTCAGCCAGTCGTCGCTTTGCGACTTCCAATTCAGCGTGATACTGGGCGGTAGCTTGATGATTCACGTCCGATACTCTGGCCGCCAGAAACATGAATATGTTCCAATTAACAGCACGTTTATATTGATCGGTACGTCTGACATCGGGGGATACAGTAAATCCCATACTTTCGAAATTGGCGGTCGCTATTGCATTCGCTAGCACCGTCATTTCGGTGAATACTTCGCGGGGTATAATATGACGATGTTGATTAATGTATTGTCTCGTCGCGGAGGAGTCGGGCGCGGTCCTTCCAATGGAGGAGTTCCGTGAACTGGCTATCGATTCTTCTCGAGCAGCCAAGTCCTCTGCGGGTTCTACGTCCGTCATGTAGTAGTGCTCCTGAGGCTCGTCGCTATTTGCGTTGCCCTCGTCGGTCGGTACGTATAACTCGTTGTTGGACTCGTCGTCGGCCGTCTCGTCCTCGCCTGGATCTTCCAGCTCTACATATTCCAGGTCCTCCTGGCTAGTTGGCGATTTCTCGTTCAGATTCTCGCCCGGGTCGTTCGTTTGGCTCGGTGCATTTGCCGCTCGTCGTTGCTCTAGGATCGATTGCGCTTGTCGTTCCGCTGCCATTTTGACCGAGTGAAATGCCGGGTTGTCCGTCGGCTGTCCACTAGCTGCTTCGCTCAGTGGGCCGCCTGTACGCCAGTCGTTCGATTCCGGGTTCTTGCTCGGAGGGACGCCATTCTCGGCGGTCCCGGTGTCGTTCTGCCCAAGGTCATCCGGCTCCCTGTGTCCGGTGTTCTTGTTTTTCTTCTTCTTCCCTTTCTTGGACGGTGTGTTGGCGCCTCCATGTCGGTCGTCGCCACCGTCGTGGTTGCCGGAAGACCTCGTATTGCTCCCGGGCGGCGGGTCCGCGTCGTCGTTTCCCATGGCGTCAGCGACAGGCTTCTTTTACGCGTGGGGATAGGTCGAGTGCCGGGTGCTAAGTTTAGTTAAGCTGTAAATTGCTGGTATTGCGTTAGTAGCGGGGAATAGCTCGGAGAGCTAAAAAAGTGTAAGAATTCCTCTTACTGTATCAAACCTCGTAGCTGTACCAGGTGTATTCCTGTAGCTACGAATGCAATACGGTAAAAAGAAAGATGCTTATGTAATACAAATTGTGAGTAAATGAGGGCGAAGCCCGATGCCAAACATGGATATATAACGCGTCTATTACATCGGGCCTGAGCACTCCATCCTTTATGCTGCCACCAACTGTCTTGTCTCATGAGAGCGCGAACAGGGCCATGAAATTGGAAGGCGCTGCGGAACACCTAGTCCGTACGCTGGGGCGGGTACCCTCAACAGGGACACACGAGAGACGCATCCGCCATTGGAGGGGGAGTTCGAGACCGGCATATTTCTGGGGTGCCGTGGGCGCGGCGCTGGTCAAGGCGCTGGTTGGGCAACAAAGGTCATGTCATACTTGGCTGTCAGTCTGCTCTTGTCGTCCTGGACGACGCGAGGGCGTGTCAAACGTCCCGTCTGTGCACTCGCCAGACGCGTCTACGAGGCCGACAAATAGATCCTCAAGGTATGAAGAGCTGGCGGAGCTCAACTTCGATGTCCAGAGATGGCTGGAGAACATCGTCTAGCGGCAGGTCCAATGTAGTCAGGGTGATGAAAGCGGTGGCCAGGGTTTACTTCAGTGGGGGAAGTCGGGTATGCAAATGGTGATATGTGTATCTCAACAGGCTAGAGGAACGCCCGTTAGGGTACAAGCTCGACGGCACATCGTTGTTGTAGAGTTACTCACCCAAATATGTATAGCGAGACTGCTCCAGATTCGCCATACGACGTCGACTCCACCGAGCAGCAGGGAAGCACAATGATGATATTCCTCGCGATGGCTTTTAGGGCAATGCGGAGATGAGTGCGGGGTTGAGGCAATGTATAAGGGTGTGCCGCTGGATGCTGCTGGTTGAGTGTGCAAGACGTCGTCCAATATGGACGATGTTACGTATGGAGTCATGTAAGGAAGGGAGGTGATCGAGATATTATATACTCTCTCCGTTCACTGTTTGTACCGAACCATCATCAGGGTTCGCCATGTCTGAATCGTCTCCCCCATCATCACCTCTAGATCTTGCGGAAAAGCTTATACTTGAGCGTGTCATTAAACCTTGGTCTCACAATGTGGACACCAATCTTTCTACTTGTGCGCTAGCTGAAAATCGAGAGCTTGTAACATCTACTCACGATTAGCAGCACCGGCCTCCACTTCCATAGCTTGGGATCGCAATTTCGGATTCGTCACTGATCTCATTGTTCGTGACTGTCTTGCACTATCTGACTTTCTGGTTCTGACAGCGTTTAGACTGGGCAATCACTCCCAGACCACAAAATCGTGATGTCGGACGCCGTGATCAAGAACTTCCACAAGGCAATGGCGAAAGTCTCCAGACAACGGCGAAGGGCCCAGCGGACCATTCATCTTTGGCCAATCGTGATCCTGATCCTTGCTTGTTTGCTGTTCTACTATGGAAAGTGTGGACCTTTGTGTCTGGCGTCACGGTTGTGGGCTGCTGTACACCAGACACCGGCCGCGGATGTCCGTCGAGAGTTACCGTACATATGTCCGGCATTGCCATTTGTGGAGATATGCGAGCAAGAATGGCCTTTTCATAGCAACGGTAACATGCTGTAGAACTGTCTGTCTGTTCCACCTGTATCATTAGTTTCCTGGTGGACCAGATGAGAAGATTTGGAGCTCCGGATTGGCGTGCCCCAGGCTGCACGATTTGATCGAAGGTGGACGATCTGAGTTGAAGGCGGACAATCTGTGTGAAGGTGGCATGGACACATACAGTTCGGGATTGCAGGGTTATATGCTTACTGTGGTGGCCAGATGTCCGAGCATCTGGTGGCCACTCATACGAACGTCGGTTAGCCACGGCATCCCGACTTCAGGACATCCCGCACGGACGAATATGGGCCACATTTTTTGACGCCGAAGATGCGCCAAATAGGGATCCGAGATTCAAAGTTCGGGGACAATCTTTCTCGGCTTGTCGGCCTCCCCCTATCCTAATTTTCGAGCCGATGCAAATCTTGCCTTCAGGGCATCTCTATAGTAGAATTTTATGACCCATCGTGTAGAGCTGAATAGTGTCGCGAAATTCTGAAATCACTGGACATATTTGTCACTTCACAATCCGTGAAAAATTAGGACTTTCAGACCCGTTCTTGAGGGAGGCGAACGCACGGCCTATCATAAACACGCGGACCGTTTTCGAGGAAGGTGAATGTGTCCTATATTTCAAGTTCAGGCAACGTATATGATCAGCATAAATGTAGTCTTGATGCATAGACTATGTAGAATTTGAACTGCATTGTTGCCCTCCAAGAATGCAGGTGGAATTTTGAGTTCAGATTGGACTGTAGGGTGCTCAGAAACTTGCAGGAATGGTTGAAATATCATAGAATCTGTACCAATTCCCAGCAGGCAAAGACGGGTGGCAAGTGTAAGATTTCGGCATGATCTTGACCACCGGCAAACGAGTCACAAGTTTTACATTTCAGCAGCATCATGGCGCCCATTTCCCGGGCCCGGATACGGCTCAATCCCCCTAGTGTATGTGCTCAGCGCTCAGCGCGCACCGACTGCTCCCAATGAGACTCAGAGATGTGCTCCTTCACCCGCATATAAGCAGAGGTAAGATCCCACTCTTCGTCCCTTTTTCGACATAAATTTGATTTACAGTTGGCTATTTCGCCCGTTTTCGGAGTATAATGGACCACAGCGTTGTCCACTCAAGGGCGACCGAGCCACACTCCTCGAATTCCCATTGTTCGTCAATCAACGATCGGCACCCTTGATCAGTCTCATTGTTGTTCAACTCGAGCGTTGGTTTGTTTGGGTGGACCGTGATAATGGAACTGACAATGGATGCCCATGAGCCCTATTTGTTCTTTGACGCGTCGAACTGCTGCTATAAATGCAGCTCCTGCACAGTTCCTCTTTATCTGCTCTGCCCAGTCTTCCCCGCCTCCGATGCCCGTACAAACACCTGAATACTCTGATCGCGTTCTGCGCGTGCTGGGCACTCGTACCCCCGAGGGGACTATGTGGGCCGATCAACGCGAACATTTCTTCCAGTACCACGGACACCGCGTCTCGCGTAGCATGATCGAACTTGCCGGACGCGACGCTTTGGGGTCTTACAAACAGTACTGTGACAAGGTCATCTTTGAAACACCCGAAGCTCTCCCTGCCCGCATTCCGACCTGGTCTGAAGCCAATTGTCATGGTATACAGACGGAGAGCAGGAGCTCGCCCCCGTCGAGCTCTAGTGGCTCAAGTACCGCTGTGAACACTCCTGCAACAGAAAGGGATGCACTCTTCGGCGACTGGGGAAAGAAAGGCGTGTGGTCTATTCCTGCCTCGGTATGTGTACCTCAATTCGTTGTTGACCAGAAAGCTGACAATACTTGGGCATCAGAACCTCAAGCTAGAAGAGTACATCCCTCTCCATTGCCTCCCTGACACCCTCATCGTTGAGGATCCGTACGCTGGCGCGTCTTTCCACGGCGACCGTGCTTCCCATCAAGTCAGATATCGTCTCGCTACCTCGGACGGACGCGTCAGCCGCGCTTCAACAACGGCTTGTCTCCGCCTCTCCTCCAATCGTATTGCTTCCTCCAGGGACCACAAACTTCTTCAGGGCCTCCTTCGCCTCCCCAACGCCTCACAAGAGCTTTCCGTAACAGCCAAAGTAGCTTCTGGTGCAGATCTCACTCTATCTCGCCAGAAGCTCGAGAACGAGGCGGATGTCTTCATGACGAAGCTTCCGCCGTTTCTGGCGGAGGATTGGACGGGTTATCATCATATCAAGGAGGCAGAGTATGATGGGAGTGGGGTTGTGCCCGTGTTGGCGGTTGTGCCCAAGTTCTACGGGTACTACGTGCCGGAGAAGCGAGTCGATACGATGTTCCTCAGCCCGATTTTGCTGTTTGAGGATTGTGGGAGAGCCGTCGACATCGCTGGCTTGTCGCCACGGAATAGGTAAGCCCTTTCTTCCACTTCACACTGAATCTGAAGCTCAGACTTGCCCAGGGAGCTGCTCTTTTCTTTCTGGAACCGCCTTCACAACCTGAAAATCGTCCATGGCAGCGTCTCGCCACAAAACATAATGGCTCAGCCTGGTCCGCTCTCTCGCCACCCTTTACAGCGATCCTGGAAGTATCCCAGCTTCCGGCTCATCAATTTTGGTGATACGCAATACCGCAAGAACATCACAGTGGAAGAGTGGCGCATCGCGTGCTTCCACGAGTTGGAGAACGCAAAGCAAACAATTTATGGCCCATACTTCGTGAAGGAGGTGACGCCTGGATACGAAGTGCTGGCGCGGATGTACTGGACACAACATGAAGATGTCTACCGGCCTATAGAACACTAGAATGAAATGTCGAAGTACATGCTTTATTGCGCAATTTGCGCTTGTAATATCATCCTATGGCCGCATCTGCTTGTGACTTGAATTCTTCGACTGGTCCTCTCTTATTGAAGACGCGTCTCAAAGAGTAAAGTAGTCTTCGTTTTTTGCTGCTCTATTCGTACGGTGTAATAAGCTCGACAATCAAGTAGTAGTAGTACTAGTACTCGTACAGCCAGTGGTTCCTAGAAGTCGTTTCGGTCTAGTTCGGTTAGACATTCATAAGTATCGATACAATGAACAATATACGGAATGAGGAAATGCTAGTAGATGAGAAAATTATTGACGATCAAACTTGTAGTGTAAGTCTGCGCAAGGATATCAAGTTGAATGATGCGGCCAGCGAGGAGGGTATACCACCTGGTCCAGAATGAAATGATCAGTAGCAGTACTTGGGCTTCTCCGAGTGTCGACGACTCTTGGAATCAGCTTTTCTCGACTTCTTGGAAGATATCTCCGTGAGCGTCTCGTTATCCACCGCACGATCAATGCCGCCCGTTAGGATTTTCAGTAGTAGCGCGGCGGTAAAGGTTCCACCACTGCCGGAGCATGCGACGGTGTCGATGATGTCCTATGGATGACTGAGTTAAGCATGCTTCAAACCAACAGGCAATTCGGACTCACTCTTGTCGCACGATGGGCGGGGTTCAGGCTGGTCGTCAAATCGTCATCGAGCATGTTCAGGAAAGCCGTCGCTTCTTTTGCACGGCCTATCTGGATGAATTGTATACCGATCTTTACGAGGCTCAGTTCCAGACATATGTCCGTCATAGAGAGGGACTGACCTGTCGAAGTGGGAAGAAGCCTTGGTCGAGGTTGCTTGTTATGCGGGCAATGGTCTCTTTCAGGTGTTGTGTATCCGCTATGATCATCCGTTAAATTTCAGCTAGAGGCGAAAGCGAGGAGCAACTCACTGGCACCACCGTCTGTGATGACAAGTATGTTGAGGTACTTCCTGGCCTGTCCGCTCACAAGCTTGCGCATGTAGTCGGATAGGATCTCGTCGAGCTTGCCACCGATAGGCGTGGATCCATTTGGCTGTACACCGCCAATGAACCTCCGTACTTGCTCCGCATTCTGGTCGTTTGATGGTCAATATACTTCAGTCTCACGAACGCGCCACTCACAGTAAGGCCTTTGCCTTTTTCAGGATCCGCAGGGGTGTGATTGAGGAAGTATATATCTATGCCATCGCTGTCATAGGAGCCGGCGTCTTCTGCCAAAGCTGCGAGTGCTTCTTTCGCCTAACAATGAACAAACGGTGAGTTTGAGGCGTTGGACCAGTGGCATCTTATCTTACTTCAATCCACCGACTGCAACCGCCCTTTCTTGCTGGAGCAGTCATCGAGCCGGAGTCGTCTAGGACGACCACAGTGTCGTACTTCTCAAGTGCTTTGAAGGCTTGCTCCTTCATTGCGGGATCTTCGTAGTCAGGGATGCAGACTGAGATGATAACAATTCAAGTCAGCTTGGCTGGGAGAACACGATTGTGATAGTCATTTACCCCGACCGTACATGGGATCGTCTTCGGAATACATTGGTGGTGGCGCGCCATTGGCTGGCAAGACGATCAGTCAGCGCACGCCGGTGTCGTAGATTGTTCGCTCACGAAAGGCATTTCTGGAGTTCCCGTTACCCATATTCTGTGAAAGTTTATAGAAAGGTTTGTAGGAGAACAGGATATGTGGGCGAGAGAGGTGAAGACAAGAACACGCATGTTCAGCCCTTTATAGTCGCGCCTCAATTGCTGTGGGAATGATCATCAAAGCAGTGCAAACAACAAAAGGCTGTACAGCCCAATACCAGAGTCAAGTAGATCGAACATTCCATCAGAGCGAGAAAGCTTCTCAAATGGATAGACCGTAGTTCTGAGGCGAGGGGTCGTTGGGGGCGATGCTCTATTACGAGTAAATACACGACAGCGCATGAAGGTTGATACATTAAAGCTGTATAATACGGAGACGAGACCTGTCAGTTGATCATTCTAGAAGGTAGCAGAGGAATGCACGCACGCGGAACAAGAATGAAAGCTGTTCACCGTTATCAGTGTGTGGCGTAGGTAGATATGAACGGAGTACTCACATCGTCGGGAGTCAAGCGACCCATGGCCTAGATTGATTGAATTGGCTAAGCAACGTCAGAGTGATGCAAACAGCCACACTTACCGATTCGTCCGGTGATAGTGTGGCGTCCACCATAGCTGATTTCTTCTCCTGAAGCTAGAAGAACCATCAGGCACGGAGTAGTAGCGATCAAACGGGGTCTATACTTGGACTATGCGACTCTCGATGCTATCTTCGACAACCAGCTTGATAGCTTGCACAGGTCGATGCTGTCCCAATCTATGAATGCGGTCCATAGCTTCTGTAAAGAAGGTAAGCATCGGTGTGGGGGATGTAGCAAGGGACGTACGATATTCAACCTACATCAGAACGAAAATATTAGCTGTTGCCCGGGACAGGGAAGTGAACACACATACCGCCGGGTTCCACCAACTGTCCATCAAGTAGACACGGGACGCCTCGGTCAAATTGAGAGCAACACCGCCCGCTTTCAAACTAACAAGGAAAACGGTAACGTCTACATTGTTCACTGATGCGGAGATCAGTATGGAATAGCTAGTTGTGATGCCTATGAACGTACTGAAATGCTTGATAGTAGCATCCCTAGCCTGTGGACTCATAGTTCCCTCTAGTCGGCAGATCTACAACGTGTCAATGGATACACTGTGAAACATGGAGGGAAATGAACACACTTTGAAGCCCGCCCTCTGAAGCCTATACGCGATAAGGTCCAAAAAGTTCACAAACTGGCTGAACACCAGACTCTTCGTCGTGGCGTCCTGCAATCTCAGATTGCTCAGCTCCTCGAGAAGCGCTTCGATCTTTGTAGACGACTTCCAAGTGCTCAGATCCAGTCGCCCGAGGATGCCTTGGCGCGCGACGGACTGATCTTCGCCCAGGTCTAGCGCGGGCGCTTCAAGGTCAATAGTAAGCGCCAAGTGGCAGACCGGGCATGCGGGCTACATCGGGCTATCGTCAGCATACACCGAAACCAGGTGGAATGGAACGGAGTGAACGGACATTCTGCTCTATAGCGGTGTTAATGTACTGCTTGATGCATTCTCTATCAAAAATGTGTCTGCATTTCGACTGGATGGCATCCTCGGCAAGATCGTTGCACAAGCGACACACCGTCGCGTCGGCCTGGTGCGCGACAAATTGGTTCGCGTTCGTCTTGCTGCGGATAACGAGGTCGGGGTGACACGCCATTTGGCGCATCCGGGTAAGTCTGCGAGTGGTGGACAGCGCTTAATCGGAGATCCGCCATACACAAATCGACTCACAAGCTGAAAATATTAGAGTAGTCTGTGCAAATAGGATGATAATCAGTGGGCACGCGATGGAGGTTAGGGCGGTGTCCACGTACTGTTCAACACGGTTCCCTGGTCCAGATAGGTGCTGAATGTCCGCTTGGCATCCGAAAACAGCGACAAGTATAATTCCTTCTCTTCCTGGCTGAAGTAATCCCGACGGACGATTACCGTGCGTGGTGGTAGTCCAAGGTCATCCGCGCGTTGAAGCTTGGAAGACAATTCAGTCCCATGCTGGGAAGGGCTGGAGATTGACCAACCTTCGTTCGACGCAACATCATCCGATCGAGCAGGATCTTCAGCTTCTTGAAAGCAGGCTTTCCGGGGCCCGCCATCCCATTGTTTTGAATTGGGGTCAAGATCTCGTTGTTCCAGAAACAGGTCTACATAGAGAAGCGCGCGTTAAGCATGGTAACCGGGAGAGATTTAGAGATGCTACTCACATGCTGCATAGGCGAGTGGCCACAATCTATAATCGCACCATATTAGTCTGTGGGCAAGGGCGATTCGTTGGTGAAGACTGACCGTCGCAACTCCGCTTATCCGAAAACTTCCAATGGAGGGACTTGCAGTCACATCGCTTGCCTATGGGGATGAGTATGGGCAAACGCATAAGCACAAGCACACCACGTACAGAAGTAATAAGAGAATGGATCTCCGCCAAGGAACCGGACGAGACTGTACAATTCTCCGACACGGTTCTGTAACGGGGTACCCGAAAGACACCAGCGGAAATTGCCCTTCAATTCGAAGGTTGCCTTCGCAGTATTGGTCGAGCGTTCCTTGATGTTGTGTGCTTCGTCAAGCTGCAATGTCAACGTCAGATGTACGGTTTCAGACAAGCCAGGACAGGAGTACTAACGATTATGCGATTCCAAGTGATCTGGTGCACGGGCGACTTCTCCGTTACGATGACTTTCTTGTTGTTCATCTTGCGCTCGAAGCCCTTTTCCTGCTTTCGGAACGAGCTACGAAAAGTATTAGTGAGAATATCCTTTCCCAAGAGTGATTGCCAGGCACCTTTCGAGGACGGCGTATGTGCTCAAGACCTGGGATTAAGATGAGTTTCAATAGCGACACGAGTCAGCGCTGAGACTCACAACGTCGTACTTCTCCAGTTCGCTGATCTTGTTCTCCCTGGACGAGCCATGCCAGATGAGGACCTTGAGACCGTCCGTGTGGGTCTGTATTTCGTTCCTCCACTGCATGATGGCGACCGTCGGACTGCGTATCGATTAGCTTGAGATGACTCAAGTTGAACTGTCGAATGAGCTACGTACGCTATGATAAGATTCGGTTTCTTCCTGTCAGAGACAAGGAGCGCTATCATCTGGATAGTCTTCCCCATACTGGAATCCAAGTCAATTTCGCCAACAAATATGCACTTCAGTGTACGTACCCCATTTCGTCCTGATTGGAGAGAAGATGAGCATCGAGTCCATAGCAAAGAAGGATATGGACATACTGCAAGCATGCCGCCGTGCCAGACACTCTCCTCCTGTTTCTTCATCCAGTAGAGACTTTCCAATTGAAACGGGAGAAGGGTTAGCTTGATGTCCTTTGACTGCACCGCTTTCTCCGGGACCACCACTGGTATACTCTCCTCAAGGTCGCCCCAGACGTCGCGAAGCTCCTCGTGGTATTTGTGAAGAGCGATAGTGGTCTTTTCAGCCTAAGGAGTTTGACGATAATGAGAAGGTGTGCTATCAAAGATAAGCTCAAGACATACATGCGTCAACTTCCTGCCCAACTTCTTGCGAAGGGCCGCTTCTTCTTTCCTGAGCGTCGCGCGCTCCCCCCTGTTCTCCTTGGCGAGTTCCCGCGCCCGTCGCCGCTTGTCTGCAAAGGTCACAATCTTAGACGAGGAATCGGAGGCTTTCCCTTTGCCTTTGGCCTTCGCTTTTTTGGAGAGTGGGACATCGGAATCTGACTCGTCGTCGTCGAGATCCATCATGGCAGAGTCGTCCACATCTACCGTCTTGTTGGCACGGGTAATGCGGCGCTCAGCAGCAGCGGCGCGTAGTGCAGCAGGAGACAATTGCGGGGAGGAAGACGAGGAAGATGCGCCGCTGACTTTACCGCGCGAAGTGGCGATTGAATTCTGAACGGCAACGCTGAGCATGACTTCCTCATCGTCGGACTCTGCAAAGTCTGAGTCAGCTCCAACCAACGCCTCAGACTCTTCTGAGGCTTGGAATTCAGAACCAGAGTCCTCGGACGAGTCAAGAGAGCGTGTCTCGTCGTAGTCGAGGCCGCTTTGCTCGTCGTCAGAGGGGTCATTTGCTTTGGGCCGTACTGGCGCCTTCCCTTTGTTCTTGCGCGGCGGCGTCTCAGTCTGCGGCAGACGTCAATCGAGATCTGCACCAAAGAGTCGAATGACACGCACAGCAGCAGCCTTCCCTTTGCCCTTCGCAGTCAAAACGGGTATCTCGACAAATGCGCGATTGGCTACAGCTTGACGCTTCGGTGCGCGCTTCGCCGTCCGCGCTGGGACCTTGCCCTTGCCCTTTGGCTTATCCTCATCCTCGTCGTCATCGTCGCTGACTGCTTTGCGCTTGTTCGCTCTTGCTTTTGGCTTGGGCTTTGGCGGCTCTTCTTCTTCGTCGGCTGAGGTATCTGGGGTATCTGCAGCCGAGGCTCTTGCGCTGAATACGGGCGTGCCTGTCGTTGACGCGGTCGCTGTCGACGGCGTCCCTTGCTGGCGAGCGGCCTGACGGGTCAGTCGAGCCATGGTCTGAGAAATGGTCTTGTTGCTTTGTCAAAAAAGGAAGGCTTTCTTCGGAGCCGAGATCTCATTTCTAAGGTCAATTAGTGCCTGTGACTCATTCACGTGCTATTTGTCACGTCGTACTCCAATCCCAGCGCGACTGCTCGGATGTCGATGTAAATACTAATAGCAATACAGCGTCCTGAGCAGAGCTCAGACCTCATCCTTGCGTGTCATGCAAGATATACGGAAGATGATATCATATAGGAAGGAAGAGATGCCAACTTCCGGCCAGACATACAATCGATGCGGTACACTGACAGCAAGCAAGATGCTTCAACGAGAAGCTGCCCAATTGAAGCACCCGAGTGGATCTGAACCGTAGTCATTTCAAACTTAGACTCACTGCAAGGAGGCGCGAACGTGAATACAATTCCTTGATATTATGGGCGACAGAGATCGACCTAAGTACAAAGGCTGTAGAGCCAGTGGCGGGGGCGCGCGAACAGCGGAGGCCAAGGCGGGAAGGCATAGTAGTTCTTTTACGTCACAGGAACGGTCCAGAACCGACCCGATACGACGATCTGAGCTTGCGCAAGTGAAACCGAATTCGAATTCTCCTGATACACCGTGTAATATAAACCGTAGCCGAGTCCCTCGAACTCCTCTGCGACAAGTGAGAGCATGGCAAAGAAGTATTCAGCTTGCTGCCAAAAGGTACGTTGTGAAGATCTCTGCGCGCAAGTGTGGCCCAGGTTGTTTGCAGCAACTAGATACAACGATCTCAGCTTGTTCTGAGCTTATGTCTGAATGATCTTCGCGCCTTCAGGCACGGACGGCGTTTTGTTGCGCAGGCGATGGTAGGGAAAGCGGTATTGCTCCACTTATCGTGATTGTGCTGCCATTGTTCTTGTATCTACAAGACAATCAAAAAAGACACATGCTAGATCTTGAAATCGAGCTGGGGATGTTGAAGATCGCGTGTGACGTTCAAGTGAGGACCCAGGAGCAGTCAAAGCTTAAGTTTGATCGGTGTTTGATGCGTCCTGCTTCTTGCCGTCATGGCGGCTCTTCTTGGAATGGGTTTTCCTGCCCTCTTTCTCTTACCTTCCGTCACTCGTTCTGCACTCAAGATTTGCAAGCACCGTCTTTTAACCTAGGCGTGGTTGGCACCGAAAGCCAACTCCTTGTCAGCAAGGCTGATGGTTCGCCATAGGATGAGCCCGACCATCATCCCGGAGACCGAGCGAGAGACTGACGATGCGACGAGTTTTCTGGCTCAAGCAGGGTGGACGGTGCGTTGATTCGGTGTTCCATCCTGCGAACGCGCGTCGCGTGTCTCTGTGCTGGATGGCATACTGATCTGGTATATCTAGGTGCTGAAGGCGGAGCCGAATTCGTCGCGCGAATCGTCGCCGGACATGACAGTGGTAAGCGTTGTCTGCGGCCGCGTGTGGTCGTCTTGACACTCATGTAGTATATAGAGCCAGACCCCGGGAAAGCAACATGGACGAGTGTTTCTGTCCCCCCGGAAGAACCCCACCGATGCTCGAGAGAAGTACGCCAAGCCGCACAGAATTGCTGCTCGAAACGGCAGCGAGAAGTTGTTCAGGCTGAGCGCTGCTCCATCCGCACCCACCCAAGACAGGGCAGCAGCAGCACCCGTTCCTGCTGTCATGGACGATAGCGACGACGGTGATCCCAACGACGAGATCTTTGTCCGAAGGGAGGGGACCGAGACCAGAGACTGGGTCGCGCCCCCCGTTTATCTTGACTCAGACGTTGACTATCTATCCGTCATCATTAGTGCTGATGGCTTGGATGTTGCGCAGAAGAAAGAGGAAGAGGGAGATGATGGGTGCGTGTGGGTAACTACGGGCGATGGAAGGAAGAGCTATCGGGTCAAGATGAAGGTGAAGCAGGAGGATGGCGGGGAGGACATGAAGAAGGAGTCGGTGCTCGAGACCGTGACGGAGTGGCAAGAGGTGTGTTCCTTGGCTTTTGAACGACACTTGCTTCTCATGAAGCATGCAGAAGACGCGGAAGAAGGGGAAGACACCCGCTCCTGTACGTATGATGATTGCACTGCATGTTACCTGACTGACCGGCAAGTATATGTAGACAACATCCACAGCTGCAAATGGAGTCTCGAAACCACGACTGTCGGCGGCGCCTCCCGCGATGCTCTCTTGTCGCGGGCAGCAGACCGTTGCTCCGGTGCCCTGGCCTCGTCGTTCCAAGCAGAAGCCCCAGGTGAAGCATTGTGCTGCATTCAGACCGTGACCATTCAACTAACGCCCAATGCGTTCCAGGCTGTAATACCAATGCCACCCGACAATCGTGCTATGACCAAAGTGGAAATGGTAAGCGACTTTCTTCAGCTCGTCCCAAGTTCTAGTGACGAACTCCGCCAGCCTGAGGAGGACATCTCAGTACGATGCTCGACATGTGGCCCCAAACCAGTACATGAATTTCATCTTGTAGTTTAATCCCAGCTGACTGGTATTCAGGTCAAACACGCACATGCAACATTGACCGAGCTTGATACACCTATGCTGGCGCCGCTCGCCTCGAATACCGAGTCCGATGCAAAACCGACACCGAAGCCAACACTGTCACCACCGAAACCGACAGCAAACAGGAAAAAATCCAGTGCTGCACTTGTCGAGCTGGACGAGTCTCAGCTTGCAGCGATGATGGCAGAGGCTCGCGCGTATCTGGAGAATTCGAGCAGGAGAGATGCTGCGGCCTGGCAGAAGGCGAAGAAGGATGCACAGCGGCCTGAACGTGATGATATGAAGGATGACAAGAAGAAATTGGAGGAACACACGAGCAAGGAGGTTGTCCCGAAGAAGAGGAGGAAGAGGGAGATCAAGAACGACGAGGAAGACGTGAAGCCTGAGAGAAAGACGAAGCGGAAGAAGGTCAAGCTTGAAAACGTCAAAGAGGAGCAGATCGAGGTGAGGTTAATTTCCTTCGAAAGAGACAGCCACCAATCATACGTAGGCAATCGATGTTGATGAGAAAAAGATTGTCTCACCGCCTGATGAGAAGTCCACCAAGATAGCCGAAACCAGCAAATATTTTCCGCATGAAGCGAAGGACAGCGATGTCGAGATCATCGACAGGCCACAGAATTTCTCCCCACGGAAGGGGAAGTGGATGCCTGACTGCTCCATCATTATCGTGGACAACACAAGGACCCATCCGAAGTACTATCGGTCGGACGGGGACCTCACACTTACGCTCGCAACTTCCCCGTTCTTGTACAAAGTATCAAAGGCTGCATTTGTCGATGCGTCCACGATTATCGCCTCTGCCGTTCGATCTCATTCGTCTTCATCCATATCGCTTCCCGCCGGGTCGTCCCCCGATCCTGCCGACTTTGACGCATTCGTCAAGGCCATCGACCGCGCCATCCAGTATGCGACCAAACCGCCCAAGCTGAAGACGGTTCTCTCCATCGCTCGGGCCGCAACCGTCCTATGCTCCCAGAAGTATATCGAGTTCGCGTGCGGGGTTCTGGAGACGGAGTATCCGTCGCCTCTCGGTACAGAGTGGCGCAATAGCAAGAGGATGCGGAAGTACGCCGTCGAGGTTATCGAGTTTGCAGCGCGGTCAGCTTCGCGGCCTTTCCAGAGACTGCGCACCCGGGCGCTCTATGCACTCGCTGCACGGCCCAGCCTAGAGGATGTTCCGTCGGCCCTATCCAGGAAGGACGTGGACTGCGTGACAAAGGTTCGGGACTGTATCTTCGAGAAAACCATGCAACTGTCCTCAGAGAGATGTGGGTGTGAGAAGGAAGTGTCGGTACTCGATGCGATGTGGTGGAGGTATGATGTGATGGGGGCATTGAGTAGGTTGGAAGAGTATGCGGGTTCATGCCTGTGTGGACAAGAAAGGAGGTGGGCAAAGCAAAAGAAGAAGATCTGGAAGGAATTGATTGCGTTGATGTAAGCATTGAGTGTAGAATACTTAGTCTTCTTGTGTGCATGCATTTTGCACAACGGCACTTCCCTCTGAACCGTCTTGTCTATCCTCTTCGGGACAGTACCTCCGCGTCTCCTACGGTGCATACTTTACGCTTATGCTGTAAGCAACTTGCTCTCTCTTGAGTGTACTAGCAGGCGCCTCAGGCGCGGGTCTGCCTCGCGATGTAGCTAGATCAATATTGGCATCTCTCGCATTGTTTCGCGGCTCAAGGCGATCCTTCCAGCCGCAGGCCGTATGTCTCTCCCGCTTTGATCATTCTTTTCAGGTCTGTCTTCGGGCAAGGTGAGTCAGTACCTCAAAGTAGCAACAAGGTAGCAAACGCCTTGCAGGTTTTCCGGTATACCGTGACTGCGATTACTTGTCTTCAGAATTGTAAGTTGTGCGATTGGACATCCCGAGTTCGTGAGTATTTGTAATTGCTAGGAAGAGGACATTGGCATGAAGTCGAACATGAAGATACGCGTATCTATCAGGTGAACGAAGAACAGCGAGCAGAATGGTTCCGTCAGCTAGACTTAAAAGTGCCAGTTTTAATATAGCCCCGACACCTCATACCTGTCGCAGACCATCTCGAAGAATCCTACGAAGAAGCTTGCCACTTGGGCTCTGATTTTGGAGTAAGTATGGGTCGTTCCTCAAAGCCCACAGATGCTCACCTTTGGGACCGCATCGATGAAGCGAACACCACCAGCCAGCCACTTCTCTTTTATCTTGTGGTCGGAAACATGCTTCAGATGAATCAGTGTCATTGTACAGAGTTCGGACTGAGGGACGAACCTTTTTCAGCACTGCCTTCAGTTCCTCTTCATCCGTCCCATTTTCTAGCAGCTCCTTGGCCGTTGCACTGGGAACAACGAACGCCAATGGAAGCTCGCCGGAGTACCTGCACGTAGATCAGCTCGGGAGTTGCCCGCAACGTAAAACATGTAACGTACTCGTCAAGAAGCGGGACAACGCAGACGTCAGCGACGTATGGATGGGACATGAGATGGTCTATCAAATATGTCAGATGAGTCTCTGGGTCCACAGTCGCCTCGGTCCAGGTATACTCACCTTCAATCTCGGCAGGGGCAACTTGGAAGCCCCGAACCTTGATCAGCTCCTGAAAGGGATTCAACATCGCATCCGAAGCTTTGTGGGTTCAGCGTACCTTCAAGCGATCTACAATGAAGAGTCTGCCATCTTCCGTGAAGCGTACTTCGTCGCCAGAGTGAACCCATCTATATGGACTGAGTGGGGCCTCTTCGAGCGGTAAGTATCTCGTACCCATCAATGAAGGTCGTCTTTGTTCTAATGAAGTGTAAGAAGGTGGCGCATGTACTCGAATGGTGTAGACATACGCTTCTTCATCGCCGACATAACCTAAGCCAACAGACGGACTGCTCAGGACTAGCTCCCCTGTCTCGCCGGCGACAGCGTATGAGCCATCCGCTTTGACGACCTTCGCCACAAAGCCCGGAAGCATAGGCCCACAGCTTCCGTCATTGATCCTCTGGAGAGGTGACTGCCCTGAAGCGATGATGGCTTCAGACATGCCTACATGATGGATGAGCACATCTAAGGACACTCCGTGACAGATTGACGATCACCATAGCCTTGTGTAATCGAAACGTTGGGGAAGAGCTCGATGGTCTTGTTCATGATCGGCACCGATAACGACGCGCCGCCGACAAAGATCGACTTTACATGACTGTAGTCGCGAGACGTGACAGATGGATCCTATAGCAATATGTGAGGTCTGGGGGGTCCAGGGTTCGGCGTTCAACGGTTCTCACCTTGCAAATGAGCACCACGTGGGGAGGAACCAGGCTGCCTCAACATTAGCATACCGACGAGGCCGTATTGGCCTGTGCACGTACTAGAGATGGGATATGCGATACTTCTCAATGCTTTCCAAGAAGTTTGAGAGGCTGAACCTGGGGAAAATGTCCACGATGAGCTGTACGTGAACATAACGATCAGTGTGACTGCCTCGTTCAACTTCGATACACGTACCCCAAGGAAACATGACCAATATACCTGCCAATAATAGTAAGGCTCGTCGCTCACAGGACATGAGAGAGTAAAACACGTACGTTGACGATCAAGCCATAAACGTGGAAGAACGGCAACACTGTGGCGGACTCTCAGCTCTTTGCAGACTCAAGAGGAGCAGCACTGCACATACAGCCAGTTACCACGTCCTCGGCGATGAGTGCGTACGCCTCCGGTCCACGGGGCTTGCCATTCTCGCGTTGGTGAGCAGTCATTTGAATTATGTTTGCAATAACATTGTAGTGCGACAGGGCGATGGCCTATCCATCGCGTCAATTCACGCAGGTAAGGAGGAGGCAATCAACGTACCTTCGACATTCCTGTAGTTCCAGAGGAGAAGAAAATCAGTGCCGCCTTCGTCTTTCCCTCTCCTGGAGCCAACTTCTTCTCAGGAACCACCAGAGTCGACTTTTGGCCTTCCGCTACAAGTTGCGAGATGGACACATTCGAGCTGGTCCCGACGGCGCCGGAAGCGAACACCAAGATCGAGCTGGATGGTAGACCAACAACGCCTGCAGCAGCAGCGACTGTTGGCAGGAAGCGGTCGTCAGCGATAATCCGTGTGGCCTTACAGACGCGAAGTAGGTTGACGAGCTCTTCCTTGGTATGAAGCGGGTTGGCAGTGCTATTGGGTCTCTCTAAGAACGACTCAGAAGCTGACAGCAATGTACTCACGCAATGACGGCTCCCAGGCGATGCAATGCCCATGTTGTGATCACGAAATCTATGGATGACATGTCATTGTTAGCCGAGCAGTGGTGGCAAAGGGAATTCAGCTCTCACCGACACTATTCGGGCTGAACAGCAACACTACGAGGCCTCTCAGAAGTGGAGACAGGAGATAGAAATGTGTACCCACCAACTTCGTTCTCGTCTATTGGAAGGGTGAGGTAAGTGACTCGCGTCCAATAGCGTAAGTGCCACGTACTAATGCTTTGCGTCAATAAGCCGCGGGCTAGATGATTTGAGCGCTCCTTAAGCTATTCGGGGATGAGCAAATGCGACAAGCCAAGCAGAAAGCGGCTTGCCTCCCCGAATGAATGTCTGGCTCCTGTGGCATCGTCTATAAACCACACATCGTTGTGGCCTTTTCTCATCTCGCTCGATGGATGATTGTATTCATCCAAGAGAAACTGGGGAATAGTCAAATCATCGGGAATATGGGGCAGAGGAAAGTCAGAGCGGAATTCAGTCATGGCTGTTGTACGGTTGGTGCGGTGACGGTGCAAGGTAAGGAAGCGCTTCGCTTCCAACCACCATCCGGCGAAGCGTTAATAGAGCGCCCTCCAGTGCATCACGGAACTTGAACTTGAAGATGGCAAGATCGATCGCGGCCAAGATCTGGTCACGGCCATGCGTAGCCTGAGACCCCACATTGCGAGGCAGCGGACGAAACTTAGCACTTAAGTTGCTTCTATCTTGTTTGATTGATCGTTGATGAGAGTTAAGCAGCGACTGATGACAAGTACGCCTCTGATAGCGGTGGTTGGGGAGGTCGTGACATTGTGCAGTGACTGCACAGCATATCACCGGAGATCTCCGGTTATCAAGGGTTATCACTGACGATTTATCTTCTCCGAGACTCCGACGTTGGGATCTCTCCATTAATGAACAAAGTTTGAAGCCACCCGCATTTACGCCGAACAATCACGTCGTGCGAGAACCATTCAACGACTTGTAAGGATGCTGGAACGCTGCGATCATTTGCAACTAGTGACGGCATGATGAAGTACTAGCATCCGTACGTGGTGTCTTGGGTTTCTACTAGATTCTACATCCCCAAGTTCCTTCGGAAGATGTACAACATATATTTTCGTACAACAACGTGAGACGACAGTCATTCGAAATAAGTAAGTTAGAGAACCATGTACATAGAGAGCATCCAGCTAGCTATAACAGTCGTAAACGCTTATCAAACGCGCTGAGATTGGTTCTCCTAGAGTATGGCCATCAGGTGACAATCATGGCCTTCCAAAGGACTTACATTGAATCCTTTCAGCTCAATGGCACGATCGTCAACGCCCTGATCCGTGAACACCTCCCTCTTGATGACAACAGAGGACTGAAGCGTGCGCGAATTGCCCGAATTGCCGCCGTTGTCTGAATCGCGGACCAGGTAACTCGGAATCGAGTTCATGTTGAGCGTAGTGGACGAATTGAGAGTTGTGCGTCCACCCATGATTTGGAAACGGGAGTTCAGCACAACGAGGATAGTGTTTGCGTAGAATTTCGGCATGAGCAGAGCGGGGGTGGTGTAATACGTACGGCCTGGAAAGGCGAAGAATAAGATGAGATTGCAGAGAGCAATCACAGCTGCATCATACATTTAGCGACCAGACCGAGGCAGAAATCATGTTTGAGCAAGCGTACCGGTCACACTTCCGGTTTCGATAGTCAAGCGAACGAGCTTGGACACTAGGACTTTTGTATGACGGAAGCCAGTATCGCTTCTCAAGAGCTGCTGCCTGGGTCAGCAGTGAGCCGAGAACATGTCAATAAGTACGAACGTAGTATGTCATACAAACGGCAATGGTGATGTCGCTGAGGGCGGCGCCACCGCACCAGAACTGCGAGAGACAAGTTGAGAAGCGGTAAATGACCAGAAGACGAAGTGACATACGCCAACCGCAACGGAAGTTCTGTGATTATTTAAGGCTGTCACGTTTCCAGCTGCATACGATGCTTGAGTAGAGCGCCTCAGTGAGGCCACAGGTCCACGAACCTATGAGAGTGAAGGCACCAGTGATAAAGGCACCGATTGTGCTAGCCAAAGAAACCTACACAGCCGGATTGAAGCTCAGACGTTATTAAATCAAGAAGGTAAGTTAGACATACCGCGAATATGAACAACGGGATTATCCAAGACTTCGAGAGCAGTCTGATGCGATTAGCGTAGAAAGTTTGCCCGATGAGTGCAACTAGGGAGACGGTCAGTCTGCCGGAAAATGCGGAGTACGGTTCTCTTACCCAAACCACTGATGACTGGCACAGTCAGCCATTCCAAGTGTACGTCTGTCAGAGCATCTACGTCTCCAAAGCCGTAGCCAAACATGGAAAAGGCATCTCGTGTGACCAATATCGTTTGAACAAACTCGACAGTGTAGACACCATAGACGAGGCACTTGTTGGACAATTTGTCTTTTGGAAAAGCCTCATAGTAAAGGTCTATATGCTGATCAGCCAAGATCACAGCAGTGTGGAAGAAGCGAACAGAGTTGGACTGTGAGTGTTCCAAAAAGGCCCCAATGGAGGAGAATCGCCACTAGCTTAGTGAACTCAGGAGAGCTGAAAGCGCGCGACTGTGTAATGTCCGCGTACCAGAGGCCCGGACCTGCACAACAGTCAATCGACAATATTCACGACAATCAATGGTATTGAGTGGACCTACAACTCGGCAATGTTGAAGCCAGGAGGAAGCGCGCTGACAGGTAACATAGGGACGTGTATCTGGGGTGAGGACCAGGTGGGGACACAACGCAGCTAAAAGCTAGTCCACGTACGTAGTCCTCAATTATAGCGAGCTAGTCACCCTGATTTGAACAGGCCCCGAGGTCATTTGAGGCACTCAGTGCCAGGGACTATACCGCAATGGCTTGAAACTCATCCCGGGGTGATAGGCCGCCCGTGTTCGCCACTTGGGACCAGACGTCTGCAATCAGTTCCTCCTGCCACAAACGGCGACATCTGGCAGATCATCAATTTCGAAGGTGTGCAATTGCAGTTGGTCCGTGCCGTATATGAACGATTGAATGCCAGGTGTACCTAACCTGCGTGACAACTATCTGATGAAGTGGATATCCACGGCGCAAGAGGGCTGTAGAGGGCCTGAGAAACACATCAGCGGCTCGCAGCGAGAAGATTTGAGCGAGCCACGGCGGCCAGTGTAACTGTCGACAGTGACCTCAACTCTATAGTAAGAGTCAACCAATTCTACGCATGGTGTTTGCTGTTGTATGCCGACGACGGCCCGACCGCGTCACCTCGCGCCTGCGCCAGTAAACACTGACTTGCGACATCGAACGATATCCATCATGATTGAAGATGGAAGCCTACGTGACGAAAGTTTGTGGCCCCCGTTTTCCTCTCATCAACACATGGAACAGAAATCGAAGTTCTGTCAGGCGGGACCGCTGAACGTGGCCCACATCTCAATCTGATTCTGGGAGCTTCGCTTCGTGCAGTTGATCCGATTAACTATCGGCCATAGGCTACACTTTTTTGGTCAGCCTGGGAACCATCGGACTAGCACGAGATGCGAAGGACGGTGCTGTGCATCAACTGAGGTTCCCATTCGTCCTTTTGCTCTACTCTGTCTTGCTACGCTATGGGGACTTCAAACCCAAGAGAAGCCACAACGGGAGCCTCATCCGTCGACGAGACTGGGATTCCAGAGCTGGAGAAGGCGCCGGCTCATGAGACTGCAGTTCCCGTCTTCGTCGAGGGCACGTTGCGCGGATGGCTCGCCGTACTTGGAGGGTGAGTGCGCATTCCCTATCGCATGTACACTCATGATAACAAAAGGTCAGCTCTCTCGTTGCGATGGGTACGTTTCTTGGAATCACGAAGTGACTATTCTGACATAGCGCCACCAGCCACGTTCGGTAATATTCAGGTGAGTAGTGCGCATTACTTTTTCCATTCTCGTGTCAACTCGACGTCTATTCCAGTCATTTGGGGGTGCGTAGTATACATCTCACGGCTATCGTTATCTGAACTAGCCTAGTCTTTCAGGACTTCTACACGGTACGCATAGACAACAGTCCAACATCGTGTTACCCTCATGGAGAAATCATCAGCGCGATTACCTGTCGAATGAGGTCCCGTCCACTATCAGCTGGATTGGCTCTGTCCAGCTTGCACTGCAGTTCATCCTTGGAATTGTCTCAGGAAAACTCTTCGATCAAGGGCACTTCCATGTCTTGATGTTCTCGGGAAGCCTCTTGCTGTTGTTCTCGTATGTGCTCGCTCCTCTAGTGCAAGGCCTGTGACAAGACTGGCTTTCGGCAGATCGTTCATGCTCTCGCTGGCCAAACGCCACCACTTCTATCAGGTGCTGCTTGCTCAAGGATTCGGCATGGGAATCGGTATGGGCATGATGCTTCTGCCATCCCTCGGCCTTGTATCCCATTATCATCGTCGTCGTCGGGCTGTCGCCATGGGAATCATCATCGCGAGTAAGTATGTCCAGAACGAATATCGCAAAGGCTGATCAATGCTGCTGCAGGTGGATCCTTTGGCGGCGTGATATATTCAATCTTGCTGAACAAGGTGCTCACGCGGCAGGATCTGGGCTTCCCTTGGGCTGTCCGGCAAGTATCCTAAGCTTCGACCTCGACTCGAGATTGACAAGGAATCCAGTTTCATCGCCTTCATCAATACTTTTCTCCTGGCCGTGGCCAACCTGATAATGAAGCCACGCCGTAAGTCGGAACATGAGTAGCTATGGCTTCTAGTCTTGATGCCATGGTCCCTAGCACCCACACGCAACCCCGAACCCCTCGACATACACAAAATTCTGACTGATGTTCCGTATTGGACGTTGAACTTCGGGTATGGACTCTTCGGCAAGTTCACCAATGTCAAATGTCTGATACACATACAGTCTGTTTCTTGGATCCTTGGGTGTCTTTGTTCCATGTAGGTTTTCAAGACTTTACGAGTTCATGTGCTGACCGTGGTTCGAGACTTCTACCTGCAATTGTTCTCGTTCAATCGAGGTGTCGACGGCGACTTTCTGACCTGGACGGTAAGTTCTTCTCAGTTACGCCTGCACTGACTGACAGTGAGTAGATACCAATCCTCAATGCGGGGGCAATGGTTGGTCGTATCGCTCCTGGTATTCTGGCCGACCGATACGGCGCACTGAATGGTGTGTACTCTTAACGGTATACCTATCACCGCATCAACTGTCCACAGCTCTCGTTCCCGCCGCATTCCTCTCCGGCGCTATCGTCTGGGCTCTTCTTGCTGTCAGGAGCGTTGCCGGAGTCACCATCTTTGCGATCTTCTATGGCTTCGTCTCCGGTGCTTTCTTGACACTTGCTTCCCCCGCAATTGCTGGATTCAGCACTAGCCCCACGCTGAATGATATAGGGTAAGCATCGCGGCCTTTGCTTGCGACCGTGCTCACCAGCTTGGGACGTACACAGACTTCGAATTGGAGTGTCCTGTTTCTTCATTGGTCTGGCTTTCCTCGGCGGGAATCCCATCGCCGGGGCACTGCTCTCGCCTCCGCAATACCTTTGGTGGCGGTCCTTGACCTTTGCATGCGTAAGTCTCGAAACCTCCTACGCATGGTAGATACTCGGTCCTGATTAATGTTAGGTCACTCTCATTTCTGGCTCTGTATTCCTTCTCGGCGCTCGTCAGGCTCTATCAAAGCGACGTGGGGGGCAGCAGTTGCTCTGACCTAGCATTGGCTTCCTTGCTCTGGCGCGCCTTGGACCGACACTACTTTTCTTGATGAGCTTATAGAAGACCTTCAACTACACTGCATGGAGACGATGGTATCTGTCGTAGTATACCCGCGCACACATCATCGTTTCTCTCTCTCTCTCGAGGGCTACAGATTCGATTGCGTTACATGTAGCAGATTCCTGTTGGACAAGTCACGTAACGCGAAATTACGTGAAACTTTTCTACCGGGAGTGTATCCGTCGTGTACTTGCGCTCCCACAACTGAACACATCTCTCTGAGAAGTGTTCGGCATCGCAATGCTCGCATGGAGGTGAATTCTACTCCTGGACCAAGGCAGATGTCGCCGCGCCAGCATGTCCATGGGGAAAAGGCGCCACCGATGAGGAATGATCTTTCTCCGCCTTCATCAATACTCATTGGCCTCGTAAATAATTCCGATTTGCGATTCCGTCGTGGTGAGTACGAACAAAAGAGTCTTCCAACGGTCGCACGCAGGTCGCACGCCACATACATTGTACGCACCATATGGCATATGCAACGTCTACAGCAGCGTGTCACGAATCGATCGTGAACAGTAGTGCAGTCACGGTGCATATCATTGCGCGTTTCAAGTTCGACTGCGAGCTGCAGTGCAATACTGATATCAACGTCACGATTCACGCCCTTGGGAGATCCCTGTATTGTAGTATGCATCTGAGGCCGCGCCGCCGTGGAGGAAACTCCGATTCAAGTGGCCGTAGGGTTACCATATATATCCGAACAAACTCCTTGAGGCACGTCCTGTGTAGCAGTGTTTTGTTTGGCTCTCCATCTTCCTTTCAACTTGAATCCTTTGATTCTTCACGTTACACGATACGAAAATTGCCCGACCGCCCGCAAGTTAGCTGTGTTGCATTGATTCTCTCATCAGTTACCTCATGACCACAGCGATGTCCTGGCTAATTGAGACGTGTTTGAGTCCTCGGTCTGTCATCAGATTGATATCGAAGCGTAGTCGCCAACAACTTTCTAGCATCTACAGAAATGCAGTGGCCCTTGCTGCTCGGGTGTCCGCATGCACCTGTAAGATCTGCATCAGTAGTAGCTGATGTATTAGCCTAACTTGCAAGGAGCAGACCCGCATATTCCTCGAGATCATCACTGATCACAATCTGACGCAGAAGTTCTGTATCTCCAGCATCAGTCCACAGCATCCATTTTGATTGGGCCTACAAGTAGGCTTCCTAGACTGATGTGGCGTGGAAGGCCTTTTGAAGCGATCCGAATGATATCACGTCCGCGTTCAAGCTGTTTAAAAGGGCCGCGAAACTGACTACGCTAGGCTCTGAACCCACATTTTTTACCATGCTGAACAATACGTCTGCTATTGCCAAGCATCCTCTCTTTCGTATTCAGGTCGAACATCTATCAGTCGATGAACGCGTCGCTCTTGCGTACCGACGCGCCAGATTCATGATGTTAAGCTACGGCAAGCAATTAGCTCGTATATACATTCGGAAAAGCTCACTTGACTCTCCTTGTTTCCCAGACTTGACTTCCACCGATGTACAGTACTGCTCCAAGCGGTTCTGGGGGATCTTCACAGATCCTGCTATAGCACTCGACGTCGGCATGACCACAATTTTGGGCGCACACATCGGTCTTACCATTGGCACTCTCAGTCGTCACCTGAACGCACGTCCTGACCTCCGACGGCTTGTCGATGAGCTACTGCGATTCGAGAAGGTGGGAATCTTCCTGCTCACGGAGCGCGGGCATGGACTTGATTCGTTCAACATCGAGACGACAGCAACGCGTTTGGCGGATGGCAGTTACATACTGAATACACCCCGCGAAGAGGCTGCCAAGTATGTGTTGTCCCGAACCGCTTCACGCGCAGATGCCAGACTTATTGCTGTGTAGGTTCATGCCTGCTTCTTCTCCGAGTTTCGGCATATCCAAAGTTGCTCTAGTCATGGCGCGACTGCTTCAAGACGGCCTTGATTTCGGACGTAGGTATTTCATTGTCCCCATTTGGTAAGGACACTGGCTTGCCTTTGTACTCAAAAATCTCACTCGTCAATACATAGTGATGAGAAGAATCGGATGCATCAAGGAGTCACGTCCATCAGACTGCCTCACCGCAGTGGGACATCACCGTTGGACTTCTCCATGACACTTTTTGATCACGTACGTCTCCCGGCAACGGCTCTCGTCTCCTCCAATCCAAAGGAAATCATTGCGCCATCCAATCCGCTCGCTGCCTGGTGGGACGAGAATTGGCGCATCCAACTGGGAACGCTCTTGATCCCAGGGCCGTTCGTCTACGCAATCAAGATGTCGGCGTACATTGTCGGAACCTATTCAATGAACAGGTGCATCACTGACCGGAAGAACAACCTCGTGCCCATTTTCGCCTTCCGCACCCAACAGTGGCCTATTGCGAGTGCGATAGCGATGGGTTATGTGCTGGACAACTATTACTCCAGTGCCATTGCTGTTTCCAGAGACCAAACGATCAGTGGACACCTTCGTCATGCGATGGCCGTGATTGCGAAGATCACAATGCTACGCCACTTCCAGCGGATCGTGCCCGAGCTTGCGGAACGCTGTGGTGCCCAGGGTATGCTAGCCCTCTTCAATAGACCTAAATGACTGACACATCGGGCCAGGGACATTCGAACAAAACTTCATGGTCAAGCTCGAGGTTTGTATCAAAGTCCTATATATGTCTGACTCAGTGCTCATGTATACTCAGAACGATGCCAAAGGTGCTGTTATAGCTGAAGGAGAACTCTTGACTTTGTCGATTCGCCTGTTCTCAGAACTACTCATCGGGAGATACTCTGTCGACATTCCCGCGGCGGAAGAGTCGCTGCTAGCTCGTCATGCGCATGGCCTAATGGCCGAAAACGCGCAGATGCTTGCTAGCATAGGTGACCACCGTAGCCCCGAATTCGACAGCCTTATTCTGCCACAATCTCTATCAGTCATCGAGGCCATAGGTCATGCATTCGCGTACTCGGAGGCGAAGAAGGCGAAGCTCCCTATGCCTATCCTCGAGATGTACGAATGCGTGGCGATGCGCAATGACCCGGCGTGGTACGCGGAGGCGGGCATATCTCGTGTCGAACAGCGCCTGAAAGACAGCCGGGCCGTGGAGAAGATGTTACCAGACATACAGACCTATTTGACTGGGCTGAACGTGGCGGAATTTATCACCGCCCCCATCATCTCGGACAGTGCCTGGAAAGAATACGTGGCTGGACTGCCCACATATACCGGGAAAGCGGTTTCCTTCGATGAGATACCCCTTGCGAGGTTGTAGATTTCACTCGCACTTCACAGCGATGCAACGTCGGATTTATGAACTTTTTTTATTAGGGTACTTGTGTCACCAGAGCTTGATCTAGCAGACTGGCCATTTGGGTATTCGCTGTTGTCCATGGTTGTCGATACGGTGTGAACAACTTGTTCAGTGAATAACGCGTGAACACAAATCATCCGGGAAGCTCGTACGTTGGTAAGTAAGTATGGAAGTAAAAAAGGAAAACGCATTCATCACACCACAAGAGCATACTGTAGTACGCATAGCAAGCGAACAACTGGAAAAGTAAACTACCAGAAGGCGTGCAATCTTGCATGTCTTGTAGGTCGGAGCGACAAACTCTACTTATGATCCTGGCCATCTACATCAGACGCCGCCAGAGCTTGCAAGACATGCTCCCTGCGCAGCCACTTGTCCTCTGGGGTGAAGTACCAGCTGAGGAGACCAAAGATCGTCACCGCACCCATGATCACGGGCGCCTACACACGTCGCTTGATTAGCGACTTGAACGCATAGTGTACACAGGACAACTCACGAAGTTGAAGCTCTCAGCATCAACCGGGAAGTAGTACGGCGACGCCATGACCGCAAACAGCAATCCGTTGAAGAATATCGCAGCAACATAGAACGGCTTCGCAAGCCTTCCCAAACGGAAGTGCGATGACTGGAAGTTGTCGGGCGTCATGACCAGGCGCAGGAGCGCAATGAGTCCGTAGGCGGCAATGGTGGGTATACCCCCGGCCGACACCAGCGATGTGAAGGCAACTTGCGACGGCAAGATCGTGCACAGGATGAAGGCACCGAAGATATAGATGACGGTGACAGCGTTCTTGGGCTGGCCGGCGGAGTCGACTTTGCCGATCCAGTGGGACAAGGGAAGGACTCCATCACGGGCTACGGCGAAGACCAGCCTAGAGGCTGCGACGACGGCGACACTGGTGTTCTGCAACACAATCATGAGATAGGGGAGGGAAGGAGGTAACAAGGAGAAGACTGACGAGGATCAGCCCGATGACAGCGATGATGGTCATGAAGACACTAGGCCCTTTGCCCAAAGCCAGCGCGTAAATCTGCACGAAGGGCTGAGGGGCATCAAGTGCGAACAACGTGTCCAGATCTGGGGTGCAGAAAAGGAAAAGAATAGCAGTGGCGAACCCGAAAACGCTGGTGGCGGCAGCACTAGTAATGATTCCCTTACCGGCGACCACGCTGATGAGGTGTTAGCAGAAAGGTTCAGGGCAACAGACAGATTGGAGTACCTGGCGTTCTTGGTCTCTTCCGCGATATGACCAGAAGCATCGAAGCCAGTCAATGTGCCACCCGTGAACAAGCTGCATGAAATTTGAGCATGAGCTGAAAGCGCAGTCGCAAGGAAACGCACAAGCAAAGAATCCAATTCCAACCAGCTGGTGCGCCAGTCCCGTTGTCTGGAGAAGGATAAGAATCGGCGTTTTGAGTGCTGTCAATAGTCTTACAAGTCATCGTGAAGACCTCGCTAGCGCTTCGGAATCCGTAGGTCCGAGAAACGCCGATGGGGAGCCAGATGGCGCAAAGCAAGAAGTCGACCATTATCAACCCGGCTGAGAACTTGAACACGGCAGAGTACATTCGGGGAGGGAGGTAATTGATGGCAATAGAAACGACGAGCATCGCTTCAGAAATAGCCCAGATGAAAGCGCGCCATTTCACGTTATCGTTGGAAGCCCCGCCGGGGAAATCAACCTCCCATACCTGCAGCTGAGAGACGATGTAGTTGGCGGTGGTCTAGGCATGGGTATGTTGAGCGTGCGAACGACAGGTGTAGAAAGACGAAAAGACTGTACCTGACAGTTGCCGGCAGCGAATGTCATCCAAGCGGTGCAGGACCACCAGGCGACGATGAAGCCGAAGAAGCGTGCGTATTTTGGGCCAGCACTCTCAGCAGCCCAGATGTAGATAGATCCGCTGAGAGGGAGAGCAGAGCAGATCTCGGCCAGGACGAAGGCGGTGATCATCATGAAGAAGATCGTGATGAGGTAGGAAGACCTAGATAGAGGTGAGGAAGAAAAGCGTGGACATAGTATCAAAGAGCACTCGCCATATCGCAGCTGGTCCACCAGCGAGCAGTCCGAGGAAGATCGCCGATCTAATGGGTTTTTGAGCGCATTCTTCGTGAGAGAACAGACTCAGTACTTACCGGACACCACCAATGAAGTTCAGAGCGCTGAAACTGGCAGAAAAGCTCTCGACGAGATTCCAGGTCCTATGCAGTTGCTGTAGATTCAATCTTCAGCCAACTCCCACTCGAAAGAGAAAAAGATTGCTACTTGTTTGTATCCTAGTTGTTCCTAACACAAAAATCAGTACTTCCGTCTCTAGCTCCCATGGGAGCGTCAAAAAAGTGGTAAAAACACTGGGGGGGCTTCCCTACGCAGGTCTGAGCGCTGATCAGGTTCAAGCGGTATGTCTCAACCCTCAACGGTACATCTCGTCCAACGAAGGGACTCGATAGCACACATTGAGGATACCCGCAGCCAATTCCAGTTTAACCACTAGAAATGAACGTTACCGATTCGCAGCTGCAGCCAAACGCATTATAGGGCAGGTGTTGTCCCACTGGTTTTTTCCCAGTTGTTTACCAATTGGAGTTCGTCCGAGTCCTGGATTTGGGGCGTCTCTTCGGTCGAGTCCTTGGTTTGTGAGTGCACAGACATTTCTGCTGGGGTAGGGTGATGGTGGGAAGGATGATACGGATGCCCAAGGCTCGGGTTTTATGCTTCGGGCGCTAGCGCTACTAGTGTGCTGCCAGTGATGGTGGTGGTCCGGGTCGGACCTGGGTGGGATCCACGAAAAAATTGAAAGCATCGGCCCGAGCAGGCACAATCAATCTAATCAATTGAAGGGTCGACTCTCCCTGGGCCTGTAAAACTTCTAGGGCTCTTCCTAGGCTCGTGACACCATCCGGTTTTGTCAGCAACGGGCAAGCAAGTACCTTCCAAAACCGGCTGGGCCCCCATGGCACGATTTTGGCCTGGCCCGCCAAATGAGAGGTGGGCACTTCAAGAAAATTGCACTCACTTTCAAGAAAAAGTGCAAAATTACCTATATAAAAATGAATCTCCATGCTTTGAAACGTCGAGATCTGATGTTAGTTTGAGGGGTATTTTTTCGGAGGTAAGAAAGTCTTACCGTTGCTTGACGAGTCAAGCTTTCGGCATCAAGCAATCATTGACAAGCTCGGGACTTGGATAAATTTTACCACCGCAAAAAATGCCCTTCGAACTGAATCCAGTTCTGGACGTTTCAGAACACTGGGACTCATTTTCTTATAGGTGATTTTGCACTTTTTTGTAAGCCCGACGAAAAATTTGTTGAAGTCAGCACCTCTGAATTGGCGGGCCAGGCCAAAATCGTGCCATGGGGGCCCAGTCGGCTCAGGATGTAACACCTGCCGCGACCAAATAAACCAAACAACTCGGAAGTCGGTCCGGTCGGTTGCATCCTGAGCCGACTGGTATTACGAGTCTAGGCTCTTCCAAGTTCCAGGGCTCTTCTGCGTCCACGTCTGCGTCGCTCCTTATCTGCCACCATGGCTGTAGTGAATGATTCATCATGATTGAGCATGTGTGATCGTCGCCTCATGGACTATTGCCCTGGCCTGCGCTACGGCTCAATGGACAACTGAATCGTATCCAGTCTGACCTCGGCTTCTCTCACGTCTGCTCTTTATTATTAACACATCCTCCTCGCGAGTTTATGGCCACCGTTGCACACCACGGCTCTTATAGTATGTGTAAGTAAGTAGGGTAGTATGACAATGACATTGACATGAAATTCTATAGTTTATGACTCGTGCGATGGCCGTAAATGACTTTCAAGCCCTTGTACTCGAACGGATAAAAAACCTCACGATATCTCTGTGCTTCTCTCTTGTAGTCAGCCCGATACGATTCGGTACTTCCACGGCACGGTCGCATATAAACATGGATTTGGAGGTCGCCAAGTGTCGCGACGGCATTGCTCTCCGACTCGATGAAGCGTGCCCTCAGCAGGTCTTCAACGAGGTGTAGCTGCTGTGCGTGGACCGATATCGCGAGTCGGGAGAGTGCCGGAAGGCAATGATGCGAAAACCCTTGCGTCTCAGTGATGAAGAGAAGCAGCCAGCCTCGACTCTAAATGCTGGCCTATAATATTGGAAGGAGCAGCACGAGGATAAGACGAAGGTATGAGCACAAACTTACAAAGACTGTAGGATACCATAGCGTAGGCTTAGCTGATAGCATACCAGTATCATTGCCATGACATAGTTTGAATTGTAGATACAGTTACAAAAAACCCAGTTTCCCGTACTTCCATGCATGATGCGTCTGACGCCTGTTGTGCAGATGCATCTCATAACCTCTTTATTCCCTTGTTCCATGCTAATCACCCTGAGGCAAGATTGAAACCAACAATCTGAAGATCAGTGCAGCCCTCTTCGTATTTCTTCTCCACCATTTCTGCCCCAATGTTGAGAACACGGGTATACATGCTCTCCAACGGCACATTCGACGACCAGATGCCCTGGTCCTGTAAAGAGACCAGTATCTGTAGAATCCAGGTTGCGCAAGTCCAGCCGCCTGGCGGGCCGTACTGCCCTGGTAGTCTCCACTGGCTGTCGCGCGCGGGAAAGTCAGACATGACGAGAAATTGAAATTCGTCAACGCTGTAGCGGTCGGTGGAGAAGACATGGATGACCCCAGTGAAGGAAGTCGATGAGCGGATGTCGTGGTAGCCAAAGGCCTGCTGATAATCGCCAAGGCGTTCACGCTTCAACTCCATCGTTCTGACGGGCTGGACCGCCCAATCGAGATCAGCTGGTGTGACAATGAGAGCCCAGTGTATAAATGCTGGAGTATTGGTGGCGCCAATGCCTTTGAAAAAGTAAAGGGCGATCCCAACACGAATTCCGCGGCGCATAGACATGTTAGCGGCAGATCTGTGACTTCAGAAAAGAGGAGCTGTAATTTTATCAAGGTTAGAGAAAGTGAGATCAACGCACTTCAGGTGAGCTAGAGGGAGTCAGACAAGACAGCATGATCATTCGGTGTTGTTCTTAAGTTCAGGTTTTATGTCCGCACCATCAGCCTGCTGATGACCCGTCCAGACAAAGGAACGACTTTTCTCGACTAGCAGACCCCAAATCGTTCGCCGTAACTTGTAAGTCAATGTTCCGGCGAAGTTGAGATCCAACTCCGGCGCACGTTCCAGCGCGGACGCGGCCACAGATACAGCTGGAACTTGGTCGGGAACATGAGTGACAAGATCATCGTATAGGCTGCATGACAGTTTGGTCGCAGAAGGGTCACTAGTTTGACGGGTACAGCTGGAACTTGGTCGGGAAAATGAGCGACAAGATCATCGCATAGGCTGCATGAGAATTTGGTCGCAGAAGGGTCACCAGATTGACGTATATTGCACAATTACAGCAGCCTCACACGAGATTCCTGTAAGAATACCCCACTGTTTCTTCCTCACGAAGAGTCAGACGTGGGCGTCATCTGTGATGCAGAAGTCAGCCAAGGTGGAAAGACCAAACCAGAGCAGACATGCCGGATAACCTTCAGACGTGCATCCACAGGGACCCCGTCGAACGATGGCTCAGGGAGGTCTAGCGCTGGTCTCCAATCCCGAGACCATCCAATTATCTCAGCAGCGCGGTTCTCCTGATCGAAACGTGGTACAAACTTGTGAACCTCCTCCGCAAAATCCCAACAGAAATGCTGACACCAGCAGGCCTTCACGTACTCCCAATGGGCAGGGAACCAGCCGGCGCACTCCCAATCAAGCAAACCCGTAACACGGTCACCATCGACCATGATGTTACGAAGGGCAAGGTCTCCGTGGGTGAAAACAATGGGATGTCGAAGAGCGTGAGCCTCTCTGATCTCTTCTGCAAAGTGAGATGGAAGGCCTTGGAACTGAAGAATCTCCTCTGGGGTCCTTCCCAGACGGAGTTGAAGATTCATCTGTTCTTCGTCGCGATAAGGGCCGTACGGCCCTTCAACACATAAGCGGTAATCACAAACGGGACCGCCAAGAACACTGCAGATGAATGGTGGAGACTGAGGAGGGGGGCCGATGGCACGAATCTGTGATATGAAGTCGCGCAATTGGTGGAGAATGCGCTCCCGCCTGACTTCTGAAAGAGATTTCCAGGCCTTGGCCGTGGGCACGACGTTTCCGGAAATGCGTTCCATAAAAATATATTTATTCCGTCAATATGGCACGACCGCATAGACTCTGGGAACCGGGATTGTGGTATGTTGGCGAACAAAACGCATAGTGGCGGCTTCGACTTTGCCGAATCGACTTTGTTTTATGTAGACGTAGCGTCCGAGGGTCACTGAATGTGTACACAAGGTCATCGAGGAGTAAGAGAAGCTTGAGGTTGAGCACCTTCAAATATCGCCCACAGAAAGGCCTCAACGCGATTCAACGTCTTGTTGAGCAAAATATTGACGCGGACTGTGAGTGCCTCCCAAGTCATCCTCTGAGGTAAGAAACAGTGAAGCAGGGATCTGATGTTCCGAAGGTGTAGAAGCCACCAAACGGTGAGCGCTAGTGAGCAGTCATGTAGGTTTGGAGCAACCTTGCTTCGGGCGAAAGGACATGATGCCGCGTTGATGGCCGATCATGCCTCCGCTGCTCGGCAGATTTGGGCAAGTGCGCCTGGTTGAATGGGTTCATCCCACTGGCAGGCTCTACGTTGAGTTAACCTTGCAAACGTCGGTGATGTCGCTTGACCCACACTCATAGCCGTCGCTTGCCTGTCGCTTGCTATCTCGACTCAGCCCTCAGTAGTTGCACAAGCCGATCTTGGGTTCAAAAGAGCCCACTAATATCATCCCATGATCCTGGATCTACGTCTACGGTGCAGTCTTCGGTGGATGTCTATCGGATTGCTTTGGTTTCGAGCGCACTTTCTTGTAATGGTTCAATGAGCCTGCACCAACCCAATCTTTGGACTGGATATTGAGCTTCATGAAGCCGGCAGCTGACTCATCCCGAGCTCACCTTTTGTAGCTAAGCCGTCAATGCGCAGATCGTTGATCATGGGTTTTGTGGCTATGCCCATAAATTTGCTTTATAGCTGAAGATGCGCCACTATTCCCTTTCCCAACGTGCCCCGTCATCAGAAGTACTATTCAAAACGGTACGTGCTTGTTCATTCTCAGCCTTGGACTAGTAGACTCTCATGAGACTCAGAATCATCACAGATGTCCGACACTATGCCATCCCAGCCAACCCGCATGCATCCCGTCATCGAGTACCTGGAATTGAACTGCAGCACTGACGGATACAGTGTTGTCCAAAACACGAAACTCTCGCAGACTCTGAACGAAATACTATCCGTCCCTTTTACCTCATTCCCCATCTCTGATTACTACATTGCAAGTAAACATGGGAAATTTGGCACGATCGAGCATCCTGCCGCCTTCGGGTCGGTCAAAGCTCCCAATGTCGATAAACTCCTCGAGGTCGCCAATAAGAGCCCTTCCATGTTCGGCAGGGGTCCCGATACAGTCATGGATTTGAACTATCGCCGTGGCTATGAAATTGTGGCGAAGGACATTGCTGAACCAGCCTGCATTCTCTACCAGCGGAGGCTCCAGGAAAACCTCTCCAGAACTTTGTTCATCGGGAAGCGTTGCCACCTCCAGCTGTACAAAGTTGCAGTGTACGAAGTCGGCGGTCATTTCGATTGGCATCGCGACACTACGCACGGCCGTGATCACCACGGTACCCTCCTGGTCGCCCTCAACACGGCTTGGACGGGCGGTGACCTTATTCTTCGCCATCGTGGCGTAGAAACGAGCTTTGATATGCGACCGCAGCCGACCGGCGGCGACAGGATAGATATCACAGCGTCGAACACAGAATACGTCAAGGAGGGGGAGGATCCGTCCATGATCGTTGACCCCACTGCCGAGCTTCAGGCGGTGGCCTTTTATACCGACGTCGAACATAAGATCGAGCCCATCGAAAAAGGCGTTCGTATTGTCCTCCAGTACGACATTCTGGTGGATGATCCCATCCGACCAGAGAGTGACAACGAGGCCGACCATGACAGTGACAAGGAGGGCAAGGAGGACAGCGATGGTGACGGTGACGAGGAGGACGATATCCAACCAAGGAGTGATAGCTTAAGAGAAGGGAATGCCGATCCGAAGGGGGACAAGGATGATGAAGACGACGACGATGACGAGGAGGACAACATTCTACCAATGATTAACAAGGGAAAAAATGCCGTTCCGGAGGGGAAAGAAGAGGCTGAGAAGGACGAGGACGAGGACGAGGAGAACGTCAAAAATGAGAGTGACGACGAGGAAGACGACGATGACGACACGGTCGAACAAGGCGAAGATGCCTATATGAGCGCTCAATATGCCTACGAGGCCCTCAACAGCACGGAGACAGAAATCTTCCGGCCGACGGGCGCAGTCGCGGCCAACGAGAAGAGTCTGGACAAACTTGTTGCTCTCATTCAGGCCAAGTTTGACAAGGTCCCGGATGGTGAAGTTGCGTTCGCCCTTCATCACCTCTATCGCCAGGAGAGTATCTTGCCTCAGTACCTCAAAGGTACCGATGCCTTGATCTATAACAGGCTCAAAGACCACTTCCAAATATCCCTTTACCCGGTCATCCTGACGGCGTTTTCCGATCGTAATGGATCTTGGAGCCAGGCACATATGTCTGCCTACATATCTCCCGATGCTCAAGACCGGAAGCGGGGACGTTCTATGAATGCGAAGTTCCATCTCTACGACGCCCACAACATCCTGCAAATCAGTAGTCAGTCATACATAGAACATACACTGGCTGAGGATCTCGAGTTTTCCGGGTGGAAGATCCGGTGAAGGAACTTCTACTATTTTCATTGATTTTTTGCTGAAAATTTTTTTGAATTTTTTTTGGAGTTTTCAAGATGTTTTTCACTGAAAATACCAGTGAAAATGAGTGTGTAAAAATTATGTAGAATGCAGATTGATGAATAAGAATTTTTCACAATTATTTCAACCCCAAAAACACAATGAAAAAGTACAAAACAAAGTCTTGAACTTTTCAGAGCGTTTTTCAATGAAAATTATAGTGAAAATGAAGCTGAAAATGAGGTGAAAAAATTGAGACGGGCAAATAAAATATTTCACTAGATTTACACCTTATTATTTACTGGTATTTGTGTCAAGAAATCCCAAATAATAGAATAAATTGAACAGGATGCGTATAATCATTTCCAGTTATTTATATACATATAGAGTATGTTAGAATCAAAATAACTGGAAAGATGTCACAGTATGTCAGATTAATGGTATATCAATTATAGTAAATCAATGACAACATTGATCAGGTTGACGGCACATTAGCAAATTGACAACAGATTGAAGACCGATTGACAAGAAGGTCAACCAGGTTAGCGCAATGACAGGATTGACCATGGATTGACGGTAAGCTTGACAAGGTTGACAGCGCATTGACAACAAGGTTGACGAGGTTGACGGCACATTGAAAGCATTGACCGTAGATTGACAGTAAGGTTGACGAGATTGACAGCGCATTGACAATAAGATTGACGAGGTTGACGGCACATTAACAGGATTGACCATGGATTGACGGTAAGGTTGACGAGGTTGATGGCGTATTAGCAGAATTGACCGTGGATCGACGGTAAGGTTGACAAAGTTGATGACACATTGACGACAAGGTTGACAAGGTTGACAGCGTATTAGCAGGATTGACCGTGGATTGACGGTAAGGTTGACAAAGTTGATGACACATTGACGACAAGGTTGACGATGCATTGAAAGGATTGACCGTAGATTAACAGTAAGGTTGACAAGGTTGACAGCCCATTGACAATAAGATTGACGAGGTTGACGGCGCATTAACAGGATTGACATTGGATTGACGGTAAGGTTGACGAGGTTGACAGCGTATTAGCAGAATTGACCGTGGAACGACGGTAAGGTTGACGGAGTTGATGACACATTGACGATAAGATTGGCAAGGTTGTCGGCACATTGACGGGATTGGACCATGCATTGACGGTAGGGTTGACGAGATTGATGATGCATTTGTCAATCTACGGTCAATCTCTGTCAACCTTACTGTCAATCCTGTTAAGGTGCCGTCAACCTTGCCAAGCTTACCGTCAATCTACGGTTGACCTTACCGTGAATCTTTGATTAATCCTGTCGGGGTGCCGTTAACCTCATCACCCGTACGGTCATCCATGGTCAATCCTGCCAATATGCCGTCAACCCCGTCAACCTTGTTGTCAATGCACTGTCAATTCACGGCCAATCCTGCCAATGCGCTGTCAACCTTGTCAACCTCATTGTCAATCTACAGTCAATCTCTGTCAACCTTACTGTCAATCCTGTAAAGGCGCCATCAACCTTGTCAATATCACCGTCAATTCCCGATCAACCTTACCGTCAATCTACGGTTAATACTGTCAATTCGGTCAATGTGTTGTCAACCTCGTCAACCTTACCGTCAATTCACGCTCAATCCTGCCAATGCGTTGTCAACCTTGTCAACCTTACCGTCAATCCTGTCAATCTGCCGTCAACCTGGTCAACCTTACCGTCAATCTAAGGTTAATCCTGTCAATGTGCTGTCAACCTGGTCAACCTTACCGTCAATCTAAGATTAATCTCGTCAATTCTGTCAATACGCTGTCAACCTCGTCAACCTCATTGTCAATCTACGGTCAGTCTCTGTCAACCTTACTGTCAATTCTGTTAAGGCGCCATCAATCTTGTCAACGTCACTGTCAATTCCCGATCAACCTTACCATCAATCTACGGTTAATACTGTCAATTCTGTCAATGTGCCGTCAATCTTATCAACCTTATCCTCAATCCACGGTCAATCCTATCAATGTGCCGTCAACCTTATCGTCGATTCACGATCAATCCTGTCATTGCGCCAACCAGGTAATCCTTCTTGTCAATCTGTCTTCAATCTGTTGTCAATTTGGTAATGTGTTGTTAATCTGGTCAACCTTGCCAATCATTTACTATAGTTGATATACCGTTAATCTGGTATACTGTGACGTCCTTTCAGTCATTTGAATCATAACATTTACTCTATATACATATAAATGACTGGAAATGATTATACGCATTCTCTTCAATTTATTCTATTGCTTGGGATTTCTTGACACAAATACCAGTAAATAATAAGGTGTAAATCTAATGAAATATTCTATTTGCCCGTCCCAATTTTTTCACCTCATTTTCAGCTTTATTTTCACTATAATTTTCATTGAAAAATGCTTTAAAAAATTTGAGACTTTGTTTTACACATTTTCATTATATTTTTCGGGTTAAAATAAATGTGAAAAATTAATATTTATCAAGTTGCATTCTCCACCATTTTTACACACTCATTTTCACTGGTATTTTCACTGAAAAACTCATGAAAAAGTCAAAAAAAAATTCAAAAAATTTTTTGGCGAAAAATCAATGAAAATAGCAGAAGTTCTTTCACCGGATCTTTCACTCAGAAAACTCGAAGTCCTCAGCCAGTGATACCGGTAACGAATCGCAGGAAGGAAACTGCCAGTATTTCGGTGGAGGAATGTTTGTTCATCCACAGCAGAAGCGAGCGAAGCGCTCACCAGCTGCCTAGTAGAATGCCTACTTTTGGTTCAGGCATATTCATCCATAGTTATCCTATACTCGATTTGAACAAATTTGATTTGCGCTCTCATGTTCGTTGTAGGAGATTTCAGCAAGGGAGAGAGAGCCGCGGATTACTCTCTCTACTAGAGTACAGAGATCTGCAGTGAGCTAGCACGCCGCTCTCAGTAGGAGTGTACACCTCAATGAGACGCGTACATAGGCGTTATGACAGCCTAAGAGCTGTGCACCGTTTTTTGCACAAATGCCCCAGTTTTGACGTATAGCAGAGATAGAGTGTCTGTGGCATTCCAAATGTGTATATACAGCTACTGTATGTTGAATTTCTGGAGAACGATGAGAATTACACAACTGATGAGGATGATTGATCTTACGGGTTTCAAGGCCTTGATGAGCAGCCATTCCTCGTTCGAAACATCAGCCTTGAACGACGTCTGCGAGAGACAGTCAGCTCATATCAGACTGATGAAACAATGAACTTGCCTTTAGAACATCGATACTAGTTCGTGAGATATGGCTCAGAAGTTCATCCTTCTCATCGAAATGTCGTCCGAACATCTTAGCAGACTGGTACACCGCATGCTCGATCTTCACAGCGACACCTCCACCAGCCTGGGACTTCTTGACAATCTGGAAAGAGATTAATCACAGGTCAGGCGTCTGCCTGTCGACTGGTAACATACCTCCTGGTTCTTGTGATTTATCTCCAAGGATGTTCTGCAGAGAATGGTATTTAGCTGGTTGCCAGCACCATTGTGATTGACATACATCTTTCCGAGATCGATTATCTCCTTCTTCCCAGTGACGGCGTCGACCTTCACGACCGCCAGAGGAGTACCGGTGCGGAGCGTACCATCAAGAATATCAACTCCGAGGATGATAGGGTCACGTTTACAGAACGCAGCGATGATCTTCAGTCGGCACGGCCACACCGCCTGAGGAGCGGCGTCTCGTCGCTTCGCCTCGACAATCTCAGCATTGTATGCTGTGAACTTGTCGAACAGATGGTAGATGATGTCGGCTAGACGCAGTCAGGATCAGGGGACGAGGACTGTGAGGAAAAGAACCGAGACCAACCTTTGAACAACCGGATTCCCATCTCCTCGGCCATACGTTCAGCATCCTTGTCGACAGTAACGTCGAAGCAGAGAATACACGCCAGCTCCCTCGCCTTCTCCAACATCGTCGCAGCGCGCATAATATCCTTCTTGTGGACCGGACCGATATTAATACCAGACACAGGGATCTTGCTAGTCTTCAAGAAGTCCAAGAGCGCCTCCAGAGATCCTAGAGTCGATGCCTGCACGCACACGCCGCGACCAGACTTGTCGATGTTGTTCAACAAAGATGTCAAGTCGGACATGACCTCGTCCCGGAGATCGTCTTCGTCGTCATCAGGGCCGCAGACAAGCAACCGCGAACCAGCAATAGCCTTCTCGAGATCAGGAGCGGTGATTTTCACACCAAGCGCTGCCTTGACCTCCTTATGATGAACATAGGCAGACTGAACATCCTCAAGGTCAGAAGTAGAAGCAGGAGCGGTCAAGAAGTCGACTCGCCTTGATACGAAGTTCCCGAAGAGGCTGTGGTGTTAACAGCGCGCGGATTTGTGTGACAATGGGTCCATTCAGACCACACACGACAATCTTGTCTCCCTCCCGTAGGTACCCGTTCGACAGGACGACATCAATAGTCGTACCCAGACCCTCAATGACCTTGACCTCCAGCACCGTACACTCCAGCTCACTCAGATACATGAGTCTGTCGCTCATACGCTGTTGCGTCAAGTTCACGAGCAGCATAATCATGTCCGGCACACCCTCGCCCGTAATCGCAGACGTCGGCACCAGCGAGACGTTCCTCCCCAAGTTCTTGTTGTCATAGTACAAAACCGCGTTCAGACCCTCCTCTGCGAATGCGACAATGGTCTTCGCGACGCGGTCCTCGAACTCGCGTTGCACGGAACGGCTTTGCTTCGCGAGAGACTCTTGGAAGGCACCGTCGGGTGTGGGGTCCCAGCCATACATACGATCAATCTGATGATAGACTTTAGCAGACTCTCCAGTATATGAAGACCAAACGGTACCTTGTTCAATGCCACGATGAAAGGTGTCTTCTTATCACGCAGGAGCCGTAAGGACTCAAGGGTCTGCGCCTCCAATCCGTGCTAGAGTTACCGCATGAGCCAGTGCAATAAACCCACCGAGGAAGGACTTAGTCTTACCATGATATCAACAACCAGGACCGCAATGTTACACAACGAACTTCCACGGGACCGAAGATTAGAGAACGATTCGTGCCCGGGAGTATCAATGACCAAAAGACCAGGCACTTTGTATTCCTGTGTTCCGTCCTGTCGTCATGATAGTGATTAGATATCGTCCACGGATTTGATGGAGACGCACCTTGTTCAGGACAGCGGTCTTGGTCTTGATCGCATCGACGGGGAAGTAGGTGGCACCGATCTGCTGCGTAATACCACCAGCCTCGCCCTCCTGCACATTCGTCTGCCGAATCTTGTCCAACAGCTTCGTCTTTCCCGTATCGACGTGACCCAGAATACAGCAGATGGGGCTACGGAGGTCGTCCTTGCTCCGTGCGGCCAAAGCAGCCTCGTGTGCCTTCGCGCGGCGCTCGGCTGCCTCGGCTTTCTTCTGTGCAGCCATCTTCTGCGCGTATGTGAGCTCCTCGTCTGAGGAATCGTCGTCGTCCGAGTCCGAGTCTGAGTCTGAGTCCGAATCAGAGTCATCATCATCATCATCCTCAGAGTCCTCCTCCCCTGACTCCTCTTCTGATTCCTCCTCTTTCGCAGGCGCAGCTTTGCCTTTCGGTGCAGATGCTTTTGCGGGTGGTGCTGCCTTCGCGGGGGGCACTGGACCCGCCTTCTTGCCTGGAGATATAATTATCATCGTCAGTTGTCAGCAAATTGATTCATGAATGTGTATACCTTTGGCTGCTGGCGCAGGTTGCGTCTTCGCAGGTGGTGGCTTCGTGTCCTCCTCGTCACTTGATGCATCCCAGTCATCCTTGACACCCTCGGCCTTCTTCTCCTCCTCGGCCTTCTCCTCCTCACTACTTGCATCCCAATCGTCAGCAGCAGCGCTACTTGAGGGCCTCTCGACCTGGACAGGTTCGGGTTGGGGTTCGGGTTCGCGTGCTGGTTCAGGTGTCCGCGGTCTTGAATCCGTGGTGGACTCCTTCTTGTTGTTGTTCTTTTTCCTGTTCCCGTAAACGACCTTTTTCGGCGCCGCGCCTGGCTGAGATTGGAGACCTTCGATGGTGACACCAGAGGCGAGGAGTGCCTTCTTTCGTATTTCGGCCATGGCACGTTCTTCCTTCTGCTTCTTCGTTAGGAGTCGTCCCTCTTTCTTGGCGAGTTCCTTCTTGGCCTGCGAGACGCGTCAACACGATCCGGAGAGAACATATGATGACAACAGACCTTTTCCTTCTCCTTTCGACGCATTTTCTCCTCTTCCCTCTTCTGCTCCTCCTCAGCCGCCTTCCTCTCTTCCTCCTCAATCCGTAGTCGTTCCTCTTCCTCCTTCTTGCGTGCCTCTTCTTCTATCCGCTTCTTCTCCTCCATCATGGCCTTCAAAGCGCTGATACCACCACCAGCCTTCTTCTTGGCAGGTGCAGGTGCAGGCTCCTCCTCCTTCTTGGCCTTTTTCTTTTTCTTCTTCTTCGACGCGCCACCAGTCGCGCCACCATCGTCTCCCTCGCCATCATCGTCATCGGCTGGCGTGGGGGCAGCGGGTGCAGGTGTAGATGCAGGAGTTTCGACAGCTGGAGTAGCAGTAGCAGTGTCGCCCTTCTTCGCTGCGGCTTGCGCCTTCTTCTTGGCCTACAGACTGATCAATTGACAGCTCATTGACATAAATATGAAGCTTGCCTTTTCGCGCTCCTTCTTGAGCTTTTCCTTCTCCTTCTTGGAGAGAATCTTGGCACCGCCGCCTTCTTCATCATCGCCATCGGCATCCGGAGCTGGGGCAGGAGTTGATGCTTGCGGCTCGGGTTGTGACGCGACAGGCTCTGCCTTTTCTACGACTGAGAAAGAGCTGATGAAGGCTCAGAATCATTCGAGAAGGAGGGATGACATACCGCTTTCTGAGGCCGGTGATTCCTCGTCTTCTTCATCATCCTTCTTGCCCTTACCGGCCTTGCCCTTCTTCCCTTTCTTGCCCTTGCCCTTGTCCTTGACAGGTCCCCACTCCTCGTCAGCCAATTCCTCCGCTGTCATTTCCACGGCCGTTTTCGCCGGCGCTGCTTCGGCAGCGTCGTCCTCGGCGCCATCGTCGAGATCCACGGCGTGAGTTTTGTTCTTTTTCTTGTCCTTTTTGCCCTTTCCGCTGGCTTTGATGGCGCTCTACAGCATCATGAGTCAGACGTTACAAAACATGGGAGGGCGGCACGCACCATAAGACCGCCGAAGTCCTCCTCCTCATCGGCAGCGCCATCGTCGCCGCCTGCGAGAGCAGCAAAGCCTCCAAGCTTGGATCCGCTCCGGGAAGGCAGTTCCTCGTCGTCATCCTTGTAGGTTAGATTGACGATTGTGTTGTTTCCCGAGACAGATTCGCCTGCTTTCTCCCTGCAATTGATTGTTACACTCCGGTCAGTAATCAAGGTATTGCTGTCACAAACCAGAAGTCTTCGTCATTGGCCTTCTTCCCCTTCTTGCCTTTAGCGTTTTTCGGCGCCATATTGAGAGCGAATCAACGAGTGTAATGAGTGACGGTTTAGATGGGAGTCGATGAGCCTGTAGAAGCAGATAGTCGGTTGAGAAATGCGTCCCTTAGCCAATATGCTCCAGATTTATCCGCAACCGAGAATAGGTGGGCGGCACTGGATGCACTCGCGTCGACTTGGTGGTACAGACAAAAGATGAGAATCGCGATACTTGCTTACGTGAGCTGCCGGTGCCGGTCCGTAATGCCGGCGGCATATGCCAGTGAACCGCTCTGGCACCGCTGCAACTAAGTTAGTAACATTCACCATTGCCAAGTTCCTCTCCACCCCAGCAATGACGCACAACGTATCGAGGAATTCCATGCGTCTTGTGTGCCACTAAACATAGTGCGAAACGACTTCTGTTCTACAACAACAATATCTCTGTTTATAGTCGTGAAGTTGACGTCTTCATCCGCGCTATCTGGACTTAGTTGCATCGTTCTGCTACGTTTCTATAATGCTTCAGTCGGCCTCCCCAGGATACTCACTCTGGACACGGCGTCCACAGTCGCCATGTCTTATTCTCGACTATGACTGGGCTCCCCACGGTGCTCTTTGCGATCACGTTGTCTCAGGAAGCTCTCTCGTGTCTCGGGCATTTGGACTGGGGGCTTGCGGATAGTATTGGATACGCCGCTCAATTGAACATTCTGCTAGGAGCTCGACCGACATCGAGTATCCCCCTTCTGAAGTGATGCTCGCCCCGCTCGATTTCACAAGTTCTAAGCTTCACTGCTCTCTGACAACGCTTCTGCGCTCACACCCAACTAATTGGTAATTTGTGAGGCCCTCATTGTACACAAACACATCTACTCGAGGCTAGGGTCTCAGTGCCCACTAATTGATCAGTCTTCAACGAGATCAAGTACCCACTACCGGTGTGTGCTGCACGAACTCCCAGCGATTCCACTCCAGTCTTGATTTTGAGCGTGGACGGTGGACGATCGTATGTGTTGAAATCATCCCCGCTTTCAAATCGCCGCTCACCGAATCCGGATCCGTCCTTGTCCCAGCTTCACCTCTTGTACATACGCCACCAGCAGGACCTCCTCCTTCTTATCAAGATCTTCCTCCGCTTTGTACGTCCGTCTTCCTGTCGGGAATATTTATTTGTCTATTCCCGTAGCGTCTCCGAGTCAACAAGACACACAATTGCAATGTAGCGGCGCTTTGTCCGATGTCGAATCCGTCAAGCGTTGAGAGATAGCTTGGATCCTGAAACGGCATTGCCTTCCGGGTATACTACATCAGATTCCGGTGTACTTTCGAGATGATCATAGGCGCGCTGAAAATCCACCACGTTGAATTCATAGCCGTCTTTGTATTGTACTAGTTACAATATGACTCGGAACTCCTCTGACCTCTCGGACACACATTGGCCACACACACAATCATACCACGGACGCCGTGTCCTTGCTGTCGTACTTCAGCCCTTCATTTACGTCTCGTCCTCTACGACAACATCTGGAGCAGGCATCTGAGTAATGACAAGGCATGTCGATCTTATGTCAAGTCAGAAAAGTTGTTCATTGGAGCGTTTTGCTTGAAAGTATTTTGCAGCGGTGCGGGTTAGATGATTTCGAGACTGAACCACGGATAAATGCCACGTTCTGCATTAAATCACTGCGGCCATACTGCGGTCAATATAACATGTCATTTCCTCCTGGACTCACTGTGCCAGTTTTACTACTCGAGGCCAGTCGGAGCCTGAGTGAATGGAGTGACAAGGTCGCCGCTCCTACGCTTCAATCATCAACGAGGCACAAGATTTGCGAGCTGGGGATCAGTTCAGGTAAGGAATTCTGGCCGATTATTTCGCGCTGTAAGTCTTAGACTGTGTCAATCGTCACTGCGAATCCGAGACGTCGTTCAGACGACAGAGTCTTCCGACGGGCTTACTTGCTAGGTTCTGCACGGTAGCAAGCCTACTACTTTCACACTTCTGGACCTCGATAATCAGCGGGGTCTTGAATTACGACGCGGAGATTCGAGCTAGAGTATTTACCCGCATCCGGTTTGCTTGAACTTTGAATTCAGAAGCATCATGCTAAGCAGTAAATTACTACCGCAAATCAACTCCGGTGATCTCTTGACGAGAATCAGAGGCGTTCAATACATCTGAGGTTCAATCTAAGTAAGCTTATTCGATGTGTGGCGTCGGCATCACGCGGACGAAGAGGGTTAGTCAGCATCCCATCTTGGCTTTCCGCCACTCACATCGCGACCACTAACACTTCGCGTTTACTTCTTGGGCCGTTAAGCAATATGGGGTTACTTACCATCATCCGCAAGAACCGACTGAAATCCAAGGAAATGCGTATCCTTTTCCTGTGAGCCTCTCAGTGACCGTATGTCCCCGATCAAAGCACCTACTCCCGCTGTCATAGTGGCCTAGATAACGCAGGGAAAACGACCATTCTCAAGTACGTCTCCCATGAGGACACTACAACAACGTCACCGACACTCGGATTCAACATCAAGACATTGGCTCTGCCTGGATCGCCGTTCACGCTGAACATCTGGGACGTGGGTGGTCAACGGACCCTGCGGCCTTACTGGAGGAACTATTTCGAGCAAACGGATGCCATTGTCTGGGTTGTAGATTCGGCCGACCGCATGCGCATGCAAGACTGCAAAGAGGAACTGCGGGGGCTGTTGAGTGAAGACGTGAGCACTTACTTCTCATCACGGTGGCGTATTGATTTGACTGATCGGACTATCCAGCGGCTCGCAGGAGCCTCCCTCCTCGTGTTTGCCAATAAACAGGATCTACCGGGTGCGCTCAGTTTTTCTGAGATCATATCCGCAAGTCTGTTCTCCTACATACCGTTCCTTGTTCTGATCGCCGTCTTGCTTATTTTCACAGGCCTTGGACCTCGAGGGTATACAGTCACACCACTGGAAGATATTCTCTTGCAGCGCGATGACGGGTGCCAACGTCTTTGAAGGCTTGCAATGGGTCGTCGCTGACGTAGCGGGGCGATTGTACTATTATTCATCTTCAAGTACGCCTCCTTCTAGTATCCCGGGACCCACCGAGAGCATTCGCACATCGACGTTATGAAGCCCCGAATCGTCACTCGCTGCGCGTCATGACACCGTCCCATTCAATGCTGCCATCGTTCGATCCTACAGTCCTGCTCTTCGCTTCATTCTCGCCACGTTTTCCCTCTCATTCCCCTCCCGCGAAGCTATACACAACTTCCTCAAATCGAAATACCTCCCTCTGCATACCCCTTCCCACGGTGTAATCGCTGTTAGCGAACGCCCTCTTAACGCCTGGGTTTTCGAATCCTTGTATCGCCGTCTGAGATGCAAAATTTGATGCTCTAGCGCGTCGCGCGCGCAATGATTGCCTTCAACGTGACACACACAGGCACTTTGCTCGCTACCGGCCCATCTCCTCCAGCTCCTCTTCCTCGGTGGATGCACATTGCACATACAGAGAATGATTCTTACGTCCCGTGGGACCACCCTCGAGTCATGTGCGGGAACGCGCTGATCTGGCACGTAAACGTCTTGCAGCGCATCGACGGACTCCGCGTGTGGGCCCTCTCCATCCCCATGGACTGTGTGGCGTCGCAAAAGCCAGGATCGCCAAGAACGTTCAAATGAACCCGAAGCGATTCACACTGACGGTGATTAGCTACTCGCGACAGGATGTGCTTGATAGGCTCGTAGCCTCTGACTCAAGTCAACGCCGGCCGTCGAAAGGTCATACATACCGCGTCCTCAGGGAACAAGGGCGTCATCCTATGTGATAGTGGCTGGTCCCAGTGACTATCCGGAATGATACCCAGCTGCGTCATGGCAGCAGCAGCAGCTCCACCTCCCCATCTCCCTCTGTTGTCTCGTCAAACTAGTTTGTTTCGCGCATCAGCGGAATGATGGGGTGGACATCATGCTTTCCAAGTGCCATTCAATCCACAATCCGCCTCCGTCATAACCTTGCCCAGTACCATGTGTTCCGCCAGTGCTCCCGTCTCCGTCAGAAGATAGATAGTTCGACCCATGCCGCCGGCGTCTACTGTCACTGACTTTGGCTCTAAGCGTAACAAAACCCATGCGGGATGGCGGGGCGCCCGCCCAAACACGGCCCGCGCAGTCACATCGCTTGTGTCAGGCTGGGCTGCCAATTCTACATACAATCGATGTCAATCACTGACCTGGAAAATTAGATTCGTTCTACGCCTTCTTCACCCTGTTCACGGCGTCAATACTCGCTTTGGCTGGTCACCGCCTTTGGCCGTTCTCGAATTCCCGGTATACGACCCGATGATGACTTCGAACTGAGCTTAGATTCAGATCCGAGATGAGCTTTCCCCCAGTGATGGCCCTGTGAACTTCTCAGATTACTCTTCTGAGGTCTTCACCTGGTATCGGCCATATTGTGCTTTACCTAGTACACGCGGAAACGTATAAAGCCTGCGGAGTCTTGGTCTCTCAGCGGCAGCCATCCCTTTCTCATCCTATTCATCCTATTATGTCGACCAAATCCTGTGTCCAGTTTCCCTCTTCTCCCCGGGGTGTCCTCTCCTCTTTCGGGGATGTCGTGTCCTTTTCATCTCCTCGCTCGTGGCTGGCGTCAATCGCTCGCCAATCTATTCTCTTTGCTCTGCGCACCGCGATAACTACCGGATATCTCGTCCTTGAAGACGCTGAAGGAACACATTGTTTCGGTGTCAAGCAAAAGGACGCCAACTTTGTCCACATCAAGGTTCTCAACGACAACTTTTGGCTGCGACTCATGCTGTAAGTCTTCTCCATGATGATCGCGTTGGCCTTTCTTGATAGAGCTTCTCTCCTCGTAGGTCTGGTGATGTGGGATGTATGTCTCCCCTCTGCTGCCAATCCTTCTTCTGAGTACTAATTATGCTTTTAGTCAGTGAAGCGTACATGATAGGCGACATCGAGCTTCTGGATCTAAGAGCAGCGATGAACGTGAGCCTCGATCCATGTCGTCATATCGAATCGCGCTGACCGTCCTTCTAGTTGTGGCTTGAAAACCAAGTAGCCATGGAAGACACGCTCTCGTCTACCTATTCCCGCATCACATCCACCATCTCCAGCTTCTACAACTCCTTCCTTGGTCAATCGAAAGCCAATGCTCGCTTAAACGTGATAGCGTCTTACGACCAGTCCAATGAGCTGTTCAAGGCCTTCCTCTCCAAGGAGATGATGTACTCCTGTGCTCTATGGGGCATAGACGAGGGTGGTGTTCGAGGCGATCTTGAGTTGGGGCCCACTTCCGGCGATCTTGAAGCCGCACAGCACCGAAAGATACACCACGTCCTGCGCCAGGCTCGCGTCAAACCAGGAGATCGCATCCTCGAATTTGGATCTGGCTGGGGTGGCATGGCTATCGAAGTAGATCATCTCCTTTGGTCAGATGGTCATTCGCTGATATACATCGACAGGCCGCCGGGACTTTCGGATGCACGGTTGACACTTTGACTCTATCTATCGAGCAGAAAACCCTCGCAGAGGAACGCATTGCCGCAGCGGGCCTTGCCGACAGGATTACCGTTCACCTTTTGGACTATCGCGATATTCCTTCATCATGGGAAAATGCCTTCGATGCTTTCATTTCTGTGGAGATGCTCGAGCACGTTGGTTCCAAATACTACGCACATTACTTCAAGCTCGTCTCTTTCGCACTGAAGCCCCATGGAGCCACCGCTGTCGTTTCCGCCTCTACCTTTCCCGAGTCGCGCTATTCTTCTTATCAAGCGGAGGACTTTATGCGAAAGTACATGTGGCCCAACTCGTGTCTTCCATCAGCCTCCGCTCTCATCCAGGCCGCCTCTCCATATTTCAATCTCGAGCAGGTCGAAAATCACGCCGCACATTACCCCAGGACGCTTCGCGAGTGGGGGAGGCGGTTGGAGAAGAATCTCACACAAGAGCTGGTGGTGAAGGATTACCCAGGACTGAGCGACCAAAGAGCATACGACGCATTCAAGAAGAAATGGATGTATCTCTTCGCTTATGCCGGGGCCGGTTTCGCACAAGGCTACATTACGTGCCACATGCTGACGTTCATACGAGAGGTGAGAGAACCCTTTTGATTCACCGCCGATACTCCTATAACTTCCACTTCCACAGGACGACGCACCTGAGATGTGCGATTAGCACTAGGGGAACAGCTCAAAGGGGATTGGTGTCGTGCATACATCGGAATAACAGACTATATTTATCTATTTCTCTGGGGATTTGGAAGCTGTTTGGAATGCCCTTGCTCTATTTACAACGATTTCCCTATCGAATTATCTACATAGACATGCTACACCCTGATCCTACCGTCTTCTGTTCTCTCCGCAGTTGGCAATCGCCGGTTGTTTGACTGTCTCTTTGTCTCTTTTCCATGCTTCGAGCTGCCATCAATTCGTAGACAATTGTCGAGTTCCACTACTTCTCGGTCTGTGATCAGTCCACTGTCTTGAGAATCAATCTCACGATTGTCGGTTTGCGAGTCATGAGCACGTACACTATACTCGCAGTGCATAAGGTGAAACAGATATGCGACGCCACAGACGCGAACACCTGCAGGATTGTCGAGCGCGTGCAGTCTCTTCAATGAACATTCATCATTGATATCATAGAAGGAACGCGCCATTGACGCGAGATACGAAGACTGAACACCCGTCTAGATCCGTGTCATTCGATGCACATTGCAGAGCCGTGATGGTCGTGATAGTTAGGTAGCTGTAGTACATATGACTGATATCTAAGTGGATAAGTTAGACAACAAGGAGCGATGGAACGGTATATAGCGATAGTATGGGGTCATGCAGAGATCCAATGAGCATAGACTGAATTAAGGTATCCGATGTAAGTAAAACCCTGAAACCTAAAGATGGCTGTAGAATATAAGAGGTCGCAGATTGTCATGATGATGGTAAACGAGTGGGATCCAGTTTCATTATCCAAGATTGGAGTTCCTTAGCGTTGGGAGCCGCCAGTGCGTGAGAGTTCGAGGCAGTAAAGAGTGTGAAAGAAAAAGGTTTCTGCGCGAGTGAAACGGATCAGTCTATGACATTTGGCAGAGGGCATTGTACTCACTCCTAGAAGCATCTCCTTCTGGGGATCACTTTCAACATTAGTGCCTGTCAGGCTCACCACTCCTACTTCCTCGAGCTCATTCGAATGAGCATACATATGCAGGTATGGTCTACGGGCCCAAACAATGAGCGATTTCCTTCAACTCGGCTGCAAGAAGAGACTTACCTCTTAAGAACAAACCACCGTCTCTCCCAGATGTTTTGACCGGCGTCAGTAAGTATCAGTAAATGTCCCTTCTTCGTGGCGCTGTCACTACACGGTGTTATCAGAACCCCGTCGGAAGCGTTGCAACTCGGTACGCACTTGCGAGGTATGACCTTTGTCTCTGACACAAATTTAACTCCTTCGAGGGATTCAACATCAGACTTCTTCGTCACAGAAGAGTCATCGTCGGATGGTTCCTGGGTGAGCACAATCTGTATCGATTGTAAGTTTCGCGGAAGAAGGACCGTGAAGATATAGATCAAAACATACGTCACCCAATTGACCAAAGCGCCTCTGCCATAACTCAAGCGATTTCTTGATCAAACCTTCCGCTCGCCAGGCAAGGGTATCCACTTCGACAGGTCTAGGTATCGATGTAGCAAGGATGACACGAATGGCCTGCACATCCGCGGCCCGACGCTCCGTGGTCACAAGTCGTGAGTAGTCTTCAACGACAGATATGCCCCGTGGTTTCCAGGTTCCCAAAGCTTCCTCACCGCGTACGTATTTCTCGGATGTATCCAATCGCCATAGGTCCTTCGGTGATCGGGTCAGAGGAGGTGACAGACGCACGCTGAAGAGCGTGCTGGTTTTCGACAGAATCTTGTTGGAGCCTAAGAACATCAAGAACTTGGATGGTGGTCGAGCGTCCCGCGTCTGCATTGTGATCGCAACATCGGCATTGAACTGTACCGGGTCAGTGCAAGTCGCGACGGAGACCGACCAGTTCAGCTGCAGCAACACCCGCTGGTTGGCCGCCGTGACTCTGTTGAGAAGAATGGAATCATGGACACTGGAATCCCACAACATCTCCGCTGTCAAGACTCCTGTTCCATCGGGTTTGAAATCGACTGTCTGATCCTTCATCACCGGTAGGTTGATCATCGACTTCGCCGTCGATTCATGAACCCGCCCTTTGGGGTCAAGAAGTCGAACGTTCCCTACGCGGACCTTCGTAATCTCTATCCAAGGAAATTGCTGTCCAGAGTTGGAGGACAAGGAGATAACGATGCGCCGTTGAAGTCCTTGGTGGAGAGAGAATGATCCTGGGTCCACAGAGGCCTGTGAAATGACGGGGACTGGATTATACTCGCCGTTGGGAGCTAGTTCACAAATTTGTACCCAGGCGACAACATCGTGAGACTGCTGAACCACAAAGTCGTTCTCGGAACGACGCATAAGGGGAAGGGTTGGTGCAGGTCGACTGCTCGAAGCTCGACTACCAGAAGAATCCGGACTAGAAGTACCGGATCTTGGAACATGCTTGATCTCGCGCATCTCATCCCAACGCTCAAGACGCTCAAGATAGGTCGGTCTTGTGGCAGCGAAGAACTCGACTGGAGCATAGCCTTGCCGAAGATGTGTCAACACTTTCGTCGTCGTTACAATCGTGAAGTTTCGCCGAAACTTCAGATCCGAGAGTTGTCCGCCCTCGAAGTCGACGGCAGGGGAGGGAAAGACCTCCTCTGAGGTGATTGTCGAACCTACGAACGAAGATAATCGAACTTGCAGATGTACACCAGCGAAGTCATGCGGAGAAAGTCCTTTGACAGAGTCGACGGTGACGAAGAAGCTCAGCTTGCTTCCAGGAAGGATGGTATTAGGCGCAGGAGAGGAAGGCCGGGTAGTCGGCGCAGAACCGTTCGTGTACTTTGAAGACGCCACGACATTGACGACCTTGATATCAACGCGACACGACCCGATGGCCTCTGCGGTATACCGGCAAAAGATGGGAACCGTCGAAGTGGAAGATAGTCGTCGAGACAAGGGCGCTAATGATATGAGTGCATTTCCGATGAAGGAGTATTCCGGTGTTGGCGAATCATAGAAGGCTTCATCGGAGGAGAAATGCTGCGTGTATGATGGCCGGTCGATGTACGTGGTGAGATTCCGCATGCGCTGCACTTGCTGCTGCATACGGTCAAGTGACCAAGTGTAGATCGAATTATGTCGCTTGTCGAGGACCTTGATAGCGACAGAGGGCTGTGTGGAAGAGGCCAACACTGGGTCCGACACATCGCCAAATTGATCCAGACCAGCAATCGTGTCTACGGCTGACGCCGGGGCAGCCAAAGAGCCCCCAGACGCGATAGTGAAGTTGTACAACACGTCCTTCCCGAGCTCCTTGCTGCAATTAGATTCAGCGCTGATGTCGAGATCTTGAGACACGCCACTTTACCTGATGATATTCGCCTCCTTGACAAGGACGGCACTCGACAGGACGACCTCTGCCATTGAAAATGACCGATGCGCCCTCCACTTGTCCAAAACCCTCCTTATCAGACGAAGCTGACGCGCCGTATAGATCGTCGGCTCGAAATCCATCCCCTCTAAATTCTCCTCCCCACGCGACCGCGCATCTATCAGCCGCTTCATCTGAGCACGCACCAGCCGAAGCTGGTGTTCCATGTGGTCCTTCTCGACTTTGAGATCTTCCGCCTCCGGCGAAGACTCGGCGATGGACTGCAGGCGGCTCTCCAGCTGGTTCTGCACATCCTTCAATGGCGCGTCAATCTCCGGGCTCCCCGCATCTACACTAGTGTCATCCGCTGTGGCATCGCTAGGAGACGGTCGCCCGGCGTCGCTCCATATATCGTCTGCCTGACTGAGGCTGCTTTCGGGACGAGACTTCAGATTGTGGTCTCGCATCGTCTTCACCTGCGAGATCTTCTCATAGAGTTTGTTCAGGTCCTCGTCGGGCAGATTGTCCAGGGTGGGATCGAGCCCGAGGCGGGCTAAACGTGCTTCTCGCTGAGCAAAGGTCCAATCAACATTGTCCTCCGTCGAAGACGTCGTGGATTCAGCTCGCGTACCGGGAGACTCAGTGCCGCCTTCGATCTCGGCAGCAGTGATCCCGTGCTGCAAATTGGACTTCATCGTCGCCCTATTACGCTGTTTGCGAACTTCCTCTGGATTGTTGAAGCGAAAGACATGGTTGTCACCTTTGAAGGTGAAGTCAGCTCGAAGGGATGAAATCGGTCAAATCATGACAGACCCAAGATGATCCGGAAACCAGACTTGAGTTTGTATGGTTGTCCAGGAGTCAATTGCTTTCCGTTCAAGAACTGAGATCGAGTGTTAGGGCATCTGCTCTCTGTGCGCTATGTAGGACACTCACTGTCGCACTGGCAGGCAAGCTGTAGATCACGACTTTCCCGTCAGTGTTCTCGAAGTAGCAATGCTCTTCCAAGATATTATCTCCGCTCAGTCGTATGGCAGCAGGCTGCTCGCTGTCAAGGCGGCCAACCTTGGATCCAAGTCAGATATTGGTCGTAAATGCCGGTAACAGGTACGTGCCATGGTCTTCCCAGGTTTAATCTGGTAGATCAAACATTCGCTCATCAGAGGATCTGCAGGATTCCGTTAGCCACAATCATCAAGGGAGCTTCGCGTCTCCTTACCCTCGTTCTAGAGACAGCCGCATCGAACCTATCAGCGAATGAGATACGGAAGAAGCGACACAACACACCAAATTGACTAAATGCGGCATCTAGCAACACAATCAGCAACGTCTCCCTGAAATCAAAGTAGACCGTACCCTCTTTGGCGTATGTACACCAACCAAATTCTTCTCCACTGTGATACCCAGCTCCTCCAATGCCTTCTCTCGTTCCTTCTGCACCTCCTGTGTCCTTTCCATCTTCTCCTCCCAAGTCTCGTTGAGGCTCTGCATCAGCTTCTCGCTCGACTCCATGCGTTCCTGAAGCTCCGCCTTTGTCACAGTCTCAATCCGACCATCCTTCGTCTGGTAAGTGACCTTCTGCTTCTCGGGCGGTACCTTTGGATCGAATGTGTCCTCCCCTGATGAGCCGGTGACGCGCGCTGTATGAGTGTCAAGTTAGTAAGGCTACGTACGCAGAATGATGAGGACGTGCCTCTGAGCATCTCCAGTTCTTCCTTGAGCTCGCGCACAAGTTTGGCGTTGGGATCCTCGTTAACGACAGCCTTGTTCCTGATCTTCTTGGCCTGGTCGGCGTACCGCAGCGTACTGAGTGTCTCCTCATAATCTGCCGGGGCGATGGCAGCGATCATAGCAGTTTTCGAGTTACCTCCCAAACTGTCCTTCAAAAGCCATGTCAACACCTGTGTCCAAGATGATCAGTTTGACGCGTTGCAGATTGAGGCATTACACTGACAGAATCACGGTAGGGAACGAACTCTTCCGCCTTGCCCTTCTTCCCCTTCTTCCCGTCTGCGGCGCTGGCTAGAGCCAAGGCCGATATGACCTTTCCGAGCGTGGTGAGCGATTTATTGATATTGGCACCCTCTTTTAGTCGCTGTCCGGTAGCTCCAGTAGAGTTTGCTCGCTCCGATCCAGCCAAGTCGACCAAACTGATACGCGACACTTTCTCCGTGTCCATATTCGAGTCAACGTCGTGTCGTTTCATCGTCAGGAGGAGGGTAAAGACGGCATGAGATCGAGAGGATGTCTCGTTCATGTTTGTGGCAGCCACTGTTCGCGCTTTGTTTCCCTCGTCCATGAGCGTCATCATCTCGTCGTAGCTGTTGACCACAAGCTTGGACAAATCCTCGACGTAGGGGCCTAAGCTTGGGTGCTCGCGGACACGTAGATTTCCGGTGTTCTTGGGGTTCAGTAGATCCCGCACTTTCTCGTTGTAAATCTACATTGGGAGCAAAGTTAGTACGGTAACGAGATTCGAAATGTAGAACGCACCTCTATATATGATACTTCTACAACGAAATTGACATTTGGATCTGCCGCCTTTTTCGAATTCACGCGCACGAAGAGTTCGGAACAGGTCAAGGGAATGATTCCTTTGTCGGCACCATCTGGAATAGCGTTGAACGGAAGGGTTCAGGAGCAAAGAGGCGTTGCTCACATCCCATCATACTGTGAGGACGCGTTAGCTCTACTCGACGGGCCACATTCTTAAACGCACCTGTAAGACTTTCCAGATCCTTGATCGCCAAATAAATCAATAATTCCCGTCGATGGTCGCCGCTACGCACCAGTTTGTCCATCTACGGCATACCATGAGCAATCTGGATAGTATGGGGGCGATGTGGAGAGACAGACGCACAAGCCAGAATACACGCATTGAATCCCGAAAAGCCGTGGTCGAGGAGCTCCTTGCCAAGGTCATCGTACAGCGTCTGCTGGGAGCAGTATCCGGGCTCATCTCGCGGCCCGGCCGACCAGTAACTCTTGTCGAAGCTGAACGCCATGGGCTTCCGCTCCGTCGCGCGCTTCGAGTCCTGCGCCGAGCCAGCTTCCGGCGGCTCGATAATCGTCTGGTTCCCCGTCATCTTAATGAGGGGCTTTGCGCCGCGCGCCAACTCTGCCGCGGTCGCTCAGCGTCGACGAGCATGGCGGAAACGAGTCCAACACGCACCTCTCGAGTTGAGGGGTCGACATCGTACGACGACCTTGATGTTGCCGTCCCCAGCCTCCGCCATCGTTGAGGATTATCGCGTAATGGTAGAGATATCCGTGTCTGACGCCGACAACGACGACGACGGCGATGTGGGGGTAATGAAGCAAGGTGTGGCTGTGTCGCTGGTTGCCACCGAAAATCACGCGCCCTGATCTTGGAAAAGGCGGGCTTGCTTCCCTGAAATTCGTGAGGATCTCTTTGTGAACTCTCAGAGACGTGTAGGCACAGTGGAAGAAAGTACTGCTCTGTGTTGCTGAAAATTGAAACAGCACAAGGGCAGAGTGAAGGGCTTCTGACACAGATCATCACACGCGCACGAGAATCTCATGATGATATGATCACGGCATCGAGAGACTCAGAGTCTCACACAGTCAGTGACTCAGTCCGAAGATGTAACGAAATCGAGGACTTTAAATAAAGCATGGAGGGCATCTTGTTCGCAGGATAGTTGTACATGAGAGCCTGAGAGCAACAGAATTTGTAGTCGCCAGTTGCGCGGGCACTATCCAAGCGTTGAGATTGACCGACAAGAACGATTTCAAAGCTAAAAGGCAACCACACTCCGGCAACACTGTTCGAGTCTAGTCCAGCGAATGTACGAGCGAATTGGAACGCACAAGCCTGCGAGTCGGAGATTCTTTCATCATGAAAGTACAGTCAATGATTGAACGAATTGACCGTGCCCTGAGCATCTTTCCCGACTGGACCTATTCAAGCAAAATCCAGGTATAGAGCAGCACGCTAGTCCAAGGGTTTCACCTCTTCAGCAACCAGTTGACAGCGAGGGTAGTCTTGAGCAAACCCTATGCTACTTAGAGCAAGTCGAAGAAATTTCTGCGGAACGATGAGGACACTCGCCGAAAAACTGGTGGGTACAAAGTAATATATATATTGGGAGAGTAAGTTAGATCTGGACATTAGTCCAACTTTCGAGACCACTTCCTGCTGCCTGACGAGGGCGTTCCTGGGCGAGAGGAAGGCGTCTGAGGTCTGGATGGAGTAGAAGTAATGTTTTCGTACGCCTGCACCTTCTCTGGTATGGGCTCCGTAACCTTGACCTGTGGTGCTTTGATTTCAACCGGCGCCTTGTCTGTCTTGCCCCAGTACAGCCACAACTGCACACCGAGCAACAGGTTGAGAACCAGCGCCAGCGCGAAACCAGTCAACACGACAGGGTCGCCGACCTCCTGCGACGTGGTGAAGAGGCGTGCCGCGCAGCCGATCACCTGCGAAATGACTGCAAACGCAGACAGCTGCCCCGTGGATCCCGCTCGGTAGTTCTGCGCAATCTGCGGCAGCTTGGAGAATAGCGATAGCGGCAGTGTCGCCATCTGAAGTATGGCAAGGGTGTCCTTTGGTAAAGTGTACAGCGTGGCGACGGCACCGGTAAGGCCTGCGGAGACGAGGCTAATCTTGCCCGTGGCATTGGGGGAGAAGAACGTGATGAGGAGCGTGATTATGGCGTTTTGGACGGTCAGGAAGAAGTTCTCGCCATATGTCGAGAAGGGGAATTCGTTGCGGAAGGAGTAAGTAAGAGTTATAGCGTAAGAGAGCGTTTCCATGATGTATGCGGGCAGCGAGAGGCCGCGTGCTGAACGCGCTTTGAGGACTGGCCGAGGGCAGTGAGCGGGGTGGTGAAGGCCGGTAGTGGCGACTCACTGAGAAGGACTTGGGGCACTTTGACAATGCTACCGCCAACTACGATGCCAAGTCCCAGGCCCTTGGATATCGAGTGCTTTATGCATTCTATGTCCTCGAAATTCAGATTTTCGACAAGTGACATGTAGCACTGCTGGAAAAGGGCTCCACGTCAGAGAGATACGCTTTAGAAGGCAAATCCGCGAACCTCGCCAACGACAGACACGCCGAGGTTTCGCACGAAGGGCGGTAGATTTTGAGTGAGCGTGGTCATGGTTCGAGGTAAAGAGGAATGGTGGCTGTGGTGGCTGTACATCGTTGTCCATATTACCCCACCGTACTGACTAGCTTTCGGCGCGAGAGCTCCTGAGTGACTCGTTCTGCTTGCGAATAATTGACCGTTCTACTGTCATGCATGGGTACATCCTCAGATGGGAGAACACAGGTGAGTACATTGTACAACAAGTATGATCATAAGGACAAGACTCAGGAGAAAGCAATCTTTCTATCACCAGACGCTCGAAGGTAGATGCCCATATACTCGGTAGCTTGAGAGCTATACGAGGGAACGCTCGTACTAGAGCCGGGTTACCAGGCTACTTGAGAGCCCTTGGCTTTTGTGCAGGGCACGAAGAAACAGTGCGTCACCGAGCTCAATCCTCCTCCTCCATATTATTCTTGGACTTCAAATTTGGTACTGCCACTACTCGGGCGAACGAAATCGTGGTCGTGCCCTGGAATAAGAATAATTGTACTCTAGCGTCCGGCGATCAGTAATTGGTTCGTGCCGTGTATGAATGAATGCATGAATCCAGAAGGGGGTCGTACCAGAGGACGATGCGAGCGTCTTTTCTAACCATGATGGGCTTAGACTCGAACTTGAACCCCTCTGTCTGTATAAGAGGCAACCACCCAAAGCTTGGTGTCAGGGTACACGATAATGATCATATCCGTGGCTTTGTATGACTGATGGCGGCAAAGCTTCTCAAGGAACATCGTCCCGGAGGGCTGACTCTGGAGGTGTGACTCGAGGAAAGATCGGAAGAGCTGGCGATGTCCTTTCCTTGATCTCTACTTACGACGATAGTCAGACGTGACTAGATCCGTGACCGTATCGGGACCCCTGCTCTCCCCTGCTGAACATGGGAGGGGTTTCGGTGGCGACCTAGAGGAGTTTTACCGTTCGAAAGTCATCAGGCGGCGGGATCCTCCGTCGTGCCAACTTCTGATGCTTGTACATAGTGTAATAAGTCATGTCAGTCATTTGGGGGACAACTTCGAATTCGCACAGCACAGCTATCAAACTTCGTGTCTGCCAAGGACTTTTGCTACCTCTGGCTCTCTACGCACCAACTCTAAGTGCTTGTTACACTCGAGTCTATGCCATGATTATTGACTGAATCGTCTGCCAGTGCTTACTCTGAGAAAGACCGGGAATTCATCCTGCGCGAGACAAGGTTGCACGAATTCACGAAACTTTGACTTGGGACGACACAGATTCTCTGAACTAGTTGATTTCTACAAAGGGACCGCTATAGCTTATTCATTGCTACAGACCCATCTCGGATGCTTGAACAAAAAACTGATTAACAGCTGGCACAGACAGACTGAGGCGCTTTAAGGCTTACCGTGGACTGTCCCGCCACGCTTGGCACCAAACAAGCCAACAACTTGGTCGAATATGTTGCTGGCAAGCTTTGTGACAGGCTTTCCACCATCTGTATCATGGTGAATAACCTTGCGAAGGCGCTGAGTAAAGGTACTTGCGCGCAGTGCAATGATTCTTGCCAGTGACAGCCCAATTGGTACACCCTTTGGTTCTGCAACGCCCAGCAGCCATGATTGGAATGAGTAGATGTTGTTGTGGTTGACTTGGGTGCTGTGAGATTGTTGAGGATGTTTTGTGTCGATGCACTGTCCGCCTTATATACAGCTGCAGTCTCAGGAAGGCCCTGGTGCGAATTGCGCGATGGATCTTGAGTAGAGGTGAAATCACACGTCCACATGGCGACTTGACATCAGCTGTAGTAGTCTGTTCAGCTGTGAAGAATCGTGGCGCATTCTGATAGGAATCTCCGCAATATTGAGGCCTAAGCCCGCAAAACAGCAAATACGCGAGGCAAGCAGCCACGCGCTGATGAGTATGGAGAGTAGGCCGGATTAAAGTCCACCGGTGGGGACAAAGTAACACGTACTCATGGAGAGCCGACACCTGCTTGTTCACTGCCCGTCGTTTTGGTGCCACAACAAACAATAAGGCACGTCGGTAAGAGATGACAGAATTGACCAGATTGTGACTCCGCGGTGGGGACAGAGCAACACGTACAGTCATACGATGACTCGGATAGACACAGTGCAAGGATAGCGCGCACTAGGCCGGGCCGCCGAGTCCATAGTGGGGCAGAATAACACGCACCCGAGGAGGTTTCCATACAGATTATCGGGCTTGGCGTCGTGGGATAGTGGAGCGTAGTAGGCAGAGATGGAACTTCATGGTCGTCGATGGGGAAGTAATGATCATGAGAACACAAGTCGAGCAGCAGACATCTGCTGACATAGTCCTCAAAATACTGCGCCAAAAAAATTCGCATGAACCAGCGTGTAGGCCTTTGACATGAGCGAGATCGAAACGCCGCGGTGGGCCAGGTTAGTGCGAAGACAAATGGAGCAGATATATGGCGATTCATTCTGCGTCAGGCGATGGAAGAGGGAGTCCGCGAGGTCAGGGTTTGGTTCGAAACCAGGACTACGGTTTAGTAGCGGGTCGAGGAAGTATGCGAAAGTGTAGGCACGTACAAGATAGAGAAACGCCGCTCGGCATTGACTCGGCAATCTGACGTGGTTGATATAGAAGATCATTATAGAGCTTCGTGTTTCCCAGCGTCTTCCCCCCAATTTCTGCTAAGTCTCTACCACAGAATGCCTCTTTACTCATGCACCGCCGCAGGCTGTGGCAATCCCGCCTTGAGAATGACCTGGGGAGCATGTGAGGCGTGTTCAAAGCGTTTTTGTATGGAGCATATCAATCCATGCCCTGCTCACAACTGTCCCACCTACGAGGTTGTTACATTCCACTAGTTCATGTGCTTCAGAGCTGATTGGTGGCTCTAGTCGGATGAAGATGCCTTTGACGCTGCCGCCAAGCTCGCGCTCGAACAAGAATTTGCTGCCATCATTGAGCACGTGGACGTAGATGCATTGGCTGAACGGGCGTCCTCCCTTCGCGACGGGATGCCTTGTACAGTTCCGAAGCTTTCCATGGATACACTTTGTGATCTTCCCCGTGGAGGCATGAATATTCATCTTACCGTTTCCTTCGAGGATGGTATCGAATGGATCTGTCGCCTCCGCCGCGAGAATTCGGTAGTCCTACCCCTCGCGCTGCAAGATGCTGTCGTACGCAGTGAAGCAGCTACCATACAATTTCTATCAGCGCACACAACGGTCCCTGTTCCCAAAGTCTTCGAGGTTTCCCTTCCCTCGACTCCCAGCGCTGTCGGTGGAGGCTACATACTTATGGAGAAGATCCGCGGACGCGCGATGGATTGGTCTGCACTGGATCTGGCGGCAAAGACAAAGATCCTGGAGCAGTTTGCAGACATTTTTGCCTCGCTCTACGAGCATGCCTTTCCTCTTATAGGGTGCCTGCAGCAGGCAGACCCACCTGTTGTCGGCCCCCTTGTCTCCGAGGAGACAACAGATGTTATCGACGGGGAAATCCGCAATTTGGGTCCTTTCAGATCCATGTCCAGCTACCTGTCTGCGACAGTCCAGACTTGCATTCAACATACCTTGGACCGTGAATGCAATCCGGAGCCAGTCGATCCATACTTGGCGCTTCTTGAAGTCGAAAGTTGCATCCCACTTCTTTCTGCACGTCGTGCTCCTCCCGCCTTCTATCTCAAGCATATGGACGACAAGGGAGACCAGGTGCTCATTGACGATGATTTCAATATCACGGGCATCATTGACTGGGAATGGGCACAGACCCTCCCAAAAGAGCACGCATTCTGTGCACCATTGTTCATGTTAGATGTAGGCGCGTACTACGATGGAAATGACGAGCTCTCCCCGGCCGAGGCACTCTTTGCTCAGATCCTCGAGCGAAAGGGTCACGCCGAGCTTGCTAGGTGTGTCCGCAATGGCCGCGTCGCTCATCGCCTCTTACACACCATGGACACAATGGTCTCAGCCGATGACCTGCCAATCCACCTGCGAAGCTTCCGCCGCCTGACTCAGGGGGTTGATCAGGATTGGGATGCCTGGAAATCAGGTGCGATGAAGAGACTGAAGTCGGATTCTGGTCTGAAGACTCTTGTCGACTCCATATCCAAGTTGTCAAACTGATAGGTAGCATGCGATCTGTCTTGCTACGCATATCTTCAATGTCTGTTGAGAGTAGACACAGATTGACGGTAAACACTCGTTGTGTGCATAGCACTGGATAATCCCGATGGTCGGGCAATGTTGAACTAGTCAGGTCTGATGAGAGATGGAAGTCCTGCCGAAGGCAGGTATGTTGACTGGCCTTACTTGACAAACACGTTACACCGGATAGACTGAGACACCTGATGAACACTTGGCCGACTTCGTTTGTGTGTCCCAATGTTCACGCAATTCGGTCTGATGGGGGATCACCCTGCCAGAGGCGCTCGTTCGGACCGGCCTTGTGCTCATTTCACTAGATAGTCTAAACTTGCATCGGCAAATGGAAGTTAGACGCTTGGCTGGCTTCTTTCGTGTGTACTGATGTTCACGCAATTAGCGTCTAGATCTGATGCGACTCAAGAGAAATGAAGGAACTACTCTGGACAACAACATAGTGAGTCAAGTACCTAGCTTCCATCGGCAATCGAAGGTTCGACGCTTGTTTAGCTACGACGTTTGTGTGTACCGATGTCCAGGCAATTATCTTACGGTCTGATCTGGCGTTACTTCGGCTTGCCATTCGTCGCTGGCAGGACTTCTATATCTCATCAGAGAATCTACAACTAACGTACAGTTAAGCGATCGCCATTCGTCGCTGGCAGGACTTCCACAACTCATCAGAGCATCTACAACTAACGTACAGTTAAGCGATCGCCATTCGCCGCTGGCAGGACTTCCATATCTCATCAGAGCATTCACAACTAAAGTACAATCAAGCGAACCGAGGCAATCGCTAGATTTGTCTGAATCGCTGAAATTGCGCAATTGGGTCTCGACGGCTGAACTTGAAATCGTCACAGTTTGCTGACACTTTCTCGCAGGCTTGACTGTCAGATTTTATGGACTCTCTGTGCAGACACTTCCGAGCCGCCGAGAGGCATGTACACGTAGAGACGACTGATGTACCGGAATAATCTGGAAGACAAGAGACAAAACCTAATGAAAACTCGGCCGCCGCCGATGTCCTGCCTTAGAACATCTGGGGGCTGCCCCCGTTAGGATGCTATGGCCCTTCATTGTCGTAACTTATGTACCCCGAGTTTTGACTCCTTACACGACTGTTGTCCCTCTGTACGCTAAACGTCTGTCCAGCATGCTAGCCCGTTTTGCTGTTTCTATCTACTATATGCTATCATCCGGAGCGCTCACTTCAAGCCTTTGGTCCAACTCTGACCATCGCTGAATGCCTATTGATACTCGCTGCGTGTTCCACTGACGCAATCTGCCTGGTACGCTGGACCGGATTTGCCCTGGCGGGCCGAGGCGGTGCTATAGCTGCTCGCGCCCTTGGTCGACGTACTGGACCAACTCGAATCATGGGTGGAAGCGCCATTGCACCAAGTCCCAGGCCGCCCAGTGCCATGCCCATGCCCATTCCTCTAGCACCGTACATGTTGTAGTGAGGGTTCTCATATTCAATCATCTATGAGCCCGGAAAGTCATCAGCCAACAAAAGGATGAGACAGAACCCTATTGGTGACTGACGTAGCATGGCAGGACAAGTTCAGTATGTCGGACGACGTAGATACTATTCAAGGCGTGACCCATCGCTCCAACTCCTGCAGCCAAAGCTGCGTTTTGGGAGTAAGATTCGAACTGGCCACTTCCGACCTTATGGGCTGGGGGTGTTTTGGAGTATGCCATCGACGAGGTCGTACGACCTGGGAGGACTAAGGGCCGAGGTCAGCATCAATACAAGCAGTACCGTCGTACAACCTGGAGGCTGGGAAGAATTACCTCGACAAGCAAAAATCCTGTTGGCGCCCGAGGCATACTCCAAAGATGTTTGGGCATTGCCTGCGAGATATACACCATATCCCAGGACCTGTCCATTGATGGCTTCGTGCCCATGAACACCGCCAATGCGGAAACCACCCGTCAAAATACTCATATTCTGGTAAGCTCGAATAGTTCGAATGCTGGATTAGGCATATCTCACGGGTCGATGTTTTGCGCTGCCGTGCCATGGAACATGTGCAGCTCTTGAGGTTCCACATCAGGTGTCAGGGTACGGAGGATCTCCCGAGCCTCTTCAAACTTCTTCTCGAGTTCGTAGTTGACAATCCAATGGACTGACCGAAGAGTTGAATGTTCGGAATGCGAACATCGCGGCGAAACACCTACATCGCGTTACTTTCACTCCCGAGGTGGCGATCAATTTCTTCCAAGGCTCGAATCGCGCCAGATCGTCTGCATTTGCGAGCGAGCCGTCTTCGAGCAAGTTGGTTGCTGTGTCTATGACGACGCGGAATACGATCCCTTCCTTTCGTTCTTGAACCTGTTTCATGACCTTGCCAAGTTCCCTCTCTTCGGCTTCGGCCAACTTGCGTGCGAGAGCCTCGTCAGCCTTCTGCTGCTTGAGCTGGAGCATCGTGTCAGTGACAGAAATATGATACGCATGTAGACGAACGTTCAACCTCGAGGCCCTTGCGAGACTTGCTTGGATCTCTCTGGCCCAGAGTGCTTCCTCTTGGTCCCGAATTTGTTCTTGCCCTGGTAGGCCCGTGGGCCCGGGATAATAATTATACTTAGCTCTGTGTATTTCATTCTCGAGAATGTCGAGATCTAACTCTTCGTCACTGTCAACTGTAAGGTCAATGACCCGGGCGGCACTGTAGGTAGTAATTTTTCGAGAGCCATGGGATGTGCTCGGGCCAGCAATGGGAGGCCCCTCGTCTTCGGAAATATCAATCGTCTCTCCAGGGTAGGCTATCTAGACGAGATTCGTTCAGAGACATGCCAATTCAAGGTGATCTGAGCCTACTGTAGCATCTCTTGACTTTCCTTTGTCGGGTCGCAAGTAGGGCCGTTCATCACCTTCTTTAATTTCTACCATTGTCTTCTTAACAGCAGCTGTATCCTTGGCACGATGGTCAGGTCTCAACTTGGGAGTCCTTGCCATCGAAAGGTCATCCTCGTCGTCGGATATCTCAATCACCTCAACGGAGTCGCTGACTCGAAGCGGCCTTCCAAATGGCATGCTGGTGGAAAGGAGGGAAGGACAACGTGCGCTCGGATGTCTGCTCCAGGCGCTGAAATGGCCGCAGTTCGGGAGTTTCTGGCAGATCAAGCCAGTACACAGCACCAGCAGCTGAAAGATTACAGTGCGCACTTTGCAAGATGATATGGCGTCGAGTGACAGCAAAAGGCAAACATTGAAACAATAGAGCCAAACTGAACGGACGCGACGCGGCATTCCTCGGCACCGGTGATCACGTGGCTGACTCGGCTCGGAGTAAGGCGGCAATTGCAAATCGAAAGCAACTTTGCTTTTCGCCCTCATTTTATGTACGCCACACTGCGGCGCAATGCACAGGCCATTGGTGGCTCACTCCTCACAAGCACCGCAACGCGCCCTTTCCTGAGCAAACCTGCACCCTACGGTCAACCATTACACCCCTCCCATCCTTACCTAGGTTCGTTGTCTTGTGGACAGTGCTGGCGAGAAAGTCGTTGATGAAAGCATATCAGTGCGGCCGAATGAGCTCAACGCCGGGATCCCCTACGAGGAATATGAGAATAGACGGGATGCCCTGATGCAGAGCCTGCCGGACAGCAGCATGGTCGTCTTGACTGCTGCGCCAATAACATACATGAGCGGAGGTGAGTACTCGCGTTGCCGCTACGGACTTGGACTCAATGTGCTGCAGAAATATTGTGAGTACAGTCCTCGCGCGTCAATCATTTGCATGACTTCTCGTAAGCCACAAGTTTCGCCAGAATTCAGACTTCTGGTATCTGACCGGTTGTGAGGAACCCGATGCTGCCGTCGTTCTGGGTGCGTTGATTGCACTCTTACAGATGGTTTTCTCATTGTCAACAGAAAAGAACTCATCTTCACGTGGATACAACATGACCCTCTTCGTCAACGACAAGAACCCCGTCGAGGAAAGATGGTCCGGTCCACGAACAGGTGTACGCGTCGCTGGCGAAACCTTCAAAGCCGACGATTGCCAACCTATCAAGACCTTCCCAGATGTTCTCGGCTCCATGGTGTCTCAGTACTCCCACATATTCGTCGATCTGCCACCTCAGAAAGAGAGCAGCGCATACAGCAAGCTTCTGAAAAAGCTCTCGAACCCTCTTTCAAAGCGGTCCTATGACCATGACTCTACCATGTCCCTCATCACGAGCTCTCGGCGGCGAGCTCTGCGTCCCAAAATCTCGCCTCTAAGAGCAATCAAGAGCGAGGTCGAATTACGCGTTATGCGCGCGGCTGCAGACATCAGTGGGCGGGCTCATGCCAAGGTACATAATCCCATCTCTCAACGCTCGGGCGCTCATGTCTTAGACCATGCGATTTACTAAACCAGGGATGAACGAATCAGCTATTGCTGCTCACTTCGAATACCTCTGCGCGTTGGATGGGGCACAACGTCCAGCATACGTTCCTGTCGTCGCTTCGGGGTCAGTACACTTTTCGAAGACGTATTCCCTTCTCCTGATCTCCTTTCAGTGCCAACGCTCTGATGATACACTACACTAATAACAACATGTTAATTCAAGACGAGGAATTGGTGCTCATTGACGCAGGTTGCGAATACAAGTAAGTCATTTCTGGACCTTCGTCTCGGTCAAGCTCACTGAACGCATCGCAGTGGATATGCTTCGGATATCACACGTACCTATCCCGCTAACGGCGTGTTCACAAATGCACAGCGGGATCTATACTCCGCGATACTATCCGCGCAGAAGGCTCTCGTTGCGATGTGTCACGAAGCCGAAGCTGCGAGCATGGTGTCTCTACACTCCGCTTCCTGCCGACTGTTACGGTCTGAGCTAGCGCAGATCGGGATAGACGTGAACACCACAGACCTCTCGAAGGACCTGTACCCTCATTCACTGAGCCATCCCATAGGCATCGGTTCGTATACATCCAACATCTCGTCGGCTCTTCCTACAACTGACCGACTTGTGTGCAGACTTACATGAGTCGTTTACCATCAGTAGCAACTCAAAGTTCGTCATACTTTTTTGCGTTGGTCTACCAAACTAACATGCGATGGCAACAGGCTGAAGGCAGGAATGGTCATCACCATCGAGCCAGGGATTTATGTTCCTCCATTACCACAATATCCGAAGCACTTCCATAATATGGGCATACGCATCGAGGTTGGTTCGCAACCTGCTTCTATCTCCGTGATATTGAGTCTTCTTATCAGGACGAGGTCGTTATCGGAAAGACGGATCCGATAGTGCTGTCTGTGTCCGCACCGAAGGAGGCAAGTTTCCGCCAAGTATCATTTTTATCTTCTGACCTGGCATACCTAGATTGCCGATGTAGAAGGCGCCTGCCAAGGTCTATTGGGACTGGAACCATATTAACTCTAGCCACATCTTATGGTCGCATAATAATCACCTCCTCGACAGTGCCATCGTTAATTTAATGATTACTATCGACGGAAAATTATCAAGCCTGGGCCAAAGGTGGTTTCAACGTACTCATGTTACCCACGTGCTACACCGGCAGACCTGCGCACGCGAACTGTGCCCATCAGATGACAGTCTCAGAGCCTGCATATCGAAGATTCAAACTCAATTAGCGATCTACCGCTCTCCCTTCGTACTTCGACCTTTGACCATCATGCTACAGGAACAAGCCCTCGTCCTTGCATGGAACGACTATGTCCCATCGCTTCTCAAGACCAGGATGCCTGCGGAACCGCTGGGAACTATCATCGTGTCCGAGCTGGCAGCCAAAGCGAAGGAGAAACTCAGAGATCATCCAGGTGCGTTCACGTCCTCTGTACACACGCCCCGATTACATCTATCATTTAGCCTGTTTTGAGTATGCAAACGGAAACGCTGGAACTGGGTCAACCTACGATGCGAATGTCGAGGCATTCCGGCGCTATCGATTTATACCGAGGATGATGGTGGACACGACTACGCGGAATCTCGAGGTTAGGCCTGGCATATCATTGTTGCATGATCAACCATCGACAGCGCATTGACTCTGATGTCAGACGACTATTCTTGGCGTGCGATATCCTACACCTCTTCTGATTGCTCCCATCGGAACACAAGCTCTCTTCAATGAAGAAGCAGAGCTTGCGCCAGCTCGGGCAGGGAGAGCGATGGGTGTCCCGTTTATTCTCAGTACTGTCGCGTCGCGGAGCCTTGAGGACGTTGCTGAAGCAAATGGGGACGGGCATCGTTTCTTCCAGATGTATTGGTGGGTGACATGATGCCAACTCAGCGTGTAGCGTGTCTGACTATTATTAGGCCGAGGTCGGAGGACGTGACGCTGTCTGTGCTGAGAAGAGCAAAAGCCAACGGATTCACCGCGCTCGTTCTGACGGTCGACAACTTCGCGATGGGATGGCGTGCGCATGATATCAATAACAGTACGGTGGATGATCCCCTGAGTGAGCTGAGAATGATTGTGTCTCACAGCATTCACACCATTGATGCACGGCTACGGGATCGAAGTCGGCCGCGCGGATCCTGTCTTTATGGCCAAGATGAATCAAGAACCCATCACAAATAACCGACCGTCTTTTCCTTACGAGTACAAGAAATTGGACGGGCTTATGAGAGACGGGCATGAGGAAACTTTGGCTGAAGCGAAGCTCGGTCTTGCTTGGGTGACAGAGGTCTGCTCCGGTCGGTATCGATCGTGGGACGAGCTCAAGCGTCTACGTGAATATTGGGATGGGCCGATTATTATGAAGGGTATCTTGAGGGCTGGCGTAAGTTATCGAGAGTCCGTGCGTACTAGCCGTACAACTAACGTCCGCTAGGATGCGGAGAAGGCGCTCGAGTATGGGTTGAACGGCGTCGTGGTCTCTAATCACGGTTGGTCTCATCTGCCTTCCTCATCCAGAATCTCACTATTCACAACAGGAGGCCGCCAAGTCGATGGTGCCATACCGTCCTTGTATGCTCTAGTGGACGTCATGAAATCCCCCAAGGTCCAGGAAGCCCAGAAGGCCGGCAACTTCACTGTTCTGCTCGATTCTGGTGTTCGAACGGGGAGTGATGTCCTTAAGGCGATCGCTCTGGGAGCTCAGGGTGTCTTGCGTTGGTGTTCTTTTGATGCCGTTTATTGCAGCTGGAGCTCATACCGTTTTGATTCTAGTAGGACGACCGTACTTGTGGGCCTCGGCCATCGCTGGTCAGGCTGGTATCGAGCAACTCATCAGACAGACCATGGCTGAGATAGATACGACACTTGGTTTGCTGGGATACGCGAGCATAGACGCGATACATAATGCCGGGGAGGAAGTCGTGCGGAAGACTGATTTTTAGACAGTGCAGACATCCATGAGCACTCCTTCTCAGCGGCACGTCAGGACAGTTGCCGCCCGAGTGACCTTGGCCAAGAGCTCAGTTCTCTGAGCTGTATGTGTAGTCTGTAGTTACTAAAGTTGACCTCGACACATCCCAAGGACTATATACTGGACGTAAGAAGCTGAACAACATACATAAGATATAACTCATAAGTAATGCACGTTCGAACTTCGTTCGAGTCATGGTTTGGGTTTTGCGTCCAATAGTAGGACTACTTGAGGCCGTAATGCTTTTGACTCAGAGCTGCCAATGCCTGCCAAGGCGGCCATCATTCGGGACGCACCCGGCACGGGTCTCCTGAGTCCTGAGTCTTGATCAGCTCTTGATGTACTTAGTCCTTGCCTCCCCAAACCACACCCTTCTTCGCTCGCAGCTGAACGTGGAACGAAATGTCTTCCGACGAAAGCGACAGCAATCAAGACCGTGCTTCAGGCGCAGGTGTAACAAGCGGGCCAGCGAAGCATAAGCGTACCCTGGGAGCATGCAATGCCTGCAAGAAGAGAAAGAGTAAGATACGTCAACACACTCTGAATACGCGCTCATCGGACGCCTCTAGCGAGATGTCAATTCGTTGCTCGGTTGGCTCCTCCTGAATACTCATTATAGACAGGTGATAGTGCTCTCATGCCCGACAATATTTGCACAAACTGTCGTATGCAAGGGATACAGTGCGTCCGCCGGCTCCCCCAGGTCGGTTCTTCCAGATGATTGGATGTTATCTCATTGAAGGCGATTGGAAGCGTATCACAGCCTCGTACGTAGCCTGGGCGCTTTCTGTGATATGAGTCGATCGATGTCTTTCCAGGTATGTCTCGGAGCTCGAAGAACGTGTGGCGAGCTTGCAGGCCATGCTAGAAAAGGTGGACGCAATCTAGGCGATTTCCTCGCCTTAAAGCTTACGCACTTTTCCAGCAACAGATGCACTCAGAAGTCCAGGCCCAAGCTGTTGAAGATGCACCACCGCCACACCATGAGAGCGGAGACGGCATTGATGATGCAGCCGACTTAGAATACATAGACCTGATGGCACAGGTCAGGCACATCCGCATAGACGGCGTTTCCGACAATTACTTCGGCCCATCGAGTAACTTGTACTTCATGCGCAAAACGCTCCAAATGCGGGGAATAACGAGTGAGCAAAGACCAGTTGGCGATTGGGGATTGCGCCCGGTAATATGCTTTGCTCTTGACTGTACAACCTTACTCATGATGTCACAAGTGGGAGCTTACAGCTATAAAACACCAGCAACCGTTTTCGTTTCCGGATCCCCTTCTACTGTCCGAGCTCGTAGACCTGTATTTCTCCTCGATACACCGACAACTGCCTCTGTTGTATGAGCCGGCTTTCCGAAATGACGTCGCTTCTGGATTTTATCTCTGTGATCGTCGCTTCGCGATGCTTACTCTCCTTGTCTGCGCCTTGGGTTCACGCGTGTCTGATGACCCCCGGGTTTTTGTACCTGGTGCATCCGAACACTCCGCTGGATGGCCTTGGTTTTCGCAGATACTCAATGTGCTCAAATCACCCTTCGATCAGGCCAAGCTCCACGACGTGCAATGCTCGTGTGTAAGGCTGCTTACCTATCTTTCTACCTATGCGCCTCTCAATCCACATCTCAGCTTACGACACAGTATCTCTTGACCACGTCTGGTCCGCAGGCAGCCTGGCACGAAATTGGTTCCACTCTACGATACTGTATCACGTTGGGCTATCACCGCTTTCGCCCAGGCCCTCCCACAGTGGAGCGTGAGCAGAAGAAGAGAGCTTTCTGGTATACTTGGCTTGAGAGGTTGTCGTCCTTGAGCTGATACGATTCAACAGGTGCACATATCTGCTCGATCGTCATCTCTGCTTTTACACTGGGAAGCCTTCGTCTTATCGAGAAGAGGAGTAATCTCTGCTCTTTTCCATCATCATCATTCGAAGACTAACATGATCCTTGTAGCTTTGACGTTGAGCTCCCATTGAACTGTGATGACGAATTTTGGGACGCGACGGCAGTACTGTTCGATCAGCCCAGGGATAGACCTTCACGCGCGGTCTATCTCCTTCTCCATATCAAGCTATGCCAAATCATGTCATACGCCCTTCGTACGCTTTACTCCCTCCGCAAGTCGAAACAAGCCGAGGGGCTTGTGGGGAACTGGGCACAGAATCAAGTGGCTATCATGGATTCCATGTTGAACAAGTGGTTCGAATCCATACCCCCACACCGTCAGTCGCATCTGTTTAAACCACTGTCAGTCAAGCTAATACGAGAAGCGAAGTCCGCTGGGATGCCCGGAGGGACCCCAATCCGTTCCTCACTGAATCGGTATCATTGTATGCGACGTACTATTACCTGCAGATACAGATACACCGCCCATTCATCAGTAAGGAGTCGGCCTTATCGACCTCCTCGATGGCGCTATGCACACATGCCGCGAGGTCATGTGTTAGAATGCTTGAAGTCTACCAGAGACAAGGAGGAACTGCGATAAACTTTGGTCCTATTGCTGTTGCTGTGCGTAATGTTGAGCCAGTGACAATCCTTGACTTATATTGACACTCAGCTTAGATAGCAAATTTCGCTTCAGGGATAGTGTTGACGCTCAATATGGCGAAACATCTCGACTCTACACCGGACGGCTTGGGATCTTCAACACGGGAGACAGAGGATATCCACAGGTGTTTCAGGATTTTTCAGGCATCGTCGAAACGGCGAGTTCGGTTAGCTGTCTCGTTGATTATGACCACTGATGCCTCAAACTCGCTAGATATCACCTATGCAACAGACTCATGTAAGCCTTGCTTCTCTACTCTGCCGCGGCGCTCTTAGGCCGTTCAACACAGTGACAGTCTTACAATAATGTCCCCTATCCCTCCACCGCCCGACACGTCTTCGCCGCCCTCTGCAGCATCGACCCCCGACTTCATTTTCGACCCAACTGCCACCATGATTAATGAGCCTGCTGAGTGGGCGCTACCTATCGAGACCACTAACATGGATTTTGGGCGCTTGCTGACGGAGATGGGAATGGGTGACACGGATGTGGACATGTCGTTCATGTATGACCCGGCAATGTTCAGCGACGACGCATCGGGATTCTATTCTGCCATGCAGATGTAGTCGGTTTGCCCGGTCATCTGTCTCGTGTCGTGTCTGAGACGACAATCACGGCGCAGTTTGAGTGTGTGAAGGTTGGACTGTCAATGTACAGCTCGGACGCTAGTACATACGTCACTGCTCTCATCATGAACATATGCGAGCCGACTATTGAGCATCACTTCCACTAGCATTACTGAACGAGCTTCCCAGAATTATTGCAAGATTTTCATTCAAGATTGAGAAAGGTGTAGGTGCTCAGTTCGGAGGTAGGCCACTAGCCATAGAATATGGAGACCTCAGACGATGAGATCCTCACCCGCCTGCGCTGCCGCAGCTAATCCGGGACTGGCTTCCCTCAAAATATACCCCTCCATGCCATCAGCCAAAAACTGCGAAAAGGCTGTTTCGGCCTCTTCTATTTCCTCCTGGTCTTCCGCGTAGTCAACCTCGACCCTCTTTAAGATTTGAATGCCTTCGATGCCAGACCGGCGAGAGGTGATCATCTCCGTGAATGGTGTGGCCAGCAGGGCGCCTTGCGCGTCCTTGAAAATGAGAGTCTCCAACGAAGGGGCGATTGGCCTCTCCTTCGTCGCCACCAAGGTGGTACACAACTCCGAGGTATTCACAGACGTCTGGAACACAATCTCCAAACGAGTGACAGTCTTCGTCTCCTCGAGCATCTGGCTCAATGCGGCGGTCTCTTCGGTTTCGGCATGGGTCATCGTGAGCGATAAGTCGGTGACATTTTGACCATGCAACACGATGAGTGATGATCCAGGGGTGGAGGAGAGGACGGCGTCCAGAGGGTCATCCGAGTGGTAATGCAAGGTCTCGAGTTTGGGAAGAGTCAACTTTCCGGCGAAATCCCGGATGGCTTGACCTGGTCCCCGTAACACCAGGGAGTGCAAATGCGACAGTTCGAAGGGTGCCCTTTGACTAGCAGCCTCTTCCTGGAGTGTGATGATGACCGATTGTAAATTTTTGGTGTGAGCCAAGATAGCAAGGTTGGTGTCATTGTGAACGCGCAGACTCCCACCACCAAGACTGTGGTAGCGGGTGAGCGACGCCCATCCAAACGTGAATCTTCCAATTGCAATGCTATCCGCAGAGGTCAGACTCCGTACTTGTGTCGCTACATTGCCGGAGTCCGAAGTCCCAAACATTATGATATCCTCTGCATCCGGAGAGGCATTATCCTGGAAATCCAGACAAATCTCCTCCAGCGCATCGAACGGGGCAGGAAGGGGGACAAATTGATTATACATCTTGAAGGGAATGGAGAGGTTTGCCGACCGCCATCTGTGACACGACATCAAAAGGATGGGAAACGCGCGATGGGTTTTGAAAGATTCGTCGCTGCTGAATAAATGGATAGACAACTTGCGTTCAGCAGAGCGGGAAAGGTAGGTACTAAGGAGGTAGACAGTGACAGTGGAGTCTGGGTAGGAATCGAAATCCAACGAAACGTCCGTCCAAAGCCTGGCTGTGGCCAAAGAGGCTGATCTCCAGCTGGAGCAGACTTGGGATACGACCCAGGCCGGATTTTTCATTGATAGACTGCAGTCGAAAGACCCTAGCTGAAGCTGCTGGAATGTGGGAGCCGGTGTGGCTTCAGCCAGAGCGGTGAATATCTCGGAGAGGATCTCCCGGGGGATCCCGCGGGCTGGATGGAGAGTGCGAGAGAGATTTTCAATGACGTTTTTGGACTTCTCCTGCGCGACCTCGAGTGCGGCTAGTTCGGCTCGCATCAATAAGATACGCTGGGCAATTTGAGCTGAATTATCCTTGTAGGACTTCAGAAGACCTTCCAGATTGTTTCTCTCAGCACCGAAGGGATAGTCATTGCACTGCAAAAGCTTTGCGACCCGTTTGTTCACAGAATCGGTGATCGCAGGTGGCGAATGACGGGGGTCGTGACCGCACTTGGGACAAGACATTTTCTGCAAAAATGATGAGAAAGAGCAGCATATTTCGCGAGATATCGTACGCGCTGCGTAAAAGGGACAATCAGGGAGGTACGAGTGCGAAAGTCGAAAAAGGAGTCCTGGGAGTTGAAGAAAGAGTCTTCGAGAGTCTTTTGGAAATTCGGATCGGGACGATGGTTCGGAACACTGACATAATTGAGGCCCATTGATGGCCCTCGTTGGATCGACATAAAAACGCCGATGGCATCCAGAAAATGCTCTTGTTACTATCATACTTACATTTACAGCCATTACACTACTCTACTCGTTGATGACTGAGTACGACTACTCTCCGGAGGCAGAAGAAGAGTATCGACGCAAGCGTCGCCGCGTCCAGCGCTGGGCAGAGGAAACCTCTCGATACCAGCATGAGGAACCACTCATTGGCGGTGTTCCTTCTGTGGCGGGATCACATAACCGCGCCGCTTCCACATGCCATGCCCCCCAACTCATCCTGCCAACAGAAGCCGCCACTGACGCAGTGCAGCACGCCTATCCTGCGTATAACATGTCAACCAATAACACGCCACAATGTTCCCATGGCCAGGTAGCATCAGCGTCTCCGTCTTATCCTCCGAGCTCGCACATTGGGGCACCCTACCTACCTTTACCATTCCTTTCAACAAACCCAGCTCACACTGCTTCTGCCACCGGTCACCCGAATCAGGGCCCATATGCACCTCACAACTCTTCCCAACACCATCCGTCATACATTGCAAGTCACCGCAGAAACCCGCAACCATCTCCGTACCAATCAACTAGTTATCCAACTCCTCTGAGAGCTGATAGCCGCCGTTCTGTAGCCTACATGACCGTACGTCCGAGGGCTTTGAGTCGTTCTTCATCTTCTGACAGCTTGCTGCAGACCGCAGACAACCGCGAATATCCATATCAGTATCAGATGCCTGCCAGTGCACTACACCCTTATTCGTATCTGTCGCCTACTAGTGCATCACATCCGTACTCGTATCCGTCGCCCGTTGTGACCCCAGCACCACCTATGTCAATTCAAGATCTCCATGCACTCATATGGGGCGATGGGCCTCTCACGAACCCGTCGCTACCACCACCGAGAAGGACTTTGTTCTCTCGCCTTGCCCGCAGAAGGAAACATTCTCTTCCAGCAGTCCCTTACACTCCGGATGGTTGGAATCAGAGCGACCGTTGGTAGCAGTAGCGTATCCATTCCAAGGAGAGAAACGCTGATTGATAGCGAGGACTCGGAATAATGATAGCCCAAGCACGAGACATGATAAGCAATCCAACAAATGATATTTCGGTTCTGTAGAATCCCTTACATCGTCGATTATTCTAGTCATTACGTTCAGCACATTCCGAATGTTCAACAGGTGCTTTGCCTGAGTTTCAGTTATCTGCGGACTCCCGAGTCACACGGCCGGCGGCGACATTCCCAGAGCTACCTTCTGACCCCCGTGTTGTGCCTTGGCGAGAGCACTGTATGAACAACAATCAGCAGTGAACATACCCAAAGTGGAAAGAGAGCGTCAAACCTCAGTAAAGGCACAGCACCGAAATTCTCCAATATCGAGGTTAGCTACGAAGCAACTGCCAGTGAGAGACTCCATCTCAGAAAGGAATGATTCCAAGGCGGGCTTGAGAGCGGGCAAGGCGGAGCTGAGTTGAACAAGATGCGGAATCGACACCAAGGAAGCTGCTGCCAGGTGGTATATGGCAGGATGGACGACAAACTCCGAGATCTTCGCCAAAATATCCGAAGCCTTTTGAGAGAACTCTGGAGAGGTCAAAGTGCAACACCATCGAAGGAGAGAGGGAATCAAGCGATATACAACAACCTGCGCAATTCATCGTTGGCCGCCCCTCAGGACGAAGTCGATGTACTCCAGGCAAATCAAAAGGCTCGCCATGCAGCATCCGGCGTTGCAACCTGAGTTGAAGACGACAAGTTTAGGGAACAAGGCACACTAGTAACAAGTATGCCGGAGATCTTGGGAGAAGTGCGGCTGATGCTGAGGAGGAGGAACTGGAGGAAATGATCAAAGTGGCAAGTTTGTCGCAATAGGAGGGTTTGAGGCATGAGACGAGGGTCTCCTCTGGGGAAGACTCCTATGTCTCTTTGGCAAGAAGGAAGGCGGGCGAGCCGTCTTCCTGGTAGCGTGAGGGGGACATTTCGAGGAACAATGATATCTCACCAAAGAGATTTTGAAGATTGAGCATACTAGCGGCGTGAATCCATACCTTGAGTATCGGCTCCATGAGTCATAGGACTCTTGTCGAGCTTGGTACGAGGTCTATCATGTTCCCAAGTGACGCGTCTGAGCAGTGCTCAAATCGGTTGGAACTGTCGAAAATATCCCGTACTTGTTTGCAGATGCGCATAGTCAGATCAGAAGGGCATTTTGAAACCTGTGGAAATGCTTCCACAGAACGGCAAAGGAAGGCTTAAGTTGTACCACCGCCCACGCTTCTCTGGCCGCTTCGAGCTCCTTCGAGGTCGCGTCCATACGCGACCTGCGCGAAACAACTGCAAGCAAGAGATAAGCCATGTTCATTGAGTCCTCGTCGTGCAAAGGGATATCACGTTTGAACCAGTAGTCGATGATTTCGCGAAGATGCGGAGAGAGCAGCGGGTTATCGCGTACGTACAAGTTCGATGAGTTGTTCAAGGGCAGCTCGTCCAGAGTTCGACGCTTCCTGGGCTTTGAGCTATCGCGCATCAGAGCGAGCAGAGACCGTTCGAGATACTGGTCTCGCCTCGAGTTCCATAACGACGTCAGTGGCAGCAGTCACCTCCAATTCGGAACACAATTTGAGGAGAGCAGCTTTGACTTGTAGTCGAAGAGAGCGTGCGGGACACATAGAATGACTGTCAGGCCCAAGGAGGAGACCTTCAGAAGCGGGCCGCTGGTGATGGTGAGAGGAGGAGAAGATTTTCGGCCACGTGACCATATGACAAGTTTGATCAACGCGCCACATCAAATCGATCAAATGCATGCATGAAAGGTCCAATGTCTTTATGGCTCCGACGCTTTGTTCTACGTATCCTCAGATGAGAGTGGTGCGGCCGATGTTTTTTTTGTGGTATTTACATAGCACCGCAGTGCTGCAGCCCTCATGAATATTCGCCGGGCCTACAGAGTGCCGACATTGCCGACATCACGCTCTGATTCGGGACGGTATTAGTAACCTTCAGTCATCGCATTGATCTGAATCACAAACCTGGGCTGGCGCTGAATATTGAATCTTTGCCTCCATCCACGACTATCGGCTCGATACATACGGCTAGACGGCGGACGAGATGTCATCCGACGAAGGCGGCAGCTTCAATGAACGTATCTCAGAACCAGACAGCGGGCCAGTGAGACATAAACGTACCATTGGATCATGTAACGCCTGTAAGAAAAGAAAGGGTGAGATTCTCAAGGCGCTTCGAATGATTGCTTACCCAAGGCCTCTAGTGAAATGTTAGTTCGTTTTCATAATGACCGCTCTTGGGCTTCCTGATAATAGACAGGTGATAGGGCTCACATGCCAGATAATACTTGCACCAATTGTCGTACGCAAGGGATAAATTGTGTCTGCCAAACCCCACGGGTCGGTACTTGCAGATGTCCGATGATACTCGCGTTGACTTGTCTATAGAGGCGTAACACAGCCGCGTGCGTGGCTTGGTGCCCTTTCGCGATGCAATCTCATCAATGTCTTTCCAGCTATGTCTCGGAGCTCGAAGAACGCGTAGCTAGCTTACAGGCAATCATACAGCAAGTACGCGGGATTGAGCATCTACCACCCTTTCAAGCTCACACGCGTCTAGCAACAAACACGCCCAGAAACACGAGTCGATGCTGTGGAAGACGTATCGCCATCACATCACGATAGCGGAGACGGCATTGATGATGCAGCCGACCTGGAATACTTAGATATAATGGCACACGTAAGGAAGTTGAGCGTCCGCACGAATAGCGTTCAAGACTATTACTTCGGCCCGTCAAGTACCTTGTATTTCATGCGCAAGGTGCTCCAAATGCGGGGACTTACCTCACAAAGACAAGGCGATGAAGAAGATGATTGGGAATTTCGTCCGGTAATAGACTCTTCTTCCGATCGCTCACCTTTACTCATGGTATATCACAAGTGGGAGATCGCAACTATACAGCAGCACCATCCATTCACGTTCCCGGACCCGCGTCTACTGTCCGAGCTCATTGACCTGTATTTCTCCTCAATGCACCGACAACTACCTGTACTGCACGAGCCGACATTTCGACGCGACATCGCTTCTGGATTTCATCTCTGTGATCGGCGCTTCGCGATTATCACTCTCCTTGTCTGCGCCTTGGGTTCGCGCGTGTCCGATGATCCGCGAGTCTTCATTTCTGGCGAACCCAAACACTCTGCTGGATGGCCTTGGTTCGCACAGGTACTAGCCGCGCGTAACTCGCCCTATGAGCAGACCACGCTCCATGATGTGCAATGCTCTTGTGTAGGGCTTATGTATTGCCTTCTGCTTCTGTCAGTCTCTTATGCTATTTCAGCTTACGACGCAGTATTTCTTGTGTACGTCTGGGACCACGGCAGCCTGGCACGAAGTCAGTGTTGGTTTGCGGTATTGCGTTACATTGGGCTATCATCGCTATCGCCCTGGCCCTCCGACAGTGGAACGCGAGCAAAAGAAAAGGGCTTTCTGGTATACTTGGCTCAATGTGACGTTCTCTGCGTACTCATCTGTTCGAACAGGTGCACATATGTGCTCGATCGGCATGTAAGCTTCTACGCCGGGAAGCCTTCTTCTTATCGAGACGAGGAGTACAGTCGTTCTGTGCTTTATGATGAACTGGGAGACTAACACATCTCCTGCAGTTTTGACGTCGAGCTCCCATTGGACTGCGATGATGAGTTTTGGGAAACGACGCCAGTGGCGTTCGACCAGCCGAAGGACATACCCACACGCGCGGTGTATAACATCCTCCATATCAAGCTGTCCCAGATCATGTCATACGCCCTTCGTACGCTCTATTCCATCCGCAAGTCGAAACAAGCCGAGGGTCTTGTGGGCGATTGGGTACGGAATCATGTGTCTGTCCTGGATTCGATGTTAAACAAGTGGTTCGAGTTGATACCTTCGCACCGCAAGTGGCCTTGGTTTTCACCATCATATGCTGAACTAACCTAGATGCACAGTGCGGTGGGATTCCCGGAAAGATCCCAATCCGTTCCTGACTGAATCGGTGTTATTATACACGACGTTCTACTATTTGCAGATCCAGATACATCGTCCATTCATCAGCAAGGAGTCGGCCTTAACGGCGTCTTCATTGGCGTTATGTACACATGCTGCGAGGTCCTGTGCTAGGATGCTTGAAGTCTATCAGAGACGAGGAGGCACCTCAACGATGTTTGGTAGTCTTGGCGTTGCTGTGCGTGACAATCTGCCAGTGATCGTCCTCTATCTGCTGTTAACGGACAGCTTAGAACGCGAGTTTCTCAGCAGGGATAGTGTTGACGCTCAACATGGCCAAGCGCCTCGAATACACCGTAGATGGGTTTGCGGTCTTCGCGCAGGAAACTGAGGATATACTGAGGTGCTTCAGAACGCTACGAACCTCATCGAAGCGGTGAGTATAGGCTTTCACGCGTACTCAGCACGAATACTGACGAAGGTCTCTGACCAGACACAATCTCAGCGCAAGACTCTTGTAAGACCACTATGATGCTTGCCAGCCCGACTCTGACGCTATTACAGTGACTTCCTCGTGATGATGTCTCCTGTCCCTCCACCCCCCGACACATCCCCGTCGCCTACTATACCGACTCCCGATTTCATGTCCGACTTGACCGCTTCAATGGCCAACGAGCCCACTCTATGGTCGCTACCTCTTGAAGCATCTGACCTGGATTATGGGTTCTTGCCGTCGGAGACAGGAACGCCACTGGAAACGGGGACGAACGAAGCGGACATGGAGATGTCGTCCATGTACGACCCAGCCATGTTCAGCAACGACGCGTCGGGATTCTATTCTGCCATGCAAACAGAGTGGGCGGAAGCGGAGGCGTACCCGCTTCGAAATGGGTGAATAGTATGATTGGCGTAGTACTGACTACTGCAAGTGGAATTCGGGACGTTGATCCTGATACATGCACGAGTGCCGTGTATGTGCACAAACGAATCTAGAGTCTCAGTATTTGTACAAACCAAGCTTCCATGTTCACAAGCTAACGTTTTCCCCACAATCCGAATGAGCGTTATTTTGACTGTCTTGTTGCGTGAGCTTCTGTACTATACACCGTCTGAATTGCAGAAGCATCTCGGCTACATCGTTAAGGGTTCTCCTAGATGAGCTCTCGAGCGGTTTGCATGATGAGAGCTTCTCCAACCTGAGCTGCCGCAGCTAATCCGGGGCTCGCTTCCTTTAGTATATCCATTCCGTCAGGCAGGGACTCCGCAAGAACGACTTTGGACTTTGGTTGTCCACCTCGAATTTTGACTCGCCTCAACGCTATACAGGCCAAATGTGATCATGCTGCTGAGGACTCTGAACAGAAGGACACTTGAAAATGAGAGTCGTACGACGTGTTTAATCTAGACAGCAGAAGAGGAAGGGGTGGCGCATTTATGCTATGTATCTGTTGGGTACCTGGGTCCAGCCAGGTTCCTTCGTACATACGCATTTCGTGAACTCATCCTAGCCATCAACCGCTGGCGGATGCTGGTTTTACATGAACGCCGAAGGCCCTTCGAGCTCACCGTTATTGTCACCTTCGATGCTTATGCCCCGTGCGACATCCATTATGAATGAACCCGCCTTGACATGATATACATCAAGAGCCCACAAGCAAAATGCAATCAAAAAATGTAAGTAGAGGTATCCAGAAATTAGCATGAAACGAAGGATGAATGCGCCAATCAAAAATAACATCAAGCATAACGGAGTGACAAGAACATGATCAATCAGTCTTTTCCGCATTCCCGTTCCCTCTCGTCAGTCCAGCAGCAGCCAGCCCCCTTGCAGCAAACACACCCCCGCGTCCTCGCCCACCACTTCCTCCCCTCCCTCTCCCCGGGCCCGGGTGTGTCTCCTGCCTTGACTCCTTGTCCGTCGCCTGCTTCACCTCCGGCACAACCGTGTCCTTCAGCTTCTCCGCGTGCTTCTCCAACCCTGCCTTCATCGCCTCCTCATCCCCAAACTCGACGTATGCGATCCGCGCTGCGTTGGGCCGGTTGTTGAACTTTCCTGCGGGCAGTGTTATGCGAGTGATCTGTGCAAAGTTGACAATCGGTACATATGGTTGAGAGGGAAAGGAATCACGTACCCCATCTTTAGCGTCCAAGAAGAACTCCCGTATATCTGCGTCAGTGGGCTGCACATTTGTGAAACGCATGAATATCGTCCACGGATTGCGAGGGGGTTTTGTTCTTTGCGGAGTCTTGATCCCAGATGATTCTGTTGCAGGCGACTTGGCCAAGTCCTCCACTGGTGGTGCAGGAGATGCTGTTTTGGGAGGAAGTGCAGGAGAGGTGGTTGCTGCTGGAGATGATACAGATTTCTCCTTTTTGTTGCTCTTCTTCTCCTTCTCCTTCTTGATGGGTGGAGATGCAGGAGGAGGTGGTGGCGGTGTTGCAGCAGCAGCAGCTGGCGCTGGGGCGGGTGTGGCAGGTTTTTGGGCGTTGGTGGGGTTTGGGAGGGGGGACGCGGCGGATGTTGGGGTGGGGGCGATGCGCCGGTAGGCGTAGTTGAAGCCTACATAGAGTTGAGATAGGTGCATGCGAGTATGCGGAATGATACACACCTTGACTCTTGAGCTCTGCGCTGACACGGCCATCCTTCACGTCAAGGACCAGCACGCCGTACGCCGCGTCGCATAGATTCCAGTTCCAGCAGTTCTTCCAGGACGGCTCCTCACCGCCCTGCGACAGCGGCGCCGGTATCCTTTCGACAACACTCAGCGCCTTGTCGAGCAAGACGCGCTGGTTGTCGTCAATCACGGCATCGACCTGTGTCTTGACGCTGTCCCAGACCTTGTCAAACTGCTCCTTGCCAGCTATCAACTTGTGGCGGAAGGCTTCAAAGTCGGCTTGCACGCTGAACTCGTTGTAGGACGTGGCGTAGCGGAAGTGGAGGCCGGCGGAGATGGTGAGGTCGGCCTTGAGGACGAGGGCGAGCTGAGCGAGGATGCCCTCGCGGCCGGGGCTGGCGTGCGAAACGAGCAGGCGGGTCTCGGTCGGGTCGAACACGCGCTGCGCGGTGTCGACGAGCTGCCCAATTTGGAGCGCCGTGGTCCACATAGTGCCCTGCCCGCCCGCGATCGTGGCGTTCCCGTCGCCGTTGTCGAACATCTTGTGCGGAACGAGTGCGCCGCCAAGCGCGAGAAGGCGCAGCTTGACGCCGCCGACGTCGATGCAGCGTGTGACGGCCTCGTCGAGGACGTGCAGGTTGTCGATGGCGTACGTACCGAGACGGAGTTTCTCAAGCACGAGCACGTCCTCGCACGCTCCCCAGGTGGTAAAGACGGGCACAGTGAGCTTGATCTGGCCGGAGACGAGCAGCGGGAACTCGGACAGCATGGACACGGTGACAGTCTGGCGGAGCACGGCGGGCGGTGTCTCATTCTTGGTCAGGTGCGCCCGCTGCGGGCCCGGGATGAGCGGGGAGTATGTGGTAAGATGTTTGAGGGTGCGGTCGTTGATGCGCTCGAGACTGTTGTCCTCGAAGAAGCCAAAGTCGCCGGTGTGGATGATGGCGGTGGCTTGGTTTTCGCGGGCGAGGTCGTTGAGCGCCGAGATGCGCCCACGTATGTCGGCGACGCAGAGGACGCGGCCGTGCGCAGTGTCGAGCACCGACGTCTGGGTGTCGACGCGTTGAATGGTGGCGGCGGGGAGGGCGGGGCGCGGCGAGCTCATTGACGGTGGAAGAGAAAGAGAATTTTTATTGATTGTTTTACATAAAACAGAGATAAAATCGCTGCAAAAGAGCCGCATATGGACATATGCGTCTATGTATGCCTCTTAACTCATGTCTCTCAATGTCGCGACGCTCGACGCCGACGTACAGAACGTAGGCTTCCTTGTCGTCTCGTCGCCGCAGCCGGCAGAGCTGGAAGCGGTGCGCCGCCGCATCATTGACAAGAATGGCGGCAGCGCACTCGTCGACTCGTTGCTCACCAGCGTGCACATTGCGGCCACCTCGTATATGCACATTTTCAGGATCCTGCAGGCCGTCGACGTTGATCCTTTCGGTGATCTTGACCTGTCTGGGCTGACCGGTGCGCATCGTGCCCCGCCTCTGAGTTGACGCTGACAGTGTCCGTAGTGGTCGAATCGTCATCGTTCAGTCCGCAGGACCTCGTATCTCCGGCATTCCCCCCGAAAGCTCTTCGGACCACCGTTTCCCACTTCCTGAACGCCGTCCGCGATGCACTTATTGACAGCGTTGCCCGTGATTCGTGTGTACTCGGGCGACTCAAGGCGGGCTTCTTAATATCCTATCCCACACAGTCCAACGAATGGTCCGCTCCCTGGGCTCTCTCCAAGTTCGTTGTTCATTACTCGACTATGGTGATACCTGACAGTGTCTCCCAGGCCGTTTGTATATTGCTATCTGCAAATCCACCTCGCCCAGTCTCGTCTGATAATCCACCCGCTCATGATTTCGACCGCCTTTCTATCTCTTTCCTCATCATTGCCTGCCGGCACCCCCATCTCACTACTCCCGTTCGGTACCCCGGCCTATTACCTCACGGCCTATCGAGGGCCCACGTCTGCGCTCGCCAAGCAGTTCCGGGAATCGTTCATTGGTCTCGGTGTGCACTCTTGGGACCCAGATGCATACATTATTGCCTGGGTGACCGTCGAAAACCGACAGGGGGAAGACAAAGGCGTGACCATCATCTATCCGACCACCCTCTGCGTCCAGTCAATGTCCTCCAATCATCCACCATTACCTTATATCCCCACTCTCCCCACCGCCCTCCAGTCATCTCCTACTGCGACCGGGTCGCCGACTCCAGCAATGTCATTCCTCTCTCTGTCCAGCCCCACGTCAAACAGCGCCTACCGTACGCTGACCGGGTCCAAAAGTCGGGATATTGATCGAATAGCCAAGGAGGTCGGAGGATTCGTGGATGCAGTTGCGAAAGAACGCGAGCGGGAGCGGGAGCGTCTGAAGAAAGTCCCCAGAGTTCCGTCACAGCCATTTTCCCTCCCTCAACCTCAGTCGCCTTATGAGCCCACTCCCCAACCTATTCAACAACAACAACCGCAAAACATCTTCCAACAAACTCCGCCCCAACAACCTCCACCTCCACCCTCACAACATCTCGCGCCGATGCAACAGACTGCAGACACATTCTATCCATCTCCTCCCCAGGCCAGCGCCGTCATTCCTCCGACTTCGGGAAATATATCTCCGGTCATAGTCCAACCACAGGTGCCGATGGACGTCGACCCACAACCCATCCAATCCTCATATGCATCCTACGACTCCAACTGGATGAACGACTTCCTCTCATTCGAAGTCAACAACGTCGGAGAGAGTAGCAGTGGTGGTGGTGGCGGGATGATGATGGGCATGGGTGATTTTGAGGCAGACTTTACGGAAGATGACTTCAGTTTCTTCGACACCAAGCCTGCTGGCACGGGCACTGGGCTCACACCAGCAATCGGCGGCCCAGTGGATGATATGTGGGATGTTACCGGGATAGGGAGTGTGCACACGCATCTCACGAATGGCACGCCAGATGTACATCACACGCTGCCTAGCCCCGCGCCGGAGAAGACTATGCCCAACTTTCGTATGGACGGCATACAAGTGCAGGACAAGGACGCACCCGTGGGCGACTGGGATGCGATCCCGTTTGACGAGAGCTATCGACGCGCGGACGGCAAGTACAGTGCAGGCAAGTTTCGCTTCCGGAGCGGGCTGCTGAGCCCGCCATACGACGCTGAGGCGGACGGATGGTACGAGCGGAAGACGGACCCGAGTGTGGGAGTCGTGAAGCGGTTGGTGACTTTGAAGAGGAAGGGAACGCAGTCGGACAGGGATGACAATGATTGGGAAAAGGAGTGGGCGGATGCGAGGGCGAAGGTGGATGAGCATGAGGACGAGGATAGCGATGAGGATATGAGCGAGGATGACGATGACGCTGAGGAGGGAGAACGAGAACAAGAACGACCGTCGACGCCTCTACCGGTGTACCTCCCGCTAGGGCCGTCGCTTCTAGCGCTGCAGTTCAAACACGAGTTCATGCTCCCGCTGAGCGGCCCACTGAGATCTGGAGTGAACCCTGGCGGGAATCCTAGTGTTGCAATAGGGACGGGAGGCGTATCTTCTGTGCCGACCCCGGTCTCGCCGGGGAGAGGTGGCAAAGGGAAGGTATTGGAGGCTGTGGCGGAGAGCTTGGGGCGCGAGATTGTGGACAATGCGGTTTGGTCTGCTGTTTGGACTGATCTCAATTGTCAACGTCCTGCTGGTACAGATGTTTGGGGAAAGGACATTCAGGCTGTTAGTAACTTGTTCGCCAAAGTCGAGGGTGTGAAGGCTCCTGTGGCTATGGCGGATATGTTCGGACTTGGTATGTCTTGCGTCTTTTTTTTCTGTCTCCTTGCTGACCGAGATTTTTGTAGAAGGATCTCTTCCGGGAGAACGCTTCGAGAAGCTGGAACCTCCAATGCTTTTGGTGGGCAAAGGGGAAGCTGTGATCCAGATATCTCCTCCTGCGTTGAGATTCTGGGATAAGCTGGGACTGGGGCCTCGGTCAGGCAAGAAGGACATACGTGCTTTCTTTGCGTTCGATGCTTCACAGGAGGATTTGTCGCCGAGAGTAGGGGACTGGTTTGCGGCGCTAGGCAATGTGTATGAGGTGCGTTCTCTCAACCGGTGCAAGTGTTCTGGATCTCACCATCTTTTTGTATAGAGCAAACATTTTGGGAAGATAACTCCTGGCAAGAGTGACTTTTGTGACGATGGAGTCGTCAAGATGCGATACGACTCCTCGTTACGAAAGAGTTTTGGTGAGGCTTCTGTTCAGCCCTCCCGCGGATGAGTGTTGATGGACTCGGTGCACTTCCAGACGCTTTTGTCACCGGAATACCGGCACCTCCAACGAGAACGAACATTGTCATTTTCATCTTGACGCCCATTTCCACGATGCACACTAAATCTCCTGTGCTTCGACAGCTCCTCTCCGTCGTCCGCAAGGCGTCCAAGGCGTCTGACTCCCAAATACTCTTCCAATTCATTCCCGAACAAATCCTGCGCCCCGAGTTCAGCGCGCATCTCGACATCCTATGTCTGTCCCTCTATGATCGCATCCTCGTCCCCGTCCTGCGGTCCATGTCGCGGAAACTCTTCCAGATGGGGGAAGTGAAGAAGTATCTGGAGGATCCGGCGTTTGTTCTGCCGGCGGAGGCAAAGGTCATTTATCGTCCCGAGTCTTCGTCTTCGGTCGATGTCATGGAGAGAGGGACTTTTCTGCACGTCGGGTACGCCATAAGCGAGTGTGGGAAATGGTTGTGTGCTTCGTGCGTTGACCAGCGTGGTGAGGGGCATGATCTGGGGGTTTGGTTGACCATGAAGGGTGGGGGTGGCGACCCCGACGCGGAGGTGGACGAGATGTCGTATTTGGTCGGGAAAGTCTGGGATTTCACTTCGCGGTTTGCGAAGCGTGCCAACATCGAGTGGAGGATCGTTATCGCCAAACTTGGCTCGATGGATGAACCAGAGTTGGATGGTATGTTCATTCAATTGTTTAGTGTGCCCTTAAATGTTGACTCGACCGATAGCCTGGACCTCACATCTGGAAAACGGCGCTTATGAGATGGGGCCTGTGCATGTCTCCATCGTCGCCGTCGACCCATCTACCCCTTGGGTGTTCACTTCCCGTCCAGACTTTGACGCCCCTCCTCCTCTGTTGAAAAGCGTCGGCCGTTCCGCTTCAGCCTCTGTCAGATCCACCACTAACAACCCTGTGTTCGTGGACGTCTCCTCCACCACCTACGCGCTATACCAACCTACGCCCCTCCCCGTGTCTGTGCCGCCCACCCTTGGCTTTGAGAGCAGATACGGACACATACCCGACCCGACGCCCCTTGACGAAGCCCACGAAGAACACCACCACTACCCGCATACCCTCCCGCTCGTCCCGCATGCCAGCTCAACGCTCATTCGCCCGGTGTCAAGTAGCATGCTGCACATACATTTGCTACACAAGATCCGCTCTGTGGGGTGTGCATACCCCGCGTCGGATTATCCGCAGCTTCTACGAGAGATTACGCATTCGTATTATGCGTTGTCGGTGCTCTCCGCTGCGAGACGGGGGCGGATGCAGGATGGAATCTTGCCGTACCATCTTGGCATGGTGGAAGCGATGAGGTGGGTGGGGGAGCCTGGGGATGTGGGGGAGTGACTCGGTTGAAGGGTCTGTGATCATGGTCTCATAATTGTAGGCACTGCATATGTACTGTATCTTGTACTTAATGTTCTGTTCTTCCGTTGTATCATATGTATCATAGCGTTGCATTTTTATGTGTATCTGATTTTGGGTTGAATAACAGTTTGAGATACGCGATCCAGCGAGACCGTGATCGCAAGCAAAGCAAATGAGTAAGCACGTCGAGGTCGAACTCTTTGACCTTCATAGCGTCGCGGTGGAAGGAATTCAAACATTGCGGACGCCTGGACCAGCCATCGGACTTATTCGGTATACTTGTAGATTTCAGCTCGCTCGAAGTTTGACGGAATCTGCGCGTTTTATATATGCAATAGCTGCATGCATATGACTACGGGCGCGGGAACGCTTGAAGTGAATGGGAAAGCGGCAGAGTCAAGTGACAGGATCTCCGGGACCCTCATACACTGTACAGCGGCCAACTTGTCCACCACCACCACCATCATCATCATGCCAGGACCTGCTTCTGACTTGCCTCCCGAAATCATCACCGCCATCGTCAATGCCTGCGATGGCAGCCAAGACGCGCTCATGCGGTGTTCTCTCATCAGCATCCCCTGGCACATAATCAGTCGACGCGTTCTCTTCCACCGTGTCACCGTCTACCCCAAAGTCCTACCTGCCTTCATAGACCTCTTCGCTTCCCCCAAAGTCACTCTCCCTGAATTTGTGCGGGAGCTCTCGGTGCAGAGACTGAAAGTGCATGGCCCCGGATCTGACACGTCCCACGTTCACTGCAACATCCTCGATGCACTCGCCGAGGCCTCCGCAAGGCTCACACACCTGCACACGCTAAACATCCGGAACGTTGACTGGTCTACGCGGAAGACAGTCTCTCGCGAGCCCCTCCTGCCATACACGGGCATCACCAGCCTCTCACTCATCGACGCGAAACTATCTGACCTGTCTCAATTCGTCGACATCGTATCCTCTGAGTCCTTCCCTGTCCTAGAGGAACTGACCATCATCTCTCTTACCATGATCACCAACATGAACGCGCTCCCATCCGACGTCGCGCTACGCGGGCGTGGCGTGCCGATGACGCTGAAGCGGTTCACATTGGTAGGGCAGCGGGTTGCCATCATCGAGGGAGTGCTGGAGTGGATATCTGGGACGCCTGAAGGCGTGGATATTTCACTGGAGTATCTGAAGCTCGGAGGGACGGGCTTCAGGGTGACAAAGTCGGTGCGACGCCTCTTGAAAGGCGCGGGGTCGAGTTTGGCACACCTCGTCTTGCACCCGACCTCTGGCCCATTCTATCCTGGCTGGAATAACCCGGGTGATTATCGGAATCTGCCTTTTCTTTGTAAACCTGTTCTGACCCAGGTATGTTCACAGATTCCGCACCAGCGTTACTTGATCTGCGGTACAACGACCAGCTGCGCATACTTTCTTTGGAGGGCGGAATGCAGCCGACGTTCTGCGATGCCATGCTGCAGATCCTCTCCCAGGTCACGTCGTTATCTTTGGAAAAGGTCTCGATCCCTTCTGCGTTGCCCTCCCCGTCGCAATGGGCGAAGAAGCTCGAAGCCATCCGGGCCATGCCGTCTTTTGCGAATGTCGAGGGATTTGGCTTGCGACTGTAAACACACAACCAGGCTGTCTCTCTCTTTGGCTTTGGAGTCAATGGTCTGAAGCTAAGGGGTTAGAATACTTCAAGGCCTCTTCGTCTTTCCTTGTATTGAAGCACTCGACGACCTTTTCCATCGTTCATCCATATACAAACTTCAACGCTCTCCCATTCAAGCACATTGCTGCTGGCAAGCTGGCAAGTACACACTTATCCTCTCTGCGTCCCTCGCCTGATTTTCATTGACAGATGGGATGACCGAGCTGATTGCGTCCAATGACTCGCTCTACGCTGGGTACACAGGCTCGTACAGATGTGCTTGCAATCTTGCGAAGCAGAGAAGCGAGTGCTCATCGGAGGTGTCAGGCTCTCGGTGCACCAAGCATATTTCATGCGGCGGAATGTTGTGAACAACTGCGACGGCTGCAAGGCGTTGAACGTACTTTAGCACGTAATCAGGGCGCGGGACGGAGAGCGTCTCTCCGGGCTTTAATACTGGGTTGTCATATGCAAAGAATGAAATATCAACTAGAGTTACCTGACTCTACTGGGATTCTACACAAATGTGGCGCCTATCTTATCTCATGTAAGTATTTCCATTTTGGGCAGATGATTCCGAGAGTGGCTGTGCACAAATTTATCTCTTCGACGCCGAACACGACGACGACAAGGACGGCAAAATGGCGGAGCTCGACCTGTCGAACAAGATAATAGGCTATCTGGACCGCCATCTCTCCTTTCCGCTGCTCGCACATCTCGCAGAAAGCGAGCTTTTCCCCGCCCGCGAGATCCAGATCGCCCAATATGAGCTCGCCAAGGGCACGAACATGTTTGACTACGCCGTGTCATTCTTCGAGAAGGTTTATCCCAACGAGCCGGTACCAACAGGTGCGCAATTGAGCGTCTTTTCGCCAACCAAATGCTCATCAATACCCAGAATTTGATCAAAAGCGAGAGAGCGCCGTATCCACACACCAGCGCCTGCAAAACGAGGCTCAAGCCGTCCTGGACGTCATCGAAAATCCAGATGTTGCCCAGGCCTTACGACAGGACAAGAACCAAAATCTGCAGTACCTCAAGGACAACTATAATGTGCGGCTATCCGCTCGGCTTTTGCTACCATTTTACCTATCATCTCTGCAGGTTACCCTAGAACAAATTACAGCCCTCTACACATTTGGGAAGTTCCAGTACTCGTACGGAAACTACAGCGGAGCCGCCGATTATCTGTACCACTTCCGTGTCCTGTCCACCGACAACGATCTCAACATCTCCGCGCACTGGGGCAAGCTCGCCTCCGATATCCTCATTGGCCGCTGGGACATCGCGCTCGAAGAGTTGAACAGCCTGCGCGAGCTCATCGACTCGCGCTCGCCCGTTCCCCTCCTCCAATCTGCCTCGACCTCCACCGCCGAGCCTGCCATCGCGCAGCTGCACTCGCGCACTTGGCTCGTCCACTGGTCCCTCTTTGTGTACTTCAACCACCCCCAGGGCCGCACGCTACTGCTCGAGACCTTCCTCTCCCCGACCTACCTCAACACCATCCAGACCGCCTGCCCTTGGATCCTCCGCTATCTCGCCGCCGCCGCCATCCTCTCCCGCAAAGCCGCGTCCTCCGGCTCCTCTCGCGTCCGCCATTCCATCCGTGAAGTCGTCAAGGTCATCCAGATGGAGGAGTATCAGTACGCCGACCCCATCACCAATTTCTTGAAGGAGCTGTACGTCGAGTTCGACTTTGAGAGCGCGCAGAAGGAGCTCGGCAAGGCCGAGGGCGTCGTCGTGAACGATTTCTTCTTGCAGAACTTCCGCGAGGAGTTCTTGGACAACGCGCGGTACCTCATCAGCGAGGCGTACTGTCGTATCCACCAAAAGATCGACATCGGGGACCTGTCGGATCGGCTCAACCTCAGCCGGGACGAGGGCGAGAAGTACATCGTCAACCTCATCCGGGAGACGCGCATGGGCGCGGATGCGAAGATTGATCTTGAAAAGGTGGGTGATATCATAATCTTTCTTCTCTGTCGAATCATTGCTCAATTGTTGACTAGAACGTCATTCACATCTCACGGCCTGCGCTGCCTGTCTACCAGACTGTCATAGAAAAGACGAGAGGGCTGTCCCTACGGACACAGGCGCTGGGTACTGCCATGGCTGGGCGGACAGGTGCGCCGCCACAGCAGCAGGCTCAGGCTGTCGCTGCTCAGTGATTTCTGTATATCTGTACACTATGTAGGGATAATGGTTACGTTCGCGAATTTTCCTCTGACCCAGACTGCTCTCGTCGCCTCATACTGTATGTCAACGGTGAAGCTACGACAGTGGAGATGTCTGCGAAATCATCAGCTCCCGTATGAGCGATCCCTCGCCCCACTGTATTCAAGCTCAGATCTCAGACCTTACCAACCATCCGGAGTGTAAGGGACTGCTGGAACAGAACGTTCCCTTCTGCGTGAAAGGCGAGAGAACAGTGTCCTTTTCGGTGGTGGTGGCAACGGGGATATGGGAGGCCCTTCACCCCATATGAGTGCATGAAGATCCTGAATTGACATGGGTGGTGCTGAGGTCACACTGGGCGACGGATACGAGTACGGATGTGATGCACTAGTAGGCGACGAATACAAGGAAGGGTGTGGTGCACTGGCAGGCGACTGATACTGATATGGGTATCCGCGGTTGTCTGCGGTCTGCAGCAAGCTGTTAGAAGATGAAGAACAACTCAAAGCTATCGGACGTACGGTCATGTAGGGTGCAGAACGGCGGCTATCAGCTCTCAGAGGAGTTGGATAACTAGTGGATTGGTACGGAGATGGTTGCGGGTTTCTGCGGTGACTTGCAATGTATGACGGATGGTGTTCAGAAGAGTTGCGAGGTGCATATGGGCCCTGATTCGGGTGACCGGTGGCAGAAGCAGTGTGAGCTGGGTTTGTTGGGAGGAATGGTGAAGGTAGGTAGGGTGCCCCAATGTGCGAGCTCGGAGGATAAGACGGAGACGCTGATGCTACCTGGGAACATTGTGGCGTATTATTAGTTGGCATGTTATACGTAGGATAGTCGTGCTGCACTGCGTCAGTGGCGGCTTCTGTTGGCAAGAAGAGTTGAAAGGCATGGGATGTGGAAGCGGCGCGGTTATGTGATCCCGCCACAGTTGAAGAAACACCGCCAATGAGTGGTTCCTCATGCTGGTATCGAGACGTTTCCTCTGCCCAGCGCTGTACGCGGCGACGCTTGCGTTGATACTCTTCTTCTGCCTCTGGAGAGTAGTCGTACTCAGTCATCGACGAGTAGTGTAATGGCTGTAAGTGTAGTAACAAGAGTTCGTGGCTGCATTAATATTTGGCGTTTTAAAGTATGTCGCAGGTATGTCGATCCATCGAGGGCCATCAAGGGGCATCAATTATGTCAGTGTTCCGAATCATCGTCCCGATCCGAATTTCCAAGAGACTCTCATTGTCAAAGACTTTCTCTTCAACTCCCAGGACTCATTCCTCGCCTTTCGCACTTGTAGCTCCTTGAGTGTCTATCACGCAGCGCGTACACAATTCATTATTTCGCGAAGCTTGCTCCTCTTTCTCATTATTTTTGCAGGAAATGTCTTGTCCTAAGTGCGGTTACGACCCCCGTCATTCGCCACCTGCAATCACAGAAACTGTCAACACACGGATCACAAAGCTCTTGAAGTGCAATGACTATCCCTTCGGTGCAGAGAGAGACAGTCTCGACGGTCTTTTGAAGTCCTTCAAAGACGACTCTGCTCGGATTGCCCACCGTATGGCGTTGGTGCGAGCCGAACTAGCTGCACTCGAGGCTGAGCACCAAAAGTCAAAAAACATAGTACAGAATCTCTCCCGCACTCTCCATCCGGCCCGTGGCCTTCCTCGGGAGATTCTCTCCGAAACATTCATCGCTTTGATCAAAGCCACGCCCCCTCCGACATTCCAGCAGCTCCGTGAAGGGTCTTTCGTCGACAGCTTATCAATGAAACATCCGACCTGGGTCGTTTCCCAAGTCTGCGCGAGTTGGAGATCCGCCTCTTTGACTACATATAGGCTCTGGACAGACCTTTCATTGGCTTTCGATTCATATCCAGACACAACATCCACAGTCTACCTCCTCAACCTCTATCTTTCCCGCTCTGCTGGTCACACCCTATCTGCCCATCTTTTTAGCACCGATGACTCCCTCAATACTCATCGCGCATTCCCCATTCTTCTCCTCTCGTGTTCTCGATGGCGTTCTGCGAAGTTTTCCATTCCGTGGAAAGTCTATAATCAATTTGAGGATGTCCCTGCTCCGTTTAGTGCGTTAGAGAGTATCAGGGTCGACGTCCAGGATAGATTGACGCGTCAGACTGGAGGTCTGATCACATTGTTTTGGGCTAGTGCGGCGCCGAAGATACGGAGCGTAATCTCCGCAGATAGTCAAGCCATCGGGTCTTTCAGGCTTATGTGGAACAAATTGGACCATTATCACAGTCTGGGCGGTGGCAATTTGCGTATCAGTAACACTATCAATCTTGCTGTCTTGGCTCTCACCACAAATTTACAATCGCTCATCATCACCCTCCGGGAGGAGGCTGCTAGTCGAAGGGAACCCTTCGAACTGTCGCATTTGCACTCCCTGGTCTTACGGGGTCCAGGTCAAGCCATCCGAGATTTTGCGGGGAAGTTGACCCTTCCCAAGCTCAAAACCTTGCAGTATCATTCGGATGATCCACTGGATGCTGTACTCTCCTCCACCCCCGGTTCCTCTCTCATCGTCTCGCATGGCCAAGATATCACCAATCTATCACTCACCATGACACATGCCGAAGCTGAGGAGAACGCCGCGCTTTGTCAAATGCTCGAGGAGACGAGAAGCATCTCTCGTTTGGAGATCGTTTTCCACGAATCTGTCAACACCTCGGAGCTGTGTACAACCTTGATGGCGACCAAGGAGCGGCCAATCGCTCCTTCGTTGGAGACTCTCATCCTCAAGGATGCACAGGGTGTCCTTCTGTCCACCGCCTTCACCGACATGATTACCTCTCGCCGGTCTGGTCTTGAAGGTGTTTGTATGCTGAAGCGGGTCGAGGTGGATTATGCAGAAGATGAGGAGGGTATACAAGAGGTTGAAACAGCATTTTTGCAGCTCGTGGCTGATGGTATGGAGGGGTATATTTTGAGGGAAGCCAGTCCCGGATTAGCGGCGGCAGCTCAGGCGGGAAAAGATCTCATCGTGTGAGCCCTACAGCTCTCATGTATGCTTGCCAGTGTTCTTCCTATGCCTATGACAATGAGCGCTACATTTTACCAGTACTCATCTGAACCTTTGAGTGTACCCGACTGTAGCTACCCTAATAGTAGTAAAGGGGAACCCGGTGGCATGAGTCTATGAGACTACACGGCGGGCCTGCTGGGCGCATTACCAAATGTGGAAGAACGGTGGACGGCCGTCGGTCGATGACGAAGCACTCGTCTTGACCATCAACCATCACCTGCTGTACTTCTCGACCTTTTCCTGCCTGCCGCCTGTGACGGAGGCTCATTCGAGAAGGCTCGGTAGCCGTCGAGTCATTCGGTGCACGGCCTCGGAGGTGGTGAGGTGACTAATTTAGAGTCAGCAAGTCGTTTGTATTAGGAGGTGCACTTTTCTCATCCGGACATCCAACTAGCGCCCAAAGAGCGACCAGAAAATCCCGAATCTCGCCTCGCCCATTCCTTACGCTATCGCGCCCTCCCCGACCACTACATCGTCGCAGCCCACACAGCCCCGTCAGTGCATGGACATACCAGATCCTCCTCCACCGCACGATACAGGACAACGGCCCAGGGGCGGCCATCGACGTCCTCGACGCGATAACAGCGCGACACCCGCCTCAGACGGACCAACCTCGGGTGCTAGGAATGGAGGCCTAGACACTCAGAACACCAGCCAGGGCGGTCGCCCTCCGCATGTGCGGACAAAGCGCCGCCCAGCAGGCGGTAATGCCAACGGAGAGCATCGCAACCCTCCCGGTACTTCTGGCGGTACCGACAACGGCGGCGGCGGCGGCCATGCCAATCGCAAGCCACGGCCTAAGCAGCGGCCTCCTCCATCTGACGAAGCGCCGTCTCAGCCCAAGACTTCGCGTCGCGGCGGGCGGTTCAATGCCGGCTTGACTGACCCATCTGACGCTGCTTCGTCCCAGAAGCCCAGGCGGGAGAAGTACTGGCTCCCCGACGCCGCCGCTGACGATCTCACTTCCACTCTCATTCGCTCGCTCAGCATCGCACCGTACGCCGACTGCCCCATCTGCTTCAGCTCCATCCATCTCGCGCAGCCTACTTGGAGCTGTTCGCCCCAGATCCCCGTTATCGACGGCGAGCCACAATACTGCTGGACCACTTTCCACCTCAAATGCATCCGCTCTTGGTCAGAGAAGAGCTACAAGGAGATCAAGGAGGCCTGGCGTGCTCGCGGTGAAGAGCGGGACGGAGAATGGCGCTGTCCCGGATGCCAAGGCAAGCGGAACGTGCTCATTGGCGGCTACAGGTGCTTCTGTGGCTCTACTCCGTCACCCAACGCCAGGCTTGCCACGCCCCACTCTTGCGGAAACCCTTGCAGCAGGACCAGAAACGGCTGTCCTCATCCATGCCCATTGTCTTGCCATCCCGGTCCGTGCCCACCATGCAGGGTTATGCTCGAAATCCCATGTCGTTGTCCTCGAGAGAGGATTGTTCCTGTCCGATGTGGAGAGGATACGAGGGTTTCGTGCGGAGAGTCTTGCGATCGAGTTTTGAATTGTGGCAAGCACCAGTGCAAACGGTTTTGTCACCAAGGCCCTTGCGATGACTGCCAGGAGGTTGTCGAACAGAAGTGTTGGTGCGGAAACGATATGCGCCAGATACTTTGTGGTTTAGGCGACAAGTGGTCCGGACTGAGTGGCTGTGATCATGAAGGACATCTTGTCGAAGGTCTGGGATGGTCTTGCGCAAAGCCCTGTCAAAGGTATGACTTCAGCATTCTTCCTCTGCGACAACGTTCTCATATAGCCATTCTTTACTAGATCCTATGACTGCGGCAAACACTTTTGCGACAGACCTTGCCATCCAGCCGTGGCTGCCGACTCTACCTGCCCTCTTTCGCCATCGAAAGTCAAGACTTGTCCCTGTGGCAAGAAACATATAGGTCAAGACTTCCCCGCTCGAAATAGCTGCGAGGAACCTATTCCGACTTGCCAATCACCTTGTCAGAGGCCCCACAGTACATGCGAGCATCTTTGCCAAGCACGCTGCCATACGGGCGAGTGTCCTCCCTGTCAAGAACTCGTCACTCGTCCGTGCAGATGCGGCGGCACGAGCCGCGCCATTAAGTGCGGCGAACTGTATGTCACGGATGAAGAGGCGGGGATAACAATGGAGGCGCCAGTCCTATGCGACAAGCCCTGCACGGCGCTACGCGCTTGTGGTAGGCACCGATGTAACAGGGTGTGCTGTCCGCTTGCGTCGTTCGCCTCCGCAAAGTCAAAGGGCAAGAGGCGCGTTGTCGACCCAGCTGATGTTGGGGAAGAACGGGGCGGGTTGCACGAGTGTGATCTTGTCTGTGGCAAGCCGCTGACTTGCGGTAATCACCGCTGCGAGGAGCGCGATCATCGAGGTCCATGTGCACCGTGCTTGCAGAGCTCGTTCGAGGAGGTTTGTCTTCCGTCTTCCAATACAGCCTAGTAAAAACGCTAACGCCCAACACAGGCTATCTGCTTCTGTGGCCGTACCGTCTTGGAGCCACCCGTTCCCTGCGGAACCAAGATCCAATGTACCTATCCTTGCGTATTCCCGCCCCCAGAGTGCGGCCATGCCAAAACACCGCATGTATGCCACGGAGATGACGTTTCCTGCCCCCCTTGTCCAGCATTGACTACGAAGCTGTGCGCCTGCGGTGCGAAGATGGTCGGAAACGTCAAGTGCTCGCTGGATCGCAGTAAGATTGGATGCGGGACTGTGTGTGGGAAGCTCCTGAGCTGTGGTTTCCACCACTGTGACAGGGTGTGCCATGCAGGCGAATGTGGAACCTGTACGATGCCTTGTGGGAAGTCGAGGAAGTCCTGGTACGTTGTCAAAAGTCATTTGCTTTGAGATTTGGTATTCATACTCGTCTCTTCCTCAGCCTTCCTGGTCATCATCCATGTACTGAACCGTGCCACGCGCCGTCGGCCTGCTCGGAGAAGGAGCCGTGCCAGACCATCATCTCACTGTCCTGTGCGTGCGGAAGGATTAAGCAGCCCGTCAGGTGCGGCAGGAGCACGACGAACACCGCTGGACGGAACGACGGCGTCATCAAGTGTACGACGGAGTGTGAGATCGCGAAGCGCAATGCGCGGTTGGCCGATGCTTTGGGTATCAGCCCGAACAAGAACCCTGGGGGCCCGCCGGTGTATAGCGACGACCTGCTTGGGTTCGCTAGGATGAACGATAACTTCATTCTTGTGGTGGAGAAGGCTTTTGGGGACTTTGTGCGGTCGAGCAAGAAGACGCAGGTGCTCCCGCATATGCCGATGGAGAGGAGAAAGTTTGTCATTGAGGTTCGTTTGACTATCGATCACGGTTGGATGTGGCTGATTCTTCTCAAGCTTGCTGGTGTCTATCGAATGGACACGCAGATGGTGGACCAGGAGCCTCATCGAAGGTGCGTTTAGTCATAACCCTGATTCGCATTGATCCTGATCTTCACTAGTGTTCAACTCATCCGGCGGATTGACACGAGGATCCCATCTCCTCTTCTGTCTGCTCAATCATCATCTTCGGGCGTGGGTCCTCGGCCCAACTTGGGGAAGCTGGGGAACCTTAGAGCCCAGAAACCGAACGGTGGCGGTGGCGGGGGTAGTGGTGGTGCAGTCAAAGGATGGGCTACTAGCACTCCGGCGAGTGGGAGTGCCAGTCGGCCGGAAACACCGCAGACGCAGCAGAGTCGTGTAGCGGAGTCTCTTCGACCGGCGAGCGTCGGAGAGCCGTATCGTCCTCCTGCGGCGCGCTTGGCCGTTCCAGTGCCAGTGCCAGCACCAGCACCAGTTGATTTGGACGTGCCGGAGGATTGGGAAGACGATATTTGAGAACCTGAACATCGACTTCTTGGAAAGTGATACAATGTTTAGCTGTGTACTTTGGTGTTCAACACGAGGTCTCATATACTCTCAGTCCTTGGGATCTGCTGTACCCAGCTCTACTAGTATTGTAGCACAAGCCTTGTATGAACCTTAGGACCTCGCCGAATTTGAGTCTCAGTGAAGAAAACACCTGGAAACACACACTAAGCCAGTCGCTTGAAGCGTATATATGTTCTAGATATACGTAGTTCTAGAGCGGTAATTAAGTATGCTCAAACATGTACAGTGCGTCTTTCTTACGTGCCAACTCTCGGCCAATCAGACGCATCTAACATATGCATGTTACCACAGTCATCAACGGAGGTTCGGTGGAACAGTGAGTGGCCAGGTCGACTCACTCCTTTGTGATTCAGATGATGGGATAGATCTCCGGCAGGTCGCTGCTGAACGTAGCCGGGTCGTACATATTCACATCGATATCTATCTCCCGGCATTCCAGTGGCAAGAACCCAAAATTCACGTCGCTGAATGGCCACAAGGCAGGCTCGTCGATGAACGAGGCCATCAGGTCTGGTCTGAAGTTGGGCGTTGATGCATTAGATGATGCATTAGACTTCGCGGTCGATGGAGATGGGTCAACAGGTGGAGGAACAGGAGACAATGCAGAGAGTGCTTCACTGGAACTGGGTCAGAGTCTGCGATGAAGTAAGGGGAAGGAGAAATACATCAGTCTGGCACTGACGTTGGTTCTAGTGAGGGTAAGCTGTGTCAGTATGCGAACGGGACGTCGGGAAAGCTCATGAACCCGACCGTTTCGATGACACTTGCAAAACCCTATAACACCTAAGCATATCCTCTGTCTCCTGCATGATGAGTGCTGAACCATGCGGAGTAGTTTCGACGCGTTTTGCCAGGTTGAGCGCCAATACTATTCCTGCTGCAAAGATCGCCATCTAGGTCGCGGGATAATAAGTCGAAAAGCATCAGCGGTAGACTGCCACGCACGTCTACACCGATGTTGGTTGCTGACCTCTGTCGCCTCTGGTAGATTTCGAGCATGCGAGCACAGGTCCTCGCTGCATGTGTGCAGAGCGCCCATGACGATGTCGTTAGTGACGACTCCTTGCTTATGAATGGACGATGTATCTGGATCTGGACGTAGTAGTACGTCGCATACAATAACACCGACTCGGCCATGAACGGGTTGGGATCTTTCAAGGAGTCCCAACGTACTATGGGCCCAGATGAGCTTAGCACACACCTCAAAAGGCAAAGGCGACTTACGGTGCGGCGGTATTGACTCGAACCACTTGTTCAAGAGCGAATCCAGAATCGCCACATGATTCTGCACCCAGTCGCCCACAAGTCCGTCGGCCTGCTTGGACTTGCGGAGGGAGTAAAGTGTACGAAGGGCATGAGACATTATTTGACATAGCTCGATGTGGAGTTGGAAGTACACAGCGTGCGTCGGTCTGTCCCTCGGCTGGTCAAACAGTAATGGCGTCGTTTCCCAGAATTCATCATCGCAATTCAAAGGAGCCTCGACATCAAAGCTGTGGGAAATGAAGTCTCCGCTGTAGCTGTAAAAAGGAAGATCTTACTCTTCCTCCCGATAAGAAGGAGGCTTCCCGTGATAAAAGCACAGATGCTGATCGAGCATATACATGCACCTGTCACGATGTCTCAGTCCATACACGACGAATTTTGAGGAGAGCATACCAGAAAGCCCTCTTTTTCTGTTCGGCCTCAATTGTCGGAGGGCCTGGGCGAGAGCGCTGGTAACCTAGTGTAACGCAATACCGTAATCCGACGCCAATCTCGTGCCACGCCGCCCCAGGAGAGGACGTGCCCCAGAGATAGAGCGCCAGAAGCTATCTTATAGTTATTGCAAAGCAGATGAGACGGCAACCGACCACCTTACACAACTACGTTGCACGTCATGGAGCGTGGAGTGCTCAAAGGGAGACTTGACTACACTGATTGCCTGCGCGAACCAAGGCCAACCAGCGGAGTGTTCGGACGCGCCAGGCATAAGAACTCGGGGGTCATCAGACATACGCGAACCCAACGCGCAGACAAGGAGGGCGATCATGGCGAAACGACGATCACAGAGATGAAGTCCAGAAGCGACGTCGCGTCGGAACGTCGGCTCGTGCAGTAGAGGAATCTGTCGGTGTGTATTCGAGAAGTAAATGTTCATGAGCTCGGCTAGTAAAGGAGGGTCTGGAAATGTGAACGGATGATGATCCGCCAAAGTGGCGCGCTCCCACTGGTAAGCATTATCAGTAAAATTCACAACATAGACAACAAAGCAGTGTACCGGATACAGTTCCCAAATTGTGCCTTCCTTCTGCCTCTCACTCGTTACTATCCCTCGCATCTGGAGGACTTTGCGCATGAAGTAGAGATTACTCGACGGTCCAAAATAGTGATCCTGCATGTCGTAGATGCGAACTTTCTTGAGCTGTGACATGAGATCCAGATACTCCAGGTCGGCTGCATCATCGATGCCGTCTCCGCTACCAGCATTTGGTGGCAAGTCTTCCACAGCCGCGGCTCTTGCTTGGCCTTCTAGCTGTTTCTGTGTCTGGAACGCGTATCAATCTCCGGTCTAGCTGCTTTGAGTGTCGACTACCTCTGTTAGCATGGCTTGTAAGTGTTCGACGCGTTCTTCGAGCGTCGAGACATATCTGTAAGGGTTACAGTTGCCGGACCAGATGTATAGGAAGACGCCAAGTGACATACGTGGATGTTTTGCGTTTCTATTATAAAATCAGATAATGGATTAGGTCCTGTAGGCTTGAAGCACTGACCTTGGGAGGTTCGCGGCTGCATTGTATTCCTAGCGCACAGCAGTTGGTACAGATATTAGCAGGCATGTTGGCACGGTCGCCTGAATGTCATCAGTACTATGAGGCACATCACTACAAGGAAGTATGAACATTTCGCTGGAGGTGATTCGCTGAGCTGACATTCAAGGTATCGACGTGGTACTCACTTTTCCTTTTCTTGCAAGCATTGCAGGCTCCGAAGGTGCGTTCATGCTTTACTGGCCTATGGCTTGAGCCTGCAACGCCTGCGTTGGTGACGCTTCCGCTCTCTTTGAGAGACATTTCGCGTTGAAACCAAGCTGATAGCAGTGGATGATGACCTGATGATGAAGGTGATGGTTATCCACAAGGTCTGTTCTATGCCGTTAAGTACGAGTCCACTGTCGCCATGTTGATCCATGTTGACTCGCGCGGGGTTGCTTAGAGTCATCGCTTTGAAAATCTTCTTTGTTGAGTGAAGTGTGTGCCAGACGTCTTCAAAGCATGGAATTGGAGGGAACTGGCAACCTTGTTACTTGAACGGTGTCACGGTCAAACCGTGATGCTGAGTGCTCAAGCGCTCAGGTGTTGCTGCAGGGTCGTTTCGCTACAAGATACTGGCTGCTGCATGCACCGTCGCCTGGTTATAAGTACATTGGCTCGACAGCCACGTAAGCGACATTCGGCGATGGATGGTTAGTAATTCAGTGAAACAGATGACATTTGGCTGCAAGTCACCGTCTCAGTGCCAGTAGCAGACGCCACGACGACGTGTCCCGGCGGTTGCCGAATAGGCACGCTGCGGCTGTGCGACCGCGTAAGAGGCGCGTGAGACGCAGCTTAACCAGCAACCACGATGATCCTCAGAGAATGGCAGTTTCTCTGTCTGTTCTCGTCCCTCTTTCTCATTGCCCTCGGCCAGCGGCCCACACATTCCATCACGACATTTCCCAACCTTCCGGCACGCATATTTTTCTTCGATGATACCGAATCTGCTGTGTACCTTGACTCGGTCGAGGGCGTGCTATACGTGTCGCAGGACGAGGGAAAGTCGTGGAATCCGGCGAATGGGATACCCGCGGGCGATGTGGCCATGGTCATAGAGCACCCATTCGATAATCATTATGTGCGCATAGTGGCTGTCTTCAAGTTCGAGCGGATGTGACTGATACATATCTGACAGGCCTTCGCTCTTACCAGAAACAAGCGCCACTACCGAACCGAGGATCGCGGCAAGACATGGCGGCCCTTCGACGTCCCCCTCTCTCCGTCTCTGGTTGCCAGACCTCTCTCCTTCCATTCGGACCCGAAGAAATTTGGTTATATTCTATACCAAGGCACATCTTGCGAACGAATAGGGTGGAGTAACGTCTGCCACGACGAGGTGCGTTATTGCTCATTGTTGAATGAGCCTTCTTACTCAATAAGTGACAGACTTACTACACGAAAGATGCATTTAGTGACGAGATGCAACTCCTCCTCTCCGAAACGTCTCGCTGCCAATTTGCCCATAGTAGTGCCGACTTCAAGCACGAAGCACACAGTGACCTTATCTACTGCGTCGCGTTTGACACCACCACCGTCGGCGGCATGCATTCCCTGTCCTCATCACGACTTTTCTCCAGTACAGACTTCTTCAACAACGAGCTCCGCGTCGAAGAAATGGGTCTCGGCAAAAACGCAAAGGGCGTCATCGCGTTCGCTATCGTCAGCAAGTTCGCCGTGGTCGCCTTGAAGGATCTCTCTGGGAACAGCAACGGCGATATGTTACTCTACGTTTCTGTGGACACCAAAACGTGGGCCAAGGCGCAGTTTCCTCATGCATCATCAGCACAGCTTCGCGAAAACGCGTACACCATCGTCGAGAGCACAACACATTCGCTCGCTGTCGATGTCGTCTTGCAGGATCAGAGCGCCATTGGGACTCTCTTCGTCAGTAATTCGAACGGTACATTCTTCATCGAGAGTCTCAAGGACACCAACCGGAACGAGATGGGATACGTGGATTACGAACGGCTTTACGGAATCGAAGGCGTGGGCTTAGCGAATATAGTGTCAAACGCGGAGGATGTCGAGGGTCGTGGTGCTGAGAAGCGACTCAAAACATTCATCACTTTCGACGATGGCAGTTCATGGCAGCCTATCAAGGCGCCGGGCTGTGGGTCCAGTGACTGTACTCTGCATCTGCATTCCGTCACGACGCCTCATAATTTTGGTCGCATATTCTCGTCCCCTGCCCCCGGTCTGGCCATGGGAGTGGGCTCGGTCGGTGACGTCCTCCTTCCCTACGAAGACTGTGACACCTACATCAGCACCGACGCCGGAGTATCATGGAAAAAGGTCCGTGATGATGCGCACAAATACGAGTTCGGCGACTCTGGTAGTGTCGTTGTCGCCGTCAACGACGAAGACGGTGTTTCGAAGGTGGTGTACTCGTTGGACCTGGGGAACACCTGGAAGGAGTACGACCTGGGTATCAAGTTACGGGCAAGGGTCTTGACAACTGTGCCAGATTCGACGAGTCAGAAGTTCCTGTTAGTAGGACAAGTTGCGAAGAAGGATCAGACCTCGAGTATTGGGAGATTTGTTGTTGTGTTCCTTGATTTCGCCGCCACCCGCTCGAGGAAGTGTGAGGCGAAGGATTTCGAAGAGTGGTACGCTCGTCCGGATAACCGTGAATGTTTGATGGGACACAAAGTATGTGTAACTTTCAAAGTGTGGTTGTGACGTTGCTCATGCATACAATCTTTAGCAATGGTACAAGAGGAGAAAGCCTGATGCTGACTGTTACGTCGGAGAGAAGTTCACCGATCCCGTCGAACACGAAGAAAACTGCCCTTGTGTTGATGAAGACTACGAATGGTGAGCTTGAAATATCCGTTTTGGAAATCTCCCTCAGACCTTCCTCTATAGCGACTTCAATTTCCTTCGTGACGGAGATAAATGTGTACCGTCGGGTCCGGAGGCCATCCCTGCTGGCATTTGTCTGCGCCCAGATCAGACGTATCAAGGCTCAAGCGGGTGGCGTAAAATTCCCGGGAACACTTGCACAGGTGGAACGAAGGATGCCAAGGTGGCCAAGAAATGCTCACAAGGTTTGTGTTAATCTAAAGCTGGAATGACATGGCATGTTTACGCGACATGTACAGCTCAACCGGAGGAAGGTCAAGTTGTTCATCAGACTGTAGGTCTTGGTCCTTTCCTGCACTCTTATGTACTCACCATGTCCGCAGTTCGAGTTTCCAGGACGCATTGTCCAGCATTCGTATTTCAAGGAGTCGACAGTACGTTCATAGAGGCCTTCTCCGTCGTCTCTCGTTGCTGAACCATACCTCCCTGTAGACGATCCTTGTCAGACTGGACGACAACACCATCTGGCAGTCGAGTAACGAAGGATATACTTGGAATCAGCTCTTCCCCAAGGAAAATTTCCTGGCTTTCTATCATCACCCATACAGCCACGATCGTGCCTATCTCATCACCAGTACGAGGACCTTCTACGGCACTACAGATTCCGGTCGTTCATGGAATATCTTCTCTGCACCCTCCGTGCCCAACACCTTCCGCGCCCAGGTGCTTCGCTTCCAACCTGAATCGGACAAGCTCATCTGGACGGGCAACGTCGACTGCGAGAATGGCATGAGTGGAAACTGCCACGCTGAGGCTCATTGGTCTAGGGATAATGGTCGCAAATGGACACTGATCGATAGCTATGTCGTCAACTGCGCTTGGGCGAAGGATACGAAGTTGAACGCGGACCCGACGGAGATCCTTTGCGAGAGTTACCAGAAGAAGGAGGGCAACCAGAAGTTCTTCTTGAGTAATAATCCGCTGGAGCTGGTCGAAGGACAATCGTATTACACGAGGAAGAAGAAGCTATTCGACCAAGTTGTGGGCTTTGCGAAGTTCTCGGAGTATTTGGTCGTCGCTGAGGTGATTAATTTGTCCCATTGCCGTTCGTTTGTATGTGACTGACGTCCCTCAAGCTGGTACCCTCCCGTCACTCTTTGGAGCTCCAAGTATCGCTGAATGGCGTCAACTTCGCACCTGGGCTCTTCCCGCCTAGCATGCATCCTGAGACGCACGTAAGTCCGGCTACTCCCTCTTCCAGGAACTCCAGGCTCATATTCACTAGGCATACACTATCCTCGAATCGTCGACTGGATCGCTCTTCCTGCACATGACCATGTCGGAAGCGCCTAGCCCGTACTGGGGCACGATCTTGAAGTCCAATAGCAACGGCACATACTTTGGTATCTCGATCGAGAATGTGAACAGGGACGATAGAGGATATGTGGACTTCGAGAAGATGATTGGGTTGGATGGGATTGCGCTCATCAATGTGGTGTCCAACCCGAATGAGGCCGTTGTTACCGGTCAGAAGGCGTTGCAGACGAGGATCACGCATAACGACGGTCAGTGCTTAGCAGCGGTGGCTTGAGTTGATATTGATGTTTTTGTGAGTAGGAAGCACCTGGAAGAAGCTGGCACCACCGCAGAAAGACTCGCTAGGAAACAAGTATGATTGTGATACCACAGTGAGCAGCGTTCCGACCTTCGATGGCAGTTCATTAACGACAATGGCTAGAACTGTGCGCTCCACATACACGGTTACACCGAACGAGCCGATCCTCGCGCCACTTATAGCAGTCCTTCCATCGTTGGCCTACTCATGGCTGTTGGAAATGTCGGTACCAATCTTGCGCCATACACCAAATCCGACACATACCTGAGTCGCGACGCTGGTTTCACCTGGGAGGAGGTACACAAGGACGCGCACCTGTGGGAGTTTGGCGACTCTGGCAGTATCCTCGTCATGGCCAACGATGAGGAGCCCACGGATCATGTTCTGTTCTCCACCGATGAAGGACTGAACTGGAGGGAATATACGTTCACGCAGGACAAGATGCGGGTGCACAGTATCGTTACGGTGCCGAGCGACACGAGCCGGAAGTTCATCCTTCTTGCGCAGTATCCGGCACAGACGAGTAGTATTGCGGTCCATATTGACTTTAGCGCTTTGACACATACACAATGTGAGTATGACTCTTCTACTGATAGGAAAGAGACTGATGCTCTTTGAAGGTGTACTCAGCGTTGACGATCCGGGCAATGATGACTTCGAATTGTGGAGCCCGAGTGAAGAAAGATCGGAGCAGTGTCTCTTTGGTAGACAGGTAAGAAGACGACTCTGAGCCCGAATGTCGCTCTAATCCTTGACAGACTTTGTATCACCGACGTGTGCGCGACACAAACTGTGTGGTCGGGAATCAGCCCAAAGCGCAGGTCACAGTCAAGAGGAACTGCGTCTGTACAAAGGCCGACTTTGAATGGTATGTATCAGTCAGGTTCTATCTCGACATGTCATTAACCTTTTCGGTACAGCGAGTTCAACTACGCGAAGGATGCTAACGATGTATGCGTCCTGGTTCCTGGGACAACTCCTCTGCCCAATGATGAGACTTGCCGGAACGACGAGGAGTACTGGTATGAGCGAACCGCCTACAGGAAGATTCCGTATTCGAGCTGTGAGGGTGGCGAGCGACCAGACCGCGGCGAGCGCCATGAGTGCCCCGGCTTCGCAGCCCATGGAGCATTCTTCTGGTGGTTCATCATCATGATCCCCTTCCTGATCGCCGCACTGGTGGGAATATGGTTCTACAGAAAGAGCGGATTGGCTAGAGGGTAAGATAACGATTCATACACAAACCAGACTCATTTACTCACGCTTGGCAGGCAAATCCGACTTCCTGGAGACGGTGGTGGTCCTATGTATCGTGGCTCGGGCTCTGTGGTCTCTGATACCTTGGAGACCCTGGCGTCTGTACCATGGTTCATCATCGGCGTTGTTGGCATCGGATGGGAGTGGGCTGTCTCGCACGTCCGACGGACTGGTGCGGGCTTCCGCTCTCGTCGTGGGTATAGAAATGTTCCTATCGACGAAGATGCTCAGATATTGCGGTTCGAGGATGAGCGCGATTAAGGGTTGGAGGTGGATGGATGTGTTCTGCATTACTATCTTATTTATATGATACGTGGTACGGCTTGTATGATCATGCGTAGAGGTGGATGGAGCGGACAGATAATATGTATCTTTTTCTTCTGACTCGGAGATGTTCGTTCGACCTTCAGGACTTGTTGAAGGAGAACCAGATATGCAGTGTGTCCCGGATATTCTATCTCGGGTGGATGGCCCTACAGATTTATAGACCAGCTCACACACGCTAGGCCTCTGAAATCATGTAGCCACGAGCTGCACCGTAGCTCGCCAGACAATAGTCGTAGGACAATGGGCCGTCGGCACGTGGATAGCGTGTTACTCAGAAAGGCAATTACTGAAATCAAACTTGGATTCCGACCACGACGATGTCGACGACGCTCTCTGAACGACAGCGCGATGACCTGTACGGGCTTTTCTGGCTATAATGCGTCGCGCACTGAAAATACACAGGCACAAATCGATACTGGATTACCTAAACACGAGCGGATTCTCGAAAACCTTTGAGCAGTTCAAGCAAGAGTTACCTGTTCGTCTCCTGCCACCATCTACGCGCGCATTCCTTGATTAATCACTAGTAGTCTGACTTCCAGCCCGATCTTGGTCAAAGCAGCAGCGGTCTCCTCATAAAGAAATGGACCAGCGTTATCAGGATGCAGAAGAAGGTCCGTCGCCAAGCGGGTCATGCGTAGCGCTCAGCCGAACTTTCCTGCCAGATAATGGATCTCGAATCCCGCCTGGCCCAGGCGCTGGACGACAACGCCAACATGGTCCATCTGCCAAACGGGTCGGGGAAGAAGTACGATGTGGACTGGATACCGACGGTGGGATCAGCGAAGCATACGCTCACGGGACACCGCGATAGCGTGAACGCCGTGGGATTCCATCCGCTGTACACGGTCCTGGCGACGGCGAGCGACGACTGTTCTGTCAAGATATGGGATTGGGAGACGGGCGAGCTCGAGCGCACGCTAAAGGCGCACACGAAGCGCGTGTCTGATTGCCAGTTCAACTCCAACGGCACCATGCTAGGTCCGCAATCCACCTTGTCACTCGCCTTTCACGCTGCTGACGCCACATTCAGTGACATGCTCGTATGACCTCTTTATCAAGCTATGGAACGTTGAGAACGATTATCAGAATACTGCCACACTTCGCGGCCACGAGCACTCCATATCGTCGGCACGCTTCCTGCCAGGCGACGACAAGATCCTCAGCTCCAGTCGTGACCACACTCTCCGAATATGGGAGCTCTCCACCACGCACTGCATCAAAGTCATCTCACCCCACGACGAATGGATTCGATGCGCTGTACCCAGCTTCGATGGCCGCTATATTCTCACATGTTCCGCTGATCATGTATGTTTCGGCTCTCATCATTGTGGCAGTCTCATAATTTGTACAGACAGCCAAGATCGTTGATTCATCATCAGGAGAGGTCAAGACGGAATTTAGAGGGCACGATAATGTAGTAGAGGCAGCACAGTTTTGTCCTCCACATGCTGTTGCTGCCATCAGAGAATTAGTGGCACTCAAGGTATGTGTGTATTGCTTTGATCGTTGTAGTGTGCTCACGCTTGTATCAGGCGCCTTCTGGCGCTCAAGCTGTCGGTCAAGCGTCCATCGTCTTTGCTGTCACTGCGGCACGAGACAAAACGGTCAAGATTTGGGACGCCATTCGAGGCCAGTGTTTACATACACTGGTTGGCCACGACGACTGGGTTCGCTCCATAGTCTTCCATCCGAATGGCCAGTTCCTGTTAACGGCGTCGGACGATCACTCCTTCCGTGTATGGGATCTGAAAACTGGACGCTGCACCAGGAAGATAGAGGCACATGAACGTTTCGTTACCTGCATGTCGTGGGGAAGACAAACGATATCTACAGCGTCTGCGGACAAATCAGACCCTAACGCTGCACCAGCTCTGATCAACGTTATTGCAACATGCAGCAGTGATCAGGTCAGTTTCTCGGTTTGATGCTGTCCTTTGTCTCACGCGAAAAATCTCTAGACTGTGAAAATATGGCTCCCAACCCGATGATACCTAGCTATGCTGTTCTTTCCTTTCGCATCTGGCTTTAAACCCCTGTATTCATAGTAAGTACAGAGTCATTACGTCGGTACAACTACTCTCCCTTAATTTAGATTCTTCTGCATTGGATTGTTTAAAGTATCAAGGTCCTTCTCATACCCTAAAAGACCTAATGCTATCATGCTTCAAGTCTGCCAGCTGATTCTCGGCGAAGCCTGTTTCGGTTTTAGAGAGATGCGCGGGTCCGCGGGCCGGTATTATTTCATTTCGATGACATTGACGGGCTCCTTCGACAGCTCTCTCTCTAGTACGGTCATGTCCTCGCCGCCGGATTGGCCAACATATCTTGAATCGTCCTTACCTCCGACGGTGAAGCAGCCGTATAATCCAGATAATGCGCTGGAAGACATACCGGCTGCGGCGTACTCCCTCAACACCTTCTACGCGTCCAGGATGGTGGAAGCGGAGGCATACATTGACGAGAATGACCCAAAAAAGTGTGCAACAAATCTTCATCCTCAGTGTGCTGTTATCTGATCGAGATTCATGTACGCTTTAGGGAACGACTATACTTTGCCTCCTGCTACGGCCTATTTCAATGCATCAAGTCGCTGATGTCATTTCAAGACGAAGAGTTCCTTGCGGCGCTTCAGCACGCGAAACATTGCAATAGCGTCGCGGCTCAGTATCGGAAGAAGTCTGCTTCGCTGTCGTCCAGGCTGGCGGGCTACGTCGTGTCATCACTCAATACAACTGGACTCGGGTTCATCAAGAGTATGACCCCGCTGGAGAGGCATGCAGAACTCATCTACGCGGAGACGCTATTTGAGAAGGCGATTATGGGCGTCATGTACTCGGGCGATTGGCTCTCGCTGATCAAGGAAGTGTATGTCGCGCTCCTCTTGCATGTACGGAGCATCGCTCAAAGAATTTCAGATTGAACATGCGTACAACGATAAATATATATCGCTCGTTGTATAGTCACGTTACCGCTATGGACGAGGCAGCTCCGTCGGGACTTGACGATACGATAGACGAGCATTTCCGGTCGGGTGTATATTTTGGGTACGGCCTCAGTAGTCTCATCTTGTCCATGCTGCCTTCCAAGGTCGTCGCCATCGTGCAGATATTCGGATATCATGGAGACCGCGACGAGGCGCTTGCAGTACTTCAGAAAGCCGGAGGGTGGTCTGCTAAATCTGTTGAGCCAAGCATCTCTGGCGAGGCTGAGGGTGTCCGACGCATACTATGCGACATGATGCTGGTGGTCTTCCATCTCGTGCTGTCTGGGATCACCTTTGGTGGTGTGGACGTTGCCATGGCAGACAAGATTATCCGCTGGAACTTGAAGCGGTCGCCAAATAGTATTTTACTGTTGTGGAGTCACGGCCGCCTCCATCTGGTGCGGTCCCAGCCCAGAGAGGCTTTGGTGTACTACAAGAAGGCCATCGCGGCGCAATCGCAGTACCCCACTTTGTACGCGATGTCGTACTGGGAGATTGCGGTCGCGAATCTCGCGCTGTGGGACATTCCGGAGAGTATGGCATCATGGGTCGACCTGGAGCGGGACTCGTCTTGGAGCAAGGCCATCCATACGTATGGCGTCGCGGCGTGTCTACTACAGATTGGTGGGAGGCAGGACGAGGCGACGAAGATGATGGAGAAGGTTCCGGGGCTGATGCAGAGGATTGCGGGAAAGAGTATCCCGCTGGAGAAGTTGGTGTCAAGGCGCGCTAGAAAGTTTATGGAGCACGGACATCGGCTAGTCCTACCTGCGCTGGAGCTTGGACATCTCTTCTTGGCTATTGCGCATGCACCGAGAGAGGTGCTGGCGAAGAAGATTTTGCCTGAAGTCAAGGATGCTCTGGAGGGACTGAAAGGACGAGAGGGCATGAAGGGATACTATGACGACTTGTGTCTGTCAAGATTTCTCGAGGGTGTCTGTTTGAGGTATTTGGCATATCCTGTTCGTATGTTGTGTTCTCCTCTTGGCTCGTGGTTCAAAACGTTACAGGACGCTGACGCTGTTACATCGTTGTATACGCCATCGGTGCTGGAGCTGTATGGGATGTCGGAGGCGGAATGCGCTGCTCAGGCCGAAGCCGATTTCAAGATGGTCTTCGAGTATGGACCGAAGATCGAACTAGACCATCATGTAGTCTATCACGCCCGTACGTCGGCTTCATCACTAGAAGTATTCTCGGTATTGACACTGGCAGACTATGAGTATGGTAGATTCCTCTCACGGCATGGACACGATGAACAGGCCCGAGAGCAATTTGAGCTTGTCCTTTCTGGTAAGTGTCAAACAAAGCTTCGTTGAACGTTTATCTCAGCCTGGTCTAGGCAAGCATCTAGAAGTGGGGCCGTCGGGCAAGAAGGGCAAGTATAGTTTGAAGGTTAGTCGAGTGATGACTTTGATCGTAACGCTAATGTGCGCGGCGCAGGACATGCTCCATGTTCAAACACATGCCGCCCTGGAAGTGTTGGGGACTCGACCGCTGTGATGTTATATCGAGGCTAGACGTTCACTATTCGCTTTTAATCAATCTAATTTATTCATTTAGCTTTGTAGTTAGATACGAACACACACCTGGTTGTAAGCTTAGGTATAATGACCAACCGCTCAAGGAGTCGCCGGGTCCTAGCTGTCATGCATGCCAAGTTGTCGGAGAAACAAGGGACTGATAGTGATTTTGACTATTTCTTCGTCCTCGTCCTTCTTCGACTTGAAGGTGACATATCAAGGCCATTGTTGAAGATTCCGCGCGTCTACGACAGGTAGCTCAACTCTGTAATACATGCACCCACGAATTGACCCCGTGGCACCACTTCTGGTTGCGAGCGACCATATTCAATGGCTCTCGGTCGGCCCAATAGGTATACAATACATCTATCATATTCCTCATTGTCACTGATGATGTGATCAAAGGATTGATTCTCGCCTTCAACTTGAGAGCGGCAAATTGCGTTACTGCGCCGTGTATGTGGGCTTTCACCATCTCCCTGAACGGCGACTGCCCACAGTGCTTCTGAACCTATGTAGATTGTCTGGGACTTATACAGTCCCACGGGGTAGATTTGGCCGCCTTTGTCCGAGCATCTCATGACATCAATTTGATCAGTCGGCTGCTTACCTTCCCTTAGACTTAGACTGCCAACTTGCCCAGTCACATCCCACTAACTCCTCGATCCCACAGCATTTAGCCCAGAATGCTGTCTGAGCCGATTCTGGAATACCCTAGAGCTGCTGCCGTTTCCGGTCCCTCCGGAATTTCCCTATGCAGAGAATCAGCCGCGGCATGTGCTTGAAAGGTGACGGGGACGAGGCTTGGCCGAGGTACCTTATCGAGTCGGATCCAGACTTCTTCATGCACGGCATTTGTTCCTCTTATAAAATGAGTGTGGGTATTCAATGCACATTTCCACATTCTACAACTCACGACCTTCTGCTTTTCGCAGTCAACACCATAATGTGGCCGTCAACTTTAACGATAGCCACCACACTTACTCTCGCTTCTCATGTCGCGTCTTCCTATCTCCCTCATCTCCGTGCTAGAAACATCGTCTACGACGGAAGCATCTCAAGCTCTTACGACTTTATCATCGTAGGAGGTGGAACCGCAGGCCTTGTCCTTGCTGCACGTCTCTCTGAGGACTCCAACCACACTGTCCTCGTTCTCGAGGCTGGAAACACTGGCGACGATGTCGTTGGCACAATCAGTACGTGGCGGTCTCCGTGCCCTCCGGCCTTTGCTCACCCAACCACACAGACATTCCCGATAATACCTACTTCAACTCTCTCACCACCACCGAGTACGACTGGTCATACGCCACCTCTAACCAGACCAATTTGGCCTCACGCTCTATGACCTGGCCACGCGGAAAAGTCCTGGGAGGCTCGTCTGCCATCAACGGCATGTACGCCGTTCGCCCACCGCAGGTCGAAGTCGAGGCTTGGCAATCCTTCGTCGCTGACCAAGACGGTGCCGAAAACTGGAGCTGGGACTCGTTCTACGCCGCCATGAAGAAGAGCGAGACCTTCACTGCACCGAGTTCGGACATTGAGGCCCTCGCTGGAATCACTTACGACCAGTCAGTACATGGAACCGATGGACCTATGCATAACAGTTATCCCGGATAGTAAGCCTTCTATGCCCTTCATGATACTCCTCGCCAACCTGGGTTATAGCGAGATCGGGTTCGTTGGCAACTGGACTTCAACGCTTAATGCCGTTGGCATTGAGTCGCGCACTGACGGTGCAGGTGGCGAAAATTGGGGCACGTACATCACGACGTCCTTCATCAACCCTACCAACTGGACCCGCTCGTACACGCGGTCGGCCTATGTTGATCCCCTCCCGCCCCGTAGTAATCTCGACATTCTCGCCAATGCCCAGGTCACTCGTATCATCTTCAAGAAGAATTCTACTACCGGAAATCTTACTGCCACCGGTGTGGAGTGGGCCGCCTCTGAGGGCGCTGCAACTTCGACCGTCACTGTCAACAAGGAGGTCATCATGGCTGGTGGTGTCATTGGAACCCCTCAAGTTCTCATGCTCAGCGGTATCGGTCCTACAGACGTTCTTGAGGGCGTGGGCATCACTGTTCAGAATGCCCTTCCCGGCGTTGGACAGCATCTCCAGGATCATTTGGTGAGTTTCTTCGTCCTTTGTGTCTCTCGAGGCATTTAGTCATTCTCCATAGATTGGTACTGTCTACTGGTCGACCGCTGATACGACCGCGGGTGATCTTCATGCTGCCGGCTTGGCCACCGCTGAATTTGGCTCCTACATCAACTCCGCCACTGCCTACGTCAATCTGACCACCATCCTCGGTGCGGATGCAGCTGCTACTCTGGTATCCAGTATTTCAGATGCGGCCGAAAACTCCGCGAGTCTCGTTCCCAGTCAATATTCAGAAGTCGTCGCCGGGTACAGCGCCATGTACGCCAAGGCCGTCGAGCTCTTCCAGAACACGCCGGTTGGAAACATCGAGTTCCTGCTGACTATCACTGGCGCAGGAACCGTCGGCATCCAGGCTGGACTGCAGCACCCTTTCAGCCCAGGGCACCTATACCTCAGCTCAAACTCCGCTTTCGTCTACCCCACCATCGACCCCGGCTACCTCGGACACTCTGCCGACCTCACCATCCTGCGCGAAGGTCTCAAGCTCGCACGTATCATTGGTAACACTGCACCACTCTCCAACTACCTCGGCAACGAGACCTCTCCCGGGCCATCCGTCAGCTCTGACGCAGACTGGGAGACGTGGGCCAAGGAAAATGTGCACACGGAGTACCACCCCCGCGGAACATCGGCCATGCTTCCTCTCAATCAAGGAGGAGTTGTCAATGCGAACTTGCAGGTCTATGGCACTGATAACGTTCGTGTTGCGGACAGTTCCATCTTCCCGATTGATATGAGTTGCCATGTAAGCTTTCGTCGTATTTCATGCACGAGAATCGTCGCTCATCATCATCCACAGCTTGAAGCACCCACCATCGGTGTCGCTGAGAAGGCCTCTGAGATCATTCGCTCATACTGGAACGTCCCTTCGACCTCATCGTCGAGCTCTGGTTCCGGTGGAACATCGTCGAGCAATCACAATAATAGCTCGGGGAGTTCCGACACTGGCGCTGCCTCATCAATCTCTCTCAACTGGTGGACAATCATTGGCGCTTCCCTAGCGGGAGTGCTCTTATTCTAGGACAATTTTCCCTGCTCTTTTCCGGTTCTTCTTTTCACCTACATCTAACTCTGCCGAGTCTTTGCAGTCCTTACACTTACCTCTATCCAATCCTTCCTTTATGACGAACATTTTTATGACACGGACTCAGCACCACGGACTGCTTGCATTTACAAGGATCTCGTAGAACTAGTTGTACATACTGTATTGCACTCGGTTATAATTGTAATTTATTACATTCGCAGCATTTACAAACATAGCGCCACGTATACTTGGATATGCAAGCTGTCTTTGTGCTTTGAAGTGGTATTTGAGTCTGATGTCAGAAAGGAGACAGGTATAATCTTCCAGTTTCCGATGGTTCATGAGCGTCCACATCGCCATAGCCAACACGCTCACCATCAGTGAAGCCCGTGTGACTGTCCCTGATACTCGTTTTGATACAACTTACCATCGATTAAATCGAGACTCGATTTGCATCCGACTCCGACTCATCTGATCCGGATTCTTCATGTGCTGGTAACATCCTACCTTTCCCTTTTCTCTGGAGGAGCATTGTATTGTCATGGACTGCGTTGCCTGCTAGTTCCACCGGACGCGTAATACAGCAGTCTATCTGTCTGACAAGTCTTCTATTCCCGCCTCACTGGCGCGTTTCTTACGCATAGCTCTCTCCCCTATCCTTCCGTCTACGGTTCCGAGCCTTTCTTCGAGTCAATACGCTAATGCGGAATCTGGTTCCAAAGCATTCTCATGCGCATACCATGGGCGCCGTCTGCCTCTGAACACAGCTCTCCATACCGTTGCAGCTCCTCGAGCTTCTGGGAGTACACCGGCTCCATTCAAAACTACTGAGTAATATTATTCAGTCTTTCCTGATGTCTGGCGCTTTCGCATATACGCCTACCACCGTGCCACAGAACGTCTTTCACCCTCTCTCATCATACCAGCCCAATACGCTATTCCTTCCCCCAGGCCCTTACCTTTTCCACAGTGTACAAACTCCGACTCGTAGACGACGTCGCAATTCCGCGACAGTCTCTCCGTTTATCCCCTTCGTGCCGCCAACCTATTCTCTCTCCACGTTCCCATCCCAGCCCGCACACCCGCTTCTGCGCTTGCATCCTTGCCTAGACGGGGCGTCCCCGCGCTCAGATCTCTGGTTCGACCTCTCCATGGGGGCATTCAACCCTCTCCGCATCATGTCGGACACGATGGGTACTACTCGGCGCGTGCCCCTCACCCCCCAGGAGCTCTTCGTCCCCGCCACACACCCAGCGTGCTTCGACATGCGCTTGAGACTCACGTCCATAAACATTCAACTCGGCGACGGGACGCGCCCTGTCAGCTTCGGCGACGTCCTCCTCTCCGTGTACCACTTCATGCACCTGCGCATCTCGCGTGCGGATTGGGAGATTTTGGGACATGTTGAGCAGATGGATGTCAGCAGGGCTTTCGCAAGGAGGTATAGGGCCATGCCTGGGGAGTATAGGGAAGCGGAGAAGGCCCTGGGTGTGAAGAGGGTGGACTATCTGAAAGGTGCAGTCCTGTTCAAGGGGTTGTATCTGGACTATACGATAGGTGTCTTCAGAATGATTACTGCATGAGATCATGTTCGTGGCCTGCTTGACAGGCAATTGAGACACTCATTGGAACGCGTTGTTCAAAAAATTGTACATTCCTAGCGATGAATCAATATTAGTTGCTACGTCGGTGCAATAATCATATGGCAGAGTTCATGAGTGCTCTTTCTGGATGAACTTCGCAATCGTCTGTAATTGAATGTTCGACGTGCCCTCATATATGGCTCCCTGTCATCCCAGTCAGTCCGTGCCCAGTCTCGCCAGGCAGAGTAAACACTCACAATCTTGGAGTCCCTCCAAAACTTCTCCACCCCGCTCTCCCTCGTGAACCCCGTCCCGCCCATCCACTCAATCGCCGACCCGCTCACCTTCTCCGCGACCTTGCTCGCCCACCACTTGGCCATCGCCGCCTCCTTGACGAAGCTCAGCCCCATCTCCTTCCGGCGCGCGGCGTTGTATGTCAACAAGCGCGCGGCCTCGATCTGCGTCGCGGCTTCGGCGAATTGGAACGCCATGCCCTGGAACGTCCCGATGGGCTGTCCGAACTGGGAGCGCTGGTAGGTGTAGGGAACGGCCAAGTCAAATGCGCCTTGTGCGAGTCCCAGCATCTGGGCGGCGATGCCGATGCGTCCTAGAAACAATCAGTATCGTATTAGAAAGATGTAATGGACATACCCTCGTTCAGTATCTCGATGGCAATCTTGTAGCCCTTTCCTTCACCGCCAATGATGTTCGCAGCGGGAATCTTCACGTCGTCGAAGCTGAGAGTACATGTGGAGGACGCCCTGATGCCGAGCTTCTCCTCCTTCTTCGCAATCTGGATACCCATGTCCTTCGTCGCGAGGAAACACGTTATGCCTTTGTAGCCCTTGGATGGATCGACCTAGAGAAGGCTGAGAAAGAGAGCGCGTCGTGAGGCTGCGACCTACGTTGGCAAAGACGAGGAAGATTTCTGCTTCGTAGGAGTTGGTGATCCACATCTTAGATCCGTTGATTATGTAGTCGTCGCCGGACTTTGTCGCGCGGGTTTGAAGAGCGAAAGCATCTGATCCCGACGCGGCTTCGGACAGACAGAAAGATCCGAGCTATATTCACGGTTGATGGTCATTCCAGTAACACGTAGACATATATAAACATGCCTTAGACTCGGAAAGCTGTGGCATCCATTTCTCTTTCTGCTCTTCGGTCGCATACTTGCGGAGGACTGTGTTGACGAGGGTGTTGTGTACGTCACACAAGACCGACACGGAAGGATCAACTTTGGCGAGCTCCTCGATGGCAATGATCGCGGACGTGAAGGATGATTCAGAGCCTCCGTGGTCAGCAGAAGTCTCTATGCCCATTAACTGTGCGCATTCTCAATGTCTGTTCACGGCACGACAAGAGGATGAAGACGTACGCCCTGCTCGAAAAGACCCTTGATGATGGACGGATCCATCATCTCGTTCTCGTCCATCTCCCGGACCTTTGGCTTCACGACGTCGTTGGCGAAACGCCGCACTGTGGCCAATGTGAGGAAGTGTAGTTGAGTCGTCGATTCAGACGTACCACTCTCCCGTATCATGTTCTCCTCTTCGGTGAACGTGTCAAGGGAGGCTATTCTTGCGCCCTCAGCATCGCCGCGCGCTCTCGTTGTAGAGAAACTCCTAGCATCAATGGGAGATCATTCTAGCGCCTTCATTAGGCATAGGATAGGGAGCGCGACCCTCACCTGATGGCAGAGCGACGCATACCGGCGCGCGGCACAGCGGGAAAGGCAGTTTTCACGGCGCTCTTGAACATTTCGGCTAGTGATGGTGGTGGACTGGTGGTGGAAGGAAGGAGAAGGCTAAGCGACGGTATAAGGTGAAGCAGAGAATCAGCTGCTAATAACATTCCCCGCATTATGCTCCGCGTCAACTGATCCGGGACTCGGACCTGACGTAGCCGGTCAAGCTGTTTCTCTGAACTCAGTCTGAACTAGAGAATAAGAACATACGCTCAAGCCTGCTCAAACACGCTCGCCAAATGGCAGCCCTGCCGCCGTTCGCTCGGAGGCTTTTGCCCCAGTATCTGTTCACTATAACTCAGATGGTGCATTGGTGGTCAGTGTAATTCTTGTAGTGATGGTTGGGTATACCGCTGGTGAGATGGAAGTCAGTAGTAGTGGCAGCATGGTGATAGTATTTTACTGTGAGATCGAAGGTCTGATCAGAGTCCTTGTCCTGGTCGCGCGCAGAGATTAACTTCCTACATCTTGAATCTCGAGAACACGGGACCACAGCCACTAAGTTGGCTTCAGAGCAACAAGAAAACTTAGGCATGTAGATGGAATAATAGAGACGCAGAACATCATTTGTGGTATCGTGTGTAGACCAATGATGCTAGGAATGTCTCTTTCGAACTGAGCAAGGCCATGGTCTCAAGTCGCCCATAGGCAGTGGCAATAGCAGCCGAATTCTCAAGCCGACGGCGGACGCAAGCCGACATGTCCAAATTAGGATAGGGCATTTCGGCTTGCCTCCCTCCTCAACGTTGCCGACGACGATGACCAGATTCGCTCTCCTCTTGGCGTTGCTGCCGGCAGCGCTCGCCTTCAAAGACACGGTCCCCATTGTGGCCTGGTCAAGTCGCCCGTATGCTGTCCCCTCGTCTAGGGAGGTGCTGTGCTGATATGAAGCAGGTCCGCGGTCCTGGACCAACTGTCCAATAAACCCCACCATGGTCACGCATTCGAGGGCATCCTGCTCAGCGACGACATCTGCTCGCACGAAGCCGTCGTCATCATTGACCAGCCCGGCGTATGCGCATTTCCTTGCGATGCTTGTCCTAGTGCTTATATTGCCTACTTCCTAGCTACATGCATCAGACCTCCGCGGCCTGCCTCCCACATCCCACATCGCGCGCTCACTCAAGTCATCGGCATCCTCCCACCAACGGCCGTACGTCCCTGCCAAATCGACAGGGAATGTGGACCTTTCCGCACTCGCACAAACAATAGCTGAACGATGCAATTCCCGTCTCATCACCTTCGCACCAGGCGTTTCATTTGACAAGGAAAAGTCGGTGGTGGTCATCAACCTCCCTGCGCTCACGGACGAGGGGTACACGCGAAAGGACACCATGCTCGAACACGGTACGCAGACTCTTAGCGCCTTCTTGCCATACCAATTCACGACCTGTGCCTTTAGATCAACTTCTTGCTGCGACGATGGAGTCTATGCCTTTTGAGCGGCAATTGACTCTGTACAGCTCGTCCATCCAGGCCCACCACAAACGTCAGGAGGCTTCCGTCCCCGTCCTCCAGCTCGGAGTCGCTTCAACGAAAGGAGGCATCCTCGCACGATACCAACTCCTCACCCCCGGACTCATTACTGTCCTCCTCGTCGTGCTCTTCATCCTATTGCCCATAGTCTACTTCGGTGTGGGCACCCTCGCGAGCATCCAGAGTCCCGTTCGTATGGACGTACCGAAGGGATTCAATGCGGCGGATAAGAAGAGGCAGTAATCTGAACTTTGTTACGGACACCGTTACTACTTACGCGCTAATACGATCCGCTTTGCATACTCAACGGAAATGCTCACCAAGAGCTATTTTGCTGTAGAAACGGAGCCTGATGCTCTCTGCATCCTGTCCTTAATGTACACTGTCGCAACAAAAGGTGGAGGTGCCACGGTAGTCGTACAGATATTTGGGACCGTAAGCCAGCGACGCGGGGATAGAAGCATTACCATTAGATTTGTCCCCTGTACTTAGTCTCATCGGGAATTTTTTGTCCTGACCGTCATCAGCAAACGGTACACGGGAAGACACAACCTCGTTCATTTTGGCTGTCGTTCTATGTGCGCTGTAAACTGGGTGGAAACGCGAACACGAGATGTGGACAATAGACGACAATGCTAGATCGGGATTCGGGAGGCCAGATTGGGAAGTTTTTCGCGCGCCCTGTGTTCTCCGACATCTTCCATCCCAGTAGCGCGATTGAGGCGCAAATCCATGGAAAACTTTGGATATCCCTCCAGGACCTGCGCGGCTGGTCTGAAGGTGGAAATTGGTCCCGCCGACTGACTCGCTTGCCTCTCTGCGGTCTTATCACCTCTTTTCAAACTTCGGACGACGGAAGAACTTCTCCCTCATGCCTGCACGCTATACCACGACTTGACTGCTGGGAATTGATTTCTCAGAAATGGGTTTCCTCGCTTGAGCGTTACTGGATGGAATTACTTCTGGAATGCATTGCGCGACGCATAGACGGCCTCATCGCTCTTACATTCGCTCAGTTCTGCAGTCTAGGGGTGCGTATACACTGGATGCTGACGTATTGGTCTCTGTCTACTGGGCCGGACGATTCAGGTCGACGACTATCCGATGATGCCAAAACGCAATCTGCGCCACACGGCACAATGGTCGACTTGCACGTTGCTTTGCCTCTCTCGATATGGGTGTCGTAGCGGCATGTCAAGATTTATCTGGACTGTCTTCTGAGTGTCTTTAATTTGCTCTGCTGTCTCTCGAGCCATGTCCTATACGAAAAAACATCTGCTCAGAGACTGGGATACAAAGTAACTAGCTGACAAAGGCCACAACCGAAATTCCCGTCATTTATTGGGCATGCGTCTGCCCTTCATTTGATCTGGCAAATGCTTACATCGACTCAATCGTCTCCATACGAAAATGTGGCCACACCATCAAACCATTACGCTTGTAACGGCCACCAACGAAACGAATCATCAATTCTCACTGTAGAGCCTCAATCTTTCGTTCGTTCTACACGTCTTGTTCAAACCTTGAGGCCACCCAGGGGTACGCAGTGCAAGGATTCGAGCATTGCACCCAGAACTTTGCAGGGGCCAAACATCGACAACTACGATCAAAAGCACATGTCAATATTTGGCCTTTGCTCGGCGCGCGATATCTTGCTCACCCACTACCACCACCACTCAGAGCCACTCAGGCGCATTGCTCTGCACTTTGTTCATACCCCTCTCCTAAATAACGCGATGTCGATTTCCTCCTCCTCATCCGCTCTCCCCACGGCGCCAGTCCAAACCCAGACCGTGGCCCACAAAGGATTATCCTGGCCGTGCATCCACTGGCTTATGGTCATGCCCAACGACGCGGCGCTCGTCCCTCATGAAGCGTTCCTACGCGTCAAGGCCGCCGAGAAAGTCGCGTCAAGCGGCCGCAAAATCCCCCGACCCCCCAATGCCTTCATGTTGTACCGGAGTTTCTACTCATCGAACGCCAACTTCAAGGCGATCGTCAGCTCTTGGACTGCTCACAACCCCCAGGTGACGGAGCGACAGGACAGGTGGTCTAAAGTCATATCGGCACACTGGGGCTGTCTGTCTGAGGCCGTCCGGGATGGGTGGTCTCTCCGAGCTGACATAGTCAAGCAAAAGCACAGCGAGGACTACCCTCATTACAAGTTCACGACGAAGGTCAAGAGCCGGGAGCCTGAGGCAGAGGACGATGAGCCAGAGCCAGGCAGGAAGAAGGCCAGGAGGACCAGACACCAGCCTACCGTTGCCACTCAAGCTCAAGTCGCACCGCACGCTGCCAACCATTTCCACCACAATTCACAACCCGCTACAACTCTTCCTCCGCACTTGACTCGACCCACTCTCCTTACTCCCGACAGCGCTACTCCCAATGCAGTCCCCGACTTGCCGTACAGACCCACGCCCTCCCCTCTTTCGATTCCCCACAGCGCGTCACAGGGTGGTCAAGCCCTCAACGACGCGTCGAACGATCACCAACCCTCCGCATCGGATGACATCCACTGGGACACACCGTGGTCCCCCCAGAGCGTTCAGTCGCTGTCCACGACGCCGATCGCGGATGCAGGGTTCTCCCAGTGGGGCGAGGAGTCGCTTCCCGACTATGTCTCTCAGGTATTTATCCCCCAGTGTTCCCTATCTTGACTGTCGCTGAATCATCATCAGCAATTTTCTGACGGGCCATGCGAGGCCATGAACATGGACTACACATTCATGTTCACCTACGACATCGACAGACAGTACCCGAAAGTGCCTCTCTGGGTAGATGGGCTGCTCCCCGGTACTGATGGCTACGTTGATGCTATCTGGAAATGGCTTCAATCCGATATGATGCGTCATCTCTAGATGCTTATCACACACTCATTTCCTACTGTTCACTTCGCGACACCTCTGGCTCACTCTTCACCTCTCCCGACGCGTTACCACCATATATGGTTGTTATAGTGTGTAAAAATTCTAAGGTCATAGTTCCGCAGAAGTACTTACTTTTTGCTGCATTAGTTCTAGTTGGTAGATGATTCAACTGTACTCTCGAGAATCCTTTGGTAGTCTCTGCTGATGGATTTTGAGTTCTATGAACGTCTCATAGTTCGTAGTAGTTTGTACAGCAAGATCGGTAGTCAGTATGGGGGTGATTGCGCGCCGCTGTGACGCAGCCGCCGCTACCGTATGCCGACATGCACCGCACTTCCCAAAAAGGAAGATCGCTCTCTTCCGGTGACTGTCATATCCACTCCGAGATTCGTATCCCAACACTGAACGCTGCGATTATGGTCAACTCTTTCCGGTACCTTGAGATCTCATCTTCCAGCATGTGCGTCAAAGCTCGGACCAAAAGGCTTCCCTATGCAGCTGGCCTTGGTCTGAATGATCCCATTCAAGAGGGCTAGGACGCGAACAACGTTCCCGAGCGACTTTAGCAATGGCTCCGATTGACGCGTAAGCCCTCGCCATAGGTCAGCAGACGACCTACGACGTCAATGATGGCCTCCAGGAGGCCGTAGTCTATGATATCCATCCTGCCATTGAGCAGGCTTGAAGTACGGAGGCGGCGGGATATTGAGGCGCGGCGGTCTGCAGACTACGCCGGGCAACTCAGTAGGTCTCCCACAAACTCAAAACATCTTGACCATATCCAGACTATGTCATTTGGGATCATCTTCATTCATCCCTGTATCAGTTTGTCAAGGTTGTCGTCACGCAATCGTCTTCCTCGCCAGGCCACACACGCTCTCCGCTCATCAGTTCACTTCCCTGGACCTCGCTGCTCACAGGGCGGTAGGAACCACCCCTTTGACGCCTCTCTCGCGTGAACTGCCACCTTGTCATGTCTATTACATCCTCTCGCCCTTCCAGCAACATCTCTCAACAACCGCCCGTCCTCGAAGCGTTGGGCGGGTGCGATTACTTGCCAGGGGGCGGGTTGGGTGCGATGATGAGCACTCGCACCCGACCCCTGCTCATGCTCTGTCTTATCTTGTCAGGAATGATTCTCAATGGCTATTGGCAGGTATTCCGCCGGCGAGCGGCAAAATCACATCCATTATCATATGAAGTCCAAGGGGCTCTCAATGGACTGCTCTCAACCGTGCAAGACGGTACATGGCCTCGGCTCGACGGCTCATTCTGGTATCTCTACAACACAACAAAGATATCACGCTGTTCACGCCATCCTTGCTTTGAATTGCAGAAGGTCTTTAGCCAAAAAATCGACTCTTGCTTCTCCTTCACCTTCTTGCGGTCCTGGGAAAATCGAGGGAGCAAGAGCGCACCAAGAGAGCCTATGTTTCAGACCGACTTGGCACACATCCTCCCCCATGCACCCCCCTCCCCCCAATGGCAGTCTGTCCCTCTCCCCATTGCACACATGCCGAACACCTGTATAGTTATTGAGGGTCTCTTGAGAGGTCCGCCGTCTCTGTGTGCACGTGGTAGACACAATGGCCAACCACTTCAATTGGTGGTGGCGCGCCGTGCTGGATCTATCCGAGATCTCGAGCTCACGACGTCGGCAATGTCACCTGATGCTTGAGGCCACTGGTAAGTAAGTACCTAGCTGCACAGTACATAGAGTAGTCAGATAGAAAGTACAGACTACAGAGATTGCTTGGAAAGTACAAGGTTGACTGGAAAAGTAGAGGCCTTGTGTGAAAAGTACAAAGTTTGCATGTACAAGTACATCAACGTTGTCGAGAAAAGTACCAGAGTAATTGCGAAAGAATTTTTACACACTATATCGCCAACAACCATACTTCATTATTTCCGTACTGATGCACTCTCACATTCCCATACTTATCATCTAGTTGTTCCATGTTGTGCTCGCTGTTGTCTGTATTCATCGGTTTGTTGCTACTATAGTCTTGTATCAGTACTTGCTCTGTAGCTTATCTGAATAGCAGCTTTCTTTACTTATGTGCGACTCGGCTAGTAGTTCCAATCAGGTTCCAATACACTCGGATGTAATTGATCGACACACGGAATTAACGGAGCTGGCCCTTCTTTTCTTTCTCTCAACACGCTGGGATGCAGTCAGACCCAGAGGAGGCTCTGTTGGGCGAGGACCCGCTCCTTGCGACGAGCATTGTTTCCAGCAGTAGGCATGCGCTCCGAACCGCTCCCGTCTTGACCGCCGACGCGTTGGAGGCCCTCGGGGAGGACACGGTTCCACAACGGGCTGTATATGGTCGCGTTATTGCACAAGAGGCGGCAGGGCTCCCTACACAGACGAGGTCGCCGAAGCTATACATAAATACAAATGCACCATTCAGCGCTGTTGTCTGTGGTGTCCAGGTGTGTGCAGCTTTCGAGCCCCGACGCATGTAACATATTGGCATAAGGGTTCCGGCAAAAGTCACTCGACATCGGTTCTTTTGGAGAGCTGTCTGATACGGGACTCGCGTATAGGGACACTCCCCCAGCCTCTTAGTGGGCTCGTGTATGTGCAGTGCCCATTTTCCTTCGGCGCGCCGTGCTCAAGCATTGCCAAGATTTCACTACGATGACGCAGCGGGAGGCGGACTTGTCCAGCCGTGTGAGGCGGCCTACCTAGCCTCGCTCGATGCTTCTCGGGGCGGCGATGCGACTCCCCCAACAGTCAAAGTCCTTGTCCTGTGAGTCCAGAATCTTCAGCGCGACTAACTATCTACTAATCTGTTAGACCAGGTAACATCCAGGCGATGAGGAAGGTGTACGCCGGTCTCCCTGGTGTAACAGTCGAAGGCCTGCACTTTGGACCCACCGACATTAGCGGTGATCGTTTGTTGGCCATGATGAAGGTGGAGGAGAGCGCGAGCAAGTGCACCTGTTTAGCGATCTGCGATCAAGTGTTGACGCGATATTCTTTGCAGAGATGCCACTCTACATGCATGTCATCATGAATATCTTACGCTCCATGGAGGGTGCATTCAATTACGACAAATTTCGACGGCAGCTGAGCGTTCAGAAATTCAGCCCAGACCAGTGGGCCATGCTCAAGCTTAGACTCTCTCTTCTTGATTCGTGTCTTGACGGCGGCAATGATACGAACAGAATTGGGAATCATTTTGTACAAGGGCAGCTCACTATTATCGAGTGAGTACAAATTATTTATGATGAGAGTACTGAGTATTGACGGTTCGTCAGTCTATCCTCACCATTCATGGATGCCTCCTCCGCATGCGGCTTCTTCGACATGATACTTGGCTTGTTCATAGAAGCAGACGCTGGTGGCGCGGGGAAGATTGTCGGTAAGAAGGTTACTCGACCAAGTCTTCGCTGCTATTCACACATTGACAGTGCTCGACGAGGCGCACAAAGTAGGTATCCTCATAAAACTCGACTGAATGCCCTCACTAACAAAGCGAGCTCTCCAGTACATACAGGGATCAGGAACATCAGGACGTCTGACTGATTCGTTATTGACCGTCATTCGACAGCAACGCCACTTCGCAACTCGAGTCGTCATCTCGACGCAGGAACCAACCATAGTGCCCACGAAGTTTCTGGATCTGTGCTCCATCATTATAGCTCATAGATTTTCGTCTCCGGAATGGCTAAAGCTGCTGGCCCACCACATCTCGGCGGGAAGCTCCATGGTAAACCAACTGTTCCAAAAGGTAGCTTTGGCCCTTGGGGTGCTTGGTTTCTCTGGCCCTGTTATTGATCCAGTCGGAATAGATCGTTGAACTACGGACGGGTGAAGCTATTATGTTCTCACCGAGCGGCATCGGCCTGCGTTCCACCGACTTCAATAAACCCAGGGACGAGTCGCGAGTTGGAACATTTGGACAGGGCTACCTGCATGTACGATCGCGGCTTCGCATTACGCGCGACGGTGGACATTCGCGACTTGCTGTGCGGGATGCAAGCAGTACAACTCGTCTGGAGCGAGTCAGTGTCCGCGATCAGACACCTGCGGACATTGAAGAGTCGGAGTTCATGACACGCATTAATGCGCCCATCGATACCTCATCATCACGGGGCAGTACACCAGACGTTGGGAGTACGCCATCAAAGAAGTTCAGACCACTTCTCGAATACCTGCGTCTCCAATCTCTCAATGGACAGAGGTGTGTCAATTTCAGACAGGCGAGGAAGTTCTTCAGGGAGAGGCCAGAGATTTATGGGTCCAAGCCGTCTCGGCTCCACTCGCTCTTTAAAGAGGCGGGGGAACTCAATGTTGTTCGAGTTCGAGAGAGCGCACCGGGAAAGCAAACTATGGAGCTGTTGGAGAACAACAGCGGAGTTAATCTACCTGATGGTAAGTCGCACGAAACTTCGGAGCCAAGTATCACCACCTCACAGCCGTCGCTCAGACCCAGCTGCCACGCTCGTCGACCTGCGAGTATATCAGTACAGCGAACTCAAGGACCTACTCGGACTGCGTCTCAAGGCGCAGCGTATATTTTTTGGACACCAGGGATGGATGCTGTTTTGTGCAGGAACAGGCAATGGATGGAGCTACTTGCTGCCTGTGATAGCTCGGAACCGTCGACAAATTTCGGCGCCTTCATCCACTCTATCGAATCTGTCTGAAACCCCACCGACTACGGAGAGAACATCATCCTTCCCACCGTCTACCAGCTCATTCGCACCTACATCTGTCAATGCTGAAGCTGCATCAGTGTCCTACAGTACCCTATCATCATCGACTAGCTCGCCTGGGACTACGCCGGCCACGAGGAATGAGGCTGAAATGGACTTTGGCCCACTTCTGCATTACCTGCGCCTGGAGGCGACAGTGGGACGGAAGATTGTTACATACACACGCGCACATAAATTCTTCTCCGAGCGCAGCAGGATCTATGGGCGACGAAACAGTGCTATGAACGCTGTGTTCCGCGCAGCGGGCAAAGCTGGTCTCGTACACTTAGGCGCAGATAAAAAGAACAAGTGGATGGTGCTTGCCAATGAGAACAGCACCGCTAGCATGGCGTCGTCACCGACTATTGATGGCGAAGTGAATTTCGAGCCACTTCTGCTGTATCTACGTCTCGAGGCCTTGGCTGGACGAAGACCCGTTGTGTTCAAGCAGGCACGAAGTTTCTTTTTCACAAGGGGGAAAATCTACGGGAACAGTACCAGCGAATTACACTCGATCTTCGAGCGGGCGGGAAGCCTGGGTTTGGTCAAACTAGGAACAAGCTATACTAAGGGAAGGTGGATGGACCTTGTGGACGATGCCATTGACAGTGCAAGCAGCAATGTCGCCCAGTCGCCTACCACCATTATCGAATCCCCTCCTCCCCTTGCACCGGAAGGTGAGTTGCACGAATCTGTGGTATCAGCATCACTACTCCTTACCATCGTTCTCTAGCAGTGGAAGTAGCCCACCAGGAGCCACGAGACTTATCACCGCCACAGCAAACTGGCCTCCGCTTATCGAGGATCCTCGGGCACAGCGGGCTCAAGGACAAACTCGAACTGTGTTCAAGGGCGCAGATCTGGAGCCGTTCTTTCGCCGAACGCCAGACAGGTACCTCAACTCTCATGAATCGTGGACGGACAGCTTGGACATTGTTTCGAGCGGGGTCGAAGGCAAGGATCATTGGATGGAGCCTCTTGCTGCCCATCATTGTTCAGTGCCATCGACAACGGTCATAAAAGGTTGTGTGTCTGTTACGTCTGTGGCAGCACTCGGTTAAGAGCCGATCGCCTGCTTGTATGATGCTTGTCGATGTCCGGTCTGTTGTATATGTACCAGTAGATAGCGCTTGCTTAATTTCGAAACTCCCTCTTTCCTTAGTCTGAAGCAGGTCCGGACACATACCATCAGTGCATCTGTCAAACCTTCGGGCAGCCTTGTCGATGATGCGATCAGTAACGCCAGAATATCTCCCGCCACGTCAGGAGGAATATCGCGCATCGGTGGCTCGAGGCTCATGATACCACACAGCGTTTCAAACGAAGGCAAGTGCGAGGTCTCTTGTCAAAGTGAGTGAAGACTCGGCCTCTCTGCTTCACTGTGTTGCCAGTAGATGGCACTACCTAGTAGTGATCGTTCGAAGACAAGGGTTGTGATCCAAATATGGAACTGATCGCGACGACCTGGACACCACTCATTTTGTTCGTAGTATCCGGACTCTGAGGTCAGGCTCTTAGCAATTCGTCAATAAGTTATGGTATTCGCGGGTTCTCTACGATAATGTAGGATGTAATGTTGTTCCTAGTCTAGACATTGCGGTTCTTAGTATTGCTATATACAGTAGGTCCTACTTAGTCTGATACCCAGTTTCTCTAAGTGAGTGTGTGCTTGCTCTGGCGTAAATATGATATCTATGAATCCCATATGGCTCCGAAGGCTGGGATACCTCGGCTCATGAGGCCATAGACGACCTTTTTTGTCAAAGGCTCGTTGGAGATGATAACAACGGCCTCCGCATTGAAGTCCTTGACCATCTTGTACGTCAATTTGACCATGTCTGGACGTCCGTATACCCTCGTATCTAAACCAGCCATTAGCATGAGCTTGAGAGAATAAAAGTAGATAATGCATACCGTAAATCACAGCGCCTGGCTCAGCCTCGACAACGCTATTGACTAGATCATCCCCGAACGTCTTGCGGATATTGGCGCCGGTCCACAGCAGACGCGAAGGCTGCCGCTTTTCAAACAAGCACGGTGCAATAGGCCCGATACCGCTCCCGGTAGCAACAAAGACGACGCGGCGGAACATGATGTTGACGCGGAGGACTCCGCTGACGGGGGTGCCGCGGACCCAGATCTCCTTGGGCGGGTTGCGGATGAGTTGTTTGGTCCAGTCGCCGGCTTGGGAGACGACGATGGAGAACTCGTCGGTGCCGGGGACGGGGACGTTGGCAAATGCGTGCCATTCGTGAAGTGGGTCGAGGGACTGCGTGGTGCACTTGTAAGCAATTGTTGCAGGAGAAGTAGTGGGACGTTGGTCTTACGAGACGACTGAAGCTGCCTGGGACCGGACGGGGATGGAAGCCGAACACTAGGGGTTGGGTGAGTGTATGTTAGTGAATTATTAGAGGGACTGTACCTCTGTAGTTGACGAAAAGGCGAACACAGTGGTCAGAGAGGACGACGCTTCGGACGGGGATCTTGCGCAGACGGGTCCAGGGGAGAATAAGAGATGCTAAGTCAAAGAATCGTCAACGATGTAATGACGATCCACCGTGATTAGGCGACAAACCTGAGATTACAAGCATGAGCCACATCGGTGCAGAGTGAACCAGAGCATGACCCAGAGTCGCATCACCTCTCCAGTCATTCGTAAGAAGAACGACCTACAGAATCACTTAGGTCAGGCAGTCATTGGGGTACAAACTACATTCGAACACACCTGAACCCAAACTAGAGCAGTCGCAGTCCAGCCGAGGAATCGATGAATCCGCTCAAATGTATCGTGACTTTTGCTTCGGAAGCGCGGCATAGCAAAGATGATGATACCGCAGAGGAAGACCAGGATACACCAAGTAACAACAACGGTTGCAACGGAAATCTGTATAACTGTCAACGTCTCATACACGTCGAAAAGGAACAGACGTACCTGTTCTCCGCGAGCAAGTTCTTTGGTACCTTGACCCGCTGTTGCAGCCAGCCAGACCGTACCAGAGACGGCTGCCCCGGAATGAATACCACCCAAGTGGTATACGCGAGCCATGAGAAGACGGAACCACAGAGGCCACCTGTCGTGACGGATCAGATTGGAGTTGAAGAAACTATGTGAACGGGCATACGAAGTTGGGACTGATGTGAAGACAATGAAGAACGCATTGACAATGTAATCCTGTCTCATGAGAATGGCGACAAAGATATTCGCGACCGTAATCAATCCGAGCCTCTGAGAGCTGACGCCGTAGATGAGCAACGCGATTAGGATTCCGATGTTGGAGATGAACACCACGCCGAAGAGACGATGGTAGATGGTGAAGACTATATGACGCAGGTCACGGATGATCTTGCTCTCCTTCTTGTCGGGGATGTCGACCTCGAGGTACCCATCCCATGGGAGTTTTTCCACGACACTGTCGGTCTCCGATTTGACAGAAGGCGCTCCGACAATGGTAGACCCTGCTCTGGAGGAGGATGTAGACTCGGTCCTCGGGTCCTCCGGTTGGTGGGTGGCTGGAGGGATGACAGGGGCGCCGGGAGTGCTCATCTTCCTGAACTGGAATGGATTGCATCTCTAAGTCGAAAGATAGAGGGATTTATACACCTGCTGTCCAAGAATTAGACGTGTGGTCGAGAATGTATCCACATCGCGTTGCGCGAGGCGCGTCAACAGATATATGCGGCCGCTTTTGGACAGGATCCACTTTTTGTTGCAGCGTTGTCAAACTGCAATACAAAGCTACTCAATTTGGCCCAGGCGCCAGCGGCGCGTCCGGGGGTTGCCGTCGTGGTGATAGGTGGTAGCAGCGTATGCCGCCGTCCGGAGGTGGAAGTACCGCTCCCCAGATGTCAAGGCGCTGTTGGCTCATCATCTCGAGGTCCTCCGAGTAGCTCGGATTGACGAGCCAAGGCCACCGTGAAGATTGGGCCGGAACTTCGGCATTGCATGTGGCGTAGCGCAATGGCTTATTGGACTCAGCGATAATGACTATTTTCCAGATATTTGCTGGAGAGCAACCAGAGATGAATGGTACGCGGCGCGCCTGCCTACAAATTCAAGTTGAGTTGATAGGGCGATCATCGGTACTGAAAACGCGGAGAGTCATACTCGTTGAGAGATACGAGGCCGTTACACTCTCACCAGGAGTATGACTTACTACCAACATACTGGGAGGATAGAAGAGACCAGGAGTAGTTTCGAAATCGAATCTCCTGGTTCCGTTTATGGCACGTGAGGTGACAGACTGATCACTAGTCACGATGTAACGCAATAGCCGCACTTGCCTTTCCCCATCGCGTCGAGCAGGGAAACACTGGAAATCTTGCTTGTTACGGTGGCCTGACCCATTGAAACCGCTTTTCTTGACTCTGCCACAAATGTCGACCGCGCCCCGCCGAACGGTACACGCGGAAGCGATCCTTGGAAAGGAATTATTCGCGCGTCTCCCCACCACGAAAGTTCTGCTGGTCGGGGCTGGCGGAATAGGCTGCGAACTGCGTACGCTACACGCGATCTCTCTAGGAAACTGTCTGACGTCTCACAGTCAAAAACATTGTCTTGACGGGCTTTGGACAAATAACATTATTGGACCTTGATACCATTGACGTATCCAACTTGAACCGACAGTTCCTTTTCCGGAAGAAGGACGTCAAGCAAAGCAAAGCCCTGGCAAGTGCTACCTTTACTTGCAACCATCATCTCACCTTTCCCAGATCGCTGCGCAAACTGCCGGCCCATTTAACCCCAATGTCAGAATCACGCCCATTTTCGCTAATATCAAGGAGCCGCAGTTCGATATCGAATGGTTTCAAAGCTTTGATATAGTTTTGAACGCTTTAGACAACCTTGGTACGCGTCGCTTTTCCTAGCAGACAAACATACCCACCCACGACTTAGATGCGCGGCGCCATGTCAACAAAATGTGTATGGCGGCGAATGTCCCATCAGTTGAGTCTGGCACTGCAGGTTATCTTGGTCAGGTGCAGCCACTGGTCAAGGTTCGTCGCCACCGCGTCTCGCAGCGCCCTAGCTTATCAAACACATCCAGGACCGCACAGAATGCTTCGACTGCATCCCAAAACCCACACCGAAGACGTTCCCGGTCTGTACTATCCGCTCTACCCCCAGTCAGCCCATACACTGCATTGTCTGGAGTAAGAGTTATCTCATGGGGTACGTTAGATTACCTTCGACTTCCATGCATGTCGCCTCAATACTTTCCCACAGGCAGCTGTTTGGCGAAGACGAGGACGCAAGTGGGGAGCTTGATGATGCCGAGAAGCAGGGCGAGAATGGTCAGCATGGGTAACCGCGGGATTACATGACGCTGACGGCCTCGAAGCACAGGAAATTGCAACCCTTCGCGAGCAAGCTCAAGCCTTCCAAAACGTGCGAAAAGCTCTACGTACACCTTCAGAAACTGCTTCTGCAGCCAGGAAGGTCTTTGAGAAGGTGAATGGACTCCATTCGATGGCAACTCACCGCTGAGATCGGTTGTAGATATTCAGCACGGATATCCGAAACCTCTTGGCCATGTCTGATATGTGGCGGTCTAGAACTCCACCGGTCCCCTTAGACTTTGATGGTATCATGGACGGAACATTCAAGTTGAAGCAAAACGAACCTTCGGTCAACGGGCGGCCAAGCGGCGTTAATGGTACTGCACCAACTAATGGGGCAACCAGCAATCCCGCGGCGATCAAGGACCAGCGCGCCTTGTCGCTGAAGGACAATGTCATGCTGTTCATCTCTAGGTACTTCCTCATTTTTGCCCGGATTGTATAAATTCTGACCCATGCAGTACGGAGCGTTTAGCTGTACGTCTTCAACAGGGAGAGGACACCATCACTTTCGACAAGGATGACGATGATACTCTTGACTTTGTGACAGCTTCTTCCAACTTGCGTTCCGCTGCGTATGGTATCGATGGCAAGACTAGATGGGAGGTCAAAGGTTCGTCTCATCTTTTATTTCGAGATTTATGCTCATACCGGCTCGCGCAGAGATGGCAGGCAATATCATACCAGCTATTGCGACGACGAACGCCATTGTATCCGGTCTGATTGTGCTCCAGGCTCTGAACCTCTTACGCAAATCGTACAACAAACTACGCAGTGTACATATTCTGGCCAATAAGCCGAATGTTCCTCTGAGCACGATACAGCTGGTCGGTCCGAATCCTCATTGCGGTGTGTGTCGAGATACGTACACGAAGGTGTTGTGTGATCCGTCGAGGACACGGTTGGGCGAGGTTGTGAAGGGGATACTGGGTGATGATGAGCGGGAAGTGAGCGTGTATGAGGACAAGCGCGTGCTCAGTGATCCGGACTGGGATGACAACAACGAGAGGACGTTGGAAAGTCTCAATGTCACCCGGGGGAAGTTCCTGTCGATTGTGGATGAAGAAGGCGATCTGGGAACGATTACCATCGCCATTGGTGCTTTACCGTGAGTCTTTCGCGTCTTTGGATTTCTGAAATTCGGCTAAAAGCCTGATTTGCAGTGAATCGCATCCAGTCGATGCACCTCCATTCATCCTTCCGTCCGTCCTACCGAAGCCGCCTGTCGTACCCAAGAAGGCTCCCGTTGCACCTGAAACGCCGGTGAAGATGACGCTCAAGAGATCTGCACCGACAGACGGCGAGGAACCGCCTACAAAGAGGGCAAGGATGGAGCTCAGCAGTCCGAGTAAGCAGCAGCGGTTAGAAGAGGATGGGCTCATTGTCCTGGACGGTCCTGACGGTTCGATGAACGACGAGGTCATTGAGATTGATTGAGCTTTTGGGACATTGAGTGACTGATTATTATTGACTAATTTTTTATGAGTAGGGTATTTGTACATTACAGTGTATGCGTCCGTACTTGCTCCATAATTTCTTGCACCTTTCTTACACGTTGAGCTCAATGAGATACATACATCGCGTCCACAGCCGGTGAGTTGCTATGCGGCCCGCTTGCGGTTTGCTTGCTATGTGAATGCATGTTGATTGTAGGATGTGCTGTTGTAGTATGCTAGTATCTTCATGTAGGTGATCCTTTCTAAGTCCAAATGTCAGTAATCTACTTCTCCACCCACTTTTGCCCATCCCATTCGACCTCTACGCCCCATTTACCCTCCTCCATCCACTGATCCCTCAAAAACCCATCCCACCATCGTACATGTAGCTCTCCGTGTGAATCTATAATATAGCCTGCGATGCGCGGATCAGGACCAAGATATTCATGTCTTTTAATTTCATTAGCGATCCGAACAACAAAGCAGTCAGAAGGATAACACCAACCGCCGCTCATCCACCAGGTCCGCATGCACGTAATTCACTTGGCCTGTCCCCGCGTTATGCGTATGTGATTCGGTATAGAACTTCCACACGGCCTGATTTATGTCTTCCCCTGGATAGACCGTTTTCACCGACATGCCGCTGCGGGCGAGATAGGACGTGGGGAGGTGCAGGCGCGTTTTTTTCTGCGCGAAGTATCGGTCCATGGGCCAGCGATGGACGGACCAGGCGCTGGCGCGTCGTTGCTCGACGAAGGATTGCGCGGATTTCTTTTTCGTTGACAGATCGGGTGGGTAGGCTAGGACGCCGGGGTCGTCCAGCTCCTTTTTGACCATGGTTCAGATGCGTGGTAGGGTTGTAGCAGACCGCTTAGATCCTCGTGTGGTATTACATGAACATATCGCGAAACAAAAAAATATTTGCCGCCAACGTGCCGCAGGCACGGTCGCGATCGAGCAAGATCGAATCAATCAATCAGAAAACACACCTCAGTCTCAACCCAGTAAGAGACACGGCACGGACCCTCTAGGATCACACAGTGTTACACGGTCCTACACGTATGATATGAGCGTATGACTTGGAGCTGTAATAAAGTGGGTCAGGCGAGTTGCCTCGCTCCTCCGAATATCAGATTCGGCTTGTCTTGTCGACTACATTGACTCTGCCAGCAACCACTCTCGAGTCTCCATAGCCGTCAAGAGTTGAACCGACATGCCTCGGAGGCACTAATACCGCATTGATCATTAATTGCCACAAGTCGAGTTTGACGCGATTTGCTCACCACCGCCGTCAAGACTTGACATGCCTCGGAGGCACTATGACCACATTCCTCATTCATCGGCGGAGACAATTTTGCGTACAGGTATCTCTTGAACGATGTCACGAGATGCTTAGCGCTAGTGCTCATTCGGCAGCTCCAGGATAGCGGGACCTCTCCTGACCGGAACAGCCCTCACACCGTCCGTTCTCGTTATTTGACTCACCCCACTACCATGATGGATCCAACTACTGTCGATGTCCTGATCATCGGGGCTGGCCCAGCAGGACTCATGGCTGCTGCTTGGATGGCCCGTCTCGGTGTGAAGACGAGGATTGTGGATAAGAGAGGGACCAAGATCTTCAATGGCCAAGCGGACGGGCTCCAGTGCCGCAGCCTCGAGATCTTTGATAGCTTTGGCTTCGCAGATCGCGTCTGGAAAGAGTCGAACCATATGCTGGAGGTACAGTATCTCCGTGACTATGTCATCAACAACGAGCGCTGACAGCGATGGTCGTTTAGATATGCATGTGGGTCAGTAGGATGTTACACACTTACAGTGATGAGTCTATCCTTACACCTTTTCAGAACCCTGGTGAAGACGGTGTTATCCGTCGGTTTGACCGCATACCCGACACAATCCCGGGAATATCTCGCTTCCAGCAGGTCGTGCTTCACCAAGGCCGTATCGAGAGGTTCTTTCTAGACCACATCAAGAGGTACTCAGATATCGAGGTCGAGAGGGGAGTCCTTCCTGTGACGTTGGACTATGACGCTTCTCGGGCAGAGAACGTTGACGCCTACCCCATCACAGTGCAATTGCGGCACTTATCTGAAGAGGAGGCGACTCCCGTTCAGAACCTCACGTCGATACCAGATGGACTCTTCAGAAGCTCGCTGGCAGAAGACGATACAAATGATCTTATTCGCAATGTAGATCGGAGCAAAGCCCGTACCACAGAGACAGTCAAAGCCAGATACATGATCGGCTGCGATGGTGCCCATAGCTGGACTAGACGTCAGCTGGGGTACGAATTAGAGGGAGATGCGACGGACTTAATCTGGGGCGTCCTAGGTACCTTCATCGAAGCCATGCGCTTTCTCTTTGCCTCGCTCACGTAGTATTTTAGATATCATCCCAATCACCGACTTCCCCGACATCCGTCATCGATGCGCCATCCACAGTGCATCGTCCGGAAGTATCATGGTCATTCCACGGGAAAATCATCTCGTCCGTCTGTACATCCAGCTCAAGGAAGTCGTCCCCGATGCCTCTGGTCGGGCAGACCGCTCCAAGATCACGCCCGAGACTATTCTCAAGGCCGCACAAAGAATACTGGAACCATACTCCATAACCTACCAGTACTGCGACTGGTGGACGGCATATCAGATTGGACAAAGAGTCGGTACACATTTCAGTCGGGACGAGCGGATCTTTCTCGCTGGAGACGCTGTGCACACGCATAGTCCAAAGGCTGGCCAGGGTATGAACGTCAGCATGCAGGACTCGTTCAACCTGGGCTGGAAGATAGGGTTGGTGGTCAAGGGAGTGGCCCCGAGGTCCATCCTCAAGACCTACGAGTATGAGCGACAGAAGAACGCTCGGGATCTGATCGCGTTCGACCATCGCTTTTCGCGACTGTTCTCCGGTCGACCCGCGAAGGACGCCACGGATGAGGCTGGTGTGTCGATGGCTGAATTCAAAGAAGCCTTCGAGAAAGGAAACATGTTTGCCTCCGGGATTGCCGTGGACTATGAAGTAAGTCTGCTCATCACAAAATCACCGGCTGAGAAAGAGACTCCCAACCGGACGGCGGGTGCTACGACTGGCGTCCTCGAGCCGACTGTTATATCCAAGCCAGAGTTGGCGACGGGCATATCACTCGGCAAACGTCTCCCGTCATACAAGGTCCTGAACCAGAGCGACGCCCGTCCTTGGCATCTTGCAGAATTCCTGCGCGCAGATGGCCGGTTCCGCATCATCGTCTTCGCTGGGGACGTAACATGCACCGCCCAGATGCTTCGCCTGACGAGATTCTGCGAAGCCGCTGTTGGCACTGCCATTCGTCGAGTCACCCCACCGGACACACCGATTGACTCCGTGATACATGTGCTCACAGTCCATTCGGCGCCGCGTACATCAGTGGATATCTTCTCGTTCCCGGAACTGCTGCGACCATTCGACTCCCATCGCGGTTGGGCGTACGACACGATCTTCGTTGATGACCTTTCGTATCACGAAGGGCATGGAGAAGCGTATGAGAACTATGGCATAGACCACGAGAAGGGTTGTGTGGTCATTACCAGACCGGACCAGCATGTGGCATACATCGGTGGGCTTGAGGACGTCGAAGATGTGAATCGTTACTTTGAGGGCGTGTTGCTGCCCGCATGTATGCACAGAAAGGGCGCGGAGGTTGGAAAGCAGCTTCTCCCGGTCCAGAGATGTGGAAAGGTATCGAAGGGTGATGAGGCCCATCAGGTGGGAGGCCGTTGATATAAGCGTGTTGATAGACTGTGAAGGCGCAGAATCAGTAGGATGAACGTAGTTCGGTAGACAAACATACCGCTTGGTTATCTCGATTATGTCCTCTCCACTTGTATACTACGATTGATATACCAAAGAAGAGATATCAACGAAAGGGGTGTCAGTAATATCACATCCTCCTCTCAGAAGGCGGTAAGAAGTAGAATACATTGTCATGATAGCAGGAAAACTGTTACAGGTTAGTCTTTCTCGGCATAAGCCAGCAAGTACTGTTCTATCTCCGCTTCTCCCATGATGCGCCATTTGCCTCTTGTTTTCTCGTCTTCCTCTGGCGCTTCAGAGACAATACCGATCTCAATCTCACCAGGTTTGTAATCTGTTGCATGCACAGTCGACATGGCCTCAATGGCCATCTATGACATACATGAAACGGCGCCTCGATTTGCGAGGAACAAGAAAATACCTCGATGACCTCCGCCCTGCTGAGTGTCTTGCCAGCCTTGGCCGGTTCCTCGGCGCCCCCTCCAGAGTCAAGCTTCTTCCACTTTTTCTCCAGGTGGTTCATCGCCTCTTGTTGCTTCTGCCCAGCTGCAGTGGCGTGGAAGCCAACAAAGTATCCAGCAGGATCGAGCTTGAAACACTGAGGGCCGTATTCAGAATCAATCCCTATGAGAATCATGGCTGTACGACGTATAAGCTTGGGAGTGATAGGACGATTGTGACGCACAGATGCCCAAGGGACGCATGGCAGCGCGTTGCGTGTAGACTTGATTGATGTTGGCAAGACGCCGTGCGAGAGCATCAGGGGTAATTTCGTAGCCGTATTTATAGCGGAATTCGGCGGCCTCTGCGCGGGCACGGGAGACTTGCGCTCGTGCGTCGGCTGAGCCTCGTCAGCCTCACGGGGTATGGAGAAGGGGAGAGCGAACGCACCAAGGAGGCCGGTCATAACGCAGCCAATGGTAGGGGTGATGCTGAACAGATGAGTGACGGTAGACGCGTCGAGGAGCTTGTCCTAAACGTTGCGCGAATGTAAATGGTAGTTATATTGCTATAAGCTGATTACGCACTGGGACCTTTCGCTGTGTGATGACGATGGATGTGTCCTTCCCTCGCACGGCCACCGCAGTGTGTGCTGATCCCGATATCGCTTTGAAGGCATATTCTAGTCGGAGGAGTTGGTGCAAATTCGTCAATTATGGCTGGCCACCAACCAACTTGGTATAAACGCCCTTCGGGGGAGAAAACGGTTAGATATCTGTGGAAGCAGTCAGTGACGGCCTTCTTCTATGTGAGAGGCACCTGCCTGTCGTATGACGTCCGCGACATGATGGTAAGAGCAAGAGCACAGATGGACGCGCAACGCGTAATAGCCGTCACAAGTGACTGTCACGATCGCAAAGACAGGGGCTCATTGATGCTCTTCGAATAGGTTCAAGACGCTTGAAGTTTTGATAGATAGAAATCAGATAGGCTACAGAGCAAGTACTGATACATGACTAGTAGCAACAGATTGATAGATACAGACAACAGCGAGGACAACATGGAACAACGAGATGGTAATTATGCGAATGTGAGACTGCATCAGTACGGAAATAATGAAGTATTGAGGTAACGCATCGGGAGAGGTGAAGAGTGAGACAGAGGTGTCGCAAAGTGAACAGTAGGAAACGAGTGTGTGATCAGCATCTAAAGATGACGCTTCATGTCGGATTGAAGCCAACTCCAGATAGCATCAGCGTAGCCATTGGCTCCAGGGAGCAGCCCATTCACCCGGCGACACACATTCGAGTACCTGTCGATGTCGCAAGTGAACAAGTAGGTGAAGTCCATATTCATGGACTCGCATGGCCCGTCAGGAAATTGCTGACGATGAATCAGCGACAGTCAAGGTAGGGAACACTGAGGGATAATTACCTGAGAGACATAGTCGGGAAGCGACTCCTCGCCCGACTGGGAGAACCCTGCATCCGCGATCGGCGTCGTGGACAGCGACTGAACGCTCTGGGGGGACCACGGTGTGTCCCAGTAGCTGTCATCCGACGCAGAAGGTTGGAGATCGTTCGACGCGTCGTTGAGGGCTTGACCACCCTGTGACGCGCTGTGGGGAATCGAATGAGGGGAGGGCGTGGGTCTGTACGGCAAGTCGGGGACTGCATTGGGAATAGCGCTGTCGGGAGTAAGGAGAGTGGGTCGAGTCAAGTGCGGAGGAAGAGTTGGAGCGGGCTGTGAATTGTGGTGGAAATGGTTGGCAGCGTGCGGTGCGACTTGAGCTTGAGTGGCAACGGTAGGCTGGTGTCTGGTCCTCCTGGCCTTCTTCCTGACTGGCTCGGGCTCATCGTCCTCTTCCTCGGGCTCCCGGCTCTTGACGTTCGTCGTGAACTTGTAGTGAGGATAATCCTCTTGATGCTTTTGCTTAACAATGTCAGCTCGGAGAGACCACCCATCCCGGACGGCCTCAGACAGACAGCCCCAGTGTGCCGATATAACTTTCGACCACCTGGCCTGCCGCTCCGTCACCTGGGGGTTGTGAGCAGTCCAAGTGCTGACGATCGCCTTGAAGTTGGCGTTCGATGAGTAGAAACTCCGATACAACATGAAGGCATTGGGGGGTCGGGGGATTTTGCCGCCGCTTGACGCGACTTTCTCGGCGGCCTTGACGCGTAGGAACGCTTCATGAGGGACGAGCACCGCGTCGTTGGGCATGACCATAAGCCAGTGGATGCACGGCCAGGACATCCCACGGTAGTCCACGGTCTGGGTTTGGACTGGCGCTGTGGGGAGAGTGGATGAGGAGGGAGCAGACATCGGGGTGTTGATAAGAGGAAGGGAATGGACCAAGTGGCACAACAATGCGCCTGAGTGGCTATGAGTGGTGGTGGTAGTGGGTGAGCAAGATCGATAGTTGAATTGCGCGCCGAGCAAAGGCCAAATATTGACATGTGCCTTTGATCGTAGTTGTCGATGTTTGGCCCCTGCAAAGTCCTCGGTGCAATGCTCGAACTTTTGCACGGCATACCCCTGGGTGGCCTCAAAATGTGAGTCAGACGTGCAGAAGAGGTGAGGGATTGAGGCTCCACGAGGAGAGTTGACCAATCGTTTCGTTGGTGGCCGTGACGAGCGCAATGGGTTCATAGAGTGGCCACATTTTCATTTGTGGACGGTGAAGGCAATGGAGGCAGTTTCCAGATCGATGAAAGACAAGCAATATGCCCATGAGATTACGGAGATTGTGTTCGTAGCCTGTGGCATCTCCTCACGCTGACTCTCGATCAATGGGCCAAGATATGCTTCGTATAGGACATGGCTTGAGAGATAGCAAGGCAAATCAAGAAACTCTGGGGACAATGCAGATAAATGCTAACATTTGCTACGCCAAGTCGTATCGAGAGAGGCGAGGCAAGTCGACCATTTTGTCATGTGGCGCAGATTGGGCTTTGGCATCGAAAAGTCATCGACCAACCGAATCATCACTCCGAATGACAGAGACCAGGAAGTTAGTATCCAGTGTAGACACACTCCTAGACCTCATAGACAAAGCGGAATTTGAAGTGACAAACCGTCTAGGCGTGGCGCAGATGCATCAGAGAGGTAGTACCATCCAGTGACGCACAAGCAAGAAGGCACCTTTTCAGCAAGAGGAAAAGAAAGAAAAGAGTTTCTGAGCATCTAGTTGCACTGTACAGTACAGTGCAAGAATGAGAGAGAGGTTCTTCCGTCACGGTTCGATGATTGGAAAGAGCTGATAAGACCGCAGAGAGGCAGACGGATCAGTCGGCAGGACCGATTCCAGTATCGAGCAAGCCGCCCAGGTCCTGGAGGCCTACCAAGAGGTTTCCACGAGTTTGCGCTTCAATTACGCTACTGGGATGGAAGTTGGTGTCGGAGAGCGGAGGCCCGAGGGCGCGCGAAATTTTCCCAATCTGGCCATGCGAATCCCGATCTAGCATTGTCGATCTTTTACCTCCCGCCACCATCTCCACAGCTCCCGTGCTCGCGTCTCCACCCATGTTATAGCGCAGATAGAAAGACAGCCAAGATGAAGGAAGTCGTATCTTCCCATGCACCAAAAGTCATGTATGTGGCCGCTGGAATTGATGCAAAAACAACGCTCAATGACTCACGTAGAAAGCAGCTACAATTCAGTTTGATGAATGTGCAAGACACTGTAAAAATATCGGAATTCGAGGTCACCCATCGTGATTTGTATACTGCGCCGGAGCGACTGCCTGTGAAGGATGGTGTATTGGACAGGCGGCTGGTGCGTATGTGCGGTTCGGTCTGGACACGGTCTCATCTATTGCACAGGGAACGTCGGAGAAGAGCGCATTCTGCGAAACGTGTGGCGAATCGTCGGTGAACTGCGTTGGACATTACGCCTACATCAAGCTCGTCGTGCCGGTCTTCCATGTCGGATACTTCAGGCATACGATCGACGTGCTGCAGTGTATTTGCAAGGTGCGTTGCTGCACACGATCTTTGTCGCGTCTCGCGTCTCATCAACCATACGCAGACTTGCGCACGCGTCCTCCTCGAAGAACCGGAACGACGGCCATTTCTGAAAAGCTTTCGACGACCCGATCTGGAGAATTACCAACGGTCGAAGCTGTTGAAGGCTCTGAAGGCCAAGACTCGCAAGGTCGTCTACTGCCCGCATTGCTCCGCCACGAACGGCATCATCAAAAAATCCGGTCCTCTCAAAATCATTCATGACAAGTTCAGAGCAAAGAAGACGGCCGACGAGATGGAGCGGTTCAAGGAGACGTTCAGCGGCGCCATCAGGGTGCAGAAGGAGATTGGGCAGTTTCTGGGCAAGGCCGTCCAGGAGGATATGAACGCTCTGAAGGTTCTGGATCTGTTCAAGAGGATATCCGACGAGGACTGCGAAGTACTTGGGCTCAGACCATCCTTCGGTCGACCAGAAGAGTTCCTCTGGCAGTACATTTCCGTTCCCCCAGTCTGTATTCGACCGTCTGTTGCTCAGGATGGCGCGTCCAACGAGGACGATCTTACCGTCAAGCTTACCGAGATTGTCTTCACCAACGCCCTCATCAAACAAGGGCTCTCGAAAGGTGCCCCGACGGCTCAGTTCATGGAGCAGTGGGAGTTCCTCCAAGTGTCCATAGGCCTGTATGTCAACTCCGAGGCGCCTGGTCTCACAAACTCCAGAGATGCACCTAAGCCGATACGAGGATTCGTGCAGCGGCTCAAGGGAAAGCAGGGTCGCTTTCGAGGGAACTTGTCCGGCAAGCGTGTCGACTTTTCTGGACGAACTGTTATCTCGCCAGACCCGAATCTGCGCATCGACGAGGTTGCGGTGCCGGAGAGGGTAGCGAAGATTCTGACCTACCCGGAGCGGGTGACTAGTCATAACATCGAGATGCTAAGGAAGGCGGTCCGTAATGGTACGGACGTGCATCCTGGGGCCAACTTCGTCTCGAGGGACACACTGAAGAAGTTCTTGAAGTTTGGTAACAGAGATGCTATCGCGGAGGGATTGGCCATCGGCGATGTTGTCGAACGGCATATCATCGATGGTGATATTGCCCTGTTCAATCGACAACCCAGTTTGCACAAGGTCAGATCCTCCTACGAATTTTAGTCCAGTGTACTTATTCACCTTTGCAGTTATCTATCATGTGTCATCGAGTACGCCTTATCTCAACTATAAGTAAAATCTCAACTTTCGACAGGTCAAAGTAAGGCCATGGAGGTCTTTCCGTCTCAACGAATGTGTCTGTGGTCCATACAACGCCGATTTCGACGGCGACGAGATGAACCTCCGTAGGTGTCACCGTCCTTTGACTACTCGTATACTGACACGCATACAGACGTTCCGCAGACGGAAGAGGCCAGAACCGAGGCTCTCGAATTGATGAGCGTCAAGAACAACCTCGTAACACCTCGCAACGGTGAACCCGTCATCGCAGCCATCCAAGACTTTATCACCGCCTCTTACCTCATGTCTCGGAAGGACCAATTCTTCGACCGCCGTCAGTTCACGCAGATATGCTGTTACTTCGCCGACGCAAACATCCAAATCGACATCCCTCCGCCTACTATCTGGAAGCCCGTCCGACTGTGGACCGGTAAACAGATCTTCAACGTGCTCATGCGGCCGAACAAGCAGAGCAAGGTCTATGTGAATGTGGAGTCGAAATGTAACAAGTGGGAAGAGGCGAAGGAGGAGAACTATCCCGATCGGGTGCATGTGGCGAAGGATCTTTCGCCGAATGATGGCTGGCTGGTCATCGTGAACAGCGAGGTTATGTGTGGTGTCATGGACAAGGCCATTGTCGGCAGTGGGAAGAAGAAGTCGATTTTCGGTGTCATCCTGAGGGACTACGGACCGCATGAGGCCGCAAATGCCATGAACCGACTTGCGAAACTCTGTGCTCGTTGGTTAGGTGCGTTCTGTCTCTGTCGCTCAAACTGAAATTTCTTCAGTCCTGACGTACCTCCAGCAAACTTTGGTTTCTCTCTTGGCATCAACGATGTCATTCCCGGTCCTCAACTGACAAGAGAGAAGGATCGACTCGTCGAAGCCGCATACGCCAAGTGCTTGGAGCTCATCGCGAAGGCGAAGAAGGGTCAGTTGGAGAACAAGCCTGGTTGTGACCAAGAGCAAACGCTCGAGGCTCTCATCTCGTCCGAGCTCTCTAAAGTTCGAGAACAGGTCGGACAGATTTGTATGAAAGAGCTGAGTCGGCATAACGCTCCACTGATCATGGCTACATGTGGTTCGAAAGGTATATTGTTTGCAAGACCATGAATCGATTGAAACTCATGTCAATCTCCAGGTTCCGTCATCAACGTCTCCCAGATGGTTGCCTGTGTTGGACAGCAAATTATCGCTGGTCATCGTGTTCCCGATGGTTTCCAGGATCGTTCATTACCACACTTCCCCAAGAAGTCCAAGGAGCCGCCATCGAAGGGCTTCGTGCGCAACAGCTTCTACACTGGCCTTCGAGCGACGGAGTTCTTGTTCCACGCCATCTCTGGACGAGAAGGTCTGGTGGACACCGCTGTCAAGACGGCCGAGACTGGATACATGCAACGTCGTTTGATGAAGGCACTCGAAGATCTGACGACGCAGTATGATCTATCAGTCAGGAACTCGACTGGGGGTGTGGTGCAGTTCAAGTACGGGGATGATGGTTTGGACCCGGCGTGTTTGGAGGGCGATACCCAGCCTATTGAGTTTGCTCGAGCTTGGAGTCATGCTCAGGTGGGGACACAGAATCTCACTCTATTCAAGAATCCGTGCTCATTCGTCTGCAGGCCATTGGGTCTTCGACTGGCGACGGCCTCTTACCCTACGAAGTCATGGAGATTGTTAACACCGAGCTGGATTCGCCAAAGTTCCGGAACGAATGTACAGCTGCGTACTTGGCCACCACACGGGACTTCATTTGGGACAATGTCGTGATGAAGATGGTGGAAGTGCGGAAGAGTCGTGGGATGTTCGAGGCGCTCGAAAGGCACGACGAGTGGGATGATGACACGGACCTCTCGTTTGGTGCTTCAGGTGTGGAAGATATCATTCTCTTCGTTGAAGTGGCTGACATTGTGTGCAGAGGCCGACAAGGCGATTGTCAGAAACAAGTCGAAAGTCACGGAATCCCAGATTCGGACATTCCTCGAAGTGTGCTGGTCCAAGTATGCAAGGGCGAAGATCGAGCCAGGTGGGTTTTTTTGTCCTTGGAGCAATCCAACGCAGCTCACTGACTTGGTCCAACAGGTTCCACTGTCGGTGCAGTCGGTGCCCAGTCCATCGGTGAACCAGGAACACAGATGACCTTGAAAACGTTCCATTTCGCTGGTGTCGCTTCCATGAACGTCACACTCGGTGTGCCGCGTATCAAGGAGATCATCAATGCTGCGAAGAATATCAGCACACCGATCATCAGTTGCAAACTTGTCACCGCCGACAGTGAAGCGTCTGCACGGATCGTGAAGGGAAGATTGGAGAAGACTCGACTTGGGGATGTGAGTGGTGTTTGTTTCCGAATGTTTTGCATGCTCTTATAGACTCGAAGATCGCGAGCGTGCTGGAAGAGGCTTGGGCGCCGGATTATACCTACCTCGGAATTCTTGTAGATATGGATGCCATCCAAAAGTTGCAGGTAACGCTCATGAAGTCTCACAGTAGCGTTCGCCACTCATGAAACAATACAGCTCGAACTCAATCTCGACGATATCAAGTGGGCTATCGTTGGGACACGGAAACTTAAAATCAAGCAAGAGGTATAACGATTGAGTTGGCCATTCCCGTAAAAACTGAAGCTTGAGTAGTCCGTGATCATCCTTCCTAGGAAACATCGACTGCGAATCTACGTCGACTCTGATGACAAGTATTATCGCCTTCGGGAGTTGAAACGAGGGTTGTGCGACGTCGTAGTGAAGGTGAGTTGGTGCTTGTAGTCTTGAGCTTTGGTGCTAACTTAACGATCAGGGCGTGCCTGACATCCATCGCGCTGTAATCAACATCAAGGAGAAGGATGATGCCAAAGGCAAGAAGGGTGATAAGGAACTGCTGGTCGAAGGGTACGGCCTCAAGAAGTGTATGGTAACTGAGGGTGTGTATCATTGCTCCGATGATGCCCTACACACTAAGGTTTTTCTCAAGGTATCGTTGGCGAACACACGACGTCCAATTCCGTCATGGAGGTCGCCGCGGTGTTGGGTATCGAGTCAGCTCGACAGACAATCATTAATGAGATCCAAACGACGATGAAAGGACACGATATGGTTATCGACTATCGGCATGTCATGTTGCTAGGCGACGTAATGACCTACAAGGTAATCTTCATTCGTCTGTCTCCGTAATATCAATGATGTTCATCTCTCTTTAGGGCGAAGTACTCGGTATCACGCGATTCGGTGTCGCGAAAATGAAAGACAGCGTCCTCATGTTGGCGTCCTTCGAGAAAACGACCGACCATTTGTTCGATGCGGCCGTCTTTGGGAAGAACGACAGCATATCTGGGGTGTCTGAGAGTATTATCATGGGCAACCCCGCGGCTCAATGCGGAACGTCTATGTGAGTTGCCTTCGTCACACTCAGTCGATGATTTGTTTACATCCATGACCCGATAGGCCCGCTTTGGTAACGCCAGCACCCTATATCAGCAAGCCACGGAAACTTGTATTTGAGGGAGCGCTCTAGGTCAAACTACTGGTACGAATGAGGTATACTTGTGTAGAGTAGAATTATAACTGTATCTATATTGTATCTTGATTACTTTCGACCGCAGCAGGTCTTGGTTTATGTACCGCTGGAGTCTGAATCTCTCGCCCATTCGGAAGTTCATCAATGTAACATTTCGGTACATGATTATGTATTGATCTCATCACTAGGTTCAAGTATGGTAGCGTTTATCGCTACATCACTACTGTCCTGTTCCTCTGCCTCCGGTGGGGTATCCGCCGGAGGTCGTTGCTGTTGTCCCCTGGAAATAATGTTGCGCGGCAATCGTCCGCGAGACCCGCCGGTCGTGTCAAGTGCACCCGGAGCAACAGCGTCGCTCGTACGTTTCGCCACGCTCTCTGTTGGTCGAGGTGCAATCCATCTCTTTCCCCGTACTGTTATGCACATCCTGTGCGTGATATTATTCCACCGCGCCGTCAGTTCGTCTGATGGGAATGTAATCTTCCTGGGCAGGCGAATCTGTGCTAGCCATCTAGAGCCTCCCGCGACAGGTTTCACTCCTGGCGTTGGGGCGCGCGCTTCAGCTACGAGTAGGAGCCGGAGACAGTCCACATGGTACGACTCGGTCCCAGTGTATGATAGGTTGAGGCAATCGAGGGATTTAAGAATGGCGTCTGGGCCAGTGGGCAGCAGCGCGTCGAGTAGACTGCTCGGAATGCGTTGGACGTCCATCCGTAGCGATGTGAGCTTCTCCGTCTTGCGAAGAAGAGCGACAAGGTCCTTGCAGGAATCATTCATCTGCCCAAAGGAGCCTATGATGCGAAATGCAGTTATCCGGTTCAGGCCAACGAAGTCGAGGGGAAGGTCTAGAATGATAAGGTTGCGAGGAAAGAGGAGATGCAGGGACTGGAGGACTGGTGTATTGAGAATCGCCATGAACCCTGGGAGGCGCCAGCGCGCTTGGCCGTGTTCCTCGATTTTGAGTTTGCGCAGTTTAGGCAGGGTGATAAAGTTGGACGCATCAACAGAAGGGGGATTGATAGTCCCGCACGCGAGCTTCATGGAGCGCGCATTGATCATGTAAGGGAGGGCTCGGAGTATGCGCGGGCTGCACACTTCAACTGACTCAAACTCTGTCAATTGGGACCATGGCAGGCTCAAATTAATGGGACCCTGCCCGCTGAGGCGCAGACAGTTTAGACGAAGAGCCGAATCCAGCGAAAGCATTTCCCCATCGTCATCCCTCATTTTGCCATTGTGCAGCGCGAGCTGCTGTAGGCGGTCGAGCTTTATGCCCTTGAAGAAGGACTGCATGAACAGAGGCGTAAGCCAGAGGCGGACGTAGCGCCAACGCGCGGAGGTCTGCTGGAGAAGGATCATCATCGGGTGGTCCGCGTCAAAAGTACGGACCGTGCCGGTATAGTCGGTGACGGCAAGAAGAGTCAGATCGCATCCCCGGGCACGGTCAAGATGGAGACCCAGTCTGTATTGCAGCAGATTGTGGTTTCCCTTGTCTTTGTAATCTGGGAATTTCAGGATGAGAACGGACCAAAGGGTAGGGGTGGAGATATAGACGTTTCGCCAGCGGGAGCAGACCTGCGAGATGGTCCAGGGCGCATGGATGCCTTCGAGGGAGTCGTGAGAAGGACACTGGCCGTGTCTCAGGTTATCCTTGCTCCAGCTGGGAATACACTGCAGGGATATCTCGTACAAGATATCATCGGGGAGGGAGCGAATAGGATGTGTGATGGCTTTGGCGTCGTCGATGCGGGCAAGAAACTTGTCTCGTTCATATGCAAGGGCATTGATTGCCTCTTGCATGCGTGATATACGTTCGTTAAGTCGGTCGACACGTTTCCGATAGTCAGCGCAGATGTCTTGCAGTACAAGTCTGTCGGATTGGGGAGGGGGCTCGTTGGTAGACATGAGCTCCGTCACGCGCGAGGAACGCTCCGGGGCAACGAGGGATGACGGAAGAGTCGAGCAAAGGCTGCATCCTTCTTCCATGACCGTGTCAGTCTATCTGTCGCTCGATGAGTGGGCAGCACGCGGCGAATGTCGAAACAAAGGCCCACAGAGTTACGTGCCACTCGATGATGTTATGGAAGAAGCCGCGATGGGCCGCGTGGGAGAGTCGTGAACACGTTACAGGAAGATCGTGAGTTGAATGAGAGCAACAAGACGGGCTTAATGAGAAGAATGACAGGCGGTCATGGACGTTTATAATGAGCCGCAAAAGCAGAATCAGCTTCCGTTTAGCAGCACAGCCACCGATTATTCTATCGGCCCGGTTTTCCGACATCGCTTTTGTGCAGCATGCTTGCCTTCAACTTGTCTTCATACCAACGCTCTCATTACGCCTGGTCGAGGTGAGGCCATCGCTGCTCAATCAAAATGACAACCTTTGATATGATCTTTGTCCAATACGGCAAACTTTGAAACGCGTGGTAACATCTCATCTGAACCAGCTTCAGTTTGCAAGTCATCAAAATCCGCCACTGTCGAGACCTATCTAGGGTCCCGGTCTTGTCTCTTCCCTGCTCAAGGCCGGAGATACTCGTAGTTAAGGCGAAGGAAGGCGTGCAGGTGTTATGGGAGCTCGTTGGTGGTGTGAAGCGTAGCCACTGTCAGGAAGATCATGATCGTAATACTAGACTGGTAGTAATTGGAAGGACGATAACATCGATAGTCTGGTGAGAGGGAATGCAGATCAAAGTGAGAAGGCTTGCAGTAACTCGGCCTTTCTGACCCACCACCTTGATACTTCCAATCTAAGTATTGTTTATGCTGTGCTCACAACTTCAAGGTTCAGCGGGCAACGCGTTTGGCTCATGAGCGATGCACGAATTCCGAGAGAACAGCGAGGGTGTCATTCATTACCTTCACATGCGTCTACTTCAGTAATGTCATTGTCTGGTACAAATACGGCTGCCACTGCAACGCGCATAAACGCCGTGGACTCGGATACGTCACGTCCTCTAAGTGATACACAGGCCCAGGGGCATCAAATGCATTTTCCTTCCCACTTCGTCGAGACAAGTCACGGATGAGCGCCTCTCCTCAAGAGGACCGCCAGCGCGACAGCTCCAGCCGATTCTGTAGTGTTTTGTCCGAGTCGTCGTCGCCGTCCATGAAATGGCTCTCCGATATCGATGTCAACTTCTGAACGGCAGCGATGTTGAATAGCACTCTTGATCCTGACAATCTCACTGAGCCTGTGCATACGCAAATACCGTTTCCGACACACTTCCGGGGTCGGTGCTGACGGGCCATGGCTGATGAATCTCTCTGCCACGCTCGGCAAGACTGTTGAACGAGGAGCTCAAGCTACATTCACTGTTTATCTCACTCCAGAAGCCAGGAAGACGAAGCGCATGCATTCCTTATTTTACGCGGGCCTTCTCAGTATCGATCCTGCTGCCACTCGAGATGACCGAAACATGTCTGTGACGCCACACTTCTTGTTTGCTTCTGGTCCCGACTCTGGGTCTAGGGTGCTACTGCTGAGAGAACTCGCCTTTGTAGATTTCGTTACTCGGACGACAAGATCACTCCGAGCGGAGCTGATACACGGTGAGACTGAATCCACGCCTTGTCAAGAGTTCTTCACATTGACATCGTTAGTGGTGCAGCCCTACACTTTACACTTTGTCGATAAGAGCTCAAGCCCTTTGTCACCTCATTGCATGAGTTTTATCCTGTGATCAATCCGATTTTCGGTGTGATCAATGTGCGCCACACTGTGGTTCTGCTCCGTAGCTGTTCAGAATCCGCCAATACTTGGGCATCGACGTGGGTATTCTGAGAGTGAGCCTCCCAGGCTGGTGATATCGGAGAAGCGTGAGTAGCCCGCCTTTCCAACATGTTCCGTTGGCCGCTGACCCTTTACTACGAGTCCGGCGCTTGGAGACCAAACAGGTGGCTTTTCCAATATGTTCTGCGCAGTTTTGACGAACAATGGTGCCGTCCGCTTGCCGAAAACAGATACTTAACTTGGGCCAAAACACCATCACGTGACAGCCCTCGACTGGCGCATTGAACGCTCGCTTGCCTTCTTTCTCCCACTATCACTCCCGTGTACCACTCATCTCACTCCCATTGACTATCCTCACAATGGACAACTCCGACAATGCAAAACTCGCACCTGAATCTGAGGTCTCCGATGAGCCTCAGGATGCGACCGCCTCGACCAGACCTCCATTGTCATCGTCGCAGTCGGGGAATGCGCCCAGCTGCCCTCCACAGCCCTTGCCTCCCCCCATACAACTCCAAGCCGCGACAGCCACCATCATCATACCCTACATTCTCGCGGCGCCGACCCCCGAGGCCCTCGCTCAGGCGACGCCCGTGTGGAACAGGGGGGAGAACGACGCCCTACACGCGGATACCAGCTCTAGGAGGAAAAGGAAACAGCCTTCACCCGAAACTCGTCGCCCCCCGAACGCCTTCATGGGTTTTCGAGCCGCTTGGCAGAGCGATCCCGAAGTACGGCGCCTTGCTGCCGCCCTTACGTCGGGCGGCAATATCAATAGCAGGGTTTCCCAAGTTATAGGCCATCACTGGACTCTACTCAAGAAGCCGGCGAACAAATCCGTATATGAGTTTTGGGAGAATTGGGCGGCGGGCCAGGAAGCTGACCACAAGGTCATGTTCCCCGACTACAAGTACAGCCCTAAAGCGAAGGAGGTGAAGGAGGAGGAGAAGAAGGCAAACAAGAGGAGGAAGACGGCAACCAAGAGGAGGAAGACGGCGAGAGATTCGACGGCCAAGAGGAGAAAGACGGCAAGAGGTTCACAAGTCACCACTAATCCTCCGCCGCGCGTTGCGTCGCCTCCCCCACCCGCCCCCAATGACCAGGAATTCTCTTCTGTTGCCCCCGACGTCGCGCCTTCCTCCACGATGTCATCTCCTCCAACCTACGCCCAAGGACCGGCATTGCCTCCACCTGACCACCTCGAACCTTACCATCGTTATCCGACCTCGTACAACCACCCGAACAGCGATGTCGTCCCCTTGCCCGAGGACAATTTCACATTCGGAGCACACCAGTTCAGACCGTTCCGTTACTCCTCCACCTCGGGCCTGCGTCTCCCTCCCTCGAACGTTAGCAACACTCGTATGACATTTGACACACCTGAGGTACGTTCGATGCTTCCACTTCTTCATTCCAATTCTGATTCCAGGTTTTCAGTCCAACGATTACCCCGCCGACTTGTATAGCCCAGTTGACGACGAGGCCACGCGCGCGCTCTACCTGTATGGTCCAGAGCCCCATGCTACACAGGTATGTATTTGTGCACATATCTCTTTGTGACAACTTCAACTCAATGACTCTATCAGCGCTATGGGAGCAGCAATGACAGTACTCACTCCTCCCCTCGGAATACTGCCGCCTCCTCCTCCTCGGCAGCCTACAGGAATGTGTCTCGACGAGACGCCTCTGCCTCAACGGCGGCCTCATCCTCGGCGCTGACGTTAGATGACTTGACTCCTTCGCCAGACACATCCAATTCTGGACGTTCATACTACGAGGGGATGTCCTTCATGGACCAGGTATGTCTTGCCCTTTTCCCGTGTTTCTCACACTCACCCTTGTATTACAGCTCAACGGTGACTACGATTTGGACTCTTACTACGAGCCGTATGGGAATTAGCTCGAAGACGAGCAAATGACGAAGAGTTCCAGTAGACGCTTTCCGAGAAAAGCGTTGCCATCATGAATTGGATACCCAGCATCGTATTACCCCCACGGACCATCACGACTTGTATTTATCAGCTACACCTACTTTTCATTGTTTGTCTGTCATCTCTCTACTGTCTGTTTGCATTATTTGTTAGCTGTCGCTACGCTTTGTATAATGTATTTACTTACTCGCTCGCTATGCTGCTGCATCTGACTATTACATCTTCGGTCCCGGCCCGAAATCCGAACTCGGACAGACCCACGTAAGTACTATAAGCGTAACTCTCTCCAGACACTCACCTCATCATGCGTCCTTCCGCTCGTCTGTTTAAAATCCACTCGCCGCTAATCAAATTCCTCGGGAAGAGGTCATGGCCTCCCAGTGCGTAGCTCGCTTTCGCGGCCACACAAACCTTACTATGCTGTCGCCAGCACCTGGCACCCCACACGCGCATCCCGCTGGCATCCCGCTGCCCGCCAGCTTCTCAAAGTCGGCACCATCCTCCACACCTTCGCCCACTAAGAAGGGCACATATGCTGAATTTTGGGAGGCACCGGAGCGCTTTTGGAAGCGCGAATTGAGCCCGGACGAGATGCTTGCGATCGAGGTGAGTCTCATTACTCCTCATACACCTGGCTTGTTGCTCACTGCAACGTAGACTGGTGGCGCGTCGCAGTGGTAGCAACCTCTAAAGAACTGATGACCCCAATCCAATATTCACTATCCCCATGGCTTCGTAACTTGGTCGCGTCAGATCACTCCGTTTGGCAAATTCGTCACTTCAAGCCCAAGCCCAATCAAACCCTTGCTGGATACTTCGCAGAAAATTCTTGTACTCATGCACAATAATAGGCGCTCAATATCTCCCTGTAGAGAGTCCTCTTCTACCTTCGAAACAATGACTCTCTTCCGTCGTTTCTATAGAAGTCCCGATATACGTCGAATATGCGCAGGGAATGGGGCAGCAATGCCCAGCAATTCCCGCCTCCAGGCGCCGCCTTCTCTCCAGGTCTTTTGCACGACTTGCTCTCTCTCGGCCCGTGCTTGAAAGCAGTGAGAATCGACAACGGTGTCAGTGTTCCGTCAGTCCTCCGTGCCAGTAGATGAAAACCGAAATTCCATAATAAACACGACTGGCTGTTCGTTTCACATGTCATCAAACACCAACCTGAACAGTACTTTAACTTTGCCATGCAAGACGATGAGGATAACTCTGGGATAACTCTGGGATAACTCAAGCGGAGGAAGAGCATCATTTGAGGGAATAGAGGGAAGAGCTAACTTCAACTCACAGACCTGTATCAACCGTGCTAGCTCCTGGGTGACCGCAACAGGCCTGCCGAATAGTCTTTCTTGGCAGCAGAGCAAAAAAATGATTGCTGCATTGCGGAAGCTTCGCTATCCGTTTGTCGAAGAATGCGGTCAATGTAGGTGGCGAACGATGGACTCAGAATCATGATGCCAGAGCCGTAGAAGAGCTTCTATAACATGGCGGCTACTCAGAGTCACAGTGTAACTCAATCCGAGTCGAATGTTGGAGACGGCGCATAGGATGAAGGAAGGGTGAGCGAAAGAGCCGATGTTTTAAATGTTGCTGAAATTCAAGTGATGATGGCCACGAACTACTCGAAATGATGATACTGGTAGAAGCAAAGGCGGGTCGAATCTACAGTCAAGTCAGACTGGGCCGTGTCCGTATCATGGCGATAACTGTATACATGTAACCGTGATGAGAGGAAGGAAGTGCTTCAGAAACTATCCATGCTAGTATGTAAGAGTCCGTGCTAGATCGCTGATGATCATAATGTAGGAAAATCCAGTAGTTCATCGCTGATCTGCCTTGTAATATACGTACGCGTTCATCATAAGCCTCAAAGACATCCTCGCACTGTTATCCTCCAAAAAATCGGTCGGAACATCCACGTACGGTGCAGGCTCCAGCCATCCACTGGTACTCCCGACCTTGACCAAAAAAACATCCCCTTTGACGCCAGACGCCCTCGGGAAGTATGAATTCCTCGGGAGGTGCTCATGGCAGCAGCGGAAGAAATAGTAGTATCCGTTCACATTCCCGTTCGGCTGCTCGGAGACGTCGACGCGCCGGAGCGTGCGCGCGCCCCATATGCTCTTCCCGGGCTCAGGCGCGGTCCAGAAGACGCGCACGTCGGGGATGTGGTAGAGGAAGCAGTCGGGGAGCTTGTCGCTGTTGATGTAGATGGTCTCGCGCTGGATGAAGTGCGGCTTGGAGCCGTCCGCGGGGATGCGGAGGCAGCGTATGGTGGTGGGGGTGAATGCTGGCGACATGGGACCCGCGCGGGGACTCGAGGGCGACTTGGACATGGGTTTCGTCATCCAAGCGAACATCTCGGAAGCGCGGTGGTGTCAGAGCCAGTGGGCAGAAATATATAATGAGCCATGGGGAGCAGGAAGGCCGTTTGGGCGCATTTATACCGCAGGTGTGATTCTTTGCCGTTTTGTCGCCAAGATGGCCGGGACAGAGAAGAGCGGATGGGTCGGATCCTACGAAAGGTGAGTCTGAAGGCAAGTGCCAACGAGCTACATTCTTATCAGCCATTGACAGAGCAACCGAGGCCGGTATGGGCGGTAACCTAGATGTAAGTGGTCGACGTCCATATGAGAGCCCGCAAATTCTGAGCATTCAATTGATCTCCGAGAGTAGAGGAGATCAGAGGGCTGTAACCGGAAAGGCCGAGAACGATGTTCAAGGTGTAGATTAGGATCGTAACGGTCGGTCAGAATCGAATGCTAGGTATGCTGCTGCCAGGAGGAGTAGTCCATCTGTGCGATCAGTATGCAAAGATTCACGTCGTAGATCCACGCCACATCACTCTTAGATAGATCCTCACGGATGAAAGTGGAAGTTCGACTTCAAGAAAGCAGAACATGAGGTCGCACCGGCCCGAATGAGCCGAACCAAGGGTCACTCACGTGGCTGTTCGCAGGTTGTCCACCGACGACATCGACGCATTTGCTGGCAGCCATTTGACTCTGAGTGTGCGAATTGAAAGACGCCTGCGTCGGTCAGAACTTGACGAAGAACAGGTATGAGCTGGCACAACCGAGGAGGGGGAAACCGTCGTCGTTACCGAGGTAAGAACATCCGTCGCAAAATTCACTTCAAGTCCGAATCCCTGTTCCAGACGACCATGAGCGGCGCGAGTTCCCGGAATCACCACAGGAAAAGCTGCGCTCAGCAATCTTCCGCTTGGGCGAAGTGGTGGGTCCCTTAGCAATTACAAGAGGCATCATTGAGCATTCTCCCCAGGATCCAGTCGAGGAATTGCCGCGCTTGCAACAGCAAATCCGAGATGTCGAGCCCGTGAATATCCAAAACATTGCAGAGGCGATTCGAATAGGGTGCGTCCGACGCGTCTTCAAAGTTTTCTTTAGCCTGATAACCAATTCTAGTGTAACCGAGCAGCCATACAAAATTCCCCACTACGCCGCCCTCCTCCGTCTACTATACGACTCACCGACAGAAGGAGTGTCCCTCGGAAGCCAGGTCTTGGAGGAGATATGGAAAGGCTTCCAGACTTACGTCGATCAGCTTTCGTGGCGAGAGACGCGGTTCTGTGTGCGTGGTTCATGCGAGTTGCAGCGGCGTGCCTACCTGACATCTCGCAGATACACTTCTTCTCCCATCTGGCGCTCTCCTCTATAATTTCCGTCGACTCCCTCGTCACTCTTCTCCAATCATTTACTGCCGTACTTGACGAATTCGGTGTTTCCCATGGTCGTGCCAAACGCGCCGCACTATGTGCCGGAGAGGGCGTAATGATAGTGTGTTCTCATTTTGGCAAATATCCTGCGGTAGACTAATCGAAACCAGGCAGGCTCCGTTCTACCGCCGTCCAGTTCCGCGGCTATCATCGCAGCTATCGAAGCATTCAACGAAACCACAGTCACTGCCAAATCCCTCGTCCACACAATGGCATCCCTTGCCGAACCATTATACACCGAAAACGCTACCGAACTTCTTGATGCTCTATTGTCATCTTGCAAGGCCCTCCTAGCCGCCGAATTCTCCGAGTCTACTGCCCCCTTCCCTCGCCCATATTCTACCTACACACCTTTGGACATTGAGGCTTTCGTTCTTCCCTCGGTTCTGGTCCCTCCGGAAGCAATCGAAATCGAAGGGTTGTCAAACGAGCTCGAGGACAATGCGCCTATCAAGAAAGAAGAGTGGCCGGAGTACTTCGTTGAGCTCTTCGACAATGATGTGACCCCCGACTTCAGCACCCCCGAAGGCTATGTCATCCGAACGGACCTCTTGGCTATTGTGGATATATTCGAGGTCAACCGCAAGGAATGCGCAAGGCTGCTTCTCGAGTATCCGAAGTGGACGTTACCTGGCACGTTCAAGCCAAAACCAGGCGCGCCGGTGGAGAGCGATCCTGTACCCGGAAAGGACTGGCAGTTGGAAAGCACTGTGATCGAAGTTCGTCTCTTTCAAACCTTCGGCTCAACATTAGAAAAGGAAATAACCTTGTATCCAGACTATCCTCGGCGCGTTCTTCCTTCTACCCGAATCATCGCAAAAGTCTATCTACTACATGGGCGCCATAACGGAGCTTTGCAAGTTGTCACCGTCGACAGTGGGGCCCGCTGTGGGCAAGTCGATCCGCAAGCTGTACGGTTACCTGTCGGATGGCTTGGACATTGACGTCACGCGCCGCTTCGCTGAATGGTTCGCTATCCATATGAGCAACTTTGGCTTCCAGTGGGTCTGGAAGGAGTGGTAAGTATTGCAACTGATACGAGGATGTTACTATTCATTGACTTGACATAAAGGATACCCGATCTGACTCTTGTCGCTCAGCATCCGCGTCGGTCATTTATGAGGCGGGCGCTGGAGTATGAGATCCGCTTGGCGTATTACGAACGTATCGCCAAAGGCTTACCTGAGGAGATGCAGGTTCCAGAGGCCTATACACTGCCCAAAGTAGCACCAGGCCCGAATTTTGCTTACGAGGATGCCAGTAAGTCCGTCAGAGCATCTGTTGAATTTCGACTGACGTTCGTAGGCAACCCCAACCACGACAGTGCCCAAGCCATCCTGAACCTCTTCCGCGGCCGCGCCAAAGTTGAAGAAGTCATCAGCCACCTCGACACTCTCAAGACCACAGTTGAAGCCTCCGACGCGGACTCCCTTCTTGTCTCCATCGCTGTCCAGTCCCTCCTGCACATTGGCTCGCGCTCCTTCTCCCATCTCCTCAACGCCATCGAGCGGTACCTGCCCCTGCTACGCCACCTCGTCTCTCACGGCCCCGTCGGTGCCAAATCCGAAATTCTCACCTCCGTGACGTCGTTCTGGAAGGAGAATGCACAGATGGTGGTGATCGTGTTCGACAAGCTCATGCAGTACCAGATCGTGGACCCGACGGATGTCGTGTCGTGGACGTTTGAGCGCGGGACGGAGAGTCATGATGAGTTGAGTTCGGCGTGGTGCATTGGAGGGTTGCAGTGGGATCTGTTGAAAGGCGCGCTGGATAAGGCGAATGGGCGTGTCAATATCGCGAGGAAGAAAGTGGTGGCGCTGAGGAAGGAGGATGATGATACGAGGGCACAGGCTATAGCCAAGGAGGGCACGGCGATGGAGGTTGATGGAACTGATAATCCAGGTATGCTGCTATCTTCTTCCTAGAGATCGACATACTCACCTCAATGCCAGATGTCATCCCCGAGAACCCAGCGCTCACCACGGCGCTCAAGGCGTTCTCCAGCTTGATTGGCGAACAAAGAGCCGGACTGTCTCGTGCTCTTGAAGGCTTCGTTTCGTGTCTTGCACCCCCGGAGACTAGCGCCCACCCGAAACCTGAGTCACGCACCGTCATCACGCAAGCTGCTTGGGATGACCGTCTGAACTGGGGCAAGGAGGAGTGGAATGTGTGGGAAACTTGGTGCTGGTATAGACACTTCTGCCGCTTGGTACGTTCGTTCTCCTGTTCGTGTGGTTAGGATGCTGATGTTGGGTTCATTCCAGTACGCGCCGTACTTGCAAACGTATTCGACTACGCTGGCTACGGTCTCCTTTGCTCGGTTCGAAGGGTCGAGCGATACTGCCGGCGCACTGCTCCAGAAGATATATAATATGTCTACGGGTGCGGAATAGGCGGATGCATTGTTAACTTTATGTAGCAGCTGTTCGATAGTGTACTCATGTGTACGCCGCTTATCTATGCATACCGCGTCATTCGGTCACTTGAATCGGTAGAGAGCTTTCTTTGGTAGCCTCCAAATTTGCGAACGGGAGCACGAAGTTGATGATGTGATGAAGGGACGACAGCTTAGACGTACTGTACATCCAAGTAGGAGCGGGGTACGAACGGAGCGTATCCAAGATGACCAGGCTTTGCCTTCGAGGGAAACGTTAAGGAAAAACGCCACGCGGGCTTGTGTCCTACTTCGCTGTCCGGCGCGTTGTAGACTAATACAATGAAGATACCGCTACAGGCTCGTTGTACAAGAATATTCGAGGAACTGGAACTGGAACTGGAAACCGGCATGGGTCCAACCGAGGAATACACATATGAGTAGATGCGGGGTGTTTCGAACGAAGAAGACTAAATATAGCCAGGCTTTGCCTTCGAGGCAAACGTCAACGAAGAACGCCACACAGGCCTGTGTCCTACTTCGCTATTCAAGCGTGTTGTAGTCAGGTCAATCGCTACATGAGCAGGCTGTGCGTTGGCCTGAGGGACGTGGTTGAATCGTCTCCATAGGCATAGAGCGTTGATGATATCTGGTTGTGTTCCAAAGATGAACACGATGACTGTCGGCGCTGTGAAAGTATCAAACCAAGCTCAAGTGAATGAACCGAAAGCGATACTGACCTGAAGCAATTGCGAGGTCGGGGACAGGTGATGAGGGCGAAGTGGTGGACAACAGGCTAAGACTGTGGCGTTGTTGTAAGCGAAGAGCACTCGGAGTGGTTTGCGAGACGCGGGCACTTGCCTCATGGCAACGATCAGATAAACAGCAAATGCCAGACTTCGAATCGAGAAGCTGATTTCCGTGAAGATGGATCCTTGGCCGTTGCGCCGCAATTCAGACCAACGTTTGTAGAAGAAGTAAACAGTCCACACTTAGTAAAATGCAAGTAGTCAGTCCTCCGTTCATTAGCAGGGCAAACGGTGATGACCCACCTTCCAAAATGGAGGTAACGAACAGTACCACTGCCGCAAAAAGAGTAATGGTGTCGGTCCTGTTACTGATAGTGAGTACAAGTGTACTGATTGTCGAAGTACGCACAGCGCGTCAGCTTTGACGGAGCAGTAGAAAAACCGGCGATTTCTGGAGATGTTTTGCGGGTTAGCAGCTCCAATCTGGATCATGATATATGTTTCAGACTGTGAAATGAATGATATGGTGGTCCATACGTACGCAAGCAGTAGCAATTATGCTGATGAACCAGGCAACATATGGGACGACGAGGATCTGAACGTCCATCAGTGAGCTCAGGAGCAGCCATTGTAGAAGAGACCACTCACGCTCCACTTGCGTGCAAAACTAGGCGAGTCTGGTCGGCCGTAGAATGTACTTCGTATGACCATGAACATCTATCGAGAAGGTCGGTCTGTGTAGCTGACTCGTAACGGATACATATCGATGATACCTGGAATACAAGAGCAAAGGCGGAAAGTGATGCCCTGACAGAGATGAACGGTAAGTCGGGCCACATATCGTAAGAAGTAGAAAGCCACATTGCTGGATAACCGTAAAGCAGTGACGCTTGCAACAGACATAGTGTCTTGGACGGCTCCGGCCCTTCCGTGTTTCCAGAGTAGACTCTACAAATGTATTGAGTCAATGCCGAAAGGAGAATCGTAGAGAATGAGTATATTCTTACAGAATGCTGGACGAACTGAAATCCCCGTCAGACGATCATGTAGTATCATTTCTGGAGGAGAAAAGATACTCACAATCCGACAATGATGAACGCGAAACAAAGATTGATGAACGTGGGATGGCGCTGGACGCCTTTTGACAGGAAAATGACAGCAACAAGAATGGGAAGACCGAAATGCGAAGGCCACATGTTCAAGACCAAGAATGCGATGAGCTGTGAGTGGGTGCCATGAACAATATTCATGGATCCCGGGGCCGCTGTCGAGCCTGTACGGAGTTGAGTCTGAGTTCATCGTCGTGTGAGTGTACAGGGAGGATCGACGCACCAGGAGAAGACATCACACCAGGTGTACTCGAAGGACCAGCCTTTTTAGCTTGAAAGACGAGAAAGTGTAGAGAGCGTGAACGTGGGGAGAGAGCAAGCCAGCCGCGAGAAGATCAAGCGCTCACGTCTGTGCGTTATGATGCCCTTCGTGATGCTTACTCCGCGTATCAGTTCTTCAGCGTCTACTAGGTAGTGGCTACGCTCGGGCAATGTTCCCACAGGACTAGTAGTCCATGCCATCGCCCGTAAGTCCCAGTACATCTGACCTTCTGCGCGGGCGCCCATGCACGCCGTGTCGTTGCGACGAGCCTGCGACTGTAGCCTCATCTTTGTATCAGAAAACAGGGCACTGGCTGCGCCCAGAAGGGATTGTTGTGATTTGTATCGTGATCATTGACGATTTCGTCCGGCGGTGCCGCCATACATAGAGATCGTAATCCGCCCAGCATCAGTCGAACTTGTCAAAGGCAACGACTAGTCGTGCCACCGTCAGAAACAGGGATGGAGGAAAACAGCACACACTGATCATGATACGACAACGGCCTAGGCTAGAAAAGAAGATCTGGGGAATGTGTTGACACATCATTTTATGGACCTGTGTCGCGCTGGGATGATTTCCGTTGATCTTGTCGAGTATACTGTATAGCAAATGTGCTGATGGTGGTGAAAGATGCAGATCCGCAGACAAGCAAGGGTAACTCGTCGTTTCAACGAGTGAATACATACATGAAGCACTATCTGACTTCCAACACCCCGTTCAATCCCTCGGAGATCAGCCTCTCAAAGGTATCATGCACGTCCCGTCTGTATCGCTCCTCTGGCACATAGTCTATCACGACTGATCTCAGCACGACTGCCCCCTCTTTGACGACGCGTCGAGCCTCGATGTATTGCATCAGCGATTCTGTCATTTTGACTCCTTCAGCGCCTCTGAGAGCAAGCGTATCGAGCTGAGGAACCAGAGTTGGCTCTTCGCTCTGTATGGCGGCGAGCTTGTTGCCAATCCCAAAGCATGTTTTTAGACGAAGTTCCAAGGACGTTAAGTTCGGGGTTGAACTGAGAAGATCGGCGATAGATCCGGAGGCTGTATCTTTTCGCACGACAACTGACAGTGTCTTCAAGGAATTCCCAGCGGAGGGGACGAGGGGACGCGGGAAGAGCTGTGGTGTCTCAAGAGTATCCTCGAAACGAAGAGTGCGAAGATTTGGAAACCCGACTGAGAGAACCTTCTCTCGCCCCTCGGCGTCTCCACCCAAAACAAGAGAGCACAGCTTGGTGTGTTCCGAGGGACTCGAACTTTGAAAGACTTCAAAGCTGCTGGCAGGGGGCATTGGATGAGGTGATATCCGTGGGTCCAATCGTGCATGAACCAAGTTCTTGGCCGAGATAGCCAAAATGTACCATGGTATGACTACCCCCAACGCCCAATGAGCGGAGCTAGCATGGATACCTGTGGGACCGACCTCCTCGAGCCGCTCAATATTGGCCCATTGGAGTGGGAACAGACGCATGAAGATCGGAAGGCTCTGCGCCCTGATGGAGCGTAAGCGAGGTGCCTTCCCAAAGACGTTGCAGTGAATCTCGTCAGTGTCCAATAAGTCGAGTGTACGGGGGATCTCGACGCAAATGTTGAGGTGCAGCAGGGCGTCGAGCCTGATGCCGGTGTTCCATCTTGAGAAAGCGGCGAAAGGGAGGCACAGACCCGCAGACTCCCAGCGAGAGGAAGTGGCCAATATGGTGGGGAGCGCGTGGTGCGTGGATATATCGCACTCGGCATGGATATTGACATGGAGAGGTTGCGTAGAGGATCGGGACAGGTGTTCGGCGAGAAGAAAGGTGCCACTGAAAGACGTCGTGCTGAAGCTTTCCAGCGGTACGTTCACGTATGACCACAGCCGGGAGGACGCGAGGGCCGTTTGTCGCCAACGCGTAGACACGTGAGAGACGACCCATGCGCCGTTCGTCGTGTCCAGGCTATCGACGAATTGAACCGCTTGCAGCTGAGGTAGCGTCACTGCCATGACATCTGACACAAAAAACCCGAAAATCTCTGCCAGGACTTCGGAGGGCAGGCGGCGGCCGGGATGCATGATGACCTTTGACTCTTGCACATAGTTCTCCAAGTCTGCCCTCTGCTCCAGCAAGAGATCCAGCTGTGCACGCGCGTCAAGGATCTGCCTATCCAGTTCCAAGATTCCATGCTGCGCCATGCGCATCTCCTCCGTCAATACAGCTGTCTCGGTATCAAGCGGAGCGTCGTTCGCGGCGATCAGACTCTTGAATCGCGCCGTGCGGTGTGGTAAGGACGCGCCATTTTGAGTCATCTATCCAGAGCATGAGTTCTGTGAGATTGATAGTTCAACTAAACCCACTTTGTGATTGTCCTGTGAGTATCTTCAACTTTTAGGTTAGGCCTATCGGTGTGGTGGCCTGAAACAGAAAGGCGCTAAGCCTCGGAACTTGCCGCCGTACTCGACGATCCACCTGGTTGCATTCCTCCCACCATCTGCGCTGCATTTTTTACTTCTCACCGGCCTCGCTGTGATGGCCAATGTTGAACGCCTTTGAATCTGGAGCGCATGGGGCTATTTTTTGCACTGCACGCTGTGTAATAGCGCTTACATCACGCCGGGCAGCTTGTCCAGAACCAAAGCCGAACCCAGCTCTTTTCCATCACCACCTCTGGTCTCCGCATCGGCTACTCGTCTCCTACCCCTTACACTCGTTTGACGTCGACAAAAACGATGAGCTCGTCGTATGCGCAGTCGGGCACCAGCTCGGAGCCAGTGACGCCTACGCAGTCCACGATCGAGCACCCCTTCGCCAATAGCAAGAGCCTCTTGGAGATCATCCCAGACAAAATCGACGTAGAGGAAGAGTCCAGATTGTATGACGAGCTATGCGATGTGCGTTATCTACGCCATTTCTACGTAAACGCATAAGCTCAACAAAGTACAGGATGATGATGGAGTGCCCCGAACTCAATACACCCGCCCACGGTCACCGTCGGTCTTCTCGCGCGAGAGTATCGGCACGTCGATTTGGCTCGCGGACAACCTTGGAGAGAGCCGGACTTTCTCGCGCGATGTCCAGATCGTCGGTTGGACCAATGTCGGAGACAAGCTCGGCGGTGGGGCTTATGTCGTGTACGACTGCGCCATCAAGACGAGGGAGGGCACCACCATACACGTGCACAAGCGATACACGGCCTTCGAGGAGCTCGAGGCGGAGCTGAGGCGCACCCTGCCCAAGCAGCAACGGAGGTTCATACCTGCTCTCCCGCCAAAAGCCCCGCTGGCGAGATACCGTCCTGCATTTCTGGACCGACGAAGGGTCCTGCTGCAGCATTGGCTATCTTCAATCCTCCTACATCCAGAGCTCGGAGGTTGCAAGGCGGTTCGGCTTTGGGTCATGAATTAAACGGGAGTCACAACCTGTATCACCATCTTTCCCCTTCACTTCCCTCTCGCTATGCTATATATCGCTAGCAAGGCGGAAGTGATCTGCGCCTCTTGCCGCCGTCCACTTGGCCCGCTCTCCTTCGAATCACACCACCAATCGTTGCCTGCATGATGACATTGCTCACTTGCGCATCAGCCTCGCCCGCATTCCCGTAAATTCGCTTTGCCAGCCTCTATTTCCTGTCACTCTTATGATCGTTCGCTCTGTTAGGACATGCTGGACTGTCTCTGTACCATATTTTGCAGAATTTATCCTACCTGCCATATCACATCGACCAACGATACAAGTCCGGTGAGCGTTGAATGTTGAGTAAGCTCTTTGTAGACTTTTCCAACCAGTACAGTCTTATATTATATAAGACTATAATATATAGATGCGGCTTGATGGTCTGAACATGATGCGTCATACATCAAGATCGTGGGGTGTGATTGTATCGTAATTTCACATACACATACCGAAGACCTGCCGAAGACTGGCCCGCTTTCGACACGATGACTTGCCAATGATATGATAAGTTAAATGTATAGGGAGTAGATACAAAGCGTGGCGGCAGCTAAGAAAGATTTTGTAACAGATAGGAGAGAGCAAACAGATGGTAGAGAGATGACAGATAAATAATGGTGAGTAGATATAGCTCATAGATACAAGTATAAGTTGTGACAGTCCGTGTGGGTAATACGATGCTGGGTATTTAGACGTGAAGGCGTTTACTGTAACTCTTCGTCGTCATATGCTCGTCTTCAAGCTAATTGTCATACGGCTGATAGTACGAGTCCAGATCGTAGTCGCCGTTGAGCTGTACAATGATGAGTATGAGGACCACGAAAAATGGGCAAGACATACCTGGTCCATGAAGGACATGCCTTCGTGGTACGAACGTCCAGAAGTGGATGAGTTTGGTGAGGGAGCCAAGTCATCCAAAGTCAGCGCCGAGGATGAACCCGCCGTCGAGTGAGAGGTGTCTCGTCCAGACACGTTCCTGTAGGCTGCCGAGGAGGAAGATGCGACAGTACTTCGAGCGGAGGGATAGGTACGGTCATTGCTGGTACCATAGCGCTGACAGAGACATTGAGTTGAAGCTGTCGAAAGAATCAGTGTACAAAGACATACCTGTGTAGCATGGGGCTCTGGACCATACAGGTAGAGCGCGCGCGTGGCTTCGTCATCGACTGGGATGTATGAGTCGGTGGGGTAATCGTTGGACTGGAAAACCTCGAATTAGAATTGGAATGAAGAAGTGGACGCGTCGAACGTACCTCAGGTGTGTCAAATGTCATACGAGCGTGGCCAACATTCGAGGGAGAGAGACGCAGGCCCGAGGGGGAGGTGTAACGGAACGGTCTGAACTGGTGGGCTCCGAATGTGAAATTGTCCTCGGGCAAGGGGACGACATCGCTGTTCGGGTGGTTGTACGAGGTCGGATAGCGATGGTAAGGTTCGAGGTGGGCAGGTGGAGGCAATGACGGTCCTTGGGCGTAAGTTGGAGGAGATGACATCGTGGAGGAAGGCGCGACGTCGGGGGCAACAGAATGGGATTCCCGGTCATTGGCGGCGGGTGGGGGAGGCGACGCAATGCGCGGCGGAGGATTAGTGGTGACCTGTGAACGTCTTGCCGTCTTTCTCCTCTTGGCCGTCGAATCTCTCGCCGTCTTCCTCCTCTTGGTTGCCTTCTTCTTCTCCTCCTCCTTCACCTCCTTCGTTTCGGGGCTATACTTGTAGTCGGGGAAAATGACCTTGTGGTCCTCTTCCTGGCTCGTCGCCCACTGCTGCCAGAACTCGTAAACGGACTCGTTCTCCGGCGTCTTGAATAAAGCCCAGTGAGCGCTAATGATGCGCGAGACAATGGCCTGTAAAGTACCGCCCGACGTATCGGCGGCAACAAGGCGCTGGACCTCGGGATCGCTCTGCCAAGCGGCTCGAAAGCCCATGAACGAATTCGGGGAGCGAGGAGTTTTGGGTGAAGCCTGTTTCTTTCTCTTCCTCGAGCTAGTATCCGCTAACAGAGCGTCGTTCTCGCCGCGGTTCCACTTGGGCCTCGCCCGAGCGATGGCCTCGGGGGTCGGCACCGCAAGGATGTGGGGGATGATGGTGGTGGTTGTCGTGGGTTGAAGTTGTAGAGGAGGAAGCAAGGGCTGTAAAGGAGCGCTGGGCGCGTTTCTCGTCTGCGACGAAGAAAGTGGAGGTCTGGGCGAGGCGGTCGCAGTCTCAGGCTCATCTGATTGAGGGGAGACCTCAGCCTCAGGAGCGAGTTTTGCATTGTCGGAGTTGCCCATTGTGAGGATAGTCAATGGGAGTGAGATGAGTGGCACACAGACAGTGATAGTGGGAGAAAGAAGGCAAGCGAGCGTTCAATGCGCCAGTCGAGGGCTGTCACGTGATGGTGTTTTGGCCCAAGTTAAGTATCTGTCTTCGGCAAGCGGACGGCACCATTGTTCGTCAAAAGTGCTCAGAACATATTGGAAAAGCCACCTGTTTGGTCTCCAAGCGCCGGACTCGTAGTAAAGGGTCAGCGGCCGACGTGAGTCTCACGGTAGAACATTGAACATGTTGGAAAGGCGGGCTACTCACGCTTATGCAGTACCATCAGCCTCGGAGGTTCACTCTCAGTATACCCAAGTTGATGCCCAAGTATCGGCGAATTGTGAACAGCTGCGGAGCAGAACCACAGTGTGGCGCACATTGATCACACCGAAAATCGGATTGCTGACAGGATAAACTCATGCAATGTGGTGACAAAGGGCTTGAGCTCTTATCAACAAAGTGTAAAGCGTAGGGCTGCACTACTAACGACGTCAATGTGAAGAACTCTTGACAAGGCGTGGATTCAGTCTCACCGTGTATCAGCTCCGCTCGGAGTGATCTTGTCGTCCGCGGATTGAAATTTGCAAAGGCGAGTTCTCTCAGCAGTAGCACCCTAGACCCAGAGTCGGGACCAGAAGCAAACAAGAAGTGCGGCGTCACAGACATGTTTCGGTCATTTCGAGTGGCAGCAGGATCGATACTGAAAAGGCCCGCGTGAGATGAGGAATGCATCCGCTTCGTCTTCCTGGCTTCTGGAGTGAGAAAAACAGTGAATGTAGCTTGAGCTCCTCGTTCAACAGTCTTGCCGAGCGTGTCAGAGAGATTCATCAGTCAAGGGCGTCAGCACCGACCCCGGAAGTGTATGTGTCGAAAACGAGATTTGTGTATGCACAGGCTCATTGAGAGTGTCAGGATCAAGGGTGCTATTCGACATCGCTGCCGTTCAGAAGCTGACATCGATATCGGAAGGCCATCTCATAGACGGCGACGACGACTCGGAGAAAACACTACAGAAACAGCTGGGGCTGTCGCGCTGGCCGTCTCTTGAGGAGAGGCGCTCATCCGTGACTTGTCTCGACGAAGTGGGAAGGAAAATGCATTTGATGCCCCTGGGCCTGTGTATCACTTAGAGGACGTGACGTATCCGAGTCCACGGCGTTTATGCGCGTTGCAGTGGCAGCCTTACTTGTACCAGACAAGGGCATTACTGAAGTAGACACATGTGAAGGTAATGAATGACACCCTCGCTGTTCTCTCGGAATTCGTGCATCACTCATGAGCCAAACGCATTGCCCGCTGAACTTTGAAGTTGTGAGCACAGCATAAACAATACTTTAGATTGGCCATGGAAGTATCAAGGTAATAGTCAGATGCATAGCGAGTAAGTAAATACATTGTACGAAGCGTGGCGACAGCTAACAAATAGTGCAAACAGATAGTAGTGACAGACAAACAATGATAAGTAGATGTAGCTCATAAATACAACTCGTGATGGTCCGTGGGGGTAATACGATGCTGGGTATTCAATTCATGATGGCGACGCTTTCTTCGGACAGCGTTTACTGGAACTCTTCGTCATATGCTCGTCTTCAAGCTAAATGTCATACGGCTGATAGTACGAGTCCAAATCGTAGTCGCCGTTGAGCTATACAAGGATGAGTATGAGAACCAAGGAAAAATCACAGAACATACCTGGTCCAGGAAGGACATGCCCTCGTAGTACGAACGTCCAGAATTGGAGGTGTCTGGAGAGGGAGCCAAGTCATCCAAAGTCAGCGCCGAGGATGAAGCCGCGGTGGAGTAAGAGGTGGCTCGTCCAGATCCGGTCCTGTAGGCTGCCGAGGAGGAAGATGCGACAGTACTCCGCGCGGAAGGATAGGCATGGTCATTGCTGGTACCATAGCGCTAACCGAGACATTGAGCTGAAGTTGTCGAAAGAAGTAGTGTACAAAGACATACCTGTGTAGCATGGGGCTCTGGACCATACAGGTAGAGCGCGCGCGTGGCGTCGTCATTGACTGGGATGTATGAGTCGGTGGGGTAATCGTTGGACTGGAAAACCTCGAATTAGAATTGGAATGAAGAAGTGGACGCGTTGAACGTACCTCAGGTGTGTCAAATGTCATACGAGTGTTGCCAACATTCGAGGGAGGGAGACGCAGGCCCGAGGGGGAGGTGTAACGGAATGTCCTGAATTGGCGGGCTCCAAATGTGAAATCGTCCTCGGGCAAGGAGCCGGCATTGGTGTTCGGGTTGTCGTACGAGGTCGGGTAACAATGGTAAGGTTCGAGGTGGTCTGGTGGAGGCAAGGGTGACGATCCTTGGGCGTATGCCAGTGCTGGAGGAGTGGACATCGAGGGGGAAGGCGCGATGTCGGGACTGACAAGAGAGGTTTCTTGATCATTGGCGGCGGGTGGGGGAGGCGACGCAACGCGCGGCGGAGGATTAGTGGTGACATGCGAATCTCTGGCCGTCTTTCTCCTCTTGGCCGTCGAATCTCTCACCGTCTTCCTCCTCTTGGTGGCCTTCTTCTTCTCCTCCTCCTTCACCTCCTTCGTTTCGGGGCTATACTTGTAGTCGGGGAAAATGACCTTGTGGTCCTCTTCCTGGCCCGCCGCCCATTGCTGCCAGAACTCATATACGGACTCGTTCTCCGGCTTTTTGACTATAGCCCAGTGAGCGCTAATTATGCGCGAGACAATGGCCTGTAAAGTACCGCCCGACGTATCGGCGGCAACAAGGCGCTGGACCTCGGGATCGCTCTGCCAAGCGGCTCGGAAGCCCATGAACGAATTCGGGGAGCGAGGAGTTTTGGGTGAAGCCTGTTTCTTTCTCTTCCTCGAGCTGGTATCCGCTAACAGAGCGTCGTTCTCGCCGCGGTTCCACTTGGGCCTCGCCCGAGCGATGGCCTCGGGGGTCGGCACCGCGAGGATGTGGGGGATGATGGTGGTGGTCGTTGTCGTAGGTTGAAGTTGTAGAGGAGGAAGCAAGGGCTGTAAAGGAGCGCTGGGTGCGTTTCTCGTCTGCGACGAAGAAAGTGGAGGTCTGGTCGAGGCGGTCGCAGATTGAGGCTCATCTGATTGAGATGAGACCTCAGCTTCAGGAGCGAGTTTTGCATTGTCGGAGTTGTCCATTGTAAGGATAATCAATGGGAGTAAGATGAGTGGCACACGGGAGTGGTAGTGGGAGAAAGAAGGCAAGCGAGCGTTCAATGCGCCAGTCGAGGGCTGTCACGTGATGGTGTTTTGGCCAAGTAGAATATCTGTCTTCGGCAAGTGGACGGCACCATTGTTCGTCCAAAGTGCTAAAAACATATTGCGGAAAGCCACCGGTTCGGTCTCTCAAGCTCCAGACTCGTAGTAAAGGGTCGGCGGCCAAAGTGGGTCTCTCAGCTGAACATGTTGGAAAAGCGGGCTACTCACGCGTACGCAGTAGAATGAGCGCTGAACAAGGCAGTCTCAGTATACTTAAGTAGACGCCCAAGTATTGGCGACATTTTGAGCAGCTGCGGAGCAAGAACAAAGTGTGGCGCACATTGATCGCATCGGAAAGCGTATTGATCACAGGGAGGAGAGCATGCAATGAGCTGACAAAGGGATTCAGCTTTGTTTAACAGGGCGTAACCTTCGTAGTACTTTACTGCCCAGGACGTTAGTGCAAAGAACTTTCACAAGGCATAGTATCACTCTCACCGTGATTTAGCTCCGATCGGGATCAATGCTGACTTGGACTGTTGTGAATTGACAGATACGAGTCTCCTGAGCAATAGTACCCCAGACTCAGATTCGCAACATCTTGTCAACAAGGATCGAATCAGAAATGTGGCGTCACAGACATATTTCGGTCATTACGATTGGCAGCAGGATCAGATCTTCAACAGACAGGTATGAGATAACGCATATCCTCGATTCGTCGTCCTGGCCATTGGTTGTCATGAAACACCTGTTTTGCTTTGTGCTGGGAGTCTGCAATCTGCTTCTCGCTCGACAGTCTGGCCAAGCGTGGCAGCGAAGATCATCAACCAGTAGTACTGATCCTGACAGGTATATGTGTTGAAGATGAAGTGTGTTTGTGTGTACAGACTGAGGCTCAGTGAGTTCGTCGACAGCCAACATGCGAACTGATATGGTCGCCAATTGGATACTGTATATGCCGTCGGGAAGCCAGTACATGCCAGGCGGCGACGGCAACTTTGAGGAAAGAATCGGAGGGACGTTTCGCCCTATTGCGCTGACGGGTCGTCGCATATAGAGCAGCCCAATCCATAGCGTTCTCGATGAAGTGGGAAGGAAAGTGCATTTGATGGCCCTGACCCATTCGCTTGACGATGCTCTGAGTACTTTGAGGTCCTCTCGCTCCCGGCTATAACAAATGGGCCTGCGTTGCGTAGGTTATTTCACACTGAATGTTTAGCTGGTAGTCTCTGACAGTATATGTATACCCAATACCAGCGTTGGTGGCTGTGCCCTCTATCGACTTCACTTCCTTCCACGATGTGGTTACGGCGTACCGTGCGCCTCTTTCCCGAACGGCATTATGAGCGATTGTTTCCGCCCATCTACTGCTAGTCTACATGCAGTATGGAGAACAATGCAGCGACTGGCATACCTTTGCTCTCAAAATCTCGAATCCGTTTGCACGACGCTCCAATTTATAGTGGTCCAGGTTGTTAGCTGGATTATTTCATGCCATACGCGTCGCTGGGGACGTAGCTGACTTGTGTGCGTTTTATTGTTCTCACCCTTCGAAATTGAAATAACGGATAGAGATAGACCGTCCTAGGACCACTCCCAGGCAACGCGAGGTCTTGGGCGTATTGTTCAAAATTGGCGGTCCGTTCACTGGGGTTTTGGACCACTCTCTCAGACTCATATAATATCGACGACTGCTGGATGTGACCCCGTCCTCCCCACCCTCCCGAGCTGGTTTCGTGTCAACCACCCATTCTATCATGCCTACCGCCGCCGCCTCGTCTTCCACACGTCACATCAGGCCCCCAAAAGCGTCGAACGCCTGGGTTCTCTTTCGCGCTGCATACGGCCGCGCCGGTAATCAGCTCGCGAAAGATTTATCACAATCCTCTGACCCGAAAGTCGTCCCACCCCGGTTCGATATACATGAGGTATCAAAGAGTGCTTCTGTCGTTTGGGCGGCGATGACCGACGAAGAGAAGGCGCCGTGGTACAGGAAGTGGCAGGAACTGACAGAGCAGCGGGAAGAGGTCGTTTCGAATATGCATTTAGGGGAGAGGACGATTCGAATCGAGACAGGAGAGCCCATGGCGACGAAGGAAAGACCGAAGTCGAACGGAACTATAAAGGGAACGAGGAAGAAGAAAGAGCACGGCGTCCCCGGATCAGCATCTCCACCAGCAGCTCCCCTCCCTAATGCGAATGTCCCCGGATACGCGCATTGGGTCTATTCGCCACATCACAATGCATACTATCCTGTGATCTACATGATGCCTCCTGGTATCCCGTATGTGTACCCGCCACCCTCTCTTGGTGGTCCTTCCGCTGCGGCTGCGACTCCCGCTAGCCCAACCACGATTTACGCCAACTCCAACACAGTCGACGTCGCACCTGATAACACGCCTCCAAGTACAGGCGCTGAGCTTCAAGTCGCCCCGACTCGAGATATCTCGATGGACATCCAGAATGACGCAGACAGCTTCTCGGACGTCGTGCTGGGCGCGAACGAGCCTCTTCAGTCTGATGCGTATTGTATGGAGGTCGGAGAGGAGGACCTTTTCGGCCTTGACAGTCTTGAACGAAAAGACGGCTCGAGCTTGGATTTCGACGTCTTGTTGGACGACTTGGACAACGCCGGGGCTTTTCAGACATTGGTTTGTGGGGTCTATCAAGGTCCTGATTGAATCTTATTGAAGTCTCCCCAGGGTCTAGGTTCTGAACTCGACGACCGCACCTTCATGGGCGGTAACAAGACCTGGCCATTTCGAGCGAACGAGCAGCCTTCTGGTCTGTGTATTGACCCTAGCCTCTTAATGTAATGAAAGCTACCACGTTGATGATGGATGTCGGAGGAGCACGTATTACTATACATAATGTCAAACTCGTAGAGCTTTGAGCCATCATGCATTCAAGCGTTCAGGTGGGGGGAGCCAACGCAGATATGAAAGAAGAGGTAAAACGTTCGAGTCAGACAGGCGGTATTGAGGGTACTGAGGTCTTGTCTCTGGCATTTTCGAGAAACGCTCACTATGCGAGGACGACGATGGGTGCCATCAGTTAGCTGGGTTAGGAATCAATTCACAGTCCATATCACGACAGAGAAATCATTTGGGTCTAGTCGTAACCGCCCGTAGACAACGATGGCGGAAGCCCATCTTCACCACACCCCACGCCCGGGTCGTTAGAAAGTGTAAGCGTGATGGTAGCACCCAGCTTGAAGAGCTCCCAATCAACATAACATGTCGACTTGTATGGCTTCCCGTCAACAGTAACATTCTGTATACAATACAATAAGCTGAGTCCTTAGCACGGGTTGGAGGATAGTAGTACCTGAACGTATATGTTGTCACCGCCAAAGTTGTCGCTGACTATGGTCGTCGTCGTGTTCAGCAACGGGTTGAAGAATGATATGGAGGGGAAGTAGGGAGATGACAGGAGGAATTGTTCTGTTCCAGGCAATGGGTACATGCCGGCTAGATAGAACAAGACGTAGCTTCCCATGGCACCGGAATCTGGCGATGTGTGAGACAGTTTGTCGACAATGATAGGAGGAAAGTGGACCTACCGTCATTGCCCGGTAGTCCATTTACGGATGTGTTGAACCACGTCGAGATTGTTTGTCGAACGCTCTGTGCACTCAGTCCGGGCTTGTCAGCGTAGTGGTACATGTACGGAATTTGTTGGGATGGTTCGTCAGTCGAGTCGAAATAGTCCTACGCCATGATCAGCAAGGGTACTTGGCGATGGTCGAGACTTGCTCACCTCTGTGAATATCCAGTCCAACCGCTCAACGAACTTATCAGCGCCGCCTTGCAACTCGATGAGCTTGGCGGTGTCGTGAGGAACATACTGTGACGTGCAGAACATGAGAACGTGAGATGACGACGTTCTTACTCGAATGTTACCTGAGAGTACTGCGATTGATGAGCAGACGGAGCAGATCGTGAGCGATGACACACATACAACAATCGGGCCACTTTCGTAGAAACCATCTCGTCTGATGGCATTCAGGAAGCAAGTCGCCGCCAGCGGATCGTGAATACTGCAATGCCTAGGATCGGTATAGTTCCAAGTACCGTTTGCGAACTTAGGCTAATGGTCGGCATTGAGTGTACAGACGTCGTAGAACCTTGAGCAAAAGTAACCTGAAAGAATCCAGTGATATTCTGAGCAATGTCTGGAACGGAGACGTTGCCGTTCCACGAGTTGATGAAGTTCTGCGCACGGCTGGTGTACTGGGATAAATGTCAGTAGAGAAAGAGAAATACAACAGTGAGGCATTGCATGATAAGTACCTTCAGAGCATCCTCAGTATGATTTAGCAGTCTTGCTACCTGAGAGATGGCGAAGTCATCAAACGCGTACTGCCAAGGAGTCATCGCAATCAGAATGGAAGTCTGAGAGGCATTCGTGACAGCCCAACCTCAATGGCTCTTGACACTTGCTTCGTGTTTGCGCCGCCTCTGAATGTCGTATCTGATGGGATGTACCCTTTCCATCGAGGTGCATTAGCATTGCTAGTCAGGGCTCTCTGCAGGCCACGCTACGAACCGTACTGTTTCCACGCATCAGCCTGACGGCCTTGTATATTCCAATTGGGAGGAGTGTCCTCGGCATCAGCCAACAAAGCCGCGTAGAGATGATCGCTAGAAACGCCTAGGTCTGCTGCGTACTCATGATATCTGCGCGGAACGTCAGAACAGTGTGCAGACAGAGTGGCAGCAAACATTTACTTGACGAAGAATTCGGCTAGGATGGGATCCCCGTCTGTGATTGCCATAAGCTTCGAGGATAGTTCGATCTGAACTCGTGAACATACGACTGCCGCCTTGAACAAACCTTGGCATGCCATGTCAACTTCATCGGACGAGCGAAAGCAAACTTCAAGACGTACATTTTCGTTCCCATCTCACGACATTCCGGCAGCCAGCCTATGAAGAAGACTAAGACGAGGTTCGTCAAGAATGCCATCTGACTGTCTGCCTACCCTCGTGTTTCTGGATGTCAATCATGCCACGCACAATGCGGGCAAACGTCAAGGGATCGTGAAGCGACATAAGAGGATACAGTGTTCGATATGTATCCCACTGGAGCCCGTTGAGCAATAACAGATGCACAAAGCGAAGGCAGTCACGTTACAATAGAATGAGTCGTAGTAAGGCTCCGATGAGTTCCAGCCGGGATTCTCTCCTGTATCTGAACACGCTAGTTGAGGGCTGTTATACCTGAGATGTCAGAATGCGACGTACAGTCTCCTGGAGCTATATGTGTGCGATACAACTGCATATCACATCAGCGATATACACAAATTCGCCAGACTGTGACACCTACCGACGAGTACAGCAGAGTCGTCGTGTTTGCGTCCACACCATCGGTCTCTACTTGGACCCTCCCAAGGAGGTCGCGCCATTGGTCCTGACTGTCGCTGAGAACGCGGTCGAAATCCCAGTCGCCGATTTCTTCTTCGGCGTTGGTACAGGCCTGATCAATGGATATCAAGGAGATCCCTACGCGAGCGAGAATAGTGGTGCTCCCTGATCCAGAGGAAGGGAACCCGACCAGGCCACCATGTTCGTATCCCCAAGCTGCAAGGGAGGCGATGAGGGAAAACCTACGCATACTGAAAGCTTGTTAACCTACTGTAGTAGTGCTGCTGGATATCAGTCCCCCACAAATCAGGATAATTTATCTTGTACGGCCCATATTCTGAAGGACCACTAAAATCTCCGTGAAAGTCGACACACGCGTAGGCATTGTAACGAGCGATCCCGAAGGAATTGGCAAAGCTGCCGCTCGCTGTGAGAGCGTCAGCCGAGTAACCTCCATGAATGAACAAGAATGCTTGCCCGTCATGCGCCCCGTTTCAGGATCGACGAGCATCGTGATGTCGTTTGTACTAAGCTGGCCATCGTTAGTCACGTCCAGGAGGATACGAGGAGTGGTGGATTCTGGAGGGAATGTGTAGCGATGAAGTGCTGTGCGGCGCGTAGCTGTTAACTCGACGCGAATAGAGTTGGTAAGGTTGGTTGAGAAATATCCCGGAGAAGCTGCATCGTCCGGAGAACCTGAGAACGCGACACTAGTGAACACAGAGTGGGGGAGATCAAGAACAAGCCCTACCATCAGGGAGAAGATTGCGTTGAACCTTTCTGGAGTCAATCGTGGTGAGGCATTGCTCGAACGCAGAGCAGTTATGAAGGGGAAAGAGTTTAAAGTTAGACAGTGGTACTTGCTGACAATTGAGAACCGTGCTTCAGAACGCGCTGTACGAGAATATGTATGCGACACTCACACCGCCAGTTCCTGATTGATGTAGCTGGGAGAAGCCAGTAACGTTATAAATGGGATTGCCATCATAACCCGCGTGCTGCACTCAATTGTCGCCTCTTTCTCGGGGCAATAGTACGTTCGGGGAGAGACTCACGTTCCCAGGGGAATCAGTGTCCATGCCCACTTTCACCAACCCATGCGGAACGGTCGCGCCTGCGAATCACTCTTGAGTAAGAGATCGACTCCCTAAGACGCGCCACAGACCAGGAAAAGTGTGCCCGCCATTCACCGTCCCGATGAATAAATTGACGTAGTCGAGGGGGTCGAGCGCTGCAGCTCTCAGTGCGGCCAAAGCGATAAGCAATAATGCAAGCCTAGGCATGAGGGCGTAAGAACAAGGCGTTGAAGGTCAGCTGATATCTCACACTCGAACTTCTGAATCTGATGTGCACGCATGATTAGCTTCTCTGCCCGCTGCATGATGGGCGCATGGGTACGGGCCGGTTTACCAAAGCAGTTGTGCGATGATCCGTCAATCCGGATATTAGAGTGGGCTGGCTTTGAACGTTGGACATTCGAACATGATTGAACGCAGTTGAACGCGTTTGTCAATCGTCATAGGTGAACCATGGTAGATGCGTGCTCTCGAAGTGGAGAAATGAAGAGGTAAGACGCGTCCGCGACTCGCATACGATGGTGGTCAGAGGCAAGGTTAAGAAAGGTTCACAGTCTTCAGAAGCAAATAAGAGTATACAATTGACAGTACCTATAAGTAACATGTCCCGGTTATTATTCTACAGGCTGCGCCTTCTCCCGACCTAGATATGCTACACTGATAGCCTGGTCACCCAGCCCATCGACACTCAAAACCCGCTTGTCGCCGGGCATCATATCAAGCGCATTGTCACTCCACTTCGGATCCACCTCCCCATCCGTCGTGAAGAACACACACTTCGCCGGTTTCTTCACCTCAACTTCGACCTTCCCGGCGCTGCGATCCACCGTCACTTGAAGCCCAGGATCAGGCAGGGCTAGATTCTTGTACGGCTGAGGCCAGTCGGCATATCGCGCCAGCACTTGCCCAGTGGCCTCATCGATGAGTTTGGCGCCGACGACGACACTGTACGAAGTGGTGAAAGCGGGGTTGCCGTTAGGCGAAGGAGAGATCTCGCGAGGCGGTCCAGCGCAGGGAATAGCTAGCAGCTCGGTCGTCTGGTTCGGCAATAAACTGAACTGGTGCGACTCTTGCTTGGTCCAGTCCGTTTTGAGGTCGACATAGTCAAGCAGTAACGTGACGGAACGAGGCTCCAAGGAGGAGTTCGTAGCCCAGACGTCGATGGTGGCGTCCACACTCTGGAAGGCGCCAAACTCGTAATACTACAGACGAGATATCAGCCTCATATAGATGACATTGACAGGACTGCTTCACCTGTCGCGGACGGTCCGTGGGCTTGTTCTTCACGACATTGCGGAAAATACCAATGGCGAAGGTAGACAGATGGGCTTTGATCGTATAATAGACCGGCTTGGCTCGCAACTGAAGAGTAGAAGTGTTAATCAAGGTAGCGTACCATGTCAAAGTGCTCACGAAATAGTCAGCAATTGCCCAAGAGGTGACTGGCCAGCAGTCGTTGAGCTGCCACACAAGCACGCCAGCAGTCTGCGAATCTACGATCAGGATCCGACCCGGAATGAAGAACTTGCTCAGTGACTCACATATTGTTTTCCTGGCCCTTTCCACTGTCTCTTCCAGCTCTGATAAGCGAAGCCTACGCTCTCACTCTGCATCAGCTGAGTGACGAACACCGCTTCCTCCAGATCCTCCTTGATCCTGAAGTTCTCGTTGATCACGATGGAGAACCGACGCTCGTAACTCCCGGCACGGCAATGCTGCGCCATGATCTCGCTCTGCGCATGCTGGCCCTCCAGAGTCTCGCCTCCCATCCAGTACTTGACGGTCTTCATGACTGGCATCGAGGGCAGACCAAACTCGCTCACGAACCGGCCGCCCATGCGATCGTACTCTTGGTACGGGAGCTCTTTGCCTCCCCAGATTTCCCACTGATGCACGTCGCCGACTGTGGGATCAGCGGTATCCCAGCCTTTCCCGCCATAGGGCGAGCCTCGGTGGTATGGAATCGGCGGATCACAGAGAGCTTCAACGACGGAGGGGAGAACGTCTTCGTATAGTTTGGTGGCGGGAAGATCCTTGACGTCTACGGAACATGAGATGGAAATGAAAGTCGAATAGGAATCTACACACCGCCCCATTGCAAGACCATTTGATAATCTTCGTTGTTTCCACACCACATAGCCATGGAAGGATGATGTCTCAACCGCTTCACGTTGTCCTCGGCCTCCTTTTTGACGGACGCAACGAAATCGTCGTGAGCTGGATAGACGCCGCAAGCGAATTGGAAGTCCTGCCAGACGAGGATACCGAGTTCTGTGGATACGATTAATGAGTTATATAACTGGTGTATATAGTAGTGACAATTACCGTCGCAGCTGTCGTAGAAACAATCAGGCTCATAGATACCACCACCCCATAATCTGACCATGTTTTGGTTGCCGTCTCGCAACAGTGTCAGCCAGGCATGGTACCGCTCGGGTGTGAGTGTAGTGAGGAAATTATCCGCCGGAATCCAATTAGATCCTGCGCCAAAGTGAGTACATGAAGATATGAGAGACTGTCGCCCATACCTCCCATGAACATACGAACACCATTGATTTCGAACAGGAAGGTCGTCCCGGTGCCATATTGATCAGCCTCCTTCAACTCTTCCTGAATCAGCTCAACGCTTCGGAATCCTATCCGCTTAGTGTGAGTATCGACGACAGTCTTGTTCTGTTACACATTGAGTGACGAATGAGTGGAAGATCGAAAGTAACATACGGGTCCCAACAGCTCCAACTTCACGTTGTACAGAGACTGCTCGCCATATCCGACAGGCCACCAGAGCTTGACTTCATCCTTCTTGAACTTCCAGTCAATTTGAGCTTCCGCTTTGACGATTTCCTCCTTGAGTATCGCGCCAGACGAATCGGTCAGTGTCGCCTTGAGCTCAGCGCCAGCGAGATTGCCCTCAACGGGCGCGTCAATCTTGAGCTGTGTACCGTCACCGAGAAGGCTGGCGCGAGTTTGGACTTCTCCAAACTTGGCAGTATACGTCTTGAGAGTAATTGGTCGATGCGGTCCACATGTCATGAGCTCTGGGCCCCAGTCCCATCTGGATCACGAGTCGCGTCAGTCAATGGTATGCAAAGCAAGAAGACGATTTCACCTCCAATCGTATTGCGCTTTGCGCACATACACTCTGCTTGGATCGCCGAGGTTCGTGGATCCTGCTCTAACATGACCGAACTGCTCCTCCAATTCACGTCCAAGTTTGGCTGCGCTCTTGAAGTGCAGCACTAAGGTATTGCTAGCGCTAGGTTTGACCGGCACAACATAGGTCTGGAACATGTTTTTGGTCTCCAGTATCTTCGTTCCATTCTGAGAAGAGCAAGTCAGTTAGGGACCGAGTCGAGGAGAGAATGTATCGCACGAGGTAAGCATCGCACAGCGTGTCCAGCCCCAGAAACTCGAGCACGGAGTGTTCGCGACCATCCTTGTCTGCATCGAAGTCGAATGAGCATTTGTATATCCACTCCGCCTCTCCAACCCCTAGACTTTGGTGAGTTACGCTCCATGAAGGAAGAACCAAAAGACCCACATTGAACCTGATGCTCGTTGAATCCCACGTACGGATCCGGGATGAGACCGCATTTTAAGAGCTCGACGTGTATCTCGGATGGGTATGCCTGGGTTTGCCGCCAATCGTCGCTCTCCAACGCCTTCTCCAGCGATCCATCACACTGCTTCCACGACCAGTTGTCTTTGAGTTCGATGGATCGTACTTCGGCCATGGCGGTGGGGAAGGAACAGGCGATTCCATAATGAAAAGAGGATGGTCATAAGGGCGAGTTCGGACCGAGGGGCTCAGGGAGAGATAAGTGTCTGGCGGCCACGGTCCGAATCGCTGGCTTGGCGCGGCCTACAGGCAAATAGGATGCAAAGTGGCGGGCCGGAACAATACCGCCCTTCCGCGTTTGGGTCCCGTGGCGCAACACCCCTCGAGCATTGGTCCTGAGAAAGTTTCCAGTAGGCAAGATGAGGCACCAAGCAACAACGGTACCTTGAGCTCGTCCCGTCCTGGACCCGTGTGCGCGTCCGGATTACACCTCTTTGTCAATTTGCAGTCAGGCCCATCGAATTTCGACCAAGGCGAATTGGCAGGCCCGGTGTAACAGGGTGTATATGTTCGGGACTCGCTTGGAACCGCGTAGTCACTTGCGGCGGCCGCTTTGGAAATGCTCAAGGGGGTGATCGTGGTCCGGAGTCAAGTCAGACACAAGGCTGGGCCTGGCCGTCGGCCGAGGCCCGCATAGCCGGGTCCCGCGTCCCGACACCCGCCACCCGACATGCTTGTTTGGGCAATAGAAGACTGATAGAAGATCGGGCATTCGTATGTATTGTCATTGTAAGTAGGTGAATATCTGACATCGCGTTTCGTAAACGATAAATATGTTGTACACAACTGGAACACGGAAAAGTGGAAATATAGGTCCATGAATTGGACTCCTTATGAAAGTTGAGCGTGCTTTGCGCCTCTGGTCGTCGTGTGTATATTCGTGCTGGTAAGTATCGGCCGCCCGCTTGAGCTCAAGTCGCCCATCTCCCAAGCAATCCTCGGGGTCAATTTCCGACAGAGTGATCACCGTCAACCATTCGACGCAATCCATCGACGTCGAGTACAGAGAACGCTTTAAGCTAGAGACGAATGAAGTTCGAGTATGTGATAGATCCAAATGAAACGAGACAAACATACATGATCGTCCATACTACTACCACTAGCGGGCGTTGTCTCCTCCTGGCGATTTGACGCAGGCCCATGAACACACAGATTCACGATCCCAACCGGCGTGAACTCCTCCGACTCGTCGCGCGCCCATGCCGACATAACGCTGAACGGGAACACACACGTATGAGGATTCCAATCCCCTTCGAGTTCAAAGGTCATTTCAGCATCGCTGTATTGTCCTTGTTCCTGTTCGGGATGCGGATCCTCTTGATGGCGAGGCCGCTTCGCAGCCTGACTCGGAGGCGTTGAACTCCTGCCAGCGCGCTTCCGCTTACAGTCCTTCTCCTTCTCGTCCATCTCTACCTCCTTCACCCCCGAAACGTTCGTCGGCCTCCTCCCTTCGAGCGGCTCCTTCCACCCAGGGTTCATCTCCCTGTGCAAGTCCACCCCTTTATGATACTGGGTCCACCAAAAGTTGGTCAACATTGGGTTCTTCTTGACCTCATACCAGTGATTACTGATTATCCTCGAGATCATTCTTTGTAACGCCCTAGGGTCGTCAAATTCACGCGAGGCCAGGGCACGGGCTCTCGCCAGGACATCCGGGTGGTTGCGAAAGTGCGCCCGATAGAGAAGGAAGCTGTTCGCCGGCCGAGGAGCCTGAGTTCTTTTGTTGTTTGTCTTCTTGGATGAAGCGTCGCGTGCAGCTTCCAACTCCGCGTCGGTGGGTATCTCGAGCAATGCGGGGATGTCCGCCGCCATGTTTGGCATGAAAGTGGCCACTGGGGCTACAACAGCCAATGGTTCAGACGTGGAGGCTTCCATTGCCCAGTCAGTGGGCGTCTCGAACACGCTTGGGTCCCCTGCTTTCTTTGGGTTGGGAACATCCGAAGGGGCCGAAAGTTGGAAGACTTCCAAGTAACTGTAGGGCGATGGCTGAGAAGCGCGCGCCGGGTCCAGGTCAGTTCTAGCCGTCGACATCAAGCAATCGGATTCTCGAACAAAGGCGATGGTGTTGGTGAAAGGGCGGTGGCTCCGGGCCAAACACGCGCTCAGGCTTTATAAATAGCCACGTGACCGAGATCTAAACAATGGACAATCGAAACAAACACAGCTGGAGTGCAGGAATAGGCCCAGGGCGCTCAGGCTGGAAATGCACGCTGATAAGAGCTGTTGCTGACAGTACGGAAGAGCTTTGTCCATTTGACATGTGTGGCGCACCTAGTAGACCTGATCATCATCACTGACGGCAGTGTCATCGGAATTTCTTGCATCGATCGGAAAGACTGTAGTTGACATCAAAGAGCAATGATGGATCTCGTGGTGACGAAAAGATGATTCTCCGCAAACATATGAATTTGCAAGCTTCAGGTATCGTAAAAGGTCTATTCTTCAAGCCCAGTGCGTCAGATCGATATCAGGACCACGAAAGTTAGATTCACCTCATATATAATCGTCTTTCTTCTATCACCAAATTGAAAGCCCAACCACACCGGCGACGACAGTCCATACTGCCGACATAGGCTGTAGTCCCATAGCCGCATTATCATCGTTGGAACTGGTGTTGGACGCGGACGCAGCACTGCTACTGCTGGAAGAAGTGGACGTGAAGTGTGAAGAGGTCGTCGAAGGATGCGTAGCGGTCGTTGTTGAGCTGGTTGATGTTTGGGTGGAAGAGGTGATAGAGTTGGAAGTGGACGTTGTTGACGACAACGATATGGAAGACAGCGGCCGGTTGGGATCTTGGCCAGGGAACGTCAGCTCGGGGATTGTGTCGCCTTCAGCATCGCATTGTTCTTTCAGACCTACAGATGGATAAGTTACGCAGAGGAGGGAGATTGAGACGAGCGAACGAACCGTCAAGAATTGCCTGGAAATGAGTGTAGTCCGTCTGGTTGAGGTTGGTGGCCACACAGACGATGCACGAGTAGTAGGCGTTTTCGAAGTCGGACGTGCAGCATACGTCGACCGTGCACGTCTACCAGCGCTGTCAGCCCTCTCTTCGAAGAAGAAACGAAGGAGGACTCACAGTGACACTCGACGTCAACGGGTTCGCGGTGGTGCAGTTCGCCGCACACTCGGGCGGCACGTCCGTCGTCTGGCGAAGGGCCAAGTTCGGGAACCGCCCGGTCATCATGGCAAGAGCGGAGGAGGCGAAGGCGACGCAGACGAAGATCATGCGCATAGTGGGGAATGAAGGCATAGCAGTGTTTCAGACCTTGCGCCCACTTATATATCTCTCGCGAGGGATCATCATCAGAAACGCGCACGGCCGCAAGCAGTGACATGCAGGGAAAGGGCGGGCGCTAAGCGAGCGCTGGGAATCCGTTTTCATCTCCGTCCGATATTGTATTTCCATCTCGTGCGGCTGTCCTATCACGCGCACTCTGTGCCATCTGGTGCAAGTTAGCTGAGTCTCGGCCGGTCCTGGAAGACAGCGATGAGGCAGGTGTGCAGGTTGAGCTGGATGCGGGTGATGGTGGTGAAAGGAAAAGGTGCAATCATCATCTGCAATGCGTCATCGTCGCCGTGATCGTCTGACTCTTCACCATCGACTCCCATCTCGCTTTCTCTGACTCGCGTCGTCGCGCAACCACTAGGATAACCAGCGCTGGCTGGCATGGTCACGGCGAAGCAACCAGCGAGCTTTTTTCCTACGACTGCTTTGGATCATGCAGCTGCAGGCATCGGTGCGGGCGTCGTCGCGACGCTCTGCATGAACCCGCTCGACCTCTTGAAGGTCAAATTCCAGACCTCGGTCACAGCGCCCCGCGGCGGACTCGGCAAGCACATCTGGTACGCGCTCAAGGATATCAAGCACACCCAGGGATGGCCGGGTCTCTATCGCGGCGTCGTACCCAACATTGCTGGCAATGCCAGCAGCTGGGGACTCTACTTTCTATTGTGCGTGGCTCCTTACACTCTCCGCGACCTTTCTGACCGACCCGAAGCTATAATATGCTCAAAAAGCGCGCGTCCGGAGGAGACATAACGCGCTCACTTTCGTCTACCGAATATCTTATATGCTCTGCCCAAGCCAGTGCGTGCGCCGACCCCAGCATCCGTTTCACAAACTGACGTCTCGCAGGCGCGGTAACGGCAGTAATGACCAACCCGCTATGGGTCGTCCGCGTTCGAATGTTCGCATCCACCCCCGACTCGCCCCACGCCTACCACGGCCTATGGCGTACGCCCCTTCCCCTCCATCTCCTCGCGAACCCCCATTCATCACAGTCCAGACGGCCTCCGCACCATCGTCCAAACCGAAGGCTGGCGAGGGCTGTTTAGAGGAACCGTACTAGGCCTATTCGGCGTCAGTAATGGTGCGATCCAGTTCGTGGCGTACGAACAGATGAAGAAATGGGGGTTTGACCGGAAGCGGAAACAGTTCGAGAAGGCCGGAAAGCCTTGGACGCCAGAGGTTGACAAACTGGTGCGTTCGTTCTGCGACCATGACATGTCGACAACTGACCCTTGTAGTCAAACACCTCGTACACTGCCATGTCCGGGCTCAGCAAGCTGCAGGCCCTATCGATAACGTACCCGTACCAGGTCGTGCGATCGCGAATGCAGAACAACGCAGACATCTACCCCGACATACGCACCACCATAAAACGGACGTGGCAACAGGAAGGCATGCGCGGCTTCTATCGTGGGCTCGGGACGAACCTCGTACGCGTCCTTCCAGGGACGTGTGTAACGTTTGTGGTATACGAGAATCTGGCGTGGTTGTTGAGGAGTACGGCTGCCAAGAGAGAGGCGGCGTTATAGAATATGTATATCCAGGTAATTTGCCACATTTGTAATCATTGCTACTTATTGCATACACCCTCTCAGCTGCAGCGTGCTGGTATGATGTTCATACTGTAGGTAGCCACAAGCTTTCCACTCCTGGTGACGGTCGGCGCATATCATATAGCGCGTATGGCAATCTGTACACCGCTGGCTGCATGTATTAGATTTTGCGCCCCGGAGATGCAAGGTAATAGTATCCATCCGCTCGCCTTGAAGTGCACCGTTGACAGACGATGCATGGACAATTGTTACTACTTATTGCATACATCTTTCGGCTAGAGCACTATAGTCTGAAGGTACCCGAAAGCGGTTTCTCAGACCCACTGACGATTGCCAGTGAATAGCGCGGATGGTCGATACTCAAAGCAACGGATTCTTGGATGAAAGATAGCCAGAAGACGCGGATACATCTGACTATACGCGTCAACGATCCGTACGAGACAGAACCTCATCTCGTGAGGAAACAGACCACGTACTGATTTCGAAGGATTTGAGCAGTGTCGATGCCTGGGGACACCTGGGTCGACATTGACACCTCTGTCGAGCCTTCATGAGTACGCCATATAGCTTAATATGTCGAGATACAGCTCTTGCCTACGATGTGCGATTCTCTGATGGGCAAAGGGGTCTTCTTGAAAGGTGCCTGGGCCATTACGCGTTACGATTTGGCATTCTTTTGCCCCGCCAAAATGTTTTCTTGCTTCACCCGTTGACGGTTTGGTGTGGAACTGTCTCCTTGGACGCGTCATGATGCATGAGAGATGGCGCATCAATTCTGAATATCACCAGTTTTCAGACCAGTAGAAATGTGATCGTGAAGTGAGCAATTGCAAAACACGGTGCCACGTGCTCGCGTGCTCCTTTCCTTTGCACTTCGACTTGGTTTCACGAAAGCTTGCTGGGACCTCGAATATCCCGCCAGTAGCACTTCTGGAAATCCGAGTATATATTATCTCTCAAAACAATTGGGCTTCGCGCTGACTTGAACGGTTATCAGAATTACCATGGCTGCCTGTTCCCAGTGTGGTTTTACGGCAGGCGTATTCGTTGGCGTCGCGTCTGTGACCGCACGCACTACGCGATTTGCCGCCCTCAGTCGGTCAAACGAACCACCTCTGGATGTCGAGCGGACGGAACTCGGCGAAAAACTCCTTACTGCGAAAACCTATATGGAGGATTTGGATCAGCGCATCATTGACGCGCAGGCTACATTGGACGCGATGCTGCAGGAGAAAGCCAACGTACAGCGATACCTGGAGGACACGACGACCATTCTTTAATCCGTTCGCCGCATCCCGTCGGAGGTTCTCTCGCAGGTGTTTTCATACTTTGTAGAGGACGCCCTTGGCAATGTTACGTGCCAACAGCTAAGACGGTGCGGCTTTGTCGATAGCCTGGATGTCAAGAATGGAGCTTGGCTTTTATCCCATGTCTCGTCTCAATGGTGGCGCGCTGCAATTTTGTCGTCCCAGCTATGGTCATCACTCAATCTCGCATTCAACAAATACAATCGCCAGTCGCTGTCGGCCATGTTCCTTCTTGCCACTTACCTTCTCCGGTCTGGTGATCGCCCGCTTCATGTCAATATACACGCCTCCAGAGATATCTCTCAGCACCCCTGCTTACCCTCCGTTCTTGTAACGTGCGCGCGATGGGAAACTGCCGGCACATACCTACCCTTACAGTCCTTCACAAAATGGAATGGACTCTACTTTGACAATCTCAGGACCTTGTATATTGACATTGTACCTGGCTTCGCTGTCTCCAGAACGTGCGACGCGTTCAAGCAAGCCCCCCAGCTACGCTCCATCACCTCCGGCAGCTTCAGTGTATTGAAGAGGAATTTCCCTTGGTCACAGATCGAGTATTGCGAGCAACTGGACGAACTCTCTCTGGAAGGCTTGCCATTATCGTACACGATCCTAGTCTCTGCAACCCATCTCCGCCACGCCATTTTGCGCCCAGTCTTTTCTGACATACGTAACATGCGTAGGACCCACAGCTCCCTCGAATCGCTTATCCTCCGCGGCACATCGGAAGGGGACCACTACGTGCTTTCTTGCATTCATATGCCGGGCCTCAGGGCCCTGCGGTTCGAAGAGGATATGCAACGCCATGCACCGGTCTTCCCTCGGCCGCTGAGCTCGCCAACAGGGGAGGCGCTGCAGAAGCTAGCCGTGTCTCTGAGGGAGGACACCGACAAGGACACGATTATCGCGCTGATGAAGTCCACTCCAAACCTCCGCGTGCTAGAGCTGAATTTGGTGACGTGTTTCGATGTTGGGCCACAGCTGCGGGCGCTCCTTGCCGAGTCAGATGCACTGCCTATGCTGGAGACGCTCATGATCAAGGCGAAGGAAGGTGTACGGGTATCGCGGCACTTTGTCAAATGTCTGGTGGTGCGAAGCGAAGCCGGGCTGAAGAAGGTCGTTGTGGATTATGTTGAATCGCAGGATGAAGAGATGGAGACATCGATTGACGAGCTTGTGAGACAAGGAATGCACATACAGATGAAGAAGGGTTGAGACGAGATGACGAAACACCAACGAAGCACTTCATAGCTCGTGTACATTTCCCTTCTTTATTTTCCTCGCTTTCTCTCAAATTCAACGATAGACCATCAATAATGTGAATGTGTAGGCATTGATTTTTTTTTTTTGGACAGGCAAATGTGTAGGCATTGATGAAGGATGGAAAATCATACAGGATCTCAACTTTGTGGATCGAATATCACACGAAGTATTGACATCATGGGGTTCACCACATACCAAACTCACTGTGAACATTAACGTTGGGGGCTGGCTGGCACAAGATGCACGACCGCGTTGAGTCTTGTTGAAACTATATATAACTTCAACTCGATGATCGCGCCACGTGTACGTGTATCCTTCCTGTCTGACTCTTTGTTCTTTGACCTGGACCGTCACCCCGAGTCCCGAAACTGCTATAGCAGCATAGATACTGAGTGAAGACTTACTTTCATCAAGCACAGGCGGATTCAGCTAATTATGTACTTGAAAGATCATGGCTGCCTGTTCCCAGTGCGGTTCCACAGCAGCTGGCGTATCCACAGGCGCACCATCTATCACCGCCCGCACCAAGCGTTTCACCGAACTTCACCGGTCGAACGAGTCACCTCTTGATGTCGAGAAGACGGAGCTCGCAGATACGCTCCACGTTGCACAAGAGTACGCGACGGATCTGGATCGGCGCATAACTGAGATGCGGGCTGCATTGGACGCGATGGTGGAGGAGAAAGCCAATGTGCAGCGATACGTGGTGGACACGAAAGCCATACTTCATCCTGTTCGAGGCGTCCCTTCGGAGGTCCTGGCGGAGATATTTTCTCATTTCGTTGAGGATGCGCTTGGATCCGTCACATTCCAAGAGCTCAAAGCGGGCTCATTCATTGATAGTCTGGACACCGGCAACGGAGCGTGGGTCTTGTCTCATGTCTCTTCCCACTGGCGTCGCGCTGCGTTATCGTCGTCACGGCTTTGGTCATTCCTCAACCTCGCGTTCGACCGCTACCAGAGCCAGTCGCTTGTGACGCTGTTTCTTCTCTCGACCTTCCTTCACCGCTCTTGCGACCGTCCACTTCGCATAAACATGCACGCCACTTCCGATGTATCCGTGCATCCGTGTCTGCCCTCCGCGTTGGTGACGTGCGCGCGATGGGTAACTGCTGGCGCGTATCTACCGCTGCAGACCTTTACGAAATGGAACGACAAACTCTCCTTCAGAATGCTCACAACTCTGGACATCTACATTGCAACTTTTCCTCCCAATTTTCTCGAATCAGCTCCCAACGACCCAACCTGGGACATCTTTCTAAGCGCTCCGCGCCTACGCTCCCTCAATTGTAACGGCCCTTCCATATTCGAATTCAGTATGCCTTGGTCGCAGCTTCGTCATTTCGGGCAGATGGACGACTACTTTCCGGAGTTGTCAGATGATATGTGGGAGGCGGCCAGGGGTGCGATAGCCCTCATAGTTCTGCGAAATGCACACATCTCCACAGTGCCATACTGTGCCCCGGCCTTACACATTCATCAACTGCTACAGACTCAACACAGCACTCCCTTCAGTCACTTGTCCTCCGCGGCACGGTGGAGGGTGACACTTGCCTGTTTTACAAAGTCAATCTGCCAGGCCTCAAGACTCTTCGATTCGAAGACTCACAACATAGTGCTGTATTTGTCTTGCCCCGCCCGCTCCCCTCGCAAACAGGTCAGACTGTGCAGGAGTTGGCAGTACCTTTGAGAGAGGACACCGACGAGGACACGCTTATCGCGCTGTTGAGATCTACACCCAACCTCCGCCTACTGGAGCTCAACCTGACGACGTGCTTCGATGTTGGTCCACATCTCATGGCACTCTTGGTCCATGCAGGTGCGCTGCCCAGGCTGGACACCCTCGTGGTCAACGCGAAGGAAGGTGTGGAGGTGTCGGGAGTGTTTGCTGAGTGCTTGATGGAGCGAAAGATGCCAAAGGATGGGGTTGCAATGTTGGAGAGTGTTGTGATCAACTGCGTAAAAGCAACGGACGAGGATGTCGAGATTGTGGTTGACGAGCTCAGGAGACAGGGAATGCAGATACAGTTGAAGGAGTTTTGAAATCTTACAAATGATAATACAAGCATCTCTTCACTATATATGACTGCCAATCTTTCTGATATCTGTACGGGGTAGCTGCAGAAAGACGAGCGAAATTGCCCCACTGAGACCAGCAATCCGATCACCAGCATGGCCAGTTTAGTACCGTAAGACTGTGAGAACGTCGGAAGATGGTGGGGAGAAATGATGTTTGGCACAGCATCAAGGACAAAGTAGTGAGAGTATACTTAGCACCCAGGTAGTGAGTACTAAGGATGGCAGACTGAGGCTCACTAGTAGTAGTAGTACGCGCAGTCACCAGTCGGCAACCTTCGGCAAGTGCGTGACGAAGTGATGGCACGCGTCGTGATTTGTCGCGTCATTGTCAGCAACGACCATCGACGTCGACAACCATGAGCTCAAAACCTTCGAAGAAGGCGGCCGCACCGGCGGGCCTCGACATACGCAGCTTTTTTGGCGGCAGCAGCCAGTCCAAGGCCGGCTCTTCACAGTCACGACCTGCTGCCTCGGTATGAGCAATCCATGCTAGTCCGAGCAGTGACTCATATGTATAGCAGCAATCACAATCACAGAAGAAGGCCGGCGTCAAGCGCAAGGCTGAAGATGACGACGCGGAAGACGACATTGCGCCGCCCAAGAAAAAGGCAACGGCGAGCAAGAAAGACGTGATACACATCAGTGCGTGGCCGACAGGTCGTTTGTTGGCCGTTAGACTCATTGCTCTCCTAGGCGATGACGAGGATAAACCCGCTGCCAAAGCCCCCGCGAGAAAGCCCGCCGCACTGATATCCAGTGACGAAGAGGAACCCGCGTCCAAGAAGGCCTCCTCGTCTAAGCCGCGTTCATCCATAACGAAATGTGCGCCTTTCGCGATCGCCATCTTCTATGCTTACACCGATATGCAGCCAAGCCGGCTCAGAAGCGCAAGACCGCCTTACTATCGAGCGACGAGGACGAAGCGCCGCCGAAGAAGAAAGCCACCCCCGCCAAGAAACCCGCCGCGAAGCCGCGAAAGTCAGCACCGAAAAAGGACGACGACTATAGCGCCTCGTCTACTGAAGACGAGGACGTCCCCGCCACGAAATCCAAGGGCAAGAATCGGAAGATTGTTGACGACGACGACGACGATGTGGAAGAGGTGAAACCCTCCAAGAAACCGGCACCGAAGAAGAAGGGGAAGGCAGTCATTGTGGACGATGACATGGACGACGACGATGAGCTGGTTACTCCCAAATCCAAAGCAAAGAAACCAGCGCCGAAGAAGAAAGACAAGGCGTTCATTGTGGACGATGATGATGACGACGACGAGCTGGTTCCGACGAAATCCAAGTCCAAAAAACCAGCACCCAAGAAGAAGGCACCGGCGAAAGAGAAAGACGATACAGAAGCCAAGGAAGAGAAACCGAAATTCAAGTGCGCCTCATTTGCTTTTTCCTGAGTTGCGCCTAAACACGTTCTTGTCCAGCTACCACGCACACCTAGCCGCCAAGAAGGCTGTCGCCACCAACTACGGCAGCAAGGAACTGCCCGAAGGCTCGCCTGACTGCCTGACTGGACTCTCCTTCGTCTTCACCGGCGAACTGCCCAGCTTCTCGCGCGATGAGGCCGTTGCTGCTGCGAAGCGCTTTGGCGGACGCGTCGTCGGGCAGCCATCAACGCGCACAGACTACGTCGTCCTAGGCGAGAACGCCGGTCCGAGCAAGCTCAACGCGATCAGGAAACACAATATCCGGACTCTGGACGAGGACGCGTTCCTCGAGCTCATCAAATCGCGGACAGGGTCGGGCGAGATTGATGAGAAGACGAAGAAGAAGATGGACAAGGAGCAGCAGGCGATTAAGAAGGAGGCGAAGGAAATGGAGAAGAAGGAGAAGCAGGAGGCGAAGGCCAACGGCGGACCGGATCTCTCGTCGCAATTATGGACGACGAGATACGCGCCACAGAATCTGAAGGAGGTGTGCGGAAACAAGGGCCCTGTGGAGAAGCTGCTGCGTTGGTTGCAGGAGTGGTATGAGCACCCTGTCTCTCCCGTCCTACGCTGATACGCTCTCCAGGCAAGCGAGCTACAAATCCGGGTTCAAGAAGCCTGGTAAGGACGCCATGGGCATCTTTCGGGCCGTACTCATATCGGGCCCGCCTGGTATTGGCAAGACGACCAGTGCTCATCTGTGTGCTAAGATTGCAGGGTATACACCCATCGAGCTGAATGCCAGTGATACTCGAAGTAAGAAGCTTGTTGAGGTGTGCATCCTTCTCATCTCCCTATAACCTTGGTCGTGGCTGATTAGAAGCCAGAATGGAATGAACATCAACAACACGTCTTTGGATGGGTACATTGGTGGTGCTGTACGTGACCTTCTCCAGAATCTATCAACTCTCATGCCATATGCCACAGAAAACCAACTCGATGGGCGTTGAGATCACGGACAAGACGTGTCTGATCATGGACGAGGTCGATGGTATGTCGGCTGGCGATCGTGGTGGTGTCGGAGCTCTGAACGCGCTCATCAAGAAGACGAAGGTCCTTGCGAATCTCATTCTCTGTCCGCCGACTGACGCTGGCATGATATAGATCCCCATCATCTGCATTGCGAATGACAAGAGCGCGCAAAAGCTCAAGCCGTTGCAATCCACGACGTTTGGGATGTCCTTCCAGAAGTGCGTTCGCCACATCTGATCTAGCCCTCTTTATCTAAATCGACTAGGCCCCCAGCGAATCAAGTACGCTCGCGGATCATGACCATCGCGTATAAGGAAGGGATGGAGATGTCCGGCCCTGTTGTCGACCAGCTCGTTGCCGGCTCCCAATCCGATATTCGCCAGGTGCTGAACATGCTGTCGACGTGGAAGCTCAGCCATTCGACGATGAATTTCGATGAGGGGAAGGATTTGTGAGTTCTTGTCTTTCTCATTCCATATCATTGTCAGGTTTCTGATGAATCATTCATTGTTCAGGACGAAGATGAATGAGAAGTACCAGATCCTGAGTCCGTTTGACATCACGTCGAAGATGCTGGGGCCGTACATGTTCTCGCCGAATGAGAAGAAGACGCTTGGGGATAAGATGGAGCTGTATTTCCAGGACCATTCGTTCGTGCCGCTCTTCATACAGGTGGAGTTTCTTCGTCGTGAATTCGGTGTAGTTATGATACTGATTGACGGGGTAGGAAAACTACTTGAAGGCGACACCGACTCAGATACGCAATCTGGATGGACCGGAGAAGGCTTTGAAGCACTTGCAGCTCATGGACAAGGCGGCTTCGTCGATGTCGGATGGCGATTTAGTAGACCGGATGATTCATGGGTAAGGAGATCTCACATGGCTGGTTTCTGCAAGTGAATGCCACTGACTATCATGTAGAACTGAGCAACACTGGGCGTTGATGCCGCTCCATGCTATCTGTTCGACTGTTCGGCCTGCGTCGTTTATGTATGGTATGGGTGTGCATTTCGGAGGCCAGGGCGGAATGGCGTTCCCTCAGTACGTGGATGGTTTCTTCGACTCGGATATTGCCTAAGATTTTCCCTTTATGAAGATGGTTAGGACAGAACTCGAAGCAGAGCAAGCTTAACCGGCAGCTGGCGGATGTTCAGATCAAGATGCGGCTGAAGGCGTCCGGAGACAAGCACGAGATACGCCAGCAGTACATCCCGGCGCTGTTCCCCCACATCATACGGCCCATACTCGATGAAGGTTCGGTGAGTACTATCCACCTTTGAGTAATCTCCGCCGTCGCTGACCGAATAATTAGGACGCGATCGAGGACGTCATCGAACGCATGGACGCGTACTACCTGAGCAAAGAGGACTGGGACGCCGTAGTCGAGCTCGGCGTGGACACGCACCGCGACGACATTCTGCTCAAGAAGATACCCACTGCTGTGAAGACCGCGTTCACGCGCAAGTACAACGCTGGGGAGCACCCCATTGCGTATCACAAGGGACTGGATTTGGGCAAGAAGCTTGGAGGATTCGGTAGAGGGGAGAAGCCGGATTTGGAGGATGCGTTTGAGGTGGATGAGGAGGGTGCGGATGAGGACGAGGATGAGGAGGAGACAGTTGGAAAGGGGAAGAAGGGGAAGGGTAATGGTATTGAGGGGGATAAGCTGATCCAGGTGGCGAAGCCGAAGAAGAAGCCGGCGAGGAAGAGTACGGCGAAGTGATACTTTTGATAGATTTTAGTACATTACTATATAAATGGTAGTTGGCGCTTCGACAGTTTTAATTCCATTAGTACTATGACACTTCACTGACAGTCGTAGGGCAGAGCACCACTCTCTGCGATCAAGCAGAGAAATTACGTGGTTGTTCGAGGACCTCAGGAGGGATCAAAGTGGGTTTACGACGTTCGAACCGTGTATACATACTACATGTAGGCTACGCTTCTTGATGTGTAGACCAGTGTGGACTCAGGCCTACAATGGTGACCGCGCCATGCCACGTGCACATACACTTCTTTCATTCGTTCTTTGATCACAGCTCAAAATTCAAATACCTCTTACAACGACAGTCTCACGTCTAACGACTGCAAAAATCCCGAGTAAGACATACTTCTTTCATAACATCCTCGCTGACAAAATTGTCGAAGATTATGGCCGCATGCTCCCAATGCGGCTTTGCGTCGGGCGTATTTGTTGGCAACGCGTCTGCTACGGCCCGCACTACGCGATTCAATGATCTACAACAGTCCAATGAGCCACCTCTTGACATGGAGAGGACGCAGCTGGCAGACACGCTTCTCACTGCGCGAGACTACGCGAGGGAGTTGGATCAGCGCATCGCTGACACGCAGGCTTCACTGGACGCGATGCTGGAGGAGAAAGCCAATGTACAGCGATATGTGGAGGACACAACTGCCATTCTCCATCCCGTTCGTCGCGTTCCTGCCGAGGTCCTGGCGGAGATATTCTCCCACTTCGTCGAAGATGCTCTTGGCACCGTCACATTCGAGGAGCTAAAAGCGGGCTCTTTCGTTGACAGTCTGGACACGCGTAACGGAGCATGGATCCTGTCTCATGTGTCATCCTTCTGGCATCGCACTGCGATATCGTCGTCTCAGCTATGGTCATACCTCAACCTCCCATTCGAACAGTACAGTTCGAAGTCGTTGTCGGCCACATTCCTTCTCTCCATTGTACTTCTCCGCTCCTGTGGCTGCCCTCTTCGTGTGAACATGCATGCTGCCTCGGACATATCCCAGCATCCATGTCTACCTTCTGTCCTCGTGACGTGCGCGCGATGGGAAACTGCTGGCACATCCCTTCCCTTCCAGTCCTTCATGAAGTGGAATGATGAACTCTCCTTTGATATTCTCGAGTCTTTGGACATTCATGTCGCGCTTCCTCCCGACATTTCCACAGCAGACACAGACACAGCAGGTCATTGTGAGGCCTTCACAAGCGTCCCACGTCTGCGCTCCATTAGGTCTGACAGCTTTGAAGACCTGATATTCAGCTTCGACATCCCTTGGTATCTGATACACTACTGCGAACAAGTCATTAAACACAGTGTTGAATATGAGCACGACGCGCGGAGGAGGGCCCGGGCCAGAGTTATAGCCTGGGCTGTCCTCGCGGTTGCCACAGATCTCCAACGTGCTATTTTTTACCCGGGCTTCTTCGAGATACGTCCCGGTATCGGTTCACAGGATCAGCTTAGATCGCTTGTCCTGCGCGGCGAGTCAGAGGGTAAAAACTGTCTGCTCTCCAACATCCATCTTCCAAGCCTAGAGACCCTTCGTTTCGAAGATGATCCGCAAGTCCAATACCCAGTATTTCCTCATCCGCTCCCTTCGCAGACGGGCCAATCTGTGCAGGAGCTTGCGGTGGACTTGAGAAAGGACACCGACAAGAACGCCCTCGTGGCGCTGATGAAGTCCACTCCGAACCTCCGCATGCTGGAGCTTAACCTCGCGACGTGCTTTGACGTCGGCCCGCATCTCAAGGCGTTGCTTGTCGACGCGGCCGCGGTGCCCATGCTGGAAACGCTCACGATCAAGGCGAGGGATGGTGTGGTTGTGACGACGGGCTTCGTTGAGTGTTTGATGGCGCGCAAGGCAGCTAGAGGTGACGTGGCGATGCTGAAGAGCGTGGTGGTAGACTATGTGAACTCCAAGGATGGAGACGTCGAGGCTTCCATTGACGATCTCGTGAGATGTGGGATGCAGATACAGATGAAGGAGGTATAAGACACAGAGTCATACAAATTCGATGTACCTTCCGAGTCTTATCGGCAAAGTACAGTTGATATATATGGACACCGTCAACAAGTCACTCAATGATGAGGGGTGCTGGAAGGAACGTCAATCTTGCATTCTGGCCGAACTGCGAGTACGCTTTCAGACGACCGGATATCATCACAGTCGAGTTCAATAGTTCATCTGACTTCACCAATGCGGCCATTCATGCAAAGACCTACTAGTACCGACAAATCCCAGTTCCGCACTTACCTTAGACACAGAGTCATATAAATTGGATGTACCTCCGAGTCTTTTCGGCAAAGTACAATTGATATATATGGACACCGCCAACAAGTCACTCAATGATGAGGGGAGCTGAAAGGAACGTAAATCTTACATTATGGCCGAATCGCGAGTACGATTTCAGACGACCGGATATCATCACAGTCGAGTTCGGTAGTTCATCTAACTGCACCCATGCCATTCATGCAAAGACCTACCACCGACAAACCCCAGTTTCGCACTTAACTTTAGAGTCTTTGCAGCCTGAATTCGGTGCTACGTCCCCAGCGAATATCACATATCTCCACCGGAGATCCAGAGTAGCTGCTCTAGCCAGTCCAGTAATATACATCTGGTACAGTTCTATCTAACACTCATCAGATTTGTGTAATATTCTCCGTCGGTACCACTGGAATAGTGGCAGCGTGATTGCCGAGAGGCACGACCAAGCGATGAGGATGCCAAAGTGTAGCCCAAGCTCGTTCTTGGTAGAGAAGACGATAGTACGGATGGCAAGGGAGACGTTGTAGAACGGCATCGCGTAGCCGTAGCGGTAAATATGCGGTAGTACTTCGATGGGCATGAAGCACACGGAGACGTTGGCTGGACAGGCCATGAGATGGCTAACGAACGTGGGTGTGGACATGGACATACTGATTATCAAAAAGATCATGAAGAAGGGTACGAAACGGATTGTGAGGAGCGTGAGCATCGCCTCGAGCGCGAGCCCACCGCTGAGCATCCCCGTGAAGTTGACCATCCAGAATATGACGAATCCCGCGCTGCCAAATCTACAATCATCATGGTCATGTGTGAAAAGGACGCGCAAAGCCTGAGCAAGACAGAGTAACCCACCTTCGTGAAAAGTCGACTTGGAACGCACGACTCAATAACGAGTAGAACAGGCTGATGAAGAAGTACGCAATCAGGACACTCGCCAGCCTCACGCGGATCAGACTAGCCGTCGTCAGCTTCCTCTCCAAACCCGACTGCTCCCTCGCCGCCAGCCCAATGTTCACTATGAAGAACGACAAAATGAGCATGTAGATAAGGCCAACGAATGTGATCGCGGACGCCACTGGGATGTCGAACGGCGCAAGGTTGTGCTCTGCGTAGAAGAACGGCGTGATGACGGCTTGCGGGGAGCGCGACGTGAGTTCGGTGAGGGTCGATGACGGGAGGGAAGAGAGGCGCTGGACGGCGAAGGATGTGGAGATGGGGAGTAGGAGGGCAGCAACAGCGGGTCGGATGAGGGAGCGATAGGCGTTCTCGCTGCGTGCCTCGGCACCGTAGAAGGATACAGCCTGCGTAGGGTCGTATGAGGAGTTGGCAGCGTTGAGATTAGATGTAGCGTTGGAGTGTACTGCATTAAAGACTGATCAATGATTGTTATCCGTGTCCGTGTCAGGAAGGGATGCTCACTAACGACCGCGACCCATGCGTCCTGCTCCAGGATGCGATTCGCGACCTCAGCCTCCCTCACATGGCCCGTCATATCCTTCCACTTGATAGTACTCACAGCCCCTGCACCTAGTAAACCCTCCCTCACCGCTTCGCCAATGGTCCCATTCCCGGCACCAGAGTCGAAATTCACCACCCACCCATCCAGCTGATGGTCCGGTACCTTCCACAACGCGCCCCAGTATATGCTAAAGAGGCAGAATATTGTCACGATCATCATGACGCAGCCGCCCACGAGAGTCTTGAGAAATATAGCGCGTTCGGCTTTGACCTCGGGGGAGGTGAAGGTATGCATGTATAGGCCCTCATCGGTGGGAACGCGCTTCTTCAAGGGTGAAGGGAGTACTGAGGACCGACGAATCGGAGAGACGTTACCGCCGCTCATTGTGAATGGGAACCGGAAGCAGAGAGTATGGCACAAACATGGGCGTTTTGTTATTTGTACCAAGTGGCAGGTTGAAGCTAAGCGATGAAGAGATAAAACAGTGGTGTCAGCGCATGTCAGCGGTTAACCGGATAGCCCTTTTTGGTGAAGTGTTGATCAGAAGAGTTCAGATATCGAGCATATTGTATATCGTCTGCCCTGCCATCTGGTTTGTATTGACAAAGACCCGTTTGCAAACAGCATGGCAACAATATGGAGATGGAATGAAAGCAAGACCAGGCAAAATCCAGACGAGGTACCAGTTCAAGTATTGCGAGATACGGAGATAGCGCAGAGCAGAGAAGGAACCAGGCTTTCGGACCGGAAGCCGATAACGAGATGTTGATCATTGCCGTCAACCTACTTCGTCCTCCTTACTATTACCCACCCAGTCGGTCCCGACGCGGTCCAGAGGCCTATTCAGCTCCAGCGCCCTGTCGACGCTGGAATCCCGCCGTGGTCGAGACCGTGCGGATTCCACTCACTGTATACGAGGAGCTGCTTCCAGTAGCACGTCGACATGCAATCCACAATTCGCAGAGTGGCCTGGGCGACGTTATCACGGCGAGCCCAGCTGCACACCACACCGTCTCGCCTCTCCAGCGTGCGCCTTGAGAACGAGGACATACCCTTCCACACCGCCATTCTCGTCAAACACCCGTCTTTGCGCGACGTCAAAGTATCGGCGGGCGTCGAACAACCATCTCTACGGGATGTCATGGAAAAGCCGACCGATGACAATGACCAGACGGCGCATGTGACGCCGACTCGGGTGGCAGATGACGACTACGGACGAACCACGTCCGACCTCGAACCTCCCAACCTCGAACTTTACCGCCCCACCATTCGCGACATCAACTTGGATGGACAGCGCATCGACGTCGCCACATTCCTGAAGGACGGGCTGGACCGCAAAGCGCACAAACTCGAGCTGGCGCGCATCTCGCCCACGCCCGTCGTCGTGCTCGTTCCCAACACCCACACCCACACGCCCGCCTCGCAGCATAGGCACACCACGGACGAGAAGATCCCGTATCGCGTCGCCTGGCTCAAGCGCTCCGAGGGCTCGCGGCTCAAGGAAATTGACGTCCAGGAGTACCTTCAGTCGCTCGACCGATCCCGGTTCAAGCTGGAGCTGGTCACGGAGGAGCCAAAGCCCATCGTGCGGGTGGTGGACAAGGCGGACGAGCGCAGGGCGCGGCAGGAGGCGAAGGAGCACAAGAGGGCGGTGATGCACCATGGGCAGATCAAGCAGTTTCACTTCACGTGGTGTGCTGAGCCGCACGATGTGGAGCACAAGCTGAACTTTGTGCGCCACGCGCTGGATCGGGGGCAGAAGTGCGATTTGGTGTTCAAGCACAAAGGTGAGGGTGTTGCTTTTGTGTGAATGAAGCTCATTTCATCAGATGAGCGAATTGCGCGGCTGAGTGTTCCGGAGATGCGCAAGAAGCTGGATGAAGTGGTCACCCTTGTGGCGGACGATGCGAGATGCTATCATGAGAATGAACTACTGGAAGAAGAGGCCATTGGAATGGTGTACCTCGAAAGCGTGGTTTTGGGTCACAGCCGCAAACCAACAAAAGAGGAAGAAAGTATCTAACAAAGTCAAATCACAACTAACTGTATTATTAGTATATTTCATAACCATCGAGCAACACATAGCATTCGCACAAAGGAATGCTGAACGTAGCACAGAATTCAAACTGCAAAACTGCAAAGACCGGTGGCCTTCCGCCTCCGAGATCTGAACTCTTCTGACCAACAGTTCACCAAAAAAGGAGCTATCGATTAACCGCTGCCACAAGTTCGCTGACACCACTGGTTTTATCCTTTAAGCGCTTGGCTGTGTACTTGCTAACCGGTACGAATAACACAAGCCCCCCCCCCCCAGGAGTTCGGTAGTGGCGTGGCCAACAAACACTGACTTACACAAGTTGTTACCAAGGCCTTGCCTGACTTCTATCTGACATGGCAAAGCGTAGCCGCAAATTCATTGAGGTTTCTGCCTCGCCTGATCCTGTCCCTTGGAACTCGTCCTAGCTTGGGTGATGCTATCTCATGTTCACGATCAGACGTCGACGAGTCACGTCGTACACATACAAGAGCAGCGAGGTTGTGACAATCCTCGGCAACCGGAATGAAGTTGGTATGAATGCAATCACGTAGGAAAGAAACGTAGTGCGGTTCCGAGCCTATCGTTCTCACAAGCTCTCCACCTTCCCTAACCAATACTTGATAAGCTTCAACGACTCAGCCGGTTTATCATGCGGGACGTGAACAAACTCGGTCAGTCAGACGAAAAGGCAGGAAAAGGACAAGCACTCATCATATGTCCCGCGTCCTTGACGGTCGCAAACGTCAACGGGCCTGTCTGCTTTATTATACCCGCAGCATCACCCGTCCCATTCAAGAACCACTCCCTCCACCCCTCTGCATTCCCTCTCCACTCCTCCCCTCTTTCCCACTCCAGTTTCTCCACCCAGAGTCGGTTCGCGACCCAATTACACTGCCAATCAAGAGTCCCTGCGTATATCAGCACCTTCACGCCCCTCTCCAATAAGGATGCGACGTAGAAATGGTTTGGAACGCGCCACTTGTCCATATGCAGTGCGAAGGAGGTGGCCACAATGGGTGATGAAGAGGAGAAATTTCCTGGGAAGGATGGAGGGATCCCGAGCTGTGCACGGGTGAAGGGATTGTTGAGGAGGGAGGCGATGGGTTCGGATTCAGCGTAGCAGAGGTGTCCGATACAGGGCTGATATTCTTGTGAGGAAGGAGCTCGAACATCTTGGGAAATGGCAGAGAACGTACCTTGGATATATCATAGACGTTCCGCCCGCTTGCCCACATATTTGTCGATAATTCACTGTCACAAAACCCGACTGCCGCGCCACAGTTGATGGCATCGAATGTGTCGATGCAGGAGGCTTTCATCGCGGCCTGGCACCGGGGTAGCTGCAAGGAAATTAACTCTGAGAATCGGACTGAAAGCCAAAGCAGCAGCAAGCTTACAGCCGTCTTCATCCTCACACAGGCGCTGATAGATTGGAACGGCACTGCGAGCGCAGCAGTAGAGCATTCGATTGCGTAGCGTCCTTCGTATAACCTATGCCTCGCGTCGGAATGGATGGCTGATAGAACCGACGGTCGTGGCGAGACTCACGTAGAGATGTCCGTAATCCCGTTCCCAATAATGACACTCTCCAAATTGATCGTCGGTTTACCCTCCTTCTCCGCGATACGGTTCTGGTCGTATATTTCGCTGGCGAAGACGGGAAGGTAGCGACCCTACATGATTCAGTTGAATGAGAATGATTGACTTGTTTATGTAGCAACATCCTCACCCCATAGGACTCGCCAGCGAGATGCAGCTTGCGTCCCTCGAACTGCTTGAAAGTCTCGAAGAATATCGTGATGAATGCATGTATGTTCTTTGCTGCGTCTTCTGTCGTCTCAATGGTCTCGCCGTAGTCTGCGTACGAGAAGCCTACGCCTACGCTGTCATACAAGTATTGAGACCGACATTCTGATCGTACATGAAGACGCGACTTACGGCTGATCAATGAAGAAGACATTAGCAGCTTCGTTCCATGCGTATGGATTCCAGTTCGTCCCGTTTGTTGATGTGCCGGTCATATCAATATTGCAAGGGCCTACAAGCACCATACATCAGTCTCTACGCGTGGTCCGAGTCGTCGAACCAATACACACCAAGCTCCATGAGAAGACCCATCGCGGACGACGCGCCGGGACCGCCGTTGATCCACATCATCACGTCGTCTGCAGTCCGATATGATCACAGAGCTGAAAGACAAGTCAATGGAAGCGAACCTTCGTCCGGGTTGCCCCTGCTCTCAAAGAAGTAGAAGAACATGTGCTTTGCGCCGTAGTCGACGTCGAGATAGCCTGTGTATACACTTCCCATTCACCGCATAAGAAAATATTGAAGTGTACTCGGAGAAGGGGCCCGCGCACTTCACAGTAGGATCGCAGAAATTGCTTTTCTTGATTCGCACGCCATGTCCGGGGAAGCCTGGGTGACGAGCGAGGGTGTTGAAGTCCTCCGAGTTCAGTGATTGAAGTGGGGCCTGTGTACCAAAACCAGCGACACAAGCGCCTGTCAGGAGGAGACCAAGACTCGCGCTCAGATAGCGCATTGTAAGCAAGACGTGTTCAAACTCTCATGGAATGAGATAAGAGCATTTGTGCGAAGGCGGCAGGCAGGCAGGCTTATCCGGAGTTTCAAGCATACAGACCCGGGCCGCCGTGGCAAGGACTACCGTTCGCACTTGTTGGAAATACTGGAGCTGAAGACACTCGAGCAATACGCAAAGATCACATCAAGTCTAGCTTCAGAAATCGCCAGTGGCTCTCCCAGCTTCAAGAGTACTCTTTCTCGAGTTCCTACGGGTATGAGGACATGCATGAGGATTAGTCCTGTAAAGCGTGCAGGAAGATATTCATGATTTGATGCAGGAATTTGTGTACGTTCTCCCTCCTCAACCGCCATCTTTTCCAACGTCTTCCGCTGGTCGATATGATATCTCAAATTCAGTACGTACACCCCAAATACAAAGATGTAAACAGTATATTATCGACACACGCACGGCGAAGGTCATATAAGAAGTGGTATCCAAGAATCAGTCTAAAAACAACAACGTAATGCAAGTGTCCGTCCGATACAGTCCGAATCAGTGTAGAATGTCCAAGCGCCTTTCTCGCAAACCCAAATCTGAAGCTTAAGCAGGAACAGTGCTCCACCCGTTCACGGTGATCTTCCCATCTGGCGACGCGCCAGTCTGCTCGTTCACGCCTGAAGCGACAGATGAGCTAGAGCTCGAGTTGACATCAGTCGCTGCAGCAGCTGAGCTAGACGCAGTGGCGGTAGCCAACAGACTCGAGGCCTGATCAGGCGAGATTGTCTCGGTCGACAGACTGGACGAGGCTGTGACAGTGGAGGATCCGCTCGACGACGCAGAGCTGGATCCACTCGACGACGAGGAGCTGGAGTTACTCGACGACCCAGAGCTCGATCCACTCGACGAGTCAGAGCTGGACGCGGTCCTCGCAAGGCTGGTCAACGCCTGGCTAACGGTATCAATGAATGCCATGGTGGGGCCCGCGACTTGTTGTGTTGTAGCACGGTCGCGAACGTTGTTAACGAGGGGCTGGTCGTCAGAGGTGATCCAGATGGCAACGGGGCCGTCGATACCCTCAGGAACGATACACTCGCTCAAGGCGAGGGTGATGGAGAAGGGGGCGCCGCCGACCATCATTTGACAGAATAAACCCTAGACAAGATGAGCACAGAGATAGACAAAATTATCAAGAGGGGACGTACATCTGTCGTGCCGTTGAGCGCGGTCGAAGAGAACGTAAGGAGTGTTCCAGGTCCGACAGATCCAGTGTTGGTGATGCTCAACGTGTTTGAAGCGGGAATCCCAAGGTCGCAAGCGCCGCTGAAGAAGGGGGAAGCGACGGCAAGGACCTCGCTCGGCGTGAAGGGAATATCGAAAGCCTGAGGAATAGCACTCCCGGTGCCACTGAGGACGTTCAAGATCGTCTGATGCCTCGCCTCAACTGTCAAGATGGAGCCAGCCGCATCGAGCAGGACAGGGTCCGTTACGAGGGTAGCACCTCCGAGATAAGCAGCAACACCGAGGTTCTCGACGACACGTGCGGTCGCAGCCATCGTCGCAACATCGGTCAGAGCGGAGGAAAAGTCGAAGGAGCACGATGTGATGGGTGTCTCGCCAAGTGCCTTCAACTCGGCTTGGAGTGCAGTGGAATGGGTAGCTTCATCGCTCTGGATGACCGTGAAGATCTCGATGGGAACGGTGGCGTCAGCGAATCCCGCAGAGGTGAAGTCTGATGCCTGGAATTTGGATAGGGCTTGCGAGTAGAAGTTGGACTCGAGCTGTTCGAGGACGTCGGCGAATTCTGGGAGAAGAGAAGCTCAGTATGTTGACCGACGCAATGAAAGGCAAGGCGTACTCAATACAAGGACGTCTGATGCAGCGCGTTTCCCCAAGATCCGTACGGGGGCAGCGTAGGCCGCCAGAGGCGCTGCGAGACCAAATATCGTCGAATAACGCATTATCGTGGGTGTTGTTGTTGGAAAGATAAAGTTGGATATAACAAGTATATGGACAGGCCTGCTTGGGGATTTAAAGAACGTAGAGAATGACCAGGGGCACAGCCCAAAAACCTGGATACAAGGTCAGTCAACCGCGCTGAGCATGAATGGAGTCAGACTCACGAAAGGAAGAGGAAAACGAAGAAAAGGGGAGCGGAGGGAGGAGGTAGGAAGGACTGATGGGCGTTGCTGCTTTTGTATTGATTGGCCAATGGTTGGCGTGGGGAATTCCGGTCGGTTGGATCTGTCCCATTCGGTCAGATCGGACCTTACCTCTTTTTGATGCGGGTTGGTATGGCGATAATATACTGTACTTGCCCATACAACACACACATAGCTAATGCAAAGGTTGGCTATTGAGCTTGAAGACAAGAGGCAGAGAAGCAGCGATGGCTAGAGATACGAGAGAAGGGAGAGAGAGAGCTGCGGCGCGGCGGGCGCGTCGATGATGATCGCGACCGACGATCATCATCAAATCGCGCCATGCAGAGACGCTCATTCGGATTGGCTCCGTCATGAACCAATCCAGTGTGTCGGGCCGGACAAACTTCGACGTTTTTCAAACGTATTCGACCTTTCATCTCCTCGTCGATGTTCGGCGCGGCACTGCTTGCATCCAAACGATCGTCTAGATCAGAGACAGCAGTCCAAGGACTTCCAAAGTGTCTTCACCACGTCTATGGACTGTTGTGTTCGCTTTCCAATCGAAGAGAAACAGGGCCCGTCTGCTCGACAACCATGTTATTGGCTCCGACGACCGAGTAGATGCGTCCAGACCATTGATCCAATCGTGCAGAAGAGCGCCGCCAATCACAATAAAAAAAACAACGACCCAATCCCATGCGACGGCGACCTCGGACTGTCAGTAGTTTGGTGTGGACATCAGTACTTGTGAATAACGCCGTACACATTCATCAACGAGAGCAGTGATGATGTGAATGCCAAGACCATTGGAGGAAGGCTTATCGACCGGGCGTCATAGCTTGCATGATGACTTCTCAAGGCACCGATAATCGTTCGCCGTACTATCTGTAGTAGGGAAGGAGAGGTACTGCAAGTGTGGCGAAAATCTGCCACATGATGATGGCCCGCCAGCCGAAAGCTACGTGCGACGGTACGGAAAGTCGCGCCGCCTCTGAGATCACTGTCAGTCAAACCCCAGTGTAATCATTGTTGTTGAACGTCGGTTGGAAGGAACTTGACAACAGTACAAACGTCCCGTCAAAAGATCGTGTGTGAATGGCGGTCGATTCCAGGTCGCAGCCTCTATGGGCAAAGTCAAACGATCAGTAAAACATGTCGGAAGGATTGCAGATTCCATCAAGTGTAAGTCCTACTATGTGTGAGCTTGCTTGATCGTATCATTGATCTCGCCTGAAGGTGTATCGCCAGTAGCGAAGAAGGTAGCCCACCTGAGCTTGAGGACGAGTCAGGCAGAGAGCCCAGCCCAGACTTCGAGCGCATCGGACGTGCTCCCAGAGCTAGATAGACAACGGCAAAAGGCGCCTCTGGGCTATTTCGAGACGTCGGCATGCGCTGTGATCCTAGCGCGGAACTCAATTGCCTCTCGTAATCAGCTCTACAGGAGCATCAGGGCAATTGAACATGAGCCACAGCACGTATATAAGCGCTCGAGCCCATCACTGGAGCGGTGACAGACATCGCGATGCCTTTCCTCTGTTTCCCCTGGCCGCGTGCAAAGGCAAAAGAAACACAACCAGCGCCCAGTCAGAAGGCGGCCACGAAGTCGAGCCAGGAGCCTGCCGCGCCTGAACCCGAACGCGAGCCTCGGACAGAGCATCGTCCGCATACCCCGAGCGCGCATGATGATCACACTGCCGCACATCACGCCGATACTGAGGCTGCACCTGCGTCGTCCGGGGGCGGTGGTGCACATGGTGGTGCTGTGGCTGGCGGAGAAACCGGTAGCGGGGTAGGAGACGCAAGTGGGGGAGGTGGTGACGCTGGCGGAGGTGGTGATGGAGGTGGTGCTGGTGATGGAGGAGGAGGGGATTAAATGTTAAGCTGATTTCATAGTGAGTAGTAGCCCCCTTCTTCGCACAAGCATGCTGATAGATTATTCGTAGCCCATAAGTGTGCCATAGGAATGATAGAGATGATGCTGTCTGCGGTGAATTTAAGGAGAACGGCATATGCAATGTAATCCAATCTATAACCATGTTCAAGTTTGCGCGACCGAAATTTGGACACACACACGCAACAGAGGATTGACGGACCTCGACCGAGAGAGAGACCTTCGGCTTCCGGTCATCTTCGGTTGAATGCGAACGACATGACGGTATGAAGATTTCGACCGGCGAGCACGAAAGTTTGCAGCTCAGCGAAACAGTACTGGAATATTGCCGCATCCTTTCTGCTGCGGCGGACGAGGTGTTTGGTTCGAAATTGACTACGGAACAAGACGAAGGCGAAGGCTTGGTAGATGATGGCTCCGTGTAAGGATGCTACCGCGTAGATGACAGTGCAGTACAGCATAGAGAAATTTCGACGACCGTCGTCCAAGTGTGGAGGCTGCAGAAGATGCGCGCGGAAGCGAGCACCGCCGAGCAGCCAGCTTCAAGTTGTCAATACTCCGGGAATTGGTCCAAGAGTTGGCAGTGGCCATGAAACGCACTATGCAGGGCGTTGCTCCAGATGAGAAGACACAGAGAGAAATTTGGAAGGGGATCGATCGAGGAGAGTATAAACTTGAAGAGAGACAAAGAGAAAGGGCGGTCTTCAAACTCCGACCAACAAATACTGCCTCTGTACTTCGGCGAAATGCAGTCCATTTCATCCGTGATCATAGGATGATTGCTACTGCTCCAGAATGAGTGGTGAATAGTAAGTAATAGTAATGCTAATGGTATAATATATAATGTATCCAATGTACCTCCGAAATCTTACTCCTCATGTGCCTTGTGCAAAATTCTCCTTCTCCACCATTGGAAAAGCGGCAGCGTAATCATCGATAGCGCCGCCCACGCGATGAGTATACCAAAATGCATTCCCACCTGGTTCTTGGTCGAGAACAATATGGTGCGCACGGCGAGGGATACGTTGTAGAAGGGCATGGCGTAGCCGTAGCGGTATATCCGAGGGAGGACCTCGATGGGCATGAAGCACACGGAGGTATTGCTGATAATCCAGAGGATCATGAAGAAGGGCATGAAGCGTATGGTGAGGAGGGTGATCATTGCCTCGAGAGCGAGCCCGACGCTGAGCATCCCGACGAAGTTGAGCATCCAGAAGATAAGGAAGCCGGAGTGGCCAAACCTGGGAGAAGACCTTGAGTGGGAGTACGAGGAGGAGAGGGAAAGAATGAGACACACTTCCGCGAAAAGTCCACCTGGAACGCCCGGCTGAGCAGGGAGTAGAAGAGACTGATGAAGAAGTAGGCGGTGCACACAGTGGCTAGCCTCAGCTTGATAAGACTCGCTGTTTTCAGCTTGGTCTCGAGTCCGGACACCTCTCTCGCTGAGAGCCCCACTACCACAATGAAGAACGAAAGGATCAGGAGGTAGATGAGACCGACGAATGTCATTGCTGTTGCTACAGGGATGTCGAACGGCGCCAAGTTGCTTTCTGTGTAGAAGAAGGGCGTCGTGAGTGCCGTAGGGGAATTGGACGCAAGGGCAGTAAGAGCAGACGAAGACAAGTTCGCTGCACGTTGAGCCGCGAAGGATTGGGAGATAGTCGAGAGGGACGCTTGAACCACGGGGCTTACGAGGGTGCGGTACCCATTCTCGCTGCGCGCTTCAACGCCGTAGAAAGTCACGGCAGATGTGGGGTCGTACGAAGAAGTGGCAGATTCAAGATTGGAGGTTGCGTTGGAATGGACTGTGCGGTTTACGTTAGGAACGCGTAGTGAATTGATTCAGGGATGGATCAATACTCACTAACGATAGCAACCCAAGTCTTCTGATCCAACACTTGATGCGCCACGTCGCTCTCCTCAACACCAGTCTTTTCCACCCACCTAATCGTGCTCGTGGCTGATGTCTGCAATATTCCCTGCATAACCGCCTGCCCGATACTTCCACTGGACTGCGAATCGAAATTCACCACCCACCCATCGAGCTGATGGTCCGGCACCTTCCACAACGCGCCCCAATAGATGCTAAAGACGCAGAACATGGCGATGACGAGTGATAGACAGCCGCCGAAGAGGATCTTGAAGAACAAGGCGCGTGCACCTGCGAGCTCCGCGTCGCCCCAGCTATTCGTGAACAGGGGCCCTTCCCGCTGTGTTGACCCCGGCATAGGCGGCTTTTCAGACCCAGGGCGCGTTGGAGCGGTACGATTCGAGGTCGTGTCGCTCATCATTAGCCAGACCAGAAGGGAAGAGGAGGATGAAAAGTAGCATGGCAGAAGATAAGTAACAAGGTACTTAAGTGATACATGATCGACGTGAGCACATAAGCGTGATGACGTGCCGTAAAGCCGCTTTAACCGGCGGGAAAATCGGCTGGTGGATGCCAAGTGAATGCGCATGAGAGGGCTCCCGAATGATAGGCGTCGAGAGTTGCTGGCTCCGCGCATTGTCTCTCCTCATCCACCAGCGGAGAACGGCGACGGCTAACCACTACAAGAACATACCAGTACATCAGAACGGCTTCCGTGTCGGAAATCGAACGACGAACTATGTAACAACAACTCCTCCATTTTCCGTTGGTGCATCGAAGTGGCTCATGCCCAGGGCTGTCCTCTCTACGTCGCGGTACCTAGTTGACGCGACGAAGCATTTTCATCAAGCGACCGCGCCACCCTATGGCTCAGACTGCACCGCTACGGGTTTTGCGGCCCACTATTCGATTAGCTCCGCATGATTCACCATCGAGTTGAGTACTGGCAGTATGTTCCGACTTGTTAAAACTTGTTTGAGTCATGCATTGGCTGACTTGGTGACTAACACTGATTTGGATTGGATGTTGGTGTAGGTACTAGGGAAGGCTTTGGGACGTCCGGTGTGGGTTGTGCATTTGAGGGTGAAGCGGATGATGGGCCTGAAAGTCAAGCTGTCAATCCGTCCGACACGGATGGCGGTTGACAACCTCAGTACCTGAGTCAATGCGACAGCATAGCACAGACTGTATTACGTGGTATATCGGTTAAACGCCCGTCACACTTCATCGTTCTATGACGCATAGGTCGGTAATTACTCTACGTGTTGCGCAGATCTAACGAACACGGACCGGCACGGGGCGGCGAACCGATACGCATAAGCACTTGCAATATCAATGGTGAATGACAGATGAACAGAAAATGTTGATACGCCAGTCATGATGCGATTACTACTGCTACTAGGACAATTCTCCGAGTTCTGCGTAGACCTTCGATTCCCCTTCTACTGCAAATGCTAGGCGCAGAGTTTCTCTCAGGTTTCGCCTCTTCCGTTTGTGTATTCAAGGTCAAGTCGGGTACTTATTGACAGCCAACAGGGTGACCAGGAGAGAGTCGGCCTGGAGTCGGCTAAGGCCGGCAATCAAAGCTCTCTCTTTCCGTTTCTACCATGGTCCATGTGGAACGGCGCCGGTATCGATTGAAGCACCTCATCGGCACCTAGGACAATGCACCTCTACTGTGGAGGCTTCAATGACTTCTTGTCTGACCACTTCAATACGAGACAGTCCTTTCCATGCGTACGCGAATCCCTGGTCCACGTCAACAAGCTAGCGCTCGTGGAAGCTACAACGTTGTTCTTTGCCGCTTCCATCAGCTTATGTACCCACTGGCAACCAGCCTATCCAACGTCTCTCTAGTCCACCGTCGATGCGATTTTGAACACTGGTATCGAGCTTTGTTTGTGATCTGCTAGCGCTACGTTGACTCCAATTTCTCTGGATCTCGACCCAACTATTATCGGCGACTTAGGAAGCTTGACATACTCGTAGTAGATGACGGTGTGCCATGTCTTGACGCGGGTAGCACTAGTAGCCTCTGAATCCGACGCAGATTTTCGACACTTGGATACCAAAGAGAGAGAAGGTCAGCTTGCGGCGAGTTCGTGTTCCCACATACTCTGCAATGAAGTTCACTCTCGACACAGGACTTCATGATTCGGTGCGCAACACTGTCTCGCAGTCTTCACTTCACTTCTAATCCGTTGCGACAGTCCCCGCCAAGGAAGGCAGGACTATCACGGATTTGCGGAAAGCCAGTCTTACGGTCACGAGTGTATTGTGCCGTACAACAGAAGACGTAGGTATTACTTCTAGTCCGTTCCCGCACTTATAATGATATACTAACAAACACACTTTGCAGGGCTCTGTACAACATCACTCAGACAGCCCACATGCCTGCAAACAGCTATCTACCCCCGCGGCCAAGTTCACAGGAAGGTGTGCCCTCCAATCGTCAATGTTATCACCCCCAATCGTCTCCGGGAACCCCAGCGACGCGTCAATAACGTCAGACGGGAGCATCCAGAAGTTCGTTGCGATGTCGCTTCTCCCCGGGTCTTCGCTATTCAGGCCGGCGACGAACACTGCGGGGGAGCACGTGGGGTTCTGCTGGTAGTGGATGCTCCCCTTGGGGAATACCGTTCCCTGGTACTGCCCCAGCTGCGTCTGCACCTCCGTGCTGAACCCGTTCTCTTGAACGAAACCGGTGTCGAGAATCCCCTCGACGACGGTGAAGAACTCGTCCGCACGCGGGTGCGTGTGCGGGATGTTCAGCCCACAAGGGCCGACGAGAGAGATGGCGCTGGAGATGCCAAGGCCTTCGAGGATGGGGAAGTTGTCTACGGTGGCGAGGAGGATGGAGCCGCCCTTGGCGCCCGCGGAGACCTTCTGGTTGTTGAAGTCGAAGACCGTGAGTTGGCGAAGGGCGTCTCCGGTGAGGAGGTTGCCGCTGCCGTCGGTGAGGAGCTTCTTGAGGCGGTCGGTGACGCTGGGGGCGGTTATGAGGCCGGCGGCGATGCTGGGCGCGTTGGACACGAGCGGAACCGGGCCAGGCATTGTTACACTGGCAGTGGGGGCTGCTTGGACTAAAAGGGGGGAGGATAGAATCGTTGTGGTGATGACGGAGACGGAGGCGAATAACATGGTAAGGAATGGATGCGTCTGATGCAGGAGATGTGCAATTAGCAGCGAGTAGGAGGCTCAACACGAGTAGACGAACCTGATGCAGATGCAGACTCTGGTGTTATTAGTGGTATTGGACTGGCGGTTGGCAAGGTGCCTCCTCGCTTTAAAGTATTTGGACTGAATGGCAAAGCAGGTACATGGGGCTGTGGGTTTCGTTGCACTACACGCTAGTCCACATTGAGTATATTCATTGGAACAGAGAATGTATCATACAAGGCGGAATGATATCTTGTCTGCATTTCTTGGGTAACAGCCTCGGACGCTGTGTCCCGAATACGACCGGATGCAAGATCGAGATGATGTGTGATACCCAAATACCACGCCACAATGCGGGAAAGCCGGACAGAGATTGTGCTTCATGTGATGGTAGCATCGTTTGAAGAAGGGGATCGAGGCAACGAGCGCCACCATGACTCGGAGTCTTCAGCAATGGCCGACCGATCGTATCGAGGCCAGTTTTGTGACATACCACGGAGACTACACTGGTCCTTCTCCTCCGAGTCCGGCATTGTAGATAAGCCTGTACCCGGGCTTTTCGATTTGTGAAGAGCACTGGTAAGTGACAAAGTTGGTGCTTCATATGATGGAGGCATGATTGCTTGAGATACTCAGAAGATAGACGCAACAAGCGCCGCCAGCATCGTGACTTGCACAAGTCTACAGCAGCCCCCTTCGTGCAATTGCACCTACAGATTACTGCAGGCATTGGGCATGACGACATACTCACGGACGACCAGACCGGTCCCCTCTCCTCGGCATCGCACAAAAGCTTGTACCCGGACTATCAGTTGTGAAGACAGCCCAAAATGCAATGTCCCAGGAGATCAAGATTACGAAGAACATGCGGTACCGCGCTTCACGAATGTTATTTGGCTAAGACCCTCCCGAGATTCCGAGCCACTCATATCCCAAAGAGATGCAGTGTTTTGAGGCACCGCCCGTGGCCATGGACTCCCGTGGCACCAGGCCCAACATACGGAATGATAGCAATGCAAGTACTTAACTTTGGGGGCTCAAACTAGGAAGTATCAGAGGAGGAGGCGCCGTTCATCTCGGTCCCATTTCCCGGCGGTTGCTACTCACGAACACGAGGTTATCTTGTCATATCAGTATCTCTAACACGAAAAGCCAGCGCCACCGTTTCTGTCAATGATGCGCTCGCGAACAGATGTCGCCAGCAGATGGGACCTAGATTACGGCGCAACTGTCAGTGCTCTCACCCATTCCGAACATCGCCTGCGTACATGAGGAATAGGACACTCGCGTAAAGATATGCTAGCGAGTTGGCACTCACTACAAGTTGCACTACTAGTGACAGCCGGAATTCTGGGTACGTACTTGAAGGAGGATCTGCAAGAGACTCAAGTCAGAATGGCTAGTCACAAACAGACAGTTATCTTCTCATACATCGCTCGGTACCGAAGGATCCGCGTACTCACAGGTATCATTCGCGCGGGAAGCATGGACTGTGGACAGCCACAGGAACTCGGAGACCGCTTGCGAAACATGTGGTCACTGGTACCTGGATCACGGCCAAGTCTTGACACAAGAATGAAGATAGTCGTCACCCTTCTATTGAATTACAGCGCCATCATCTGTTGGTGGCACTGGCAGAAAAACCTACCCACTCCGCATCTTGCCTACAAGTTCAACAAGGTTCACGTCGTCCTCAGGGTCACATGCCATGGCAGCCATCTCGTCCATCTTCGATGTGAAACCCACCGTCCTGCTGATGCTCTAAGAAATCCGTTTTGAACACTATTCTGATCGTCATATATTCGAATGAGTGGAAGTACGATAGTACCCAACCAGTTCTACTTCAGCAACCTATCATAGTCGTAAACTGACCAGTCCATAGCCGACCATTCTCGAAGACGCTTCACTACAGAGCACTCGTCTTTGTGACCGTCCCGCCAGTGGTCCGTCTGGCATTGCTGGCGTGAACAGTTCATACGTTATTTGACACAAGATACGAAGATACCGGTACGTACCTTCGAACAATAAGGACCGAACTTGCAGCGAGAGCACAGCAAAGATGCGGGTTCTTCACAGTGAATGCAGACCTCAGGCTTTGCAGCACCAAGCATGTCCACCAGCGAGTAAAGTCTCTCGAGACCGCAGGGGAAGATCTACAATAGTCACGATCAAATGGCACATATTGAACTTTTAGGATACTTACCTGCACCATGTCCCTGCGCTGCACCGCCAAGTTCAGACCTGACGTGCGACACGCGTACATGACGGCGATCGTGTACCCCATCTTGAACTTTGGCAGAAGCTGCGGAAGGAGGGAGTCTGGCCAATCTCCGCGCCAGTCCTCGTGGCCGGTGACGATGTCGAATAGGATGGCCTCGCCATTCGTTGCGCGGATGTTGGGCATTTGTGTAAGAGGGTTTGGTTTGCCAGTGACGATCTGTGAGAGGATACCCATTCCAGGCTTGATCGGGCTTGGGACGCGCTCGCCAATGAAGCACCAGTGGATCTTTTTGTCAGTGCGGAATGTACGATACAGGGCCTGTTTGGGCTCTGTCATAGGTCCTGAGCAGAGTTTGGTTAGAAAATGGAGGCTCAGGAAGAGCGAGCACACCAGCATAGAAGCGCATCGTGTCATTCTCGTCGTATCCGACCTCGGGAAGATCAACAGCGCGCGGGAAGTAGGTCTGCGTAACGTTATGTCAGGACAGCCTCATGGCGTGCTGGTGAGACAACGCACGCGATCCTTCAGATCGAGCTGTTTGTCTCCGAAAGCGGGGGTGGTGTTTGTCGACGCAGCCATGGAGTCTTCAAGCGAGAGATGAGAGACGGAGGTAGAGAGGCCGCGATATGTGGCGCTCCGGTGAAAAGCCTATACGGTCCAGAGCGAATAACCTTTGGAGACGTAGGGACCATTACGCCGATGTTACGTGCATACGAATAGCGGTAGATTGGCCGCGTTTCCCAGTTGCGGGACAAGGCTGTAAAGAGGAACCGATTCAGTCGTGAATGAAAGTGGAGCCAAAGGGCTCAGACAAATTGTGTTGCCTGCCTACGTACGCGTTCATCAGTGGCAGTCCCAGGGCGCGTAATTGGCGTGATTCTACGCCTGCCTTGCATTTTTTGGTTGATGGCAGGTAATGGAGGAAGTGAGATGCCGAGCCCTTTATTGATCGGCAGTTTTTGATCGCCGCGTCTTCAAATTGGGTCTGAAGGACGTGTTCCACTTCTCCTGGGATAAGCCTCGTGTTCGATGTTGGACTACATGGACAAATCTATCCAATGCATATTGCTACCAGGCTAGGTCTCGTTATCTGAAGCATGACGCGCGAAGAGGTGCAAGGTGAGTCATTGGTCATCACCGTGCCGGAATTTGACGCGTTCACTGAGACTGTTGACCTTAGGCCGGTATTGGGCTTATTCACACCAGCTTTGAAACCGCAATGGAGGCGATGTTGTAAGATATGACATTGTGTCCAGACATACACGACCTCATATCACTCGCTGCGCAAAGTTCAGACTGAAGCGTTACTTGACGATATCATCTCCCGTGTTTACGTGTTTATAAGTCCACGTAGGCTGAGGCAAGTCTTCCTTTTTGTACAGAACTTCAATATACTTAGACAACGAACCCCTGTGAAAGGAAAGGTCAGGTCAGTTCGCTGTAAATAGCTCGTCTCACTCACCCCGTTCACACGAATGTTCTGGCCATTGACCCACTGTGCCGCCGGGCTCGCGAGGAAAGCGACCATTGGCGCAATATCCTCAGGCTGCCCCAGGCGGTTGCTCGGGTTCTGCGCCGCTATGAAGTCGATGACTTGCTGGGGCTTGCCAGCGCGGAACAAGGTCGTGTCGACCGGACCCGGAGACACGGTGTTTACGGTGAGTCCACGTCCGCCGAGGTCCTTCGCGAGGACACGAGATATCTGCTCGATGGCGCCTTTCGACATGACATAGCAGAGGTTGATTGGTAGCACGCCTTGTGTGATGATCATAAGTGCGCAGCAGATCGATAGAATGAAAGAGCTCTCACCGGTGGCTCCGGTCAGAGAGGAAGAGAAGAAGATGATACGTCCTCCTGCTGAAGTAATGCAAGAGTCAAACTCGAGCTCGGTAAACTAGTAATCAAGAGATGAGAACATAACATACGCGCAGGCAGGTGCTCGATTGCGGCTTTGGCCATGAACAGCGGGCCTTTGACGTTGGTATTGATGTGTTCGTCGAAGAATGCCTCGTCGATAGCAGCAATAGGCTTGCTGCCCATGATGCCGGCATTGAGGATGAGGATGTCAATTTTTCCAAAGGCCTCGATGGTGCCGGCAAGGAGTGTTTGGCCTCCTTCGATGGTAGACGCATCACCTTTGAGGGCAACGGCGTCGCCCTTGCCCTGGGCTTTGATCTCGGCGACGAGCTCATCGGCGGGTTCAAGGTTGGACATTGGACGCGTCTGCCAGCCATGCCAGTGAATAAGTTAGCCGTTATCGTTGGCAACACTATTTGACGCATACAGTTCACGACGACTTTGGCGCCTTGTTCTGCGAGACGGCGCACGATGGCAGCGCCGATGCTACGCGACGATCCTGTCACGATCGCGACTTTCCCTGAGGTACCATTAGTTTTGACTAGTACACGAAGCAAGACCCTGCCTGACCTTCAAGAGAGGTGGTGAATGATGAGGATGAGAAGGCCATTCTTTGGTTGGGTGAGTTCTTCACGATGGTGGTAGCAGTTCGGGGTGCCAGTGAGTGAAGGGAAGATCGAACAAAACGGGTTGCCAGCTAGGGGGTGATGCGAGTCGGATGCAATATCAGCACCTTTATAGTGTGGTGCAACATGAATACACACTTGAGCGCTTTTCTAACTCGTAATCCTCTTTATGTCTTAATGGACTGCCGACATACGCGTTCGCTGGCTACCGTTCCCGAACGCGTCCCGGTTATATGGGCTTCTGCTATTACTACAAGGGCATCACTTCACTTGCTGACATTTATCGAGTCCGTTCAGCCAGACCAGAACATTGCTTCTTATCGACCCACCAAATCCCGGCGTCCGCGGAGATGGCAAAAGATTTGCTTACTGGACTCAAAACTCGTCAAACATGGTATTCGAGCACGAACTTTGTTCATTCGACTCAAAGCGCCCATGAATCTGGCCTTGCGTACCTCCCGTGGTTCCCCTTTCTGAATGCGTTTGTTCAAGGTAAAGCCAGGTATGCACGAAAAACAGGGCGACCGCCTGGCAAAGAGAAAGGCGGCGATCAAACGGCCAACTATGTAGAGCCGAACGGATGTCGGTCCGCGGTGATCCGGGCAACCCTACTCACATTCGTAAATCATTGTCTTCTGCCATCTGTCTGCCATGTACAATGGCGCCGGTACTGGTCAGAGACCATCACTGGCGCTCAAAGGCTGCGTTTTCGTGTTGAGACTCAGACTTCGACTCCCGAATGATCACAATAGCCCTTGGCAAGCGGACGCAAATCCCTGACCGATCTCGTGAAGCCCGTCTGCGGTACCCCCGACTGATTCAGCTTGATTGCGGCACTGGTCTCACCACCCACTGGTCAGTTGCGAGGCTCTGATGCCATACTTGCGCTGGAGATACCGAGCCGGCTGCTCACTCTGTCAGGTAAGTTCTGGCAATGTCTTCAGTTGCCTTTGACTGACGTTCGCTTGAATTAGGATATCATGTTGGCCCTTGTTGCTTGTCACCGAGCCGTGGATGTCGTGCTCAACCGCGGTGCCACGTACACTCGCAAGTTCTGGGTTTACGCAGCGGCAACGCCGCTGCTTTGAGCGTCAGTAACGCGCCACCTTTCTGGACGGTCAGTCTTCTGACTGCTGTCATGATTCGCTTATTGATCCAGGATACGAAACCTCGCCAGCAGGGCCCACGACGCGCTTCAGAACTAAGAGCGAACTTTCTTTCGTCAAATTTGCCCTCATACATGCCAAAGTTGTGACGAATTGCCCGGAACGACGGTCAACTTCGATGACGAGGGCGGCGCAGCCGCCCAATGGGGCCAGTGCGGGTCTGACTCTTCCAGGTGAGTTTACTGCATGTCTGACTGTATCATTATACCGACTGGTTGACTAGCTTGGTATTCTAGCACGTTTGCTTATCTGGCGCACAAAGCCTCGCCGGTGAAGCCCACGACGCGCTGAAAGACCAAATCCCTCGTTGCGGTCGTCACCAGACTGGCATAGTAGCGTCGGATTGTCGATCGACTAGCGGATCGGTTGACATGGCGGCTTTTGGGTCGGAGCCTTTCAAGTTTCAGGTGACTTCGATGAGTAAGTACCGAACCTTCAACTGAAGGTTTATACTGACTGTTCGCGTAGCGTCCAGCTATCTGGTGTACGAAGCCCCGCCGGCAAGGCCCACGACGCGCCGTAGGACCGAGTTGATTGTCAAGATCATTCACTCGCTGGATTCGCAGCGCATTGCGGAACGACTGGTGCATCCTTTGGCATGACGGAGTCCTTGGAGGGATCCTGGCGGCATTCAATATGGCTGAGAAATTCTTGACGTAGGAGGTGAATTTCTTGAGAAAGACTGGTGTACTCGATGTGGTGTCTTGCTAGCAGAGCTGCAACTTGGTCAGATGAGAGATGCGGACGAGTGTAGGATCAACTTTGACGCACTTGTCTCCGTGTTCAGATCTATACGAGCCAAAGTCATGGAGTCGTCCTGTCTGGTCAAGTGATCCAGCCTTGTGAGGGTGTCTTTTATCTCCGTATTTTCCACTAGTCTCTTTCCCAGGCGCCCAACCAGTCCTGCCGAAACGAGAGGTAAGTTGAGAGAGTACATAGTATGATCCGGCCCGGAGTCACCCACCTCTGAAACCACGTCGTGTATATTTGGTCGCAATCCCAAGGGCGCCAAGAAGCTCGCAGAAGATCTTGACCATAGTCTCCGTACCCTGCGCCATCGCTGTAGCACTCCTGTCCTTGAGTCTCTCGAAGAAGTGCTGAAATTTGGCGAAGAGGACTTCGAGCTCATCAAGACTATCATCGACGTGACGCGCCGCCTATATACTCCACCGTCAATTGTGCACGACAAGACACAGACTGACACTGACATTGAGAAGAACCCCGAAGCCGAGAAAGATTGCCTTGCCTCCTGGGACGTGCTATGTTATGTGAGATGAATAGATATTGACCTGTTCGCAAAAGACCCACCAGAGAGCATGCCAGCTCTGCTATCGCGTCATTGAATACCAGAAGAATGTCGATGATTGGATACAACTTCTTCTTGGCTTTGGTCCACCGCGGGTGCTTGGACACTCGTGGACATTCGGATGACAGGGCATTCAAGACACCCTCTCTCGAATGACAGTGCGCGATAAACCGGCCTACAGCGCCGTCACGAAGATTGACACCTGTTTGCTTTTGGTATCTGTCTATAGCCGCGGTCCAAAGGTCCCGAAAGACCTGCTCGGATTGCGATGACATGGAGGGGAGGCTTGTGCGATGACTACAGATGTGACGAGCAGAGCTGGTACTGCAAGAGTTGCTCCCAGAGAACTGTTATATCGTGTACTGTTCAATTGAGTGTAGAGATCTGTGGGCCTGTGAGAACGGGCTGAGCTCTTCTGCAGCTGTGGTATATGCCTAGAGACCCCGTAACCTAGAGACTAGCTTAAGTCATAGGTCGTCGACTTGCAGTATGCAAATTATACTTACTTGGTAGCGTCAAGCGTGAGGGGACTTCCGCGATCAATCACTCGCGCAACCGCGCGACCGCGCCTCGAGCTCGCGCAAACACTGACGCAGCTGTGAGCAGAGGGTCGACAAGTGACGAGACACACTCACTGTGGCTGAGGTGCAATCCGAGAGCCACGATAGTCAGAACCCGCGTAGGACTTGCACCTGTTCAGAAAGTATATCGACATCCAGAATACCATATACGTCAAGATAGAGTGATCTAGATATAAATAGACGTGTGTGGTTTGAATGAACATCTATCTATCTATGATTGGATTTGCGGGGGAGGGAGAATTCGCCGATGACTGTCAGTGTCCATGCGCAACTATCAAATCAGGAAGATCGACGATGGGCGCATTGCGTCACTCTTCCAGATCAAACGGCTCAACTTGGAACTTTGCTTGAGTTGCTACGTTGGATCGGATTGCGCTGACCTATCATCACTCGCGCATCAATGGTTGGCGTTGTCACAGTGCGCGATCTGCAAGTTTTCGAGTGGCCAGAGTCGACACCATGAGAGAAAGAAGGAGAAAGGTGCATGTCACGCACTCGTAACACCTATTCGGAGTTGCCGATCGCGTCTCAACTCCCAACTTGCTAGCGATTTGCAGTGCTTGCCATGGCTTAGCACGCCATGCTTCAAATAAAGATGTGCGTCCGATTAGCCGTCTTAGACGTGATGCTCAGCATGGAGCGGGAGATTTGAATGAGACCTCTCGTTCCGTCGTTCCCTACCCATGCGGTTCGTGTTGAGCGCTAATGTTCTCCGCCCCAGGATACGAATCTTTCTTCTCACCCTTATTACCATCGAGAGTCAACGACCCCGAACACTCAGCCGGCGACACCTTAGTTCGAACGCAATTCTGTTCGGGCGCGCTTGATTAGCTGCCCACGTTCATTCTGCGCCACTCTATCCTTGCAGCACCCACGGCCATCTGCGAAGTGTATATTTACACGGTGTCACGGTGATGTAACAGCAGCAAATCTCGGCAAGAACCGCTCATGCATTGAGAGTGGCGTCAACATCTTCAAGGTCTGCGCGAGTTTGGCCGTCTCTTGAACGTCAACAGTATGCCGGACTGGGCTGGCGAGTTGTATGTTGAAGCGCTCAGTTCTGATGAGGATCGAGGCAGTGACCTACCACCCATATTACCTCCTTGCGCTCCAGCCAACCCAATAAACTCAAGCAAGGGTATGGACTTCTCTCAGCTTACCCTTGCTCTCATTCTTCATGTAAAGACAAGGGAGCGCGCGGTGTTACCATCAAAGAGCAATCGGCGTACCATAACGCGATCACCCACTCTCCGAGTCCTTGCACAGCTGCTGCCGAACTTCGTGTACCATGATGGTGTGAGGCTACTATTGCAGATTGTAGCCTGCGATTCCGACAAGGCCTCACTTGTTGTTGACACGCGAAACCTTACTGCAAGACAACCGCATCTTAGTGTGGTCCTTGAACTTCATGAACCATGATGGGATGAGGCTACTATCGCAGATTGTGGCTTGCGGTCCCGACAAGGCCTCACTTCAAGTTGTTGTGAACACGCAAAACCTTACTGCAACACAACCGCATCTTAGCGCAATCCTTATCACATTCCCGTTTTCCCGAAAGCTATAGACTATTATAGCATACTTCGGCAACAGCCGCTCGTGTATTGAGAGTGGCGCCAACATCGTGGTCTTCGCGAGTTGGCCGTCTCTTAACCGTCAACGGCATGCCGGAGTGGACAGGCTAACCATATCTCGGGGCGCTCGACTCTGAAGGAGTTCAGTCAATTCGATCAACATTAGCGAGGCTGAAATTTCTCTTAGCTCACCCTCGTTCTCGTTCTTCATGCAAGGAAAAGCCAGCGCCCGTGTTGTCATCATCAGGGAGCAATGAACGGACCATAATGCGATTCGCGAATACTGGCTTTCGGAGGTCCTTCCACAGCTACTGCGGCCGAAGCTCATGATGGCCCTCGTGTTCGTTTTCCTTCCACCTGCCTCTGGTACAGCCATACCAATCCGACTAAGAGCACTCTCTGGCAGGGGGTATTGGTAGACAGACGTCCGTCCCAGGTCGGCACCCATGGTACGTAGTAGTTGTTCCCTCCGTCTCGGTACCGATAGTATGCGAGAAGGGTGCCGCAATTGTAACGTTGTCGCCTGTAGTCCCGACAAGGCCTCACTTGCTGTTGACACGAACCCTACCGCGAGACAACCGCATCTTAGCCTGGTCCTTATCACCTTCCCGTTTTCCCGAAAGCTATGAACGGGTTTCATGCCAGCAGGGGATTGGCGCAGTGCTGTGTGGTGAGCGAAACACGGACTTGGTCAATGATACCATGTTGCTCGATTAGGGCTGGCTCATGCACAGATATTCAGAAGGGTGTTCACAGCAATGGACAAGATCATCGTGGCCTCGAATTCGGTGAGTCAGGACAGAATGGCGCGATGTGGTAGTGTCAGCGGTGTAGTCTGCCTCGCAACGCCTCTTAATGCCCGGTCGACACCGTGATGTGGTCGATTATTGGTTGCGTTCAGCTGCGTCGGTAGTCGGACGAGCTCCATGCACGGGTGCACCAGTATTTGCGCGACCGTCACCCTTGGGGCGCTCCAGTGGTGTCGCGAGCTGTCGCCGGGAGTTTGTCCTCTAGCTGTGGTAACTTGCCAAGTTCGTGTGCCTAAGGCTTGGGGAGATCGACTCAGCTCAACAAGCAAGGACGCAAGTTTAAGATACGTACCACGAGTTCGGAACGACAATCTTCGCGAAGATCTTGTCCCTAACTGGAGTGCGAGCCGTGATAATGAACAAGTGAGTGCGCAACAATCCTAGTGCCTCGCGAGAAGGTACGCATGTTGTTAGGACGAGATACCGCGCGCAAAAGACTTGGTCCTCGCTAGTATCCATTCATGCGATGAACAATAGAGCGGAAGAAGGAGAACCAGGACAGAAACATAGTATGAGCCTTGAACGACGAGTGCCAATGCCGCCTTCCATCAAGGTCCTGGTATGGATCGAAGCAGGTATGTAGGTAGGTAGGCGTAATAAGAGTGAGCTGGGGGTTGCGAAGGCAAGCCCTGCGCGGAGGCGCTATGTCAGCGAGGTCCAAGACTCCAAGCGGACTCGGAGCAAGCCGGTTGGTGGGGAGAAGCGCGGGGGGTCGCAGAGCCAGGCATCGGAGCAGTCGCGCAGGAATGAAATCCATGGCGTGTCCATGATGCGCTGTCGCCGTGTTCACCATACAAGCGAATTGTCGAGGCCGCGAGAAAAAGTCCGTCGGCATGGTGTGGTCGTCTTTGTACTCCACGTCGGCAGTGTAGCCTCGTCTTCTGCTGACGAGAAGTTCACGGGAGGCCATTACATATTGCGCTGCATAGTACTCGTCTAGCAGATGTGAACTTCAACTCGGGCTCGACAGATAGGTAGGAAGTACGACGCATGTGCGTTGAGGTTGCCTGCCTTCGTCAAGTGCAAGCAGAGTGTGGACCGCAGCGGAGGGTGAGCGAGCGGGATGTTACGACAGACGCAGAATAGCACTCTCTGGCATGCTACGCGCCGCAAGACAGCTTGTGACGCAGGACTCTTGAAGCGTCCCTGCCGTTCTCCTTTTTTTTAGCAGCTTGAGGAGCGGGAGCGGGCTTTGAGGCGAGAGCTGGGGGAACCATTTTGGGAAAGGCGCAGCTTGTAGCGATTGTGGCGGCGGTGCAGATCTAGAGGCGGGCCTATGTACAGTGGGAGTCGGTGGGGCCGACGCCGACGGGATAGACGCGTACCCATTGTTTCGATCCGCGAACCACTCCATTACAGCCAGCGGTGAAATACTTTGCTTGGCGTTCACTGGACGGGGCAGTATTGGGTCGGACGGGGTGATGAGGACGGCCCGCTCGACGGGTTGCGCCAATCGTCGGCTTTGCGCTTCTGCAGGACCATGACAGGGAACTCGAGAACTGGTTTCACGACAGTAGGACGCCGGTTCAAGCGAGTATATTGCCATAGAGTAAATCCCAGCCCCGGAGTAGGGGAAGGACTCAGAGGCTCGCAAAGATGTGTAAGTAAGTTACTAGTTAGCGAGAGAAGACGAAGGGGGATCGGAGGTCGGGCCGTGCCCCGGCGTGGGAAGAAGGTCCACGCGCCCAGACCAGACCGCAACCCGGTCCCTTGTTCCCGCCAACCACACACACACGCTCCATCCGCCCTTATATTCGACGCCACCCTCAGTCGTCGTAGTCGCCGTTAAGCAACGGAACATCGTATCTGTCAAAGTCGTAGATGGACGTGGACATCACACCGGACGCGGAAGAGAGCGCGGGGCCGGGCGCGGACGCGCTGCTGTCGTATTCGGACACGACGCCGTACGAGGCGCAGGTGCATGCGGGTGCGTAGTCCCGCTTTTGGCTTAGCGCGGACACAGCGTTACATCCCGCAATGGCTGTTCATCTAACACCATTATGATCCAGGCGCACTCAAGTCCCGCATCGGGACCGCCAAAGTCTACCTCTGGGAAGAAGAGATGGGTTCGTCCGGGAGACGGGTGCGTTCTCCGTTATCCTCCATCCCCTCATCCTACTCAAAACGCAACTGTAGAGAAAACGCGCGCGCTCCGAATCCGAATCCGATTCCTCCACCACCGACTCGCGGACCCGAATCCTGATCCACGGCGCGCCCATCCGCAACCTCAGCACCGCGCGCGTGTTCGCATACGCCGGGCACCCGCCGCCGCTCGGCCTCGAATGGGTGGACGACGAGACGTGCGTGCTCGTGTTCGGGAGCGCGGGCGAGGCACGGGGCGCGTGGGGCCGGCTCGCCAAGGGCCAGGGCGAGGATGAAGAGGAAGAGGTAGACGCACACCCCCTCCCCCTGCCCGTCCTCCCCCCCTCCGCGCTCGTACAGAGCACGCTGACGTCCACGCCGCTCCCGCAACAAGGCATTCGAATGCGGTGGGCGAGGGAGGGGGATGTGAAGAAGAGGGGGGCGAGGGGGGAGAGTGAGTGGTATAGGAAGGAGAAGCGGAGGAGGGGGGAGGAGGATGTAGCGACAGGGGGAGGAGGGAGGAGGGGGAGAGACAGAGACAGAGGGGTGGGGAAGGAGGATCTGGACGCGGAGCTGGATGCGTTTCTGAGGGAGCCTACGCCGACGTCTGAAGGGGATGAACCACAAGGGGAGGAAGAACAAGAGGAGGAGGTGCAGGAAGAGAGCAAGATGCGCTCGGATTATATCGGGAGGGATGGGCGGACGCTTTTGGAGCGCACGAGTGTTATGCGTGCGGTTGATCTTGGGGGGAGGGTGTATTCGGAGAGTGGGGGTGTGCAGGGGAAGCGGAGGGGTGTGAGGGGTGGGAAGAGGGGGAGGAGGAGGAGGGGCGCGGGTGGGGAGAAGCGAGATGGGAATGGGAGGGGAGCAAGGCATGATAACGGGAGGGAGGCAAGAAGAGGTGGGGGAGGGGCAGGAGGAGGCGGGAAGAAGACGCGGGAGGAGTTGGACGCAGAGCTGGATGCGTTCTTGAGGGAGGGGTAGTTGGGCGATGTGTGTTTTATTGGCCATTGGGACATTTTGTAGAACTATGTAGGCAAGCTCAACTCCGTTATATTTTGATGTATGTACATTGGTTCCAACTGTCATTTGGGGACACCGCTCAGGATTCATGGATTACTTGCATCCATGCATCCACTCCCCATCGTTGCCGTGGACTCAATCCGCTCGCAGACATCCAGTGGAGACTCGCACACTGGCATTGAATATACGGTGATGGGACACAGATATCAAGATGTGGGATACGTTTACATGCACCCCGTTCCGAACAAGTATGTACTTACTAGACGCCGTCTCGAACGGAGGATAGGGCCGGTCATATCGCTCGTACACTGTTTTCTTGCGCTGCGCGATACGTTCAAGCTAGAACAAAGCTCGCGAAGTTGAAGTGAAGTGAACTTCGGGCCGACTGCCGAGAGCAGACCGGGGTAGGCGAATCTCTTTTCTCGACGCGACGACCACCGCGAAGCGTGGATTTTTTTCTATACTGGTGCGTACGTGTGTGTGTTCGTGCTTCAACAACGATTCTGACGACGGTAGATGTGGTGCCGCCGCCAGCTGCGCGGGCTCTTCTCCACCACGCATCCGTTTCTCCTTCCATCCAACGTCCGCGCCCTACACACAACCCTCCCCCTCCTCGCGCAACGCCTCCAAAACGAAGAGATCCCGTTCAAGAGCGCCGTGCTCGTCGTCATCCCCGGGCGCGAGAACCAGCCGGGCGGGCGGCAGCTTCCCAAGAAGGAGGAGGAACAGGAGGAGCGGGACGCGGGGTACGTGCGCAATGGGACTGGGACCGGACAGCAACAACAACCCCGAGACGAGCTCGAGCACGCCCCGCAGCGCCGGCGCTTCGCCCTCCCCGCGCCGCCCAAAACGGACCCGCACCGCCTGTTCACGCCGACGCCCGCGCAGGTCGCGGCGCATGGTCAGCGCATCGACGTCCCGAGTTATTTGAGGACGAGTTTGGATAGGGTGAGGGAGGTGTTGCAGTTGGTTAGGTAAGTGCGCGTCCCATCTTCCTCTTCCCTCTTCCCTCTTCCTCGTCCCTCCTCATTCCTCCTCTCTGCCTCGATCCTCCGTTCGCTAACGCTCCCAAACTAGATCCTCCCCAACCCCCATAGTCATCCTCGCCCCGCGGCCCCCGGGGGACCTCAACACCAAACGCGAGGGCAAGAAAATCGGGTACGAGTACGCGTGGCTCAAGGTCCCTTCTCATCCGCCCGATGGCGTCGCGGAGATCCTGGGCCGGGGCTTCGAGGAGGACCAACCCCAGGGGTTGGGATTGGAGCCCACACCCCCACCCAAAAACCCAAACAAAGGCGGGCTGCGCGAGGTGCACGTCCCCACCCTCCTAGGCCTGCTGGACAAGAAACAGTGGCGCGTCGAGCTGACGGCCGAGCGTCCGCGTGTGATCGTCCAGCTCGTTGATCGCCTTCTCGAGCGCTCCAAGGGTGGTGGGGAGGGCGAGAAGAAGTTGAAGAAAGGGGGACAGGGACAGGCGGGACACAAGCAGTTCCAGTTCTCGTGGAGCGTCGCGCCGGGGGATGTGAAGCATAAGCTTAAAGCGGTGAGGAAGGAGTTGGGGAGGGGGGTGAGGTGTGATTTGGTTTGGGGGCCGAAGGGTGCGTGTGTGCGTTCCGCTTGGTCCGACGTGAGTTACTGATTGCGTGTGGCAGATGTGAAAACCCGCCCCCCGCCGCCGGATGCGATGCAGGCGCGCCTGCGGGATATCGTGGCCGAGCTGGAGGACGTCGCGAAGGAGTACAAGGTCATGGAGGTCGTCAGGAGCAGGGGCGTGGGGATCGTTTATCTCGAGGCCAAGTAGACGGAGCGTCGAGATACAGCTGAAACTAAAACTAAAAGTACATCACACACACTAATCACCTTCATAAAAAAGGCAATGAAAGGACTACTGGCAACGGCGAGGTTCGAACTCGCGCGGGTTAGCACCCATTGGGACTTAAATCCAACACCTTAACCACTCGGTCACGCTACCATTCTGGGTGATCGGTGCAGCGTCTATTTGTTCCTGCATCCCTCCCTGCAAGGCCAACGAAGGATGTAGAGGGATACCATGCTGGGAGGGGTGGGGCGGTATACTCCATCTTTGCCACATGAACAACGCGTCTGCCGCCCCTCACGTCGGAACATATCACGGAAATAGCTCTCCTACCGACATTCGATCCCGCTTCGATAGCAGCCAATCCACATCATCCTGGACATGGGCTCTTCATTCTCGGACGTAATCCGAATCGAAAGCTCCCAGGGATACCGCTTGAAGAGTGATAAGAATTCCCAACTCGTTGTCGTGATAGTAGTTTATTTTGTAGGGCGGTGGTGCTCACTTGATAGTTGATCATTGCTATTACACTTGAACGAACACCACATCACCATGTACTTACGAGAGAGAACCTGCGGGACGCTACTAGTATTTAGACCCCCACTCCCTACCAACCACCGCCTGACACACCTCCTCCGCGAGCCGACACCGCCCCACGCGCATGAGCGACGCCACCAGCGCCGTGAGGACGTGTGGGCTCCGCAGCTCGCCTAGGTCTTCCCTTTCTCTTTCCCTTTCGTGTCCCCGCTGTTCTTTGTGTTCCCGCTGCTCCCGTTCCCGTGCTCCCGTATGGGCCCGAATCACCCGCCTCGCCACCGCCTCCAACCCACCCACACCCCCAGGGCCCAGGCACGCGAGGTGCACGATGTGGTTCGACAGCGTGTGTGCGTCGGGCTGTGAGCGAGGAGTAAGCAAAAAGAACACGAAAAGAGAAACATAGGAACGGGAAAAGGTAAGGAAGGAGGGGAGAAAAGAAACAAAGGAACTCACCACAAACCCACTCCCACCCCCGGCCCCGTTCCCCTGTCTCTGAGCACCCCCCAACACCCACGCCGTACCCTCACGGTCCCCCCTCCGGGCGCGCAGGAGCGCATTCCACCCCGCGGTGTTCAGGTGGTGTTTGCGGCGTGGGCGTTTTGGGGAGGAGCAAGTGTGAACCTCCCTCGAGTTGTTGGTGTTGGCAGGGTTTATGGTAGGTGCGGTCGCACCCTCCACAACCCCGAGCAAATGCCCCAACTTGCGCTCCGCGCTCCACTCACCCCGCTTCCCCTGCGAATTCCGCACCTCCTCATCCACAATCCCATCCCCCTCCCCCTCCTGCCTACGCACAGGCACTTCGTTCCCCACCCCAACCCCCCACCTCCCTACCGCCCCCCTGGCCCCAACCCCCCTCCACCTCATCCCCGCCCTCTTAACCTCCCCATCCAACACCCTCCTCACAAACACCCTCGGATCCACCGCGTGTTTCCTATTCGGGACATAGCACCACAGCGGGGGTGGATCTGGGGATGTAGCGATGATGTTAGAAGCAAAACGGGTCTGAGGAGTGGGATCAGGCGGCTTCCCCCGCCTCCGGCCCTTGCCCCACTTCCTCGTCCTCTCCTTCTCCTCTGGTGGTTTCTTCTCAACCGCTTCGCCCTCCTGTTCAGCGTACTCCCCCAAGGCACGCACAACACCCCCTACACACCCCGCAGGGAGCACATCCCTTGTGAGCATGTTCGCCAGTAGGACGAGCACCTGCGGGTCCCGACTCGGGAGGAGGAGCCGGGTCAGCCCGATGACTTCGTTGGGGGTCACGATTGGTGGGGAAGCGGGATTGCCGGCGTTGGGATTGTTGTTGGGATTGTTGAGATTGCTGCTACCGTTGCCCGCCCCAGCCCCCAACCAGATCTCCACCCCAACACCCAGCACCACCGCAGCGAGCACCAGCTCCCCCTGCGCCAGACACCCCTCCATCACGCTGCGCAAGGCGCGGTCGTGCCGCTGCCGCGCGCCCTGGATGAGCGTGAGCGCAAGAGAGAGGTTGGGAGGGGGGAGGGTGGACTGAGTTGTAGCGAAGGCGTGCGAGAGTGTGTTGAGGGGAGTTGGAGAGGGTGGGAGAGCAAGGCCGTGGGTGATATCCCCGCCCCTCGCGAACCCCAGATACGGGTCCCCCGCCAAGCCAAGCTCCCCGGTGAGAGCGGCGCGGAGGACGATGCGTGCACGGTCCCAGACGATGGCGTGCTCCTCGACGTACGTCCGCAACACGTCGTTCTTCCCTTTCTTTGTCGCCATTCCCGCGTTGCTCGAAGTCGTCGGTGGTATTGCGCGAACCCTCACCCTCACACCCCTTACGCGCATCCACGCCTCGACGTCCTCCGCGCGCTTCCCATAGCCCTTGCGCCGCAGGGCGTGCATCAGCGTGTGTCCCGCCAGTCGCACGCCGCCCGTTCCCTGCATTCCCACCCATCCTTCGAGACAAGAATTCGTAGTAAACAACCCTTCATGCCCGTTGCCGTTCCCGAGCGCGCCCAGCCCCAGGTGAGAGTTGAACACCCAGTACGCGCCGCGCACGTCCGACACTGCGACGAGCGTGCGCAGCGCGGTGCATGTCGCAAGGGTTTGAGTGGTTGTTGGCGTAGCGGGTGTCGGTCTTGTTGGGGATGAGGACGGGGAGGGTGAAGTTGGTGTTTTTGAGGTGAAAGAGGGTGTTGGGGAGAGTGTCGGGCGTGCTGCCGTCAGTCCAATCCAATCAGCATGCGACGAGGATGGGTAGATGAACGCACCAGGTCCGGGATACATATACGCCGGGAGCGGTCCATCCCGTCCTAGTTCTGGTTGTGTCGATGTGTGTATGCGCCTCGATGATGATGATATGTCCGTTTGCGTTCTTGTGTGTAGCGTTCTTGTGTATGCCGGCCTGAGTGTTTGTATTGGCTTGGATGTATGTGTATGCGTATGCGGTGTTGGTGTCAAGAACGTATGCTGCGCCCTAGCCCAGCGCGTCCATCGCATCGCATGCCTACAAGCACAACAAAGGAGGAAATTAGCGTGTGCAAGTCCTTCCGTCCGAGTCAAGATGCAATCACGCCCTGCCCAGCCCACTCCAGCCGAAATCCAGGAAATCCGTCTATCCCACGTCCAGCGGAAAAAGGGATGGAAAAGAACGCACCCGACCGACCTCCGCCTTCTTCTTTGTCGTCGTCGTCTAAAGCCAAGAAATGTGTGTCGGGTCCACCCGGCCGATCATCGTCACCCAGGCCCGGACCCGTTCTGGATCTGGATCATAGGCTGTACAGCCTTGTGTGATGATTTATCTTTCACAAAGAATAATGATTCACGGTCGCAAGTGCAATGGGACACCAAAGAGTCTCGACGAGAATCCTACCGTTTCCCACCAAATGAACCACTATTATCACGACAGGATCTGCCTCACGAGTTGAAATAGCGTTCATGTCTGCTAGCGTGATACCTGAAAGCTTTCGATTCCAAGGAGTTGATACTGTAAGAGAAGACTGGGATCAAGTACAATGAGAGAGGCAAGAGATTGGGGGGTTAGGAAGGAGAGTCACCGTTGGACTGGAACCCGTCCATGTCAGAAGTAAGAGCGTCGGAAACCAACTGGATGACGGTGAATGGGTGGAATTAGGAGTGCAATTGATGGAGGCGGCGGGAGAGATCAAGCTCTTGGGTCGTTGAGCGCCGGTATCAGAGACACAGGCCCGGGAGAGCTAGGATTTCCCTGATATGTCCGACGTGACTATGGACTTTTGCGCGCGGCAGACGCGTTGATCGTACAGCCTGCCTTCGGTACACGCTGTACCGGGATGATCAGTCGAATGTGATCATTGACAGTCAGTTGAACCAACCTTGTCCGAGATGGATGGTGAATTGGATGCAGGGAGCACTTAGCAACTAAAGAGAGAGAGAGAGACCTGTGAGAGAAGCATATCGACGAGGTGCTTTACTTCGATCGACTTCTCTTCTTCGGTATCGGTTCAAGGATGAGTGCTCCAAAATATCACCTTCAGAACCACCAGAAACATATAGAGACACCTTGTTGCCAGCGGGAAGTTTTTTTGGATACGCTACATTCATATACTCGTAGCGTACACATCAGTACAGCGGTTCCGGAAATTCTTGCCGTTGATCAAAAGTGCACCGATCAATATAAAAAATTGTGAGAAATTCAAGAAATTCAACGAGAGCCTTTGACCGACGTAGAGTGTAGCAAGTAGGCATCAGAGGGCATAAGATAGTATACTGTATCAATAATCAACAGCTGGGGCAGTCGAGGTTGGTGTATGTGTCTTTCCAAGGGGATGCACAAGAATGACCGGCACCTGCACACAACGTGGATGTTCGGGCCCTTACGCGCACTGGAAATGCTCAGAAGTTGAGTTCTAGGCCTCTCGACCAGTCAGAAGTGTTTTGAAGCACGCTTGAGCAGTCTTAAAGCAAGGGTGTGATCCGGGGGGTAAGGACACGTTGATTGGGATACCAACTGCATTGTATTGTTTCGGAAACGGTGGAAAAGTCCCTTGTAATATTGGGATACATGATTTGAATGAAGTTCTAGCACCCAGGTGGGTAGAAGGGCGGGAGTTGGATGTGAGAAGAGATGTGGCGTGTTGATCCAGGTCATCCGGGATTCCGCAATCCCAAGGTGTGTATGGCCAAGGAAGGGTGTATCTTCAGTATGGGTTCATAGGCAGCAGAATACTCATGTGGGATATGGCACACTACACACCTTGTCGTCTCATAGTAGCCAATGCCCATAGCTGCCTAGCGCACCAGCCCCGTTGCGCTGAAATAGGTCTTTTCCGATCCGTTAAGACACCAGAACACCTTCGCCTTCACACAGAATGAGGTTTTCGATCATGAGTTGACGAGCGTTTGAGAAAGAACAAGAGTTATCTCGACGGTAAGAAGGCAAGCTCATTGGCCGAGCAGACGCGTCATTGATGGTCCCATGGCGCACTTGCTCAATTCTCGTGCGACCAAGCATAATAAAAGGCCAAAACCATTCTATCACACACGGAAGTACAGGACTATACACGGTTAGAGGCTCTCATTGAATTTCTTGAATTTCTCGCATTTTTTCTTTTTGATCGGTGCACTTTTGATCAACGGCAAGAATTACCGGAACCGCTGTAACTTCCCTTTTGAAACTGGGAAAAGCAGTAAGTCCAACACGGTCCTCCGAAATTCGGTCGTCTGCTTGACAACGTCAGCTTCTCTCTTGATTCGGAAGCTTGTCTTCGCATCGCCAAAGCGTTCATGTTCTTCAGCCTGAGAGCGCTAGCGTTATCCCTGAGAGCTCTTCCGATGAGTTGATCAACACTGACCCGTGCGCCATCGGAGATGTAAGATAAGAGCTTGTTCGCCTGACTGGGATCAAGTACAATGAGAGAAAGGCCTGCCGAGATTGAGATGCATGGGAGACGCGTGCCTGATGCTCATCGGTGCCAACATGGGCAAAGTGAAAGTCACCGTTGGACTGGGCCTGTGAGCGTCCGAAGTTGGGCCCGTCATGTTGAGACTTGGAAGTACATAAGAGCGTCGGAATCCGTGTCCATTTCGTGCGTGGATGGGTGGGATTGGCTGCTCGTGATGGAGTAGGCGTGCAGTTAGCAAAAGTATCTGGAGGCAGCTAGAGATTACGAAGCGGGGCTGAACTCTTTGTGAGGTTGTTGAGCGCAGTCTTAAACCGGTATCAGAAACACAGGAGAACGAGTTGTTCTCGAGGTTGCCGACCTCAGGACCCTGGAATTTCGCGCGCTACGCCGCAGAGCTGCAGACGTGTCTTTCGTATAGCCTACATGCATCAGTTCAGCATGAATGTGGCAAAAGGTGAAGGATAGTACTCACCGCCCACCCCTCCCAGGATTGTATCTTCCTCATCTGCATCTAGTTCATCGGCTTCCTGACTATCCTCTGGCGCGACAGCCGTCTCGAAATTGCGCCTATGCGGTCTCACGCCTGCATCCTTCGTTGGCCGTTTTTTGAGAGTGATGTCTACGTTTGCGTGTGTATAGGGCGGGAATTTGTCAGGGTGTCCGCTCTAGGATTACCCAATGAATGCATCCGGTGGTACTATGCACGACCTTTGTGTTATGATGAGCTCGGCTGGCGTCGCGTTCATCAAATTGCTTTGAATTGTCACGGTGTTTGCAGAGGGATAGTAGAGAGCGGGAAGTATAAGAGGATTGTACTCTCGCGACGGCTGAGGCCGTCCTGCAAGCGAAGAAGTGGTCAACTGCCATGGACGCGAAACTCGAAGGAAACTTTGACGCGGTGGCGATACAGGGTGCCATCATTCTCGGAGCGATTGCCATTTTGGGGGCTTGTCTTCCTCACTATCCTCTGCCATGTTCGTCAGACACCGTGCAGAGGCGGTCAAGATTGCACCCTTTGGCGTGTGTTTATCATCAGGTGGACAATGGTCAGTATATAGAACAAGTCAAGCTCTTCGGCGCTAAATGCCCCTTACGATAGCTACAACGTTGCGTTTGCACCCCGAGATAAGCCCCAGAACTCGTGCCAAAGCTTCGACGCCTGCGTGTAGTGATTCAACATCTCTCTCGGGATATGCGCATGGTACAGATGCTCCTTCGCGTAGTAGCTTCGCGCCAGGTCGGTCGAGTGTCCACGTTGCATGGCGAAGATGTCAAGGTCGTCGCTGCGCCTGAACTTGCCCGCGAGATGTACGCGGACGATCGCCACGGAGATGTGCCGCCACTCCCGCAGCGTCATCTTCGCGCTGAAATACTGCAGCGACATCTTCTTGAACGTGTCTCCGAGCTTCCTGCTCGTCACGAGTACGCCGTCCTGCACCCATAGGAAGGTGTCGTAGAGACTTTGGGCGTGGGGTGGGTAGAGGATACCGGCGAGCAGCCTTTCGACGGGGCGGATGAGGAGGAGGTAGTGGTCGAGTATTTTGGAGAGCCGGGGGGGAAGCATGCGGGGGATGAAGACAGAGGCGTTTCGCAGCTCCGAGGTCTTCAAGCGCCGAATGACGAGATACCACACCCCCTTGTACTTGAAGACAGTGCGCGGAGTGGTGAGCGAATTCCGGAACTGCGTCTCGACCTGCTCTGCACCGCGAGGAGGCTGTCCGGCACCGAGGTGGGAGGCGATCATCACCTTCTTGTTCAGTGCTGAGAACCGTTGCATGAGGACGCCACACTTTCCCTTGTCGTAGATGACCTTGCCGTCTCGTTTGTGTGCAAGTTTGAACTTCTTGGTGAGGATAGGGAGGAGCGGAGTTTCCGTGAGGGAAGGGTGATTCTCATATAGCCATCCGTACTGGACGCTATCCTCGCTCCAGTCGTCTACAGTCCGCGCCCCCTCCTCCCACTCCGGAAGTTCGCCGCCACAGATCTGGAGGATATCGTCTTCCACCTCAGAGATGAGGCTCGACAGCTGCCTTCGGTAGTCGTCGATATTGACCGTCTTGTTGTAATACTTCAACAGCGGCGAGTCTTTCTCGTAGGCGACAAACGGAGCGGCAGAGACTTTCGGTAGCTGGCGCGCGAGGATCCGCGAATAGTCGACGAGCATCTCGAAGATGGCGTTGCGCCCGACGTCGAGCATTTCGGATGCCGTGCGTTTGACGCTCGCATGCAGACTGGGAACGGGGTTGGTGTACGCTTCATGGAAGCAGACGGTGCGAAAGATGTATTTGATCCTGGACAGGACGTTGAGGCAGAGTACTAGTGTGGTGGCTGTGCAAGCCTCTTTCTCTTTGCCTGAAGTCCGCGATCAGCCTGGCAGATCTTCCTTCAAACCTACATGAGCTCACTGTCTGTCTGGCACGGATTCAAAGCGGGCAATCTTACTTTTGAACCCATGTCATACACCCGTGAGCAGGATCTGGCCCATCCAAGCAACTTTTTCGGACTGTGTTCACGCTTTGACACTTGGTCGGCGGCGACCTTCCCGAGACGGAAGTTTTGAGGCATATATCCCATCAACAGCGGTGTCTCTCGCTGTCTTCAAGAAACAGAAAAGCTGCATTGAACTGATATCTTGTTTTCTAGCTACTAACATGATCCTCAAATGTTGCAGACAGAGCAGAATGAACCTCACAAGACGGCATGTATTCGAGCATAATTTTGACATTCGCAAGTTATTTACAGTTCTGGTTACAATCCTGCAGCTTGCGCCCGGCCGGTCGGGCCCCAAAGAGCAAAAAGGATAGGTGACACTGCCTTTTCAGACAGTGTCACCATTCTCCCTCTTTGCTCTCGCCTGCAGCAAGCCACAGGTCTTTGTCGAAGGTCGATACATGGCCGACCGCGCACCACACTCGTTCGAGGGGAGACGTCTTGGCACGAGACTGTCCCCCCACACCGCACTGCGCCTGACATTCTCAATTCAGGAACACGGTTCGTGGGGTTCTGGTGCATGCCCGTTTTGCTGGAATAGTGTGTGGTGTGGGTCTTATATATAGCTGGTGAGTGGCGGTGCCCAAAGACCTTGTTGATGGTCACGGGCGGGGTCTGGAGCAACCGGTTGCCATCAGCGCAATTTGCGCCACGTAACCCTGGTGCAACTGCGTACCTTGCTATTTCGGGACCAGGAGTGAGTTCACTTCTGGGCCCGAATAGCAAGGTAGTTTTACATAGTTTTGTGTATCATTCAATGCGGATCACACGCCAGATTGAGTCTCAGAGAACGGAGTAGAGGTTGCGTGAGAGCTACAGTGAGAAATTGAGTTGCAAGGTGCGGGCAGGGTCTAGTTTCAGAATTGCCAAGCCCTCAAATATACTTAGCCGGCTCAGGATGATCGGAATTGTTGCAAGTTTACGGTATTGCCCAATTTGTGCTCTCTTCCCAATCACCGCCACCTCGATACCCGCCAGGAAACACTTTCCAAGTACCACATCACCCTCAAGAGCTCCGGGAGATCACCGTGAAGGCATCTCATACAACCAGAATTCACGACAGCAAGACAATCCTGGTGTGCATGGTGGCATTGAATCATCGGCACACAGCTGAACTACAGATCTTTTCTGTCCATTAGAGTGACGCGCCTCGCCGGCAGGCCTTTGGTTTTGTGGAAATGTGAGTTTTTGTTGCATTTTTGGGTCCTTTTTGACATCCAGTTGAGACAGTTTCTGTGAATCTGCCTTCAATTGGGAGACCGACAAAAACAGTCAGGGACACGTCGTTATGGTGCGCATTAGAACCCCAGCGACGAGACGGTTCGAATGCACTATCTTAGAGAGCGCGGAGCGCATGCGCTAAGGAATGGGCCTCCCGTACGTTGTACCTGTTGTCGAAGTTCATTTTCTGAGCTATTCAGGTCAGTACAACATATCCGGATTACCGCGGAACGTACCAAATACCAAGGAGCTCGAACGGCGGCTTTGCCGCCTCCCACTCATTCCAATCCCAAACTGGCTAGTCCGGCCACGCGGCTCTGACCCTCTGCGTGACGTGCTTCGCCAGCGGGCATTTGAGTTCTGGAAACAAGTGAGTTTTTCCGCCGAATTTTGAAGTCAATCTGCACTCAAGTCTGAGAGATTTCAGGGATTCGAACGACAATTGGGAGGCCCGCGAAAAACAGCCAGGGTTGACTCGATACCGTGCACATTGGAACGCCAAGAGCAGCGCCGCTCCAACTCACTAGGTTAGAGCTCGTGAAGCGAAGGCGCACGAGAGACATGCACAATGTGGCACATTTTGTCGTTCTAGTATGTGGACACTTGCTTGGTCTGGTGCTCGATATCTGATATACCCGGTTAGCGTTGATGCCAACAGAAACATCTCCGAACTTACGACAAGCCATGAACGTCCACGGCGGCTGCGCCGCCGCCTCCTGTCCTTTCAACCAAATCACTCCAATTCCGGAACCTGTGTTACACCAACGGCAACGAGCCGTGTCCCTCTGCGTGATGTGCCTCGCCGGCAGGCTTCTGAGTTTGAGGAAAAGTGAGATTTTTCCCCCGCAATTTTGGCATCAAATGACCTCGAGTTCATGACAGTTTCCAAGACTCAGGCGTCGATTTGGGCCTCACCAAAAGATATGCAGGGTCGCATCAATATGGTGCGCATCTGAACACCAACGACGGCGCCATTCGAACGCGCTAGACGAGAGAGCGGGACGAGCACGGGCTCGGGAGGTATGTCTTTGTTCAACTATTCATATGTACGTGTTGCTGCTAATCTGAGGACGTTCAGTTTCCGAGAACGTTTTGGGACCGGGAAGGTGGGATTCACGTTGCAATCAACGCCGTGGACGCTGAATTTGCGTTTCAGTCTCTCTCTCCCGCCCCTACCACATCCGACCTCGGCTTAAGAGCCTCGTGCTCGCGACACCCGTCCTGGAACAACAGCGCATCAGGGCTGTTCTTTGCCCCATCTGGACTCCACAACGAATTCGCAGACTTCTGGAGAGACGAACGGAGTCAGCTTGGAGCCGAGTGACATTTGAACAGGTACGCTACCTTTGCTATCCCCGGCAAGCTCTCAACGTTGACTTCCAGACATCGCATTTGGCGCCTTCGGATACCAAACAGGTATATATGGGTTCTGGAATTGGCACAGTCAGACGGCCAACGCCTCCACAGCTCATACGCCTGCAGGCGGCTCCGCCGCCGCAGTGCCGCGAACTTGATCGCCAGATGTGCGACGGTCAATACGAACGCAATCAGTGATGTCCGAATATATTCCCAGCCAGTGGCGAGTCTCGACTAAGCCGCTTGAAACGTCAGCTTTGTTGATATCTCATTCTTGCAGAGTACGTTACCTATGGCGCCCTGAAATTCACATTGATATCCTCTACAGGGTCTACGGCAGCATTCACCGTGTCCATGGAGCTACGCCTTGCGCTGAGAAGCCTCCGCGCTCAATCTCTAGCCCGCTTGGCCGACTGTCACCTTGCAGGCGGCTCCGTCACTCTTGGTCGCAACCTTTTGATCCCCAGCTTGGACAAGCCTAACGACCGCTAGGGAGGTATCAAAAGCGTTTTCACGGCGTTCCCGATTCAAGTCTGTTGGAACTCGGGATCAATGTCGAACTTGTGGATGATTAGAAGGGTACGTTACCTGAACATCCCTCTAATTTCGTATTAACGATGTCCGCCGCGGCCGAAATTTGATGCCTCCGAGCTCAGAAAAATCGTCTTCACTCCAGAACAGACGGCGCAGACAGCTGCTTGATTGACGACGAGTCTGCACTGTATGGCGTATTCGGCGCCACCTTTGCAAACTTGGCGGCCACCAGGACGGCATCTGGGCCGATGGGAAGACGCCAAGCAATCAGAACAACGTGAAATGGGAGCTGTTACACCCTGGAAACGGGCGTTAGACGGAAGAACGCAAAGGTCGTGTAAGGTACGTACCTCGGAATTACTCGTCTGTCGCCGGCGTTCACAACGATTGTAGAGTCAGTGAGGCGCTATAGCGCATGCGCGCGATCAATGGATATGGAGCCCCGAGATAGCGGGCCTGGCCCAGTACCCGTCTGAGGACGTGTCCAGGGAAGATGACGAGACTCTGCATGTGAAGATGGTGCTTTCGAGGCCGCAGAGGAAACGGCGCCATGAGCGCGCATTCGCGTCCGTATTAGAGTACACGGCATCCCTGTACCTCGATAGAACTTGAAATTCAAACGATTGATTGTCGATTCTTAACGCCACAAATCAAAGTCAACGAATTACTTACCTTCCTTCAAATGTTCCTTACCTAGTCTAACAAAACACCTCCCAGCCAGTACCAGTCCGTGCGTCGTCCATAACGCCCCAGAAAGGCGCTCCAGATCATAGTGGCATACCCTGCTAGAAGTTGGAGGACACTAGAACACGGAAATTTCTGCCGACTTACCGATGTATCGCAAACTGGTGTTATGGATGAACTGAATTGTCCGTAACACCAACCCAAAAGAATGTCCCATCAACGCGGTCGTTCGGCCTAATTTCTTCTGCGATCGAATGCTCGAGCCCTGGAGATGAGATTCCCGAGTGATCCAGGGCGCGCTGTGAATTCCAGTTGAGTAATTCCCTCCGCTCGTGAAACACGCCAGTCCAATTGGGTGGAAGTTCCAGACGTGCGATGGGCTCGGAATTGGCGGCAGAACATCGTGGTAAGTGGTCAACATCTATTCTGGGCACGCCAAGTGATCACGATCAACTTGGACCATGCTATGACCTCCGCTCGCTCGCTCACCTCTCGAGAACTCTCTGGCGAGTTTCTCGACCTCAGCGCATACCCAACGACTTTATTTTGCCTGGATGCTATAATTTAGCTTACGTAAAACAAAATCCGATGGGATTTGACGCGAAAAGACACTGTGGACGCGTTTTTTGAAGTGAGTTCTGTCTGCTCGCGTCTCTGGACCCTGAATCATCGATGGCAGCCTATGCGTCATGATTTCCCCCGCCTATGACGCCCGGCAATATCTTATCTGGCTCAGGGATGCGGGGTAGAGCGGGCGCCGACTGTTTCGTCCATCCCCTCGGCGTCGATTGCCCTGCTTTGCTTTCTCCTCATCTTCTTTTCGGTATGTTTCTCTGGCGGCTTCAACTCTGATGTGGCTGCTTGCTCATGCCTCTTTGTCACTGCCAGATCTCTTGCACGGAAAGAGTAGACGCATTGTATCGGAGTTGGTCTGGAAATACAATGACGGTACGTACTTCTTCGGGCTTCGCGTGCTCTGTTCAGCGGCAACTTGTAACCCGGTGACAAATGTTTGTAATTTCAGATGTATTCTGGGTCGAGGATTACGCAGATGCGCGACGCGGAGGTAGGGTCCTATTCACTCATTAGCAAAAACTTCATGTTCAAGGTTCTTCCTTTGCCCAGACGACGCCAATCAAACGGTCAGGGATGGCTCTGGCATGCAATTACGTCCTCGAAATGGAGCGATTTGAGTTTTGGAGGATGTAGAAGTTGAGGAGGAGCGTGAACGGGTGCACCGAGAACGATGCGGTAAGTTTGTCTGTCTTCACAGAATTCCGCACTAACTTTTCACTCAGGTCATGTATTGTATGCTCCTCTCAACGTGTTCGTTGCCATACAAGCGCCTCGCACTCAGGTAAGTTACGCCAATACCAATTCATGCAATATGCTCAAATGTAGAATGAGGACATGCTCAAACTTTCAAATGTTCCTGGCGCGGGGACCTTCTGAAACCTTTCTGATCAGTCTGATGGAATGATTTGTTGCGTGATGGAGGACACAGACTAGCCGAATCGTCTCAATAAAAGGAAGGGGAGGACGAGGAGAAGGTTCAGTATCCGCCTTCCTTCCTTCCTCCCCTTCCACTTCTCTTACCTCCCAATCTCCAGCCAGCACATCACACTGCTCGGATTGCACGCTCTACACGACTCATCGATGCTCTCGACGCTGTGGGCGGCAGCGCCGCCCTTCCGAACGCGACGCGACGCGACATATGATATGATGTGACGGTATGTTATGTTTATGTCACATTTACTCTTCCGTCTTACCACGACCTCCGCAGTGCCGCTACCTCTGGCGCGCAGCTTCTCGACTCCCTCAAGCGTTCGTCGCAGCGTCTTCTGGTAAGCTTGCCCAAATCCTGGTTACGAGTGCCTTATTAACGTTTGTCGCCGCAAGCCTTGTCAAGAGTCAAGACCGACCGCGACCGACCGGCCGTCAAGGACTTATGGAACCTGCAGCGGGGCCTGACGATGACTCGTATGCGGTCCGTACGCTTGCTTGTTTTTCTGTTTATGCTCCACCTTGGTGAGTTTGTTTCTTTTCCTACTTTCTATGTTACTTACCTGTGCCTTTGCAGACTTCAACAACGCGAGCCGGCGAACTTTTCAGGACCAGAGACGCTCCCTCAAAGAGCTTGACGATTCGTGAACGCATCAAAGGTGCGTTTGTACCTCTCTTCACTCCTACTTTCACTCACACTCTTTTGCTAGCAGATTCCACGCCGACTCCAAAAGCCTCTGCCGACGCCAGCAGCTCGTAAACGACCGCTCGCGTCTCTGACACCCACCCTCCGCTTTGCCGACTGCCATATTCGCCAGTCGTCTCCCAAACTCGTCACTCCGGTCCCGCCCACTCGACACTATGCGTCTCGTCCACGGCAGTGGAATCAATATTGTTGCGAGTCAAGCTGCACCGAACGGGGGAAGGGAACGTACTGGACACGGTGGTATGGGTATCATACCACCAACTGTCGGCGTTTGGGTGCGTTCATCTTCTTGTGTTCGTCATGCACATTGACCAAACCGACTTCCGCAGCCGGCGCGACACTTCAATATTCTCTGGAATGTACGCCGTCCCATTTGTGTCGGCACCCACGCTCAGCGCTGACAGGTACCCAGGTAGACGACCCGGACCCAGCTCTGACCTTCCCCTCGTCGTCGTTGGAAGCGGGGAGTCTCGCTCCCAGGATCTGACAATTTGTCAGTCCTGCAACTCTGACGATCGTCAGCTTGCCGCGCTGGGGATCGCGGACGATACAAGCGACGTGACCCAACGGGACACGCGTCGCCATCCCTTTTCCCTAGGCAGGGCCCTGAGCAAGGTGAGTAGCTTCCTCTTTCTTGCTTCACCTGTAGCTGACGAATTGTCATTTCAGCTTTCCGGTGATTGACAGCGCCCGCGCTCCGAAGCTGGGTGCTATCGTGAGAGTAGGTACGTTTGAGGTGCTGTTTTTCCATGTACCACTCCACTGACCCTCATCAAGTTTACTTGCCTTACATGGAGTGTATTTAGCACAAAGGTCAGTACTGATAGTTGCTTTCGCTGTTTGTTAGCTGACATTCATCATATAGAGAATGTGAAAATCATTGCGAGACCAGCTCACCGAGTCCCGGGGTAAGATGTCGCCAGAAGTCCCCAACCCCCGCCACCCTCCATTCCGACCGCGGGAGGGCGCAAGTCCCAGCCAACCCCTCCACACCCGTCCCTCCTCTCCCCTTCACTCACACACCCCCGCTCGACTCCCCCGCCCGTGGTACGCACTCCCCCTCACCCTCTACGACCCCCCTCTCGACCGTCTCCTCAACGCCCTTTCCAACTCGCCCACCCGCCGTTCGCCCACCCACACCCCAAGCACAAACCCTCGCGACATGCACCGCGCTCCGGAACCCCTCCCCCTCCTGTTCGACGTACTCCCCCGACGCACGCACAACACACCCCCCACACACCCCGCAGGCGATACATCCCGCGTGAGCATGTTCGCCAGTAGGACCAGCACCGAGGAGCAGCCGCGTCCTCCCGTTATTGCGGCCTACCCCACCCCCAGTCTCCGCCCCCGCCCCCAACCAGATCTCCGCCCCAACACGCAACAACACCGATGCAAGGACCAGCTCCCATGTGCTAGACAGGCCTCCATCACACTGTGCAAGGCGCGGTCGTGCCGCTGCCGTGCGCCGTGGATGAGCGTGAGCGCGAGGGAGAGGTTGGGCGCGGGGAGGGGGGACTGAGTTTTCACGAAGTGCTGGGTGTGGGGGAGCGTTGGTGGGAGGGTATGTGCGTGGGCATGTGGGAGAGCAAGACCGGATGTGAGCGTGAGCTCCCCGCCCTCGCGAAGCCCAGATACGGCTCCCTCGCCAACGCAAGCTCCCCGGTGAGAGCGGCGCGGAGGACGATGCGGGCGCGGTCCCATACGATGGCGTGCTCCTCGACGTACGTCCGCAGCGCGTCTGTCGCTCGTCCGTTCTTCCCTATTGCGTTCCCTTGCGGTGTCGCAGCCCTCACCTCACCCTCACCCTCACACCCCTGACGCGCATCCACGCCTCGACGTCCTCCGCGCGCTTCCCATAGCCCTTGCGCCGCAGCGCGTGCAGCAGCGTGTGTCCCTTCAGTCGCACGCCGCCCGTTCCCTGCTTTCCCTCCCATCCTTCTCCCACCGGGCCGAGACTAGGATTCGGAGTGAACAGTCCCCCGCCCGACTCCAGGACGCCTCGCCCCAGGTAGAAGTTGAAGAGCCAGTACACGCCGTGCACGTCCGAGACGCGACGAGCGTACGGGAGCGCGGTGCATGTCACGAGGGTGTGGAATGTGGTGGTGGTGGATGGGCGGGTGGAAGAAGAGGTTGAGGTGAGAGAGGGTGCTGGACTTGGCAGTGGGGAGAGTGTTGGGCGTGCTGCTGTCACAGATCAGCATCCAGATCAATACATAACAGGTGTGTAAATGAACGCACCAGGTCTGGGCTACGTATACGGCGGGAGCGGTCCATCCCGTCCAAGTTCTGTTGCCGTGTGTATGCACCTCGATAATTCCGTTCTTGCGCTCGTTCTTGTATGGATGTATGTCGGCCTTGATGTATGCGTTTGTATTTCTATCAGTCTGAATGTATGCAGTGTCGGCGTTGGTGTCAACAGCGTATGCTGCGCCCTAGCCCAGCCCATTCATCGCATCGCATGCCTACACAAGAGAAAGGGCGGGAAGTAGCATGGGCATTCCTTTCGTCCAGAGTCAAGATACAAATCATGGCCCATTCCACAGATCCGTCGCGGCAGAACCATCCAAATTCGAACACAGAGAGCGAGGAAAAGGACCTCCGCCTTCTTCGTTGTCGTCGTCGTCTAAAGCAAAAAGTCTGTGTTGGGATCACCCAAGTTCTGGATGTCACTCGGGTCCGACTAGGCGCAATATTGGACAGTGTTCATTTTGAATCATGATTTCCAGTTGCAAGTGCAAGACTGTTACTTGAAGACACCAAAGAGTCTGGCCCTTGGGCGAGAATCTTCTTGGAGTTCACTTTGGGATTGCGGGACTACATGATGAATGCATCCGGTGGGACTAAACACGACCTCTGTCTTGTGATGTTACCTCGCAGTTATTAGATTGCTTTGTATAGGAGAATTGTAGTCTCGCGATGGCTGAGGCCGTCCTGCAAGCGAATAAGTGGCCAAGCGCCATAGGAATCCTTGACGCGGTGACGGTGGCAATAATCATTCTCGTCGTAGCGATTGCCGGTTTGGCGGCTTATCTTTTTGTTCTCACTATCCTCCGCCACGTTTGTCAGACACCAATGCATACACGGTCAAATTTGCACCCTTTGGCGGTGGACAATGGTCAGTATATAGAACAAGTCAAGCTATTGGCGCTAAATACCCCTTACAATACCTACAACGATGCCTTTGCACCCCGAGATAAGCCCCAGAACTCGTGCCAAAGCTTCGACGCCTGCGTGTAGTGATTCAACATCTCTCTCGGGATATGTGCATGGTACAGATGCTCCTTCGCGTAGTAGCTTCGCGCCAGGTCAGTCGAATGTCCACGTTGCATGGCGAAGATGTCAAAGTCGTCGTTGCGCCTGAACTTGCCGGCGAGATGCACGCGGACGATCGCCACGGAGATGTGCCGCCACTCTCGCAACGTCATCTTCGCGCTGAAGTACTGCAGGGACATCTTCTTGAACGTGTCTCCGAACTTCCTGCTCGTCACGAGTACGCCGTCCTGCACCCACAGGAAGGTGTCGTAGAGAGTTTGGGCGTGGGGTGGGTAGAGGATACCGGCGAGCAGCGTTTCGACGGGGCGGATGAGGAGGAGGTAGTGGTCGAGGATTTTGGAGAGCCGGGGTGGAAGCATGCGGGGAATGAAGACAGAGGCGTTTCGCAGCTCCGAGGTCTTCAAGCGCCGTATGACGAGATACCACGAGCCCTTGTACTTGAAGACGGTGCGCGGACTGGTGAGCGAGTTCCGGAACTGCGTCTCGACCTGCTCTGCACCGCGGGGAGGCTGTCCGGCACCGAGGTGGGAGGCGATCATGACCTTCTTGTTCAGTGCTGAGAACCGTTGCATGAGGACGCCACACTTGCCCTTGTCGTAGATGACCTGGCCGTCTCGTTTGTGTGCGAGTTTGAACTTCTTGGTAAGGGTGGGGAGGAGCGGAGGTTCCGTGAGCAAAGGGTGATTCTCGTATAGCCATCCATACTGGACGCTATCCTCGCTCCAGTCGTCTACAGTCCGCGCCCCCTCCTCCCACTCCGGAAGTTCGTCGCCGCAGATCTGGAGGATATCGTCTTCCACCTCAGAGATGAGGCTCGATAGCTGCCTTCGGTAGTCGTCGATGTTGACTGTCTTGTTGTAGTACTTCAACAGCGGCGAGTCTTTCTCGTAGGCGACGAATGGAGCGGCAGAGACTTTCGGTAGCTGGCGCGCGAGGATCCGCGAATAGTCGACGAGCATCTCGAAGATGGCGTTGCGCCCGACGTCGAGCATCTCAGATGCCGTGCGTTTGACACTCGCATGCAGACTGGGAACGGGGTTGGTGTACGCTTCATGGAAGCAGACGGTGCGAAAGATGTATTTGATCCTGGACAGGACGTTGATGATTTTGTTGCACGAGAAGAATCGTCCGTCGCGCTCGAGGCAATATAGCGCTAGAAAGCACTCCCAGCTGCTACCCCAAGCAGCGCGATGCTCGGCGGAGACGCAGAGACCCATCAAAAGAGCATGGAGGGCGGCAATCTGGGTTTCGGTGGACCTCTTCTTGCGCAGGGACTTCGTGAAGGCGTCCAGACGTTCGTCGTCTGCGGCAGTTAGAGGGCGAGGAGCCTCGAGGTCCTTTGACCGCAAGAGGTAGAGGAGAAACCCGGTAAGGACTCGGGCGTAATCCTTCAGCGTCTTATTGTTCCGATGCGGCACCCATATCTCCTGATCCCGCCTGTCTGGCACCAGGTGCTTCATAGTCGAAACGGAGGCCTCGCCCACTGCGTTGCGCACCGCATCGAAGTACTCAAAGACGACACCAGGGATCAGGCCGAGGTACGCTGGAGAGGGCTGGCGCTTTCCCAAAGGCTGCATTAGGGCCAAGCAACGCGCGATGGCTGCTTGAGACTCGAGGTTCCGCCTGCGAAACTCGTCCCACCGCAAGGTTCTGATGTAGGTTGGGACAGGTTGGTGATCGATGTTGCAGGGAGGGACGGGAGGAACGGGAGGCTTCGGAGGCTTTCGGTCCTCTTGGGCGCGTGAGGTTACGAGGAAGTATCGCCGTTTCACGAACTGCTGGATTGGGCGTCGCTGGACTGCCTGAGCTGCCGGGCGCTTGTCGTCCCTGTGACTCTTTGCCCAGTGACTGTCCCACGAGTCCTTGATGGCGGTCAGGAAGGGACACGTAGGACAGCAGAAACCGTCGTGTAGTTTCAGACCGGAGACTGGAGGATCGGATGGGCGAGGATATTGGACGTGTCCGAGGTCGAGAGGTATGTTCTTGTCTCGTCGAAAGGCCGCGAACGAGGCGATAGATTCGGCGGAAAGTGGATCGAAATGAGCCTTCTCCATGTGGATGTGCATGTCTCTAGCTTTGACGGCGGCACCACCATCGCAAGTCAAACAATGGATCGTGTTGAACTGCGTATTCCAGACGATTTTGGGAATCGGAGTGAGTTTCAAGTCCTTTGCCGGCTTCTCGTCGACATGCATTGACTCATTCAACGCAGATTCGTCATTTCTAGCAATCTGAGAGAAGCTATGAGAATCGGAGTGGCAAGAGAGCAAGAAGCGAACTGACCTTATCGTTGATTTTCTTTTCGTCGTGCTGGCCGACATGGTCAAGCTTGCACCTTTTGGACTGCAGAATTGTGAGTATGATACCAGCGGTAGTAGCGCAACAGAACTCACGGGGACGTCTTTGGTATCCAGCGCTTCAGAATGCTTCCTTCTCCGCGCGCCAGTGGGCGGCTATAACAGTGGTATCAATGAGGGAAACAAATGGACTGAGTGGCGGGAAAGAGTCATACGTTGGTCGTCTTTGTGGGTGTCGAGTTGAGGCTTCGTGCGTTAATGAGGGTTGTGACATCCTTCAGATTTATGCCCTCCCTGTGCGCCGAAAACGCATGCTGCGTCTTGAGATGCTCTTCAAGCAGCTGCATGTCATTGAACGGCTCATGGCAGCAGCAACCAGCGCCCGGAATCTGTGAAGTAGGACACTGAAGATCACCCTGTGAGCCACGTATGACGAGGACAGGCGAGATGTTGTCGTCGGGATCTGATGGTGCGATTGAGCAAGTTGCATGAGATAAGATGAGGAAGTAGACGACGAACTATCGGTCAATGGAGTCAACTTATACGCTTCTCTATGAAAGTTGCTTGTGTGAGCACGTCTCTTCTTCCTCGTCTTGAAATGTCTGTGGCAGGATAGACACTGAAACATGCTGAACGACTTGGACCTGGATGGGTTGGTTACAGAGCGATAGTGAAGCTGAGAGAAGGGGCTCGTACATAATCACAGAAGACAGGAAGCTCGTGGCAGGCAGACTGTACCCTGAGCTCAGTGAAAGCTAACCTAGCATGGATCGTCGCGAGCATATTTTCGAACATCTGTTTTGATCAACTCGATGCTTCTTGGCTCATCAGGCAGCTCCTCGCCATCGCGTTCATGAAGATTCATGTATTGGAGACGTGAAAGTCCTTATCGTGGCGTCTTCAAAATCAGATCGATGATGGTAGCAGGACCAACCATTCACCGGCAAGTTCCGCTGCGTAAAACACTGCCCTCGTCATATATCGAATTTTGATTCTACACTTGCGGACCCGTTGCGTGTTTGTTGACAGAGACTTCCTGCAATGTGAGTCTTTTCAGATAGCAAACAACTTGAGGAGGCACACGAGAATGAATATACGATGATCGAGAAAACTTAAAGGCGCGTACCTGCAAAGTAGGCCGCCTTCCCTGAGTAACGAGAGCTTGTTCAGTGACGATGAATGTATTGACTTTGATCCATTGCTCCGGACACTGACAGAAGGCTGGTCTTTCGCGAAACATCCTGTATGAATCGAGTACATGATACATTGCATTAACTTGACACTCGGAATATCTGAGTGTGAGAAGTGAGGCCTGAGGTGGAGGACTAGACTATACATGGCCTAATGTTAGATTACACTTAAAATCATTGTTTTCATATCAGTCACTGGCAGAACCACAATTTGACTCGGAATCAGAATGGTTCCAATCTTCCCAATCCCCTTTCCCTTCCAACGCATCAGGTTCCTCAATTTTATACGCAATCTCCACATCCAACCCCGCAGCCCGGTGGCCCGTCAGCTTGCGCAGCGCCTCCTTGCGCATCTGCTCCGCCATCGACACGTCCGCAGCGACGAACGTCCATCCAAAGTGGCGCAAGGGGAAGCGAGCTTGACTGAGGACGCGTGGGAGAGAGGGCGGGAGGAGGACGTGTTCCTTGCTTAGCTCTTCCTCCAAACCCTCACTATCATCCTCATAGTAGACTGTGTCATGGCCGAGCTTAAGGGTATGCAGCTCCGTCCCGGCAAAGACGTCCCCGACGACGTCCAACAAGTAGTCCAGGTAGTGCAGCGCCCACTCCCCCGTCCACCCACCGTTGCAGTAGACCTCCAGCTCCCCGAGGCTCTGCACACCCCACAGAAAGTCCACCAAGTCATTGAGGAAGTCCTCCATGATACTTGAGGCTGGGGCGGTCTCCATCGTCAGCGACAACCCGCGGAGCGTCGCTTTGCTGTCCCGGAGGGAGGACTGTACGACGCTGAGATGCAGCTTGTTGATGCCGCGGATGCGGAGCGCGAGGTGCGTGAGGCTGGGGAGGCCGGCGGCCATGAGGAGGAGGAAGGAGTCGTGGTCGATGCTCACGTGCGTGAGCTGGGCGTGGTTGAACCGCCGCGTGCTGGGGTACGCGATGGATGTGGTGGATGTGAACTTGCGAGTCGCGGTGAGCTTGCAGGAGGAGGGGGAGAGCAAGGCGGCTTGGAAGCCGAGGGAGACGTTGTCGCATACGAGGTGTTGTGCGAAGCGGCTGAAGCCGAGGTCGGTGTTGGTATTGCAGGAGCGGAGGGTGAGGAGGCGGAGACGAGGGGCGGATTTGACCAGGTTGGTGTAAAGCTCGGCGTGTCCCTCGAATTTGTACAACAAGTCGATGCCGATGTGGGAGAGCAGAAGGGTTTCGAGTAGGGGGAAGTCGTATGGAGGTGCGTTGGCGACGACTCGGATGTCGGGAAGAGCAGGGACAACAGACATGTCGAACCCAATGAAGGAGACGTGCTTCCAACGTTGCGCGTGCTCCCAGAGCCGCTCCAGCTCGATCCTCGGCGGCGGATCTTCGAGTGGATTATTCAAAGCCTGGTCCACTTTCTCCATGTGTTTCTTCATGTCAAGAGTCAACTCGCCCTCGACAGAGAATGTCAGGGGGTGCTTAGACGAACGGGCGAGGACGAGCCGGAGGCGAGTCTGCGCCCCGATCTTTTGGTCAAGATCGATCTTGAACACACTCCACAAGGACGGCGTAGACAGGGCGATGTCATGCCAATATTTGCATACGAGGAGCGGGCACCAGGGGAAGGCGGACGTGAGAAGGTCCTTATCATGGGTTGCTTCGCATACGAGCTGGAAGATAATGCTTAGGACCTCGGCGGGGAGACGGTGAATCGGGGTGCGGTGGTAGATGAGGAGGCGGTGGTGCTCTGGAGTGATTTGAGAGATTAGATCCTTTAGAGATAAGAGACGATCTTGGATTTTGGAGACTGGGAGGGGAGTAAGTGAGAGCACGTCGGTGGGTGGGCTTAAGATCGTTGTCGTCTGTGACAGATGGGGTTGAGTGAGTTGAAGGCTTGGATTACGAAGGAGGGATGGGCTCACCGACATGAGTGCGTATGTCAAAGTCGTTCGAATTCACACGAACATACGGGCATGATGCGTCCCTACAACTTCGTTCCTTGGTGTGTCCGGGGAGGCGGGCCGATTGTGGGGATGGACGCTCACACGATCCGAGTGTCGGTTGGTCGGACGCTCACGAATGTCCGGGACGAAGTGGGTCTCAGATAACACATTGGGCCGCCAAGTCCGCGCTGTTTGTGCTGTGATCATGAGCAGGTCAAAAGAAGGATCGAACGCGTACTCACCGGAATGCCTGAAGAGAGGAAGAAGTTCAAAGACTTGTTATTTTTAGGAGTGGACTTCGAACGCGAACTTGCCGGAGTGTCACTGAGCTGGAGGTCTCAGCTTTGGGATAGGCGCGAAACGCTTGTACCAGTCCACTTTGGCCTCTCCGATCATCCGAGGTGAGCGTAAGATGGCTATAGCGACTAGTGCCAGTGAGCTGAGCGCATGGAGCAATATACAAGATACAAACGGTGCCGAGCTGTTGGACCAGGATTTGGCGTTCAAGTCACCGATCGCGACATGTCTTTCATTTTCGCTTGGCGGTGCTTATGTCCGTGGAGGGTGTTCGGAGAGTGGATTGGAATCCGAGAAAGAACAGACCACCAGAAACTGACCCGGAACATATCGAAGTACCGATGGGTCTGCAAGAATCAAAGTAGTTCGCGGTTGGAACTTGGCGTGGCTCACCTGCCTCCCGAGCAAAGATTAGCGTTCTGGAGTTGGACCACGGACACGACGCGTCATCCAGATGAGAGACTTCTGGGTGGGCGAGAGGCGATGGAATCCGGCAGAGCATTTGAAAGGCATGCTGTTGCTGCTACTGAGAAAATGAAATGCGGATGAACTTCTGAAAGGGAGTTTCGCGTTCCGAGGGCAAGACGCGTCAACCAGGTGAGACACATTTGGGCAGGAGAAAGGCAATGGAATCCGGGACGATGACGATCATCTGAGCGTGGATTGGAAGCTGCTGATCATTGGAGGGGCAGACCGTGCTCTCAGTCCTGTTTCGGTGAGCAGAGGCAGAGTGGCAAGGTTCCATTATGATGGTGCACTGGACGCAACACGTTCCATAGCGGCCAAGCAGTTGCCAGACAGGGCAAGCAATCGCAAGCAGGCGGTGGATATGTGATTAGCGTGGACTTCGCAAACGGAAACGGATATGTCGCGGCATGCCGAAATAGGTGGAAGAAGCGCGTTCTGGTTTCCCACGGCTACCCTGCATATAACCATCATCTTTCTCCAGTCCTCCTCCATCGTGCTCATCCCCCCGACGATATTCCCCTCTTTTACACTCGTCGCGCGGCACGATGGACAGGCCTGCATTCACCCACAATCCTTACTCTTCAACGTCGGCGGAACAGACAGCGACTACCGCTAGGGTGTCGTCACCGCTTAACCCGTCTGCTCCAACAACACGCGCACAGGCGACGACCCCGCCCACGCCCACTCCACTCGCTGCGGCGCTCCTCGTCGTTGAGAGCGACTCGTCTACTTTCCTGCAGCGAACGCGCTCTCGTCAAGTCGTCGAGGAGTCCGTCTGGAAAAAGGCGGTTGGATCTGCGTCCACGCCCGGAGACCACTGGTGGAATAGCGAATCACGCATGCGACCGTGGACGGACTCGCCCAAGGGCAAGCAGAGCGCCGTCCCCGCCGAGCAACAGGAAGGATGGCAAACAACCAAGGATGTCAGTATTGATCAATGACCTCTTCAAAAAACGCGTCTGATGTTGTTCTCTTGCAGCGCGTAATCAAGGCCGCCTCGTCCGTTCTGGGCACGTCACTGCAGGTGGGCCACGAAGTGCTCGAACTGAGTACGGAACTCCTTGAATTTGCTCCAATACCTGGCCTTCAGACCGTTGCACGAACATTGTTACAGATATGGGATACGCTGCAGCAAGTCGATGTGCGTCATTCGATTTCGCTTTGACTCGCTTGACCTGATTTGTTCCATAGATGAATCGATCCGCTTGCTTGCGCTTGACGGAGCGATGCGCCGAGGTCCTTCTTTCCGTTCGCCAAGAGATCAAAGATGCGGGAGATCTAGTTGACGAGGAGCTTCGCGTGCCTATAGCCAAACTTACAAAGTGTGTGAATTTGCTCACCCTACTGATCACTTTCCCCTCACACACACGCCCAGAGCCTTTGAAACTGTCCGCGACTTCCTACTGAGAGAGGCGGCCCGTCCTTTCCTCAAACGCTACCTCAGACGCGATGAAAGCCAACGAGAGATCGCAGGTTGCGGTAACCTTCTACATGAAGCAGTGGGAATGTTCAGCGTAAGTTATAGGTCTCTTCCGTCTGCTCGACAATGTGCTCAGATCTTTATACAGGTTTCCATCCAGATTCGCATCCTCAAGCAAGTACAACTTGCTGAGGCTAGACGTAAGGAAGACACCCAGGTCATCCTAGAGGCCATCAAGCGGTCCAGCATCTCCACTCAATTGGACAACAACGCTTTGGGCCTCTCTGGAATCAACGAGGAGTCTCCCTCTGGCTCTGTCACTCCCCGCATTGAACAGGGCTTACCGCCGTCTAGCTCCCACACATCTCTGCAGGCGACGCGGCCATCGCCAATTCCATCGAACTTCTTTCCCTCACAGCTTTCGACGGACGCTCTGCGGGGTCGCCTTTCACCGGATGTCGCGCAGCCACAGTCATCCGCCTCCACGCTTACTCTCATCCCTACTCCTTCCAGTCCTAGTCGAGTCCTGCCCACCCTTACCGACATCAGGGACAAGCAGAACGAGTACGATGCCGCCTTGGATATGGCTGATCTGCGAGCTGTTCTGCGCTCGGCCCTCAGTGCTGGGAGCGACGCTGAGATGCTCGAGACCCTGGGTATCTCGCGCGACGACATGCCTGAGGCGATCAAGACACTACAGCGTGCTTTGGAACGCATCGTCGAGCGACAGGGCAGCAACATCGCCCCGCCTGCGCCGATGCCCACCGTTGGCCCGGAGCCAGAACCGCCCTCATCGACGTGTACGAAGGGCAAGGACCGCAACAAGTTGGCCAAAATCGTTCGTCGTATCAGCGTCACGTCGTCCAAGGACTCGAACGGCAAGTTGGCGCGGTCGAAGACTGTGATGACCACCGCTACCAACTCGAGCAGCGGGGAGAGTAGCCAGAGTTCGGCACGTTCAGTAATCCACGAAGCTGATACCTTGGACCGCGAGTTCATCGAGACCGGAATCGACGCCTTGAGGCGATTGAGTCGAGGGGCTGAACTGAATTTACCCAGCTGGACCATTACCAGGTAAATGATGATCTTACCTCTATCTCTCCTGGATTAGATACTCACTTACCATTCGCAGGTTTGAAGTCGATCGCGACATGAAAATCGGGATTGGGTTCTTCTCCGATGTCTATAAGGGGACATGGAGGGGCCGCACCGTCGCCATCAAGGTTCTGGCCGAAACGACGCCTAGGAATCTGTTCATACGCGAGGTTGGGATATGGAAGACCCTTAGCCATCCCAATGTCCTGGAGCTGTATGGGGCTAGCAGTGCGAGCGGGGATCCGCCGTGGTTCTTCGTCAGCCCGTACGAACAGAATGGGACGCTGACGGAGTACTTGCGGCAGGTAGAAGGTGGCCGCATTCGAACATCGAGTCTGCCGGAGTTCAGGTACTCGATGAGCAATATCTCGGCGTTGGCGAGGACGAAGGAGGAGCTGCTGGCCATTCCTCAGTCACCAAACAGAATGCGCAGTGGGAGTGGAAGCAACGATGCAGTGGAGTACGACATCAAGGGCTTGGACCTGCTTAAGTTCATGTATGAGATCGCGAAGGGTATGCAGTATTTGCATAGCAAGGGCGTTCTACACGGAGATTTGAAGGTGTGTTTCCCCCTTATCTCGTTGCATGTGGAAGCCATGCTGAGTTGTCGCTGTCACGAAGGCCTCGAACGTGCTCGTTGACGACGAATTTCGTTGTGTTATCACCGACTTTGGGCAGAGCGAGATGAAATCTGAGGCGTTTAGGCTGAGCGGGACGCCGCCTCCTCGTATGTCGCTTTTTGTTCCTCAATTCTTCTTCTCTCAATGTTTAACCTGTCAAATGCATAGATGGAGCTCTACGTTGGCAGGCGCCAGAGATAATGATGGGTCTCAGCGAATTGACACCTGAAGTTGATGTCTACGCGTTCGCGATGACATGTATTGAGATCCTCTCGATGGGCCGGGTCCCCTGGTCTTTGGTTGGCGACGACAGTGTCAGGCACTTTGTATTAAGTACGTGTTGGTGTTGTCATTGCTTCACATGTGCTCACCATTCTACGCCAGAGGAGAACTCGCGCCCACTCATCCCTATCACGCCGTACACCAAACCGGGTGAAGGCGCTGAGCTCCAAGAGCTCATGCGCAATTGCTGGCACAGGGATCCCAAGGTCCGGCCAGAATTCTCGACGATTGTCAAGGACCTCAAGTCGATGAGACTCAACGAGGGCGTTCCTGAGGATGTCATTTCGCCGAAGTTCCCAGACTGGACGCCATTGCCGCCGACTGAGGAGTGGGATCGCCAGACCTCTGCTAGTCCAGATCTGCACCCCGTTGGATTCGTGTCAGGGAGTTCTCGTGAGTGCATTGTGCTCGACTGAGTGCGGATGGACACTGATACGCCGTGTTAGCTCGGCAATACGTGCTGAACACTACTCTGGAGGAGTCGACGAGCCATGAGTCGACGTCATTCTATCGACAACCTCCCATGCCACCAGTGCTAACGACAGGCGTTTCGACTGTCAGGATGAGCATGCCTGAGCCGATGGTGTGGTCGCCCACCGCCCCCGTTGCGAAAGCTCATTCCGGAGCTTCTTCCTCGGCGCCTAGTACGCAATCCGAGGAGGACAGTCTTCTCAACCTGGTGGAAAGTGACGACTACGAATCGCCGCCTGTTCTGAGCAAAAATATCGCAGACATGCGCGACGAACGGAGGTACCGGTTGTTGTTGAGCCACAAGTTCCATCCGTCGCGTCAGATGTTTCTCCCCCCTTGCTTTTCGCACACTGATCAATTCTCCTAGTCACTTTGCCTCTCTGGAGTCCATCAGGTGTACAACTCGGCGCGGTAGGGTATCTGCAGAAGCCCGATGGGGCGTTTGTAACGCTTTTCAACGCCATCGCGCCCTCGAAGTCGCCGGATGGTCAGCACCCTCATACGCTTCCCTCTGTACATGGATATGGATTAGTGTCGGCGCAATCCTCGCGGTACGACCAACGTAATGCCGCCCAGAGAGGCTTTGATGCTATCACTGGTATCTTCAGACGGCCAGATGGACCACCGCCGTACGTCCTGATTGATCCCCAGCGCGTTGCCAACCTGTCATGACCTTGCGTTTCATCTTATAGGACTCGATATACGCATCCTCTTCGTGCTGGCCACAAGACGGCGTTCATGTACACCGAGTCGTGCACGTACAAGTATCTTGAGAATTTGGAGGCGCCCAAAAAGTGGTTCAAAGCGACTATCGACGAGATTCTGGCCATCTATGGTCCTCATCATCCTATTCAGCGGGAAGACGTTTTCCTTGGTAGGGCGCATAGACTTTCCTTGGCGGCGAAGGCTTACGCAGTCTATTCTAGTCATCGGAACACTAAGCGCAGCAGACTACGCTTTGTTCGTGAGCCATAATCATCCAGATGGACATGTAAGTCTGCGTCTCTGCGTCTTTCCTTGTCTGTCGGTGTTGTTTCATCGTCGGTTTAGGCCAGGTTCAATGTCCTACCTCCAAAAAACAACTTGCCTTGGGGTGTCATCAAGACGGACACCGACATCGTAGGCGGACCGTCGTACCACGAGCCGATCCCTGGTGGATCTGTTTCGAACAGTAAGATCTCCAGAAACGGCGGCAAGGATGTAACCCTTCTGCTTGCGCGACTCCGGTTCAAGCCTGATGGTGCGGAGCCCACATCTCTCTAAGATTGCGCCCCTACTTTCCTCTCTCATACGATACGAATCTCTACGCATCATTTCACGAATACTTTATGGACACTACAAACGGACATGGCACGCATTTCGGAAGCATACTACACACATTGCACCTACTCTCATTATTACATTACACAATTACACCTGTATTTCTAGAGTACTGCATTGCGAGGCGCAGCGCTCGGCATCGAGCGGATATTGACATTGTCTCCTTAGACTCGTACCACGATCCCGCCAGACTGAACATCTTCTGTATATCTACTTCGCACATTAACGAAGGCTCGGTTAGATTGCCAGCTTGCTCTTTCTGTCATTGAGTGTACTGATCTCTCGCAGAAACATCACAATTCAAAGCGGCAGATATCCGATGCGTTCGCATCCTTTCTAGCTGCACCACCAGTTTGTTCATTCTGCTGCTGCTTCTTTCATGATACTCGAATAGTCACTACCAGTGTATGTGGAACCTCGTCTATTGTAATCGCACGGCTTCAAGATCAAGCCTCTTCGAATCTATCAATGTCGCTGGGACGCCACCCTCTAGGTACGAAGTCCGGGCTAGTCTACTACGGTGGTCTTTCTCCCACCTGGGCTTCGAATGGTTGAGTTTCCATGAGGCTGCGATCCTGCGGTTGAACACAGGAAGGAAACGGGCACCGCGCTCGTGGGTATCTGTGACAATGAATGGCGCCTCTTTCCACTGCCCTCCTCATCGCCGCGCATCCACCTCCGCCATGTGACAGTTCTGGGGTTCATCGGGGAGCTCGGCTCCCGCGTTCCTATTCAGTTCTCTTGCAGGCAGGCAGGCCTTGTTCTGTTTTCTACAGCTACCTTCACGAATGGAACGTGTCTGGGTTGTCTCAATGGAATACAAATCACCCGAACAACGGGCGGAAGTGGATGAGAAGACGGAAACAGGAATGCCATTGCTCTTCTGAGGACCTCTGTTGACGCCGCTATTTAGAGCACACGATTTGGACGCACCCTGGGGCTATCTGATACCTATCGCACCATATCTACGTCGGTGACAATCAACATGCGATGTTCTCGTCCAATAAGAAAGCATTCCATCATCACCTGCAATCACGGCAATCACTCGCCTGGGGCTGTCTGACTGTGTTCTGAGATCCAACCTGGCCGCTCAGCGAGCGCTGTTCGATGAACTTCCTAACACATGGACGGTGGATGACCGTACATTTCTCGATCTCCCTGTGGATTATCGGCCTTTGCCGAAACTCTGCGCCACGGCGATCTAACGCGAACAACTATGTTCGGGGATGCTTGGACCACCTGCATTCTCACGCGTCGCACTTTTCATGTCATCTCCTTTGCTCTCAATGACATGTCTTCCCAGGTCATCCGTAGCGGCACTGGTTCTTCCGCGTCAGAAACATGCGGGGAATGAGAGCGCAATGCGGTCTTGGTCTAGTTCGGTTCGGCAGACAGCTGTGTGCCTAGATCTGAAATGCAGCACACATACCGTGAGACGCGTTGCTTCTCTTGTTCCTGTGATTAATATATCTCTCCAGTATGTAGTTCAGCGCGCCCAAATCCAACGAGTATGGCCTCGACGAGCTTGGGTGAGGGGTCTGTAAGACATTTCGTTCATCGGCGAGGTCCTCGTGTCATTTATAGTAATACTGAAAGACTAATGTCCCCGTCTAGCAGATTTCCCCGCTACTTAGAGTGCGCCACTGTGTCTCTCTCTCTTTCCATTAATTCCCTCATTGATGCGGCGAGTCTAGAGGACTTGGAAGCGTACTATTGAAAGGCTAGTGAAGGACCTTGGGCCACAATCATCTTCTGCCTGCCCCATTGGATGTGAATCTACTAATCATCATGGTCATTTCTGAAGTCCGTTTGACATATGGTTACCCTAAGTACTCTTTCGGACAAGGTGATGAATGGATCCACATCATCTCCACCTTGTTGTTCTCGGCGACGCGCGAGATGTATGTTCGACGAGGACGGAACTGACACACTTCGGGAGGGATTGCCTCGAAAAGTCAATCTGCCCAGGATATACGACTCAAGACGGCTGCGTATGAAATGCTATCGTGTCGAATACTGGAAGATTCACCCCAGCTAATCACTACCACGGAACGCCTTCGTTGTGGCCGCTCTCTTCCTGCGCGCTTGACCCGCACCGGATTTGTACAAGGAGAGTTGAAGCATATCTGAAAAGCTTAGCATTTAGCACTGTCGGTTGTCCTTTTCTACCGTGCAGTCATCCTATTGAAATTGCTCTTGGTGGGATTATGGGGCCCTACCGGCGTTTTCTTGACACTTAGTGGAATCATATTCCAGCGTAATGCCATTGCTCTCAATCTACTGCTGTCTGCAGCTACGTAGGTTCCTAATGGGAATGTTTGAGCCAAGAAGTATCTGTGCTTGTCCATACACGAGTACGCTTCTGACCGACTGGGAGTTAGACGGATGCGTTTCAAGGTACAACTACTGCGACTCGGAGTAGACCCGTTGTTCATGTCGACTTGATGAATCTTCACCTCTTTGACGCTGATACCTAAGGTAAATAATTTGTAAGGCCTCCCCAACAAACGCCTGAGTGCATCACTGCTGCAGTCATTTATTATTTGGCATCACGCACGATGGGGATCGCGATGGCCCCAACGCCACCTATCAAATCATCAGCATTATACACAATATATCATGTCCATTCTATGAGACCTGTAACTATGAGACGGCGAGAATGGACCTAAGGTAGCTGGGACTGCAATGTAGATCAAACAGACGCGTGAAGCCTGGCTTATAACATCCGAAGACTTCTGCGCCCTCGACTTTCGTAATTCAATCGAACTCTATCTCGTCTTGATCACCCTTTTACGAAATTTTCAGTCTCCCCTTGGCTGCCATAATCGCACGCTACCGCAGAATCGAAAATTTGGCAGACGCGAAAATACATGTTCATTCTTCGGAGCAGTTATCATAGCATGAGAGCAAAGGACAAACACGACATAGAGTAAGAATGTAAGGACCCAGAGACCGATAGCAAGGCAAGTGTAGCTCTAGTAGCCTCTCCAGCGTAAGGATACAAGGCTCGGGTATGTTCTACACTTGGAATGTCAAGTAGTACAGATCAAGAGGTTTCAAGATATGGATATGTGTTCTCGCGTCCGTACGTGAACGGTTCAACGATGAATCGGCGCACGTTCAGACGAGTACGCATGCCAACTATCAAGTCCATGCTCAGTGGGACTGTTATATGCAAACGGAGGAAGAGAGTTGGTAGTAGAATAATGACCGTTGGAGTGCTATGGCTGCCAATCAGTATCGCGAAGAGGTGGACATCTGGGTACACGCACCGGGTATGAATCATCCTCAACTTTCACCGAACCGTAATGTGAGCCGTTCGAGGCGCTGTGAGAACTGGAAAGACTTGACTGCGAAGGAAGCGATGGCCTTCCGTTTGATGGAGAGTGGGTGTGAGAATGAATTTGTACTGGCTACACAGGAAAAAAACAAAATCGTCACTAGGATCGGGAATTCACCTCGCATCGCGTGCGGAAGCCGCGCGCGGTGAGTGAAGGAAAGGAATAACACTCGCCGAAAATGGAGGACTAGATGTAGAACTAGAGCCCGAGGGCGTGTTGGGTAGCTGGAACGGCGTGCCGCTCATGCTGTACATTGCTGAGCCGGGCCCAGAATGGTTGTGGGAGACTTGGCCGTATTGCGAGGGATGAGGGATGGTTAACGGTGGCGGCGGGCGGAGATCAGGTAGTGATGAGCCGTCCTGGTATCGATTATACTCATCAGCGACGAGAGATGGCCCGTGCATGGGTACCCACCATGTAAAGATCGTCGCCGTCCTGCTTTCGACGTTTGAAGTCGCGCTCCCCGTTCCTAGAGTCGTGTGCGAGTGGTCTGCGCGTCATGTCGAGGGCAACAGGTCGCCCGCCGTTGGCGTCTGAGAGCATGCGACGGAGTTCCTCGTTTTCTTTGAGGAGCCGGCCATTCTCTTGCTCGAGCTCGCGTATCTTGAGCAAAGGTGGCGGCAGTACTGCAATCTGGTCCGGGGAGATGTTTAGCTGTGTCTGGAGCTTGGTCACCGTCTGTTCGAGCTGTAAAAGAGAGCTGTGAGTCGGCTTGAGCAGTGATGAGCGATGCACGTACTTGTTCGATGTAGGCCTTGCGTTTGGCCCGGTGTCGCGCCTGAGCCTTTGCATTACGGCTGCGCTCAGGGCGTTCAGAGTGTGCCGTATGACCGGATAACGAGGACATCAGAGCTGGTTCACGTAAGGTGAGGGAAAGAGATCAAGAGTTGGAGTGGGATGGAGGGAAACTTATAGCTGGCGCGCTCCGAAGGACCCCCACTTGTGAGCCTGCTTTGGTGCGTTCCAGTTTGGACCTTTGTATATGTACTGTATGTCGAATTTTCACGGCCTATTCGCTGGATTCGATCAGCCGAGCCACCTAATTGAGAAAGAAGACCCTATCAAGTCCCTGGGTGTCCAAGAACGGACCCAGATCCCCGCGTTAAATTGAGTCTGATTCCGCCCAAAAATACCTGGCCGACCTCAATATACTCCAGAATGTTCAGTGATTCGATCTATGCGCATTCAGCGCTGATATTGGGATGACTTCCCTCCTGGAAACCGCCATCCGGGCTTTTCTGGGGGCTGCCACGCCTCCGGCAGGACGGCAGTTGCATCTCCTCGTCGTGGATGATTTCGGACACGCGCACGTACCTGGCAGGGTGGAACAATGATCGGTGACTTCTTGATAATACCTCCGTCCGTTGCCCTTTCCTGGATGTTGATCTTGCGCGCGTTGCCGGAAGATTTCATCGCCAGACCCCGCTTGAACTCCGCGACACTTGGATCTAGATCTGGTTTGATCGTCTTCTTCACCTTGCAATCGACGCGTCATCTGCGTTCTCATGGCCAGTGTGGCGTCAAAAATATACACTCTTTCTCCCATCCGTGCCTCTCGTTGCTGCTCGATTCCCATCAGCCAAAGGGACTACCTCGGATGCCATGGAAGCCACGATAGCATAGACTACGGTCCAGAAGCCAGCGTCCGGCATGTACCGTCAGTAGTGTAAATGGCGGTTCAGCGCTAACTTTTCTTTCCAGACAGTATCCAGCGAATCTACGGTCCATTTCGTCGATTGAGTCCGAATCCGACCAGCTACTAGGGCTTGGTGCATCGAGGATACATGATAGTAATCGCTAGCGCGGCGATTGATAACCCGCCTTGTATCCGGGCTCAGTGGGTGCTTGGCCGAGCGTCCCCGTCGCGTGTCTCTGTTGCTCTTGAGCCGGCAATATCACAGGCCTTGAGCATATGCGTGGTAGAACAACTGTTCGCATCCTTGAACAAGCCTTGAAGCAACTTACTTGGAGGCAGCGACCGCCGTGATTACCAATGTCCGAATCGCACGGTTCCAACATAACCCACAGAAGACCATGGAAGACCATCTTTGGCTGAAGAGGAGGAGAAGAACGTCGGGTATTTTCCGACACCGCCTAAAGTCAATGTAGGTTAAATTGGTATCATGCTTGATTTCAGAACAATCATCTTCCCGTTGCAGTACATAGACCAATAGTAGCCACATACTGACATTGATATGAACTTGCTAGGACCGACGCCGCAGTTCCCGTGCGTGATGCTCCTTCAGATCCCTCTATCCTCGAAGTCCGATCTGAATTTTTGCTGTCGAATGGAAAGCTTGGTCGTGGCTGATAGTCGTTGTCGCGTATCACATCGAGGCGGTCCTTTGTCCATTCTTTGAACAACAATAAAAGGCGTGGAAGGTGACCCCACAAGATTGCCATCGTCGAAGAATGAAACGCGCCCTCAAATTGTTTCTCCAATAAGAAAGTCGGTCCATGGGACTGGGCTGAGACTGGGATGAGTCGGCACCATATGATACTCACGCAGCTCTCGCTCAATCGATCATTCCATCATCCGTGGATCTCATTCAGCCGCCTCATCCTAAACAGCTTTTCAGTCGTCCCGCACTCGATGTGTATAGCCAATTGCGTCTAAACTGAATGTACTGACCTCCACCATCATTGGCGTGACTCTTGGAAAAGCGTCAGTCTTCCGTGTCGCTTCCGCCGGCAGGCAGACATGGACATGAAGCATCAAGGGTAGATGCCCGAAGCGGAATGTTTCTCCTTGCTGCCTGTCAGCGATGTACAGTAGACCTTCTCGCGGCTCGTCCGACCTACCTGGACGGCGGGGGTAGGGAGGAATTGGGGTTGACGCTCGGGCCCCAGGATTCTATCGATACATTCGAGGTCCAAACCGACCCACCGACACGCAAAGCACGGAACCAAATTTGCTTCCGTCTTGCTTTGTGTCGATCCTTGTAGAATGTTAATTGCAAATTCCTTCGGCGCTTATGTCCGTGTCAAGAAATACAGACAAGAGAGACATCGAAGGACATCGATCGCATCGATGAAAATTCCGTGTCATGAAGTTCGAGGCTGGAGCGGTCTAAGAAAAGTACTTGATATACACTCCTTCGAAAATAAGCGTCCGGAAGCTGTCTTGCGAAGTACCCCAAAGAGACGCCTCAGTTGCCAAGTAGGTAGAAGAAGCCTCCATCCAGGAACACAGTCACTCGGGTTCTGCGTCAGGTCTGCGCGAGTCCTCAAGGCCGATGAGAGGGGAGTGAGTATACATGGGTCTGTGCATTCCAAAGGAAGGTGCCCCGGTTGGGACAAGGTCCGCAGTGATTCGTCCAGTCTCGTGGTGACGGGCTATGGGTGGTGGGAGTGTGAATATGACGGTGGCCTCCCAATGAGGGTAAGCGCGGGCGCACCGACCTGGCACTCCCACGCTAACCCTTGCAATCGATATTGAATAAACGACTGCATGGATCATTAGCGTTATCGTCCTTGTACTTATCATGACGGAGAGTTGCCGGCGTCCGCTGTGCGCTTCATTGTGACATGTGGAACTTGGGCTGTTCTACATATATCTGTCAGAATGGAGTCCCAAAGAATGATTATCAACTGACAGGCCCCGGCAGCGAGGGCTATTTACGGTCATCATTACTGTAGCTGCAGGTTCGGAGTTCTTCGACAGTGGTGACGTCGTGCGTACTAGTGCGTACTGTGTGCAGGCACCGCTCTCGAGAATGAATATGTCGTGCTGAACATTCAAGAAGTTGCTTGAATGGAGTGTCATCCGGCGAAACGCGGCGGACGAGAGGGCTCACAAACTTCGGACGGAAGCGCCTGGATGTGGCATGACGTGCTTGCTGAGTATGAAGTGCGATCAGTACTCAGTACTCAGCGTCTACCGTACATCACAAACCGTTCTCTGGTAAGCCCTTGCTTTGAGGCCTATTCTGCGTAGTAGACCACAGATAACCAAATCGCGAGGCGTTGCACGGTCGAGGCATTGTGTAGAACCAGAGACTCGCCTCCCTCGCCCACCCCTAGCTTGCGATGTGGTAAGATGAAACACCTCGACTAAATCGAAAGAATGACGATGAGGAGGTTGAGACTTGGAGGTCCAGAGTGCACCGGATCCTCAGGAATTGAGCATGGTTGTCCCATGTCCCGGATGTTTTATTCACAGGGCAGTACGGCTTCCTCTTGCTCTGAGAAACAACCAAGGAGCTTGTCTCAGGAGGAAGGAGCATGACGTGATGAGAGGAGTCGGAGTTGAACTTTGGAGATTTGCGTTTGTAAAAGGCGCCGCGATCTGTGCCACAAACGTTATGGTAAGTATGTAAAGGTAAATCAAATTCATATAACGCAATGCGATGTGTGTGTACGTATGTGGGCGCTTGAGGTGACGACCGAGTACAAATCTGATCAAGGAAGTGTAAGGGAGTCCGGGCGGAAGAGACTACTAACGTTGATACAAGAATTGAAATTGTTCGGATTATGCACTAGGATAGTAGAGGGAATTGCGTGAGGGAAGAAGCTGAGACCAATCGCCAGAGAGAAGAAGAAGCGAGGCGATAAGCGTAGACTGGTGTTAAGGTAGAGATTAGACTGTCGAAGCAGACCAGTCAAACGTGGAACCTCGCTGCGCAGGCCTAGACACGCTGAACTCCGACGAATCTTGCTCTTGAGCAAAGCGGTGTGGTGTATGTAGCTTGATCATACCCAAGGAAGCAGTCGTGGTCATCGTGTATGTCTGTCAGTGGTGCGGGGGATATATCGATCTCGTGCGTGTTCGTGAGTGAAACTTCTAGGACCATCTCGGCTGCTTCCGTTTCTCGCAGCTATAAGGAGTAGCCGTTCTCCTGGGTACATCTGACCGCACTGATTGGGCTCGGACTCGGACTCGGCAAGGAAAGGCTGGGAAGATAGCTGATATTGACGACTGTGTTCTGGGAGCTCGAAAGGGGGACACTGGACAGCGTGTAAGTTGGGGGTGACTGTGATTCTGTGTTGAATCTTTTCTGTAAGCGCAACGGGTAAACCGCTAGTGAGTGTCTTTGAACAGATGTGTGTGTGATCGGATGGTATACGTAGTCATTGAGCTGGTGGCGTCAACCGACTCACCAATGGGTCCCGCCCTCGTTTGCCAATCTTTCGTCGTCTGACGATGCGAAGTTCAGTCCTTTTGCAGTCACTGGTGATCCGGCGCGACGATAATCGGTACATACAGTCCGGCGTTGATGAGGAGAAAAGGGCCGGAAAGAGAAAGCCTCGAGAGGAGTCTCCGAATTCCTCTGCGGAATATGGTGTTCCGACGATCAGTGTCGCTTTGAGACTGTGACGTTGAGAGGCCTGACATTTCCGCAGTTGAGTGTCTCGAATACGGCTGGGCTTTCACGGCCAATGAGCACACTTTGCTTGGAAAGAGAACCGACTCTATGATGAGTGTCCAGCTGATTGAGATGCAGGTGACGTGATGAGGCAAACTGACGAGTCGGAGTTGAATCTTGGGAGATTGGCATTGACAAAAGACGCCGCGATGATCTGTGTACTCACTAACGTTATGGTGAGGTGAGCGTGTAAATCAGATTGATATAACGGAATGTGGTGTACGTGTACGTCTGTAGGCGGTTGGGGTACATGAATGAGAGCGAAAGATGAGATATCGGGAGGTGCAGCCATATTGATAGAGACGGGTGATAACAAAGAAGCGTACGCTGGGGTAGATCATGATGTCGAATTTGCGGGATCCATGATTGCGGTCAATCTGCCGAACGAGAACTTTCGAGAAGGGCCGGAAGTCGTGCACGATGGCGAGTGTGGGACTCGTGAAGAGTTTGATGATGCCGGCAAAACGAAGTGGTGATATATACTCAATGTGCCCTTCCGTCCCCGTATACAGCGTAGATGTAGTGCTTGCAAACGCGTACCGCGAGCATCGGGTCTTCCCCGTGTACACGTCTATGGATCACCTGTTGTGACGTGGAAACTGTGTGCAAAATGCGGGGATGGGGTGTGTTGCTCGGGATTACTTCGCTGCTCGACGATGCGGCGTGGCGGAGCACGAAAGCCTGGCCGCTGGCGGAGATATGGATTCGCAAAATGCGGGACAACTGTGTATGAATGTCGGGCCCATGACGGTCACCTGTGGGATTCTGGCGAAGTTCTCTATAGCAAAATCGGGGTTCGAAGCGCAGTGAGCACTGTGGTAGGTTTTGAATGACGAAGCAGAACGATTAGAAGTCGAGTCCTTCTCTCAAGGCGCAGTGATGATGACCGCGACCTTCCGAGGTCACGGCAACCTCACAATTATTACCCTTGCCGAACGTTGTCCACCGCTTGCCTTCGCAAGCCGAACGACCTTGAGAATACTTACATGAAGATCTTTCTGTGATCACCGATGACGCTACGGCACTTGAAGTTGATGCTTGATGCATGATGGCTTGGGCGGAGAGGTGCCGCGTAAACGCTGCCGGAAGGAGAGAACAACCTGCCCCCGTTCGGTAGGGACGGTTGAGATGGAGGTTGTTTCCAGGGACATTCAGCGTCGAGAAGATCTTGATCGGCTATTGAGACACCTCTGGAAGAGATGCATAGGCCAGGCCCATAACGTCGGATTAGGTATCTGCTTTCACTTGTGAAGGAAGAAGACGCACCTTTCATTTCTGTGTGATGCGCAGCATATCCTGGTTGCGGCAATTAGCTGCGTATCTACTCTTTCAACATGTTCGGCGGCGTCATCTAAGCGCAAAGGCCGGATTTGCTCAGGATATTAGGTCTGTCATTATCGACGTGCGGGGGTTTACGTGGCCCGAGTACTGCGTCAAACTTTCAGTTCTCGTCGGTAAGACACAACGCGCAGAAGCAAATGATTCGCATGTAATCAAGCAGAGAGCGTACCGGTCAGCAGCGTCGAGCGCCCACAACGCGCAACCGCGCCGCATGTTGAATACCAGGTTAGAAGACGGAGAGACTTCGTGCATTGTAGACGCAACACCTCAGTTACGAGTCGTTCCTGTGCTGTATACCGCGCAATATGCGGGGATGGTGGGATGATTGTTGATGGTCGAGATGATGTTGGAGATATCGGTCGCGATAGGGTTTGCGTCGATCGCTCTCAGAATTCTCATCCGTGCGCACTTGGACGCCGGCGACCGGTATCGAGAAGAAAGAGGTGGTGTGGCGACGCATGGAGCAGATGCGCCACAAGATTTGCACGATGGATCCGATCCGCGGGTGGCGGTGCATATATTTGCTGCTGTGGGCCAAGAGCTTCACAGTAATTCCATGTTCTCCCGTTGCCCTTCCAACCCTTCCAAATCGTTCGACACGATGGCCAACACCATGAGGCACCGCAAGCCCGCCAAAAAAGACGCGACGCCGCCCATCCCGCCCCCCGAACAGCTGGAGGTCGTATGGGGCAAAACGCCAGGCGGAGAGGGTATGTGGAGCATGCCTGTGATTGTGCTAACATTGGATTGATTGGTTGGCAGTGTTTCGCGTGCCAACGACGCACGACGTGCTGACTGCGCTCTTCCACCCCGCATACCCAAAATCGCACCTGGACATTCTCAACTTGTCGCTGCTCGCTGCTCAGCTCGTGCTCTTCGCTGTCTTGCCGCGCAATGTCGCCCGGATCTTCTTCCTCGCCTACTTTGCCTTCTGGCGCGCGGCGTACGATGCAGGCCTGGGATGGGTGCTCACGAAGCAGAGCAAGAAGAAGTGGATGGTCAAGGAGGTGACACGGCGCGGGTGGCTCGACAAGGACCGTCGTCCGCGTGTCCGCCAGTGGATCCGGGATCAGCTCGTCGGGAAAATGGGCAAGGACTACGAGTTTGACGTGCGTCCGCCTTGTTGCGGTGGGTTTTCATTTGGCTGATCGTTGTGCAGGAACTCCCGCTGGAATATAATACGTGGCTGCTATTCCGCCAAGCCGTCGACATTATCCTCGTCAAGTGCGTCCTGCCACGCCTTCCCCTTTTCTTTATCTTTACCTAATTATCCCCAGCGATTTTCTCGCGTACTGCATGTTTGCGTTCTCTTGCTTCCGCGTACCTACCGATCTCTCGTTTGCCGTACACGTCTTTCGGTGTGTCTGATCATCGCCGACGCGAGCTTTCCCCGCTGACGGTCCTCTAGATGGGTTGCTGGGATCGTCCTCATCCTGTTCAACTTCTGGGTCAAGAAAGAAGCACACGACGTCGTCAAGGACTATGGCTGGTACTGGGGCGACGTGTTCTTCCAGCGCGGCAATCTCATCTTCGACGGCGTCTTCGAATTGGCGCCACACCCCATGTATTCAGTCGGCTACGTTGGCTACTATGGCCTTAGCTTGATCGTCGGCAGCTATGCGGTTCTCTTCGCGAGCCTTGCCACCCACGCTGCACAGTTTGCGTTCCTCATTTTGTTCGAGAATCCTCGTGAGTCGGTTCAATATCGGAAATGAAGTTCGTCTGATGTTCTGTAGATATTGAGCGACTGTACGGACAGAAGAAGGCTATTGGCAGGCGGACGCCTATCAAGACGTCGTCGCCTCCAGAAGACACTCCCACTGCGACTGAAGGCGAGACTGCTACCGAGACTGACTTCGAAACAGAGGTCGAAGACGCGACGACGCCTATTATTGGATACGAAAATGTCAAGAAGCCATCCGCGCACAAGGCGACCTTGTCCACGTCCAGTATATCGTCCGCTGAAGTGACTCTCCGCCAAAAGCCTATCTCACAGCACGACCTCGTCACGAAGTATTTCCGCCGGGACTTGCTCATCTTCAAGAACCTCGATCTTCTCCGTGCGAGCGACGTTCTGCTCGTCTTCCTCACTGCGTACAGCGTCGGATTCGCGCTTCTCGTTCCGTCCCCGACCCTGCACTTCTTCCATGCCTTGGCGTGGTGTCTCTTCCACACTGTCGGGTTGGGGCTCGTCCTGCAGGCGCAGAGCGAGAGCAAATTCATGGTTAGGCATTACATGAAGCACTACCACTACTCGGAGACGGACGAGAAGGGCGCTGTCAAAGAGGCGTTTGCCAGCTGGAAGGTGCTGTACAACGGGAGCTCCGTTATGACCTACGTCTCACTCCTCGGGCTGGTCTACCGGACGTACCAACTCCCGAGCGAGTGGCTCATCGGCGACGCGCTGCTGCGCCACGTATTAGGCGCTTTGGCGGTGGGACTGCATGTGTGGGCGTCGATGGAGAGCTATGAGGTCCTGGGCGTGTTTGGGTGGTTCTTTGGCGACTTTTTCATGGAGGAGTTCCCGAAGCACTTGGAGTACTCGGGGATCTATAGGTTCTTGAACAATCCGGAGATTATGGGCGGGGCGGCGTGGTTCGGACTCGGCATTATGGGCGGGAGTGGACTGGTTGTGGGGCTGGCGTGCGTCAGGCAGTTGGGATACTGGTGGTTCTTGAGCAATGTCGAAAAGTGAGTGTCTCTATGTTGCTGTGATGGGAGGATGGCTGGCTGATTGATGCGACGCGACCAAAAGCCCGCATATGCAGAAGCTGTATGGCGATTCGCTGAGGAAGGAGGCCGGGTTCGTCAAGGTTATCAGGAATGTGACGCGCAAGTTGGAGGCGCCGAGGGTTGCGAGGGAGGTCAAGGGGACGTTTGACAAGGTCTATGAGGAAACGGCGGACGTTGTCGAAGAGTTCCTCAAGAAGTGTACGTTCCTTCTTCGCTAAGCTCTCGCCCTACTCAGACTTTTCTCGCGCAGCTCGCCCTCGTATTAAGGGTGTTGTCCAAGACACAAAGGTCCTCCTCCAGCAGTCCCGGGAGAAGCTGGTCATCACGCGTGTTGCTGCTGGCGGGTCGTACGATGCGTCGCAGTACACTGCGCGCGTTGTTGGCGGACGCCGGTTCTACCTCGGCGAGCCGATCACTGTGCGCTGGGAGGCGCCAAAGACGCATTCGAGGAAAGACTGGATCGGGATCTATCGCGTGGGCGCGAACAAGAGCACGTTGGTTACGCGCACAAGCTCGATGGGGATGTGGGAGGGTGTCTATGGGGAGGAGTGGGATGGAGATTTGCATGTTGGAGGCGAGGGGAAGCCGATGAGGGGTGTGGATATGGTGGGCGGGACGGTGGTGTTCAAGGGGAACACGCTGCCGTGGATGTGTGGCACGTATGAGGTGCGGTACCACCATGATGGGAAGTACAACGTCATGAGCCTGGATGGGCCGATCGAGATTCATGGTACGTGACCCTGTTCTGGTGTGGCGTAGAGTGGCGCTGATGAGCTCTCGTAGTCGACCAGCCTGTGACGTTGGATTTCCCGAGTGTGCGCGCGGAGCTGATGAAGGTTGTCCCGCTCTGCTTGGATTCCGACCCGGCGCTCGTTCCGATTTCGTGCCAGGCCATGATTTCTCCGGCCGATCCTACGACCACTACTATCGAGGAGGCATCCGCGGGCTCGGGCTCGGGCTCGTCGGAGGACGGACGCGACCCGGACGATTTCTCGTTCTGGGAAGAGAAGCAGGCAAAGAGGATTTGTATGGCTGTGAAGCAGATATTCGGGGTGGAGTATGCACCGGAGGTGGTCATGGCGGATGCGAATTTGGGGACGTTGGCGCGGCGGATCTTGTTGTCGAGGGAGGTGTTGGGGAGGGGTGGGGATACGGCTTTGACTTAGATTTAGAGAGTGTCTTGAGGATTTTTTGGTTAGTGTTTCATTCTTGATGGGGATTTATGTTTGTCGAGGAAGATTATCTACATTTATGAATATGATTGATAGTCAAAAAAGAGATTGGAGCTTGAGGAAATAGTACCTGAATTGTCCCAGAATTGTGGTAGACAGTGTTGCTCCGGCTACTTTACCGCCAAACACTGAGCCAGCAAATTTCCGCTGGAAATGTGATCCTTTCTGCCCATAGGACTTCGTGCAAATACTCCGGCCAGTGTTCAGGATTTCCCCTACACACTTTGAACAGCGACTGACGGATATCCCAATGTCCTCGTTCGACTTTACCATTTGCCTGTTTGTTGTAGGCGGTAATTAGGATTCCTGTAATGCCATATTTCTCCTCTATGTGTCTCAATGCTTTCTTGATAGCTGGTCCATTGTCTGTGACAATCTCCTTTATGCAACCCCACCGACAGAGAATGTCTTCAAAGATCCATTCCCCTAAAGCTTCGGCGGTCTCTTCCTTGAGGGCTTTGACTTCCGGCCAGCCAGTTAATCCACACCTAGCCACTGTGACAGCATTAAACCCGGCCCACTTTGATGGTTGTTTCCTTTTCGAAGATTGTTCCCCCGGCCTTAGGCATTCTGAAGGTATCAATATATGCCCTCTCGAATATCCCAAGCGTGGATGTAATGGTTGGAGCTATCTTGATATTTTGTTTTTGCCTCTTCTGACAGAGGATGCAGGACCGTACATACCACTGTATGTCTACTTCCATGCTCGGCCACCAGAAACGTTTTGTCAGTAGCTGGAGTACGGAATATTGTCCTTTATGGCCAGCTCAATTGTGCATTGCCTTGCAGACAGGAATTCTTTCTTTTGGGAGTAGTACTCGCCTTAGATGTCCATCAGGATGAGCTTTGTAGAGTTTGTCATTTCTTATGGAGAAGTCCTTGCTCCATTTCCCGAAGTCCTCCTCTTCTTGGAGAATACTTCCCTCTAGATGGGGTAGTAGCTTTGGTAAACCACTTTCCCAGAGGCGTTCTCGTTTACTTTTTAGCAACTCAGGGAACTTCTCGATATCCATCCATTCTTCTATGTCTTTCATACCAGATAAAGCAGATGTTCTTACGGCTTTGGATACTTGGATATGAGATGGTAAAGTACTATTTCCTGACTGAAGCCTCCCCTACTATCGATATCATTTCTGAAAGTTTTGAACTCCAAAGGTTGTGCTTCCCCCGCCGGGGGGTCCGCCACCGCCACCACCACCACCACCACCACCACCGCCACCACCTCCACCGCCTCCGCCATTAGGCGGAGGTCCTCTGGGAGAGTCGTAGCGACGTCCACCACCAGACGGCTCACCGCCTGGTTCATCACCATCTTCACCCTCCTCTTCATCGTCTCCTTGTTCATCCAGATCGCCTGGGAGCTCCTCGAATGGATTAGAGCCTGTCTCGTTCCCGCCTGTCTCAGGAGGGGGGCCTCCAGACCTCCGTGAAGGGGTGGCCGGAGGAGAGAATGCGACTTTCCCTAGTGTGCGAGGAGTAGCGTGGTAGACAAAGCCAGATTGGGCTAGTCTTTCTGGAGAAAAGGGATTTTCAGAACGAACGGCAGGAGAACGAGGCTGCGTAACTTTGACTAAGGGAGGATTCCTTGGAAACATAGCTTGTGCAGCCTGGAGAGGAGTTGCTCGAGTCATGGTACCGATATCGGATAGAATACCCGAGCGTGAAGAGAGTATCCCATAAACCTGCGTCGATTCATTTCATGAGAGCGGCGCTGCACAACGATATTGAGAGTGCTGAGATAGGTCTGGGAAAGAGTCTCATACGGGTTGGTAGGAGGTAGATTGGGGTCATTGGCGTTGTTGGCGTTGTTGGCCATGGTTGAGAACGGCAGTAAGAGTTTGACTCAAAGGAAGAGTTGAAATATACTGTTAGGACCGTGCCCCAAACCAAGCCTAAGAGAGAAAGACCGGTTGTGATACTCAGTATGCACTGCACAAGTGGCACTCCGAGCCTGTGAAAGGTAAGCGTAGAAGTGTTCAAAGTTAAGAAAAGAATTAAGGGTTTTACCTAAAATGTATTGGCACGTACTCCCACACCTGTATCCCTATGAATCCCCGTCAAGCAGTAATCCGGCTATCACTTGGTTGTGGTGAGAGATACAGGGGGCCCGGTTTTGAGGAGCGTCGGAGATCCGGAGTAGGCTTCCTGCGTTAAGCAGGCTGGTCCCTTGAGTCGAGCCTTGAATCCAGGAGTTCGTCTGAAGACGTACCCAAGAGAAAGGATGAGCTCGGACGTCCACTAGGACGTCGCGAGTTTGAGAAAAGGATAAGTCCGCCGAGGAGGGCGGAGGTCCGACATGTGTATCGAACCAAAGGAAGCTGAAGAAAGACTAGGCTGGGGTATCCTAGTTGATATTTGAACTGAGGATCTAGAGTGTAGTACAGGAGCTTAAATACTGAAGGTAGTTAAAATTCTAGAACAAGTGTAACTAGGGTTTGAAGGTCCAGTCCAGGTGGACCGGTAGAACTGGTGAACCGGACTGGACTGAACCGCAAACTTACCCAGTCCAAAAAGGACCGGTCTGACCAGTCCTACCAGTCTCGGTCCTAGGTCCGAGGCTCTTCTCAGAATTATAAGGACCGCTAAAGACCGGTCTTAACCAGTTCAGACCGGTCTCCGCAGGACCGGTTTGGACCGGTCTTGAACCGGTCAGGACTGGTCAAAAGCTCAGTCAGATAAAATGACCCCTAGAGGAATTGATCCCGGGGGTCTTGACCATAATCACACAATGTGACACAGCTTTTCCACTAGGCCAGACGGTCTTGAAGACCTAACATTTTACATACTCTTACCCATACCTTGCAGATGTGGAACCCGGCTCAATACTGCAAGTAACAACCTGGGTAAGTTTACCATGCAATCATTGTCAGTAGTGTTAAGTACAGGGAATGCATTTTACATTGTTGAACTCATGCTTCCCTATTTAAGTCTATGACTATCTGGGTGGAGGCATAAAATTTCTATTTAATTGAAGAGATTTGTAATTTATGAGTGACAAAAATGGCAAACCTACCCAAGTCGTAGCCAAACAAATCAAGCAAAAAAAGTCCATGGACCGGTTTCAATCTCCATCAAACCGGCACCCACATTCTCAATGGCTCGAGTCTCGGCTCCCGCTGCAAAAGCACTACCCAAGGCCACCACAGCAGCCAAGGGCAAGAATAAACGTCCGCTCTCTCCTCAACCGGAACCTGAGGACAGTAGTGACGGCAGTGCTGAATCGGGGGAAGACAGCTCCGAATCAGAGCCTGAACCCGAGCCTGAGCCTGAGCCTCCCAAACAAAAGAGACAGAAAACCACGAAGGCTAGGGAGGCCGAGGCGGCGGCGGTGGCGGCAGCTAGAGAGAAGTCCACCAGGAGCTCAAGGAAAAAGTTGAAAGCTGCCCCTCTGCAGATAGCGTATACGACTGAAGGTGATCTGGTGAGTAAATCATAGTACATGGTAAACTTACCACTCACATCCAACCAAGGACCTTGGCCATGATGCCGCCATTGCTGCTACTGCTAATGTCAAGGAGGTTGCCGATGACCTTGACTTGTTCTTCGGTCCTAGAGACGATCATGTATTTGCGGAAGGTGAAAAGCCCTTGCGTGGCCGCTTCTGTCTGACATGCCAGTGAGTCGAGAGTTGCTGCAGCAGGATTGCCATGCTCACCTTCTTTAGCAGTGACAAAGATATTGTGGCACGGAAGGGGGAGCACAATTGTTTCTATAAAGGATCCAACACGACTTTGCGTCATCACATGCGCCAGCACTGGCCTGCCTACCAGAAGCTATGCCTGGAGAAAGGTGTGGTACTGCGAGATGCTGCCATGCCTTCCAAAATGCTTGCTGCAAAGGAGGCTGCCGAGGCCGCCGCGGAAGCGGGAAAAAATCCGGAGGCGGGCAAGCTGACGAACATGGGTTTCACAGTTGCTGTTGGTCCCAAGGAGTTTTCGGTACCGGCTGCACTCGAACATATCTCAAAATATATTGTCTGCACGGATCAGGTATGGCTCGAGCTTGATAACACTGCTACGCACCTGATTCCCCTTCAGTCCTTTGCCACCACGGAGAACATCCACTTCCGCAACCAATTCATGGTCTTCCGGCCTAAGACACGCTCAAGCGAGCTGCCCACCGCACATAAGGTGAAGAAATATGTCCATAACTTCTATGTCGCAACCTTGGAGGAGCTGAAAGCCGAGTATGGGGTAAGTTTACCATTGTGCATATATGAAAGCCAACTCACGGCGTGCCAGCGTGCCCTCGGTTTTGTATCGACTGTAGGTGATGCTTGGTTGGCGAAACACAACAAGCAGGGATTCTTCGGATTGAATGAGTTCCATGTCCGTGTGGTGAAGAAGAAAGGGAGGCCTGCCCGGTGGTTCCTTGAGCATGCCATGATCGGATTTCGACGGATCCATGGAGCCCACGATGGTGAGAATCTTGGCCGGCTGTTCATGAGCACAGTCATACGATGCGGGATTGTCAATGTCAAGACCAAAATCTCGAAGGTGAGTGCAAAAGGCAGGATGTTGATGTTTGCTCTCGTTGACATGATATCTTAGCTCGGTCCCATCACTATGGACAATGCGTCTCCCAACGATACACTTTGCCAGGCAGTTGAGGAGATTCACCAACTGATGGGGCTTAATGCATGAGAAGCCATCCCTAATCAGTTAATGTAAGTGCAGTTTTGTATGTATAATGGTAAACTTACTCACAGCTGGGTGCAGGTGTCTTGCTCATGTTCTCAACCTCACGGTAGGCGACTTCATGGCGGCCATCACCAAGACCGCAGCCATGGAGACTTCTACTGCAATCTGGGAATATGACCCCGCAGAACCGAACAATCGTGTACTTGGGGAATCGGTGGATGTCATCGCAGCACTGCGAACTCTCGGAGTCAAGGTAAGTTTGCCATCTACTTTTACCTGCATCTTACAAGAGAAATTTGTAGATTCAGGCCTCGGACCAGCGCATTCAATACTTCCATTCCCTTCAGAAAGAGTGTGGTTTTGTGCAACCGCTGGCCATTATCCTGCATGGGAATACACGATGGGGATCAGCGCACGACATGACCGACCGCGGATTCAAGCTTCAACTACCTATCAACAGGTTTCTTAACAATGCCGACGAACGCTTTGGACCCATTACTGTCATCTGCGCCAATGACAAGATCACCAAAAAGATTCGCTGGAGCGCTTTCCGACTCAATGATGATGAATGGTTGCGGGTCCAGGATTGCAAGACCATTCTTGCGGACATCAAGAACATCCAGCAACTCTTCTCTTCACAGAAGGAGGCAACGATGTACCGCGTCATTCCTGTCATCGAAGATCTACTCACCATCTGGGAGGCAAAGCTCCTGGACCACAACTTTGAACTCTACCATGAAGCAATCAGTGCAGGATTGGCCAAGCTACGGAAATACTATCGCAAATTTGACCAGAAACCCGCCTATATTATTGGTCTCTGTGTGTGCTTTTTGTCTTTTCATTCTTTTCGAGTAAGTTTACCATTATATCCAGTTATCCATCCCTATTTCAAGCTGGACTGGATTCAGGAGCATCGGGGTGGTGAGGAGGAGCAACAGGAGGAGATCCGCAATGGAAATCCAAGGGCAATAAACTGGCTGGGAGAAGCGGAAAGGATTGTGGAAACTGCGGTAAGTTTACCATTTGATATTTGCATCATTCTAATCGTTGTTATATTGCAGATGGAGAAGTACTGGGAGGACCGACTTGTCTTCCCTCCCTCCAAGGATCCCAGACCCTCCCCCGATGTGCACGATGACGATCTTGAGGACGATGAACAGTATACTGTCCGCACTCTTCCCTCCCTCATTGAATCAACCCGTTCTACACCAGCTGCAGGAAGTCCAGCACCGGAAGGCAGCACGGCCACTGCAGGTACTGCCACCCTTCACTCTGATTTCCAACGCAAGCATGAGGAGCGGTTCCAGGCCCAGAAAGCGGCGCAGGCTGCAACAACTGGACACAGTGGGTGGCGTGCAGAACTGGGAGCTTACCTTCAAACCATTGAGGAGGACGTCACCCATGACACCCACCTATGTGAATGGTGGCAGGACCATGCCCACCTCTATCCTACTGTTGCACGCATGGCCCTTGACTACATCCCCGCCCAGGCGTCCTCGGTCTCTGCCGAGTTTTCCTTCTCCAGCAGTGCGCAAACAGCAGACAACCAGCGTGCTCGACTCAGTGCACAGATTTTCGAGGAGTTGCAGATGTCCAAGGATCAGTGGAAGAGGGATGTTGTCGATTACGCCAAGCAGAATCAGCAGTTTGTCGAGGACCATTTCGAGATGACACCCTTCTACGATCTTGCAGCGGAAGAGGAGCGAGAGGCGGAATTAGACAATTATCTTGGTGTTGTGTAGTTATATAGCTTGTTGAATCTATGCCGTACACTCCCTTTCCCATTGTGTGAGGCTTGCGCGACCTCAAGAACCCAAAGAAGTGATGATGGTAAGTTTATCATGCGAATAAAATCTTAGTACCTTCATGTCTGAATACAACTTGAGACTGGACTGGGTAATGGCTCTATGAGAAGTCCTAGAGCTGAGTAGGTTGATCATATTTTCACAAGGATACGACGTGGTGAAAGAGCCGTACACCCGTATGTCGATGGGAGTACTCTGATTGATGCTGAGTGATGGCTCAAGGAGCACATCCAGAATTTCGTCAACTTTATGCAGCCAAAACTGAGTTCTCTCTGTGTCAATTCACTCGTCATATATGTTGTTTCCATGGTAGTTTAACTCCCAGTATTGAGAGGTGATGGTCTTGTAAATAAGACACGTTCGAATTCGCATGGTAAACCTACCCTGATCTTGGCCAAGTACGGAGCCTTAATCCTTGTTCAGCGAGGCGTGTTCACACATATTGGCACTGCATAATATATATCATTTTGAGCTATTCCTCTTGAAGTGACTTGCGAGTCCATGAGGGGTTCTTACAATGCAATGTAAGGTGCGTGATTTTCTATGGTAAACTTACCTTTTGCGTCAAGCATTGAGGGGACAATCGGGTGAGCAAGTGGCAGCAGGATGGCGCGGGGGACCCGTTATTTCATTGGGGGCGCGGAACGCTCAACTGAGCGAGCCACATGCCCACGATGAATGGGTACTAGCAAGGGGGAGAATTACTGGTGGTGGTGTGGGGTGAGGAGTGTGGGGTGTGGGGTGTGGTGGTGAGAGATCTACAGAAAATCAGCGCATCAAACGGATAGACCAGCTAGAATCTGGCCTATCCAAACAACTGTGAGACGGGCACGCACCTGATGAGAGCGCCCGCGTCCAAGCGGCGCGCCCTGTCAATGCGGACGGGCCCCGCCCATATCCCATCCGTCGTCGGGGCGGGCGTCGAGCCGTCATCCAAGGAGATCTACAGAAAAATCAGCGCATCAAACGGATAAGCCAGCTAGAATCTGGCCTATCCAAATAACTGTGAGACAGGCACGCACCTGATGAGGGCGCCCGCGTCCAAGCGGCGCGCCCTGTCAATGCGGACGGGCCCCGCCCATATCCCATCCGTCGTCGGGGTGGGCGTCGAGCTGTCATCCGAGTCCGCGTTTGGCGTGGCCGGCGTCGTCGTCGTCCCGGATGGTGGTGGTTGGAGAGAGAGCGAGATCAATGACATCATCAATCTCGGTTGAAACAAATCGATCAAGTGCCTGGCACTTAGTGCCAGGCACTTTGCTCTCACCGCCATCTGGCCACCATGGATGCAGCACGGCCGTCGGCAGACAGCCCATCGCCGACTCCGTCTCGCGCGTCACCCGCTGCCCACCGCGCGTCGCCGCCCTCTGGCCGTTCACCTGCCGCCGCCCGTCGCTCTGCTGCCCTGGAAACCCGCTCCACGCCGCCTGCTGCCGCCGACATCCCACCGCACCTGGCCTTCTCGCCTCCGCCACCAGCAGCCCACCGCGCCTCGCCGCCCTCTGGCCGTTCACCTGCCGCCGCCCGTCGCTCTGCTGCCCCGGAAACCCGCTCCACGCCGCCTGCTGCCGCCGACATCCCGCCTCACCTCGCATTTTCGCCTCCGCCCGTGCATGTTCGCCCGTTGGTCTCGTACTCTTCATCGTCGTCGTCCTCGTCGTCGGATGACAATGTCCCCCGCCCTCCGCGTCCCGTCACCCAGTCGCCGTTTCCGTCGCCGTACCGCCCTGCTCCCCGTTGCGTTCCGGAATCAGAATCCCCATCTCCAGTCCGCTCTCCCAGCCCGCCTCCCTTTGCAAGCAGCTCGCGCCACCCCGCCGCATCAGGATCCGCTGTGCGTGGCCGTCGTCTTGTACGAGAACGTGGACGTGGGCGCGGGCGCAGGCGCGGAGCTGCATCTTTGCCGCCTCAAGCGTCGTCATCTCGCCGGACGCTGGATGACGATGAGGAGGATCAGCTGCAGTCCACCTCGGAGTCCGAGCAGGATGACATGGCGGCGATGCTCGCGGAGGTCGATTCCGATGGGGAGCCTCGTTACATCCGAGCGGGTATGGGCGTGTTACCGCGTCGGATCCCGCCCATCGAGGTGATCATGGCGCAGCCGATTCCGACCACATCGACGACCGGCCGGCCTCTCACCAAACGAGAGATGAAACTGACCGGTGCATCGCGCCTCGCACTCATCGGGCGCGCAATGGATCTGAGGATAGACAAAGAGGCCGAGAAGGATAAGCAGCTGGACAAACGCAAGCGGGCGTGTGCTGTGGAGAAGAGATACGCAGAGACTCATAAGGAGAAGCGGAGGGCAGCGCAGAGGGAGTATGAGCGCAAGTGAGTGTTGTTATTTTTGTGTTTTTCAGTTTGCTGATATGGGCCAGCAAACGCGCCAAGTTGAGCAGCTTGCCCGCCGACGAACAAGCCGCCATCCGCGCACGCAAATCAGCCTGGGTACAGGCCTCGAAGGCGCGCAGGAAAGAACGCGAGCGCGCGGAGGCCGAAAATAGGGAGAGCACCGATGAGGAAGATGGGCAGAGGGAGCCGGATGAGCCTGCGAGTAGCGGGGGACGGGGTGGGCGTGGACGGGGTGGGCGTGGACGGGGTGGGGTCGTAGCAAGGGAGGAGACCGGGGAGGACGACGGACGCGTGGGCGCCGTTAATTCTTGCAGTATGATTGTGGCGGCGTAGATTCTTGCTGGATGAATGCAGTCATCTTTGTAGAATATTCAATATATCTTGATCTTTTGGCAATTTTTCTTGGGTGAACCGTGATTTGAACAAAATTGCAAACTTACTCAACAGGCTGCGCTTATTGCAATGGTAAACTTACCGAAGCACGTGAAGGCGTACCATGCCCAAATATTTGGATGTTTGTTGATTGTAACTAACTACCTTTGCCCTCAACCACAACCTACCTCAACCACCATCCACCACGGACATTGCTTCTTGGTAAGTATACATGACTCTTTCTTCTTCTTTTCTCGGCCTTTCTTTGCCCATGCCCACTGCTCTCTGCCATGGCCCGACGACTCGACGTTTGGGACGCAACCACCATGGCATGGGGCGGGGGGCAGGCCCTCTTTTTGTTTTTGTTTTTTGTTCACGGCTCCCAGTGGTTGAATCGTTAGCTGACTATTGAATCTACAGTACAAATGGCGCGGACAACACGCTCTGGACGCGTCTTCACCCCGTACAGCCTTGGTGAACCCGTCGTGGTCGACGTCGATGTCACGGACCTTCTCCGACTGCGCTTCGTGGAGATGGATGCCCTGGGCGAGGACTGTAGTGACGACGACGACGATCTGGAGGATATGGGAGCAGCGCGGGGGCAGGTCGGGTCGGCAGGAAGCGACGCGACGTTTCACACAGAGATGCGCCGACACGTGACTCTTGACTTCTTGGTCTTCGACAGTCATCGTCACTGGTGTCGCTTCCCATTCCTTGCATTCTTTCCTCCTGTTCTTTTTCTTTCTTTTCACCCAGCGACCACCAGACCCGTTCTTTCATTTACGACACGATGACACGTCAGAAAACCACAACCGCTGCCCCTGGCGCCAAGACACGCGTTACCCGAGCCAACAGCAGCTTTCCCAAGGGCGAGCTTTCGCACAACGACGAGCTCTCTCAGGCCCTCGACCTGCAGTCCAATCGCAGGACCCGCGGCAGGAAGCCGGACTCGAAGCTCGCAGGGCTGGCGACCGTACTCGAGGCCGCAGCGCCCGATGTTGCGAATAGGGGGCCGGTCCAGCAGAACGACGCCGCCGGTCAAACAGCGCCCACGCCCGCCCAGCCGTCTGAGGCCGCCGGCGCGTCTGGCAAGGTTCGCCCTGCTCCGGCCGCCGCGAAAGGCGCGCGCCCTGCTGGCGCCCTCCCGACCGCCGCTCTCCCCCGCCCTTCTGTATTCCGCCCTCAAGCAAACCCACCTGCGGGCACCTCCCTCGACGACATCGATCTCAGTCCCAAGGACGACGTCGCTCCCGCTGCCTCTTCCGCGCGTCCCTCCTTCATTTCCGGCCGTCCTCCTCCTCTCACCTTTGCGCCTGTCGGTGCTGTTCCACCGCGGCCCTCCACCAGTCGACCGTCCATCCCTCCTCTCCGTGCGTCTCCTCAAATTGCAACAACGTCTCAGCCACACGAATCTCCGCTCAACGGACGCGCGCGCTCCGCCCCTAGCAAGCAGACAGCTCCGAAGATTGCCGAGCAGGTATCACAACCTGCGAAGCGGTCCGAGGACTCCAGCAAGGCGAAGGGCAAGGCTCGCGAGGTCCCGGCCGCCGAGGCAAGTGCGCCTGTTGACCCCGCCACTCAGGGCGTGATCTTCACGCGTCCTGACTTCGAGGCTTTTGTCGCCAAGACGGAGGCGACGCTGGTGGAGCAGACTCGGAGTCGCCACCAGATGGAGCTAGACCATGCTCGCAAGGAAGGCGAGTTCTTCGCCGGTGAGCATCCTTTCGGATTTTTTCCCCTTGTCTCGCGCCGAGTGAGGCCGGGGCTATACCTGTCTTCATTCTCGAAGACGCACCCCCATATTGTTGGGGGTGCCGCACCTCTATGCGCCACCATAGTGTTGGTGGTTCAGGGTGTCGGGGTCCCGTCTTCATGTTCTGAAGATGGGTAGGCCAGGTTACATCTTCGTAGTGTCGAAGATGTCCGGGCGAAGGGCCGCTCCTCATAGTGTTGAGGATGCGGGGCGTGTCTTCATAGTGTTGAAGCCGCTATTCCCTTGGGACTCTCTGGCAGTGAGCGGGTGTACGCGTGCCAACTTTGGACATGTCGAAACCTGTGCTCGCTTGCTACGAGTTTCCTCTTTCTTTTCCTCTCTCTTGAATTCTCTCAAGATGAGGCAGCTGATATTTTGATGCAGTTGGGCGTCTGGCGGCGGTGGCTGGCTACCAGCACCCAGAGGAACTCATCGGCTTTCTTGCCGCTCACAAAGTGATGGGTTCCGACGCCGACATAGCCGACGGCGATATCGAGCATATGGAGGTCGACCAGGCGGAGGAAATATTCCGCGAGGTGGAGGAGACTATTGCCACAGAGGGCCCTCCTCCCGGTCTAACCGGTCGGGCCACATCACGACCTGCACCCGCAGTCACTCCTCGATTTCAACCTGCTCGTCGCGAGGTCCTGGACATTTCCTCTTCCTCCCCTGCCGTTCCTTTGCCCCGTGCTGAGAAGCGTCGCAGCCAAGAGGCTCTTCATTCTGAGAGGCCGGAGAAGGCTGCGCGTTTCCTCTCGCCTGCTCGAGGCACGACTTCTTCTCTGAGGCGGCTCACATCTCCTCGCCGCCTGCCCTCTCCTCATCTTGACCCTCAGGCCGCCGTTGCCCCCCTCCGAGTCTTCAACCCTCGTGTTGCCTCCTCTCTTCCCTCTCTCTCCAAGCTGCGTGCGCCCCAGGCAGTCATCACCGTCTTGCACGGCGGGTGGTGGAAGCCTATTCCGCTGTCAAACTTGACGCGGAAGGCCTGCGAGGATGATCAAGCGAGGACTGGCGGTCACTCTTCCGTGACTGCTCAGTTCGAGGAGATTGACGGCCAACTGGTCCTGAAGTCCAAGGGCGTCACCCTGGCTGCGGACAAGACTCTGACTCCCAAGGATTGGGAGCAGGCGGCGCGGTTCTTCCCGGACGTCATAGCTGAACACCTCGACGTTAGTGATGGGCGCGGTCCTGGCGGACCCCATGCACGGTACTACGCCGGTCAGGTCAAAGCACTCGTTGAGAGCCTTCTTGGACTCTTCAACTTTGAGGATAGGTCTGCACAATCTTACTGCCTTGTCGGGCCGTACTCACTATGTGCAGGTTCACGGTATACGTCCTCTATTTTGAGCGCATGATGAAACGCCTCATGGACAATCGCCGCGAGATTCTGGTAGATCCCTCCACGACGGACCTTGACATTGTCCACTTCTACCGAGACGATTACGACGAACTCAAGGAGATAGTCGACAATCGGAGGGCAAGGGAGGAACGAGCGCAGCAGGCAAAAGCGGACTTAGCGTCGAAGAAAGCTCCCCTCTTCACCAGCTCAACGTCGGCCTCTGCGACTTCCTCTGCAGCCCGAAAGAAGCCCGCGCCCTCCTTTCGCTCGAAACCGTCGACCTCAAAGTCATCCTCGACCTCGCAGTCCGGTCCGTTCTGCATCTACGATGGATCCACAGACCACACAGCTCACACCTGCCCCAACGGTGCTGGCGGCTTACACTGCTCCAAAGTTGGTGGTCGACGATGGCAGGACGACAAGGGCCGCATGTACTGCTATAAGCATAACTGCGGAGACGGATGCCAGAAGGATGACTGCACCTTCTCCCATCTCTGCGCCCGGTGTGGCAAGGATGGCCACACCTCGCGAACACACCGCGACTGAGCTGTTTCCGATCGTCACCCCTCTGCGGGCAGAGGTCTGGGAGGCGAAGCTTCGGGAGGCAGGAGTGTGGGACGAATATCACGACATCCCTCGCGGGTTGAGGGAGGGTTTCTTTTTAGGGCTGGAGAACGTTACGCTGGCGAAAACGTTCATCCCACCGAATCATTGCACCGACGAGCGACACCTTCAGATCATTCGCGATCAATATGCTGCTGAGGAGGCGTTAGGCCGTATCAGCAAGGGTTACACACCCGAAGAACTCGAGTCACTGATTGGTGAGATTCTTCCACTAGACAGGCCGCCTGTAGACTAACTAGAGTGCAGGACCCTTTCGAGTGGCGCCTCTCAGTGTCATCGAACAGCGACCGGGAAAATTCCGCATTATTACCAACCACTCTTTTCCGCGAAACCCCCTACCACCACATATAGCAGCAGCTCTCGAGAACGACAAAGCGTCACCTATCACTATCGATCCTGAATTCACTTCCATCAATGCCGTTATCGACGTCGACCGCTTTCAGTGCAAGTGGGGCACCTTTTCGGAATGCTTCCTGCTTGTCGCCGACGCTCCTCCCGGTACCCAAGTTTCCGTCTTTGACGTCGACTCCGCGTTCCGCAACGTTCCCATGCATCCCTCCGTCCGCAAGTTCACCGCTATCATGTACGACCAGCTGGTGAGACTAAATGGTGCTCTGGAGTTCGGCGCATCACCGGGTCCTGGAGTTTGGGGGCGGATAGCCGATGCCATGGTCTGCATCCTCTTGAAGTACGGCATCGAGGCCGTCCTTAAATGGGTGGATGATTTCATTTTCTTCCGTTACCCACGACGCATGATTACTGGAGCTTCAGACACCACCACCGAGTACGAGTACTCCTACGACGCCGACCTCATCTGGAGCATTGCCGAGGAGCTCGGCTGGCCATGGGCACCCAAGAAGTTCATGCCCTTCTCTTCTAACTTCCAGTACATCGGCTTTGCCTGGGATCTGGTCGAACATACAGTCCAGCTCCCAAACCCGAAAAAGACCAAATACAGCGCCAAATCGGTCCCCTTCCTTACCGCTGGTGCCAAGTTCAAGCTCGGCGACGTCGAATCTCTAGTCGGCACTCTCAACCATGTTTGTCTCGTCTGTCCAGACGGCCGCTCACGCATGCCATCTCTCTATCGATATCGGGTATCGTTCAAAGGGCCTCGAGCCAAGTTCACCAAACACGCAGTCCCAGCCGAAGCAAGGGCGGACATCGCATGGTGGATCAAGACGTTGGAACGAGAATTCTTGGGCATCTATTGCATCCGACCTGGCGAGCCGCTGGACCTCGTGCTCATGGTCGACGCCTCAACCGTCTGGGGTATCGGACTTGTCCTAGACGGGAAGTGGCTGGCATGGGAGTTGAAACCAGGCTGGAAGTCCGACGGGCGTGAGATTGGCTGGGCAGAGATGGTTGCGGTGGAACTCGCCCTACGAACGCTCAAAGCTGCCGGTTACCGGGATGTTCACATCATTCTTCGCTCAGACAACCAAGGTGTCGTCGGGGCACTTGCAGCGGGCATGTCGCGGGGACCGCAGCAGAACGATATTCTTCGTCGAATTGTCAGCCTGATGCAGGATTTTGGAATCTGGTTGACCATCGAGTGGGTATCGACGCACGACAACATTGCCGATGCCCCATCGCGCGGGAAGTTCGATTCGAGGAAAGCTTTGTTACCTTTCCCGCCACGCGTACCACATCATTTGAAACCTTACGTTCATAATGCCGTAGCCTATAACGATACTCGTATTACCTTTTAATCAGAATTTTCGAACTTTCAGACCTAATTCGGATGTGGAGTTTGCGATGCGATGTGGTTGCCCGCCAAGCTCACCGAGCTCGGTGCGCCCAATATTTTCATCCACTTTCTTCACAACTTTCAAGTACTTATATGCCTCAATATTATCAGCATAGTGAGTTAGCACCAACTGCTACCAATAATGTGGAAGGAATATTATTGCGATCATACGGTCTGCAGGCGCTGGACTGTGGCTGTGCAACGGACCGCAGTTCATCTCTCATTCAGCTACGACCACGATGCCGGCTCATCGTACCTTGGGAACGTCTCGCTACCATCAGACAGCCCCTCCGCTACCTCACAACAATTCCAATCAACATCTTTTCACGATGTCCGCTGTGTCACCGGCTCGGGCCCACGTTCGCGCATCGGTTGTCGACTCTATGTGGAACACGCTGACCGGCAAGAGCGTCAACAGTCCGGCGAAAGGACAGAGCGTAGGAGAAGAGGTCAAGAAGCCACGGCCTGTTGTGCGGGGCAGTGCAGGTGTGTGACATCAGGCTTGAGTCGACATCAGCTCACGCGCGTTCCAGCGTCAGGACGTCGCGATCATGCCAACAAGGCCCAGGACCGATTCAAACACCTGGTACCCAGCAGCTTTACACTGGCAACAGACGTTCGCGAGGCCATCAAGAACGTATGGGCGCCAAGCACGTCCAAGAAGAACACAAGTGGGGTCAATGACTACTTGAAATGGTGCGAGCGCACCGGCTTGCCCGAGAACAAGTGGTTCCCAACATCGGAGGAGACGCTGACGCGCTACGTGGCATCCAACCTTGGTCAACCTGGGAGCGCTAACATTAGCGCAAGGGTGAACGGTGTTCGGAATTTTCATATTGCAAACGGCATGCCTTGGACCACGACACAAAGGCTCAAGTACACTATCGACGGGGTACGCAAAGCAGCACCACGTGCAAGGAGGAACGTCCGCCCACCTGTCACCTACGAACGCCTACGCATCCTTGCCGAAGACCTCTCTCCTCATGACAACAAAGACATCGCAGTCAAATTTGCCGCCGACGCCTCCTTCTTTGGACAAATCCGAGAGGGCGAACTCCTTCCCCAGACGCAGAAGCTCGAGAACTTTGATCCGACATTCAACCCAGTTTGGGACGACGTATCGGATCCTTTCAGCGCCGCGGGCTCGCGGAAGGTGTACCTTCCCTTCACCAAAACAAAAGGCGCCGAAGGAGAGAATGTTCTGTTGGCAAAACAGGCAGGGGTTGTAGACCCTGTAGATTCTGCTCAACGTCACAGGAAGGCGAATCGGGTCGACGGGAACACGCCACTAGCAGCGTTCAAGAAGGACGATGGGTCACTTGGCCTTCTCACTACGCGATCCCTCATGAAGAGATGCAACGAGATCTGGACCGCTCGAGGACTGGCACCTTTGACAGGTCACTCCTTTAGAATCGGTGGAACGACACACTTTCTACTCTCCGGCGTCCCGACCGATGTGGTCAAGGCAACTGGACGCTGGTCGTCAGATGCTTTCCTCAGATACTGGAGAGATTTGGAGCAGATTGGAATTCTGCACATGGAACTGCTATCGCCGTTGGACCAGATGAGAGTAAATCTGTGAACTTCGCGACGGCTTTGGAGTTGGGGTGTCGGCTCTCTTCGGAATAGTCGACGCGCCGTAGCTTGCTTGCAGTGGGTAGTCTGACCATTCCTTGCTCGCCACTGGCAAACCGAAAGGTTGATTCCGTTTCTCGATTCCGTCTGCCTGAGACTGAATCACCCTTTCAGTTTCCCTTCTCCCAACTCCAACACTCAGTTCACTCAGACTCGTAGATCCACAATTTGTATCTCGCTTTGTAAATCACTATTTACCTGTCGCTCAAATTGTTTCTCCACTCATCTCAGAAGAGTCACACGGAGGAAGCGACAAATGCTGTGAAATGGGAGCAGCGCGGGGGCAGGTCGGGTCGGCAGGAAGCGACGCGACGTTTCACACAGAGATGCGCCGACACGTGACTCTTGACTTCTTGGTCTTCGACAGTCATCGTCACTGGTGTCGCTTCCCATTCCTTGCATTCTTTCCTCCTGTTCTTTTTTCTTTCCCCACCCACCCCATCCTGTATAGGTCTAGAGCCAGAGTGTGTTGTGTGTTGAGCAAGGAGTGTTTGGGTAGTCTGACCATTCCTTGCTCGCCACTGGCAAACCGAAAGGTTGATTCCGTTTCTCGATTCCGTCTGCCTGAGACTGAATCACCCTTTCAGTTTCCCTTCTCCCAACTCCAACACTCAGTTCACTCAGACTCGTAGATCCACAATTTGTATCTCGCTTTGTAAATCACTATTTATCTGTCGCTCAAATTGTTTCTCCACTCATCTCAGAAGAGTCACACGGAGGAAGCGACAAATGCTGTGAAACCGATGAGGCGAGCGCGTCCTCTGCCCCCCAGGTGCGTGTCCCGCCACCTTTGACGCGTCTGGTTGACTGACTTTTGCAAAGATGCCCTCAACACCGCGGTCTTCCCCCCCTGCTCGGACTCCGACGTGTGTACCCACGTGCGCGCGTTTCCCTGCCCATCATGTTCCCCCTCCCGCTCCTTGCGCGCCACCCGTCCTGCCTTCTTCAAGCAATGCGTCCCCTGAATCTTCCACCGCCTCGGTGCCTCCCCCTCCATGTCCTCCCCCTGCTCTCAACCACAGCCGCCGCAGCTCATAGAAGCGCCGCGCCGCTGCCCGCCTGCTTCGTCAAGATGTGACGGGGGTGCACGTCAAAGAGGTGTGCTCCAAACATCGAAAACGGGCACTGGAGCATACCGTTGAGGTTGACTTCGACGCTTCGGAGTTCCCGGTCAATTCCTCTGGCTTTGGAGGACGCCGCCGTTATCCCGCCTTCACTGAGAGCGATCCCGTGGTGCTCCAGCACACTCATGGATTCCGATATCTTGCTCATGAGGGTGAGGCTGCTATTCCTGTCGTTGATCGTCATCGGCGCATGATGATCGTCGTGGGGACAAAGCCTGCGGATGCTGCTGAGTGGGAACGTTCCGTGGAGGCCCCCATCACGCACACCATTGAGGAGGGGGCACCCCTGGTTCACTTCTCAAAAAAAGAGAAGACTCATAAGCGTGGTCCTTTCGATGCTCTTGCTATAGGCGTCTCTTATGGAGGGGGAGAAAAGGTAAGTTTACCATGAGTGTCATTCTTTCCTCCCAGCCTGTTCTGAATGCTTCAACCCAGAGACCTGGTAATCGTCGACTCGGGGCCTCTGCGCGCCGGTTTATGGAGAGGCTTCTGGCAAACCCTGCCATGCGTCGTTTATCCGGATATATGAATTGTAAGTTAAGTTTACCATTGGAATAGTTGTTGATGCTGTCCTGCCCTTAGCCCTCTTTGCTACGTACAACCCCCGTATGCATGAGGAATATACGGAGAATCAGGATCTCCTCCACGCATCGAACCCTCGCCTTTGTGTTCTCATACACCACTGTGAATACGGGGCCGCAAACTGTCAGCTTGCCACATGCGGACAGTGCCAACAAGCCCGATGGCTGGTGCGGGATCGCCGGCTTTGGTCCCTACGATCATCGACGTGGAGGACAGCTTATTTGCTGGGACCTCAAACTCATTATTGAGCTTCCTCCCGGTATACATTCCTTCCGCCCTTGTGGTTCACTCTAACTGTCCTATTCAACCGGGAGAGTGCCGGTACTCAATCACTCAATATACTGCAGGGGGTCTCTTTCGTTGGGTGGCCAATCATTTCAAGACTGAGGAGAAGTTTCTCTTGGAGGCAAGTGTCGAGGAGAAGGCGCAGTGGTGGAGGGACCGAGATACACGCTGGCAGCGGGGTCTCCGTCCTTTTCCTGTAGTACCGTAACTTATTGTCTTGTACACTCAATGGCAAACTTACCTACAATGTGAACTATTTTTTTTGTATGCCGGGACAGGGTGCACACAATGTCAAGCCTCTGAATAATGCTCATGCAAGTGTCAATAGCTCAGTGGACTAAGGCGTGTACTGTGTCTAGTATGACTTGGGTTCAATTCCTCCCAATGGCTTGTATTTTGCTGAAGTGACCACCAGTCCTAACCGGTCTTGGACCGACTTGGACCGGTCTTTCAAGAACCGGTCTGAACCGGTTGGAGGACTGGTCAAAGACCGGTGGCAGAGGCGGTCCACGGTCCGAACCGGTCACGGTCCACAGTCCAGCTAAATCTTGGAATTTAGTGGACCGGTCCAGGTCCAGTCCAGGACTCTGGGAGGTCAAAAACCGGACCGGACCGGACTTCAAAACCCTAAGTGTAACGCATGGTAAGAGTATAGTGGCATAATCACAGAGACAATAAGAACAATAAGAACAATAAGGAATACCATATGGATTGGGCAAAGGGGTAGGTGAATTCATGTGGAGGTCTGAGTCGTGCTGAGTAACGGATTGGTGAGAGTCATGTGATGACATATGACGCGATGAGTAATGCGGTGGTCCGGTCTGAGTGGAATGTGGCGAGTGGATGTTGGTATCCGGTCCAGTCACGTGTGTCATGACGCATGGATATGACAGGAGGCCAGTCTGTGATGATTTTCACTCATTCTTCCAATGGTTTCCTTCTTTCGTAAGTGTAGACATGTCCTACCACCACGATCTCTTCTGCACAGATGATCACTTCATGTTCGAAGAAAGTTCCACCCGCGTATTTCATACGCTGAATGATACGGTTCATATTCAAGAGATGTTCCCAGACAAACCACCTAACTTCCGGGTGTCCGGAAAGTGTTTCGTAACTTCCATCAGCCTGAACATACCTGGTGGCAGGGCCACAAACAGGTACATTGTCGATGTAAGGCCTTGTGAAAGCTGGAATCTTGTCTATGAGAATGATGGTGACATCATCGTGGAAGATAGGTACGGAATTCGTCCAGCCCATTGGTAAGGTTTTTAATCGTAAAGCCCCATAAGGCGTTGAGAAGGTAGTCATATCTTTAGAAGTTATAGCTAGAAGGCGTTCATCGTATTCAATGTATAGATCTAACGTTCCTCCGCAGGCCCTTCCTGCGAAGACTTCTGCCAATTCTTCCGTAGCAGGAGGTAAACCCAAATGAACTATGGTAACTGCATTGAGGGGTTCCAAGCTATGTACCAAGTGTAGTTTCTTTCCGTCCTTCTTTACTACACAGAACCAGCGCGAGCGATATGAAGAGTTCGAAGGTTTATATACACCAGAGTCTAGTTTGTGCTTGATTATCTTACAGACTTTGTCATAGATTTCCGGAGGAATGGGAATATTCCTCAGTACCCAAAGAGTATGGGGAATGACGGGTATGTCCACTGGGGGAAAGTACTTAGGTTTGAAGTGACCTTTTTCCATTTCTTCCCAGGCAAAGTCTTCATTCTGTCCACAGAGGAGTTGGTCTATGATTCGCCGTTCAACCAAAGTCAGGAAGTTTCCAGAGTGGTCTGCTTGGACCTGTGCCCGTCGTTCCTCAGTATATCTCCTAATAGGTACAAACGGCAGGGGATCAGGACTTATCTCAGGTATTCCTGCCAGAGAACCACCAGTAATATGTCTCTTGATCCTAAACTCCTCGAGTAAAGTCCCTAGATGCGGTTTAGTTTTCAGTGTTACTGGGTTATACTTTTTCCCCGCAAATACTCCTGACATTTTGTTGGCGTTCTAACTCCAGAAATTGGATGGCTGCTTTTGTCATATAATCCTTGGGTAACATTACCGAAAGACCGTTGAAGGACACAGATAACTCCGGTGGTACTCTATAAAAGAGATTCATGTATCCTGATCAAAGTGCACTTCTAATGTAAAATCGAATATATATTGTGAAAATCAGACCTTCCGAGTAGAAATCAGCGTGTTTGGGGTTAGTGCGAGTACAGTAGGATGAACGCGCACAGCATAAGCAGGTTACATATAAGGTGTAGATATCTATTTCCGGAGACGCACATAAGGCAACATCACGAGCGCGGATATATTCCCCGCAGCGCGAGTATATTTGCAAGCGTAACTATTTTTTTTTGAAGCGCGAGTATTTTTCATGGCACAAGTATCTTTGTTGGCGCATATATTCTGAAAAGTGCGAGTACATTCTGTGGTACGAGAGTACAGACAGTTACACAAGTATCTTAGATGATCTGTATGTCACGCAAGTATCTATGGAGAGCGAATATTCCAGCCAAGTACAAGTAGGAAAGAGCATATAATTGACAGTCAAAATGGCGTGCTAAACTAGCTAGTCGGCGGCGAAAGTACATTATCGTGTATAAGTACATATTTTGGTGGAATCATACCACGTCTTCAGTCCCATGGGTTGAAGGTGGTCTCCGGCGCCTCAAATACAGCCTTACGGGGAGCAGAGACCTTTGACGCCTGATAATCTCTTTCCCAATGATGTACTTCTTTTGGCATGTCCTCCTCCTAGTCAGAGGAAGGTATATCAAACAAAGGCGGACCACTTGGAGACTGAGAGGGCGAGGGCCCGATGACTTGCGCCACATGACCAGATCTTTTTTGCACCGGGCGTGGGATCGTCGCCTTCGTCTGAATCAGGTATTGTGGTCACAGATAGTTCTGAAATAATATCAGGTTGGCATACTACAGTCACTATGGTATGACCAGCGTACCGCGTTTGATTTTCTTCTTTGAGGAAAGCTTTGACTTGGGCGTACTGATGACCTCTTCTGGCTCAGGCGTAGGCGTATGGGTCGCCTTGCGCTTTCCCTTTGCTTTGCGCTTCCGTTCTGCAATGAGGGCCTCATCCTCACTGCTTGAGTCAGCACCATGCTCACTGCTAGAATCATTGTTAGAGATCAACTTTGCAATAGGTTTCTTGACTGCGTTCCGGGTTCTACACGATGATGAGCTGGATGAAGGCCATACGAGGGAATTCTCACCTAGGACGTTGCTTTTTGGACTTTGGTATGTCCGACTCAGATACCGACGTGTTCTCTACATCACTCTGGTCCTCGTCTGGAGCCTAGAGCCGAACTCCATCCTTGGCTTCTTGTATAGCCGTTTCCCAATCTAAATAGACAGCTCGTGGGATACGGCGTCTTGTAACTAGCTCAAGAGTCAGCAACACGCGTCTGAAAATCCAGTGAACAATGACTTACCTAAGCGTACTACTCGATGGATGTAGCCTTGACCGGCAGTGCCAGCTTTTTCGATGACGGTTTGTCCGTCTATGGACCCGTGGGAGAGAAAACACGTCTGGCCAGTCTTTCCTGCGAGTGCCCAATGGAACTGATGCAAGTCTTGTTCCGACAAAGGATAGATGAGATCCAGCCAGGTAAAGGCCTCTGGAAACATTGCACGCCAGACAATATCGAGTTGCACAGTTGTCCACTCCTTGAAAATGAATAGAGTTGTATCAAGAGCAGCGGTCTTGGTATCCTTGGTGAGTTCGTTATACTCGTGTATAGCCCGATTGCGTGGAACTGCTAGGCGTTGAGTAACCCAGAAATCTACCATCATGGAGTTGGGAGCTTTGGTGCGTCAAAGCTGGCTCTCACCATCGACCTAGTCCAGTTTTAGCACTAAGATATGAGCACGTCAATAATTTGGCTTACCTTTCGAAGGCCTACGAGATCTAATATGATGCGGCCAACCTTCATACCTTTGGCGCCACCCTTCACAGGACTGAGAAAGATGTCGAAGGCCTTCAGCTCCTTTTTTTGGCTACCGGATATCTTGGCAGACGATTCTGACTTCTGGAGCAGTGTGAATCTCTTGACGCCACAGTATGGAAGCCACATACCGAGTTTTTACTCTTTGTAGGGAATCCATCCTTGTTGAAACGCTTTGGGCGGAAACCTGCCAGGCCAAAGACCTCTGAGATGGCTTCGTCGACATTTTTGGTCTTGTTCGTCAAGCCTCCAAGGTCGTACCTCTTGATCAGGCTATCCAAGCTGACTTTGAGAGATCCAGCATTAGAGGAAGAGGTTGAGGAACCAGATGCCTGTGGCTCGGGCAGAGGAGAGGGCGAGAGCAATGACAGCACATGCAAAGAGCGCTTGTGCTTGCACATACAAATCTTGTTCTTGCCCTCTTTAAAGAGATGACAAGTACACAGTGTTCCATCCTCGTTGCGGCCAGTGCATTGCACCGGATCTGTGGCAGTCATGACAGTGGGAGGGAGAAAGGTTATGATGAGACAACACTGCCACAGAAAACTTTCCTGACTCACCTCTTTTCGATCGAAATACCATGACCGCCCGCCCAGAAGAGAAGGTCTAGCATAGGTATATTTATAGCTCATTGGTCTCGTGTAATAGGCATAACATAAGAGTAAGAGCTCGAGCTCAAAGGACAGAGTGGGGGTACCAATCAGAGTGTGGAAGAGGGATATCAAGAAGCTTTCCTCCTCCCATCTTGATTGCCTGGAACTCTGGGTATCCATCATCCTCCCATTTGGCTGGAAGCAAACCAAAACCATCAGGAATAATATGTACGCCGTCCTGGTCCCGCAGCATATCCCAGAACAGCTGCTCCACCTCGGGCGACTGGAAAGGACTTGCAGAGGCAGGAGGCTCCACAGGCGCATTGCGAACATTCGAAGCTTGGTCCTCTGTGACTGCTTGTGCGATCTCGTCCAGGAAGTCGGTCTCAGCAGCAATTCCAGCACCAACACCCTCTTGGCGATCAACTGGACGGCCATGAGTACCGAAGTACCGTGAAAGAAGGTCGGGATGGACATCGTCATACTCCGTGGTATATTTGCCATACTTGAGACGGCCCATGAGCTCCATGTCCTGGACGTAGCTTGAGTTGCGAACCATGACTATCAGAACTGACTCACAATAGACGATTGATCATGTCCAAGTCCTGAAATGGGATGATGATTCCACATCTTGTCAAAAGCGTCGCAGTGTTCGTTGATCTCATCAAGAAAGAGGGCATGCAGTAGCCAGAGATGTGATGTATTTGTAGGATCGAGAAAATGCAAGAGCTCCAAGCGTGTGAAGAATGCTTGCCAGTCTCGAACAAAAGCTACGCCGACATCGACCCAAATGCGTTTTATACCGGTATTCTTTGTAGAACTGTGGAAAGGTAAGAGTTGTAAACACGTTGCGCGTTTACTACAGCGATCACAGCAGGGACGACGGACACAGACGCGATCGGCGAATGGACGGACTTAGCGGTGGCTGTTGTGTTTGTATTTGATTTGGCGTCGGGGACTCATTCCCTTTATTCTCGTCTTACCTATCCTTATCCGCTTCCCACCACGGACCTTGCCCACCTTCTTCTCTTATTACGCGCCTTTCGACCCTCGCCTTCGGGCACCCTTATCCCTACCGACTAGTTTATTTACCTGCAATACCGAGTACGTGCTTCTCACTTGCGTGATCTCTCTCTCTCTCTCCTAGTGTTTTCTGTCGTCCCTTGGCGCCAGCTTTCCATTTTTTTTTGAGATCCCACGTACTTGCCTTGCAGGGCAACCTCGTTTTCCTTTCTCGCTCGCCTTCCCTAATTCCAGAGAGTATTTACATTCCCGGGTTGGGCACGACAGTCCCAAGGACAACAGTCGCTGCCGTCGCCAAACACAGCGACCACACCTTTATCCATTTTTCGATTTTCACCTAAATGAACACTTGTTCCCCTTCTCGCTCGCGTCTCGTTTGGTTTCACGCGTTATACGCGCCCTCGTTCATCGTTCCCTCGCTCCTTTCGATTACGCTCCTACGATCTCGTTTACGTTCTTCTGAATATTGAACTCATCCTCGTTCCTCTTGCAGACCCAGAACAATGTTCTCAAGGTCCTCAGTTACATCGATAACCTCACTCGTCCCCTTGTTCCCCAAAAGTGCGGCTATACAACGTATAGCGCACTAGAAACGAGAACGTAACGTCTTTGACAAGAGGCCGTAGCACCCGCAGACGATCCACCGCAGACAACTCTTCGCCAGAAACCACCGCAACAGCCAGACCCACGGTCACTAAGAAGAAGAACATCGTTCCCAAAGCTCCCGCTCGTACCTCCTTGCCTGTCTCCCTATCGAACACGTCTCCGTCATCGCCACAGGACAGTGGATCTTCCACACCTACGAATACTACAGCGGCATCACCATCGCTGTCCAATTCACCAATCGGTCCATCACTCTCGATCTTAACAGCATCCACTTCGAATCCCGATTCAAATACACCGCTACCGTCACCTTTGACGTCCCTCTCTTCGCAAGCAAGTTCACACCGCGTACCATCCCCAGACTCGTCCTCCAGTTCATCATCGTCATCCTCTTCCGACTCAGACGAAATGGCCGCCCAAGTTCCGAACTCCCTCGTTGTCCCTGGAACCAATAAACGTTCCCCCAATATCCTCAAATGTGACGAGGACAAAATTGATACCAAGCTCATCGCCGCCTACGATGTTGGAAACTGTACACTGGAGGGCGGGTGGCACAAGACGGCGCGTCGTGATGGTATAAGATAAAGCAGTTAATATGTGACTACGTGATGTTACATTATCTATCGACTCTAACTCCAACATACAAGAACGCCGTAAACGACTGGTACAATGGCGGTCACAGTGGCGTTACAGACCCTGCCGCCGTCGTCCCTCGTGTCATAATTGGCGTAACCAATACTCCCTTCCGCGATTGGTACAAGTCTGAAAAGGACACGCTTGCCAAGAAGAAGCTCAACGAATTCCTCCTCGCGATGCGTCTTCGTTTCCTGGGTGCCGAATGGGCTGAGGAGATCAAGGACGACCTCCTCACAGCGAGACAGGGTACTCGCAAGTTCGCCCAATATTTCGAGCAGATGCGCAAGATGCACCAAATTGTTAACGGCATGCCGCAATACTCCGTATCAGACGAGAGGTTCGCCGAGGTACTCAAGGCCGGTACCAACAGTCTCTTACGCCATCGCGTCAAGGCGTACAAACCGATCTCCGAATCGATTATAGCCGCCGTCAAGCGAGGTACCGCGGACTCTACCAAGGGAGAGACCCTCGAAGCCTGGAAGATGCTTCTGGTCGACACCGAAGCTCACTACGCGAAGGAGTCACGTCTGCTCGCACAGGACACAATGTCGACTCAACAGGCGCATGCGCAACTGGCGACTCTCACGAACCCGTTCACTCCGCCCGCTCATAGTTCTCGCGGAGGAGGTTTCCCTCGCGGCGGTGCCACCTTCCCAGTCGCTGCTGTCTCTCACAATACGGAACGAAACAATCTCACCCACATCGAATTTTTCTTACTACGCTACTGCGTCTTCGGGTGCATGGTCTGTTTGGATCCTTTCCAGAGGCATATTGGTTCCGACGGCGTCTGCAAGCCGCCGGCTGTGCGACCTGGTATGCAGGGGTATCGCATTTGCGATGTCAACACGATAAACGAGTGGGTCACTGCCTATCCTAATGAACGCAAAAACGGTACTCTCGCAACTGAATAGTCTCCTTGCGTTCCTGTTCGACTTACGGAGACTTTGATCACGGAGGCTATTTGTCACGCGGTTGGAATTGGACGTCCTCGCGACGTACCCCCTGAGTTGCGTTACCTTGCCCCGGATGCTTTCTCTCAGGGTACCGGAGCCAACGTCGCCCCAATGGGGAATCGCTCCGCAGTCGCGCCCGCGGCAGCTATTGCATCGATCTTCGCGCCCACGAACTATGTCGCACCGGTCTTAGATGTCCATCATCATTTCAGCCAGAACCCTCGTGTCAATCCTATTCTACACCGCCCGCGCACCTTGCTCGATTCAAACTCAAAGTTCTTTTCTCGCCAAACATCCCGCGAAAGTCTTCATTCTTATCGCCCCAATGACCGCTTGCCTGGATTCTTCGACCCCCCTTTGGGCGTTACTTCTGTTGTTGGGTGGGACTCTGATTCAGATGAGTTCGATTCGGATGATGGTGGCGGCTCCGCCAAACGTTGGTGCGTCAAAACACGATCCCCAGAGTTTGTGCGGCCTTCTGGTAGAGCTCAAGGTCGTTCCTCGATGGGGAAAGGTCGATCCCATTCGCAGCGGAACGATGCCAGTGACCTTCACGAAGGTTCTAGAGGTCGTCGCGATGATTCCAGGGGTCGTACTGACCGAGACGATTACTCCGAAGCTACAGCTCCCCCGCGAACTGCGGCCAGTCGCTCTCGCTCACGCTCTAGATCCCGTCTGACAGACTCCGACTTCGAGCGTGGCTACGATTACGTCGCACTTGACAGGGATCGCAACGAACGTTTTTCTACAAACTGGCGCGGTATCACTTCGTACAACAACAGCCGTTGCAATTCGTTGGCTCAAACTGAGAGATATAGTCAAGGCCCTTGTACCAATCGCAGCGCTACTCCACCCCGTGTGGGGAGCCCTTCCGATACGCCATGGCCGCACTCCCCAAGCACCCCACCGTTGCTGCCACCACGTTCGCCTGAAGTCGAACCCATCGCCGATGAAGTTCCCGACCCTGTCGAATCGGTGATCAGCACTGTGACGGCCAGTGAACCCGACACGGGAGACCGTGAAGATATCGTTAACGCAGACGCTCGGAATGTGACTGTGAGTTCTGATTCATGTCCTGACGATGTGTCTCCCTTTTTCTTGCCGCATTTATTCTGGGACTGTGTCATCGACGACAAGTCTCCTTCCTTGTTTCTGCCGCGACATCCTTTACGTGCGCTTGTTGATCATGGCTCACCATTTGTGTTAATTAGGCCTGATCTCGTTGAATCCCTTTCGCTCACTCGCAAGAAACTCGTTGAACCCATTCGCATCGGAACCGCAACTCAGTCGGACGGTTCCGTCTCTACCTTATATGAATACGTTAAGATCCGTCTACATGACCCTCGCAATTGTTGGAGCTCCCGTACCGTTCGCGCCGTTATCGCACCTACTCTGTCTTTCGAATTAATTCTCGGTCTCCCTTTTCTCGCGCATAACTCTCTCGTAGTCAACGCCTCGCTTCGTACTGTAGTCGATTCCCGCTTGTGTTTCAATTTGTTAAATCCTGTTGACCCCGTTGTACCTATTCCCAAACGTCATTTGAAAGACGCTCTGTTGCAGACTCGTGAGGACTTCAAGGATCTCAAGACCGAATTGAAGATTGTCTGCCGCGCCATTCGCAGAGAGGTCTCCAAGAAGTGTGAAGATGTGAAGCCCTTTGACGTTGTTGGGGCGATTCGCACCAGGATGGAAGATCTTGCGGCGGCGGAGGAGTTGAATAAGTTGTCCGACAAAATAAAAGAGGACTATGAGGACGTGTTCAAGCCTCTACCCCACATCGATGAGATGCCGGACAAGATCACCTGTAAGATCGAGATCATTGATGCGCACAAGATCATCGTGTCGTGTTCCTATTTTTGTCCACATAAATTTAAGGAGGTGTGGTTGACGCTTATCGAAGAACATAGAGACGCCGGTCGCATATGACAATCTGAGTCGCCATATTCTTCCCCAGCTTTCCTCGTACCCAAGGCCGATCCCAGCGCGAAGCCCCGTTGGGTGAACGATTACCGTGCCTTGAATGCGAACATTAAAACAGATCTGTACCCATTGCATCGCATCGATGATATTCTCGCTGACGCGGCGCAGGGAAATATATGGGGGAAGCTCAACATGACTGATTCTTTTTTCCACACGAAGATGCATAAGGATAGCATACCGTTCACTGCGGTCCAGACTCCTTTCGGTCTGTATGAGTGGCTCCTAATGCCACAGGGCCTGAAGAATTCACCGTCTGTTCACCAACGGCGCGTAAACGAGGCTCTTAAAGACTACATTGGCCGCTTCTGCCACATTTATCTGGACGATATTATTATCTGGTCAAACACGGTAGAGGAGTACGCTCGTCACGTCCGCCTCATCCTAGACGCCTTGCGTGCTGACAAGTTGTTTTGCAATCCTAAGAAGTGTGAGTTCTTCAAGTACAAAATTTCGTTCTTGGGCCATCGTATCTCCCGCCGCGGTATCGAACCCAACAATTCTAAGGTGTCCCGCATTAAGGAATGGGCGGTCCCAAAATCTCCTGGCGAAGTTCGTTCATTTCTGGGTCTCGTACGCTATCTCGCACCTTTTCTGCCTCGTTTGGCCGACCACACTCGTATCTTGACACCTTTAACTAGCTTGAAGGACCACCAATGGCCTGGGTGGTCCGACAAACATGAGTTTGCTTTCCAGTCGATCAAATCCCTCGTACTTTCTGCCGAATGCCTTACGGTTATCGACCACGTCAATCCGGGCGATAACAAGATTTTTGTCACCACAGACGCTAGCGATTGGCGTACCGGTGCCTTGCTATCGTTCGGTCCCACCTGGGAAACTGCCAGACCCGTGGCTTACGATTCTATGCAACTTAAGGGTGCACAGCTCAACTATCCCGTTCACGAAAAAGAATTACTTGCTATTGTCCGTGCCTTGAAGAAGTTCCGTGTGCTGATTTATTAGGAGAACGTTTTGTTATTTACACAGATCATAAGACCTTGGAGAACTTCGACGGTCAGCGTAACCTGTCCCGCCGTCAGGCTAGGTGGATGGAGGAGCTCTCGCAATTTGACATGAACATCCTGTATATTCGAGGGGAAGACAACACCGTGGCAGACGCGCTCTCTCGTTTGCCTCCTGACGCGTCTCCCATGACCGATGAGGAACTCGACAAGATCCCTACTTGGCAATCTTGGCTAACTGTGCATCTGGTCGCTTCTGTTCAAACGCGTTTGGGTCTGTCCGCGGATGCCCGAGTGTTACAGGCTATACGAGACGGCTACAAGGACGATGACTTCTGTCAAAAGTTTGTGTCGGGCGAGCGCATCTTGCCGTCTGTGTCGCAATCGAATGGCTTGTGGTATCTGGGTGATCGACTTCTCATTCCACGCGCGGGCGATATTCGTGAACAACTGTTCCGCCTTGCGCACGACTGTCTTGGTCATTTCGGCGCGGACAAATCTTATGCCTCCCTTCGTGACGCGTACTATTGGCCTAACATGCAGAAAGATCTAGAATCTGGATTCTGGTTACATTCCTGGGTGCGAAGCTTGTCAGCGTAATAAGTCTTTCACTCGTGCACGCGCTGGCCCATTACATCCTCTCCCGGTACCCGATGGTCGCGACAAAAGTGTTGCGATTGACTTCATTGGCCCACTTCCAGTTGATGACGGCTTCGACTCTATCATTACTTTCACCGATTGCTTGGGTTCTGACGTGCGTATCATTCCCTCACACATGGACATCTCTGCGGCGGACTTCGCCCAGATTTTTTTCGACGAGTGGTATTGCGAGAATGGTTTACCGGACGAGATAATTTCCGACCGCGATAAGCTTTTCGTCTCTAAGTTTTGGCGTGAGTTGACACGCATTTCGGGTGTTCGCCTCGGGATGTCCTCCGCCTTCCATCCCGAGACTGACGGATCGTCGGAACGCTCTAATAAGACCGTTAATCAATCTATTCGATATCACATGGATCGAAACCAATGTGGATGGGTGAGGGCTCTGAAGCGAATCAGATTCAACATTATGAACACGGTCAACGCCAGCACTGGTTTCACTGGTTTCCAACTTCGCATGGGCCGATCTCCTCGAGTTATTCCACCTCTAGTCCCTAACGGTATTATCGAGGACACGTCTGCGGCCGACATTATCTCTCAATTGCACATCGATACACTCGAGGCTCAGGACAACTTGACACGCGCTAAGGTCGACCAAGCTCACCAGGTTAATAAGCATCAATCACCTGATCCTGGCTTTGCTGTCGGCGATCGTGTAATGTTGAAGACGTATCACCGACGACGCGACTATGTCCAGTCGAAGAAGGGACGAGTCGCGAAGTTCATGCCTCGTAATGACGGTCCCTATACAGTGACAGGAGCAAACCCTACACTATTGTCATACACGATTGCTATGCCCAATGCCCCCAATAAGTTTCCCACCTTCCATTGCAGCGAACTAGTACGATTCATACCGAACAATCCGGACCTCTTCCCAAGTCGAGAGCACCAGCACCCGGGACCGATTGTAACAGAAGACGGGATGGAGGAATATCTCATCGAGAAGATAATCGACGAGCATTAGTGTGGACGTAGTTATCGCTACCTTGTACGCTGGATCGGTTACGGTCCCGAGGAAGATCATTGGCTCCCAGGTCGTGACCTTGAGGATTGTGCCGCGCTCGACAACTAGATTGCTTGCGGCCGACAATAGGCGCCCTTATGTTTCACTAACATTTTCTTTCTTTAGATAGGCTCTTTTCTTCAGGATGGGGAGGAGTGTAAATGCATTGCGCGTTTACTACAGTGATCACAGCAGGGACGACGGACACAGACGCGATCGGCGGATGGACGGACTTAGCGGTGGCTGTTGTGTTTGTATTTGATTTGGCATCGGGGACTCATTCGCTTCATTTTCGTCTTACCTATCCTTATCCGCTTCTCACCACGGATCTTGCCCACCTTCTTCTCTTATTACGCGCCTTTCGACCCTCACCTTCGGGCACCCTTATCCCTACCGACTAGTTTATTTACCTGCAATACCGAGTACGTGCCTCTCACTTGCGTGATCTCTCTCTCTCTCTCCCAGTGTTTTCTGTCGTCCCTTGGCGCCAGCTTTTCAAGAGTACATAGCCAAAGATACAAAGAGATCATTACCTTCCCCAGAGGACTGAGTCTCGATTAGGACCACAATGCATCACAATCCACACTGTGGCCATGGTATTCTCTGAGCCTCGATTGACTCGTAGACGTGACGGTGCACCGTATTGTCGGACAGACTCAAGAAACAGATTGAGGACTGTTTCTGCCCGGTTATCTGTATGCACCCTCATTCCGACAATCTGATGACTAGTTAGCGTCAAAGAAACAATCTCAAAGAGTAACAATACCAGGCGGCTGTATCCGTCAATAATTCCATGAACAACAATACCCCAACGGATGAGCTTGTGATGTCCGTCCATATGCCATAGAGCGTGAGGACGGGGAACTCGATACTCCCGACGATCAATGGTTTTGTGACTGCGAAGAATTTGGCCAAGGCCGTCGATGGAGCGTACCAGGAGACGTAGACGTTCTTTCTGAATCTTGATACCCGCAGATTTCAGATAACCTGTAATGAATCAGAGCCCCATCCTTGGTTTGGATGTCTTGTAGCCGTGCACCAGAGCCTTCAGAGTATCGTCGCTGATGGTAGAGAACTTGATCTGGCGATACAGTCTCTGTTCCTTCAATCGCTTGCGTACCGTGTTCCTGTGAAGAAGAAGGTCCTTGGCCAAGGCTGCTATGGTGATTTTCCGCCATGGTGAGGCAGTGTCTTTCAGCCACTCCGGATCAATGATTTTCTTGGGTCGACCACAATGTCCTTGATACAGAATGAACACAGGTTTAACGGGCTGGACACTAGTACCCTCCCTAGAAAATGAAGTGAGAATCTGACTATGAGGAAAACCCAGCAACGCACACTTCTTCTGCACCCTTTATGGCTTGGCGTACTTCTGCCATCAGTGCCAAGAGATGGTCTGCACCCTCCAGAATCCAGTTGCGATGCCCTGGCATTTCCGCATCGAGAGCCTCAAGCATAAGTAGGATGCGCTTGGCCAGGCTCTCAAAGTGAATCCGTAAACGCAGAGGATCCCCGTCTTCTTGACGAAGTAGACTCGATGTTGAGTCATACGAAGATGAGATATGGTTGAACGCGTCTCTGACGTTTGAGAACCAGGAAATCTGAGCATCATCATAATGAGGAAGGTGAGGGAAGCGTTGTGGTCTCATTGACACTACATGAGATGGACGTTGACGAATGAAAAGATGGATCAACCAACTCTCATGACTTGATCGGAGTATCGGACCGATAATCTTTTGCTCATCGCCGTCATGACCGCCACAACCGCGACACAGCCTGTCTTTACGGAACACTCCATACTCTCGTACATTGATGCCAATATCTACTTGGCTGTGAGTAATTTCTCTCCCTCTCTTTTCCATACTCACTATACATATATAGTGTATGTCTGATCCCTCTGAGCACGGTTATATTCTCTATGACCTTCATAAAGGCATTTTTTGCGAGAAAAGTGAATTCTTTGCCGATCTGTTTGGTCTCAACACCGAGGGCTCAAAAACAATGGGCACCAAGAAGTCTTCACCTATTCCACTTCCCAGCGTGCTAGTTCGCAAAGATTGGGAGTGTCTCATTCGCCTTTGGTTGAAAGAGTATGTTTTCAATGTCTACCTATACATATATTAAGCTCACTTCTTGCTAGTCTAACGTCAAAAGAAGAGGACAATTGCAAGTTCTGGATTTCTATCCTGCAAGCCTCTATCCCACTCTTTGCCGACAGTGCCACCAAGAAGGCCATCCAACGCTTAGAGAGTTTCAACAGTACAGTGTTCAATCCTGTTACAAAGACTGTCCTTGCGAGCTCCTGTGAAGTCGACGACTGGATTGAACCGTGCTTTGAATCCCTCCTTCTGCTGCCCACTCTGTCCATGGAAGATGCATCGAACCTGAGACTTCCAGTCTTCTATCTCATTACCACAACTAAGGGTATGCTCATTGCACATTCTGATTTCCATCTAACGACCTCGGTTCTAGAGAAAATCACAAAATTACGCCAAGGCGTGGCGCACAAGCCGTTACTGTTTGAGCCCTGCCTTTGGGGCAGTTATACTCTGACGGAACACTGTAAGGAGGCATGGGAGCATGAATGGTGGCACGGGATAGACAAGAATCTCACACATCCAGAGACTCCTTGGTCTCTGAGTGATTTGCGCACTAACCTCAGCTCCCCCAATATCTCCATACCTGGCATGTTCCCTGGCTGTCAAGACGAGAATGTCAAGGCTGTCCTGGCAAAAACAGGACTGTGGGCCAAGGAGGATGCCATTATCAAGCTAGCACTTCCTGAGATGCGGGCCATTCTAACTGGTACTCGTCTGAAGAAGTAGGTTTCTTCCTTTATGGCATCTGAGGACTATTGATTCTCCCCCCCCAGACTTTCCGCCAAGGACCACCTGGTTCATCTTACGCAGGCATCTCAAGCAATGCCGTTCTCATTCCAAGAGCAAGGCACCTTGTGATCCATTGTGCATGTACCCTATTTGGTCTGTCACTATCTACAAACTTACTTGCAAATATTTCTGTACACTACTTTCCGTACACTACTTGAACTCTCGGTACTTTGAATGCGAGAAAATGCATGGAGATCATGTGTGAAGAGGGGGATCGTGAACCCCGTTCTTTGTGGTCCTCGGCGTGCTTCCTCGGAGGCACAAAGTAAATCATTGTGACACAGCAGGTGACGACGGGCGTGGTATCAATCTGCAGGTGCCCTCGTTGGACGGTGGACGACATGGTGTGGTGTATGGATCCAGACTATACCCGGCAGCTGCAGAAGTCAGTTGAACGTCGAGACGAGCTAGACGGACACGACATACCGGCTGAGTAGAACATTTGTATGGGCAGAACTGGGCCGGGAGCAATGTGGCAAGGAACAGGCGGTGAGGGTGGGGAACTCTAGATGGGCTCGCCCACGGGGAAAGAGTGGTAGCGAGAGTGGGCCAGAGCCGAATGGGCAGCGTGTGGTGCAGACAGCTGGAATAAAGTTTGAGACGTGTGAAATGGAGCAGAGCTATGTATACAAAAAGTCCACAGAACCCCAGAGAAAAGATATGAAATTAACAGAGCTCGCCGCAGAGCCCAGTTGCGGCTCGCAGAGAGACAGGGCTGCCAGGGCGGCAGCAGCGGCGACGAAGAGGGGAGATACAGTTGCCCGAGCGTGCTGGGAGGGCACGGTGGCAAAGACGCGTCCTGTGGTGGAGAAGGCGCGTCGCCAATGTTGGACAGCGGCGTTGAAGACAAGCACGAGGGATGACGACGACAGGAGAGGCAGGCTCGACGAGGGTAGCTACTTCGCTAGTGGTGGATCTTGGGATCCTTGCTGGCGCGTCTGGAGAGAGATGAGATGCGTAGAGAGGGGAGATGACATGGAACATACAAGGATATGGACAATCGTAGGCAAAAGGCGCATCTGCTGGTGATCTACCCGTGAGAGCACCCATGAGAGCAAAGGGCTCATATGAAGATGGTGGCAATCATCGCGGGCTGATGAGAGAGGAGGTGGCTACGTCTCATGATGACAACGGAGGGAGTCGGCGGAACGGCCGGCACGGCGGGCGTGGCTGGTGCGGTGCATCCTATGGGCCGCAAGGTTTGAGCCAGACGCGTGACTGTCAAGGCCAGAGGGGGCGAGGTTGAGTCTCGTTGAAGAGGGCCAGATGTTGGGCGGCTTGGGGAGTTGGCCCGCAGCTCGCAGGCGGGTGGGCGGTCACGATGGTGGGATAAGGAGGGAACAGCGCGCGGGAACTTGGTGTTCAACACCAAGTTCCCACGACAGCACGAGAGCAACGCAAGCGCATTGAGAGAGGAGAGGAGGGCAAATGCATGACCTATAAACAGGTCGTGTTTGGCTATGTTGAGTGTCTCTAATATCCCATCACCACCTCCCACCTGGCGAGCTCGTTGACGTCTGCCATCGTTCGGCGTGTCCTCCACTGCCAGCCTCGCAATCTCGCCCAGGATGCCCACAGGGACGTCCCCACTTTGAGTCCTTTCAAGACCCTTTTGGCACATGGCCGAACAAGTCCAGCACCTCCGCGCCCTCATTCGCCTGTCAACCTCCCTTCCAAGATGGAGCACGGACACTTCGCCGTTCACTGGGACGATGGCGAGCTGACGGCCATTGGAGTTTAACGGGACGCGAGCAGAAGGGACGCGGGGGCACGATTACACGTCGCGCACAATGTCGACGGCGCCCGCCTCTGGCCTGGAACGCGACGGAAACGCCGACAGTCCCCGACACTAGCACGCACTCGCGGATGGGACCATTTCTACAACAACACACATAGCACGCGGACTCCCTCACGGGCCGACTCCAGACTCATCAAAGAATGGCGCAGGAGAGCAATGCTGACGTCTACAACGCACAGGACAGCGACGTCGCACTCGTTTGCCCAGGAATGCGGTGGCGCGATGGACTCAACTGGCAGTGGCGCGATAGACTCAACTGGCGGCTAACGGACGCAATATCATCCCCAAGGTGCGTTGCACCGTCTCTGCGATTTCACTCGTTTTTCTTACGTCTTCTTAGCGCGCTGTTGGCGCAACTGTTGGCTGGCCCGTTGGCGCCCAAGAGCGAAGGGACAGACGACCGTACACGAACGGCTGCGAACGACGACGCGAGCCGTTCGCATTCTGCACAGCGTCTTGAACCCCGTCGCCGTTGTCAAGTAGCCGAGCAACCAAGCCTTCGCTTTGCATGCTCACCGCGGCCGTTGACAATAACGGTGATTGACACCGTCCTTGAGCACTTCTCGGACGACCAGTCAAGCACCAACTGTTTTGCTTGTCTCGCCATGGACCTACTTGTTGCGGGACGAATTTGGTCGCATTCGTCAACTCGGACACTCAAATTGAGGGCAAGTCGTTCAATGCCAGCAACATTGACTTTGCTGACATTTAGCTAGACCGGTCTGAGCTTGCTGTGAATGACTCGAACCGACTGGCGACTCCATCATGGTTTGCGCCACGGTCCCGGTTCTGTAGACTGGTGCGTCCAGTTTCCTGACCTGGGCATTTATAGTATAGCTGACACGACTGCAGGGCATGTGTCGCTTGGCCCGTCGACCACCAACTTTTGTCCTCGTCCTGGCATTCGACCGGAATTCCGCTGGGGTCCTGAATTGCAAGCTCGAGGCCGGGGGCCTCACGCATTCATCCAGCAGTCTTGCACGACTGTTCAAACAATATCCGATGTGGCATTGCCCGCCCGTAGGCCGTCGCACCCGTCGCCAACGAGTTAAGTGTTTGAGGTAAGTTTTCCATTCATCGTTCATTTGACTTTGCTCATGCCGTATGTTAGGTTTTCGCTTCCATCCGCGGACATCGATGCTTCGTCAATTACCTTTTGAAACGAATGCAAGTTGTACTGTGACTCGGCTCGGTCCCGCAACCACTTCAGCATTCACGGTTTACATGCTGTTCCGCGAGTACTTTTTCTCTTGGCCTCACCATATCCATGCTGATGAAGTGGCACTCAGACAAGTCATTGTTGGACTTGACCGTGGCTCGGTCATGCCAACGATGAATTGACTTGCCGTTTCACAGCCTGAGCTGCTGTCAGGCGACCGCTCCCTCAAGGTATGTCCCATGTACTGGCTTGACCTCGACTTTGACTGACTCACCCGCCAATTAGAATGAGCTCGGCCCCAACTTACACACACACAGACGCAGGTGGCGGTGTGGTGTCGGCTGGATAGTGGAGGGGTAGTGGTGAGGGGGAGCCCGGAGCAGCAATGTGGCGGAATAAATAGTTACATAGAAACAATAGGGTGCGCAAGCAATGTAAATAGATGTGTTGAGATTGAGTAGGATACCGCTTCCGTTCTTGATGTGTGAATTGGTATAGAGACCCGTGCAAGTAGTGTCTACTTGATGGGTGGGGTGGACCCTGAATGTAAACCGCATCTTACGTTTGACGCGCGGTTGACCAGTCACCGTCGTCTTCTCTCTCATCTCTCGTCGCTCTCGAGAGGCAGGTATGGCCGACTACAACACTCTGCTGGAGCTTTTGAGATTTAGATGCACTCTCCAGGACCCAGCTTCTTGGACTCTTGAGGGGACCGGGACCAGAACTCACCCCGATTCTGTGTCTTTTGAGGGACCTTTTTACAAACGGTATGTGCGCTTTTCTACCTAGAGACTTCCAGGCTAAGGGACAGCATCAGAGAAAGAGACTTCACCGCCAATGGCCTTACCGTCGCCTGCTGCGTCCCCACCAGTCCTTGCACTTATTTGGGCGCCAGACAGACTGCCTGCCTTCAGCGACTCACAGCCCAATGTCCTCCACTATCCATCTGACTGCAGACTCCCATAATGTCTCTGAGACCCAATCTCCCTTTGAGGCTGGCGAAATCAGTCGCATCCAGTCACCCATTCTGGCAGATTCACCTCCTCGAGCCAGCTCTCGCATGGAACTTGACTATCCCTCAGATAACGAGGCTTTCTACCGCGTCGGAACTCCCAGTCGCGTCATTTCTCCCATTCAATTCGATACTCTTCCACTCGCACGCAGTGATATGCGCTCTAATATGGACTCCCTCTCTGTTTCCTCTGGAGGCCCGTCATTGCCTGCGGACGCACAGCCTACTCGGGATGACAATTCGGTCTCTGACTTGGGCTCAGATGACACTGATCGCGTCTTTGAGGAAAAGGGCCGAGAATTGGACTCTCTTGTCGAAAAGTGGAGGCGAAATGCTGCCCTCAAATCTCAACAGACTACCGCTCACCGGGAACACAGGCATAGAGCCTCCGATAAGGACTACCAACCGTCTGATGGCGACGAGCAGCGTGGACGCCCTCAAAAACAAGGTGCGGCTCGGCCACACCGACATAGTGGGAGTAGCTGCCACCGTAGCCAGGGTGTTCTTCCACCAGCCCGCGTAGTTATGCGTTATGCGGGCGGCGAACTTGGAGAATGCTGATATGACTCTGGCGGAAGGGGAAGGTCAGGATGGCGGTGGATTGAATGTTGGACATGCTGACGCTGGAGACACCAACGCTGGAGACACAGACGTAGACGCTGGAGAGTCATGCGCCCAAGCTGGGCACGCCAACGCTGAGCACGCCAATGCTGGACACGACACTGGACACGGCGACACTGGAGGGTCATGCACCCAAGTCTTGCTAGGCTCTTATCAGCAATTTGCCATTCCGTACGCCTCACCGCTCACACCTGCTCTTGAGCAGTGTCTTGTACGCCTTGCTGACAAGACTCTTTCTGTCTTGGGAACCACCAAGCTTGACTCATGGTGGACGCAAGTTCTGACTGGGCCAGATTGGTCACTTGACACTGCGTATGCAGGCGATCACAGTCTCAAAGGGTTCATATGCCGTGTTGAGCAAGCAGAGATCCAGGAGGCCTCCATGACGCTCAAGAAGATCCTCAGTCTGATTGCACTCTGTATCAAGATTGACTCATATCGGAATGAAGCTGGGTATGTACAAACTCATGTCCTCAGAGACAGTCTCATCTTGTCCATAGAAAAAAGCCTACTATCAAGGATGTCTGGATACAAGAAGGATCTCATGAAAGCTTTAACAGTCTGCTATACTAGATCCGACAGGGCAAGGCCTGGATTATGTGGGCTCGTGGAGGCGGTATATTTGTCATATCCATGTGTCATGACACACGTGACCGGACCGGATACCGACACCCACTCGCCACATTCCACTCGGACCGGACCACCGCATTACTCATCGCATCACATGTCGTCACATGACTGCTCACCAATCCGTTACTCAGCACGACTCGGACCTCTACATGGATTCACCTACCCCTTTGCCCAATTCATATGGTATTCCTTATTGTCCTTATTGTTCTTATTGTCTCTGTGATTATGCCCCTATACTCTTACCATGTGTTACACTTGTTCTAGAATCTTAACTACCTTCAGTATTTAAGCTCCTGTACTACACTCTAGTTCCTCAGTTCAAATATCAACTAAGATACCCCAACCTAGTCTTTCTTCAGCTTCCTTTGGTTCGATACACTCGTCGGACCTCCGCCCTCCTCGGCGGACTTATCCTTTTCTCAAACTCGCGACGTCCTAGCAGATGCCCGAGCTCATCCTTTCACTTGGGTACGCCTTTAGGCGGACCCCCGGATTCAAGGCTCGACTCAAGGGACCAGCCTGCTTAACGTAGGAAGCCTACTCCGGATCTCCGACACTTCTTAAAACCGGGCCCCCTGTATCTCTCACCACAACCGAGTGATAGCCGGATTACCGCTTGACGGGAGTTCATAGAGATACAGGTGTGGGAGTACGTGTCAATACACTTTAGGTAAAACCCTCATTTCTTTTCTTAACTTTAAACACTTTTACGCTTACCTTTCACAGGCTCAGAGCACCGCTTGTGCAGTGCATACCGAGTATCACAACCGGTTTTTCTCTCTTAGGCTTGGTCTGGGACACGGTCCTAACAATATTCTTTGATCTGTTGAACATTTATGCTCAGGAGGTAGGTGGACTGGAAGCTGCAACTCACGCTGATATCGGGACTGTAACTCGTTACTTCCGTGCTCCTCAAAAAAGTAGATTCTCCTTCTGAAAGCGATAACGCTCTTTCATGTCAATTTAGGTGAACGTATCTCCGAGCTTGTGTTGTCTATCTTTCAGCCTGCTATCAATTGTCTTTGAGGTCTCGCTCGCTTCACGATGGGCTCTCTTTGGCCATGGAGTATTGCGAATCAAAGCATTTTCCCTGAATCTCTACTCAATGACTGAGCCGTTTCTGATCAGCTTTTTGACAGTATAGGAACTAAGTAAGTCTCTACCTCTCTTATTTTCAGACAATGACCAATCATGTGCATCTCTAGAACATATCTACTGGGTCTATAAAATACAGCAATCTAGTACACCTACGATATACTGAATGACAATGACTTCCAGGTCACAACAATCTACAAACTCCAAAACGGTGGCCAACAAGACTCAGCGGCTGTAGTCTATAGTCACAACGGTCCAAGTGGGTATGAGTTTTTCAACAACACGGTTGGACACTCCGGCAGTAGCTCCACTGCATAAAATATACAATATTTACGCCGGAAATATGGTAAAATATAGGGTTGACGGTCTATCGAGACGGTGTCCATTCCCAGGCAAGGATATACCCGAGGATGATGACGGTTGGCTGGATATGTGATATGCCTTCATTCAGCTAATCGCTGCTTCAACAATTACTCCTTGCCTGGAAATGACGTGTCGGGGCACCAACTTCCAGAAGGTTCATACATCACTACATGTTGACCTACTCAAGTACTCCTACAGTCCTCTGAATCCAAATGTCAATCCAGATGTGGAGCCAGTCATTCCACGCTCACCCAACCAGATGCATACTGACTCTCGCTTAGTGCACTCTCGCTTAGTGCAAGCGTGGAAGTTCCTGGATGACCTCACACTTCCTTCGGACTTGTCTGACTGAGATCAATGCACCTTCATCAAGTATGCTAGTGGCTTCTTCATACAGAGCGGAGTACTCTAGCGACGCGCAACATCTGGGCAACATCAGTCTTATGTTCACCTAAGCGATCGCATACGCATCTTGTGCGCTGCACATGACAACCTTGGACATAAGGGCCTGTTTTCAGTCTGATTCCAAATTTTACAATGTTTTTGGTGGCCAGGCCTCATGAACAATGTGAAGTGGTTCCTGCGCACCTGTCATGAGTGTCAGCTCAGGCAGACACATCATTGGCACCTGCCGCTTGTAGTTGCCATGTCGGCGCCACTGTTTTCAAAAGTCTACATACTTTCTTTATGCCTCGGACAAGCGGTTTTAAGTATGTTCTCTATACTAGGAACTCCCTCACCACCTATCCCGAATTCTGTCTTCTCTGAAAGGAGAACACTTCCACAATTTCCGCCTTCATTTTTGAGAAATTTATTTATTGATGGGGATCTCTCTAGGAGATAGTCACAGACAATGAGTCTGCCTTTATTGCGCAATGAAAAAACTTCACAAGATGCATAGCATAAAACATATACGCATTTTGGCATATAACTCTCAAGCAAAAGACATAGTCGAGAACCGTCATTTCGGTGTATATGAAGGGTTTCTGAAAATCTCAAAAGGCAATGAAAGGACATGGTACAAGTCTGCTCATACTATGATCTGGGCTGAAAGAGTATCAGTCTCACATACTACCTGCATATCGCCCTTCCGAGCAGTCACAGGTGTAGACCCGTTACTGCCTATAGACTTTGTACAGGCGTCATGAATGACTACTCTACCTGAGGGCCTTTTCTCCGATGAGGAATTGATAGTTCACTGCACATAGAAGCTCTTAAAGCGTGAGAAGGAACTCGAACATTTACGCGAAGGGGTCTATAATGCCTGAGTTCAGGCGGCTCAGCGCTGGGTGGAGGATCATAGGATTATAAGAACCGTGTTCAGGACTTTGACTTCTCCAGTAGCGCATTAGTTCTATTCAAAAATTTGCATGCTCGGAAGAATCTTCCTGACAAAGCCAAACCACGATATTAGGGTCCTCTCATTATGCTGTTTCAGAACCAGGGAGGAGCTTATCATCTGTGCAAGCTAAATGGAGTAGCCTTGCATCAGGCTATGGCTGCTAAATGAGTAATGCCTTACTAAGCACGAATAACTATTCCTCTTCCTGCCGTTTTCTCAGGCGGTCTATCTCAAAGTGAGCTGCATCAACTTGAAAGTTCTCACAATTCGGAAGCAGATTAGCCCTATACACTATGTCACTCTGAATGACAATCTCACTTCCTTGCCCTCCTGTACTCTCTCTCTGCTAAATCTATTCCTGAGCAGGCAACGTTTGGTAGGCGACTGAAACTTGTCATTCTATCGCCTATATTTGCCATTAGGTACCTTCAGTCTACTTTTTAAAGCAAGCAGGTTTGATGCTGCCTTGTTTTCACTACTACTGCCTTAGGGTACAACTTGGTTCCTATTCGGATACCTACAAATAGACAGATTCAATACTGTCCCACTCATACTGAAGAAAAATAGGTTTGATGCTATCCTGTCTCGACTACAGACAAGCAGGTTTGATACTGTTTGGCCTACGCAACACCTAGAACTCAGGCAACAATAATCTCGATAGAGGACACTTTATTCTGAATCACTTTATGCAACCTACTATCACGACAACTATGGCATTCTAAGAACTTTCATGATACAATGACAATGATATTTCAAATGACAACAAAAAAAAAACTCACAACTCTGTGTCTTGCCTTCGTCCACAGTGGTATTCTTGCTAAGCTCACCTATTCTTCATCACTACTGCCGGCACCATCCTCCTGCTATAACTCGCTATCCTCGTTGAATTGGTGGCACAATACTTCCTTGTCCTTGGTATCCAAGTCCTCAATGTCCTCCACATCTGACACCTCATCACTTAGAAGGATCAGAAGGTAGTAACAGGCGGCGAGCTGCAAAGCAGTGACTTTAAGTAAGTTGCTCCAACATTGGATCTCTTCAGCTTGTAGACAAAGCTGAGCCGCTTCTGCAAAGAGCACTTTGCCAGTTTCCTCATGGGTGTTAGCCTGACTGAGGAGTTGACGTGCCTGCATTCCTAGGATGTCCGCTTAGAGGCTCTGCAAATAGGTGGAGTGGACAGCTCTTACGATAGTGAGCTCATGAGGGAAGAATTCTTTAAAGGCCGCTGTCAGGTTGTGGTACACGCTGGAAACAGGATGTGCACGATTTGCGGAGGTGGTTGACCGAGTCTCACTATGATAGAAAACAAGGAGTACCTTGATCCTTCAGCTTGATGGAGGACCCAGGTGTGCTTATGAATAAAGAGGCACCACGCGTGTTCTTGTGCTTAGCGCCTAAGTTTTTATCTCCTTGGGTGCAAGACAAATGCTTACATTTGCAATGAGCGTAGATAGGAGGGAGATGGCCCATGTAGTGCGGAACTAAGCACTTGGAGCTCTTTTTACGACACATATCACAAGCGAGGGACCGAATCTACTAAAATGTCAGTAGGCGATGGAGAGGAGGTGGTCGCTCACTTGAAGTTCATCAAGGTGCTTCATCCAGCCGGCCTCGACTACTAGACGCGCTGCAGCGTCAAGAGTTGACCAGTGGGTAGGCTCGACCGATTCAGGCCACCCGGAAACTCTTTGGAGCAGTTTGGATAGTCAAGCTATGGGAGTTAGGTGATGTTGGCGGACCAAAAAAGAGACATACCAGGGTGTTTGTTGCTGCTCTCGCCTAGACTAGACAACTGTATCTGTAGCTTCTTCGACACAGGCACTGTACGTTCAGAGGAAGCTGCCCGCTTCTGGCTTGGACAACATCAGAGGAAAACAAATGTTAGTCGATATTGCGCACCTTGTAAAGTGAGCTGGCTTTGGCAACCAGAGTAAATGGCAGGCGCCGCAGTAGTTGAGGGGGTAGGCTTGGGTTTTGCTTTATCTTGGGCTATCGCCCCAGTGTCCAGGGTCTTCACCTTTGTATCCGCCTTTGCCTTTATATCCGCTTTCGTCTTTGCATCTGCCTTCGCTTTGATTTCCGCCTTAATCTTCATCTTAGTCTCCGCTTTAATCTTCGCCTCCGCCTCCGTCTCCGCTTTCGTTTTTGCATCTACCTTCACCTTAGCCTCCAATTCTCTGGCAAACTTAGTCACTCTTGTGCACTCCTTCTTGTCCCGTGCGACGCAAAGGCGAGCATCTTGGAGTGACTCACTGAAACGCTGACTTAGGCAAAGACCTTTGACTTCCTCCTTCTTGCGCTTCTACTCCGCTTTGAGAGTTTCAGCCTACAAGAATTGAATTTTCTGGCAATAGTACTCTAGGAAGGGGTTGTCGTCGGAGAGAGGGTTGGGCGTCATAAAGTTCTCGGGGTCAGGCAAAAACACATAAGCAGCAGCAAGACAATCACAGTACAAATGAGCATAGTGGGTGAAGTGGGGCAGCACAGATTCAATGTCGAAGAGGAGGATTTTCAGAGAGGAGTAGAGCAACTAGAAGAAAGAAGGAGGTTAGACGACAATAGGCGCTTAACAGACAACCCACCTGATGCAGTTGGAACAGCCTTTCCATAATGTCCTTCTTCTCTTTAGTAGTGGAGGCAAAAGCCTTGAGAATTTTGAGGCAGAGAACTCCCAGGGAGGAGAGAGACTCAAGGGCTAACTGGAGTGATATGATGAGGAGGAGATGATGGGAGGAGGAAAAGAGGGAAAGGGAGTTTTTGCTCTGAGGACCCTTTACCCAGGTCCGTCCTCATTAGGTTGAAGGTGTCCCGATGGAATGACTTCTCCCCAGTGGAAGCAAATTGGGCCTCCCAAAGTCCGGACACGATTCCTCAGTATTGGCATTGCTTCTAACATGACGCAAAACATTAATAGGGACAGCAATTGTAATTGGATTAACGACAAAGAGGCACTACGCGTGTATAGTACCGGAAAACACTGGTCTACATCCCACTACTTTCACCTATCACTGTCTGTATTGAATGGTGTACCAAGGGATCGGCCTGGCTCTACATGGACTCAGTAATCGACACCGGTTTCCTGTCGGCAGTAGTCCTCATGCCCGTGGTATTCAGGCTCTTTGTCATCATCCTTCCTGTAATCGAGGTCAGGTGGCGAAGATGGAGAATAGACTGGAGAGGAGCTCGACAGTTGGGCGGAATAGAATGAAGTAGTGTGGCCCGTCTAAGGTCACATCTGACATTCACGAGCTGGACGCTTGCTTGAGCCGGCCATAGGCGGAATGTTGCCTGGGTTCCTAGAACGTTTCCCAAGATAAATGACTTCATCATTATCCTAGATTTCGTCATGACCATCAAACGTGGTCCTGAGAACGGTTATACCTGGTCTGCCTATAAAGATTGTCTTGAAGGGTGTGCCACAATCTGTCACAATATTGACAAATTTATGCTCAATGTTAGGAGGAGCACTCTTCTATTCAGCGATGGGAATGTTTTGTGCAAAACTGGCGCAATTGCTATTCAGTTGTTGTTCAATGTCCTGGTGAGCTCGCTGGAGCAGGGCCTGGACATTTTCTAGAATGTAGGAGAGGCGAAACCTGTCAATGGATCACTCAACACTGAGTCGTTTGAAGTGATATTCGTGAGGAACAAGGGTGCTGGTGACTTGAATGAACTGGTCAAATGACAGGCGACCTGATGAAAGAAGGAGTTTAAGAGGCACTCCTTGTAAGGCCTGCACTGCCTGCAAGTTGTTGTATTCCGTCTAGAGCTCAACTATTAGTTCGCACCACTCAGGGTGGCTGATAATGAGCGTCGCTAGTCGACGAAACCATAGGCTGGACATCAGTGTCACTTGAGATTTTTGAAAGGCAATGAAACCCATAGAGTAGTCTGGGCAGGAGTAGTCCTATGCTATGCAGACTTCAGCCTCAAAGTACGCCTAGGAAAGAGCAGTTGGAGGAGGAGGGTTGTTTGGTGGGGTGGTCAATCATACCTTATGGGTGAACACCTTCGACACAAACATGTCTTGCTCGGCGAGATCCAGGTCCAAACCGTAGTCTGGGTTCAGTGCCAGGAGTTGGACAAGGAACTTGACCTGCAAGTCACTCAAGGCGTAATACGCTTTTGTTATGATGTAGTCGACAACACCTCGGGTCTAGTCAAAGGGAAATTTAGGACGAGAAACAATGAGAGGATTGGGATCAGTACAATACATAGTTGGTTGTGATAAGAATTGAAAATGAAAGGGGACCCCTTTTATAAAAAAGGGGTTGAGAAATTTTAGTTGAAGGGAGATGTACAGACTGAGTTCTCCCTGCAAAAGGAACTCAGCTGTGGTTGGCATACTAGGTGCATACCTCAGGCGATGGACTATTCAGCCAAGGCTACACATCGCCAAGACATAGAAGCTGTGGGATGTGGGCAAGAAGCATGCGCATCCGAGACATTGGAAATGGAGTTCCCCTTTTTGGCGCATGGATGTTCTGTTCCGCTTCTTGAAGAGGAGTTAACTCCACTATGTCGCAGCATTCGCCACTAGTTGAACCCGGAGAACAGAAGTACTGAGCTATTTTCGATCCTTCCAAGAGACATTTAGACAAGGTTCTTGCTTAACAGTATAGGTGAGAAAGACTGATGCTCGCTTGAGTAGTTCCACAACGGAAGAAAGATTATGCAGAATACTGTATTTAAGATGACATACTTGTAGTAGTTAGGCAGCTAGATATTACCCACTTTCACCCAATACTGCTCACTTTCACTCAGCGAACTCTCCCGTCTCACTCAATTTCAGGCGCCTCACTCCACTTGAGCATCACTTGCCACTCCAATTCACTATAGGCGAATTCATCGCCTACATCTCTCACGTCACACGGCACGTTTCGCATATCCTCAAGCTAGTTTTTCGAATATTGGGGTATCCCCTTCACGTACATATTTTTTGTATAGAACTGTTTAGGCATCTACAATCCTCCTCTCATACCTGCCCTTGGCTCTGATCTGGCCGCTACTCCCACTGCCGATGTTCCTCCCATCCGCGTAAACACCCTGGGAAGGAGAACATTGTCGTTGTTGCAGTTCCCAATATACTTGAAAAGCCTGTCTTACTTTTTGACAGTGTTATCGATTTCACATCGCCAATAAAGTCATCGCCAAAGAAGCGGAAATTCGATGACAATGTAATGAGCTCATCAGCTTGCAAGTCACAGTGTGTTCAAAAGTAGGATAAGATGTCGTCGTTCAATATGAGAGGTTTCTTATTAGAGGAATAAGGCTCTAATGTCAAACATCAAGATGAAATCATGAAAAAGCTGCGCAAGAGCAATAAGACATACCAGAAGTCTACACAATCGATGGAGAAGTTTCAAGAAAGCTTATTTAGGGTTCTTGAGCGTATTTTCTAAATGAATACTTGGACACTTACTTGGACATAAATTTGTTTCATACGATACCTTTTAAAGTTTCTTCTAATGTGATGCATGCATTGTATATAATCTACACCATTTATTGTATATACTGACTAGTATACCCTCTCATGTCAATTACTTGATGTTATATAATCTGACTTGTCTGATGGATCGTCCGCGAGTTTCTAAAGATAATGGTGTAATGTCGATGGCGCACAAGTAAAATACTGCAAAACTTAATTAGAGTGAAGACAGTTAAATAGTTGATAAGAAGAACTCTAATGTGATAATAATGTCTAATAGACAAAAAATAGAGGTGCATTTTCTAGTCTGCATTGAGGAACGACTATGTATTCATCACGATGCCAAACCCGTGCTCCACTTCGATATACACTGCTGACATTTGCGAGTTCCAAACATTCTCATTCTTTGTCCTCTGTCCTGCACCTGAAAAAGAGCTGATAATATGGGGTTCGACACCGTATGTTGAATTACCAAAGATTTAGAATATGCGTAATTCAGCAAGTGTGTCCTTGTCAATGTCCTCAGGTACTGCAAATTGCTCTAGGCGGGCTAGTAGATTGGACTTGTGAAGCAGAGCGTTGTTATTACGTTTGCTTTTGATGACGCCATACATATAAGCATCAGTACCTGAAATTTGAAGACGTGAATCTTTTTGTAGCTGTTGTAGGCTTGTCACTGCTACTGTGACAGCCGTGCAATGTGTTGTATGGTACAGTTGATAAATGCGAAGACAGTGGAGATAGGAGCACCACCATTATGGATAGCTTTTGAGTATACAGCTAATTGCAAAGGATGGAGGAGATATTCAGCATCACAAGTCATCAAATGATCCCAGATTTCATCTAGCTTGATAACAAGCTGGTTGATGCATTTAGAGATGGAGGACTGAGATCAATCATATTTTATAGATAGCTTATACATATCCCTGGTACGGTGAAATCATGCCAGTAAAAGACAAAAGGCCTCTAAGTCAGTGAACTTATAGCAATTTATGGTGGTGATATCCTGGATGTTAAGACCTTTAATCATTTCCAAGATCTCCTCAATACTTGCCTTAAGTATAGTTAGACATGCTTAGATATGTGTAGATGATAGCGCACCAAAATTGGTATACACACTCTTTCTCAGACAATGTCTCTAACTATTTTCATGTGATGCATATTTTTCTTTGCTCAGGTCGTGCTCTGCCTGGTTCTGACTTTGTCTCTGAGAAGAGTATCAAGATGCAGAGAGTCTCGTCATACGTTTCTGAGACAATTAAGTTGATAACATGGGTGATTTCAGGGTGGAATATATGAGGTAAAGAAGGATTTAATGCAATGATGGGCAGTAATAGTACAAGTGTTTTCCGGAAGTTAAACTAGACCATGATTAAGGATTAAATGAGAATAATCATGACTATAATCTTAATCTTAATCATGATTAAGATTAAATTTTTTACTCTTTAATTATGAGTATATGATAACTGAAGATTAAGGATTATGGTGCTTAGAAAATAATTAATCCTCATGAATAATTCTGAAAGACTCTAAGTCTTATAAATTCCTATTAATTCACTATTATTTGCCTTTTATCTGACAATGTGATATATATTCCTATCTTTGAAAATCCTATTTTAGTGAACTGATTGAAGAATAGTTAGATATAGATGATTATGCTCAAATAATCATGGTTATACTCGATTATTTTATCAATCTTTAATCCTTATTAATTGTCAAGGATTATCTTCCAGGATTAAGGATAAGATTAAGGCTAAGATTAACAATTAACACATTCAAAGTTGGGATTATTCCTCTCAAGGATAAGGATTATATCCGTGAATATACTCGTGGACAGGACTAAACCAGATTCTAGATCTTTCCGCATGTTAGGCCAATAGTACGCGTCACGAAGGGAGGCATAAGATTTGTCCGCACCGAAATGACCAAGACAGTCGTGCGCAAGGCGGAACAGTTGTTCACGAATATCGCCCGCGCGTGGAATGAGAAGTCGATCACCCAGATACCACAAGCCATTCGATTGCGACACAGACGGCAAGATGCGCTCGCCCGACACAAACTTTTGACAGAAGTCATCGTCCTTGTAGCCGTCTCGTATAGCCTGTAACACTCGGACATCCGCGGACAGACCCAAACGCGTTTGAACAGAAGCGACCGGATGCACAGTTAGCCAAGATTGCCAAGTAGGGATCTTGTCGAGTTCCTCATCGGTCATGGGAGACGCGTCGGGAGGCAAACAAGAGAGCGCGTCTGCCACGGTGTTGTCTTCCCCTCGAATATACAGGATGTTCATGTCAAATTGCGAGAGCTCCTCCATCCACCTGGCCTGACGGCGGGACAGGTTACGCTGACCGTCGAAGTTCTCCAAGGTCTTATGATCTGTGTAAATAACAAAATGTTTTCCTAATAAATCAGCACACGGAATTTCTTCAAGGCACGGACAATAGCAAGTAATTCTTTTTCGTGAACGGGATAGTTGAGTTGTGCACCCTTAAGTTGCATAGAATCGTAAGCCACGGGTCTGGCAGTTTCCCAGGTGGGACCGAACGATAGCAAGGCACCGGTACGCCAATCGCTAGCGTCTGTGGTGACAAAAATCTTGTTATCGCCCGGATTGACGTAGTCGATAACCGTAAGGCATTTGGCAGAAAGTACGAGGGATTTGATCGACTGGAAAGCAAACTCATGTTCGTCGGACCACCCAGGCTATTGGTGGTCCTTCAAGCTAGTTAAAGGTGTCAAGATACGAGTGTGGTCGGCCAAACGAGGCAGAAAAGGTGCGAGATAGCGTACGAGACCCAGAAATGAACGAACTTCGCCAGGAGATTTTGGGACCGCCCATTCCTTAATGCAGGACACCTTAAAATTGTCGGGTTCGATACCGCGGCGGGAGATACGATGGCCCAAGAACGAAATTTTGTACTTGAAGAACTCACACTTCTTAGGATTGCAAAACAACTTGTCAGTACGCAAGGCGTCTAGGATGAGGCGGACGTGACGAGCGTGCTCCTCTACCGTGTTCGACCAGATAATAATATCGTCCAGGTAAATGTGGCAGAAGCGGCCAATGTAGTCTTTAAGAGCCTCGTTTACGCACCGTTGGTGAACAGACGGTGAATTCTTCAGGCCCTGTGGCATTAGGAGCCACTCATACAGACCGAAAGGAGTTTGGACCGCAGTGAACGGTATGCTATCCTTATGCATCTTCGTGTGGAAAAAAGAATCAGTCATGTCGAGCTTCCCCCATATATTTCCCTGCGCCGCGTTAGCGAGAATATCATCGATGCAATGCAATGGGTACAGATCTGTTTTAATGTTCGCATTCAAGGCACAGTAAGTGGACAGGACTATTGCAAAAGATTGGTTAGTCGCGAGTCACCGCTCTGGAAAGATGGACGTCCATTCTCATTGCATTGGGCGCATTAGAGCAAAGACATGATTGTGAGCACACAATCAAGGCTGTGAAAAATGCAAGTCTCCTACCTTTATCTTCGCATTTCGACTCTGCAAAGTTTGCACATAGTGTCCCTCTAGTTTTGCTCATAGAAACTAATGTCTCTCTCACTAATGTATGCTTTAAATAGTCTCTAACCTTCTCTGCTATCTGCTACAACTAGATTTGACTCAATTTCTCACTACTGTCCATTATCACTGATATATTCCTCCAACTTGATTTCAAGTTAATGCCTTATTTCATGCACAGTATTCAATCTCTTCTTGCTTCTACGCTTCTTTATAGCGTCACACTTGAAATTTTGTGTACAAGTGTGTTTCCAGTTTATTCTACATAGTCTACAAACTTAAATTTCATTATTGTGCACAATTTAGCTTGTCTTGCTCTGTTTTTGCTTCCCCACCTTTCATTCTCTATAATTGTATCTAATTTCTTATATGTACTTATATTACTTTGATGTTGTATATAGTCAATTATGATTCACATAATTTATTGACTCTTAGGCTCGTTTTAGCCTACTTCATCTGTATGAATCAATAAACATTGGTCGTAAACTGTTAAACTTGATATTCAACCTTTGTTAAAATAAATATTGTAGTAATGAACAACTGATTGAGCACAACAAAAATCTCACACTCTTCTTTACTTTTAATGTCATAAGCTTAAGGTTTTAATGATAAGTAGACATTTATCTATATATTAATAATCAAAAAGTAAGTAGTTGAAGTGTATAGTTCATATAATTGTGGAGATAGGGATGTTGAAAAAAGTGGAGGATTTGATAGTATTAATAGGAAAAGCAAAGGCATTATATTTAAAAAAATGTTTCTGTCGTTTTTGCATTTCTTATAAATGCTGACGTACTAAGTAAGATAAGCTATAATTTAAAAGAGCATCATCATAGCAAAAAAAGGGATATCTTGAAAACAGAAAATGAGGAGGCGAAGCTGAATATAAAGACTAGACAGTTGAAAGAGAGTTTCTGAGACAGTACATATGAGTGAATAAGATGAAAAATTCATATAAAGAAAGAGATCATAATGTGTGATAGACTTTAAAAACTTGTTATTTGAGTGAGCAATTTGAATCATACAAGCAATCACAATTTCAAGTCGGTATTTGTCACATTTCAGACACATTGTCATACTCAAATCATTTGTTTATAGCTGCTGATCTTTAACTGGTCTAATTTCAATGTTGTTTAAGGATGTGTATATTTAGAAGACTCGCAATTTCAAGTGATTTACCATTTTGAACATGTCAAAATTTCCCTGAATTAACATGTGCATAAACAGTGAGCACAACTAGAATGGCAACATGCACCTCACGCTTGTCCATTACTTATCTCAAACAAAGAAAATGAATTATCAGCAAATCACCAATTCTTGAAATATGAGTGAGTGATCATATAGACGATCAATCTATATACATTTATAATCTCTAAGTCAATTCCAATATAAAGAGCACTTTATTTTACCATTAAAAGTACTGATTCCCTTTGAAAGTTACAGCTTGCACTACTCAACTATTGTTTACCCCATAAATCTCTTTGTCTTACATTTATATTGTGTTTTTAATGAATGTCTTTATTATTGAATATATGCAAGCAAAATGCCATTGTTTTTGAATATGTGCATTTGCACATATATATGTTATTTTATAGATTTGAGATGAAAACATTAGTATTGCATAATTTTTTTTGGTGCATCTTCTTCTCCTGTTTTTTATTAACTTTTGTTTTAATTGTGTTGATTAGCTATAAGAAATAATAAACACAAATCTCTACATCTCTCATCCTCTCTTTTTAAAATTAAGATAGTTGTTGTTAACTAAGTAGAAATAGATGAATTCTGCTATGAAATCTTTTTTCTATAAGAATAACAGCAGTCAATATTCTAAGAAATAATTATATTTAAAGCTATGAAAGTCTAAACCTTGGTTAATCAGGAAGTGTTTTGAGTAGAGGTTTTGATCTTGAAGTACAGCATGTAGAAGGTCTACTTTGTATGCATTAATGTCCACTTGTAGGCTTTAACTATGTACATTCTAGATTTTCGATTTATAATTTAATACTGGTTTATTTAATGATAATTAGGTTTCCTTTGAGGTACACACATCCTGCTATTCTTCTGTAAACTTACAACTTACTTATTTATTAGCATCGTTTATTCTCTATTAGTGAAGAGAAAAAGTCTTTGCACTAACAACTAACTGAATAATTTACTTATAGTAAGGATTTCAGTGCTGAGTACGAACAAATTAAGAAGATGTACAATGCATAAAAGCTCGAGTATAATAATGGAAAGGCTGAGTAAGAGGTAATTTTAACATTTACGATACTAATGCTTTGCTAAATTATTTTTTTTCATGCTCTAAAACTTAAGAACTTTATTTATAGGTCAAGGCTCTACATTAAAATACTGCAAAGAAGTTCAAGGTTTAGTTTGTGTCAAATTGCACACTGATTTTCTCTCAAAAAAGAATATAAAAGTCTTTTTCGGTTTTTATAAAACTTGAAAATATTAAACAAAAACGTTGCAGAGACATTTGCTATCAGATAACTTTCTTTTAGTATTTTCAGTAAAAGGGTTATCTTTCACACTTCGAGATATATACCAAACTTCTAGTGTTGTTTTTGGTATGATCACTGATAAGAATTGTTTTAAAGAATATAACTGAGCTCTGAATTTCTTATAGTATAATGTTTCAGTTTTTATGGTGGCCCAGTTGTAACTCAAAATTTTATTTTTTTTTGGATGCATGCGAGACGGTGCTTGCACCGTCTCCTGTCCGTAAACCGATGTAATCGGCCGATGAATTAACGTGGGTAGCGAGAAAGGGAGATCGGTCAAAATGCATTTGCGCACACGGCGTTATCGCTGTGTGGGACTCGGGTTGGCTTCCTGGAAAAGACTTCCCAGGAATAGCGCCAACCCACTACCCACTAAAACCCCGACCGGTCCGACATAGGTGCGTGCTCCCCTTTCTCCTTATTCGTTGTTGATGGATATTTTCCTCCAGGTGTTGTTCACTAGCACCTTCGGGAGGGCTTTAGCTCCGTATTTCCTCTTATTCAGCATCGCGAAGTCGGCGCTAGCTGTCTCGCGAATCATTGAATATAGTTTGTTTTTAATTTTCTGTGAGGATTACTATTTAACTGGGTCATCTCCCAGTTCCATTCGCTTCTTGTTGCATAACGCCCAGATAAGCCTCGATCCCTCTGATACCAACTTCCTCCATAGTCGGTCCAGGCCAGATTTTTCCTCTTTACTGCCATTCTTTGCGGGCTTTCCTCCCCCACATCCAAGTAATAGCCCGTAGGAGAGTCTTGGCCATCTCTCGCCTGTTGATTCTCAGATCTGACGAATCTCGGACCACACCATTTCGTGTGATCCGATGTTGCATTCTAAGAGTATGTGCTTCATGGATTCGAGCACACCGCACTCTGGGCACGTCGCTATATGAGCTAGGGATTCCATTCTCTCGAAGAATTCACCGGTTGCATGCGCCTCGTGAATACCTTTCCATCTGAATGCCTGCGATTTTTTGCTTGTATCTGAGTTTCGCACTGACTTCCATACTTGCTCTTTGGATGGTGCTACACCGTTAAGTTCTTTTAATGCATGTCTTATTCGATTCAAGTTTGCTTCCGTGGCTTTTCTCTTTTTCACACGAAGGTCTGTCTTGAGTATCTTATATGCTACGTTTTGAGTTATTCCTTTCAGTGGGATCCCTGTCAACAAGCTGTTTGACTGTTCTAGCAATAGGATCGGGTCGGGTTCCTGTCCCGATGAGCGTTGTTCGGCTGCCCAGAGGGCAAGTTCATCTGCGCCTTTAATACCTGGGTGATGTTTGCTAGTCTCTGCTCTGAAGATGGTTGACGCCGTTCTCATACGGAGTTGGGCTGCTACTCCTTGCAGTATCTGCCGCTCCTCTTTCGTTCTTCCAGGCCAGCCTCGCTCCTCATTTCTATGGAGGTTTGTTGACAGTTCTTTCAACGCACGTCGCGATTTCGTGTATACTATTAGGGGAGTGTCCTCCGGTGTAATTTCTATAGCTTGCTGTGTTCCCCATGCTAACATGGCGATGTCGTCATTGACCTTTTCAGGCACAACAACGCTAGCATTCCTTGCGTCTGATCCCGCTATCCACAATTCGACTCCTGGATCGCTGAAGGAATTGTTGCGGAAGGTTACCCAAACTGAGCGGGGTGTTTGCTCGTCTCTGTGAGGACCATTTTCTCTGTATTGCTGCTTCCCTCTCATGTTCTTGTCAGCGCTAAATATCCGCCACATCTCCTCGCTAGATGATACCTGTTGTGGTTGTCTCAACGCCCCCTGGATTCTATTTGTCTCCATGTCGGTAACCCTTTCGGGCGGAGCATTCTGTCTCGGATCCCACTTTGGCTGCAGGGCATCCAACAGCTTCCCTGCTCGTTTCTTGCACTCTCCCGGGTGCGGGCAATCAATGTGTTGAGGTTCGTCTTCCTCTGCTACTCGTAATGCGTCACCCACCAGCCGAACTTTGTGTGTGGACTGTAGGCATCTACTATATTTATCGTTCATCTTCCGGTTTCGATCTTCCCTCCAACCGTGGTGTAACTATATTGGCTGGTCTTTAAAGACCTCGCTGTCGATTGACAGTCTGTCTGCGATCAGGTGGTGGTCTCTCGCCAACTTGATCATCCGTTTCATGTCACTAGGTAAGTTCAGTTTATTCGTGTCCCAAGTCTGGAGAAAGACGTTGACTAGAATTGTTTTGTCCAGATTCTTGTACGTGCTCAAGATGGTTGTTCGCATTGCATCCTCTAAAACCATCGCCCATTTCGGTTTTTGTCCCGATAGACTTAGGAAATTCGCCAGGTGTACTAGATGAATCGCATTGTTTTTTAATTTGATATCGACAAGGTTCTGACCACCTTCTTGAATCGGCAGTTTTATGGTTTGTTTGTTCACCCTCGCCATTTTCTTCTCCCAAAAGAATTGTGGGATCACCTTCTCGAATTGCCTTTCAACTGAGCGTGGCATGTCTTCGGCTGCTGCTAGGTACTGCGTGCGCGATGCCGCATACGTTTGTATGCCTACTCTCTTCCCGTTCATTGTGGGGTGAAGGCGTGCTACCCTCTCAAGAACTCCCACTGTGGCGTCGATGATGCCGCTTCACGGGGTAGCTGGATTTAGCTCATTCCCTATGTAGGATCCAAGGGACCTTGATCCCTCTCCATCCTCTACTATGTGTAGGCTGTCCGGTATGGCCTCGGGCATACTTCTCGATCGGCGCCCGTTCATGAGCTTTGTCCTATGTTGTACTGAGCCTATTGGAATGATTACCGTTTTGTGTATATTGAATTTGGCGCCCGATGCAGAACACCAAGTGTCTAGGATCGTCTTGAGGTCGGAGAACTTGTCCAACGCAAATAAGAAGATGGTCGTGTCGTTGGCAAATAGTGTTACTATTAGACGTTCTATCATGCCGGGAATCTTATAGCCTTCCAGGTTCGATGCTCTCAGCATCGCGGCTAAGGGTTCAATTGCTAGGTTGAATAGAAGACACGACAGGGGGTCTTCTTGTCGAACTCCTCTTAACACCTTGAATCCTTTGCTAGTTTCGCCGTTGACGGTTACCTTTGTCACGGCGTTCGTGTATAGTTGCCGGGTGGTTTCGATGAATGATGGTGCTAGGTTATGCCTATCCATTGTTTGCCATAGGTAGTCGTGTAATACTTTATCATAAGCTTTCTCCTGATCGAGGAGTAGCATCATCCCGTCACGTTCCGTGGCGTCCGCGTGGTATATGATTGACTTTGCCAGCTTGATCTGATCCGTGATGCTCCTTCCTTTGACGAAGCCCGCTTGGTCTGGATGTATCAGGTGAGGCGCTTTTTCCGCCAGCTGCACTGCCATTGCCTTCGTCATTATTTTATAATCCGTGTTCAACAGTGTGATAGGGCGATAATTTGCCATTTCAGTCCGATCCGCCTTCTTATACAGGGGGCACATCCAACCCTCTGCAAATGTGGAGCCTTCAATAAGCCCGTACGTTTCGATGTCATTGTACAGAATGGTGAGTGTCTTGACAATGTTGAAAGTCTTAGTTTCTCGATCGGTTCCTTTCGCTCTTAGCCATTCTTTATCCCACCATTGGGGTATATCGTATTGAATTCCATCTATTCCGGCACCTGATCCCGCTTTGGACCTGGTCAAGGCTTCCCGTACTCTATCCTCGCTCATCAGTTCGCCCATCTGTCGACGCTCTTCATTCGATATCGTCTGTACTGGGCTCAAGAATACTTTTTTGATATTTCTTCATCGGTCCTCCTCCGCGTCGATGTCCTTGGACTGCAGTGAGTCGTGGTACTCGTTCAACATGGTCGTCATCATTTTCGGGTTGCGTTCATATTGCGGTGGCTCCGTGTTTGGAATCTTGAACGACATAATTGGGTTCCGTGGCTTGTCATCTTTGATAAGGCGCGTATAGTATTTGCTATTAGTCTCTCCTAGTATTTCTTGGTTCGCGCGTGCAGTCGCTTTCCTCTCCTGCCACACCGTCTCTCCCAGTGACGTTATTTCCGCTTCTATCTTCGCAGTTCTCGTCTGTTTGACTTCCTCTTCTAGAGAGCAGTCATTGAGCACCGTTCTTCTTTGCTCCTCAAGGTTGGCTATCTTCTTTTTCGCCCTCGGTATGCTTCGTTTTGCTTCCTGCCTTATGTCGTTGACTATTTTCGGTTTCCATTTTGCTCACAGGGTTTGTGGATTTCGAGCCGCCGTCCTGTTTGTGCCTGATGCCTTGGACATATCGTCGGTGAGTGTGGTGCCCGTAGAGTTAACGATAATTCGAATGGGTTCTGATTTCGCTATGTAAAGTGGTGCGGTATACCTCCCAGTTCCTTTAGCTTCATGTCTGCTTGCTGCCATCCACGGTCCACGGCCTCAACGAAGCTTGGCACCAGCGGACGGAACACGGTCTCCCTCGCCCCTTCCATCCATCCGTTTGTGTTTTTCCGGTTCTTTTTATCGATTTTCTCGTATGTGCGCTTCTTCCCCGTCTTTTCAGCGTGCTCAGCCTGCTCCATTCCAGATGATTCGCGCGTGCGGCGGACTGGCACTCAGGCAGAGGCTTGCCCGTCAAGTGACGAAGGAAATAGGGTACGTTCTAGTCACGACAGCTGACGACAAAGACGATTGCGCGCCGTAGCTGGTCATTCTTGCCCTGGCAACCTAATCTATCCGAGCATTCACACCGATTGAATTTCAACCACGATTCGCGAACCATGAGGACTATAAATCGCTGCCACGCCAATTTGTCCTTCCGTCCTCCTGTCATCACACCACTATCATGTTGACTCCTCAAGCTGATGTCTTTGCTGGCGGTGCGTCCGTTTCGCCAGCAGAGCTGTTTGCTGCAGAGCCGGAACTCAGCAAGAGTGGTGTGCCCGTCGTGGCGCCCGACGGTGAGTACTTCAGTATATGGAAACGTCTCTCTCACTATGTATCTCATCAGCCGCCTCGCCCCCGCCTTATCCTGCCACCTTTCGTCACCCCGATTTCCCAGTCAACTGTGTCTACGATCCCCTGATCGCAGTCGAGGACTATGTCGACGATACCGAGGCCAACCGTGCCGGTGTCTTGTTTGACAGAGTGCCTTCCGGCCCACTCAAGCCCGCTCTGATCCCCGCCCATCCCGACGGGTCCAAGACGTTCTTCTACGTCATCACTGTTGGCCTGAAGGTTGGCATTGTCACCGACGCGTATGTGTCGCTTCCCTATTTCCACATTTTCTTCCACTCACTCACACCGCTTCCGCTTCAGCGCCATTGCCGCGGCCCACGTGAACGGAGTGTCTGGAGCGTTCTCGAAGAAGCGGCACAGTCAGTCCGCCGCCCTCCAGTATTTCAATGAGGACTTGGCTGCCGGCAAAGTCCAGATTGGTTCTCTCCGCCGCTCCAGCCGTGACCAGTAAGTTTCCTCGCCTCTTGATTTCGATCTTTGACACTTCTTAAGGAAAGGTTGGACCTGCGGCTGCATCATCGCCTAAGGCTAATGTACGGTCTTGCCTTACTTCTACGCAACGATTGTCTCGGTATTTCTTACGATTGTAGCTGCCAGTATTCTTACAACGTGTCACGACATAACATGCTACCACATGTCTGACGCTAGTATAAATATGAACACAATCGGAACCTGTGTCGCGCCCCCTATGACAACCCCCACCACCATCAGAGTGCAACCAATTGTTATCGTGCTCTCATCTGATGATGAGGACGAACCGTCGCCTGGCAGAAGTCGACCCACGTTGAGAGCTCTCCCTTCTCGACGTTGCCCTCCTATTGTAGCGCAGCAATCCGTCGCGGCGGTCGCTGACGATGTAGACGATCTTGTGGCCCAACTCGACAAATTGCATGTAGCTCCCGGTGCCAATCTTTACTCCATCGGGCACGGGCCTCAATCGAGGCTCACCACGCACTGGTAATTGTAGTGTTCCGGTTAGAACGCTCCCGCTCATGTTGTGCAAGTCTGAAGCGGGTCTGTCCCAGACCGTGTTCGGGGAGCACGTTCGACGCCTCTCGCCACGCAAGCCGTATCACAAACGGCGTGCTCGAGCTTATGTCGTCTTTGTCGGTCTCACACCTGGTGTCTATCACACATGGTGAGTTTCCAATTAGAAATGCCCTCTCTTGTCTTATCCGATTATCGAAACAGGGCTGCCTGCGAGACCCAAACATCCGGCCAAAGTGGCACTATTTACCAGGGTTACGCCGACGTCCCCGATGCCACGCACACCTTCAACTATGCTCGTGACAAGGGATATGTCCGAAGCACTCTTCTCGGGCAGAACAAGCCTCAGTACAGAACCGAAATCGCGCGTCCCGACGCGGAGGCTGTTCTGTGGGACGTCGACACTCCACTCAGTGCAGGTCTTCTACGCGATGCCTGGTATGTAGTCTACGTGGGAAGCAAGCCTGGCAGCTATCGCACCTTGTACGCCCCTTGCTGATCTTTCTTTCCTTTCAATACTGACTTCCGCACGTTTTATAGCATCGAAAGCGCTTTCCACCACGTTGGCATGCCGGGTGACCTGCATGACAGTTACCCATCCCTCAATACTGCTCAGGATGAATACTCGCTGGCATGTCGCAAGGGCCGTGTTAAGATTCTGGTACCCGTGTAGAAACAATGTAGACACACTAACTATGAACTATATATCGCTCGTGTCATGAAATCCGCCGTCAATATTACGGGTAAATGTCGAGATAGTTATACTAAGATTATCCGGGGCGCCTACTTCGTGATCCAATCCAATTCCTTAGCCACGCGCTTGCAGGACAATCTTCCGTGAGCGTTGTCGACGCTCAAGGTTCCTTCTTCCAACTTATCCGTCAGCTCTGCGATGGCAGCCAAAAGGCAGTGGCTGCGACGCGTCACGGTCGCGCAAACATGCTTCGCCACATCCCCATCTCCCAATAGCTCCAAAGCCTCACGCTCTATACAATTCGCCTTGCCATAGATCGTGTCAGGTGTAGCGCGCATCTCTTGCAGGTGGCCGAGCGCCGCTTCACCGTCATGCAGGTGATCCAATGTGAATCTGAGCCGGTCCTGTACCCACATGTAGAGACTGCCACCGGTTTCCTCCTTCAGCTTGGCTTCGAGACAATAGATTCGACGCCGAAAGTTTCGGACTGTGATTTTCTCTGGTAAGCTGGTAGTATAGATTAGTCCGCTGTGTACTCGTGAAGCCCGATCAAGCATGCGCTCACGAATTCTCATACTCCTCCAAATTGTCGTACTTAGCCAGACGTGCTGCCTTCGTTCGGCCATCCAAAACCGCAGGATTCTTTTGCGATGCGTACTTGTTGCGCGCAGTAGCATTCAGACGTTTCCTGTGGCTAAAGAAGCTCAGTGGTGTGTACACTATGCCAGTCTTAATAGAAACATACCGCGCCCAATACCTTTCTTTACTAAGTCTGCGAGCCTCCAGACGTTCCTCCTTAGTGGCGTATTGTGGTCGCCCAACCATCTTCGATGATTGCGGGGAGTCGAGAAACAAGAGAGTGGTGGAGAGACGTAAAGATGGGTATGATCGCACACGCGCCGTACGATCAAAGATGTCAATGAGATCGTGCATATGAGTTACCAGTTTCCCTAGACAGAAATGAACCGTACTATCCTTCCTCATTCTTTTTGCCTCCACAAAGCATACCAAAACAAATTAATGTTTGTATCATTGATTTCATGCAGAATTCATACCCACCCAGCCAAAAAAAAATTCAATTGGTCGCGACCATTTTCACAGGACCAAGATGAATCGTCAGGTACTTGGGCGCTTGGGAAGCCACTCCGAATGGAGTCATAGCCAATCCAATAAAACTCGACCGCGGTGGTGTAGCGGTAGAGCATGCAGTGGAGACCCCATTGAGGCCCGTGGTTCGACTCCCGGCTTGTGGTCATTTTTGGATCTAGACCCAGCTTCGGTGGCTGTACCCCCACTGTCCAGAGTCCAGACTCATACCACGCACGTGTTATTGCTGGGCCTCTTGCACACACTACGATGTTCTCCTCGCCGACCGGGCGTTTGCTGGATCCGCACCTTTTGGCTCCTGTGTCATGTCTCGATCCATCTCAGTAAGTCGCATCTCTCTGATATCTGCAAGTATCAATAGTTGCCAGGGATATCTGGCCCCTGCCACAGTTCTGCCAGGCTCCCCGCGCATTTCGACTCACCGGGGCGAACAGTCTGTACGTGGTGTCTTGGGCAGACTCTTGATGAACTCTAACTGGAGGAGGATAGTATCCGCCAGGATGCTTTCGTTCAGCACCGAGAAATATCCTGCTGGAACTACTACGCTGAATTCGAGCTCGGAACTGGGAGATTGTGTCCCGACGGGTACACGCAAGCACTAGTCGCTTACTGTCTTATTCACCGTGACGAGGTGCGTCCACCCATCACACAAGTCCACGTCAAGGTGTCTTTCCTGGTCATCGACGCAGCCAAGGACTTGATTTGCCTGCAGAATTTCTGTGAACGGTACCCGGCCTATCTCCCGCGATTCCACGCGTTAAACAAGGGAATCCTGCCCTTGCATCGAACGGAAACTCGCCTGAGGGAGGTATTGGATAAAACAACCGCGCGTTGCGGACCGGATGGTGTATGGGTGGAACATTTGGCCGCGTTGGTTTATCGTCTAGAATTCCGGTATCTTCAGGAGGACCCATCAACGACAGAGGAGTAGTACCCTTGATGGTAGTTTCATACGATTATAAAGGGGTGCGCGCATGCTCGTACAGCGATAGCAGCCTAGTAACAACTCGAGCGTCTAGGTAGCTCTTCCTTCCGCTCTACAACTGGCTCATGGCTCGCGAATCTGGCGCCCCATCCTCCCCCAAAAAGAAAGCGGGAGCCGCTGCACTACGGAAGCCTGCAGTTCAACCTGCCAAACATGTGCAGCAGAAGATCGCCTTTCCGTTGTCTGTTACGACGTGTCGTCGGTAAGCATTCCAAAGGTAGCCATTCTTGCCGCTCACGTCGCTGCTCAGACACGTCGAGACCTTGCTTCGCACGCACCAGCGCATCCATAGCGGTTATCTCTTAGGCACCGGAGCTCAAAACGCCTGTAAGTCCTCATTTTGACTTGGTGGCGTCAAATCAAATATCTGACCCGAATGAAATCGTAGTCAGGCGGCCTGGCGAGGCTTTTGTTCCCAATGTACAGCCCAAATTTGTTGCTCCCCCGGATGTCCGCCTTGTTCATGATGACGTTGGTCGCTTTTTGGAGGCGAACGGTTTCTCGCGTCTGGAACCTCACTTCTTGGAGATGGGCATATATACGCACGCAGACATGGTCGCCCTCTGCATCAACATTCGCCTCAATCAGAAGTTTCGACAGAAGTTTAAGACAGGATTGGAAATTCAAGATGAAGCATGGCGCGTGATGAAGAAGGCACTTTACAACTACGCCCGCCCCAAATAGATTATCCAATAGAACACTTGTTTAACACGGACACATTGCATCGCCTTGCCAATTTCAACTCCTAGTTCCTAGGCATAGGCGTGTCTCTCACCCTCTGTCCTTCTAGCATCTCACCTGCATGCCCCCATACATCTCGCCGCCCTACCCTCGCATCACGCGGAGATTCGACGCTGCCTGTGATGTAGGTGAAACGACTGGACATGTATTCGACCGCTCTCAACGGTAAGCCCCACAACTCTAGGAGTATGTGACTCGACAGCCTGACTCGAAGCACCAGCATAATCAAGCGTCAAATGGCGCTCCTGCATCCCAATCAAGGCGACGAGGAGGAGCGCACCCTCTGTTCCGAAGTCGCTGAAGCCCTCGATTCTTTGGGCGGCGATTTCTTGGTCGCGCGCTTTCTCGCCTGCAACATTACCTCGGCGACGGACGTTCGTGCGATCTTCGAATGGTCATGCGAGCGTACCTATGCAGGCATACTCCGAAAAGCCTTAGGCCTGAAAGTGGGCAGTCCGAACTGGGACGTGATGAAGCATTTTCTCAAGCGCTTCCAAGACCCGTGGCTGGAGTTTTTCGAGCTAGACGAAGAGAGTGAGTACATTCAATCGGGCCACAAGTACTCTTTTGATGATTGTATGCACCAGTCCACCAGAGGCGTCGTGATCGCATCCAGAGACTTAAGCGGGAGGCGGATGACTTTCTGGTATCGTGTTACGACATCATCTACGAGGGGTACGATATTAGGCAGGACCCCGTTCGCCGAGTCTACGAGGTCGCCGCCAACAGCCAGTGTGCTTTGGTTTGGAGGCACAAGAATGGCGAGCAGGCAGAAGCGGATACTGGCGAAAGCGTTGAGAGTGTCTGGACCGTACCCGCTGGTTACGTTGACTTAGACAGTTAGTACTCCAACGAAACGTAGCAAGTAACGTAGCAAATAACTAGTCAATATTCGCTTCATTACGGTTAGGTAGATGACACGCCCAACCAACTTAGTTGAACCAAGTGCGAAATCTTATCTCATGAGTGGCTGTGCAGCCGACCAAATGCGGCTTCCGCAGGCTGCGACTTTTACTTGCTGTCCCTTTCGCCTGCTCACAGTGTGCCCCGGTAGTGCCATCCCCTCTTCTCTCCGTACCTCGTCTCCTTCCCGCATGTTTGCTCCGGTCCCGTCGCGCAAGGGAGGGCGCCAGCCGCAGAACCTCTTTGTAGGTACGTCGGGACCGGACCAGCCTATCGCCCACGACCATCTTGTACACGTGGATACAGCTGGACGTTTAACCAAGGCGGCAGTGCTTCCTACCGTTGCACCACTCCCACAAGAACTCGCCGCGGATTTCGCCGACTTCACCTTCGGGCTCGACGTGTCTGATGACGCAGAGCTGGATTTCTCGGTTGGCCTGGACGTTCCTCAAGCACCTGGTGACTACCACGACGACGGCGATGAGGATGAGGAGGAGGACGACATCAACCACGAGGTGGAGGGACACACACGGAAGAGAAAACGATACAAAAGCTCGGTGAGTCGGGAAGAGCTGTGCTGATGACTCGAAACTCAAAATTTGCAGGACGAACAGATGGGTGAATGGAAACCTTGGATGTCCATGTTCTTCGAGGAGGGCTTGCGCTGGCAAGGATTGCGCGCTGTCACTCTCGACGCGGCGTGTTCGTCCTGCCGTGTGCCTCTGCATCGCGATCGCATCTGGTTGCCACCATCTGCCGTTCCACAGCTTACCCCGATTGCCGAAGGTCAGGATACAGTCGAGGAATTGTTCCGGTGCGGGACTTGTGGAGATTTCCTGGAGTGCGAGGGCTGTTGTCTCAAACGCCATGAGCACTCGCCCATACATGCTATCAAGGTGAGCTGGCTTTGTTTTCCGTTGTATCCCTGCTAACTTTAGCGCTAGGTATGGCGCGCGCAAAGCTGGGAGCGCACTAGCTTGAGGCTACTTGGTCTCATATATCAGCTTGGCCACCACGGCACGCCGTGTCGCTCTCCCGATCCTATCCCTCGATCTATGACCGTTATTCACGACAACGGTATTCACACTGTGTGCTTTCGCTATTGCGCCTGTGCGGGGGGCACCGGTCAACACCATTGGCAACAGCTGCTGCGGAGCGGATGGTATCCTGCCACGACTCATACTCCGCAGACTTGCGCGACAATTGACGTGCTCAACCTCTACCGGCGGCTGAAAGTGATAGCCACCGTGAACGTGCGCGATTTTGTCAGCGTTCTGGAGGGGATGACCGACCCCTATGGAGTCGACAGAGTGCCCGATCGTTATAAATCTTTCCTACGAATGTCTCGACAGTGGGCGTTCCTCAAGCGTGTCCGACGGTCCGGAGTGTTATATGAGTCTGGGGGAGTCAAGGATGCACCTGATGGAGCGGTCGCCGTCAAGTGCTGGGCATGTCCGCGCGTGAGTGTGAATCTACCAGATGGTTGGGAGACAGTGGCAAAGGAGCATGGATAAGTCTCTACGTCTGATTTCGTTTTCATCTGGAGATCATCTAACAGTCGTCCCACAGATACATCTATCGGCAAACTCTTTCGGCGGATGCTAATTTCAGGATGAGCTGCAAGATGCGCAGCTCGCCTTACGTCGATTATCCGCTCTACTCAGGTCTTGGGGTCCAGATGCCGTTGGAGCAGTATCACGCTTGGTTGAGAAGCTACATCACGGAAGAGGAGGTAAGTTTTCGCTCTCCTGATCTCATTGCATGTACTAACGCTGTCCTTGTCTACCCAGGTTTCAAGCTGTATCGCCTTCGCGGCACTGATGCAAAAGGACACGCGATTCTCGGTCGGCTTACGCTGGGCTGGTGTGCTGGGGGTCATCTGTGCACGCCATGAGATTCTCATGGGTCTAGGCGATCTGGAGAAGGGGGAACGGTACGTCGCCGTGCAGCATTCGATCTCCATACTAACGACATTTGCGCAGGTATAAAAACACGGACTTTGTACTCTATTGGCTACTGAGCCGCATGAGTCTTAAAGAGGTGACGATAACCTACGATATCGCGTGCCAGTATTGGAAACATTTTCACGAACGCATCAAAGCACTCCCCGAATGCCTGACACAACTGGACCTACCGGACATCACTTGGGGCTTGCCTGTTTGGCACGGCAATGTGCATAATATCGGATGCGAGACGTCCGAGTCCCTCAAATTCCAGCCGGGAGTGGGGAAGGTTGACGGAGAGGGAATCGAGCGGGTCTGGTCGGTGCTCAACCCTATGTCCTACATGACAAAGGAGGAACAGCCTGGTGCTCGACACGATGACATCGAGGACAAGGCTGATCAGCATAATTTCACCAAAAATGTTAATCTCGGTACGTCGTCAAAACTTATGATCTTCCCTAGCCTGACAGTTTTGCAGGACAAACATTGTTGCAGCGGCTCCGAATCGCCCTGGCCGAGCGCAAAATTCAGTCAGAGAGTTTCGCACATGTGAATGCTTCTCTGGAGGATGAATTGCGCCAGGATTGGCAGCGGATGGTTAGTGAGTGGCTCGAGGATCGCTCGAAGCCAAATCCCTATGCTCCCTCTGGCAAAGGTATGTTGTTCGGTGTCCTTTTGAATTTCTTATTCTAATCATTGGCAGTCTCGATAACGGAGGAACAAGTACGCCTACGGCTACGTAAGGAGAAGGCCGATGAAGAGATGAAGGAGCAGGACGAGGCGGAGAAGGCTAGTACGGAGGAGTCCGGCAAATCGTCCGAGAGCTCGTCCGAGAGTGAGGACCAGTGGTCAACCCGATCACAAGCGGCCCCGCGCAGGAAGAGAAAGGGGAAGAAGCCCGCCAAGAAGGACCGAGCTACAGTGGACCCAGCTAGAGTCAGCATGGCGGGTTTCGTGATATTGGGGCTGCAAGTCGAGTTCGATCAGTAAGTGCAGTGTCTATCTTTGCGGTGTGCTCTGACAATGAATCAGGCGGCGAATCCAACGCGACAAAACCCTCAAGATGACGCCCGATGCGCAAAGCAAACTGATCCAACGCTGCCGTACCCTTTTCCAGAAGTTGAAGCAGTTTCGCAAGTGGCAGGCCGTTCACATGCCACGCGTTACCGAGGTGATTGAACGCGAGGAGACATCTCGTCGCATCAAAGACTCTCCCCCAGTCCAAGCAGAGGACGTGAGACTTTACTTGCCATCAGCCTGTGCAGGATCCGCCTCCTTACAGGCCGAGGTTCATTGCCGACGGAAACTGATGGACTACGAGGCAGATCTTCAACGAGCGCAGTGCACGGACGCCTTGGACAAAGTTCGCAGCAGGCTGATCGCCAAGCGGTATCTCGTCAACTACAGGAATGCGCATGTAACCGGACAACGCGACAGCAGCCGTGCCACCGCGTTAATCCAGACGATCAGCGGAAAGGTCGATCAGGCCGTCGACAAGTACCGATCTTCTTGAGAGCGACTAGTTGAGTTGGTAGGGGAGGAAAAGTGTGGCGCACTGAGAACTCTGCTGCCGGGAGATGTCAAGGTCTATGTCACAGCGGAGTCAGCACCAGTAGCTGTAGGTATGAGGGTCATTCCTACCAATTGGGGGGAAATTATGAGCCTCGTTCACTACCAATTGCCATACCCTGGCAATTGGTAGGTCATTTGGGTCACATCCCAAGCCTCCCTGGCGGCCTCCGCCCTGCCTATGTAAGCAACTGCCCCGCCGCCGCCGCGCCTCCTACCCGAGGTGTTCCCGATTGGGATGTCAACATCCCAGACTTGCAGTCTAGTCTCCCTACGTCTCCCTAAAGGAGGCAGCGCCACGTTATGTCATGCAGCGTAATTCCGCTAGTTGATTATGCAATAAACCAAATATGATATTGTGGCGCAAATATATACTTCTCCTACCCGACCTTCTCGTCACGCCCGCCCACGTCATCTCTCCTTTGAACACGCTTGCTCGTACTTCCGCGGGACCAACGGCGCAGAAAACTGTCATGGAGCATGTCATACATACGAGCCTGTTTGCGGGCATATGCCTCCCGCCCCTTCTGCTGCATGAACGATCCAAACATTACCTTCTCACGTTCTCGCCACGCCTTCGCCTGCGCCCTCAAGGAAGCGAGGGTAAACTCCTTTTCGGCTTCTCCCAAAATTACTTCTTCCCGCTAACGCTCCTTTCTGGCCCACGCTTTACACCATTCGACACGTACAGCTGCATACCCAAATCAATACAAAGCAAGCTCCGTAAGAAAAGAAAAACCCACTCTCTTGCATGTACTCATCGGAGTCCTCATAACCACCAGCCGCGGTCCAGATCCACGACAGCGTGCGACGACTGGCCCCCGTCGTCTCATTTCCTTCTGAGTCCTCCAAACGCCGACGTGCAATAATCGCAGCATCGTCGTCCTTCCCCGGTCCACCATCCCCCTCGTCGTCGCTGTTGGCCAACAAGTTAGTCCCCGCCAACATGGCCTGGCTCTGCCGGCCGGCGAGTTTGGCAAACCTCCTGGCGGCCTTTGCGTCGTGGTCCATGACGTGCTGCAACGTTACGTCTTCTTTCTTCAACTCACGGAATTCCCCGCACCCCGATTCACCCACCAACCCAACCAGCCCACTCCACGCCCTGCGGTATGAGCGAGCAATGGCGTCCACCCTATCGCTAACGCTATTGATCACCGTGCGCGCACGACTGTTACGAACCTGTCCCCGAAGATACGCATTCCGAAATATGATGAGGTGGCGTTTGGTGTGTAGGCGCAATCGAAGCATGTTTAGTGCGGAGGAGCATTCCGCTCGTCGTAATCTTTCCTCCGCCTCAAAGATGCCCTTCCGACCGATGTGGCGCAGGGAAACAGGCAAATCCGACGGCATCCATAGCTTGACGAACTCGGCTGGCACAGGGGCGGCGCCCTCGGCGGCGCCTTCCTCCTCCTCATCAATGAAATCCAATATGCCTGGCATGTATGTGTCCTGGAGTGAACAAAAGCGTCGTAATGATCTGAAAAAACTTGAACGTCGTTCCTCGAGCTTCTCTTCGCGCTCTTTCCCCGATGGTTTGTTCCTCGCATTGACAGCATCTTTGATTTTCCCTCTGTTGATCAGGTCAGGTTATCCCATGAAACGACTCTGAGCTGGATAAAAGTAACGCACTGCATTTGCTCCAAACGCAACCCGAGCGTCAAGAACATGGTTTGGCTCGATCTCTGCCGCCCTCCGACCAGTGAATCACCCGCGGTTCGTTTTCTCTCCGCCTGCTCCTCCGCTTCCAGCTGCTCTCTAATATCGGATATCTTGATCAATCCTTGAAATGATCAATCCCCATTCACCGTCGCCACCTAGTAGTGCTTACCCTTCTTCACCCTCAATACGTAAGGGTTCTTGATGCTTGGATCTCCATTCTTGTGAGCGCTGTCCTCTTGAGCATGCCATTTCTTGATGTCCTCCTCCCATTCGGCCACCAAATCCTCGTCGAGTGCATCCGAGACGTCAGTGGAATTCCGCATTTGCTTGGCTCGCTCGTCGATTGCCACCTCCAGTCGTCGGGCGATTAAACTACCTTGACGCCTGTCAATCGACGCCTATCTGCCGCAAGAGAACACACTCACAGAGTCCAAGATTCTTCTGGAAATTGTGGTCGTCCACCGCGTCCTCGATGGCCTCATGTCAAGCGTCGGCATGCATCTCCTTTGTTGAAGTAGCCAACCCGTTCAATTTTGACCACACCCGCTCTACCGCCTCACCGTCTGTCATCGCAGCGCCCGTCTTGTAGCGCAGGGAATTGCACATGGTACAGTCCTCCTCGTGGACCGCCCCATGCCAAACAGGAAGTCCAACCCTGATTGTCGGACTAGTTGTGCCTGGATCGGCCCGAAGCATAGCCGGCATTGCTTTTCTGCGCTCGAGAAGGTGAATCTTCCACTGACACCCTATGTCGTACGAGACCAGGACTGTCGCAACGTCCTCACCGATGAGAGATCCCCAAAAAATGTAATCCATGTTGGCGTATCTGATGAATTGTCAAAGACAAAATTAAGAAATGGATTTGGCACTTACCGCTCTCCCTTTAGTAAATCGCCAAGCCCAAGGGGGCGAATCAACTCATGGCGCGTGCAGATACAGCCTCCAATGCCCGTGCAACGCAGGCCCGTCGCTCGTCGTGTGTCCTTCTGCATGAGAGCCGCGAAAGCGATACATGTCGATACCTACAAGACTAGGTGAGTAGTAATCATTAAACAGTAACGCCACAACTTACGTCTTCTTCTTGCACATACTTCTTGAGGTGCTCCAAATAATCGTCGTTTGGGACCATCGCCCCCAACCCATCACCCAAAATGGGATATGTCTTGTTCTTACTTTTCTTACGCAGCTTACTTTCCATTCGAAAATTGGCGTCTAAACCCAGATATAATTGATATTTAACACCAGAAAGATAAGTCAGTTCTTTCCGTGTCAACGGAGAGAAGACACGGCGTACTTTAAATTATCGGCGACCGTCTCCCATCCATTCGGAAGGTTCACCTTCGGCCTGGGACAAGCCCAGCAACGAACGGAGGCAGCACCCAAAGGCGCGCTCACAATCTTTCCTCCAGGGCGATGACCCACACCCGAACGATGCATCCGTTGCAAAAACGACCATTGGCGTGTCATCAGGACGAATGACTTGTAGCGGTCCGGCACCCAAAATTGGGCGAGGGGATCGGTCATACGCTTGCGGGAGGTCACATAGTCGTGCGCCGTGATATGGCCAGTGACGTTAAGACTGCGAAAATCGTCCAGACATTCAAAGGTGGCGTAGGTCTGGGGAGAAACTGTGGTTGCAGGATACCAAGCGTCGCTGAGAGGTTCACGCCATCCATCCATGTTATCGGCGTGTTTGTCGCATCCACAAGACGTTACGTGGACCTGGTGAACGCCGTTCGTGTGAATGACTGTCGCTTCGCGCTTGCTTTTGGGTACCGCGCATTTGCCACCCCCATGGCCCAACTGGTAGACAAGGTCCAAATCCTTCAGCCGAACGCGCTCAAAGATGTCCTGGCGCCAAACCTACAATCCAATGTGAGCTCGTGAAGATTAGGAGCAAGCGAAACGCACCCTCAAACAATGCAACGGCGAGCGCTGATGTCGCGTCAAGCAACACGTCTGGCACTCCAAGAATTCCCCGCAAGTTTTGCAACGAAAGAGTTTGTCCGTGTATTTGGCTCGCTCCTCTGACTGGAGCGTGGAGATATCCGCGGACCAAATGAGCGCGCAGGTGCAACACTGGGCACCGGGCTCCAGCGTCTCCCTCACCATGGACTCGGCGAGAACCTCATCTTGTAGTGGCACCCAGACCGCCTGTGGGTCATCCTAGAAATGTTGTCGCGTCAACTTTTCAAGAACAAAAAAACCAAACAGCGGCAAAACTCGACGCTTACCGAGCTCGTATATCGTTTTGCCGGTTGGGTGTTGCGAGAACTGCTCCCAGCAGCGCTGCTCGATGTTCCAGGATCCACCCCGTCACCTGAGAAATCTTCCCAATCTTGCAACGTCGAATTGTCAGAGGTATCCATCGGTTCGAAGGGCTCCCAATGCGATGTACCACTGCCACTCGCACCGGACGCGCTACCGCTCGTGACGGGACTCTGGCCGTGCTTCGCCTTCTTCTTCTTGGGAGAGCGCAAGCCTCTCTCTCCGCGAATGCGATTGTTGCTCCGTTGAAATGTGTAGGTAACGTCGCCGGAGTAGAGCCTTTCCTGCATTGCAGTGGGGGCTGAAACCTCAGTTAACCTGGAGGAGCCCATACCGGGACCCCGACGGCCGCGTGTAGCTGGCAAACCATTTCGCAGGAGGGTGACACGGTGAAATTCCGCCAGCTGGGCGCGATCCTCGGCAGTGAGTGGGCGGCCGTTTGACCTTCCAGTGAACGTCGTCCGTCGTCCAGTCATTGCCGTAGCCTGGGTCAATAATGTCAATAGTCTGCTGCGTTCAGGAATCCGTTGGAGACGCACTGGTGGGTCGCAAGACTCAAGGAACCGTTGTGCACAGGGCTGCGGTCAAACGTCTGGGCCGCCGCCGGAGACATAGTCATGTTGGTTGTGGTGATGATGATAAGTGATGTCGTAATTGCCTTACCCCTCTCATATTCAGCTCTGATGATCGGCTCACTCGTTCATCAACCGGACCGTAACGAACCGCTGAAAAATGATTTTGTCCCATCAGTAAACTACGACCTGACTACGTCTGGCGCGGTCACTCCACATGGAGCCTCATGCACAATGTTAGGTTTACTCCGGACTCCTATCTTTCGCTGGACGTGTTACCTCTAACGTGCGACCCTTGCCCTCATTCTGAAATTGCCACCGGTGCATCGTTGCACACTCATACGCTTATCATTCAATTTAGTAACTGTCTCTACGCTACGTCAATTCCATGTTCGACCCCACGCTGGTGGTGAGCCCGAGCGCCACCCAGACTCTTCCCGAATGGACTGAGCGGTAACTTCATCCCTGGGGAGGGGATCCAGCTCGTCCACTGTAGACGAATCCGCCAGGCAGTACGCAAAGGGGCGTGCATAGTGTAACAGCGCGTCGAGGAGTTTGATCCAATCGCCGTGATTACAGTCGACTGCGCAGGCTATGTCATCCAGCCAACGGCCGCGCGAATGGAGAAGAAGTGAGAGCGCAACGAGGTCGCGGTGCGTGGTCACGGTGAGACGGCAAAATCGTGGACCCAATCGCGCAAGATCCAAATCTGCCAAGAAATTCACTACAGCTGCGTGGAGAAATTGTCCGTCGGTCGGAATGGAGCAGCCGGGCGGGAGAGGCATGTCGTGCTCAGCCTTTCTTGGCGACGAGTTCTTCTCGTTATCTACGATATAGAGACATTTGAGTGAGCGAGTCAATTGTCAAAGGAACTGATATACCGTCGTATGCTGCCCCACGCTCCAGGACATAGCTCGTCATCGGAGGCGCACGATCTGCTGCCAATGCATTTTGAACACGTCTGGCAGAATATCATGGTCAGTCGGTGCATTCCTGCGTCTTTGCGCGGACTAACCTGATGCAGGCCCCCACAGTAAGCCACTGTTCTGCCAAAATGCGGTCCCTCTTATCGCGCGCGCGTTCATGTATTTCAGGATCGGGATGGTGCCATGCTTCCTCAAGCGTGAGGTCGTCGACGCCCATACGATTAACGAATACTGACATCTTCACTGTCAGGTTGGCGTCGTGTGCAAGCAAAGAAGGAGGTGAATCGTCACCAAGCGGACGACGGCGCTTTGTGGGACGCTCATCATGGGACGCGGGTGATGGGGAATTGCTCATGGTGGAAATGGACGAGAGGAGACCCCCAAATTACCAATTGGAAATGGACTTACCGACAGAAACTCCGCTTGTCGCAACACTATAAGATCTGCATGACAGTACTGCCGTCGTCAGTGTCTCCAATGAGAGCCAAATTCATTCTAGGCGAGCCTCATCGAGACGAAGACATCCGCGCTGTTCCCCACCGACGACCTGGTCGCGAAGCAGGTTTGATTCTGTTGCATGAGGGTGGCAGGTTCACTGACTTGTTGTTAGCGTCCGTTCTAGAACCCGGGGTTCGTTCGCTGGTTGACGACTTGAGAGAGGTAGCCCGCTGGCAGGAGTCCACGTTCGAGGATGATGATCCTTATTCACGAGATCACCGACGCCTTGACCGCGTCGAGGCTCAGAGCTCTGAGGGATTGAGGAGAGAAGGGGCGTGAAGGGGAGAACGGGATAATTAAACGTGAAGTCCACTCTAAGGTTTTACAAGTAAGATACTGCGGTATTTATACGTCGGGGCGGCGGGACCGCGCCGTCCCGCCGCTCTATCGGGATAGTTCCTTCTATCAGGTTCTACGAGCGTCGAGAGCCTTCGTCGGGGCGTCGGTCGAGTTCGATGACTCAATGCGGTTCATCCGCAGGCGTCGGGACGTCATCCGACGCGGCGGGTAGAGATGCCGAACGGCGGCGGGGCGCGCCCGCATGGTCGCGCGACGGAATCGATGGTGATGGATGCGATAAGGTCTAGGAGGTTCTAGGAGCGCATGGCGCCTGTCGGGGGACGCATGAAAGCTCGACTAGAGGGGAGGGCCCGCCGGTTCGGAGATGCGGGCGGCGGGCGACGGGGATGAGAATCCGCCTAGTCGTGAACCGGAGAGCGCGTGCCTCGGGCGGAGGGAGTTCTCAACTCCCGACGATAACTGTCACGGGAAGTCCGCGCGTTCAGTGTGGCGGACATGTTGTTCGAGAGTTTTGCCAGAGTCGGACCGGGTGATCCGGATGTAGGCGCGTATGATACCTAGTTCGCCAGGGTTCTCCAAGTATACGGGACCGGGGGAGAGCTCGCAGGCTCTGCACCAGAAGTCCTCGGTGCGTACGCATCCAATTGGTGCGTCGGGGGGAGACGAGGGGAAATGCCCCCGCGGATAATCATCCGCGGATGAGGGCTAAGGTGGAACCAGATGTAAATCCGATAGTCATGTTTGGGGAGACCTGTTAGGTCGCCTAGTGATGTATTTCAATCGTTTGGAGTGCGTGATGGAGGCCTTGAGGCGTTGGCAGGAGGGGCCTTAAGCCTAGATCATAACAATATCCCCTTCTCAAGCTTCTTGTCCCCAAGAAGCGTAGAGGACAAATGCGAGTTCCTGGACACTCGTCGGCGCAGGCGCCGGTCGCCGTCGGACCGCCCTCTGCATAGGGGTCGGAGTCCAATAGTCCCGAGTCGGCGGGAGTGTGGCGCAGACCGTGGCGCAGATATAATTTCTACGGTGGTGAACCGTGTTAGGCGCTTCGTAGTTCGGGTCGGCGAGCTCTTCTCTTTGCAGAATATCGTGCTGCGCGGATCGATTTCCCGGATAGGGAGTGGCGGAAGTATATGGCGATCGCTTGGGACATGGGTATTGCATCGATCCGTCCTAAAGTGGATGTCCCAGTTCTGGGGGAAGGCTACAAGCGATACTCCTATTTGTTTTTTTCGCCGTGGGTTCGGGGTCCTTGTGGTTATCCCTTGGTTTCAGAGCCTCGCTCTTTCCCGAGGAGCGGTCAATCCCGCCTCGCGGTCGACCGTCCTGTCGTCGTTGACACGCCGTGTCATGTACGCCTCCCTGAGGTGCACTCTTTTCTGGAAACCTGCTCGAATCCTCGCGAGCCAGGCTCGATTAGTTTATAGGCGAGGGCGGGTGCGGTGGATTTCTTCCTGCCCTCCCTTGTCCGCTTGCTCATACTGCTCGTCGCCATGTCCGTTGCTCCTAGTCCCTCCGAGTCAGTCGTTGCCGACCCCTCGCTGTCTCATTTTTGGTTGCACTCGGAGCTTCTGGACGTGGCCGTTCCTCAGCAGTTGTCGTTCCTTTCGGAGGCGGCGAGGGAAGAGATTCATGATGCGTTGGCGGGGCCTTCGCTCATGCTCTCTCTGGAGGTGCAGTCGGGGATTTTGACGGAGATCATCACGAACGACTCCGACGTCCGAGCCGTAGAGAGATGGAAGGAGGTTCGAGGTTATCTGGTGCGTGTCTTCTCTTAGAAGGCGGTGGTCGAGCTGATCGTCTTCCTCTTCTTGCGCAGGATTCGTTGTGCCGTATGACCTCGGAGATGAGGGCGTGGGGTTGTATCGTATGGGTATCCCAGGACCTTAAGGACCTCGTCACCTGTCTGCAATGTGTCTCGAAGTTGGACGTTGGTCCCGACGTGGGACCCGTTGAGAGCGTCCTTTCCGAGGCTTTCAAGTGGATAGACCCCGACACATGTCCTCTGGACCTGGCCTGCTTGCAGGTCACTGCCTGGTGGGGAGGGGACTCTCCCTCGTCTGCGTCCTTGGTATACGAACCATCGGAGGGGGATGATACCGTCGAAGGGAGGTGGGACCCTCCTCGTCCGTCTTCGCGGCCGACTAAGGTCTACGTAGCTCCTTCGTTGAGCGTCCCGAGTCCGCCTATGGAGCCCCAGCACTTGGACTGGTTCGAGGCCTCGTACGAGGACGATGATGCGGTCTCGTGGGGCGTGGATTCGGTTCCTTCGCTAGAGATGGGGTCGCCTTCCCCGGCTCCGTCCCCCGACCTCCCCGAGTCGGAAGAGATGGCGAGTTTCTCGTGTCGTCCGTTTCTCATGTTTTTCTAATTTTCCTTTTCTTCGATAGATCTCCGAGATCGCAGATTTCGTGGCGGCGGCTGATCCAGTTCCCTTCGAGATTCGTCTGTTCCCCGAACAGGACTGTCGGTCTTGTTCGCAGTTCGGTCAACCCGGGAGTCATCCGTGCTTCTTCCGTTTGGACCAGTGGGTCTGGAAGGCGGGGAGCTTCGCCTGTGTTTGTTGTCGTACCCGTAGCGTCTCTTGTTCGCTGGCGTTGGTTTTGCGATCTTCTCGCGAAGCTCGCGACGCTCTCCGCGCTTGCGTCGCCGTAACGGATGGACGGGGTGGTTTCGAGTGGCACCTGCGCACGCAGCGTTTCCTTCGTGATGCGAGTTACGAGTTCCCGGAGGCGTATTACACCGGTCATTACTTCCAGACCGGGAAACCCATGGAGGGGAAGAGGTTGTCCTGGGTGATCCCCGTTCATGGAACCGGGGAGGGGGATGAGGCGTACATGGAACTCCCTGAGTACCATTCTCGTTCCGAATTTCGTCCTCCGCGAGGTCCTAGGAAGGCGCCACGCCCTTCCCAGAGCTTTCCCTTTTCCTAATCGTTCGTGTGTCCTTTGCGAGTGTCCGTAGTAGATATGTTTGTCGACCGAGTGGGGAATGATAATCCCTTCTTTATTGTTTACCTTGTCGAGCAATCCCGTGCGTAGTGTCCGACGCGCCGACAGCTGTAACATTCGGCCGTTATGACCCGTGGGGGTGGCGGATCGGTAGCAATCGACCGCAAGACGTTGTCTACAAGGAGATTGATGTCTTCTTGTAACTGAGCCAACGTTCTATCGTGAGGGGAGCGCTGGGGGGTCGTGGGGGCTACGGGGGCGACGGGAGTGGCTCGAGGTTGCGGGCGAGCGGGGGGAGGAGTTGGTCGCGCGGTGGCTTTGGTCGGGATCCTGGGGACTTCGGGCGCGCGGAGTGAGGGGGATCCGCGATCCTTCACTTCCGTCTTCGTCTCCAGTAACCAGAGACACCTTCCTATCATGGCGATGGAGATCACCATGCTGGCTAATGCTAACGGCTCTGAGCTGATCATCGTGGTGGGGTAGTCCTGGGAGCGGTAAAGGAGAGTGGACTTATTGTTAGCGTCCGTTCTAGAACCCGGGGTTCGTTCGCTGGTTGACGACTTGAGAGAGGTAGCCCGCTGGCAGGAGTCCACGTTCGAGGATGATGATCCTTATTCACGAGATCACCGACGCCTTGACCGCGTCGAGGCTCAGAGCTCTGAGGGATTGAGGAGAGAAGGGGCGTGAAGGGGAGAACGGGATAATTAAACGTGAAGTCCACTCTAAGGTTTTACAAGTAAGATACTGCGGTATTTATACGTCGGGGCGGCGGGACCGCGCCGTCCCGCCGCTCTATCGGGATAGTTCCTTCTATCAGGTTCTACGAGCGTCGAGAGCCTTCGTCGGGGCGTCGGTCGAGTTCGATGACTCAATGCGGTTCATCCGCAGGCGTCGGGACGTCATCCGACGCGGCGGGTAGAGATGCCGAACGGCGGCGGGGCGCGCCCGCATGGTCGCGCGACGGAATCGATGGTGATGGATGCGATAAGGTCTAGGAGGTTCTAGGAGCGCATGGCGCCTGTCGGGGGACGCATGAAAGCTCGACTAGAGGGGAGGGCCCGCCGGTTCGGAGATGCGGGCGGCGGGCGACGGGGATGAGAATCCGCCTAGTCGTGAACCGGAGAGCGCGTGCCTCGGGCGGAGGGAGTTCTCAACTCCCGACGATAACTGTCACGGGAAGTCCGCGCGTTCAGTGTGGCGGACATGTTGTTCGAGAGTTTTGCCAGAGTCGGACCGGGTGATCCGGATGTAGGCGCGTATGATACCTAGTTCGCCAGGGTTCTCCAAGTATACGGGACCGGGGGAGAGCTCGCAGGCTCTGCACCAGAAGTCCTCGGTGCGTACGCATCCAATTGGTGCGTCGGGGGGAGACGAGGGGAAATGCCCCCGCGGATAATCATCCGCGGATGAGGGCTAAGGTGGAACCAGATGTAAATCCGATAGTCATGTTTGGGGAGACCTGTTAGGTCGCCTAGTGATGTATTTCAATCGTTTGGAGTGCGTGATGGAGGCCTTGAGGCGTTGGCAGGAGGGGCCTTAAGCCTAGATCATAACACTTGTCTTAATAGTCTTTCGCTACTATATGGGGTGGTTGGCCTCCCGTGGCGCAGACAATCCGCCGGTCCCTCGACCAATTCAGATGCGAGCATCACGTCGACAATTGGGTAAGTTTGCCACACTGCTTTCTTGGCATCAATTTGGCATCAAACTGACGTTCTCAAGTTCTGGACCACTATGCTGTCTGGCGTCGAAACCGGAAACAATATCTGCTTGAGACTTTGATCGCCAACTCATATATCGCCGTCTCATATGATACTACATGCAGATGCCGCTGCCCCGGTATCTTGGTGATTACCGATGAGAATGGTCAAGAGCGACGGGCAATCATGAATTCGACGGATGGAGAAGGTATAGAGAGAGTTTGGCAGGAAATCACGGGAGATCGGCACGACAATGTTCGTCAGGGTTCCAGTGCCTGATCATATTTCACCTAATTAGATGTCGAATGCCTTATTTTGCAAATTTACCACTGCATTAACGATCTTTGACCGTACTGTCATGATGTCTGAAGATCAGCTCGCCACAGCCCAGGGAGTGCCTTCGAACATCCCCAATATCGTCTTTGCCCCCCCTGCGGAATCGAGGAAAGCTCACACCCATAGTCAAATGTAAGTGCGCTGGAGGTAGTATCGTAGAAGGGGACTTATTCGGAATTTAGCATGATCGAGCATTACGTGCGCAAGATGCGGCCCATCATGGTGAAGAGCAAGAACTCAACCGGTAAGTGGATTTCCCCAACTTTGTAAACACCCATGTTCATTTCAACAGTTTGGTTCGAGGCGCAACGGGACCGTTACGCTGAGGTCGCCCAGGGCGTTCTTCCACATCACTTTCAGATCGCCGAGGAACTCGAGCGAGTCTTTGAAATCCGACGCGGAGGATGGCTGGTGAATGCTTTGGAGCAATGCGGAATCTTGACGTGGCAGGATGTTATAAACGTCAAGGAGCTTATTCAGGTGAAGCCCACGCGCGCACGGTTCGCCAAAGCGTTGGGACTCGACGTGGATGATCCTAACTGGTATCGAGTGATGCAACTTATTGGATGGCCCGACAACTACATAGTATAGACCAAACCTACTTACTGTCAATAACTACATTGAATGCGCCCTCATACTCCTGCGTGATTGCGAGCCATCGTCTGATAATCGTCCATGGGCGGGTGTATCCTTCCTTTTTTGGAAGGAGGCGCTCATTCCCGCCACGGCGTGGAGGGCGAGCGCAGCCTCTGCACTTTTAGCTGTCAGCCAGAAAATTATTCGCAATGACCTACTTAAGCGAGCTGTAGGCTTACTTTTTTTTTGGTTACATAAATGTTACATGAATGTCCGTAAGTGATTCAAGCTCAATATGGCGTTAACAGGTTTCATCTTACCTTCTTACTGTCACCTCCTCACGCGCTTGTATGCTCGCCTACTGTTTCTCATCCCTTGTCTAACACACTGACCATCTAATTCAGGTATGAAACCATGGGTAGACCCAGGAAATACGCGACTAATGAAGAACGGCTTGCGGCGCGACGGGAGCAAAGAATGGAATGCTATTATCGGTATGGCATTCACATAAGACCTCATCTAGACTTGCCTGACACAATAGTAGGCATCATAAATCTAATCTACGCAAGCAGAACAAACGCTATACGGGTTCCCAAGGCGCAATCAAGACGCGCAAGACTCTAAGGTGCGTTCATAGTCTCTGTTAAGGCCACATGGAATGCTAACACGTAGAGAACAGAAATCAAGATTGCGAGGGGGTGGACCTCATGGCCGCAAATCTTGCCAAGTGCAGGGAGCAGGCGCGACGTTTAGATTTCGTAACCAAAGGCAGTTCAAGGGGGTACGCGCGACGTTGCGCCACAAAAGCTCTTGCCGAAACGGAGGAAGGTGCGTTGAGTGCCACGGAGGAGGCTCTAATGGCAATGGTGGCTTTACGAGCACCCGTTCTCCGCGCTGTCGATGACATCTGCACCGGACTGGGTCGTCGCAGTGATGTCTGGCAGGAGGCGGATAAGATCGATCGCCGTTTCAACGAGGTGGAGGGCTTTCTTGACAGCATTCTTCAGGCGTTGAGAGATGGCACCTTCCGCGAGTATATTGATGAGGGCATGTTCGCTTTCATGTAACTCGAACTGTCATAATGCGACACAATTTTTCATTCGGTAACCTCAAGGTTGGCACCGCACACGATAGCCATTTCATAGTGGTACAAGTAAGTCCTCGTTGTACTGTTCAATCTGCACGAACGGCAAGCTTCTTAACCTCGCCGGCCACAGTGGCATCCTCCAACTTTTTCAGGGCAGAGGCCAGTGTGGAGAAGCCCTCATACGCCTCGCCCGGAATGCAGACCGTGTTAAGCTTGGCTTCCAATCTAGGCACGGCGCTCGCAGATGAGAGGGCAATGCGCAATGGCACATCAGAAACTCACAGAGAGCCGTACACCCCGGGAGTTAAGCCGCGCCACACACACCACCAGCGCCGAGTCGTCATTCCCGCATTGAGGGGATTGATATAGGGTCCGAAATGGAAATTCCTCTGTGAACGCTGGCGCATGGTCGCCCAGCCTTGTCCGTCGCATCGGCGGACCCAGCCCATGTGGAGAGCAAATGCAAATGCATCCTGAGCACCCTGGTGACTTCCATATCGAATGTAAATCGCGCCACGGACTCCTAGCACCTGCGCTGCGGCTTCATCCCAAGATACATAGACACCTGGAGAAAGCCCAGCGAACACGACACACGGGGTTTGTTGGCTGATACGCTCCCGGCGACTTCTGGAACGTTTCTTGGTACAGCGAGCGGTATACCCTTCATCCTGTACTTTCGCCGCGGCGGAAGACCTGTCGAATCAGAATTGAGCATGTGTGTGAGGAAATTCATGTGCACAGAATACAGCCCACCAGTTAGGCACCTCCAGCGTGACATTGTTCTTCCGCACAGTGTATCGTGTTTCGTCAGATGGGGAAAGCATATGGGGGCCGGGAGGAGGGTCAATTGGAGTAGGGAGGGCATGTTCTACACTGCGTTTGAAAAAATGTGAATAAGAGTATATGGAGGGCGTTCACCGTCAGCATGAAGCGCGTCGAAAGCGACTATGAGAGCGTCTACGTCCGGATCGTCATATTGGGAAGATCCGTCGGACCTAACACCCTCAGATGCGGTCTCATAACCTTCGATGAGGCTGTCGTCGTCGGAATCACTGAGAAGGACTATAGTCTTGCGTTGGGACATGGTGAATGTGAGGAGGAGAAAGCGTAGTATTGTCCAAGGAATGATCAAGGTACAGATCTGATGATAAGCCAAACTAAGGTAACACAATAATCGCTCCGCGGTGCAAGGCTCCATTGAACAAGTCCAACACAAACTCTTGCGTACTGACACTCTCGCGACAAGCGTGCGCGACACCGCTGACTGCACGATCGGCTAGAGCACTTGGACGGAAATGAGCACAATGACATGTATGTACATAGAGATGCACGAATCACCTCTGGGAATTGCTGAAGACGCCGACGTAACGGCCGCGCACAACGACCTGCCATCGACTGTCAAAGACCTTGTTATCGGGTTGAAGGTCGGCCGTAGGCACAACCGTATATGCTACGCCGACAGTGAAATCGGCAGGGGGTGGTGGTTGCACAGTAGGAACCACAGTCGTCATAGCTTGGATAGCGAACAAGTCAGTCAAGAGCGACCAAGAATGCTTGAAGTTGTAACCCACCGACTACTATTTCAAGATCGTCGGAGTCGTTGCTGGTGCGGGACTCAGATTCGGAGTCGTCTTCCTCGTCGGAGGAAGAGAGAACAACAATAGGTTGGGAGGGCGTGTCACCGGTTGGATGCGAAGTCATGGGTAGATGCGTTATGATGGGGAACATCGGACTGAAGGGGTTACATAAATTACCAGATAGACGGTGACTCACCCTGACGCTAGTGAAACAAATAAGGGTCTGACTGATTGGGTGAAACCAATAAGGGTCTGATGATTATTAGCTCCTCTGGGTCGCAATGTGCAATATGCACTCACCGGCAAGTGCCGCAATGAGTAGAATGTTCATAGGAAGAATATGCTAGAAACGATCGCACTGGCTGTCGCAAATTCGGTTGGCAGGACCGGAAGATTACGAGCGACAATTGGTAGAGATTAGGGTTGAACCCAAACCTCGCCACATTCTTACGGCCACCATGTCGAAACGCTCATACAAGAAAAAAATCCACGTCCCCATACCCAAGGAGGATAGGAAAACGCGCCGTGGCTGGGCGGACGGGTTTCGGGAGGAGTTCCTGAATACTTGGCTCGACCGGTACCGCGAGGCTAGGATGCGCGGAGTCCGACACGAAAAGGATTGCCTGGCGGAGCTTTACCGTCAGTATTTCATCAAGGTGCCGTGGTGGTTGAAAGACCATGAAGAACCGCCGAGGCCTGTCAACGAGTGGCAGAAAGAGGTTCCCGTCAACGTCGAGACCCTCACCGACGAGGAAATGGTCACTAAACGGGCAGTGGTGGAAGCACTGAAGACGGCGAGTATTCTCAGTGCTTAGCTTGTGACGGGCGCTCAATCTCTCGCCAGGCTATTCGTCGCTGGCTGATCCAGCGTCTGGACAGCTCCAAACAAGACCTTGTGGAGAAAGCTCGAAAGGGCCAGCTCGACGACCCGATGGTGGCGATACTGGCGCGGTTGGCTGGTACGTCGAAACCGGCGAAGCGCCGTCAGCCCTACCAACAATTCCAAGTCGAGAACAAGGAGCTGTGCGCCGCGGAGGTGGAGAGGGAATGGGCGGCGGCGCTGGAGAAAGGAACGGCAAAAGCCAAGGACGGCGCATTCCGACTGAAAGTGGTGCGAGCGATGTTTGCCAAGTTGCCGCAGGATGAACAAGACGCCTATGCGATGCGCGCAAAGGAGGTCGCCGATGAAGCCAAGGCGGCGTACGATAGAGCCCTCACCAGCGAGACATCAAAGGACCCTGCGGTACGATCGAAGTACGCGTTTTGCTAGGTCGGTTCCCATAGACGCAACTAACCGGATTGGCAGGTGTATCCTCGATTTACCTAAGCTGTTTCAGCCGTTGGCCAAAATGGCTGGAGAAGTTACGGGCTTACAATTGGTCATTCATGCGGTCGGTATCATGCCACATTTTAACGGAGAGGTATCTGTTATGACGTGAGCAACGTTTCCTGTCCAAGATACTGCGGGAAGACTCACCTTTCCGATAGGATTTGCGGGGGCGAAAACCTTGAGGACGATCCCAAGACGGCGGCCAGTTTCGAACCAAGGGAATACCGACGCTGGAAGAATACGCTGGAGAGGTACGGAGCGAGCGCGTATACCACCGAGCAACTCGAGGAAGCAAGGAAGGAGGAGAACGTTGTCTTGCTTGGGGTGAAGGAACCGCAGAATATGGTGTATCAGCTGGGGTCGCTAGGAGACCGCCAATCTGGGCGGCGGGACGAGCGCGATAGCGATGAAGGAGAGGACGACGAAGATGACGTCGAGGAGGTCCAGCGCAGGAGAAAGCGTCCTCGTCGAAACGAGAGCGATGACGAGGGTGAAGAGGAGATGCATCCAGCAAAAAAGACTCCGCCTGCCCAACCGAGATTGCCTCGTCGTCCAGCTCCTAGGCGACACACGGCCGGTGCGACGAGCCCGATGGATCCAATGGCGGCGGGCCCGGACAACCATACCGATCAAGACAGGGAGTCGGCGGGCTCAACTGTCACACCCACTGGCGAGGACGAGGAGATGCATCCTCCGGACCACGCGGCTGACGATAATGAGGACGATGAGCATAGGCCAGCCGGCGATGAACCTAACGAACCTCGTCGATCCTTACGTGTCAGGTTGGCGACACAACCAGCCAATATTGACAATGCCGCTGGAACGGACGGTCCCAACTCCCCCGCAGCGCAGCCGGTGAAACCGATCTTTAGCCAGTTTGATGACGATGAAGCCGCAGGACGCAATGAAGACGTCGTCAGGTGCTTGGAGGAGGCCCCGCTATGGTTCACCTCAGTTTATGCATTTTTTGTGGAGAGTGTCGACGTTTTGGGGCCTCGTTGGCGAAAGCTGCTGGACATGTACATCATAATGGAGGGAGAATTGGAGTGGATGCGCAACGGGACGCTGCCGCCGGATGGGCGTCCAGATTTGTTGGGTGAATGGATTCATATCGGTTGGTTGACAAAGACTTCGGCCATGAAGAGGCTGCCCGAAGATGACCTGGAATCGTTTCAGCGAGCGTTTCGACGATGGTACGGGGGACTGCAGCCGGCGTGGCGAACGAAAAAAGGGAGAAAATGGGTAAGACCGCTGATGTGGAAGAAGCGTGTGCGGCAGGACTGGGGAGTGATTGACGTTCGCGGGGTAAATGGGTGGTTGAGTGTGGTTGTGTGCTTGTTCTGGTGGGGAGAGACATCGATGAGCAGCGGCACACAGAAGGATTGGGACAAATGGGAGGAGTTTGTGGACGACGCGACATGGCTTATGGACGCACTTACGTAAATTGGCCCGTTGTATGATTTGGTTTGATTTTGACGGACGGTCTTGATGTCGTAAAGTAGGCACAATGGACATGGTGATTGAATTTGTCGAAGATCAGTGGCGCCTGCACGGTTGGTCCGTGGGCAGGCGCCACACACGAGTAGAAGAGACGAGATACGGCTTATGTCAGCATGTTTGGGTTCGGAATAATGCCTGGGCACAGCCGGGCCGTACAATGACATCATGGACGTGGACTTGAACGATTTTCGAAGATGAGTGGCTGTGTCTCGCACTGGTCTCGCAGCTTTTAAGCAGTGTGGCGCATACTAGGCTAGTCGGGCCCGCGGATGTGAGGCTAAGAGGCGTATTATATACATACAAATATGAATGTAAGATACACCTAGTATACTTTTGGATCAATGTGTGGCGTGGCGCATAATTCCGCGGCAAGCCAATTTTTCAGAATTTTTGACCCATTGCGTGGCAACAATGGCGCTTAACCGCTTAGCTACCTACCGACTATTGCTTGATGAGTTTAAGCCAGTAGTGCCGGATGCCCAGGAGGAGCGTGAGGGCGCGGGCTGGCAGAGAGCGTGGGCTGGCAGGCAGGCGGGCAGGCAGGCGGGCAGGCAGGCGGACGGGGGCCGGGCAGGGGGGCGGGCGGGCGGGCGCGAGCCACAAAGCTTACCTAATTGTCAGAGTTTCAAGCTACGAAGACGGACGATACGGATACCCGTTTTAGTACTGCCCAATGTGGCAGGAAGTGATGGGTGGTGATACCCCCAATAGGATTTGGTGGTGAGGAGGCGGGCGGGGAGGAGGGCGGGGAGACCGTGGCTGTGCATCCTAATAAGGGAATAGGCTCAGAGCTCGAGTTGGCAGAAGGTAGCAATTGCTAGGGAATGAGGCTCATAATTCTCTGGCAATTGCCAGGAATATGAGCCTCATTTTTACAGCTAGGACTCGAGTCAGATGCAGAAGCCGTCAAGAAGTTGGGGCGGCTGGAGGGGAGGGATAGCAGGATCACGGCCACCGGGCGGAAGGGGATGCGGGTTGATCTTCGCGGGCGAGACGTACCTGGAGAGAGCAGAGCCATAATGTCGTGGATATGGACGGCAGATGGCGGACCAGAGGCGCATGAGGACGAGTATGTTCACGAGTGTGAGTATAAGCATCTTGATGGCTGATTGATGGTTGATGCTCTGCTGGCAGGTGTTCAGATTGAATGGGCGTGTGCGTTGGCTTGGAAAACGCGATGGTCAGAAGAAGTAGAAATTCTCAAGGAGGAGATGCGACGCGTTTTGCGCTCTTTGAAGTGGGAGGAGCAGGAATGGAGGGAGCGAAGTGAACGAGGAGGGTCGTGGTTGCGGGTGGAAGAGCTTGTTGGGCGGCGCGCGTATGCCTTGCACCAGGCGAAGGATCGCACACGTGTGCGAGACACTTTTAAATCGATGTGGCGCAAGGCCGAGCCATCGCGTGGTCGGAAGGCCGGTGCGATGGATGGCCTGGCTCAGCAGACGGCGTCTGCTATCATTGATGGGATAGGCACGGAGAGGTGACGGTCTGCCGAGGGAGCCGATGTATTGCTGGTTGCCGTGCAGTGCCGTTGATGTTGACAGGCATTCGTAGTACCTTTCGATTGCCAATAGACGCCTTATTTCATATTCTTCTACTTTGGGAAGCGGTCGGGACAGTGAGCGCAAGGCGGGGCAACTTGAGTGACGTGTGAGACGCTTAGTCAGCGCCGTCGCGCCTCTCAGACAGTAGGCGGACACGCTCCGTCAATTGACGGCGCCCGTCAATTGACCTAGAAAGATCATTACGCAAATATCGTCAAGTGACGGAGGTGATCATAATTACCACAACTACAGGTGGCGTGAGCGGGGGGTTGAACGATACGACAAAGTTGAACGTCGTCTCGGGATTGTAGGGGGTGGGACTAGTCGGCACCGGCGTGATTATGATGGACGCGAGCATGTGGTGAACGATCGTTGTTGCGGAATTACTACGTGGGGAACGGTCGCGGAACTTCTGAATAAAGGATCTGATTCCTTGGTTGCGGTGTAGAAAGGATGTCGCAATCCTTTTGACGGCAGCGACGTCGTGGTCTAGGTCCGTGAATGCCGTCTCAGGGAGTACCGCGAAAATTCGGCGAGGTGGGGCCTTTGGATCGTGAAATGCAATAGCCCATCCCTTGTCTCGCGGAGGGAGATATGCATCCTGTTTCAGGACTGAAGATTTCTCTTCTTGCGACAGTCCAAGAATGACGACTAGCGTGATCGGAAAGTTTGTCCTCGCCCATTCTTCCCTGTTCTGAACTAGGGGCATGACGATAATGTCTTGGCGAGGGGGAATGATGCTGAAAAGGGCTGACGCAACGGCGGCTTTGAGTTCCTTGCGCGAGGTTTGGCTACTGACGCGTCCAAGCGCATGTGCTATGATCGTCGTCGCGCGCCACTTTCGGATGATGAACGCGTGCTGGTTGGGATCGGCGTTCAGGCCGATTGCGCCTGGCGGCTGGTTGCGTGGGGGGAGATTTGCGAGACGAGTCGACGGCATTGTGACAGTTTAGTGATAGGCTGAGGTGGGCGTTGTCTATGAAGAAAGAGGACGTCAAGTGATCCGGCTGGTGGCTTTGAAAGGAGGGTTAAGGGTTGGTTCCGGCACATTGCGCGCGTCGTCGGGTTCAGGATGGTTCTGGTTCCAAAATGCGAGCTTGTCTCGTTCTCCTTCTTCATGGATGCGCTCGTATTGGGGAAGACTACGTATGGTATTCGCTTTCTTGTCGAAACCGAGACACGGTCACCAGTGGCTCAGTGGCTCACGTGGTGGTACCGGATCAAGGGCCCCCCGTAACTCAAAAATTGCCTGAAAGTAGTCAGTCATAGTGTTGGTGCTACCATACAGGTTCAAAGTTTTATATGTTCTTTACCAGACAATGTGCTGTATGCGATATTTGTCTATGCAACCCTTTACTTCACTGATAGTCATCATTTCATCTCATTATTAAACATCAACAATCCATCTTTAATCTGAACATTTAAATGCCAATATTGGAAGCGTCTCATTCTAGTCTTGCCAATGTACTGAAGTCACTTATACATATGGTTGCTTCCTGCAGCATGATTTCCGAAACTGCTGTAACTTTTGCTGCAGCATTCAGTCTCAGCTATGCTGTTTATTTCAATAGCTTTTAAACCAAACTGTCCTCCTTACTTAAGAGCTTCCTTTAAAATGTTTATAAACAGGTAGAAACATCTATGACTGTCTAAATATGAGGAGACAATTGGTTTAGCCTCATTTTTCAATAATTTTATGTAAGAGTGCTTGAAAAAGCTTTAAGTAGACAGATTCTCTCTCTTTTTCTTTTAACAGTTCTAACATTGTCCGTTTTTGATGTGTATTTATATGGCGAACTTGGTGCACATCAAACTTAGTGCACACCAAAAATAAGAAGCTTGAGATCCTGACATTCAGATCTTTAAAAAGCAATAATTCATCCTTGCATTACAAACAAATTATGCAGCTTACTATTATAGTGACATTCCCTTATAACAGCTGATAGTCATCTATTTTATCTGAGTTAATATTATGGTTTCTTAAAACTAAGAAACTAACACAACTCATTATCTCTTTTTCATTTCTAAACACTAATTTACTAAAATCTTTTTTGATCTTGTTCAAATCGTCGAAACTAACTTTATTCAGAATCGTTTATCTGAACTATTGGACGTCTCTGGACTTGATCATTCATGCAGTTTTAGTGTGTTCAGGAAACTAGTCTGAAGGCAATGAAAATAACTATTACAAATTGATTTTTGACTTGCAATTTAATTTAAAAATCTTCGTGATGAATTAACAATATGATCATTACAATACTTAGTCAGAAATGACTTATTGTTCTAAGTCATACTTTCCAAATTTCTTCTTGCATATATCACATTTTATAAGAGGAGAAGTATTGAAGAAACGATTAATAGTTAAGAACATATATATGCTTCTAATATTTCTCACATATTCTTGTAATTTATTAGGTGCTTGTCTGGTGTTTCTCTTTTACTTGAGGAATATAAATTACAAACTGGTGTTTGCCACAATTTTAGACACATTACCATACTAGAATTGTTTATTTGGTTGTTGGTAGGAGTTTTACAATAGATCTTGAGACTTTTACAAAGTTGATCATTTACGCTCATTAAGTGACCATTACTATACTTCTGCATTTTAACTTTTAATTTCTCAATGCTTTGCTTCAAATTATTAGAAAACAGTGACTATACATCAACGCATAAGTTTTAATATTATAATCATCATAATGAAACTTCTCAGAAAATTCTATACACATACATTTTTATTAAATGTGTTCAGCATTTTAATAGCATATATTTGACTCATCCTATTCCTTTTTTTCAGCAAAATACTGTCTACTAAGAGGACATTATCAACATTAGTGACAATGAGCATCCAGTACTCAAGACCATATCTACGCACCCAAAAAAAAAGTCCAGCTTCCTCACTCCTCCATCGTTTCAGAGTAACATTAAGACAATTGATATTAACAATGATGATCAATCGCCTCGTAAACATCGCGAAGTTGAAATGGGGACTCTCTGTGATAAGAATGCATTAAACTAGAGCAGTGCACTTCCTATCAATGGTAATCCCACTATTTGGCCTCTTGAACTTGTTATTGACGGCCACATATATTGCTGCATGACCAGTTCCTTGCTAATATCTAGGACATTAATAGGACTCAACTGACGTACCACCAAATCCACTCATTATTTACGTCTCATGGCTTGTGCTCATTAGTCAAAATCTTAACTGTTTCTAACAATGCTGATATTATGCTTTTTTTTTTTAGTGGTGCTGTACTTATAATTCATAGATGTTTGTTTATTCATTGTCGCCACAAGAGCAATATATATGAAGAATTATACTGCTTTCATTCAAAAGATTATTTGAGAAATAAGTTATACTCTCATCTCACATCTCGTTCACATCCTTTCTCACCACCACCATCCCTCACACACAACATTCATAACTCTTATAGCTAGTCACAATCCGTATAAATGACTAATTGATCTATAGATTGTGATTGGGACCCAATCAGAGCCTTCGCCCGGCGTGAATACGTCTCAGTACCCCTGTCATTCTTGCCCATCTCCCAACATTCACGTCCAACCCTCACCATTCGCGATGGTCGACCATAATCATTACGACGCCCCGCCTTCAAAAACTGCGCTGCTCATAAAGGTACTTATCGACGGCACAGTTTTTATGCGCGGATGGTCCAAACAATGCAACACACCTTTCCTGCTCCTCCCTATTGAATGTCTCCCCATCAGCTGCACGGCCCATAATGTTTCCGGATCGCGCCTCCGCTGCACCATTGTTGCTGACACTTGCACATCACCGCATCAATCACCCACCTATCCCACCGCAAATCCCACCCCATTATGTAAAAACTATGCAGTAAATAAGCATCCTTACTTGCTGTGCAGCTTTTACACAATGGCGCTGGTCGAAGTAAAAGCGGATTTCAAGGGTAGGGAGCATTTTCGGAGGCCTCTGCACCTCACACACTCCCTCTCATACTGTCTGAGCCCTCTCAGTACAGTCTGGCCTTGAGCAACAGTGGTCTCATTGTGTTATCTGATCTTTCTCCAAATGAGCTCAAAATCATTTGGCAGTAAATCGCAAATCACAAGACATCGGTCAGTGCTACCAAGTAGCTTGTTGCACTCTCACGTCCCCCATCTTGTCCCGGACCTGTGATATGAGTTTGGGCATGCTAGACCATCATATCTCTCTGTGGTCACAACTTTTCTCCACATGAGCTCATATGCATTTGCGAGTAAATTCCATTTTTGGACTTGTAGCCTCATGCTACTGACTTCCTTTCTCGACCTACTAGCCTCATGGCTATCTCTCCTACTTAGGGATGCTATCCCCGATTACAGAAGCTGTCAATCATGACAGCATCTGTCAATCATTTCCAGAAGTCCACTTCTGATGCCATGTGTCAAGTTACCCATATCTCAGCCATGTGACATGGAATAACTTCGCACTTTCCCAGGATCAATCTGTCATCATCTGGCCTGTACCCAGTGCTGTCTGTCAGCTGATGCTGGGCACAGGGCGCCCCAGAGTTGCGAGTTTGATCCCCACTGTGCTGCAGCTTGCTTCCTGCCTTCATCTTCGCATTTTGGCTCTGCAAGGTTTGCACACAGTGTCCCTCCAGTTCTGCTCACAGGAACTAATGCCTCTCTCACCAGTGTACGCTTTGGACAGTCTCTAGCCCTCCCTGCTATCTGCTACAGCTAGATCTGACTCGATCTCTCACTGCTGTCCATTGCCACTGGTATGCTCCCCCAACTTGATTTCGAGTTGATGCCTTATCTTGTGCACAGTGTCCAATCCCTCCCTGCTCCCACGCTTCTCTATAGCGTCGCACTTGGGATTCTGTGCACAGGTGTGTCCCCAGTTTCCTCTACATAGTCTACAAGCTCAATTTCGCTTCTGTGCACAGTTTAGCTTGTCCTGCCTTGTTTCTGCTTCCCCATCCTCCACTCCCTGTAATTGTATCTAATTTCTTATATGTACTTGTATTACTTTGATGTTGTACATAGCCAGTCACAATCCGCGTAATTTATAGGCCCTTGAGCCCGTTTTAGCCTACTTCAACTGTGTGAATCATTAAGCATTGGCTTGGTGAGTATACTTGTAATGTTGTTGTGTTGGGTCTCATTGACCATGGTTATGGCATGGCCCTACACGTTACCATACATATTAATCAGCTACACATGTGAGTGTGCCTGTCGATTTGAAATTAAGATACTCAGCTCAGTGGCACTCTAGACTGTCGCTGTGATTATGCTTGCTTCATTTGCAGTCACCACCATTGTAGCACTCATGCTATAAGCGTGCGTCTTAAACAATATGCCCACAAGTAACACCTCTATCTGATGTCTCATATTTCTGCGCCTCCTTTATATTATGCAATTAATCCTGTAGCTGGCGTTGTTGACAAAGGGCTAACCTTTGAGTCTCCAACACCAGCTGCAGTGCTAGATGTAAACAAGTTCTCTATATCTTTCTTCTATGCCACTTCACCTTGTCTTCTAACTCATAAATTCCACTAAGTTGGAGGATCTGGGGCCACTCCTCATCCTTGTCAAACACATCCATGAGTGACTTTCCCTTACGAATAATGCGCTCAGATTGGGAATTTTCAGTAACATAGGGCGCACCAATTTCTGGTTCCTGAGCTTTCGATGCGTCCAACGTCCTCGATGTTGTTTGTCATGTAAGGTCAGGCACCTCCTTCTCCATCATCTAACACGCCAGTTACAGGCTTAAGATGATGATTAGATAGTGACAGTGCTGTCTTTGGAGAGCGTTGATGAAACAGATCTCGACGGAGGTCTTCCTGACCATGACCTTGACTTCTTCCCTGACAGTGTCGAAGTCCGGGATTAAGCTGAGTACGGGGCGGATCCTTGGCTTGCTACCTTTAACTCGCTCTTCTCCTCTTTGTCAACCACTAGCTCTAACACGGCTACCTCGTTCTCCACTGTGCCCTCTACTCATGAGTCACCTAAGCGCTCGTCTATAAGTTCCCATTACTCCTTTGTGCAATATACAAAGCACTCTAAAAATCAGAAGCAGCATTGTAAGGCCCGCACAAAGTCTGCCACATTCCCGTCCAATAACAAACACATCACCCAACAGCGTGTCGAGGAAGCTAGAGGCAACACAATTGTTGTCGAGGACTACACTTTATGCAATGCTCCCGTCACTGGTTCAGGCTGGATTGGCTGTGTTCTGAACTTGGTCAAATGGGTTCCCACACTTGTACAGGCTCTTGCAGAACCAAACATGCACTTGGTGAATTGAGATGGCATGTGGGTATCTTTTTGCTCTCATTCATATGTCTCTTACTCATATGGGTATGCAGTACAATAATACCAATTCTTAACAGCTTGCGTAAGATCATTGCTCTACTAAGTGGATGTCCCAGCGATCAGCCTGGCAAGAAGACCAGTCTCAGTTACACGGGCACACTGGACCTGGCCACTTGCGTTATACGTCGCATTATGGCTTTACTTCCTTTTCATGCCCATTGTCAAGGGTCATATAAGGAGCGAACCATGGGAACCTCGTACGTTAGCGAACAACCAGAGCCTATGATTCTCAGACAAAATCTACACAAGACCAAGTATCTTCAAGAGCTCTTATCATATCAGGGTATGGTTAGCATCACAAAGTGAGCCAACTGTGAGTAACGCCACCTTTTCTTTCGTCAACAGTATGCTAACGCCACTCAAGTTCTTTTTCAGACATATCAGCCGGATATTCATGAGCTCTGTATGGAGAGTCTTCGAATGCTGGCAAATACCTTACCAGGCACGGCCAATCCTTTTCCTGGCAGCTTTTCAGATACATTCTGGACAGGTGCAATCACAAACACTGCACAACGAAGCGCAAAGAGCGCGCATGCTAGTTATGGCACGATGTGGCCGCATACCGACCAAGACAACTTAGCCTGGAGTTGGTGTACTGTTACAACTCTGAGGAACTACAATCCTGATACCGGTGGTCATCTCATTTTCTGAGATTTAGGCCTTGTGATTTGATTTTCTCCAGATTTGCCATTCTGCTGCCCTCCACATTTCTTGTTCACTCTAACGTGATTGTTGAAGCTGGGGAGGAACGAATTTCAGTAGTTCACTTTACAGCCGGTGGTCTCTTTCAGTATGTGAAGAACGGTTGCAAGACAGACAAGACGTTCATGAAAGAAGACTACTAGAGGATATCGGCGGAGGGTCAAGTAGAGTGGCGGTAGCAGCGGAAGCAGTATTGGCCTGAGGCATTGAAAAAAATAATAGTCTGGCCAAAGGTGGTTGATGCTAATTGAATTCTTTTTCTTGTAATTTACATATTCCATACCACTGACAAGAACGTCGTGGTCTGTTTCTGCCAAAGCTGCCGTTTAAACTCTGGTTTGGACTCTTTGCTATGCATACTCACTGCTTCATCATGCATGGTCACCGCTAGATCCAACACGCCGTCGTTGAATGTGACATGCCACCCCGCTTGCCAGAACAGCCCGCCGCCGCCCTGCTACTTGGGGTCATCAAAAGTGATCGGCCCTCATCAAACTTAAAAGAGCTCTCGATATGTCCCGAGTAAATTTGAAGTACTACTCTTGTATTCAGTGAAAGACAACAGTGAAAGGTAGCAACATACAGGTGATTTTAGTGTCAAAAATTTGTAGCCATTGATTTCCATTATAGCTACAAAACCAACACTGCAGCAGGAGTGGTTAATCACTTTTGAGGATCCCGAGTAGTTGCGTCATACGTATCATATGCATATCTGCATTACTGTGCTTTGTGTATATTACTGCAGACGCCACAGACGTGCATTGATACAAGACTTGATTGATGGTATACTCCCACTAGGCCCACTATTTGAACTCACCCATCCGAGTCAACCTTCATCAGATGTGAATTCCAATCAGCATCATCGGCGCCGCCACTCGCAACACTAGTGGTAGTGGCATTGAGACTGTGTTTGTATTTTAAGTCCGTGGCTTGTGCCTCATAGAGATTGTTATCACCGTAAGTAGTCAATGCTTAATGATTCACACAGTTGAAGTAGGCTAAAACAAGCCCAAGGGCTTATAAATTATGCGGATCGTGACTGGCTATGTACAACATCGAAGTAATACAAGTACATATAAGAAACTAGATACAATTACAGAGAGTAGAGGATAGGGAAGCAGAAACAGGGCAGGACAAGCTAAACTGTGCACAGAAGCAAAATTGAGCTTATAAACTATGAAGAGTAAACTGGGGACACACCTGTGCACAGAATCCCAAGTGCGATGCTATAGAGAAGCGTGGGAGCAGGGAGGGATTGGACACTGTGCACAAGATAAGGCATCAACTCGAAATCAAGTTGGGGGAGCATACCAGTAGCAGTGGATAGCAGTGAGAAATCGGGTCAGATCTAGCTGTAGCAGATAGCAGGGTGGGCTAGAGACTGTTCAAAGTGTACACTGGTGAGAGAGGCATCAGTTCCTGCGAGCAGAACTGAAGGGACACTGTGTGCAAACCTTGCAGAGCCAAAATGCGAAGATGAAGACAGGAGGCAAGCTGCAGCACAGTGGGGATCAAACTTGCAATTCTGGGGCGTCCTGTGCCCAGCATCAGCTGACAGACAACACTGGGTATAGGCCAGATGATGACAGATTGATCTTGGGAAAGTGTAAAGTTATTCCATGTCATATGGCTGAGATATGAGTAACTTGACGCATGGCATTAAAAGTGGACTTCTGGAAATGATTGACAGATGTTGTCATGATTGACAGCTTCTGTAATTAGAGATAGCATCCCTAAGTAAGGGAGATAGCCATGAGGCTAGTAGGTCGAGAACGGAAGTGAGTAGCATGAGGCTACAATTCCAAAAATAGAATTTACTCGCAAATGCATTTGTGCTTATATGGAGAAAGGTTGTAATCACATAGAGACATGATGGTCCAGCATGCCCAAACTCATATCACAGGTCCGGGACAAGATGGAGGACGTGGAAGTGCAACAAGCAACCTGATAGCACTAATCGATGTCTTGTGATTTGCGATTTACTGCCAAATGATTTTGAGCTCATTTAGAGAAAGATGAGATAACACAATGAGACCACTGCTGCTCAAGGCCAGACTGTACTGAGAGGGCTTAGACAGTATGAGAGGGAATGTGTGAGGTACAGAGGCCTCCGAAAATGCTCCCTACCCTTGGAATCCGCCCTTACTTCGACCAGCGCCATTGTGCAAAAGCTGCACAGCGAGTAAGGATGCTTATTTACTGCATAGTTTTTACACAATGGGGTGGGATTTGCGGTGGGATAGGTGGGTGATTGATGCGGTGATGTGCAAGTGTCAGCAACAATGGTGCAGCGGGGGCGCAATCCGGAAACATTATAGGCCGTGCAGCTGATGGGGAGACATTCAATAGGGAGGAGCAGGAAAGGCGTGTCGCATTGTTTGGACCATCCGCGCATAAAAACTGTGCCGTCGATAAGTACCCTTATGAGCAGCGCAGTTTTTGAAGGCGGGGTGTCGTAATGATTATAGTCGACCATCGTGAATGGTGAGGGTTGGACGTGAATGTTGGGAGATGGGCAAGAATGACCGAGGTACTGGGGCGTGTTCACGCCGGGCGAAGGCTCTGATTGGGTCCTGATCACAATCTACAGATCAGTTAGTCATTCAAAGTGATGCGCTAGCTGTAATCTGGCACATCTAAGCAGTAAGTCAAAGAACCATGTACCTGATCAAGGTGCCTGCGTCCAAGCGGCGCGCCCTGGATATATGAACAAGCCCCGTCTATAATCTATCTTTCGTCAGGGCGGGCGTTGAGTCGTCGATCCAAATCCTTGTCGGCCATTGCTGTCCGGTCATTTAAATGGTGGTGATCGCAGTTTGAACAGCAAGATCAATGAAGTCATCGACTGCGATCCATCCAAATCAAGTACGTGACTGCACGTGATATTTGGATTTACTTATTGACTTTTTTGCCATGCCTGGCTTACTCTCATATACTACTTCAAGAGCATTCGATGCACCCCGCCGCTGAGCTTAGCATGCACCGATGTCATATCTATGCATCATGATACACGTGACCGGACCGGATACCAACATCCACCCGCCACATTCCATTCGGACCGGATCACCGCATTACTCATCACGTCACATGACTGCTCATCAACCTGTTACTCAGCACGACTCGGACCTCCACATGGATTCATTTACCCCTTTGTTCAATTCATATAGTGTTGCTTATTGTCCTTATTGTTCTTATTGTTTCTGTGATTATGCCTATATACTCATACCATATGTTACACTTGTTCTAGAATCTTAACTATCTTCAGTATTTAAACTCTTGTACTACACTCTAGTTCCTCAGTTCAAATATCAACTAGGATACCCCAACCTAGCCTTTCTTAAATTTCCTTTAGTTCAATACACTCATTGGACCTCCGCCCTCCTCGGTGGACTTATCCTTTCTCAAACTCACAACGTTCTAATAGACGTCCGAGCTCATCCTTTCTCTTGGGTATGCCTTCAGACGGAACTCCAGATTCAAGGCTCAACTCAAGAGACCAGCCTGCTTAACGTAAGAAGCCTGCTCCGGATCTTCGACGCTCCTCAAGACTAGGCCCCCTATATCTCTCACCACAACCGAGTGATAGCCGGATTACTGCTTGACAGGGATTCATGAAGTACAGCTGTGGAAATATGTGCCAATACACTTTAGGTAAAACCCTTAATTCTTTTCTTAACTTTTGAACACTTCTACGCTTACTTTTTACAGGCTCGGAGCATCGCTTGTGCAGTGCATACCGAGTATCATAACTAATTTTTCTCCCTTAGGCTTGGTTTGGGACATGGTCCTAACAACCGAGCTTAGCATACAGGTATGTCTACTTTTTACTTTTTTCATTTATACTGTATCTTTTTCAACCTTGCCGGTGCGTTGTGTCCAATGAGACGCAATCGCATTATACATTAAAGTCAAGGGTCTTTTTTCTTTTTCTTTTCTTCTTGTCCTGCTTCCTATTAGTATCAGCAATAAGGCACGCGATACGCTCAAGGAAAGAGTTCACGTTATATGCGAACGTTGAGTACGTTATTGTGGACGTTGATGTCACGGACCTCCTTTGCCGTCACTTTGCTGAGCTCAATGCAGCAGAAAACGATACCTCCGATTAAGACGACAACTTTGAGCGCAACAATGACGCATCCAATTTTGATGAAGTGAATCTTTTTCTCTCTTCCAGGCTTGCTTGCTCACACTCTGCTACCTGCCATAGCCTTCTTCCCCTTGCCCACAGTCTCCTCCAACGTCATCATCTTTACCGCGCCCCACAAATGTTCCCCACTCCCCATTACCGTTCACGCGCCCCCATTGTCTCCGCAAGAACTTTCTCACCGTAGCCAACCCCTCCCCCCTTCACAACTGGCACCTCCCACCCACAATCACCACGTGCAGCTCTAAACAGTAATGCTTCCGTAAACGTGCTTTGGTCCAAGATGCCACGGGGGACGACATCAAGGGTGTCTGTAAGAAATGCCGCCAAGAGACCATGGCCAACATCATCCTTGTCGATGTCACTGCCAGCGAGCACTCCGTCAACAGCACAGGTTTCGGGGAACAACGCCGTTACCCCGTCAAGGATATGCGTGATGCAGTTGCCCTGCAACACAAAGCCAACTTTTGTTACCTTGGCCATGACGGGAACGGCACCATTCTGGTGGTGGACTGTCACAGGCGGCTTCTTCTTGTGCTGGGGGATGCCCACACGAGGGAAAGTGTTGGTGTTTGGAGGTAGAGCTCAATGAAACTGTGAAGATGTGATCTTACTTTCACGTGACTCTGTCGAGGAGACCAATGGCACCTATACCACACCCACTGCTCGAGGCAAGGGGAACAGCTATGTCTGCTGGAGCCCCCTTGATGCATCCTCTGACTCGGAGTGAGCTGCGGGACAGATTTGCTACATCTTCTGTCGAGAAGGCAGGTTATACTGCGCAGTTCAACACTGAAATTGGGGGTTTGGACCCCTTCCGAGTTTTTTTGGATTGTGAGTTCAAGGTCAAAACTATCTCCACTGAATTTCAACCATTTGGGATTTTACAGGAACAGCAACTGGTTGGTCATACAGCTTGTTGGGCAGTCACCAAAAATTGAGTGGTGGTGCTCAATTTGGACAAGGTGCGCTTGCGCCGGCTTTCTGACAAGCTTTCCTTCTTCATGAACTTGTCCACAGTCCTAATTTCCTAAGACTTAGCCTGCTTGTTTCGTCTCAGCCCGGGTTCCCATGACAAATTAGGCCATACTGAGTAGTGTACCAGCTCATCATTAATTTGCACACAAACAGAATAGTATCATTTGCATCTAGTGCACGTTTGTAATTTATGTGTGATTGATAGACATCTCCTCAATTGCGATCTGACCTTCTTCCTTCTTGATCTCATTGGAACCAAGCCTGTTCCCAATGGTCCTTTGCACTTGGACGCCTTCTTCAAGTGGTTGCTGAAGACAAGCTTATCGATATTGAAGAGCTCAGAGATGGTGCCCACAATGAGGGCCAATCAATGCTGTGACGATGACGACCGTTGCGACTGCGCCTTCTGAACCCATCTCCGTAATACTGAGTGATGCACGTCCCAAAGAAGGCGGAGTGGCGGATGTAAGAGAAGGTATATCATTCTTACTTCTTCCGAGTCCATATGTCAGAATTCTCTCAAGGAAAGAGTGCATTTATGGCAATGGGGGAGGGAAATGAGTTGCCGGTGCTGATCTGAATAATGTTGTGAAGGTCTATAATCATTCAGTATAAGCACTCGACAAGGAGTATGAAAGTACTCACATGGCTAGCTCGGTCGTGCCTCTCCCTTGAGTCCCTTCTATGCCGCGAATATGGAGTATGCAATAGATATACAAGGAAAGCGTCCACGGCAATGCATGACGGAGTCAGACGGACAGGTTTTGAGGGGAATCACCATCAGCCGCCGTAGTTTTTAATGATGATGGTTGCTGTCGAGGCTCGTTCATAGTTAATTGAATAGCAATGTGAACGAAAGACAATATCTCAGATGCCCAGAGATACCTATAGGATCATGTTAGAGATAAGGGAAAGCGGTGAAGAGCAGATGGCCAGGGCTCTCATAGCCAGTCATGATCCACATAATTTATAAGCCCTTGGGCCCATTTTAGTCGAAGTAAAAGCGGATTCCAAGGGTAGAGAGTGTTTTCGGAGGCCTCTGCACCTCACACATTCCCTCTCATACTGTCTAAGCCCTCTCAGTACAGTCTGGCCTTGAGCAGCAGTGGTCTCATTGTGTTATCTCATCTTTCTCTAAATGAGCTCAAAATCATTTGGCAGTAAATCGCAAATCACAAGACATCGATTAGTGCTATCAGGTTGCTTGTTGCACTTCCACGTCCTCCATCTTGTCCCGGACCTGTGATATGAGTTTGGGCATGCTGGACCATCATGTCTCTATGTGATTACAACCTTTCTCCATATAAGCACAAATGCATTTGCGAGTAAATTCTATTTTTGGAATTGTAGCCTCATGCTACTCACTTCCGTTCTCGACCTACTAGCCTCATGGCTATCTCCCTTACTTAGGGATGCTATCTCTAATTACAGAAGCTGTCAATCATGACAACATCTGTCAATCATTTCCAGAAGTCCACTTTTAATGCCATGTGTCAAGTTACTCATATCTCAGCCATATGACATGGAATAACTTTACACTTTCCCAAGATCAATCTGTCATCATCTGGCCTATACCCAGTGTTGTCTGTCAGCTGATGCTGGGCACAGGACGCCTCAGAATTGCAAGTTTGGTCCCCACTGTGCTGCAGCTTGCCTCCTGTCTTCATCTTCGCATTTTGGCTCTGCAAGGTTTGCACACAGTGTCCCTTCAGTTCTGCTCACAGGAACTGATGCCTCTCTCACCAGTGTACACTTTGAACAGTCTCTAGCCCACCCTGCTATCTGCTACAGCTAGATCTGACTCGATTTCTCACTGCTATCCACTGCTACTGGTATGCTCCCCCAACTTGATTTCGAGTTGATGCCTTATCTTGTGCACAGTGTCCAATCCCTCCCTGCTCCCACGCTTCTCTATAGCATCGCACTTGGGATTCTGTGCACAGGTGTGTCCTCAGTTTACTCTACATAGTTTACAAGGTCAATTTCGTTTTTGTGCACAGTTTAGCTTGTCCTGTCCTGTTTCTGCTTCCCCACCCTCCACTCCCTGTAATTGTATCTAGTCCAATGCTTAATGATTCACACAGTTGAAGTAGGCTAAAACGGGCCCAAGGGCCTATAAATTACGCGGATCGTGACTGGCTATGAGAGCTATGAATGTTGTGTGTGGGGGATGGTGGTGGTGAGAAAGGATGTGAACGAGACGCGAGATGAGAGTATAGATTGGTGTATGTCAAGAGTTGGAAGTGGAAGCTTGCTTTTGAGCAGCAAGCTGTTGTGCAGCACGTACAGCTGGGTTATCACGGATATAGATCTTGAATGCCTCTGAGGACCAACGGCCCAAGGCTTGAATGATAGCATCAGAGAGGCCTAAGCCAGCATAGTATGTGGCTCCACCAGCACGAGCAGAATGACCTCCAAACTCCCTGTCTACCAAGGCATATAACTTGGACTCAAACCAGCTGCGAGTAGGAATAGTTCCATTCTCACAGATAAAGAGAGCAGACCGAGCTCCATGCAGCTTGTCTCGGAGTTTGGTATATTGCTTGAGAAGCTCAACCGGATTTGCAATCTTTTGAGAAGTGAAGAGCATATCTGTGCCCTGATAGAATTGATCTCCTTTGTGATAAGGCAGCTTGTATCCTGCATAGCCAGGTTCAAAGTGAAGAGAGGCTCTCTTGATGATCTTCCGCCAGTCTCTCAGTGCTTTGGAGCTAGGCTGCAACAGCTCTCCCATCCGATGACAGCCATAGAAAGCACAAGCCATAAGAGTAGCAAAGAGGAGATCATCATAGCTGAGTGTGGCATTTGCCGTGTTCACAAAGAGTTGCAAATGAGAAATGCGCAGAGGTGGTTTGCGCTTCACTGGATCAGCTCTGATCTTCTTGGCTCCTCTGATGGTGGCTTGAACAAGAGCAGAAGCACGAGCTTCGGTGAATGAAGGATAGAACTCCTTGAGAAAGTGACGTGCCCCAGATAGATATTTGGGACCAGAAGCAATGAATTGAGAAGTATAAGCAATATAGCGAGATAGAGTTTCTGGTGTAGGATCCAGAGAAAGCTTGTGGTTGTGACAGAATCTAGCATAGTCTCTGGCACCAGTGGCATAGTTTTTACAAGTGGACTTCTCAATTGCATGAACTTGAAGATACAGGACTAAGTTATCTAGTTTCTTCAAATCCATAGGTGGGCGAGAGGGGTCAGTCTTCCTCCTCTCGCCCAAAGCCTCTAAAAGCACTCTCTCCATCGCGCCGGAACCAGCTCTTTTGGGGGCTGAAATGTGCGGACGCGGTAGGAGGGAAACTGTTTGGTGAAATCATCAAACAGGAGGCGAGACAACAAGTCTGCCATGATGTTATCAACTCCAGGAATGTGTCTAACTCGAATATCAATGCCTGTGCGAAGCACAATATCAGCAATAGCCAATAGAATGGCATTGTGTAATGATTGAGAAGCAGACATAGAGTTGAAAACTGCCACTGAATCCATGCTATCTGAATGGATCAAAATGCGACGAGGAGGAATCTTGAATGAAGCAACATGGTGAATGAGACAGAGAATGGCCAGAAGTTCACGGAAGAATGTGTCCACTCCTGTGATAGTCCTGAGCTGGTAAGCATAGCCATTGCCTGCATACACAAATGCAAGGCCAGAATTGCTAGCATCTGTCCATCCAACAAAGTCTGCTTCATCATCATTCCAAGATTGAGCATTGACAAAGCGAATGCCAATGCAATTCTTTGCAACATTGACAAACCAAGTGAGGTCCTGCTTAACCTCAGCATTGAGTGGTATGCCTTTGAAGCGAATAGTCTTGCCGCTCATCTTGCGATAGAGCTCTGTGAGAGCTGGGCGTGCCCAGGGCAAGACATTGAGAGCCCAATTCAGATAGCCAGCAAGCTGCTGCCAATTCTGAAGAGGAGGCTTGGGTTGTGCCAAGAACTCATTGATTGAGTTGATCATGGAGTCATGGGAGTCTGGAGAAAGAGAGATGGAACCAGAATGGATATCAACCCAAAAGCCAATGATCTTGAGAATGACTCCATGCTCCTGCTTTTTGTCATCATAAGGACAGCCAATGAGATCCCAAAAGACAAGAAGCTGAACTTGACGGTGGGGCCGCAGTTTGCCATGAAACTTGACAAGATTGCGCTTGAAATCCCAGCCAAAGAAGTCATCCATATAATCATGAAGACCAACGACACCAAGCTCCCAGGCTATCCAGTTCAACAGACCAGAAAATGAACACCAACAGCGAGGAGAAGCACGAGTGCCTAGAATAAGCCTGCGCACAATATGGTATCTGCCATCAACAGTGACCACCTGATGAAGTTGCCAGATAGGATGAGCAGGGAGATTGAGGAATGCTTTGGAAACATCACTCTTGAAAAGCAAGAGCTCTTCATTTGGATGTGCTTTGAGCACATCATTGAGAAGTTGACCAAATGAATGCATATCATCATAGCGCACTTTGGCATCCTCTTTGGAAATGCCATCATTGAGATCATTGCCAGTATGGTCCATGACAACACGAGGCTTTCCCTTCTGCCAGACCACAAACATGGGAGAAATGCGCATTCCAGGAAGAAGGACAAAGTCCTCTGGAAGAGCTGGAGACCAACGATCTGCTGCAATCTCCTGATCTCTATAAACTCGAAGCTCCGCAAGATCTTGAGCTTCTATAGCATAGTTGTCATAGCGCTCTTTGAGATGAGCTTCCCATTCACCATCATGAAAGGGCCAGAAGCCTTCATGAAGAGAGCGAATAACAGAGTCAACAAAAAGACGGTTGGGATGTTTAGCCAATAAGTGCTCAATGCGGTCAATATTGAAAGGAGTGTCATCAACATGTATGTAGTCTGCAACAGCAGCAAGTGATGCTTGGATTTGTGGGTCATCCAAAATATGCTGAGGAGGTGTAGGAAGAGGAGGAGCAGTATAAGTGGAAGAAATGCTCTGAGGAGCTTTGGATTCTGATGATACATTGGAAGTAAAGACATAGCCTCTTTTGAAGCGTGGTACAGAATGTTCTTCGTCTGCTTTACGCTTAGTGCTATTAAGCTTCTAGGCTGAGCCTGTGCTTCCTGCACCCTGTTTGCTATGAGCAACTGCTCTTCTGGCATTGAGGAGGACATGGCACTGTTCTTTGTCACAAGCGGCATGCTTGCCACCACACTCAGAACAGGTGCCATGAACCCTCTTGTGAGAGCAAGGAGTCTTGGGACACTTCCCCAGATTCCAATTCTGGCAGATGACCCTCTGACACTTAGGAGATGGCTCATGAGCTGAATCAGCTGCAGAGCGCTTAAGTGTAGATGGGCCAGCTCGAGAGCAAAGCATCTCAGAGAGCATAGGGAAATGGAGTTGAGAACGGTCATGCAGCTCAAAAGGAGACTTGGCATAACGCTCCCGAGTCTGACGATCAAAGCGGATAGCAAAAGAAAGATCAGGCTCAGAAGCCCGGAACATCTCCACCACGATTGCTCTGTACTTCTCCAACTCCTTGTTGCGATGAGGATAGACAAGAAGAACCCCTCTAGACCATGCATCAAAGCAGCGGGTCCAATCAGACTCTGTGACAAGAGTCCGACGTGCAGAGATATGATCCTTGCGCACAAGGGCATATCCACCTCCAAAGTCCTTGGGCTCATCATCATGGTGAGAGGGGTGAGACCCAAAGGAAGCAAGGAGTTTCTCAAAGTCAACATAGAGATCTTGAACAATGAGACGCCACAAGGAATGGGCAAATGGATCAGGATGAGAGAGGGAGCGAAGAACATCTGCAACAGTATCCGCATCCTTGTCTGCTTTGAATAGTTTGCGGAGTCTGTCTGTCTCTTGCAAATGCTCAGAGAGATCAGACAAAGAGGAGAGTTGTGCAAGATGAGGAGCAGCAGTGAGAATGGAAGAGGGAATTCCAGATGCAGAAGTGGGAGTAGGATTGAAGAGCTTGGCAAACAGAGCTGCTGACAAGGGTCCAACATTTGGCCCAGCAGCTGCGGGCTGGTTACCCTCAGGATCAAGGGCATCCAGGTTGGCAGCCAATGCGGCCCAAGCAGCGTCCTCAACGGCTTGCTTGTGCTGACGCTGCTGCTCCTCCTGTGCTTGGCGAGCAGCAACAGTAGCCTGACCCGCAGCGGGCTCAGCAGGGACAGCGTGGACACGGGCAGCACGCCGTGCAGCGATGACCTGGGTGACCTGGTCAATGTAGTCGGCCATCTCATGGGCATTAGCACCAGTGAGCCGTGCTCGACGCATGAAGTCCGCATGGGAGGTGATGGTGCCATCAGAGAACTCAGTGACAAGCTGCTGAAGCTCCTCACTGAGTCTCCGGATGCGAGAGCGGTCGATCTCAGAGTCAGGAATGATGGTCTGGGGAGCAGGAGAGGGAGCAGGGGAGCCTTGCTGCGAGGCAAGGATGTCCAGATCATCGTGAGAGGACTCGGAGATAGCAGCAGGGGGCATAGGAATGAATGAGCAGGGCGATGTGCGAGGTAGGAGCAAGAGATAAGAAGCAGAAACAAGGCAGGACAAGCTAAACTGTGCACAGAAGCGAAATTGAGCTTGTAGACTATGTAGAGGAAACTGGGGACACACCTGTGCACAGAATCCCAAGTGCGACGCTATAGAGAAGCGTGGGAGCAGGGAGGGATTGGACACTGTGCACAAGATAAGGCATCAACTCGAAATCAAGTTGGGGGAGCATACCAGTGGCAATGGACAGCAGTGAGAGATCGAGTCAGATCTAGCTGTAGCAGATAGCAGGGAGGGCTAGAGACTGTCCAAAGCGTACACTGGTGAGAGAGGCATCAGTTCCTGTGAGCAGAACTGGAGGGACACTGTATGCAAACCTTGCAGAGCCAAAATGCGAAGATGAAGGCAGGAAGCAAGCTGCAGCACAGTGGGGATCAAACTCGCAACTCTGGGGCGCCCTGTGCCCAGCATCAGCTGACAGACAGCACTGGGTACAGGCCAGATGATGACAGATTGATCCTGGGAAAGTGCAAAGTTATTCCATGTCACATAGCTGAGATATGGGTAACTTGACACATGGCATCAGAAGTGGACTTCTGGAAATGATTGACAGATACTGTCATGATTGACAGCTTCTGTGATCGGAGATAGCATCCCTAAGTAGGGGAGATATCTAGTTTCTTATATGTACTTGAAGTGTATTACTTTGATGTTGTACATAGCCAGTTATGATTCGCGTAATTTATAGACCCTTGGGCCCATTTTAGCTTACTTCAACTGTGTGAATCAATAAGCATTGGCACCTCAACATTGACCCATAGTTAACCCGCCGCTCCCTTGCGTCATCACACATTCTGGGTTCTTGCCCATCCATCCACATAAAATTGCCTTTCGTATATTTCCACTAATTCACTGTCTAATAAATACATGGATCAATATATTGGCATAAAAAATAACACAATAGAGTAATTATTTTCAAAAAAATATATGAAAGCTTTATATATATAAGCAATTCAATTCTCTTCTCATCTTACAATGTGTCGAAGACAGGGAGGAGCCCTACCATGGCCATCGCTGCTGCTTTATCAATGCGGTCTTTCTGCCTCCTCATCAACCTCACTCTTGGCCGACTCATTCTCATCATTGTTGCCCTCCTCTTCCTCCTCTTCATCATTTTTGTAGTGTGCTCCTTGACATTTCTTAGCCTAATATTATGTAGTCCACTGGTTCTCCTGCTGGTGATACTTGTGGTAGTCAGCAGGATTCTTCTTGAGCTTGGCATGTCAAGCAGCCATGATTACGGCGGACTGTTTGCGACAATACACTGCGTACTCTGCCGTTCCTTCTACCGTTTGAAGCCATTCTCGACCATGCTTGGCTGTATCTGCGGATGACGCCACAGAAGTCTTATTGCCTTAAACGCATGTGTTTCTGTAGATGTACGTACAAATCTTGTGATACGTGGATGTATCGCATTGGAGGTAAGATGAGGATGTTTAGAAGGTGGAGGTAGAGTTAAGGGTTGACACTGGCAACTTGCTGGTCCCTAGCCTGCTAGCCAAGGTTGTGTTGCGGCATATCTTGGGGCTAGCGTATGAGCATCTGCATTAGCGGATGTTGGGGGAATGCTGGGTGTGGAACGATCACAACTATGATAAAGACAACAGAGAGGGCGAGGTGCTGGAACGGTTGGTTTGGGATGGCTGTGGTGAGTTCTTCACGCACATTCCAGTCATGGAGGCCTAGCTTGAGTTCATTGGAAAAAACAAAGATGAGTTACGTGAGATGAGAGAGAGGGATACAATGGCAGGAAAGTGTGTAGAGGGTGCACTGTCTAGCGTGCGTTTACACTGGATGGAACAAAACACCCAAAGAGCATATCATTATTTTCAAGATTGCTGTCAGATTTGTAATCTTAAGCATTGATTTTTATTGTTTCGAGAGGAGTTTATAAAGATTAATGTTTATGAAATAGGAGTTGCCAACTTTAATTGAAGTAACTGTGAGTAGAATCAGCGCCATACAATCAATTATCATAAACGTGGATCGTCATACCTAAATTTGTGTAGAAATGCTGTACTAGTAAAAAGTGACTTTGGATTGCGGCCATCTTCAATTTTATCTCTTTAGAAATATAAAAGAAATTATGCATCAAAAAATTCGTCAAAATAAATCTCATCATATATAGTAAAGATCGTTCATTAATTGAATGCTTTGAGAAAGACAGCCAGGCCCCATTGTTCTCTATAGTAAAATTATAGAACATAGTAGTACCTTAAAAATGATGTAGAACATTATTTAAGTAAGGGTTCCTGACAGCTTGTATTACAGTGAGCAGTTGTATCCTAAAACTGTCTACACGTCTACACATTTCGGTCGATTGGCACATTAGAGTGAAATTAGTCTCTATTTCATTCTACCAAGCTGTTAAATTTGATATTTAGTATCTCAGTGCTTTCAGTGCATGCTAGTACTGATATCACGTCAGAACTCGTCACTGATGTAATGAATAGCATAAACATGAGGAACAGAAACGATGACGCCAGCATTGTAAATCCAATACCGGTCTTTGTAATATGGAGTGCATACATCGTGTGAGTTCGTTGTTAATAATAATAATGATGACAGCTAAGATCCGGTCATTATAAGATAATACACTCGAGAATTAGTTAATAATACTAAGTTAAGAGCTGGGGCAACTGATACTTTAAGAACAAGAAGCTTAACAGCTCACATTTTAATAGCTAAAAATATGCATTTTATATTATTGTTTTTTAATGTATATAGTTTTAATTGTTAAGACGGTACCATACTGAAAACTTCTTCATAAGATAATAATAATTCTAGATATTAATTACTAATCAGTATTATGTAGACGATAATATTTGATTATTTTCGTAACTATCAAAGTTGATACAACTCTTAATGTCCAGTGCCTAATGTCCAATAGCTTAGCTCCCATTTTGGGTGATCCTCCTTATCTTCACCATCATCATTTAAATATACTATCTAACCATTGACTTCTTGCAAGATAGAGAAGCTTTGAGAGTTACGTATTAATTGCAGCTAGTCTGCGAGCTCACTGTCACAACATATCCCTCAAGAAATATAAAAAATACCCAAATGTCAACTTCGTCAATCTATACAGTGAAACATTAATGATATATATGGTTAAGTTAAGAGAAACAGAAAACTTATTAGATGTCAGTGCCATGGTTAACGAGTCACAAGCGACTAGACTTCCGCAGTGGGTGGCTTGGCTTGAAAGCTAAAAACATTTCTTAAGCTTTGACAGCTGGTCTTAACGCAAATATCTTTTTTATGAAATGTCAGTTAAAAGATGTAAAGTAAGAGAGACTGGAAAACTTATTGATGAGTATATATGCAAATGTATAGTATTGACGCTAAATTTAATGTTAAGTGTTAACGTGTCAATTGTTATCAGATGTATCATAGATTTGTTAAAATGTGTAGATACATTCTAGATATCAACAAGTATTAGCTCACAAGACTGCCTAATATAAACACAATAAATATATAGACAGTGTTTCCTTTTAAGTCCTCAATCTCGTACTACAACATCGATAACTAAGGTATGATTTGCTCGTTACTCTACTTTGTATTTACTCATCATATTATAGCGTATCGCAAACTCATGTACTCACACTCATACTTAAGGCCTTATTACAGATATATAGTTTATTCAATAAGAGTTTCATATTATAACGTTGATGACTGAGTGTACCGTAAACTCGTGCACCTGTACTTATACTCACAGCCTTACTGTAGGTTTCTGTCAGTTTTCAACAAAATTCTATACACAATATGGAGCAAATCATGCCATAGAACAAAAATATATTTAGAAGTATAGTTTGGCAGCACTGCCTCTTTATGTATCATTGAGAAAAGGGTTGAACCAGTCAGAAACACATACATATTTGTACACTGATATTAACCTTTACTGGCTAACATTATATTTCTTTCATGCCTGTCCAACTAAGAAGAAAGCGAAGAGTTTGCATTGAATTGAAAATACAGTCTCTTCATTTATTTATTTGGTGATGATTAAGATGATAGAATCAACACATATTTTCACTGGTTTTCATCACAAGTTATCATTCTACTATTTCAAGTTCAAAATAAAGTCTCCACTTTGTTGAGTACGATTCAAAAAATCTATGAGAAAATCGAAACAGTCATAATCTTGAGTATTAATAGTTTGTTGCTGTAATATGACATATTTTATGAGGGTGTCATTAAGTATTGACACAAACCTTGTTTATTATAGATGGGCTATTGAACAATGACTTGATAATAACTGCGTACATTTAAATTGAGAGAGTGAGAATGAATCCATTTTGTTAGCGATGACAGATATAAGGAGCGCAGTGACAATCTGACACCTATGAGAGTTCTAGCTGTAAATTTGAGCTTCATTTTTTTGCTGTAGCAAGAAAAACTTCAATGCTTATTCACAACTATGGTCTTGCTACGGAGATGAGTACTTCTCCTATCTGATATAATAATCCTGGGACTTAACGGAGGCTCCTGCGCTTTGCGTCAGTAGCTGTATAGCTATGTATGCTCTCACCGCCGGTTTAAACACATGGAATTGCCATATTTGGTCATTTGTTTCCAGCAACGCTTTACCCTTCTGTTCGGAATGGCCTTGATCCTCCGCTTTAGGACATATGTAGTTCACATGGTACATGTACTACTTTGATGGCGCGACTGTAGGTATTGAGCAGCAGAGAATAAAAATTGATACGTTGACATATAAGCAGTATTCCGTTCTGAGAATGTGGCACAGTTAGTGGGACTCAGACCCATAGTGAGTCAGGACACAATTTACAATAACACGCATACTTTGCTGGCAACACAGTTTATATATTTTAAGACTGTAGAGAATGGAACTCCAATTTATCAGCACATTAGCGGTATTCCGCTCAGATAGTGCGGTACAGCGAGTAGGTCCTGACTCATAATAATGCACATGCCTCTCCAGCAGCACAACCGTACACCTTGAGACAGCAAACCAGGAAGAACTACTATATTTAAGTAGCATCCTGGTCAAAAAGTGTGGCGTAGCAGCTAAAATGCAGTAAAATACATTACATTAAATTTACCTATCTTTATGTAGTGTAATATAGCTACTAGAATCGTGCTATATGCTGATACTTACAACATTGCCCATTGTTAGTTATTTGCACTGCGTTTGTGATGGCTTGAACGAGTGACATCACAGGGCTCGGCATGCACCCAATTTCTCACTTTGATCTTCCTCTGTTCTCAGAAGAGAATTACTTACCATTTCAGTAGAGAATTCACTTATTATTGTCGTGCTCAAAGACCTGATGCCCTGCAACAGCTTATCTTGTGGCTTGACCCAACACAACACGTGGCCGACCTTGATTCAGATTCATGGCCAAGTTCTCATGATCACGTGGTGTTTCTCCTCCCTTCAATTACAAGTCCATCGTCATGATCTTTCATATCGTTATCATCATCAACGCATGCTCTGGCACCTTGCAGTCATATATAACACAAACTGAACATTGAAAATAAGTGTACATTCACATGCTTACCTACTCTAAATTGACTAATGACGTTATAGCGACTACTATTCCAACTTTTACAAGACCTACAAGACATCATTTATGGCAGCCTCCCACTTCTCGTACTCTTCTTATATGTGCTCGCAAATCATCATACCTTATTAATATAGTATCGCAATTATAGTCAACATCCTCTTAATCTCACGGACATCCATTAATTTCTTGCGATTCAGTTTAGTTTGTTCCCAGTGATGCCCAGCTTTTGTACGCCAAGAAGATTGCATTCCATCATATCATGTTTAGTAGGAATGCTTGAAGGCGGTGAAGTTGTCAAGAGCTAAGATAGGCATCTTTTTCAATTTTTTCCGCGATAAACACCCATTGTTAACTCATTTAGGCGTCATATCTAAGCGGCCATTTTTGAAGAAGGACAAACATGTCATGTACTCTTCTACGGCTTCCAGCAAAACGAGATGGTCCACCATTTTACTTCAATGCGGCCCTAACTTCTCTCTACTCTTATTAAAATGGGCGTACAAATTCATGAACCAATTCAGCGCATCGGTCAACTCCTTCTCGGCATCAACTATGCGTTCCTCGGCTAGGGGCTCCTCCATCTCTGATGCAACGGGGAGACGACAGTCGACTTCGCTCTCTTTACCACCATCCACATCCATAGCGTTGTCCGACTCTGATCCATCATTTCCAATCATTGCAGCAAAGGGAAGGGAAATTGTGTCGTTATAACCACAAAGGCAATTAGAAATTTAAGTGGATATAACTACAGAGGGAAGATGTCACCCTTTCCTCATTTCAGTGCTCGTATCCCCTGACACAGCCTCACCCACATTTAGCGGGTGCTCGATGCCTGCAAACGGCCCAATTGAGGATAGCTGCCTCTATTAGTCACTTGTTGTGACTAGGGCGGGGTCATCACGCAAATAATACTCAATTATATTGTATTCGATCGTGCATGGATATCTAAAATGGCAATATGATTGGTAGGTCCGGTTGCGCTGCGCGTCGAGAAATGTATGCCGGCTTACGCACTGGCAGGGCGATGAAAGTCATCCACGCCAGGTCGCTCTACATCATAACGATGACGGAAGTACAGTGTTTTTTGTTTACGCGAGAGTACTCGTTGGACGGCGCCGCAGACGTGAGGATGAAGGAGTGATAGAGATGAAGGGTAGCAAGTGGTGATTGAGGAAATCCATGCCAAATTCCGCCGGGGTGGCACGGGCTGCACAATTGTGCAGCTCGCGCCTGGTCCAGGCGGATAGCTCCCTCCCATTGGGCTGCACGCAACCATTCGGTAACAACGCTGCACCGATGCGAGAGTAAGTGGATTTTGATAGAAGCAGCCTCCGCTAGCAGCGGCAGGGCTTACGCGTCCAATGGGAATGATTTTTGTTTGACTATCCGATCCAAATCATCGTTGTTGTGGAGTGGTGGTTGTGACGGGGCCGCCGTCGTGGTCGTAGTGGGACTGTTTGTTGTCATGGCGAACCGTCGTTGTGACGGGCCGTCGCCGGGGCAGGCCGTCATTGGGGTAGACCGTCGTTGTGGGGGACCGTTGTCAGGCGGGAATCGGAATCGAGCAGCAGATGTCGGCATCGTGCTCGATGCTCAGGGTGGCAGAGACTTTCAAGCAAGGTGGCGCGGGCTGCACATTTGTGCAGCCCGCATCTGGCCCAGCGTGATGGCATGCCCTCCCATCGGGCTGTGCACGACCGTTCAGAAGCGGTGCAGCGCCAATGCAAGGGTGGGTGGGTGGTAGGGAGAGAGTAAAGAAAGGAGAGCAGCCTCCGCAAGCTGCGGGAGGGCTTATGCGTCTGAGCGAGATATTCAAGGGGTCGTCTGGCGTCGTTGTCGTCTTTGGCATCGTTGTCACCGTCCTCCAGCTGGTGTGACAACGGCAGATGTTGTAAAACGTACCAATTTCACAGACTCCCGGGGTCTGTCAACCCGATCTCATCCCCCGCGCCCGGGCAGTCGCATCCGCGGCATTGCATCCCATTCCCGGCTTTCTCTCTGCCGCCAGCATCTTCTAGATGAACGACTGCCTTGTCCAGAGGGCTTATGCGCCAGGCAGCAGCGTCATATGCCGTTTTTCGCGCAGGCAGGTGAATAATTGTCTTCCACACCAATTGCAAGGCGTTGAGATTGCGGACCGGTCCAAAACGTGTGGTAATCAACGTATGCGCGTTCACAAAGGGCAAGGAAAATGGTTGGAGGGTGGATGGCGGGTCGTTGAAGAGCTGCCATCGTTGCAAAAGAGAGAGATGCGGTTCGATCGTCTCCGCGGGCGATTGGACCGATCACTGGTGGTCTGTGCGCGTTCAACATGCGACGGCGTTAGGGAAGATTGAAATCCAACTGAAATGACTGAGAAAGAAGATTGGATGGGGGATGCAGATCACAGCCGCAGATACTGCCAGTATTCAGCCGGGGTGGCGCAGGCCGCACAACTGTGCAGGCCGCACCTGGCTCAGGCTGATGGCACCCTTCCATCGAGCAGCAGCGCGACTGTTCGGAAGCGATGCCACGTCAATGGGAGGGCGAGTGGGTGGTGGGGAAGAGGTGGGCTAATGGAAGCATTCTCCACGAGCTGCAGGCGGTGGCAGTACGTAATGGTGGGATGAGGGATTGGAGGCGCCGTAGCCTATGCGTGCTCCTGATAGTCTGGATAAGAGCGAGAAAACAAAAGAGAGAAAGATGAATACGCACAGTGACAGTCAACGTTGTCGCTGATGCTATTGTTCGCCTCGTCCGTCCCTGTCGCCTCGCCCGCCATTGTTGCGCTGCCCGTCGTCATTGCCATGGTCGCGGTTCTTTATAGGTGTCCTCGTCCATCATCAGGAAAACCCTATATATCTTAAGTTGACTTAAAGCTGCGGTGTTGACAACAGTTGCTTGAAAGTCAACAAAGTGTCTTCAAGTCCTAGAAGTGGCTAAAAGCAACTGCAAGCTACTGTCTCTTATGCATTGACTTGAAGGCAGCTCGAAATGTATGTAGTTGCTTGCAAATAGACCACACAAATACATTCACATTCAGACACTGTAAGTTATCTTAAACTTCATGTTTTATATACATGATCATGCAAGTGTCTCAAGTTGTCTTAATTGGCAAGCATTCAAACATTCAGTTGTAAACAACTTAGTCCCTGCCCTCCTTCATTTCCTGTCGGCGTATGACCTTTGTTTTGTTGAGGATTTCGTGACGCATCAGGTGCCGCTCCGTGTATTCTTCGGGATACTGTAACTTTCCTTGGCGTGGTATAGCATCAGGCTTAGCACTGTAACATTGATGAGATATTGTTCATAGAAGAAGAATAGAGTACATACTGAAAACATTGTACACCAGCTCGATCTCGCAAGTGCCCACAATGTTCAGCGCGGTACTTAGCTGCATATTCACGTTGTCGAGCACGGGTTTTCTCTTGCTCTGTCATAGACATGCTGTTTCGGCGACTAATTATGTGTGAGTATGGCACACAGATATAAGGCATTGACACGCACCGTTGAGCAGCAATGCGCTTCTTTTCACGTCGTTCTTCGGCATGTGCCGCTTCGTATCGCCTCTCCGCCTCCTGCTGTTTAGCACGTTTGTTGGCATTCTTCTGCATGGGTGACGGCCTTGCGTGATGCGGCGGAATGAGAATGGGCGTGGGCGGCAATGCGGGAGGAAGTTGGTGGTTCGAAAATGTGGGGCAAATCATCGCGGTCATAAGCATGATGACGAAATATGCACGGACTAAGTCCGTGCGGCGTGCGCTGGTCAAACGGTCGATCGAAATGAGTCGGAGGAAATGGATGGTGGGTGGAGGTAGGAAAAGTCCGGAGCCGTATTCTGGTGGGGTGGCGCGGGTTGCACAACGGTGCATCCCGCATCTGGCCCAACCAGATGGCGGCCCTCGCATCCGCGCTGTTGGCAGCCGCAGCAGCCACGCAGCACAAAATGCGAGGGTAGTGGGGACGGGTGCGGTGGGGAAAGAGGCGGGAATAAAGACTTGACGCTGCCTCTGGCTGAGCCAGAGGGCTTACGCGGCATGCCCTGCGATCCAGAATGGGGTCGGTGGGATGGCGGCGGATGGTGGGCAGTTCCAATGCGAGCTATCCAGTCTGAAATTAGAATCAGTCAATCAATGAAATGTCGACGGCACTTGCGCCGCCAATGTCGATGGAATGAAAATGTATGAAAGATGAAAAAAGGATAAATAACGCACCATGACCCAAGAGTCCCCGCCCCCGCGCTGTTGACGTGCTCGCCGGCACGGCTGGGTGGCTCGTCATCGTCGTCGGGCAGAACACTGCCCGATGTCCTCGATGTCATGCTGCCCGCTTGGCGGGGCTTACGCGTCTTGTCCGGTATCCATCTCCATGGCGATGGCCCCGAGACAGCCTCCTGGGAGTCGGCGTCGATGCCTCCAGGGATCTGGGAGCCGTCCTGGGCGTCGTCCTAGGTCGATGGTAGTGGTATGAGGTCAAGAGAATGAATCTGAACGCTGTTCGGATTCGCGGTCCGTGACGCCGGCGCCAAATCTGGCGGACGGCGACGACGATGGCGGCCGAGCGCGTCGTCAGGAGAGGCTGAAAATATCTAGAGACAGTCCTGTGACACGTAGTAAGCCATCGTGCGAGTATGCCAAAATTTCAAGGGGAAACACTTACCGGTTATTGTTGGGCACTCAAAGCTAACGTTCGAGTAAGTTTGCCCACCAATGTGATCTGAAATGGCGGGTGTGTGCCCTGATTTTGGGCGTAAAAGAAGCGTAGCAATACCTATGATCGATTCCAAGTAGAAAGAAGCGAGCTGGCGAGTTGTAGCGGGCTGTGATACATGCCAGATTGGGTTGAGAATGGGGAACTCACCACGTAAGGTGGTTCCCGACGATTTCTGATATTTGGCCACCCCAACAGGCTCGGGATCTCAAGACACAGTGTATGATAGTACATTCCAATGTTTACTTGAGAGGTACGCATCCGTCGTCGCCGTTCCGAGCAACAACGAGCTTGTTCCGTTCGCGATCCGGCAGACGCCGGATCGTGATGGAGGGCTTTCACTCGTCTTCCTCTGCCTCTTACATCGATGGCACGTCAACGTCGACGTGCCATCCAGCCTCAGACTGATGTCTGGGGTCTTTCTCTACCCTCTGGCGCTCACCTCTTGTCTTCTGGACTCCCGGATACGTCTCCACGGCTACCGACAGCCGTGGATGACGCTCGGATTCGTCTCACGCGTAAGCCGTTGATGCAGACGCCGCTCTCGATGCACAGGACGATGCCGACGATAGAAAGCCCGCAGATGCGATTTCCTGGCGCGGCTAGGGTGACTGGGTGCGATGGCAGTGCAGGCGAAGTAGTGTGAGTGGGAGGCGGAGGCGGGACGAGCGCGGAGGCGCGAGCGCAAGCCGACGGCTGCACACTTGTGCGTATTTGCATCGAATTTCTTATCATTTCTATCTACTCTACTTCCGGTTTACTTCCCTCACCTGGCCCTCGCGTACCCACTCCCTCCAAAATACGACAAGTCCGAATGCCGCCGGCATGTGAGGCCACGTATGCCACACGTGCCGGTTGGTTTAAATGTCGATCGGCCTTCCTTTTGGACTTGCCCTTCTACTACCACCATCCGCCTCGCCTCATCGACGCCGCTGGCCACTGCTGTCTTGCACACAGTGACTAGTGCCTACGAGTCGGTTCTGCCTCGCGCATGCCGTCTCGCTCGCCGGTGCTGCTCTGCGCACACCGTGCCTTTGTTCTCTTCCGCCGGTGCTGTTTTGCACACACCGTGCCTCGCTCATCAGTCCCGCCTCGTGTGCGCCGAGGACAGATTGACGATTCCGCCTCGTGCGTGCCGTCAACATGTGTCCTGACTCCAGGTGCGTCGCCATTTCCTCCGAGAAAGCTGCCTTTCTAATTGTTCTTCTCTCCTCTTTTTTTTTTTTTTCTTTCTCACTGCAGTTCAGAACGTTCGCCAGCTGAGCGCAAGCCCGGGACGAAGAGGATGTCACTGACCGCCGACGTGGATACCGAGGACGAGCATGCCATCGACCGCGGACGAAGATGCCACCGAACACCTACGAGGATGACCTCGAGGACGAGGATGCTACCGACCGAGGACGAGGATGCCACCGACCGAGGACGAGGATGACAGACATCGAGGTCGAATATGGCAAGACCCATGGACTAATATGAAGACGAACGGACGCCGACCGTGTGCGGATGATTATGACTACGACCGAGCGAGGACGAGGACGATGATATGTGCTGAGGTTCTGGGCAGCATCGTGTAGGAGGACGTGGACATGTTTGCTTCAAGATCAGGATAACACAATCATACAGACGTTTGGATGCCTGACGGCACCTACATACCGATTACATTCCATGGTTGTTATCATACATACTATAGTCATGTACACTAGATATTACATGAATGATCATTCAATTCTTCTTTTTCCTAATCAGAGGGTTCTGTCTGCAATTGTGGAACATCGAAAGCATGCTAAATACCTCTGCTGGTGTCCTGAAGGTTGCTTCAAGGGCACAATGAGCCCGCCAACAGGTGTTTGAACACTGACTTAAGAGATTCATCAAGCAAATTGCTTTCAAACTACTGTCATGTCAACTCAATGGTACGTTTAAAGAGATTCAAGACAAGGTTATCTGTTACTTGTACTTTGAAGTGCTTATATACTGGCTGTAGAAGCTCCTAACATGCTTTGAGGTGCTTTCAAGCATGTGTATCGGATAACCTTGTCTTAAGTCACCTTGATGGCTTTCTGGCTTTCAATGCTTGAAGATACTTTCATCTATCTTAAGTTAACTTAAAGTATATAGCAGTTTCCAGATGATGGCACACCGTGGCTGCATTGTCGTTGTGGGCATTGAGCTACCAAAAGGTAGGCAGTGATGGTTTGAGGATAGGATGAAGGAGGAAAGCATTTTGTGTCATGTTTGATGGTCGGTCGTCCTGATGATAATAAGCTATACGGCACTACGAGGGTTTTCTTCAAGCGACACGGTGGTGACGTTGAGGGGGTTTGTGTGTCTGCGGTGGGGAATGGCTGTCGAAGAAGGGTTCCATGGCGGCTCGTTTCCGTTGATCACTCAATGTCGTCCTCCTGGCCGGCAGCGACATTTTAGGCATCTGTGCATTTCTAAAATCACCTCAGGATAGTCAGAAACTCACTTTGACACCAGAATTAAAGAGAATGTGACCCCAGGTGAGTTTTGAGCTCGTGGGACATGGTGATACAAGGGCGAGTTTCATGATCAAGCTAAGGGATCTGGTTTGGGATGAGAGTTCACTAGACCCAATCAGATATTTACTCACCTATTCAATGTAGGGTCAAATGGCTGGGCTTATCAATAGAACTCATTAAGACATACTTTATGCAAATTTCTCTGGGAGTTCTAGTTAGGGGGCACCCGTCGGGGATCTCGGTGAAATCGACTCTACCTGATGGGGGTTATTTGGACATTGATGGCCAAAACGGCAGCTCCTGCAATCGTTGACCGATGAGTTTGGGAAAGCACGATCAGTCTGAGCTTTGCCTACTTTGCGTGGGCCAACGACCTCCTACCACTGTGTATGCTGCAACCGACACCAGTAGGTGGCATCTTTGAACAAGACCGGCACAATCTTTCAACTCGGAGATCAGCACAGTAGCACATGCTCAGAACCTCAGTCAGACAGGGTTGAAACACTCTATTACACAGATCATAGGAGAGAAATAGCTAGAAGGTGACCTAGCTGTGTTTTTACGCGTTCAAGAGAATGCTGGGTGGAAGAATGACCCACAGGAAGCGCAGATTGTTGGGCTGCCGGTTCGGCGCCATCAAAGTCTAAACAACCCCCACCAGGGGGAGTCGATTTCACGGAAATCTGCGACGGGTGCCCCCTGGTTCTAGTGCCCGCCACCCCGAACAGCAAGCATCCGGTGAGCTACTAATATTCGTCGGCTCTACTCGGACTGAGATCCGAAACGTTTGAGTTCACTAGATTTTTACTAGACCGAATGGATACCCATCTTTATTTCTACTATTCTAATTGTAACCCTAACCCCTAACCCTACGAAGTAGGCTCAAGGTCGGCCTTTTGGTCGACAAAGCCAGCTGCAGCGTTAAGAAGGCAGGAGAAGATACAGAAAGGTGAAGAATAACACTTTTGAAGAAGTCGGTTCACAGTAAGCAGTATGATCTTGCACGTGTTTCTTGTCCGGGGGCAAGACTTCATCCTTGGGGTGGAAATCCCAATGAGGCTCACCACAAAAAACGAACCTCAGCTCGGGCGCCGCACCACCGGTGTGCTTCTGATTCGACAACTCCGGACTGACGTACTTGTACTTCAAGTTTGGGCTCACTCCCTTGCCTTGGAAGAATGCAGTTTGTTTGATCTCTTCAAACCTCTCCTGTTCCTGGCCATTCATCAACACTTCCTTCTGGTACTCGGACTCATGCATAACTAATGACTGAAAACTATCCGGCAGAACTCTATCATCTCTTTTGTGCTCTTCTGTGACATCACTTACGGAGTTTCCTTACGGGCGAGGCCTTGAATTGGCACGAGTTCCATGTCATCAGTTTTTCTAGGTCAAAGAAACAATGGATGTCGAAGGAGATAATCCTAGGACTGTTCAATCAGTTTGTGAACATCTCATTGATGCATAGAAATCAAATGTTGTTCTTGGCTTATAGCTGGAAATCGGATCAAAAGGTCCAGTCTTTTTATAATGGGTTGATGAACCTTGTCGAGACACTGGCGCCGTTATGTGTCCACGATGTTCAACTTCTTCAGCGGCCCTTTTTCGATCGCAGACGTCTCTGCTGCCCTGTTGATTCACTACAGTCCTGGCTCCGAGCAGTACGACCCCGGTGTCATTATAAACACTGCGCTGCATGTGTATGCGCCCTCTGTAGTCGCGTTCATTATGCTCCAGGTCCTAACCCCGCTGGTGAAGGTTGGCGACTCTTACGTCGAGCTATCCATGGAACAGACTCAGGAGTTTCGGCTCTATCTACTCGTTTTCTTTGCAATTCCGGAATACATACTCGAGGTAGCTGCGGACCGTAACAAAAGGGTCGGTCGCGAAGAGATTGTTATTCGTGATGACTGGATTCCAGAGCTACGCCGTTCCGTTATCAAGCCCACTCGAGAAATTAGTAACACCGTGGTTCTCAGCATCCTGATCAAGTGCCAGATTAACCCGAAAACGCTTTCACTCTGTCGTGCTTACGGCTCTTACATGCTCCGTTATCACCTTCTCAACTTGAAGGACAAGCTGTTGGGATGGGCGAAGCACATTGATCGTCTACGCCGCCGGGTAATGTCTATGATGAAAGAGTTCAGCAGATCGTCTGCTGAGTGGGACGGGTGGATTAAGCCGACTCGCCGCGCTGAGGAGGCCTTCCGGTGTATGGTTGATGAGGAGTTGCGTGGTGATACGCCTGGTAGGAACTTTGCCTTCAACTGCTTCCGTGATCGCAAGAAGTGGTTGATGTTAGGCGAGCACCCATTATTCAGACACACGACGACAGAAACCTTCGACATGTAGGACCCGGACTTGTGCTACGACCCATCTGAGGAGCCTTGCACCGAGAACGGCGGCAACGACATCAAGGAGAAGTTGGAAGGCATGGCCATCAATAAAAATGGAAGTGAGCCGGTTGGTCCTGAAGTTGAGGTGCGAAGTTTTTCCTTCTTTATCTCCTATCATGATATTATATTAACTAATTTAGATTCCCTACAGGTTATCTAGGCGGGGGTGTGTAAGGCAAGTACGGTGCTTCGCGCCTTTCTTCCATATACGGCGCTGCACGCCTTTATTACTTAATCAGCCATATAAAAGAGGACTGATCACGGAGATCACTCTTCAGTCTTTATCTTATTGTTCACCGTAGTTCAATTTAAACAATTCAAACTTATGCGTGAACTGTAAGGATTTTACAGTACAGTAGCCAGTATAAAGGGAGAGAGGGACACATACTCTGAAAACTTGACATCATAATTGAACCTGAACTCTTTTACCATTTCGCGTACACTGATTGTTGGAAAATGTTTGCGTATTTCTCTGTATACTTCTAGGATAGTCTCATATTGGATCGATTCCTTTCTTGTGGAGGCTAGACCATATATTATACAAAGCCAAGACACACTTTTCGAGCTGTATATGTCAGTGTAGTTTATTTGGGTATGAGTAGAGCAAATATGTATCTGATCCCATACATGTCATTATCAAAGTGATTCAATATATGAATCACTATCTCCCTATCGTTCAAATCAAGATGCTAATAATATCACAGCCAATGACAAAACTCCTCGTGAGGTTCAGCTGAATGATAGTGTCAACTATGTGACAGTAAAAAAAAGAAGGGGAAAATCACAAAGTGGTTTGTGCTGGTTTCTTTTATGTTTCAGAGGTGTGGCTTTTCCTCAACGCATAGAGGAAATGATATAAGGCAAGAGAAGCGAAGATCAGGCCATCATACTCCAGTCCTCCATTTGTTCGTTTCGTTTGTTTGTTTCGTTCACTCATTTGAATTTATGCCCGGTGCTCTGATTACCACTAAAGGTGACTTCATTCCGACTCATAATCAGCATTGTCCTGACTCGGACCATTGTCAAGATCCTTCAGACTTTGCTGCCTTTGTGCTGTCTTGCGTGTTTGGTATCAATATCGGTCTTGTTAGAACCATGCCCAAGACCAAGCCTAAGAGAGAAAGACCGGTTGTTATACTCGGTATGCACTGCACAGGCGGTGCTCCGAGCCTGTGAAAGGTAAGCGTAGAAGTGTTCAAAGTTAAGAAAAGAAATAAAGGTTTTACTTAAAGTGTATTGGCACGTACTCCCACACTTGTATCTCTATGAATCTCCGTCAAGCGGTAATCCAGCTATCACTCAGTTGTGGTGAGAGATACAGGGGGCCCGGTCTTGAGGAGCGTCGGAGATCCGGAGTAGGCTTCCTGCGTTAAGCAGGCTGGTCCCTTGAGTCGAGCCTTGAATTCGGGGGTCCGCCTAAAGGCGTACCCAAGTGAAAGGATGAGCTCGGGCGTCCGCTAGGACGTTGCAAGTTTGAGAAAAGGATAAGTCCGCCGAGGAGGGCGGAGGTCCGACGAGTGTATCGAACCAAAGGAAGCTGAAGAAAGACTAGGTTGGGGTATCCTAGTTGATATTTGAACTGAGGAACTAGAGTGTAGTACAGGAGCTTAAATACTGAAGGTAGTTAAGATTCTAGAACAAGTGTAACACATGGTAAGAGTATAGGGGCATAATCACAGAGACAATAAGAACAATAAGGACAATAAGGAATACCATATGGATTGGGCAAAGGGGTAGGTGAATCCATGTGGAGGTCCGAGTCGTGCTGAGTAACGAATTGGTGAGCAGTCATGTGACGACATGTAATGCGATGAGTAATGCGGTGGTCCGGTCCGAGTGGAATGTGGCGAGTGGGTGTCGGTATCCGGTCCGGTCACGTGTGTCATGACGCATGGATATGACAGGTCTATCGGTTATAAGGTGTGTTTGCATCTTTCACAGCCTTGATTGTGTGCTCACAATCATGTCTTTGCTCTAATGCGCTCAATGCAATGAGAATGGACGTCCATCTTTCCAGAGCGGTGACTCGCGACTAACCAATCTTTTGCAATAGTCCTGTCCACGAGTATATTCACGGATATAATCCTTATCCTTGAGAGGAATAATCCCAACTTTGAACGTGTTAATTGTTAATCTTAGCCTTAATCTTATCCTTAATCCTGGAAGATAATCCTTGACGATTAATAAGGATTAAGGATTGATAAAATAATTGAGTATAACCATGATTATTTGAGCATAATCATCTATATCTAACTATTCTTCAATCAGTTCACTAAAATAGGATTTTCAAAGATAGGAATATATATCACATTCTCAGATAAAAGGCAAATAATAGTGAATTAATAGGAATTTATAAGACTTAGAGTCTTTCAGGATTATTCATGAGGATTAATTATTTTCTAAGCACCATAATCCTTAATCTTCAGTTATCACATACTCATGATTAAAGAGTAAAAAATTTAATCTTAATCATGATTAAGATTAAGATTATAGTCATGATTATTCTCATTTAATCCTTAATCATGGTCTAGTCTATTTTGCAACAAGACCCAAGGACACTACACCTTCGGTACACTACCCGGACTTGACGGCTGTCTGTCAGCCCCATAGTTTTGATGACTGTCAGCTTGATACAAAGTAAGTCAAGCATTATATTCGGTCTGAACCATAATCACGTTGTCGCAGATGACGCTCAATAACAGCCGTAGGGCTGTATGTTGGTCTTGGCTCACTCAGCCTGGGTGTTGACCGCTCAAACAAGGTGAGTAAAGCTCCCGCTTTCGCGAGTGGCTGCTAATGAATTGTAGCACAACGTGCTCATTTCACAAACCGGCGCAGACTACGCAATCGAAGTACGGTTCTCATATTAGAGAGCGGTGCAAAGCACGGTTCTTGTACTCGACAGCAGTGCGTCCAATTCCTTGGCCCGTACTTTTGCGCCTTGTCTGACTACAGTGTCAAGGTACAGGTGACTCTGCTCCGCGAGCACCAACTGTCGTCATTGGCCAACGTGTTGGTTGGCCGGACATTGACCGCGAACTCCCTGGTCTTTTGCTTACCGGTCTACTTGAGGTGTTCGCTAGCTTCACCCAGGTAAGCAGTCACTCTCTGACTCTCTGCTTAGTATTCAAGACTCTCGTCTGGCCTTTTGCAGACATTGTCGCACCAACAACAAACATGCGATACGCGCCACTGATGTCACTTGCCGCCGGTGCGTGCAATCAATATCTCGGCTTGTGTTGCTATGTACTGACTGACTCAATGGCTAGGTTCCTTTGATCATGGCCGGCAACCACTGACTGTCATCGGCAACCACTAACTGTTTGTTGACATCCTGCTATACGGCCGTTGATGGGCTCAATCTTCTTTTGCGTCCCTGTTTCTTCTGCCATACCAGCTCACATAGGTAAGTAAGTGTTTGATTACACTATAGTGACCGCTCACAAGCCTTAGCATGACTTCTTCTCTCCGAGACAGGTTGACACAGCCATCATTTGCCACAGATTTCGAGCTCGACATTGGTACGGCCAGTATCTTTGTAGACGGACTAATACAATGCCCAGGCTTATCTGATCGTTTTCGGCAACCACCAACTGGCGCCTATAGGCTGTCTACTATGTGGTTCAAGTACTTTAGGGTCTGGCCCCAAGTGTCCATTGCCTGCGTTATATTGGCACAATACATTACCCCGTCGTTGACTGATTGAGTCTTGATCTGTGGCGCACTGTTGCATAGTTAGTGTGGGTTCGCAATCTCCTCTTGGGAGAACGGAGCGGCGCAAAGAGCCTTGGTAACGCGACGAACGCAGTAGCCCCACAACTCCAACACCTGAATTGAAGGACGAGTACCGCCAGGACGAATAAAGACGCGGAATCCATCAACGACCAATAACAGCAAGCATCGGTCCATCGAAGGAGTCGTCACAGGCGTGACATACAGGCGACAAGACATGCTAAAGTGCGCAAGGAGGGTAGTGGGAGAGGCTGACGCGGAAGGAAGAGTGTTCTCACTCCCCATTCCCCGCGCAGGCCTTACTTAAAGGATTCCCTTTCCCACACCGTCCGCCGACCCTCACCCCAGATCGGAATCTATTGGCGACAAAGTTAGGGCTCGTCCTCGGCGTCCGCAAATAGTCCAGACGCGTGGGATCAATACGCGCTTAGTCTGGAGATACGATTTCTGTAAACAAGCAGGAGGGAATTGCCAACGGCACGACATTAAGGCAGAAGGACTGGCAAACCTAAAAGCACGTGGCGCTTCATGGAGAGCCCAGTAGACCAACTTTTGAGTCCTGACCCGACCGATATTCAAGCCAGCCGCAAGGACGTCCGGTTGGGCGCCGCACATTCCAAAGATGTTCTGAAAAAATTACAGTGATCGGACTTCAACGCCTGTCAAAATCACTGAAACTCGAGAACCTCAGAACCCGCATACACGCCTCATTGCCTTCGAAACCGACTCTCCAAGTCGTCATTCAATGGCGTCTCGACATCCATCATACCGAGTTTAAACCTTGGTAACCTCTCCGGCCATCAGCAATTCGAGTTGACAGCTACGCTACGTCGTCATCATGGACGACATCGAGGTCGAGAGTGCAATCCTCCCATATCTGGACTTGGATCTCGCGGTGATAGAAGGAATCATTATATTCGGACTTATCTTCTCCGTTTCTCGAGACGAGAAACTTAAAGAGGGGGTATTGTCATGACCTGGTCGCGAACCGGTCCCGAGGACAAGTAACTCACGCTCTTATCCCTCGCATCAGCAAGTACGCCACCCATGTGAACCATAAACGCGGTAGTGATCGCGCCATCACGGAAAGTGCCGACGCCCCGTTTGAGGTTCAGACTTTGGGGTCCCGCCTCAGGCGCCAACCTCCGCCGCAGCCGCCTTCTCAGGGCGTTAGGAGCGACCGAGCGGACCAACGTCGTCATCGCCCACGTCGGTACCACGCGTACAGGGGCGCGTCCCGCTCCAGCCCGCCTTATCCCGCCCATCGCCCAATCAATAGCACTCCATCCGGCGCGCATCTCAGATACGATGGAATGACTCCGAACCAGAACGATAACGCGCTCCCGATGTCGCGCCTCGGCGTACCCGATGAAAGGTTCGCGAAGGCGGGAATACGGGATTGGGTCACAGTATAAATACATCGATTCCCTGTAGTAAATACCCAGACTTCGTCCTTATCTAGTTTCCGTCCACAATTCCTTGCTGGACACTCTGGCCTTGACCGACTAGGACTTCCCCGATGTCTCCCCTCGATACTTCCTCCTTCGTCAAATCCTTCCCCCGTAGAAGGTCCCCTTGCGCCTCGTCACGGACACGGTCCGTGACGAGCGCTGAGCGCTCGGATCCAGTTCCGCCAGCGCCCCCTCCGATGACGACAGGAGTGTGCGATTGTCGAGGGCCCTCATGGTCGACAATTCCGCGTCGACCAAGCACGTTCATCGGATAGGTGTGTTGCGCCCATAGGAAAGCTACGAGCTGGTCACAGTGGTGACTTCTCGTGAGCAAGTCCATGTCGCGACGGGACCAGGTCGTAACAACATCATAGTAAGCAAACATACATGCGGAAATGATCATACAATACAACTTCACCATTCGTCTTGAACAACGGGATGATAAAGCTCAAAGGCATGGCAAAACTCCGAACACATGTGTTGGTTCGGAAACTCCTTATGAGCACGAGCTAGATTACCACCTGCGAAAAGCTTTTGACCGGTTTTGGATGTATGATAATCTGTGAGTCCGACAAGAGTTCATGAGAACCTGCATAAAAAGAAGACAAAGCGACTCAGTAAGGAGACATTTGGACAGACAACGATAAACCTTGGAAGTCTATAATGAAGATTTGCCCCCTTGTTTGCTGCCATTGTACATGTTGTACGAAGCTCAGGAATTGGGTGATCTCTAAATTCCTTCCAAGGAGATAAGTCGGAACCTTGGTAGTACTATTATGAAGGAACTTGGTCCAACTTCCCGTGATAACCTCTTCTAGCATGAAGACTGGTCTTTAAAGATCATTTTCAGACGATCCTGTTCCAAAGGCAAGAGCCATGGGAGCGTACATCAAACACAGGATGACGAGCCGGTGTATGGGACTGTCGTTTGGTGCTCTCTTTGTCCTGAGGTCTATGAAATCATAGGCTAGTCGTAAGAGATAGTCAGCCCAGAGAGTACACTGGACTTCGCAAACAAGGCAGACTATCTGGGATTCAGCATCTTTAGGAACAATGATCTCTTCTTTGTCTAACCATGAATAAGATAAGTATCGTACATAGAAGGGCGTTCAGATATAACATACCATTCTGAAAAGGGTCAGTGATAGTATGATATGCTTGTTTCGCACAGATGGGATATGTTAGCTGGTGTCTGGACGTCGTAGTCTGCTTGGCCAAATTAATATTTAAATGCCCCATTAAGGCAAGCTTAAAGCTGCCCGTCCGGACGTCCTTCAAATTGAGATGAATGGATTCTGGGACCACTTTGTTGTCCAAGAGAGATGTAAGAGTAGCTGGGGGCTTGTTCGAATCGAAGCAACCCACTAGGTTATCTATGGGTGTGGAAAAGAAAATCTTGATGTCGAATGAACAAAACTCTACTTCGACATTACTGCCCAGTGAAGCGAGTACTAGTATTCAATCAGACACAACAAACATGAGACAAATAAAGTAAAGAACTCTCACCATCTTTGATATTTTGGATTGTTCCGTGTACAGTACCACGTCCTTTGAGAGCATGTTGAAGTCACTTCAGCTCGAGTGGCTCTCCCAGAATAACCTGATGCTTAGGCTTAGGCTTAACCTGGGGACCCTTGGGCTGGGAGGCGTCTACAGTGATACCGAGACCTTTACTACCAACATGATGACTCCTGGTAACCGGTACATGGACTGGAGGAGATGGCATAGATGTCGATGTTGTCGTTTTATGACCAGGTTGCCTCTGAGAAACTGAGCGAGCCATAGAGGGAGAGCTCGTCGTCGTTGCCTTTGCTTTCAGGCTCTGTTCTCCTCCTTTCCAAATCGGTGGTATCTTGGCCTTATAGACGCCCTTGCCATTGCCATCACCGACATCAGTGCAAGTTTGAACGGATGCCTTGCAAAAAAGAGGTTTGGCCTGTTGTTGTTCTTTGCCTGAGGTTGTAGTCAGATTAGCTAAACTCTTTTTCTTGGGTGGTGAACAAAGTGTAGGATCATGTTCGACCTAAGATAAGATAGTTATTTATAAGGTTAGTCATAGTAGAAGGGTTGTCACGTACTGTATTGGACTGCATCCAACGACGGCAATAAGGCTCTTCTTCGAGATTAACAAATGAACCCTCCAGCACTGATTGATTTCGCAATGACATTCACTGGTCTAGACATGATCACGAGTGTCCATTCAGATGTATCCGACATCCGAACCATAAATATGTGCACCCTAAACCCAGATATTCATATTCGGATGGACATTCGACATTGTATCCAAGTTAAATGTATGATATTCGAATATATTCGAATATATTTAAATATCTATGAACATCAAGGTATTATCACATCAATAGCAGTTCAAAACTATACATACTATGAAGTTATGATAGTAAATTGTATCTGAATGTCCATTATAGTCATAAAAATAATATAAAAACTCTTATATTATAGTTTATAGTATCATGGTTCAGATGTTTGCTCAGAAAATGAACATTTAACATCCATGGGATATCCGACATCCGTGGAGTAGAGACTCATAGATGTGGCGTTCTAATACTAAGTATAACTTTAAGGGATGGATTGTCCTATGCTTCTTGGCAGTTGTAGGTCCCTTGGTTGGTTTGCGAGGATCAAGATCAAGCCAATGCTTATGAATGACATCAGTGGCATCATCAGTGAGATTGGCTCCTTCCTTATCTTGAAGGGCCATATTGTCGATGGTGAACTCGAAACGCTCCTATGTGTGATATGTCGCGCTGATGTAGTCATGGAAAGCACGGACAATCTCTGGAAAAGCCGTAGCCTTGATATCTGCACCAGTGAACTGCAGAATAGGAAGACCTGATAATGTAGCCGATACCGACTACTCATATGAGTAAGAAGAAGTGTCTATATCAGACTAGACTAGATGCACCCCATACATTGACAGAACCATTTTCCCCTCTTTACAATAAGCTAGACCCATCTGGAAGGTCCCAGTGATTTCCTAACTGACGCACATAGCCTTTGTAGCAGCAGACTCCTTGAACACTTGATACAAGCTGTGCGATTCGTTGTACCCATTATTGGGATTGATTCCACCAAAAACTGCGAAGGGTGTATGGGACTGGCCAAGAGTCTGATTATGTAAGCCGGTCGATGGGGCCGAGGAATGGAAAGGGGAGCTATAGCTTCCACGGGGAACATCAACTTGAGGTCCACGGGCTGCTGCAGTGGATGCTTTATCGACTACATGAAGAAACGAAGAGCCAGCCATACCAGATCCAACACCAAGTATAGGTACTGCATGATTCGAGTGATGCAGTGCAAAAGTGTTCTGCGTTTGAATGAGAGAGTTGTCGACAGCATAGGACTGCTGGCGGGGACGAGTTTGGTGCTGCTGTCCCATCTCATATCGCTCTGGCTGTTGTGCATGCAAAGGCTGCTGCGAAGGTTTAGAGTACAACTCGCGTTGTTGCTGCTGCTGCTGCTGCTGATGCAAGGACTGCACAGACGTGTGCCCCTGCTGCTTTCTAACAGGCCGGGAGGACAATGACTCAGGAGGTCGGTGCTGCCGCTGCGCCTGTTGTCGCAAAGGTTGGGATGATGGCTGGGGGTTTCGAGACTGCCTGTGCTGATGCTGGTGCTGCTGCTGCTGCGAGGTCGGTTGGTATTGCTGTTGTTGCACCTGCGAGGCCTGCTTTTGGGTGGGGTGATGTTGTATAGGCATCTGTTGAGGCAATGTGGCGATGTTGCGCACTAGGAAAAAATATTATTGCTGGTACAAATGAGAAGGAGAAGACCAACTGACTGATTGTATGTGTAGTATCTTTCTTCATAAGATACTTGTAGCAATCATAACAGACAAATATGTCACCTTTTTGGAGGAAATGAACAATCTGGAAACGCTTGTGGTCTGGCAAGTTCACGTCGTAATATTTCTTGCTCTTGCATTGACCTTCCTTGCCACAACGTTGAATGGACGATACTGGTTCTGTGCCCGTCCAGATAGCAGTAGGAATAGGGACATGATTGGGCTCTAAGGACATGGTAGTTACGAATAGAGAAAGACAAAGAATTTGATAACAGCCAGCTCCTGATTGATCCAATCCAATCCCGATCCATTTCAAAGCCATCTGAGCGATGTTCTTGTATTGACAAAAATTAAATTGTGCAGGAATTTGTTAGTGTACATAGTACGAGAGCCCGGGGGATAGCATTACGAAAAAGACAGATGGCATGCTAACAGATGGTTGAACAACAGTCCATGGCCATGGCGAGAGAGAAAAGTCGGTGGTGCTTAACACGTTCGACTAGACATGCTCTAGGATAGTATTAGTCACCTTGTTAGACGATGCATCGAGAAATTGGACGCACCAATATCGAGAGCCACTAGAGCCACTAAGGAGGCACAGGTTAACTCAGGACTGGCAGGTGATCTGACTTTATGTAAGTGAACACAGGCTATAGAAACATTTGTTAGCAATGTTCAGAGTCCAGTGAAGCAGCAACTTACCAAAGCTGAGAGTCCGGGTTGACGAATCTGACGGGTTCCGGCCCGCAACACTCCCAGTCCACAGCGAAACAACGACAGAAGTTGGTGCTTAACGGGTGGGACCAGACATGCTCTAGGATACTGTCAGCCACCTTCATAAGACCATGCCTTGAGAAACTGGACGCACCTGATGTTACCCAAACTATACACAAAGGTCAATACAGCTCATACAAAAAATGTAAGAAGAAGATGTGATCGCAGAGTTAGGTCAAAAATCGTCCTTCGTCCCAGTGGATGGAAACGATGAGAGGCTGGAAGGGCTAACGCAACAAGACCATAGCTTTGCCGTTCCGCCAAGGTATCGAGTTTCGAGACCATGTCTTCTGAGAACGAAGAGATCAGTAATGGGCAACATACACGAATCACAGCATAGCGTCAATACTACCAAAGACAGCAGGCGTTACGATGAAGCAGCCCAACCTGGACAATGAGAGACTATCCGGTATCTTATTCATAACGAGCTCTGGGATGGAGAACATGTCAACGAACCGAACCAAAGAGACATACCTCAGTAGCCGCTCAGGGACTGTGAGCAGTACGGTCTCGCCATCTCAAACACAACTTCCGTCATCGCGCAATGCTCTAGTCGACGGATCACGTGGAGGATCAGAACGGTCTCAACAAAGTCGCTCAATGGCGAGAAAGCAGCGAAGTGACGGCCATGGAGTTCAGCCTAGAGCGGCAAAGTGACGGCCATGGATTCCAGCCTAGAGCGTCCGTCAGTGAGATCCTAACGTTTCAAACAGAAATAGAAGACACATCGTGCTGTACTGGCTGGCAGTCTAGTCAAGTGGCAAGGCGCACGAAGACCAAAAGTCAACCTAAGCGGTATTTAGGTCGACGGTCAGTGACCGAGTACATAGAGTATACACTGAGTACATGGAGCATACCGTGTACATGAGCGGTCATCCGCCAGCCCCAGCATAGCCAACCCCAGCATAGCTTGCATGTTTGGTTGTTTGACGGTGGCGACGGCGTTAGGAGAATGCAAACGGGTCGCGGCCGTTAGGTGTCCAATTGTCCGTTGGTGCTCGCGCTGACGCTGCCAGCTAGCTAACGGGTCATCGAGTCTTCAGTGCCCCGGGAGAAGAGTCGTCCTTGTTGGCTTCAGCCGACGTGCTAGCCGCGTAAAATATTGATGCCGGTTCCAAAACAAGCCGCGACCTGTTACGAGTCACCAGTTAAATCAACGGCGCACTATAGACAGTCTTTCCAAGCAGCACTTGAACTCGGGCACAGCGCGTCTTGTCTTGCCGCTCATAAAACCTGGTCAAGCAAGTGAGTAAGTACATGGAAGTAAAAAAACCCTAAAACTTACTCAATGGTCCTGGGTCTTGGGAAAGAAGCAGTGCGTCGCGGGGCACAATGAGTCTGGCGCCAAGCTTGAGGACTGCTCGAGCATTGTCCCAGTCATTCGTTGCAATTCCGAGTCGGTATTCAAGCCTTGCCAGCTGACAAGTGTAAGTAGATGGCAAGAAAGAAAGAAAGCTGGAAAACTTACCAATGAGCATCGAGCAGAAGACTCAACATGCTGAAGTCGACTATTCGGTAAGTCAGTTTTGCTCATCATCAAAGCCCTAGACATGGTATCGATTTGTTACCAGGATCTAGGATAACTTGTGTGCGCGGTGCCGCCAAAGGGCCAGTAGCAGAACTGCAGACACATCAATCAGTGCTGAGAAAGAAGGTACTTGGTGTTGACCAACCATTACAATGTTTGCCTTCAACTTGCTCGGTACAACGGCAATAGTGGCAAGCGTACGAAAGCTATGAGTCCAGGTAAGTAAACTAGGTCCAAAGTCTAGCAAAGAGCTGAGACATATCTTGGTAACAGTGTCAAGCTACAAGCCGTACATGAACAATACATTACCCATTGTCCATTAGTCCTACTTGACCTGCCCCAGTAACTAAATGTACTACTAATGATAGGTTATGATAAACGCGGCCTGAGACTGGTTTATGCCCGACTGAGGACAGTCTCTGTTTGTTGAAGCCCCGCGTCGACCTGAACAAACAGCAACACTCATCAATGTATGTATAAATGATGAGTATATCAAAGACGAAGACATACTCAATACAACACCACTGTTTGTACAGGCAGTATGACGGCGTCCCAATCAGTCGCGAGTACATATGATCGGTCCCCAAAGGTTCCAAGTATCACCTTTAATGTCTACAGACTCGGTTGTCAGCGAAAAAGAACATACAGGTCAAAAGATCAACTGGCTAGTCAACGGCGAAGTAACGACTCTGTCTTGATACGAATGAGATGACCAAAGAAAAGGTGAGTTGGGTCAACATTGACAACGATAGTAAGCTTACCTTCGTGCAACTATTTGTTGAGCAGTAGACGTCAGACTTGGACTGAACTCGGAACACAAGTCTTCCTGTGATCGCTAATAAGTTATGCACTATCTGGCGAGAACAGTGCTACAACGGCAACAGTTGGTGCTTGCCGGGCTTTGGCAGGTGTGCCTTTGCACTATATCAGTCAACGTGCATAAGTCATGAGTGGAGATACTGGATGCACCAGCATTGAGTGCAAAGACTGTGGCACAGGAATAGCCGTGTGAACAGTGTCCAACTCTTGTTGATACTCGTTCGAGAGCGATCCGAAGGTGTTTGCTGGTTGCCCCACCCAGCGCGGGGGCTTTGGCAAGTTTTTTGAATGGTCCTCGTCGCCAGGTTCATATCCTTTCAATACTATTAACAGAACATGTAAGTGATGAATATAAGCTTGTCCAAGGGCTTGTTTAGGGCAGCAATGGGCGCCAAAGGAAGTGTGCACACGACTCTTGGAGTAGCAGTCCAAACCGCTGACGAATGGTAAACAAATCAAAATCAAAAACCACAAAGTCAAGAAAACAAGACATATCTGTAACAAGGCAGGATGATTTGGCGCGGTCACTGCACGGATCCGTGCGCAACAACGGGTCCACCAAATAGGACTCTCTTTGAGAATATGGTCAAAAGGTGCCGGGTGTTCAGCAAAGGCGGCCGAGAGACTCGAGGCGAAGTCCGGCTTGATGGAAAGCTTGTGGGTCTGGGGGACCGTGTATTGGTCATCCGTGTATAGCGTTGACGCGATACGCAGTCAATGAGAGGTGATCTATGGTAACAACCAACCGAGTCCCAGGTTCATTGGGCGAAGCGGCAAAGGGCCGGCGGCGTGAGCGACGATAGCGAGACTCGTGTCAGACATGTATTTAGAGATGTGATAGCTGAGACTGATCAGCAAAATGTACGGGAGCAAGAAGCGTGTCAACGTACCTTGGCAATCCCGACCAGAAGAAGCCATAGCTGTAATAAATATAGGGTTTGAAGGTCTGGTCTAATAAGACCGCTAGGACCGGGGGACTGGACCGGACCTTGTAGTCAATCAGACCGGTCTAGGTCAGACCGCCTAGACCGGTCTGACCGGTTCTGTGGACCGCCAATAACTGGTCATAACCAGTCAAAGACCGGTCTTTAAAGGACCGGTTAGGACCGGTCTTAGACCGGTTAGGACCAGTGCAATATACAGTCTGGCAAAATGACCCCACCAGGAATTGATCCCGGGGATCCTGACCGTAGTCATGAAATGAACTTGCCTTTTACCACTAGGCCAGACGGTCTTGAAGACCTTTCTTTTTCTGCCTTTTTATCTCCTTAGACATTATCATTGTTCAAGTCCTGAGGTGTCTTGATATAAATGGCAGTGCGGAGGTAAGTTTACCAGACTCAACCAGGAATAATCAACCAATAATGACATTTATTTCAATCAGTAATTATTCATAGTACAGTAAAGACACAAAAAAGTCTCCTACTAGCTACTCACTACAGAGTCCCCAACTCCAAGGGAATATAATTGGCTAAATGCCATTGGGTGATCGGAATGGCAAATTGACCAATGTTGTAGCCAAACAAGTCTAGTCATACAGGAGAAACAAATATGATCTGTCTCTCTCAGACCGGTCCTCTCTCTCGTAATGGCTCGAACCGCTCCAATCTTCACAAAAGCTTCCACTGCTCCTGCACTCAAAAAGGGGAATAAGCGACAGCGCTCTCCTAACCCGGAGCCTGAAAGCAGTGAGGCGGAAGGGCCTGAGGAAGACAACGAGGCTGGCTCAGACGAGGAGGCTGACTCAGAAGATGAGTCGGAACCAGAGCCCAAACCGCAACCCGCACCAGCAAAGCGCAGGAGAGTGAAAACACAGAAGGCAGTGGCGGCGGAGGCGGCATTGGCAAAGGCGAAGGCAGGCAAAAAGGTGAAGACAACGTCGAAGAAGAAGCAGACGGCCACCCCGCTGCAAGTAGCTTACACTGCCGATGGTGAACTGGTGAGTTATGTGTATCCCATGGTAAACTTACCATTCACACAAATCCAGGACTTGGGCCACGATGCGGCTATTGCAAATGTAGCGGCGGTCGCACAGATTGCTGATGATCTCGACCTCTTCTTTGGTCCTAAGGGTGAACATGTCTTCACGGAAGGAGCCAAACCCTTAGTTGGTCGGTTCTGTTTGACTTGCCGGTGAGTAGAAAGGATGGCGTGGTCATTCGCAACACTTACCTGCTCCAGGAATGACGCCGCCTATGTACTTCGTAAGACGGAACGTGGCTGCTTTCACAAGGGCGGCAACTCCTCTCTTCGTCACCACCTGCGCTAGCATTGGGTACTCTACAAGAAGACATGCGAGGAGAAGGGTGTAGCGATCCGTGATTCTGCCATGCCCACTGCCGTCCTCAAAGCCAAACAGGAGGCCGCCGCCGCCGCCGAAGCGGGTAAAGATCCAGAGGCAGGAAAGTTGACGTCCATGGGGTTCACACCGGTCATTCCTCAGGAGTTTTCGGTCCAAAGTGCTCTTGAGCACATCTCCAAATACATCGTGTGCACAGATCAGGTATGTGTCAACCCAGAGTCAATCGTGCCGCACCTGAGACCCATATAGTCCTTTGCCACTGCGGACAACACCCACTTCCGCAACCAGCTTGTCATCTTCCGCCCCAAGACGCGCTCCTCGGAGCTCCCCACTGCCCACAAAGTGAAGAACCATGTCCATAATTTCTATGTCGCGACTTTGAAGGAGCTACAAACGGAGTTTGCGGTAAGTTTACCATATTTACCGTGATGGGACAGTCACTCACCAATTGCCAGAGCACCATCGGATCAGTAGCCAGTGTTGCTGACGCCTGGTCCGCTAAGCACAATAAGCAGAACTTCTTGGGCATCAACGAGTTCCATGTCCGTGTTGTGAAGAAGAAAGGTCGGCCCGCACGTTGGTCTCTTGAGCATGCGGTGATTAGTTTCCGCCGCATCCATGGTTCGCATGATGGTGAAAATCTTGGGCGGCTCTTCATGAGCACGGTGATACGATGCGGGATTGTGGATCTGAAGCGCAAGATATCCAAGGTGAGTGCAAGAGGTAAACCGTTGATGTTTGGTTGCGTTATTGATGTCTATTCCCTTAGCTTGGTCCCATCACAATGGACAATGCCTCTCCCAACGACATCATGTGCCAGGCCATCCAGGAGCTGCATGGCCTTCTAGGACTCAATGAATGGGATGCGGTAGCTAACCAATTGATGTATGTTGGTCGCACTCAATGGTAAACTTACTCACGGCTTCTGAAGGTGTCTCGCTCATGTCCTCAATTTGGCGGTGGGTGACTTCATGGCTGCAATCACCAAGACTGCGGCAATGGAAACAAGCCAGGCAATATGGGAGTACGACCCCGCAGACCCAAATAATCGGGTGCTGGGCGGATCAGTGGATGTTATTGCCGCCTTACGCACTCTTGGAGTCAAAGTAAGTTTACCATTATTCCTCCAGACCTGGGTAATGAACCATTTCCAGATTCAAGCCTCGAACCAGCGAATTCAGTTCTTCCATTCCATCCAGCGGGACCTCGCAATCGTCAGTCCGCTGTCCATCATTCTTCATAACAACACACGATGGGGGACCGCCCACGGCATGGCTGAGCGCGGCCACAAACTTCGACAAGCCATCAATCGCTTCATTCTCAATGCAGACGACCGCTTCGGGCCCATCACTGTCATTTGTGTGAATGGTAAAATTACCAAGAAGATCCGTTGGGGGGCATTTCAACTCACGGAGGAAGAGTGGGCATGCGTACTCGACTGCAAGATCATTCTCGAGGACATCAAGAATATTCAACAGCTCTTTTCTTCGCAGAAAGAAGCCACCATGTACCGCATTATTCCTGCCATCGAGGAGCTGCTCACTCTCTGGGAGGACAAGCTCCAGGATCCTGCTTTTGAGGCGTACCATGACGCTATTCGCGATGGAATTGCCAAGCTACAGAAATACTACGTCAAGTTTGACCGGAAACCCGCGTATATGATTGGTCTTTGTGCGTATTTCTCTCAATACAGTTCGGTAAGTTTACCATTGATCTTAGTCATACATCCATACTTCAAGTTGGATTGGATCGATGAACACTGGGGCGGTGCTAAGGAGCAGCAAGAGGAGATTCTGAAGGGAAATGTGCATGCAAAGAATTGGCTGAAGGAGGCAGAACGGATTGTTGAAACCGCGGTAAGTTTACCATTTTCTATATACCTTGTATTGATCAAGAACACAGATGGAGAAGTACTGGCAGGATCGCCTCGTGTTTCCTCCTGCCAAGGATCCCAAACCGGCTCCTGATGTGCACGACGACAATCTTGAGAACGATGTGCAGTACACTGCACGCACGCTGCCCTCTCCCGTAGCTTCGACTCGTACCACGCCAGTTGCCGGGACTCCCCCGCCTGAAGGTGCCGAAACCCCCAAGGATACCTCCACCCTCCGCAGCGACTTCCAACGCAAGCGTGAGGAGTGCCTGCGCGCTCAGCAAGCGGAGCAGGCGGCAACTACAGGTCATAGCGGCTGGCGCGCCGAGTTGGGAGCTTACTGGCAGACACTTGAAGACGACGTCAGTCCGGACACTGACCTGTGCGAGTGGTGGCAGGATCATGCTCATCTTTACCCCACTGTCGCATGTATGGCTCTTGATTTCATCCCCGCCCAGGCCTCCTCCGTTTCTGCCGAGTTCCTTTTCTCCGGCAGTTCCCAGACCGCAGACGACTGCCGCGCCCGTCTGAGTGCGCAGATTTTTGAGGAGCTACAGATTTCAAAGGATCAGTGGAAGCGCAACGTGGTAGACTATGCACGCCAGAATCAGTTACAAGTGGGAATGCATCTGCCGGAGATGATCGAGTTTGAAGACCTTGCGGCAGAGGAAGAGCGGGAGGCTGAGTTGGACAAGGCGCTGGGTCTGCAGTAGTTATATAGTGTATACTTGGAATGATAGTGTTTTGCCCTCCCACCTTGAACGATGCGATAGAGAGAGATTGAAAAAGTATGTTCTTGTGGTAAGTTTGCCTTGTGGTAAGTTTGCCATACTCAATACTAATTATATGAGACTATCAAGATGGCTATATGAGGCGGAACTGCAAGTTAGCCTACAGAGAAATAGATCTCTGGATTAATTTGCATACTTGAGTACATGAGTAGGATGGAGTGAAGGAACTGAAAGATCCATCTTAGTGCATATGTTGTGTTTGATGTATGGTGAGTGCATCAAAAACATATCAAGTACTACGCCATCTCAATGTATACAGAGGCCGTTAATTTTGGTATCAATTAGATACTTATACCTTCTAATTGTACTCTAGATTAATCTCTGTGCATAGTATGGTGACCTTGGGTGAATGAGAAAGACGAGATTGGACATGGCAAACTTACCGGATCACTCAGATCAGAAAGGCTGTGCTGGTCATGTGACTTGCTAGGGGCTTTTCTTCCGCTTGCTCTCCCGCAATCATGAGCAGCCTGCACAACAAGGGCTTCATACCGCAGGGCTGGTTCTCTCGCCCGCGCTCTCAACCGGCTATGCGTCCAGCATCCGCTGCTCCCGATGCATCGCCACGCTCTGCTGCATCCGCTCACGACGCGCCTTCACCTATCCGCTCTCCTGGCCCAGCAGACGCGCCAACAAGTGCACCGGCGAACATCGACCCTCCGGCTACCCAGGCGTCTCGATCCCCAGGTCCGCTGCGCCTGCGAGCGCGCTCTGTTTCGCCCCCGGCTGAACTTCCACCTCATCTCCAATTCCCACCTCCACCCGCCCGCACCTTGCCACTTCCCCAGCGATCGCCTACGCCCAACCCGGGATTTTCCGCACTGGCAGAGTACGGGTCATCTTCGGAGATGTCGATGAGCCCGGAGCCCGCGTCCCGCCCGCCTGAGCGACCCCGCCCGCGTCCTGTCACCAAATCACCCTTCCCATCGCGATATCCACGTCCTCGTCGTACGGTCTCTCCCATCAGCCTGCACCGCCTTGCAACACCGCCGCACCCAGCCACACCGCCGCATCCAGCCACGCGTACACCGTCTCCTGCAGCACGCCCGCACCCAGCCACACCGCACCCAGCCACACCGCGCCCAGCCACACCACCGCGCCCAGCCACACCAACGCGCCCAGCAACACCGCTGCACTCCGCCACACCACCGCACCCAGCCACACCGCCGCGCCCAGCCACACTGCCGCGCCCAGCCACGCGTACGCCGTCTCCCGCAGCACGCCCGCGCGGATGTGCATTTGTTCGTGGACGTGCTCGTGGCCGTGGACGTGCAGCTGGCGGTAGTCGCGGCCACGGTCGTTCTGGTCGTGCTGGTGGGGTAACTGGGCCTACTCACTCCGCCCATGCATCGTCCTCACGGCGCACCCTTGAGGAATCGGATCAGGACCAACTGGATCCCACACCTGAAGTGTCCGACTCGGAGGGGGCTGAGATCGAGGGCACCCACGAGGGTGGCATGCTCATCCATGTTCCGCCACCTTCACTCCAGGAATTGCTGGCGCGGAAACTACCCACAACCACCACCAGCGGTCGTGCGATGACTATTCGCGAGATCAAGCAGTGGCACGAGAGGCACCAAACCGACATTGCAATGGCGCAGGTGCGATTGGCTCGGGACAACGAGAAATATCTCCAGCGCCGCCTGGCTGAGCAACGGTACGCCGACAAGAATCACGACACGTGCAAGGAACGGCAGAGGGTGTACGCCGCCGAGTAAGTTTGCCATTTTCAATTTTCAATTTTTTGTTGCTCACGATTACAGGAAACGTGCAAAAGAAAAGACGACATTCTCAAATGAGGAATTGGCCGCCAAACGTGCAGCTGCCTCCGCTGCTGTCCAACGGTCCAAGGCACGCCGCAAGGCCCGGGAACGCGGTGAAAGTCCAGAAGAGGATGGGAGAAGCCATTTGGCACGTCAACACGCCTCGACAAGCATCAAGGCCGGCGCGAAAGCAAGCACCCGCACGAAGGCAACCACAAAGGGTTTGGGGTGGCGCCAGAGGACTCCAGAGTCATCGTTGGAGGAGGAGGAGGAGGAGCGCTCTAAGCCGCGCAAGAGGTTGCGCCGATTGAGAAAGGGCTCACGTAAAGGTAAAGAGCGAGCGCCGCCGGAGGAGGAGGAGGAGGAGGAGGGCGATCCTGAGAGTGAGGCAGCCAGTGGAGGGAATTAGGGTATGTTTGCCATATATACCTTCTGTTATCTTGCTATCTTACTGTACATCTTGCTATCTGTGCTTTTGTGTATTCATGATCACTGCTGATCTCATTTTAAGAAATAAATTTTATCTGTCTTGTCTTGAATTTGAATGAATGGTAAACTTACCCCGGATTGTGAGGGTGCATGCATGACTATCACGTGAGCAATGGTCCAAATATTTGGACCAAGTTGATCGCTACTCAACAATGGCTTGCTCTTGACTTCCATCGTCTTGACATGCATATCATGGTGAGCATTCCTTTATTTACTCTTTCCTTTTATTCTTTCTTTGCCATTGTCCTGGCTTCGTGTCACAGCCCGACGACTCGACGTTTGGGACGCGATCGCTGTGTACACGGAGCAAGGGTGCGGCCCTCTTTGCCCCAAATTATATTTATCATTGTCTCTCCTGTACTGAATCTGTGTGCTGACTTCATTATTTGACAGGCGGCGCGTACAACGCGCTCTGGGCGCGTATTCACGCCCTACTCCATTGGCGAGGCCGTCGTTGTTGATGTCGATGTGGCCGACCTCCTTCAGCTACGATTTGCGGAGCTCGATGCCGCTGATGGCAATTGCAGTGACGATGATGATGATCTAGAGGCGGAGGATGGTGAGGGTGCACCCTCTTTTTTTGCGGTACGTGGCCTTTGCATGTCGCGGCAGATCTTAACTGACTCTGCATGTCTTCCGTACCCATACAGATTCCTCCATCAAACACCCCTCCTTCACAGTCTGCATCGTGTGCACTCCCTCCTCCTCCGGTCCCCAACCTCAACCATAGCCGCCGCAGCTCCAAGAAGCGTTGCGCTGCTGCACGCCTTCTTCGCCAGGACGTCACCGGGGACAGCACCAAGGAGGTGTCCGCTAAACACCGTAAGCGGGCCATTGAGAACACTGTTGAGGTTGACTTTGACGCATCCACACTCCCCGTCAACTCCTCCGGCTTTGGAGGCCAGCGGCGTTACCCCTCCTTCACCAACCGCAACCCCGAAGTCCTGCAAAAAGAGCACGGGTTTCAATATCTCGCACACCAGGGAAAGGCCGCCACCCCGGTTGTTGACCGTCACCGCCGCATGATGATTCTTATGGGCACCAAACCCGTCAATGCAGAGGAATGGGAGCGAGAGGTGGAGAAACCTATCGTCGCCGCCATTGAGGAAGGTGCCCCACTCGTGCACTTCTCCAAAAAAGAGAAGACACATAAGCGTGGGCCATTTGGGGCCCTTGCGATTGGTGTTTCTTATGGGGGTGGGGAGAAGGTAAGTTTACCATTTCAGTTATTGCTGGTCTCTACTCAAGGCATTCTTTGTGTAGAAGCCCGGTAATCGTCGCCTCGGTGCCTTCGCACGACGCTTTATGGAGAGTCTCATCCAGAGCTCTGCCATGCGCCGCTTATCTGGGTATATCAATTGTGAGTTAAGTTTACCATATCTGTTCATAAAATCTGTTTACCATTCACACAGCACTCTTTGCAACCTATAACCCTGCAATGTATGAGGAATACCGGGAGAATCAAGACCTCCTTCATGACTCCAACCCCCGCCTCCGCCGGAACTTCAACAACAGTGTCTTTTCCTGCACAACGGTGAACGTCGGCCCTCAGACAGTCAGCCTACCCCACGCCGATAGCGCAAACAAACCCGATGGCTGGTGCAACATTACTTGCTTCGGGCCATTCGACCATCGACGCGGAGGACAACTGATCTGCTGGGATTTGAAACTCATCATTGAGTTTCCCCCCGGCTGTCCTGTGTACATCCCATCGGCTCTTGTTGTGCATTCCAACTGCCCCATCCAGCCTAGTGAGAAGCGCTATTCCATCACTCAGTATACTGCAGGCGGGCTTTTCCGATGGATAGCCAATAAATTTATGACAGAAGAAAAATTCTTCGTTGGTGCAAGTGAGGAGGAAAAGGAGCAATGGTGGAAGGACCGGGAGACTCGCTGGCAGCGTGGGCTTCGTTTTTTTCCTGTTGTACCATAACTTGTATTGCTATTGTAAATGGTAAACTTACCTTTATTGTAAACTTACCTTTATCGTAAACTTACCTTTATTGGAAACTTACTTTTTTTTGTGATGCTTGAGTGAAGCCACAGGATGTCGAGCATCTGCTATAAGTCAAAGGGAAGCTCCGTGACTAAGTGGACTCATGCGCTATCTGAAAATCTTGTGCTGTGAGTTCAAATCATGTTCATGTCTCTCATTTTGCTTAGGTAGATTGCGGTCCTGACGGGTCTCTAACCGGTCAGGACCGGTCCTTTAAAGGACCGGTTCAAACCAGTCTTGGGACCGGTTAGAGAGCGGCACACTGACCGGTCCATAATTGAGACCGGTCTCGGTCCTAGGTCCCGCCAAATTTGAGAATATGGTGGACTGGTCTAGGTCCGGTCCAGGGACTCTGAGAGTCAAAAACCGGACCGGACCGGACCTTCAAACCCTAAATAAATACCCTAAAAACCAAGACAGTAGTCAAGGTAAAATATATAGTATTCATCGACAATGGGCAGCACAACCCTTGCTTATATGCTGGTTGCGGTCCGTATATTCGACCAGGGTCTCAGACGTTGCTCGCAGGTGCCGTGCTCCTAATGCGGATGGGACCCCCAATGCCGCGCGGTACTCGAGCACCTCACGTCCAGGACACTGATACCTTCCCGTTTGGGACAGGGGACCCGCTCATGACTGGAACGGGATGTGCGGCCTTTCCCAAAACGGTCTGGTCGCCTAGCTTGCACTTGTGATTTGCAAAAGCTGCGCCACATTCCTCAATCATCATTCGTTGTTAAGACGGAATGTTCTATTCATGCAGTGTCCATGCAGCCCCACCCGTAGCTGTGGATCTTTGGCTAAGCAACCGTTATAACCGGTCAAAAATGTTTTAAATGTCCCGTTACAAGGACCGTTGTAACGGGAGGCACTTGCCAGCTACCTACCAGTCCCTCGCGCCCTAATGGCGGGGTGGTACCCTTACTAATCCTTCTGGCGCTCGAGCGCGCGCCCTACCGCGCAAGCGCATCGGCGTCCACACCCTGCCGAGACGATTCCGCTGGTGCCGATCGGAGCCCAAATCACGATACAATTAATGTCCGCCACAGTTACACAATACAACACTTATAGATTACTACCCTCAGCCAGCAATGATTGTACATCGGCCAATACAGCACTGTCCATTAGACCCGCCTGCTGGCCACGCGCTGGTCCGTCCTGCAGCCAGTATTCCTTGAATGATTCCGCTATCTGCCTCCGCTCTTTCGCCTGTCGTCGCACGTATGCGGCTCTGCCGGTCGCTTCCGCCACACCCAGATTCGCATTCGCTCTTGCAGCACGTCGTGTCCATTCCGATTCCTCAAACGCCAAGCTCCGCAGGACCCGACGCATCTCCGCTCTCAAGATCTCGACCTCCTCAGACCACCGCCACTTTCTCGCCAACGCCTTCGACCATTCGATGCGGACACCTAAAATATCATCAGATCCCCTTGAATATGAATAAGACTGAATTGATAACCCACATTCATGAAGATACTCCTCAGACGAAGCATCCAGCCCACCTCCGAACGACCAAATCCACGACACCAGGCGACACGACTCCCCCGCCGCTGCGGTCTGTTTACCCTTGCACCCAGTGTTGGTCACCCTACTATCCTTCTTCCCCAGCCGTCCGAGCTTCTTGACTGCCGCTGCGTCGCTCTCTTCCATGCCTATCAGCTCCACGTCTCCCGGTAGAAGCTCCCGATACTGTCCCATGGCATCACCCCCTACTAACCGTAATAGTGCCTTTCGCCCATGGCGATACTTCTCTGCCGCCTCCTCCACTCGGCTCCCCAGTGACTGAATGAGTCTCGCCGCCCGCGTCGATTGGTTCTGCCCAGTTACGTGGCCGTTACGAAAGTTGATGAAGTGCCGACGTGTCATCAAGCGGGAGCGCAGGCGCAGAATTGCATCGCTGCACCGACCCTTCCGCAACGCCGCCTCGACATCATAGAGCTTCTGCGTGCACATCCCATGCACTCTTGCTCCATCAACCAGGCATTCCGATGGCAGGAAGATTGTCGCATCCTCTGGTAATCGAGGACCGACGATGGCCTCCTGCTCCGCCTGTACCAGTGCTGCGGCGCCCGGCATGTGGATGTCTTGATGTCTTCGGAAGGCCTTCAGCTGCGTAGAGAAGGCCTTGCGACGTTCGTGTATTTTGCTCTCCCGCGCAAGGGTGAGATTGATGCTAGCCTTGCGGTCTGCATGCAGACGTGCTCTTCTCATTATGATCAGTACTCAGTATACGATGAAGGAGTCCAAAACTTACCTGGTATCCTCCAGCTGTAGTCCCAATATGACGAATCCTGCCGCCGTCAACCTTTTCGCTCGCATTCCATCCGGCAGAGCTCTGGTTGTCGGTCGCTTTCGTTTGCGTGGTTGCTTGCTGGCGGGAGGGTTCTTTCGACCATCGTCTCCTGATCCTGCCTCGTGGCCGTGGTCGTGAATCGAGTCGGGAGGTTTGACGTCTTCATCTTCTGCCGCCAAGGCGTCCTTCTCTAACTCCTCTTCGGCCAGAAGCTCCTGCGCCCGAAGCTCTGCCCGCACCTTCTTCTCCGATACGCTAACCTTGCCCGACGGCGCGTAAGGATTCGGTTGCTTGCTATCCGCCAACCAGGCATCGACCAGGGTCTTCCAATCCTTGCGCACCTTCGAGTCCAGCGCGCTATCCATCGTCTTGAATGCCTCTACCTGCACTTCTCGCTCCTCCGTCGCGATTCGCAGTCGACGCAATAAAGTTTTACCTATAGCAATTGATGAGCAACGTTAGGGTGGGCCGAGCGTGCTAGATAACGTACTCACCCAAGTCGATATTCTTGCCATAATTTATATGGTCCATCTTATCCTCGTGATCGTCATGGCGCGCTCCTGGTTGTTCCTCGCGCGTCATGTACGAGAGTGGGTTTAGCTGCGACCAGTATTGTTCTATACCCTCGCCGTCCGTCTTTCCCACCCCGAACTGGTATCGGAGACTATTCTCCGTCTCGCATTCCACCTCATGAATGTTACCGTGCCAGACGGGCAAGCCCCACGTCAGGTCCGGAAGGCCCAAGGATTTCAGGCGATCGGGAAGTGCCTTGATCCGCTCGTGGAAGTATTTCTTGTACTGGCAGGCGATATCGTATGTTATCGTCACCTCTTTCAAGCTAAGACGGCGGAGAAGCCAGTAGAGAATGAAGTCGGTATTTTTGTATCTGAGATGCAGATCAACAATGCGCTGCAAACGGGCGAATTGACGTAGCTTACCTTTCTCCTTTCTCAAGGTCTCCCAAAGAACACATCAATTCGTGGCGCGCACAGATTACGCCGAGGACCCCGGTCCATCGCAGGCCAGTCGAGAACTTTGTCTCTTTGTACATCAGCGCTGCGAACGCAATGCAGCTCGATACCTGTGGTACATAGATCAGTCTCGCAACCTAGAATGAACAGAAGAAAGTCATGCTTACCTCCTCCTCGGTTATATATGAGCGCAACCAGTCGTGGTACATCTCAAACGGAACCTGAATTCCCAATCCGGAATACAGCGGATAGTCTTCTCGCGGTGACGGGCGCAACTTGTTCTTCATCTTGAAATTTGCATCCGCTGAGAGGATACGGCGATACTTATACCTGCATTGACATCAGATCCAAGACTCTGAACAGCATATTGATGACTTACTGTTCGGCTTTGGGGATTGACTCCAGATTATCCGGGAGGTTGACACCTTTGCGCGGACATGCCCAACACTCGACTGCCACCGATCCCCAACCCGCCGTCTTCAAACCTCCTTCCTCGTGTAGGACGCCCGACCGCCTGACGCGCTGCATGAACGACCATTGACGCGACATCCGACCAAAGGCCTTATATCGATCAGGCGTCAATTCTGTCCCCCGAGGATCAGTCGCCGTCTCGAGTGTAGTCAGGAAGTCCCGGACAGAGACGTTGGCCGTGACCTTCAGACGACGGAAAAAGTTCAACGTCTCGATAGTCGCGCAGGTCTGTGGCGTATGAGTAGTCGCAGGATACCAGCCGTTGCGGAATAACTGTTGCCAGTCGTGGATGCTGATATTCCGCGAGCAGCGACAATAGCGGAAACGGAGTGTGTGGACAGCGGGGTATTGTATCACGGTCATAAAGCGCTCCGTGTTGTCTGAGAACCCGCAGGGGGCTCCCTGGTGGCCAAGCTGGTAGACAAGACCCAGTTCCGTGAGCGTGGAGCGTTCCCAGCACTCGTCCTCGTCCGACCAAACCTAAAACACGCATGGGTGAGCTTCCAACTCCCGAGAGTCAAGATATCGACGTACCTCGATCAAATGAAGCGGCGTCCTTTGGTGTCTCAACACGCAGCATGCACCACACTCCAAAAAATCACCGCACGACCGACAACGATACATCGGAGTACTGTCAGACCTTGCTTCGCCACAGGTGCTGCAACATGGAGCGTGAACGGCGTCTCCTAATCCGTGGCGTCGCAATGCCTCCTCATTCATCGCCTCCTGCCAGGGTATCCACTCCTTCATGGGATCATCCTGGAGCAGACAAAATCAGCACATCGCAAGGAGGGTGAGTGGCGGTATCGTACCGAGCTCTGGTATCGCTTTCTCTTCAGTGAGTCCTCCTCCACCTGCTGATTGATCTCCCCCGACTCATCCAAAAAATCGATGGCTGGACCGTCGAGATCGTTGTTGTCTTCGACATCCAAATGTCCGCCAACGTTCGGCTGAAAGTCCCCGAAGTCGCCCACCTCCTCAGCTGGCTCAGGTGTCTTCTGACGCAGACGAGCTCGCTTCTTTGGACGATATGCGACCGTTTCCACGTCTCCTGAGGGCGCGACGTAGTGAGCGTGGTCGACGCTGCGGACAGGTTGTTGGGAAGGACCGAGGAAGGCAGCCTCACTCCGGCTGAGGTTGGAAGGACGGCCTCTCCGGCGTATGGGACGTTCAGGAATGGAGGTGGAGTTGAAGTTGGCGAGTTCGAACTGGCGGCGGGCTGTATACTCCTCAGCGGTACGCCGTCGGAGATTCCAAGTCGTCGTCGACGAGCTCGTGTGGTCCGGATTGTCTGAATGTGTATGCGACATGATGGTGGGCACCAGGCTGGCACCAAGTGCGTAAGGGCGGCGGGAGAAAGTATTCCATCGTGAAGGCCTTGACGCAATGCAACTTCGTTCGAAAAGGAAGGGGTACGTATCACAAGGTCTATGTGACTAAGCTACGAGACTAAGCTAGGAATCCTCTCGACTAATGGGGCAAGCATAGGCATGCAGCGCGTTCTTCATTGTCAACCAATCTATTCCTTCCAGTTCCAACGCTGCCTTGAGCTGCTGTCGTTTAGACTGGTCATGGACTTCCAACGCAAGCGTGAGCAGATCCTCCACTGTATATACCCCTATTTGCAAGAACCCGCCTTCTTGTGAACTCAGGCCGAGATTCGCAAGGAATTCCTTGATCTCGTTACTCAATTTCCTAGTATTGGCGGGAACGAGAAATTCGCCGTCCTTCGCCTCCTTCGCCGCGGCGGGGAATGCGAACGCTTTGAACTACTTGAGAGGTATGTTCATAATCACAAGATGGAAACATACCGTGGTGTTTGACATGTGAACCAAGCATGTAGCCCGTACGAATGGGCCTGCTTGCACGGATGCGTTCCTGTATGGCGCTATTGACCATCAGTAAACATGAGTAATATCGGTATATGTCCAAAGAGACTTACCTCTTGCTTGACGTTGGACTTGGGGGAGGACGCGTAGGAAATTTCGGTTGAATATATTTGACCTTCTTCGAGTGGAGATTCCTGATCTTCTCGGTCGCGACCTTCTTGCCTGAGCTCGAGGCGCTGCGGGATTGGGCCGACTCGATGGTCTTCTTGCGGAGAATCGACAGCAAGGAGGGCACTTCCACGTATGGCACGCCTCTACCACCCACAGCGGTCGTCCCAGTTGGCGCAGACAACGACTGGCCCGGTGGTGACAAGCGAGACATTGACAGCAAGAGACGAGAGGTGTGGACGATGTGTACCGCGGAATTTGATTCTGGAAATCGGTACTTATCTTCCTCGACGCTATATCCAATACCTGGTCGTTCCACGCGGTCCATGGGGGCGCACATTCCTCACGGCCCGTCCTATGCGCCAGGACGAAGAACCTTCTTAATTTCCTGTAATTTCTCAGTGCTGCATGTTAGCAACCCGGTAGCAACCTCCTGTTTCACAAGTGATCAGATGTACATTGGACTAGCTACGAGAATGTAGATATGAAATTCACTCTGTGGCGCTGTATTGGGCCACAAGGGAGGCGTCTGCGTCCAAACCGGCCTTCACATCAATCTCGGCGCCCGCTAAGACGCTCACAACTAAATCCACCGCTGCATCTATGGTTCGGCGGCGGCGCCAGACCTGGTCCATAGACCCTCGGAACTGGTGATGTCTAGCACACATACTGTACAACGATACTGCGAGAGAGCCCAGGGTTTTTGCCATCTGCGATAAGGTCTTCAAAGTACCCAGAAGGCTTTCGTAAGGGTGCTCTGTAGTGTCCACCAGGGTACGCGTGTGCGAGAGCACGAAGTCGTAAGGAGTTTGGGAACGGACGTAAATGGAATAACGCTGGAATTCCTCCTCAATATCAGCCAGTAAATTCGAGTGCACGATTGACAGGCGGCGTCTGAATGATAATTGAATGGCGCGACGGGTAACGAAGAAGAAGAGGAAGGCTTACTGCGAAGCCAATGGGAGCAGGCGCAGGCTGCAAGGTACGATAGCAGGGAGCGAGCAAGATTTGCGTCTGTCCCACAAATGCATGAGCTTCGGCGTTCTTCTTTGCATACACGGGCCTCTCACCGAGCACGAGCGCTAGCGCGTAATTGAGCGGCTACAAGTTTCTGCTCCCGCCGGGTACGGGGGGCGTGGGCGGGGAGATGAGACTGCTGGTTGTCTGCAGCATTCCGAGAGCGGGGTGGATGGTGCTTGGAGCCGCCGCGCGATGCCTGACGAGCGCCATTATGGTCGTGATCAGAAGGGATGAGCAGGCAGAAAGAATTTGCAAATAGTACCATGCGATGAGGCGCTCGCTGAATTTGCAATAATCAGGGCATGCATAAGTGTCTAGGGATGTGACGGATCGAGGAACTATAGCCTTGGAGGATAAATGTCTAGGGAAGAGACTGGGGCATGAATAAGACTAAGACTGACCTATGTACCGTTCGTCCCAAGAACCATCATCCTTGCAGGTGGTGATCATCCGCATTGCTCTCAAAGGGATGGGTCGCAAACCCGTTTACAAGACCGATGAAGACCGAGAGTTTGCTCGAAAGGAATCGAAGCGTAAGCATTGGAACAAGTAAGTGTTCCTTCTCTCTGAAGGAAGCCAAAGAAGTGCCAACGATTGATCAATAGAAAGCGAGATGAATACAATGCAGTCGCCAAGCTCAAGTATGAGTCCAAGAGGAATTCAGCAGCCAGTCGCAAGGAATCCAAAGCAGCGAAGCCAGGCAATAGCAAGATAGAGTCGGCGCCGTGAGTACCTAACCCAAATGACCTTACCCGAAATGTCTTGATCATAACGTTACCTTGCATGCAGGCCCCCCGAAAGCAAGCTCGAAATGAAATACAGAAGAGAGATGGATCTGTTGGTAGCAGAGATCCGAGTGCTGACGGACAATAACATTCGTGGTTGGGGTAAGAAATGGACACGGTACGGGATTGACCAGCCTTGTGATGGGACGCTCGAGACACTGCAGGAGGTCTACAACACAGTCACAACCATTTGGCAGAAAGGCCTCGATATCGTGTGCAACGCAAAGATGGACGCAGATGTGAACCAAGGAGGGCCGTTGACGAAACGCTTGGAGGAGGGAGTGGATCGCCTAGAAGCAATTGTTGATTGCATCAAGGACATCTTTGGACATTTCGCGACTGGCGATCTGGAGGAATGCGAGCGCGCTGGCACACTGGTTTATCAATCTTTCGAGGGCTATGGTATTCATTGAAAAAGTCATATTGCATGCCATACAGATAACAAGCAAGTCGAGATGTGCGTTACATGCCTAGATCGACGTAAGACCGGACAGTTCGTCGAAGAACTGCCTTGCTCCACTCGCCCCGTGCGGCCTCAAGTGTGTGGAAGGACTCGTATAAGCCTCCTGGAACGCCAACACACTGCCATGCTGACTCAACGCTATAAACGCCCGTAAGTCAAGAGATTTAGATGATAAGACTGAAGAGACCGACTAGGTACCATAGATGCCAGGATATACGCCCACATACACAACCCAATATCCAGACGAGGTTGCTCCCTGAGAAATGGGATTCGGCAGAAGATACTCGGGCGCCCGATGGGGAGCGAACGCGGCTACAGCGGGGGCGTACACATGCCTGGCACGATCATCGGATCGCTCGGTCAAGTCGTGCGCCAAAGCATAGACATGAGCGACAACTGCTGCCGCCCGAGTCTTGAAACCTTGTAATATATTCAGAGAGACTCCTTGGGTGTACGCTGAGCATGTTTCCCTATGTGAAACTTAGCATACATGTGGGGAGAGTAGGAGTGTATAACGATACTTGCCAAGTCTCCACAACGCCTGTCTGCCGCCCGATGAAGACAACGTAAGCTTGCGCCTTGGTGCGCCCTCGTCGTTCCCGTGTGTGGACAGCCTCCACATGCGACCCATCGCGGGCTTGACTCGAGCCAGCATACAACCTAAGGGGACCGTGAGATGAATGCAAGACCCAGAGAAATGACTTGCCAATCCGCAGTGAATTCGACGCCTCGACCTGTATCGATGCGATACAGGGTACGGTCGACTTTCTCTCGCACAGACATCGCACACAGAGCTTTCACGAGTTGGTCTACGTCATCAGCAGGCTGTGGATGAATAACGATAGGATCTGCTTCGTCGTCAGAGTCTAACCAGATTATAGGCTCGGGATTGGCCATTGAGCACTAATTGGGCACAAGAGGAGAGGCGCAGACAAATATGATTCAGCGGCGGATGTACAGGACAATTGTGGCCACGAGGACAGGGACGACTACCACTAAAGCTCCACCAATCAACACGGTCGCGCTGCGTGCCGTGATAACAAGATCACTATTGGAAAGATCAGAAGTGCTTCGGAAGATATGACAGGAACAATGAGTCGCACGCTTGAGAGACACGAGGCTGGCGAACAATGACTCGGCCGGCGGCGAGATGTTCGTTGAACATCTGGAGGGCGCTGTTTTGAGAGCCCTTCTTGATGCTGTTTCCGTCGCTAACGCCAGTGGCAAGCGCGCCATAAGCAAAAGCCAAAGGAGCAGTGAGATGAGTATACTCACGAATCCAGGACAATGCCGACCTTTCGTCCAATAGTCGTCACATAGAAATGTACCTTCTTCCCATCCGCACGAACAGGAATCAGTGTTGGCTGGAGAGGCTGTGCGGGGACCGTCGCATAAGTCAGACCGACACGGAAGGGATGGTCCTTGGGGACATAACGATCATGCGGTATTTCGCTGTTGTAGACGAATCCGGGGGGCAGATAGACAGGCTGATGGGAAACGTTGTACATAGAGACGCCCGCCTCTTTGAAGAGTATCAGCATCGAAAAAGAAGGCCAAGAGCTGCGCGTACCATGTTCGGTGGCTAAGCCTGTTCCTACGCCATGTTGCGTCTCCTCCTCATCGTCGGTGTCGCCGTTGTCCAGATCAATCACCATCCTGTGGGTGGTTGGCGGCAGAAACGGAGGGGCGGAAGGCGACAAGCGGGTCGAAGGAGGCGTCGCAACGCCCGCAGCGACGGCTCCTTGGGGGTCCGGTCTGGCGTCCATGAGGGAAGGAAGAGGGAGGATAAACGTTGAAGTGTCGATGTGAAATATTAACCTCGGTCGATGCCGAATTGGCAGACCTGTTGCTCTGCCCTGCCCTGCCACACCACACCACACCGTGTCAGTTCCTCCTCTTCGGTCGACGTTCCGCCCTGCCGCGCACACATCATGGCCCGCACGGCTACTGCTGGAAAGAAGAAGAAAGAGAGAGCACGCGGCAAGATCTCGAAGAAGGAACGGCGCAATGAAAAGGGGTGGATGGAGGGAGCTCGAGAGCGCCTGATCACTCCTTTGCTGCCAGCCTACTTTGACGCCGTGGAACGTAGCTGGCAAGATGCGGCGGTCTCGATGAAGGATATTCAAAACCGGTTCCATCGCGCATTCCCTTGGCCCATGGCTGACTGGGAGGAACCAGACACGATCCCGCCATACGACCCCAAGGCACCGCCGGACGATGATTCGAAGTTGACCGCAGACGAAGTCGCGGCGAAAGGAAAGCACCTTCAACGCATGAACAAGGTACGTGTATGGTTTTCTTGCCTTCTGACCTGGAATGGAAACTCATTATATCGCCAGCGGATTGCAGCTTGGTGCGCGTATCGCTTCAAGAAGGAGAGGCGCCGCCAGAAGAAATTGAATCAAGGGGCAACGGCGGACACCTTCGACGAGCTGATGTGCTCTCTCGTCGGCACCAAGCGACCTGTCCGCGCTCGGTCAGCCGTCCAGCAGTTTATGAGCGAGTCGGGAGCGGCAATTGATGGCGAGCTCCAGACGCGTTCGGGTGTGCTGGCGCCTGTAACTGGATTTGGGCAGCCCGACCGTCCAATCACTGCTAGCGACATAGAGGGATTGATTCCGTTCTCAGACCCGCCCGAAACTTCTTCGGACTCTACCCCAGCTCCTTCTTTGGCTGTCACTCTGGAGACCAATCCTTCCCCGCCACTGGCTCCTGTTTCTGCGCCTTCTGATCCGCCGGCGGAGACTGCAGAGCCCTCTCCTACGCCAGATACTCCCCCTCAGTCAACTAGTCCTCCCGACGTCGTCTCGTCTGCGATAGCCGTAGCGCCGCCGGCGATGACAACTGTTAATGAGCCGAAGATGTCCCAGCAGATGAAGAGAAAAGGGGGCGGGTGTATCAATCAGCGGGAAGCAGTTGCCCGTGCAATGTTTGACCGCCTGGATAAGGATGCTAAAGCCAGGTTTGCGCGTCGAGCAAAGGAAAAAGCTGCACTGGACAGGAAGGCGTACGAGGAACGCTTGAAAGCAGGACCCTCGAAAGACCCTAAGGATATAGCCAGGTAAGTTTTTTTTACAGGCGGTGAAGTACGAAAGGACTCACCAAGTATCAGCGCTGTCGACAACACGTTAGCGTTCTTGAGTCGCATCAACCGAGGCGTAGAAGAGCGCACGCAAACAATATGTCTGACGATCGTCGCCGGACCCATGACAAAGTTCCAAGGCAACCCTGGTTCAATCATGTCAGTATCGATGTTCGTAATTCGTGGTTGGCGAAGCACTAACCTTGCGATAGTGTGTCGACAAGGAAAAGCCTAGAGAGCACCCCCCGATCCTTTCCCGAATGGTGGGGAGAGAAGAAAATGACGGAGCTGATCGACGACATCAAGACATTCTCAATGCTGTGCATGACGGAAGCGCAGAAGGCCGCCGTCAAGCAATGTGGGGATGGGCCCAGCTCGGAGCAGATGGCAGATGGACAGAAGGAGCTTCGAGCTGAAATGATGGACCCATCGCAGTCGGCCGTCGACGATGATTCCCTCTCGTCGTCCGATGAAGACGACGACGACGATGACGATAGCGATGAAGACGAAGAAGGGGACGAGGACGAAGACGTGGCCAAGAGAAAGTCCGGCAGTGCGAAGGAAAACCAGGGAAAGGGCCAGAGAAAACGACAGAGGGAGGATGGCGGTGAAGGAGATGGCGGCCGTAAGACGAAGGCTGTGAAGGTGGGCAGATCTTCACGAACGGCGCCCCTTGCCCAGGCCTTGAAACGCGTCGATGCGGGTCTATCTGGTCAAGAGCGAATCAAGGAGGCTATGCGACTGGTGGAGAGCGGCGAGATGAGCAAGGATGAGATAGCGGACAGCGGAGATGCGGCTAAAGCTCGACCTAAACCGAAGAGGATGTCGAAACAAAGGGGGATCGAGGGCGAACAAGCCGGCAGTGGCGATGTGCTGAACGTCGGCGACCCGATGCCCGTCCAGACGCCCACATTCTACCCGGTTGTTTGGGATATACCGCCACCTGCCCCTTCCGTCGTTGGCCCTGATGATAATCCCGTCGACGGCAGCCTGCTTTGGCGCGGGGATGAGGAACTGATGGATATTACCGCGATGGATGGCCAACCGAATTTGGGAAGCGACTTGACGATTGGCGATGAGTATTTCCGCCAGCTAGAGAATGCTGTCGGTGGACTGGGACCGTTTGGGATGGGAATGGAGGACGTGGTCGGCATGGAGCAGGATCTTTCTGCAGTGAGTTCCGCAGGATCTCCGGGTCTCTCGCTATCGGAGTATACGATCCCGTCATCACCCGTCGCACCGCCTATGAACATCCCTCAATCAGTCGCCATCCCACATTCCGCCGAGGCGAGCGAAGATTTAGCGAACCTGATAGAGGTGCTCGATGCGCAGTGGCTGAAGGACGCTGTCATCGAATTCCGAGATGCACCCAGCGCGGATGGTCTGAAAGAGGTCCTGAGACTGTTGATTAAGATTGAGATGAAGCACGGCGCAGGCATAGGAGGACGTAAGGGCCTACCTTCGAGGTATCGTCCTCAAGAGTTGTCTAAGTGGCTGGGCCAGGGTCGTACGCGTGGCGCGCGAATCGAGATTCGAGCTGGGAGTGTGACGACCTTTCAGAGAATGTGGTGGTTATGGTGGGAAAGCATGCAGCCATCCTGGCGAACCAAGGGAGATAATGGTGATTGGAATAGAGTAGAGTTCGGCGATGACTGGGGATGCTTGGCAATACCGGGCCAGAATGGGCTGTTGTCCGTCGTCGCAACGCTGTCGTGGTGGCTGGAGGCAACATCCACACAGACGAGGGAGGAGAGTTTGCGGAAGGCGTTGGCGGACGTGGAATGGGTGATGAAAGGTGTGTCGATGGCGGTGGAAGGTGAGATTGTCGAATAGAGTAACGGCATGCAGTACGTACTTTTCTGATTGATGAACCAAGTCACGACGTGTCTTGCATGTACTCAGTCTTTACATGCAATTCATATGTTAGTGATCTGAGAACTGCTTAATTGAATTAATCGTGCAGACCCAAACGCAGTTGGGTGTTGGTGTCGCTTTCGTCAAGTCCAACAGGCACGTGACCGGTTATAGCGGACCGCATGTCGGATTTTTTCTAAGTAGTAGTACAGGTCTTCAACCGGTCTTTCTGGGTCATCTTTCGCGGTGGGCGAACACAAACAAGCGGGAATAGAGAGACTTTTATGGTAGGAAGTGGAATGAGCAAGCCAGGAAGAAGGTAGCGGATGTATATAGCACCTAGTATTCAATACAGTGGATAGCTACTAGAAATAACAACTCTATAGCTAAAAAGAGGCTGGGAAGCGGGCGAGCGAGGCGAGGGAAGGGGAGAAGCGGGCCAGGGGAGGAGCGGGCCAGGAGCGGGGGGCCGAGGCAGGGCTGAGTGTGCCGGTGTGCCGAAGCAATTGCGCCCCGCGAATTATCGGCGCGAATGGCAACGAGCACGGGAGGGCGCCCAGGCACCAACTGCGACCATTTTTGGGTAGGGTAGGCGGGCGCGCGGAACCCACGTGCAGCAGGCCAGACCAGCCGCGCGGGCGCAGGTGGGACCGCTTAAGTAAGCCCCCGTTACAATGGGATGTTTGACTTAATTTCCACCCGTTATAACGGGGTGTCATTTTTCAAGGGATTACAGCTATGGCTCGCAGCCCGATTGACTTAATTTAATCCACCAAACTCCCGAACTCAGCTGGCACGTGCATGACGTGAATTGAACTTGATCTCCATTACTACACTATCGCATACTCGCCGAATCGACACTCTCTTTCATCGACATAGATCCAGATTCCTCCACCAGCACTACACTGGAACACGGCCTATCGCCCCTTAAACCAAATCAGCACGTTCCTTAGCATGTACGTATTCAAATAGTCTGCACATCATCCACTTGATATCTGCCACAGCTTCCTCCCATCCCGTTCTCTCAGCGTAGCCTTGCGCGCAGGCCGAACCCCACCATGAGAGCACGGCAACAACGGTTAATAGAGATAAGCATGAGCTATTCTAACTTAGAATCATCCTTAATTCGATCCGCTGTAATGATCCGTGAATCAAATCCTTAATCAATTAATGATTCGATCCGTTCAGATCATTGAAAGGATCACAAATCATCAAATTTGTGTATGAATCATTAAAGGATCATTACTGATATCCTGTATTACACGATAATTATGGTTATTTCACTTCAAATTAGACTATGTGACCAATCATATATTTCATACTGTCCAAATATGAGTGAATATACTAGTAGCATACTATATATTAGTATAAATATATTAAGAATATAGAATCATTAGTGATTCAATCCGTTGAATAATTCGATTCGTGAATCAAATCATTCTAATGATTCGAATCAATATGAGGTTTATGAATCATTAATTCTTAGCGAGGATACTCTCTCAAAAAATCAAGGATCTGATCCGGCTTTCCGCCTTTAGAACCAGGCCTGAATCGGATCACCATATTGAACGCGGATAGGTACTCGGACCACCGAACTTGGCGTCGAGTGAGGAGCTTGGTAGTTGAGAAATACTCCAAGTTCTTGTGGTCCGTAACCACGTCGACAGTGAAAGCCGGCCCCTCCAGATAATGGCGCCATTCGTGGAATGCGTCAAAGATTGACAACAACTCCTTGTCGTGGACGTCATAGTTGAGTTCTGCAGGGGAAAGACTGCGAGAGTGAAATGCAATAGGATGAAGATCATCATCGTCACCGATGATGGATAGGACTGCCGCAATGGCATAGTCGGATGCGTCGGTTTCAATGACAAGTTGGCGTCCGGGTTCGAAGTGGGCCAGAACGGGGGCCCGCGTGAAAGCCTCTTTAAGAGCATTGAAGGCTGTACGCTCCGGGTCACCGAAACTCCATTTGAGGTCTTTTTTCGTAAGTCGAGTGAGCGGCTTTGCGAGTTCGGAGTACCCCTCTATGAAGCGTCGGTAGAAGTTGGTAAACCCAAGGAAAGATTGGACATCCTTAACTTTACGGGGCTCCGGCCAGTCGACGATAGCTTGAACTTTATCGCTGGACATCCGGAGGCCCTCCGGGGACATAATGAAACCGAGATATTCGACCGTATCCTGGTAGAATTTGCATTTGGAGAGTTTGAGGTATAGCCCGTGAGCGGAGCCGCTTGAGCACCTCTCGAACGTTTTTGACATGATCCTCTTTGTTGTCGGAGTAGATCAAAATGTTGTCCAGATAGACGACCACCAATACATCGAGCATATCAGCGAAAATGTTGTTAACAAAACGTTGAAACGTAGCTGGTGCGTTGGTCAGCCCCTCAGGCATGACTCTCCACTCAAAAGATCCATAGCGTGTATGGAAAAAGGTCTTCCATTCATCGCCTTCGGCTATCCGAATAAGATGGTAGGCGTGTCGGATGTCCAATTTCGTATAGATCTTAGCTGAGCAGGCCGAATCGAGGAGGTCCGTGATGAGAGGGAGCGGGTAGCGATCCTTCTTCGTGATCTTGTTGAGGCCACGAAAATCCACGCAGAGTCGGAGATCCCCAGATTTCTTTCGAACAAAGAGTACCGGGGCTCCGATGGAGGATTGCGACGAGGTGATGAAACCGTTGGCTAGGTTTTCATCTATAAACTCTCGAAGGGCTTTGAGCTCCAGTTCGGAGAGAGAGTAGATTGGACCTAGCTTGGGGAGCGGAGCCCCGTCCTCAAGATTGATCTTGTGATCGTAAGGACGGTGTTCCGGTAACACCTCTGAAAGCGTGTCGCTGAAAACGTCTGCGTAGTCTCGGTACTCCGAAGGGATGTCCGAGACGTCTGCTGGTTGAACCTTGGCATCTCGCAAGGATGCCCCAGGATCAGGACGCATGGAGAACTGGTGTGAACCAGGTTCCTTGCATGTGCAGATGTACGCAGCAGCGGATATAACCGAGACCTTGGGTGAAGAAGAGGAGATGATGAAATGATCGCCAGGAGGGTACTCGTAGATTGGTTCAAAGGGAAAGGATGGCTTTTTGCGAGATTTACGGAGTGGAGGAGCTAGAGGTGGAGTTTCCGGACGACCGCTGGATGGCGGGTCTCCGGGGGAAATGTCAGCGGCGGAGAGCGGATCTTCCGCTGACATTGATGAGTCTATGGAAAGTGCATCATCAACTGGCAAAGGGCTTTGCAAAGCAGATGATTCACCTGTATCTAGGGTTTTCCAGTTGGGTTGGGGTCCGGTTTTCGCCACTCTCAGACGAGACCCTCAACCCAACCGGTTTCTCAAATACCCAAATTTTCGTCAACCCCCAACCGCAACCGGTTGTACGGTTGATAATTTTTTCATGCCCACAACCGAGGATTGAAACCGGGTTGAACCCCACCAAAGTTTTAATCGGGTTGGACCGGGTTCAACCGGGTTGCACAGAGGTCTTAGGTCAGTTCACACACCTATATACACTACTACTACTGCAAAAAATGGTTTACTACCGCGGTAAACTACTCAACTTGTAACATACACTGTACAAAGTCAAAAGAGTGTGGTCATAGACTAAGGAATAATGGGGAAAAGCTCGAGACCACGCTGCCAACGCGTCTCGCGATCGTGATACCACTGAGCCAACCTTTCCTCCGATGCCGTGCGAAGAAAGGTCTCCTGCGTCTGGAAATCGTTGGCGACCCAGCGGAATAAACCACCCGCAGTGTACTGAGTGAGGGAGTAACGGCGTTCTCCAGGCTGGATGGGACAGTTGGAATGCACAAGAAGGGCCGAGGGGAGGAAAATAACACAGCCGGGGGGGGAAATCGATGACCAGCTTGAGGTCCCATAAGACAAGCTGTCCGTCACGTTTATAATCAAAAGGGCCAGCACAAAATATGCCGCACCATCCATCGGGTTTGTTCGCGGCATCGGCGTGGGGATCGGTGGTGCTGCGAGGTCCACTGTTGACGGTCAAGTATGAGAAAACACTGTTCTGAAAGTTGTGCCGCAGACACGCATTCGAGGCAAGGAGGGTCGATTGATGCTCGGCGTATACGCGGTACATGGGGGGGTTGTATGCCTGGAAGAGACCTTGAATGCGGTTCAGTACAGAGAACATTGGAAAAGAGATCACTTACTATTCATGAAACCCGATACGCGCTGCATCGCGGGATGACAGATTAATCCCTTCATGTAACGTCTTGCACTGGCGGAGAGGCGTCGGTTACCCGGGCGCTGTAACGCGTCAATATACATACAAAAGGAAAACAAGAGGTGCCTACCGTTTCGCCGCCACCATGAGATATGCCAATGGCGCTGGCAGGGAAGGGGCCGTGCTTGTGAACGCGCTCCTTCTTGGAAAAGCGGACGCCCCGCGATCCCGAATCGATGGTGTTGGCCAACGGCTCCACGACTTCAGTCTTCCAGCCCGCGATGTCCTGAGGAAGACCGCCCACACAGGCAAGCATCCGTCGCTTGCGATCGACGAGAGGAACGCTGGGATCCCCCTCCTGGTACCGGAGACGGCGCCATCCCGGCTGCGCGCAGAGCTCGTCCGCAGCGCGGCGGTCCTTGGCGAACGAGCGGCGGAGTCCACCAAACCCGGAGGAGTTCACCGCCAGATCCTCGGCGACTAGCTCGAACTCCAGGGTCTGCGCCATGGCCGCAGCTACGTGTTGGTTGACGCGCTCCTTGACGAACGCGTTCCCACCCTCATCCGCTACACGCTTTCTTTTCATCTTGCAGCGGTGATGAGAAGCATTCTGGCGAGCCTGCTTCCCGCAGGCCATCGAAGACGACGAAACCTCAGAAGGGCAAGTGGAGGGGCGGCGCGGGTCCACGGTAGAAGACGAGGGCAGGGGGGTCACCGGAGGGGAACTCAGCGGAGTGAGCAGCGACAAGGGAGACGAGTGGGGTGAGGATGGCGATGTCCGGTGGACGTCGATGGGTGGAGGTCGAGCGCGTGCGCGGCGCGAAGCGAGCGTCGTGGGTAGGGGGGGCGGCACTTTCTGCGAAGGGACGGTCGGCGGCGTGTTCTGAGAAAGGACGGTCAGCCATCTACACGCAGAAGAATGCGTAGGGCGCACCGAGTTGTCCCCGTCATCGTCCTCTAACTCCTCATCGTGTTCTTCAGGGTCCACATTGCCCATCGCGTCGAGCTCGGCGAGGCGACGCTTGAGCAGATCCTCGGCTTCCACGTCGAAAACTATCGCCTCTCCCAGCGCGAACGGGCTGTAAGACGCGCCCAAGCGTGTCATTCGTGCCATCTGTGCAGAGTGTCAGCATGGGGCAGTGATAAATGCAAACAGGGAAGAAATCAACAAAGAGGGATAAAGGCCTCGACAAGCACAGATGGGTGGGCGCGTCCCATGGTGGAGTTGACCGACCCCACCCATCCATGCTTGAAGAGGGATAGAAAAGAAAAGAAAAGAAAAGAAAGGGAAAAACAGGAGGCTTACCGTGCAAGCAGAAGTTCACGCGCTGTTCCCAGGTGTCAGAGATGGTGGTTTGAAGCAAGCCTGTACATAAACAACTGGCAAACATTTAAACAACAATAACGCGCTGCACGTGAAGTCCGCGTGCAGTGACAAGTCTGGACTTTGGACGCTGAACGGTCCGGACCAATCACCCGGGCAGATGAACCTCTGCTGCATACCACCACCACCGGCGCTCGATGCGCGGCCATCCAGCCCGGCCCCTTGGACTTCCGACAGTCGGCGCCCACGGATCGACACCCCACGGCTCACGACAGCCGTGGATGACGTTGGCGCGCATGGGCGCGCGTCAACATTCCTCTGTACGACTCCGAGGCCGCGTAAGCCCTGCCAATGCAGGCCGCTCATAGGGAGAAGATCCAGATCGGGCCTCAAGAGCCCAAGCCCCGCAGAAGCGACTGCCTGCGGGGCAAACGGATGGATGGAACTTGGGATTGACTGGAACGTCCACGGACGTTCCAGTTGATAGGGTACGTTTCTTTCACCATCTCCGGCGGGCACGGTGGCTGGACTGGGCGTCTTTGAGCTGAGCGATATGCAGGTCCAATCGTCCAACGACGATTGCATCACTTCTTTCCTCCCCTCACCCGCCCGCTCAACGACGCACTAAGGACAACGACACCTCTCCCCCCCTTCTCCACTGCCATTCCACCTTCGTCGCGGGTATGTGGCGCGCTCTGTTGAGCGTTCCGCGCCCTCTACGAAAGCCCGGAATCAGTGTCTTCCATTCTCAAGTGCACATCGCACTCTACATTTCATCATAAGGTCTCCATATGCATACAACTACGCGGTACATCAAATTTGGTTGTGAGCTACGCCCCTTTTCCCGACAAGATACTCCTACGACGCTCGGATTTGAGCTCGTTGTTCCACTCACGGATGCGTTGTGCGGATTTGTCGTAGTCGTCGGGTCGTTGGAGGTGTCCACGGCGCGGCAAAAGTTTGGGCTTTGCCCTTATGGCATCGGTGAGTTGATGATGCCAAGTGATGATACAGAACGTACTCATAGCGCCGCTGCTGACTTTGGGACCGTAAGAGCGTCCGGCCTGAGGTACGATATGCAGCAGCATACTGGTTCTGCTGCGCCCGATGGGCGGCATAAGCTTCCGACGGACCGTCCTACACAGAAGCACGTTTTCTGCGGGGCGCACTGAGATCAGAAAGAGAAGATGAACGGATAACGTACTTTGCTTTTGACTTGCGCCACGTCTCCCGCCGCCGGGCAAGAGCCGCTTCCTCCTCTACGCGTCTCTGCTCCTGCTCCTTCCACCATTGTTCACATCTAAGCAGGCCGTGCGCAGCGCGGGCGATTGTTGCTGAGAGGCCAGTGAGTGCTGTTGAGGGAGGCTGGCGGGGATGATGGTGGTTCAGGACAAGGAGTAATTCGGACCAATCTGGGCAATCGATCTCAATGTGGTGAGTCCACTTTGAATATATGCACATAATCCTCTCTACCGTCTCGCGCCTATCCAGCTTTCGACTCAACGACGTGACGGACAGACTAAAGGCGCACCATTGGTTAGAGTCTTGTATTTATCAATGCTGCCGGTGCCAACAATGAATGGATCCATCACGCACTAGGATTACGTGGTGAGTCCACAGTTTGCATTCGCGCTATTCACTTGATGTTCATCCGCCGTCAGACTCACTGCAAGGATTGTTGGCTCTAAGATTAGGTGCGTGGTCTCTTCTCTCACTATTGACTTGATCCGTTGACCTGATAGTACACAGAGAGTAAATGAATTAGGTGCGGGATCGGTATAATGTTACACGGGAGACGGCGGTACGATAAGTTTGTCTAACTTCACCATCTTGAGGTCATTCGCCAGCATAGATTCGTAGTCCCCGATAGCATGTACTTCCACAACGCCCTTGTTCGTTTTGGCAAAATCCACGGCTTGCTCTTTCCAACGAGCCTTGAGAACCTGAACCTGCTCGAATCGTAAAGGGCCAATGCGAGCACGATACTGGGTGGCATCCGGCTTGCTAGCGGAGAAGAGACGCTCACAAGGGACGGACGAAGCCTGAACGGGGATGACATTCACCGCGATGCGTGCCACCGTTGGGTATTTGCGGTAGTGGGTCTGCGGAGAAATCAGAGGAAGTACACAGCTGCAAAACATCAAGAATAACGACGTACCTGCCAGTACTTGCACAGATCGGTCTGGGGAGTATAGCTCTTTGACACGTCGCGTCTGTATGCACGAAGCTCGCTTTCCCAACCAGTGTAGGTCGACGTCTGTTCCTTACAAGGGTGGCGCGGTGCTTGAGGAAAGAGGCTGCGGGGTCGTCAGAGTCATCGCCGCTGCCGTTATTGAAGGGGGAAGTGGGAGGAGGCATAGAGGAACGGGTCTGGACTTCCTGCTCTTGGTCCGACTCATCCTCAGAGTCACCAGAGGAGACGTCGTCGTCGCTCTCGTTGTCGTTGTCGTCATCCGGAAAGATCAAGCGGTTCGGCCATGCCTTTTCCATCTGAACGGGCGGGAAATGAGCAACATGGGCAGGCATAGAATACACGACTTACCGCAGTGTCAACAATTCTTTCGGCCTCAACAATCCAATTCTTAGCTTTCTTATTGCCAGCAGTGATCTCTTTCTGCTGCTTGGCGGCGCCTCCCCAATGATGCTTGATCCAATCAAGCTTGTAGAAGGGATGGATGACTGGATGGTGGCGGAGGTAAGTATAGGCTGGGAGACAGGATGGGGACATACACATTCCAAGTACATATACCGGCTTCTCGTCAAACTTCGAGTAGTATTTGCGTCCCTTGCTAAGTCCGGCATCCAGAGTGTCCCAGTATAGCTTGTACTTGTCCATCTTGCGTCTCTTTTCCCAGCGAGAGATGAAGCCTTCGAATTCGGGGAGCGCCAGATAGATGGTAGGATGGTGTACAGCCTGGTGCGTGGCTAGACGCCCCAAGCTGTAACTCAGCATCCTTCAAGATGCTTCGCGCAGGACTCATCGCGTACCAAGGACACGGAGACACCAAGCGAAGGTACGGGAAGGACCAGCGAGGTTCAACAGGGGAACGTGCGCAGGCAAAGGTTCAGGAGGATCCTCACTACCTTCAGGAGGATCCGTCCGGGTTGCCAACCATGTGGGAAGGTACGGTTGGGAAGGAAAGCAGATAGGAGGTATATTGTTCCGTAATTTACAATGCTCAGGGTCTGAAGGACCCTGAGGTAGATACTAAATACCGACGAAGGTCGGAAATATAACTTACTTTTTCCCCACCATACCAAAGGAATATTGTGAAGGCTTCAGCAACGTCGAAGAGGTTCTTCGACGTACTCTCGTTGAGTAGCTGCCTTCGTGAACCTTCCTTCCACCTTCGGTTACTTTCGGTTCACCCTTGAAGCTTCGTTAGAGCCTTCGACCTTGCTGCGCGCATCGTGGTAGTCGTTTGAGAAGCCTCCCTCGAGATATCGCTGCTTGCAGCATTTCTTGTTCAAACTCGCCTGGTTGCGTACAAGTGGAGCCCACCGCGAGGGGGTTTCAACTACAACACACCACCTTGTTGCTAGGCTCTGGCCCCGAAGCGCCCTCAACGGGACTCTCGAGGTTGCTTCCTCAAGCAGACCCCGCCGGCAACCTTGTCAGCGGACGACGAGCAGTCTAGCCAGGAACCTACCACCGTTCCAGAGGCTTCAGGACCATTCCCTCTTCCCCCATCTCACCCACCGTTCCGTTTCGAACCCTCCTTAGGTGTCGAACCTTCGATTCCCAATTCACTTGCGGAAGAAATCTTCGCGGCACAACTTCACGACCTTGCGTTTGGCTTCGAAGGTCTTGAGGTTTCGTCGGAACCTCGCACGGCAACACCGGACCTCTTCCGAGATCTTGGTTTAGAACCCTTGTCTTCAGACCAGTCTGCTCGAACGTCGGATTCCCAACGCTCAGAGCCTCCCACACCAAAATCACCAGTTCAGACCATCCCTGGGGCCTTTCCTCCCCCATATCTGGTTCAAACCACATCCCTTCCAAATTCAACACCATCCTTCCCTTTACCGCCGAACCCTACTTCGCAGGCTTCCCCAATCATGTCGATGCCCATTCGAGGTTCGAGGAACGCCCTTTTCTTCTCGGACGACCCCCGAGATCTATCAGACTACTTGGAGAATGTTGAGCTTACCTGTCAGGAGAAGTCTCTCACCGATGATGCAGACTTCATCAAGTGGGCTACCCATTATGTCAAAGCGGACCAGTGTCGTTCGTGGGAACGATGCGGCCGTCCGACCGTACCTGCGGCAGGTGGTGCGGGCACTGCTCCCACCTGGGCGCAGTTCAAAGCCGCCATCCATGCCCTCTATCCCGGATCCATTGTCACATCACGGTATGAACCCGCCGATCTCGAAACCTATGCCCGGCGTCAAGCGAAGGATCAACCCATCACCACTCGGGAACAGCTGGGAGCCTTCACCCGGACCTTCACTCACATGGTTGATGCTCTTTCGGAGGATGAGCAAATATCGAAAGCCGACGAGTCACGCTGCTGCTTCATTGGTTTAGGATCGGATCTCGAAGGGAAAGTATGCCAGCGCCTCACTACCAAGTACCCTGATCATCGTCCTTCGAAACCTTACTCCATGACGCAAATCATCGCCGCGGCTGATTGGCTTCTTCCGGGGTCCGAGGGAACCCACGACGCAGTTGCTGTTCCCAATCCCATCTATTCGTCCTCTCCTTCATCGGGGTTTCGAGCGCCCGTCGTAGTGAAAACTGAGCAAAAGGATGCCTCGGTTCTAGCTATTGAAAAGTTGGGCGCAGTAGTGAACCTCCTTGCCGAACGTCTTACCACTGCACCATCCCAAGAGCAACCCAGCTATCGAGGGAACAATTATGGTGGCAATTCTGGCTATCAGAGTGGTGGCAATTCTGGTTACCAGAGTGGTGGCTTCCAAGGGAATGGCGGATACCAAGGTGGAGGAGGGGGTTATCAAGGCGGACGCGGAGGTTCGTATAGGAACCCACTCGAACCCTCCTGTGGTTTCTGCAGGAAAAAGAACTGTTCCAACTGGGAGAGCTGCGACGAATTTAAAGCCTTGAGCAACGAAGGTTTGATTCGCAACGGTCCTGACGGGCGTGCAGTTATGAGGGATGGCAGCCGCTTCCCTCCAGGGCGAGACGCCCCCTACCTTCAAATTCGTGCCTTCTATGAGAGGAATCCACCACCTTCCGCGTCCCTTCCTTCGAACAATGGTAATCAGCCTTCAAACACCAACGGTCCTTCGGCGCAGTCCTTCCTGGTTGAAATCGGGCCCTCGTTGGGTTCTAGTCGAGGTCCGACGTCCACTGGTCCGCAGAGTATCCCCGCGGAAGTTTTTGCAGCTTCGACATTCGGCATGTCTTCGAATGCTCCGTGGGATGAGCAGATGGCCGCCTTCAAAGCAACATGTCAGCAGGTGGCGGAAGGCAAGGAACGGTTTCTGTCGGCGCACAACGTCGTAACAAGGGCAGCGGGTCGAGCGAAGCCTCCCCAAGCAGGGAAAGCCTTCGAACCCCCTGCCTCGCACTCAGATAAACCCGACAGTCAATCTCAGTTCCACAAGGAGGATGCAAAGGAATCCTCCGCACCTCCCGTACCTGCAAGACATCCGGGAAGGCAGGTCCCTCCTTCAGGAGACCGCTGTCAGGTCATTCCACCTCATCCGGGGCACCTCATCGAACCTCGTCACCATACACCGGGTTCTGCAGCTCCTTTACGTGATCCCTCAGGACCTAGGATGGTTCCTGTTGGCGAAACTTCGCCGCAGGAGAAGGCTGTGCAGGCGGGACCTCGCGCAAGAGAAAACCTTCCAGGGAAGGACTCAGGAAGGCAGTACCGTACGGTCGCACCTATCGAGGATCCCACGGCAGCAGAGCGGATTATTCAAGCCATTTTGGATCGAAAGTCCGAGTTCACCACGGCCGACGTACTGGCAGTTTCGCCAGACCTTCGACGACAGCTTCGTGACAAGATCACGCCTCGCCGAACGGATCCTGAGGCGGGGGGTGCACGACTGGGGGCTTTTATCTCTGAGTTACTCGGGGTAAGTGACGACGAGGCCCCCAAGGGCACTTCCGAGGGAGAACAGGTTCTATCAGCGGCAGTTGATGATTGCACTGCCATCGAGAAGGTTGAGGATTACTACACCTCTCTTCTACATTCCCTTCCTGACTCTATTACTGTCGCGGCCGAGTCAGCTTCTCTTCGCGCCGTCACCCCAATCATCGATACCCTTTGGGAAGTGGAGGCGGTGCTTGACGGGGGTTCACAGTTAGTCGCCATGTCCGAGACTGTCTGGCGAAAGATCGGATGTGCCCTCGACAACACCATAACGGTGAAGGTGCAGTCAGCAAATGGTCAATTCGACAGGTCCTTGGGAATGTGTCATAACGTACCCTTCGCCATCGCAGGCATCACCATCTACCTTCAAGTACATGTCATTCGCGGGGCAGCATACGACGTACTTCTGGGGAGGCCCTTCACCATCCTCACGGAGGGTGCTTTGAAGGATTTCCAGGATGGTGACCAGCTTCTCACCATTACGGACCCCAACTCAGCGGCGGTGGTTACCATCCCTACCCACGATCGGGGTGAGCCTCACTTCACGGACCGCGCTGAAACCAGCCACGTATCTTCGAACCCACACATTCACTCCACTCGACCCCCGATTAGACATTAATGGATCTACAAGATGGGGAAGAAATTGGATTTGTAATATTGGTCGAACAACTCGCCTCGGAAACCTCGAATAGGACGCCTCACCTCGCTCAGCCAGTGACCGACCCGTTTTCCATTCAGGATACGGCTTCGATTCCTGGCTTTTCTATTTCATTGTCAGCTCTCTCTCAATCTTTCGTCTCTGATTCTCTCTCTTGCGACCAGTCTTCTATCCCTTTCTCGAATCGCGCGTTTGTCCTTGCTGCAGCCACCTTCGGGGGCTGGGACGACGTTGGATACCCCAGTACCGGACATTGCGGCCCTCGAATCGTCCTACCGTTCACCGAGCTACCTCTTCAACAGGCGTATGCATCGATGCTCATTCAAAATCCGGTCTACACCGTAGCACTGGAAACCCTCCTCAACCCCTATAGGAAAGGGGAAGGCCCACATACCCCATTTGGCATCTTCGGTGCTAAGTACAAGAAGGTCGCAGACCGTACGAAGCCCATTCCTGTCACCCTTCCTGAACATCTCCGTGTTCAGCGAAACATCACGGGGGATCCCCTAAAGGACCTCCCCCGACTCTCTCTTTTTTCAGGCTATGTTGGCCTATGGTTCTATCCAGGAAGGTGCTCCGTCACATTGTTAGACGGGGGGGAAGTCTTCGAGGTTCAGGAGAGGTTCTCCTTTGCGTCAGGAGAGGTTCTCCCATAGGTTCGCATCTGGAAGGTGCCCCGTCAGTGGTTAGGCGGGGCTGGTTATCTCGACGAAGTTCGTCATGGTCTAGGCGAGGTTCACCTTTGGTTTTGCCCCGTCAGTGGTTAGGCGGGGCTGGTTTTCTCGACGAAGTTCGTCATGGTCTAGGCGAGGTTCGCCTTTGGTTTTGCCCCGTCAGTGGTTAGGCGGGGCTGGTTTTCTCGACGAGGTTCGTTGTAGTATGGGCGAGGTTCGCTCTGGGTTTAGGTATCGAAGGGTCTCTTGTCAGCAGTTAGACGGGGATTCAGGGAGGGCCCCTTTCACCGAAACTTCAGTCGAGGGGGGTCCACCTATAGGTTCGGTTTTGGGACGTTCTCAGAAGGGGTGGCGAAATTTTTGCCTGGGGGGAGAGAGTGTGAGCGACACACACATCAAAACTTCGTCTCGCGCGGGATAAAGAATTGCAGGGTACAAGAGGTTACAAGGGACCGACTATGAGATGGATCTCTTTCGACGCCAGGGCGACACTTCACTCGTACATCTCCGGCTCTCGGTTGTCAGGGGAAAGCTCAGGATCTGAGGCGTTGGAGGTCGAATTGGGGGAAGGAAGGCGGCGAGGATCTAGGGGAAGGGGTGAGATGTTGAGGTCGGGGTTCGTAGGGGGGGAAGAAGGATGCGGGAGGGGGAGGGAGTCGAGAAGAGGCTTACCGCGGAGGAAGTACTCGCGGTGTCTTGCTGCAGTACTGATGCGGGGATAAAGGAAGCCTTGGATCCCCTGGAGGAGGTTACGCCGGTTCTGAGGACCGTGCACAGGCGCTTCGACATGGATTCTATTCAGCTGGCGAAGGAGGGTTTCCTTCTGGCTACGAATATCGAAGATTTCGCCAATACGGACTCCGAAGCGGGGAATGTCGCGGAAGGAGGGGGAGAACCAGTAGGGGTCGGTAATGGAAGAGGTCAGAAGAGAGGAGTCAAAGAACAGCTGGGTGATGTCAGGGACAATCCAGCCGCGGTGCGCAGCACAGTGAGCGTGATCTCGAGCAGCGTTCTGAGTGATGGAGGAAGGGGGTGAGTTAGGGCTGCAGGGGAAGGGGGAAGAAGGGCACTCACAGCGTGGGCGAAGGCGCGAGCAATGTCTTTGATCAAGTATTGGCCCTCGGTCTCATACAGGGAGTTCAAGACGGACTGGATGGCATCGCGAGCCTGATTCTCCTCGCTCTCGTACGATTGGAGGTTGACGAAGGAAGGGAGGCTGACTAGCGTCAACCAACGGGGGGTCCCCTCCTCGGGGTTTGCCGTATTGATGGGGAAGGTGTCACGCCGGGCTTCGAACAGGACGTCATAAGGGAAGTACAGCGGGGCGCTAGGAGCTGAGTAGAAGGAGGGGGGGGGTTTCAGGCATTCGAAGGACTATTGAAGAGCGAAGGCGCACGGCGGACCATGCAGGACAGGAACTGGACTTCTTATAGGATCAGTGCTATCGATGGATCCACTTATCGATGGACAGGAAGCTTCTCTCGGATTTCTGGCACAGGGGGGGGTTTTGTATTTCAGACGCCAGCGGAGCTCTTCCCGTCCGCGCCGCCATTCCACACTCATCACAAGGCACATCTCGTCTACTGTTTAAATCTCGATAATCTCAGGATCCTCATCCTTGGGGATACCCTCGGCATCCGCATCCGCGGGCTCTTCGTCATCGGATCCGCCATTCCCTCCCTCGGCAACTCCTTCAGCAACATCCCTCATGGGTTCATCGGCCGCCTCGTTGGGGAAGTGGCCCAAAAACTCGACCTTCCCAGTCACGTCGCTCCACCAGTAAATGCCGCGGGAACGGGCGAAGTCTTGAACGGCACCGTTCGTGGCCTTGAAGTGGCGGCGGCGGGCAGCGATATGCCTCAGATCCACACCGAGGTCGTCGGCCTACAACTTGTCGAATTCGGCGTGCCAGTAGTTGCTGGTGAGGTCCGCTATGAAGGTTTTGGCCAACACTTCGGAGTCAATGATGTCGGGAAGGGCCCAGTGGCGACGTGCGGCTGTCTCAACGCATTTCTCCATGGCTTTCTGCAAAGTGTGAGATAGTGCAGGGATGCTAGGGAAGGAAAGAGGGGGCTCACATAGGCTGCGAAGAAGCTTCGAATGCCGTCAAGCTCTACGGGGGTGATTGGCCCTGCCTGGAGCTTCACATAGAAGGCTTGATCGGCACGAATACGCCACAGGTGTTTTTCGGCAGCAACATATTTGCAAAGATTGTGGGCAGAGGAGGCGCTATAGGTCTGGGGGGTGAAAGGGGGACCGCGACCAGTTTGGGAGTTTTGCACCCGGGGGGCGGTGTGGTGGTAGACGGAAGGCATACGAGGCATGGTGCTGGGTTCGCTCCTCCAACCAGGACCCCTTTTATAGCTTTCGAGGGCTTTCGAGGACTTTCTAAACTTCCCGAGGTCCAACACGCGCTGGATACGACCCTCAAGGGCTGGGGATGGCCTTCCTTTCGTATTCCCCCACTTTCGAAATTTGCCTGGGGGGAGATGTACAGCCTGGTGCGTGGCTAGACGCCCCAAGCTGTAACTCAGCATCCTTCAAGATGCTTCGCGCAGGACTCATCGCGTACCAAGGACACGGAGACACCAAGCGAAGGTACGGGAAGGACCAGCGAGGTTCAACAGGGGAACGTGCGCAGGCGAAGGTTCAGGAGGATCCTCACTACCTTCAGGAGGATCCGTCCGGGTTGCCAACCATGTGGGAAGGTACGGTTGGGAAGGAAAGCAGATAAGAGGTATATTGTTCCGTAATTTACAATGCTCAGGGTCTGAAGGACCCTGAGGTAGATACTAAATACCGACGAAGGTCGGAAATACAACTTACTTTTTCCCCACCATACCAAAGGAATATTGTGAAGGCTTCAGCAACGTCGAAGAGGTTCTTCGACGTACTCTCGTTGAGTAGCTGCCTTCGTGAACCTTCCTTCCACCTTCGGTTACTTTCGGTTCACCCTCGAAGCTTCGTTAGAGCCTTCGACCTTGCTGCGCGCATCGTGGTAGTCGTTTGAGAAGCCTCCCTCGAGATATCGCTGCTTGCAGCATTTCTTGTTCGAACTCGCCTGGTTGCGTACAATGGGTGGAGGAGGAAAAGACCTGCTGGATGGAGTTTGCGTCCTGCTGATGGATCAGTACCGTGCCACTTGACTAACACAGACACGTACCGCAAGGATATCTCGACAGTCGAGTACATGCTGCCATCCTGCGCTGTCAATCCGAAAGGCGTTCCAAGGTATATGTTTGACGAGTTTTCCTTTTGCTCGCAGTGTCGTGATGGGGCCAAAAGTGTCATCCGCAGATGCTATGAACCGATTGATGGCCTGTGTGAAGTGAACACTGGTGCACGGAAACTAAGAATTGGCATCACATACCTTGCGAAGTAGAGATCCCCACGAGTCCACCGAATCCGCGAGTGATTCGCGACTCGACTCGTGTCGGGCATCACGGTGTTCAGATTCGACTCGACTCGTGAGTCACCCCGACTCGAGTCGTTCACGAGTTACAATCATAGAATTTGCTAAAAAGGTAATATTTACAGGGACTCGAGACTCGAGGGCGAGGACTCGTGTCAACTCGAGCCCATTTCACTCAGTCATCACTCAGTCAAAGTTCCACAACGTAAGATATAATACAAATTGCGTAGTGATAATATGATATACTACTGATGTCCGATGTGGTAACTAACAAGAAATACAAAAAAATTACAAAGCCCGAGGCAGAATGGCCGGGCGCTCGAATGTGAGATAGAACGTCTTGGCATAATGCAGCGCCAGCGCGCGTTCCGCTTTCCTCCCCTGCTCCCGTGATCCAACCGTGAAGGGCACTTTGAGCACCAGCGGGAGCTCGAGTGGACCCTTCCAATCCCTCACCAACTTCCTCAGACCCTCCAAGCGAGGCACGCGCTTCGCCCATTCCGGCGCACACAGACCATCCCGAGCCATGCTGGCGTCCACGGAATCCTGTTTCCCCTCGGGGAAAACGGCATCGAACGCCGACATCCGTGTCTCAAAGAAGTCTGCCGCCTCGTCGCTATCGAGTCCCTCATACAAGTGGTCCGTCATCCGCCGGTCAATGGAAACCATCTCGTGACGGAACCCCCACTCGAATAGCAACCAGGCCGTCTCCATCCCCGCCGAAGTTGAAGGGATCGGAAAGCCCCCCGCAGGCGTCGGACACACGCAGTCGAACGTGATGCCCTGGTTACTGAGAGCAGCGCTGAACGAGTCCGCGATGCCTTGCAATTCTTGCGCCCGGTGTGATTGAGGTCCGTCGGTCGAGAGCTTGGCAACAGGAAGGTGAAGAATTTCCTTCCACTGCTTGTTGGACAAAGCTGCCTTGCCGTGGAGATCCCTCGCGCGGCGAAGCATATGCGAGAAGATGTGGTTCACCTGGGCAAAGCAGGCAGGAAAGGATTTGGAGCTGAGGAAAAGTCCAGGCTCAGGATAGAGGTACTCGGCGGTGAGCAGCTTTTCCCCGTTCTTCCGCTGCAGGACGCGCTGCTCCAGGACGGTCGCTTCGCACTCTGCCTTCACCAGCGCGTTGATGCCGGTCCAGGCCTCTGCGAGTGGAGGCGAGAAGGGCGGGGGGCAGCAATCGGCAAACAGATCGCGTGGTGGCTGCACCAGTGGTCCTACATACAACTACTCAGTACACAACCATACAAAAATGAAACATAAAACTTACCCGAGCTGGGTTTGGCCTTGGCTGTCCGTTTCCTCTTTTGTCCGGCGATAGGCGCAGGCGGCGCGCTGGAGATAGCGCTGGAGCTCGCCGCAGGAGGAGCAACGACGTGAGCTGCAGGCGGGAGTGCGTGGGAGTGTTGGGTCTTGAACGCGAAGGGGCTGCGAGTGTAGGTGAGAAAGCCCGCGAGGAAGTGCACATAAGCGTGGTGCTTGCGGTGGTCGTCCGCGTTGCCGGAGAAGATGGTAGGATAAGGAGGGGAGGCTAGCGGACCGCCTTTGAAAGGCACGAGAGGTACAACCTTCAGGACTTTCTGGTTGTTGAAATGCGCGAGGGAGCGAATGAAGAAAACCGGTACGTTCGGACAGTCGAAGAACATCTCCACGACCTGCAAGTCGTTGGTGTAGCAGCCGATGACACGAGGTAAGCCGTCGGTGGTCACAGCTGTGTCGCCTCGTGCGATGCGCTGGTAAGTGGAGACGTAGTCGAGCCCCGCGGATATGTCGAAAAAGAGGAGTTGAAGCCCCACGAGGGTGACTTGCGTGGTCATGCGGTCGTTCGCGACAGATTCCAGCCGATTCAAGAAGCGCTTGAGGCGGGGAATACGGGACTGTAAAAATTTAACCATCTTTGAGTCCCCGCCGCCCTGCTCGCGCTGCGCATGGATGTAGTCGTCGGCGCGCCCCAACACGCCGTTCACGGACCAGTTCAACTTGTGAAGAAGCGGATGAGACAGCAGCCCCAGGCCGATGACTTTACCCGCCGCCCAGTTCATGTCCGCGTCGGATACATCGCGCCACATCACCTGGTCCTTGTAGTATGGGTGTTTGTCGCTGGTGGGGAACGTTGGAAAGACTGCGAAGTGGGGGCGTTCGGGGTCGTAGAACTGAGGCGCGCGAGTGGGATCGTGCGGACCGAGGCGGCCATCGGCGTGGACGCGAACTTCACCAGAAGGCGGTGGCGCGCGGATGGAGGGATTGGGGCGGAGACAAGTGACGAATTCCGAGTCGTTGGTACAGAGAGCGCCTATGGCACCGTCCGGTGCGAGCAAACGAGGGGAACCTGTAGAATAAATTAGCGGGATGTCAATCGTCTGCGCGAATTGACAATTTACCTGCCGTGGGGTCGGGACGATTGACGAGGAGATCATCGGGGCGAAACTTTCGGCTAGATTGCATTCTGTTGGATAGGTCAGTAAAATTGAGTATAGCAGCATGTAAACGGCAGGGGAAACATACCTGCTTTTGGGGCAGCGAGTGTGGTAGTGATTCGGGAACACCGACGCGCTTGGAGGCGTGCAATACCTGCAAGGCAGCTGCAAGGCGCGTCAGTAAAACATGAGGGCGCTACCAGCGCTATGAACGCACCAATAGTCGCCGCTATGAGTGCCCAAAACTCCCTACAACGACCTCCCCACAACGACCTCGAGGGCGGGGAAGCGTGAAGCTTCACCACCAAGCGGCACACGTGAAGTGCGGCGCTTGTCAGGAGGGCGCCAAAGAACCTGAAGTTCTATGGCGAGGGCGGTGTCCAATGTCTTGAGGGTGGGGACCGGGTGACCAGTGGTGGTGGGACTTGACGATTTTTTTTGGCAAGGTGGCTGTGCGGCACCCGTCTGAGCGCACAGACCAGAGACTCGCTCTGGACCGTGGCTGTGTTCGAATGTTCGAGCACATTCGAACACCCGTGACTCGTGCTCGAGTCAGCACGAGTTTGGCACGAGTCTTGCTCCTTATTCCCATCGCCCCCGCCTGCCTCAATAGCGGGCGGCGGCCCTGTACTAATTTTTTTCTGCTAGATTGCGTTGGTCTCCGCTCTTCTGGAGCAGGCATAAGGCTTCAGGCCTTTTGCCGCGGGCAGAGCTTCATGCTCTCCCCGTTTTCCCTTTGTTGCTGCCGGAGATTCATTCTCTCGCAGCGTCTAGGGAGCGGCGGCATGTGTGGCGCGGATCGGTCGACAGATCACCTCTGCTCGGGCTGGCGCGTCCCTGTGTCTGACTTTGCGCGATCGCCTGGTAAGTGAATTGGCAATTCCTTCATACCGCAATATTCGCTAACTATTGTTCTGACCACGCTTGTGCTCCTCTGGAGTACCTGGAGGGCGCTCTTTGCTCTCCAGGTACCTCCTATTCGCTCTATTCGGTCGACTCCATCGCTCCCTGGTACACGTTCTTTCCATCTTGACGTGCCCACGCAGTACTGATTCTTTATCTAGGCGATTAATCGATACTCTCGTCGTCCGGGCGGACCGCAATGAGCAGGACTGCGCTCATGTGTCTGCTGTCGGCGTCTTAGCAGTAAGTGATTCTTCATTGTCGGTATCCGATCTGCACTTATCCAACCCATCGTAGAAATAGCACGCATGTCGGACGGGCACGATGTACGATTGCCTCTGCATTTGGAGAAAGGTTCGTCGTTTTGGGTTGAGCCCGCTTATCGACCACTTACATGTCTCTTTACAGATCCTCTATCGCAACATCTCCCGGACCGCTCGCTTTCCAACCCCATTGGCGTCGCAAGTCCCGTAAGTGCTCTTTTTTTTCTCGATTTAAACATGCCTCTCAATGTTTAAAAGCCCTATTGCATAGCCATCCATTCCATCGAACTCTACTCGACCATGCCTCCCCGCAACCCACCCGCCAAGAAATCCGCTACCAAACCCGCTCCCAAGGCGGTCTCGCGTACTTCTTCCTCCAACTCGCTTGCTCCTCAGCCTGCCTCCGTCTCGCGCAAATCGTCCAACGCTTCACTGGGCGATAAGCGTCGCCGTGCTTCCACCATCGGCGAAGAGTCCAGCACGGCCGCGGCGTCTTCTTCCAAGCGCGTCAAGGGCACAGCCGCCTCTCGTGGTCGCCAGACTGGCCGGCTCGCTCGCATTGGGGGCAAGGCCCCTCCTCCTCGTCGTCGCTCGCCCTCGGCAGACAGCGATACGCTGTCCTTTGTCGATCTCGACAATTACGATGTGGAAGTCGACAGTTTTGCCGACATGCCCGCTCTTTCCGAGCTGTCCAGCGGTGCAGTCACTCCTGCACGCTCGGAGAGTGACGGTGAAGACCGCCTCACTGATGGTGGAGGCAACGATGTCGACATCGACCTCATCCTCCAGGATCAGGAGTTTTTCGAGAAGCTTCTTGGTACGTGGTCTTTCATCCTTGCTCTACCTCAACTGACATTATTTATGCAGACAAGAAGCGTAAGATCTGGACCAGCGGCGTCTACCAGCACTACGAACCACCCTATGTCCATGAGACGGACGATGGATTTGTTCAGGCTTTCAAGTGCAAGAAGTAAGTGTTCGCGTCGTTCAACTCCAATCAACCACTAATCTGGGTTTCACAGGTCTGGCACAATCATTCAACGTGGCTTTGGCGCATCAATGGGGACCACCACCAACCTCCGCCGCCATGAGGTTCGGTGTGACCAGGAAGCGGTAGACAACGCGACGCAGACTACCTTGGCACCTTTCGCACAGGGTGCAACTTACTCGCCTGGCAAGTTGCGGATGCTTATGCTCAAGCACATCGCCATCTGCCACCGCCCATTCTCGCTCTACACGGACAAGCCGCTCCTCCAGATCATCAAGATGTTCCGTCCCGACGCGGTCGTTGTCTCGGACACCACTGTCTCGCGGGACATCAAATCAGTCTACAATATTGGGAAGGCGGCGGTCATCGAGAAGTTGAAGGTAAATACCATCCACTCTGTTCCGAAACCATGATTCTGACACCATTCAAAGGGCCTTCGCTCCAAGATTCATACCGTTTTCGACACCTGGGCATCGGGCGGGAAACGCTCTGTTCAGGGCATTGGTGCCGCATACTATGAAAATGGCGAGGTGGTCGTTCTTCCTCTCGCTCTTGTCCCGTAAGTGTAAGACCTGATTTGCTTGACTATGTGCTGATCCGAGTCGTTAGTCTTCATGCCCGTCACACCGCCGATTATCTCTCGACTCAAACCATGACCTGCGTCAACGGCTTCGGTTATCAAGACAAGGTTCTCGGTTGGGTCGGCGACAATGCGTCCGTCAACCCCAAGATGGTCGAGCTCTCAATTCCCCGTCTACCCGTCGACACTCACTCAGGCATCGACACATACGTCGGGTGCGCAGGACATCAAATCGATCTCTCTGTTCGTGTACGTCTTTTTCTTATATATTGCCTACCTCGATGCTAATTGTTCCATAGGCTACCATGATTCAGTTTGTTGGCAAACGCCTCGCCAACAAAGGCATCGCCGACTATGACGAGACTCTGGATTTCAATCAAGATGGCAACGTGTACATGGACGATGACGACGACGAGCCCGACGAGGAGGAGCAGAGTATCCTTGCTGGTATTGACGATCAGACGGAGGAGATGGAAGAAGAGGAGGCGGAGCGCATTGCAGTGGCGTTGGACGAGGTGGCTAACGTGTCGCCGGAGGACCAGAAGCTTGGGAAGTCTGCCGTCGTCAAGGTGCGTTCACTTGCATCTCCCTCTTACTCGTTTACCAAGAGTGACTAGATCATGAAAATCGGTCGGCGTGTGTTCAACACTCAGCAAATGCAGGAGGAGTTGGCCGACCAGTGCGAGCTCGCCCACATCAAGCCCCAAAAAATGATTCGGGCCGTCGCCACACGCTGGAACTCAATGCATCCCGTCCTTGAACGTGCACTTGCCCTCCGCCCTGCCCTCGACCGCTTGGTTCAGCTCCCCCAGTTCAACAAGGTGCCCAAGCGGAAGATGCGCAAGTTTTTGCTCTCCCCTGGCGAGTGGAACATCTTGGAGCACCTCGAGAAGGTCTTACAGGTGAGGTTCTATGGTGATCTCTCCCAACAATATATTAACCTCTCCATAGTTGTTCATCCTCGCCACCAAGACACTTTGCCGCTCCAAGGTCCCGCTCATCCACCAAGTGATCCCGGTGTTCGACCGCCTCGTCGACAAGCTTGACATCATCATCACGGACCACAACGTTCCGTCCGTCGTTCGTGCTGCTGCGGCTCGCGGGCGTCAGCACATCCTCAAATACTACGCCAGGACGGACAGGAATAAGGTCATTCGTATTGCGATGGGTGCGTACTCAGTGTTCTTTTTTTTTCTCGCTAATATGATTATAGTTCTTCACCCCGCGTACAAGACGCGTTACTTCGAGAGTCAAAGTTGGGAGCGCGAGTGGATCGACAACGCTCTGGACCATGTTCGCGAAACATGGGCTCTTTACCGCCCCGAGGTCGCCGAGGTCGTCGCACCTGTTGTCGGCAGCGTCGATAATCCTTTCGCCAACCTTGGTACATTCGGTGACCAAACCGCCGACGTGCTTGAGGAGTACCTCAACGCGCCAGCCGTCAGCACCTGCACAAATCCACTCACGTACTGGGCGGCCAACCTCGACCCTGTTGCGCAGGACGGCACCTTTGATCTGACCCCCATGGGCGCACTGGCACAGTTTGCGCTGGATTATCTGAGTGTTCCAGGTGTGTAGCCTTCCTTTACTTTGTGAACACACACTAATCTCATTGACAGCTACATCCGTTGACATCGAGAGGCTTTTCTCGCACGCCGGCTTGACCGTTACGAAGCACCGCCACAACCTCTCCGATGAGTCGACCCAGGCTGCCGTCATCCTCAACGCGTGGTGGAAGTCATTCGGCCTCATCGACGAAGGATACCTTACTCGTCACTTCAATGCACTGCACCGCCGCAACGGTCAGGGCTCTGATGTCGAGGAGGAGATTGCCCCTTATCCTTAGATTACATTCAGTGCTCCTTACTTACGATTTTGCCTTGCTTACTGTTACAATGACTTACTTACATGACTTTATGCTTACCTTTTGACTGTTTTGTTTGACTGTGGTGTTAATGATGACTATACTTTCTGTTATGTTATGTTTTTTTTTTTAAAGTACATGTTTCTTCATATGTAAGTAAGAGTCCACGAGTAGTCTGCGGGTAGTCCGTGACTCGACTCGCGGGTATCCGCGAGTGACTCGGGCACTCGGGCTGACTTGCTGACTCGTGCTAACTCGACTCGCTCGGACTCGGGCCCTCAAGACTCGAGTGTTCGGCGAGTTCCGAACAGCCATTTTTGGCTGGTCTGACTCGTAAGATTCGACTCGGGTTAACCCGAGTATGGACTCGTGGGGATCCTTATTGCGAAGTGTGTACCCACGATCCATCATCCCATGAGCGGTGCCCCATCGAGTGTTTCCATGAACGATAAGGTTGAGGACATTGGCGATCGAGCAGTCCCGCTGGATACGGTGAAACTCTTCGATGCGTTGCCCCGAGCTATGAATCTTTACTGCCAATGTTCGGAGCATGGCGATGACGTCCAGACTGCCTCCAAGGACGCAATTATCAGGATCCTCCGGGTCGTACTCCCATATTGCCTGTGAAGTTTCGAGTGCTGCAACCTGGGTAATGGCGGCCATAAAGTCTCCGATGGCAAGATTCAACATATGTGCCAAACACCTAAGTATTAATCAAGTAAGCCGATGTGGCCTCTGAGAGAATCACACACATGAGTTGATTTTTCGAAGCCTTCCATTCCTTGAGGCCGAGTTGTTGATGGATTTGCTCTACGCACTGGGCAAGCGTGCTGTTGTTGGATGCGTTATCGAAAGTTGCGGGGCCGAGCTACATCAGGTTTGTCAACAGCCACAAACAAACACAGCTCTTCCTCTTACTCTCGAGATCTTCTTCTCGAGATCGATGATACCGACGCGGATGCACATACTCACGAAATATCGGCCAAGGTTGTCACCATCGTGCTTGCCCTCCAGTGCTTTGAATCCAATAACACAAGTTTTCAGCCGCCAAATCCGCTTGCCTTTTACCTTTCGGACAACCACCATCGAGCTCGTTGCTCTGAGAAACTGGGCCTTGTTTATGTCGGACGACCAGGTATCCGCCGTATTGCAGACGTCACCAGTGGCTTTCTGAAGGTGTGTTATGCTTGTCGCCTTTGATAGAGACACGGTATGCTTACCAAGAAGTCTTTCTGATATTCTTCGATTGTACTGATATACTGGTTGTGGATATAGGTCGTGACATTATGGGCAGACGGAAGTTCGGAGGCAACTGTCGATGGACGCATGGAGAACAGGGCGTTGCGAAAGTAGAGATCGCTGGCGGTAGAGAATGCCTAAACGGGCTGAGGTGCGTGCTTGCTCAAATGAATGCTTCACATACCTGATTTTTGCAGACGATGAACTTTGCTGCATGCTCCAGCACACTGTCTCTCGAAAACTCTGTTGGGCCAACTCGCTCGGTGAACCCCAAGGCCAACAACGTCCCCGTGTTTGGGTCTTTTCCCGCCGCCATTCCCGCCGCCGCATCCTGTGCCTCCAGAACAGCCTTTGGAATAGCCTGTCTCTCCTCCTTAAGCCCTGCCGCTTTACACCGCTGGTGATATTTGGGATAATGTTTCGATTCGATGTGCCCACGGCAAGTGCTGGTACTGATACTCAGAAAGGTGCGTCGCAGGGCCTTGCCAGTCGCCTCCACCCTAACAAACGGTAAGCTGCTATACATGACCGGCACACTTGCAAATAGTGCACCACCACCCGGTCAATTTTGTGATGACTCCGTTGTCATTGAATGCGGCCTCGGTAATATTGGTGAAGATAGTGAGGAGGTCATGAGGCCGCTTTTGCACACCGAGTCGGGATGAAAGTGTGGGGTCGTGTTGGCTACCAAAGATCTTGAAGACTGGTGAGTTCTGGTCAAAGTCAATACCCAAAGATTTACTCACCTCGTCATCAGAGCTATCCGCCAAGTTAATCGTCTCAATATCGGGTGCGGTAACGTCTTGGACCTCTGGCGTCGGTGCTGTCTTTCTCTTCTTTGCAGGCGGCGGCCGTACGTCGTCGTCGTCCTCATTGTCTTCACTCGGGACACTCGCAATGGCCGCCGACTTTCCCTTCTTCTTGGTCGAAGAGACCCATGTAGATAAACTCGATGTCGATTTTTTCGTTGTAGTCTTTGACCGGGTAGCAGGTCCTGATGCTGTGGTTTTTTTCTTCTTTTTCGTCTTGTTGGGAGCCATAATAACCGGTTGCAACCCAACCATAATTTCAATTTATACCCCTACCCTAAAGTCTCGATCACATTGCACTCCATAATTCTGATAAAATACATTATATCTGCTGCCATGGCTGTGAGAGACATTAGGTATGTATGCGCACTGCTACCACAAACGGATGTGCCCATGTGGCGAAGTGGTTATGCTTCATGTGGCTTGGTGTCACAGCTGAAGCTCGGACTCCCGGGATCCATTCCCGTGGGGTCCATTTTATTAATTTCACTTGGTACTCGGTTGCAACCGGACTTGACCGGGTTATCCAGAGTTGTTCCGAAACTGACATATCAAAATACCCTCAACTCTAACCGGGTTGAGAGTTGTGATAGTATTCACATTTTGGCACAACTGCAACCTAGGTTGAGTTGAGTTTCTCCAAAAACCGGGCTTGCCCAACTCAACTTGAAAACCCTACCCGTATCGGTGTGCCGGAAAGCGACACTGTTCTCCGACCAATTAACCAACGGGTTATAGCGGTGGAGCCAGTTATATCCAAGCACAACGTCACAAGTTGAATCAAGAGGAGTGACGTAGAAAGTCACAGACAGAGAGTCTCCAGAGGGAAAGGTGACGGTGAGGTTAACCGTCTGAGTGATAGTAGAGCCAAATGAACCATTCAAGAGTCGGAGCTCCACAGGTGCAGTATCCGAGGTAGGAATGTGGTGTTTGAGAATGAAACGAGTGTCAACAAAGCAGTCGGAGGATCCGGAGTCGACCAACGCGGATAGGTGAACCTTTCCGATGTTGGTGCGGGGGTCCGGAATCGTAAGGGGAAGAACGAGTGAATTGGGTGTTGTGGAAAGAGCGGCGGCGTTGAGAGTAACAACCTTGTGTGTGCAGCTGCTGGAGTCAACGTAGCTCCAATCGTGCACTAAGGTATCGGAGCTACTCTCTATTTTTTCGACTCCGCGGCATCCGATGGTGCATCAGCTTTGGGAGTTGAAGTTTTAGCACCACGTGCCTTGAGAGCGGCCTTCCGCTTGTTGCAATCCTCTGCCCTGTGGCCTGCGAGTCCACAGAAGAGGCAGAGTTTCTCGACGATCCACCGAGCCTTCTCAGCAGGCGTCAACCTTCCATCCGAGCCTAGCTTGTCGGCATAGGCAGGCTTCTCCCTCGGAGCTCCGCCAGAGCCCGAGCTTGAATCTTTCTTGCCGTCAGACTTGTTGCCAGACGAAGAGGAGGATGACGTAGCTGGTTTGGGCTTTGAGCCCGATGAGCTACCAGAAGCAGATGAAGTGTAAGTCCTCTGCTCCCGGTTTTGCTCGGACTTTCGCTGCCAGTACCAATGATCGATTTCTTGACATTTGGAGCGAAGGTCACGAAGATTGTCGGGACGTCCTTGAATCGCCAGGGCATGCTTCATACGAGGCGGAAGTCCGCGATAGTACGAATGCATCAAGGCGTTGACATCCCATCCAATAACAGACGCTAGGTTGTTAAACTTAACGTTGTAATGGAGGATCTTGTCGGAGTCCCGCATCCGCAGTGTCTCGATTTCATCCTCAGCAGTGCCAGTGGGATCATGAGGACCAAAATTGGCCTCAAGTTCCTTGACAAACACATCATAGAACAGAGTCCACAGCGGGGGGTCCGGCGAAGGGTTTAGGATTTCTGGTTCGAACCATCCTAGAGCAGTCCCAGTAAGATAGGAGATAGCGTAGTTGATCTTGCTGAACTGGGACTCGAAAGCTGCGGGACGATCTTGAAAATTGAGGTTTAAGGAAATCAAGAATCCACGTAGCTTTGAGGGATCCGACCCATTGAATGGGTCGGTGTCATGACCTGACCTCGTCGCCTAGGCTGACAGTCACTAAGGTCTCAACTCGACGACGTCCCAAGGGTCTCCGACGATCTCTACGAAGGACATTCCACGAACTAGCGCCACTACGGAAATTGCCGACAACCGCATTAGGCAGTCGGAGGTTCGAACCTCGGCGGAATCCAGCAAATAATCCTAGGCCCCGCCCCGTCGGGCTCTCCCGAGTCCTAGCTGTAAGTTTGAGCCTCATTTTCCTGGCTACAGCCAGAGAAAATCAACAGACATAACATGGATGTAGCCAGGGAGCGGCTAAGGACTGCACACCCTACCTACCTGATATGGCCTGCTTGGTAAGCTGCCTGGACCTTGCCCGCCTTTAGGATGGTGCCTGGCGCGCGCCTTGCGTCTCGATTGGGCGGGTCTACTGATCGGAATCATTACAGGATATATCCGGCATATTTCAGCCACCCAAATTGGGCGTGCCAAATTCGTCCACAGGATGCGGCCGGCATTGCTTGCTACCCCAATTCGGCCACCGAATCAGCCCGGCTTGATGCAGCCGTTCATATTGTGGCGCATGAAATACATTGGGTATCCATCCGGCTCGTGGGCCGTTGAATCTCTCTATTCATTTTGGTTTCGGCATGAGGCTGCAATGCGGCCTCGTGATCCGGCTCGGCTTATTACTGCCGTCCATTCTGTGGCGCATTATATACGTGGGGCTACCCAGCCGTGCACCCGGGCTGTACTGCAGCCGTACTGTTATACATTGGATGCAGTGCACGTCTCTTACGCAATCGCCAATAAGCAGTTCGGGCTTAATGCTCGCTTTATTAGCCTTACCTGACTCCAGTGGAACTCAACCGTCAAAAGTGTCTCAGTGAAATGATGAATGATTCATAATAGCGCTCGTAAGTAGCGAGGTAAGTAGCAAGGCCCAGGCTAACTAATCGTGTACAGGGTGTTCGCAGTTCATGCAAGTGCGAGCAAAAAGACCAAGTCCACGCTGTGATGACGTAGTCATCACGTGTCATCAGTTGGACTTCGCAAAATATGCAAGTCGAACGCGCTTGTCATCTTCCTTTTGTCATCTCTTCCCTTGTGGCGCAACAACGCACTGTTCCGTCTCTGATAGCATGCACATGTACGTCTAATTGCGTCCACGAACGCACATGTACATACTGACATCGCTTTCGTAAGTACTCTATACGGCAAGACCCTGCAAAACCCACGTAACATCGTCAACAGCGCTCTCCCACATCGTCCATTCCTCTTGGATATCGATCTCATCCACAGCTTTCCCCCACCAGTACAGGCAGGCGATTACGGTTAGGAAACCGTTGACGCCCCGAACATCCAAAAGCCCCCAATCACGTCTCTTTTGCCCAAGCTTGCTCCTCGCCCACGTCTTGCCGTCTTCGCTACGATCCCTCCAGTCCGGCTGCATCCCATCGTACCATACAGCAAATGCGCGTTTGTGGGCTTGCAGCTTTTCGGCCGGCATTTGCTTCATCTTCTTTGTCGTTGTCAAACGTCTGCCCTTGATCCAGATCTCCGCCATTTCTGGACGCCCGTTGGCAGGTAAAAGACCACTTGCTTGATACTCGTCTGCCGCTTCTAACAGAATCCAGCAGTCCACAACCTTTACCCACCTTCGACCCAAATCCGCCTCGCGGAAGTGCGCGAGTGACTGCTTCACCCACGGCGGCGCATCGGTCAAGGCAATCTCTACCTCATCGGCCCGCTCTTCAGCACTCTCGTCGTCAATATCGCTGGGGCCAGATAATCTCGGAACTCGTGGCTCCTCCATCGTCACGTCTTCCTCAGGTGCATGCATTGTCGATGGGATACGAACACCATCCGCGAAGTCTGTGCTGGAGATGGAAGAAGAGGGTGCAGATGACTCGCTGGTGGCAATGCGAGGCGCCGCGGTGTCCAAGTTATCATTGGGAGGAGCTTGGCGGAGGTTCGCGTCGTTATCTTGTGTGGCGTCGGCATTGGGAACAGGTTCAATATCCTTCGCAGGCGTCACGTTCTCTCCCTCGTCGTCACCATCGTCCTCGTCGCCTTCCGACTCCGATTCATCGTCACTGTCCCCTTCGTCGCCACTTCCGGCCCCAGTATCTGTCATCGAGACATCCTCCCCCACCCCACTCTGGCCTTTCAGCCTCCCTGAGCGCCGCGGTGGACCCGCCGGTATCGTCTTCTTCTCCCTATTCCTCCTTGCCTTCTTCTTCTTCGCCATCATTTCTTTCAACTCCTGAGCCTCGCCAAAAAGCGACTGATACTCCGGCATGGCCTTGATACGCGCTATATTGGCCGCGCGCTGTTCTTCGTAAGACAAAGAACGCTCGCGAGGAGACTCCGGCGAATCGGGATCGGGATTATCGTTGGGAACCACCGGTGGAGAAGAAGGTGCATCTGAGGCAGAATTTGCAGCGGTACTCGCGTTGATAGCCATAGTGAGTGGGTTGGCGCCTGTCTGCTTGGTCGGATTGATAGCGCTGGTGCTCTTTGTCGCATTCTCCTTGCCCGCGACCAGAGTCCGCTTCTTCGACGGGCGTTCACCATCTTCACCACTACGACGGCGCTTCTGCCGCGCCCGTCCGGAATCCCCTTTCTCTCCGTCGCCGCCAGCCTCATCATTGCCGTCCTCATCGCTCTCGCTCTCGCTCTTGCTCTCGCCGTCCTCATCGCTGTCCACCCCATCATCGGCCATGGCCGTCAGATCATACTCGATGTCCTCGCCTGAAAGATCGGCCCCTGCGCCGTTTGGGAGTTTTGCGGCCGCTAGTTGCTCCTCGGTATAGCATGTGCGGGCGTATTCCTCAAGGTAGCGCTTGTAACGATGGTATTTCTTCGGGTGGTACTTCGTGACCGTCGTAGGAATGGTATCCAGATTTTTTCCGCTGCACACGCTGTTTTGGGTCAAGGTAAGTTCAGGCTTTCAACCTTTTGTTTGTCAACTCACGTTACAACAGAGATTTCGCCTCGATAGTGCGGCATAGGACCAGTCGCATGAATGACGATCTGAAGCCCAGTCGCTGCCGCGACGTGTTCAACGATCGGCTGCAGAAAACTCGGCAAGGACCTGATGCATCTGTCTTCACGTTAGTGCCCTTCGTTTAGTCGAATGGAAACGCGGCTAACTCACTTTGCTCGAACCGTAGGATCCGTGGAAGGCGGCGTGACAAGACCGTCCTTGTACGCGGCCTTGGCGGCGGCCGCCTCCGCCTTCGCTTTATCGCCCCAAGACTTTCGCTCCGCAGGCAATAAAGCGTCGAACATATCCTTCGCCACCTTCTGACGGAATGTTGCATTGAGACGACCGCTCTCCGCCCCACTACTAACAGCTGCCTTCCAACGACTGTCGACCTCCACACTCACGGCGTCCTTGCTGGCTACTTGCCATTGCTGATAGGCCTGGCGCGCCTTGGGCGGCTTCGAGTGCCCAGTCAACTTGGCCAGTAGGACAGCGTAGGGATCCTCAACGAGTCTGCGTCGTCTGCCGCTATGCTTCAGAGCGGTCTCGGCGCGATACTTCAGCCAACGATGAACAGACTATATGGTGAGTTAGCAACATGATTTCGCAGCCAGAGTCAGGATTTAACACTCACAATCTTTGACTTTTCGACAACTTCGCGCTTTCTGCGCATCTCCTCGTCGCTGAGCTCGTCGACTGGCATCGGTCCATCTTTACCGTCACGCCACTTGTTGATTGGACGGGGTGGTTCATCGGCATCGGGAACAGTCCAGTGTATGGCGGTGAAGTACTCTTTGAAGACAACCTCGAGATACTCCCTTTCGGTCTGCTTTCCTTGACTACAGGCAATCCGGAACGGCTCGACGTGAGGTGAAAGAATTTCTTCGCGAAGACCTTCCGCCCAGCCTCGGCGAGTCGCACGGTCCTCCTTGGGAATGGGGACATGTTCGCGGCGCGCCTTGCGTGGCGCTGGCGCGACTTGGGACATCGTCACAAACGAATTTGATGGGAAGAACGAAGGCCCAGTGCATGCACGGCGACCTCACAATGACATAGGGCGGACCTTGCTCGTTCGGTATGTTATCAGCCAACCACATTGGAGCAGTACTTTCAAATTCGCCAAGCTCCAGATCCAAATTGTTTCGGATCGTTATTGGTCACCTTTATTTGGAAATCGCGATGTTTCGGACTTTTATTGGACCCATTTGGCCGTTCCTTTCTGATGTTCAACCGGGAGACGGCAGCCGGTATAACGGTAAGCAGCGCGTTGTACTTACTCAATCTCTTCGCTAATTCGGAGTAATTACCAGGATCACCGACCTTAAGAGCAAGCTGTCGACTTCTCCTCATCTCACCAAAATGTCGTCCCAGCCCTCATCTCCCCCCGTTTCGTCCCTCCCTGCCGACGTTGAGCACACCGACGCCGTTGAATCCTCCTCTCAGCCAGCTGCCAGGGATTCGCCCGACAGTGACGCCGACAATGGCGAGGCCGACGACCAAGGTGAAATCTCCGACGACCATGTCAGTGAGGTCTCCGACGACCAAGTCAGTGAGGTCTCCGACGATCTGATAATTGTTACGACTAGCAATCGTAAGTGTTGCATACACTTCCAGGACCTCTTTTCTCACCAATTGCAGTTGCTGCTCCCCTGTCCTCCAGCGCCAACGCCCACATCATCAGCGTCCCCGCCACGGGTGCCGCCGCTGTCACTCACGGTGCCCTCGGCGCAGGCGTTGCTGCGTCATCATCTGTACCGGCTCAGGTTGCAGGGTCTCCTGCTGGCGCTACAGGTGGTGGTGGTCCCCAGCCCGTCCCTTTCATTCTTCCCCCCGCTCCCACTTTCGTCAGTGGCGGCGTATATGTTCCCGCTCCCCCTGCCTTTGTTGTCGGGGAACGCTACCTCGTCGCTCCCACCCAGCCACTGATGGGTAGCACCGAGGCTCCCTGGTCTCGTTGGTATGCCGTGACTCGTGGTCGCTTTGTTGGCGTCTTCCGTGAAGCGTACGTTTGTCTTTGGTTGACTATTTGCCAGCTTATACTAAGGAATTCTTCTAATAGATTCGTGGCCGACGCGGCGACTCGAGGCGTCCCGTATGCTTACCAGCAGCGCAAGCCCACCCAGGCGGAGGCTTTGGAGTTGTTCAACAGGGCCTTGGCTTCGGGTTCTGTAGCGGTCATCTCTTCCTAATAGTTACCTCATTTAGAATTGCTCCCTTATAAATACCAGTATCAAACGATCTTGAATCACATTGTTTTCATCATCCCCCTTCAGTATGCCTCAAGACATATACATTGTCCTCACGGACTCTGAGTCGGAAGGATCAGATGATGGATACGACACTGCGCCGGACGCCTTCACACTGACGGATGATGATACCGATTACGATGACCCAGAATTGGACGCCCTCATCGCCAGTTTGGACGATCTCGAGCTTCGTCGTAGGATTTCTTTCTATTCTAGATTGGAGCACATTGACATACTATATTTGTAGCGGAGCCCACGCCTTGCTTGAATACTCCGCGGCCCATCCAGTCGCGGGCACCTTCAATTTCCATCGACGTTCCTGCCGGCCGCCAAAAGCTATACCAAGTTCGCGGCACCGTCGCTGTTGCAGTTCCAAACTGGTAAGGCACTCATCATTTGATGATACGGCGTACGCCGTATTGATACCCGTTTAGGTCGGCTGCCCTACGGCATCAAGTAGAGAACAAGTGCCACGTCAAAGCCATCAAGAAGCCGGTCAAGAAACGTCACTCGGGTGTGTCGCCACGCGCTCCCCTTGTTGTCTTCGCTGGCTTGGACACCGGCATCTATCGTTCTTGGAACGCCGCCCGTCCATATGTTGAAGGTGTTTCCAAGTCAATCTATGTTCGCTATCCATCTCCCGCCGCTGCCGAGAACGCCTACAATTACGCGCTGCATATGGGATGGGTGCGCAAATGTCAGGCGGGGATCTGGACAGTCGTACAGAGTATCTCTCAGACTACTCTTGACGTGGACGACGAGTGCAACCCACTAACCGGCGGTCAAGATGCCCCGTACTACTGTGTCTTTCGGGGTTTACGCACGGGCATCTATAGGTCCTAGTAGGTCCTATGACGCATTGATCCGTGCTTCTATTGATTGGTCTACAGTCTAGAGTGCACGCTAAATGTCATCGGCGTATCCGGTGGGGGTCATGAACGCTTTGAGACATTGCGAGAAGCTCGCCAGGCATTTCGAGAGGCGCAGGAAAGGGGAGAAGTGTGCGAATTGGGACTCGATCATTAGGGGAAAAGCGCGCCGCAGTCATTGACATGTATATACGTTATCTACAAAATGGAAATATTTTCTCGTCCAGATAATCCTGCAATTCTCCATCGGCCAGACAAGTAATGATTCCGTGAAGGTATCCCTCCAACCGAACGTATTCCCCTTCGATCTCGTTCACCTCGACACATTCCTCGTAATACCGTCCGTATTCCGTGTATATAGCGCCGACAATGGGTTGTAAGTCCTCGTGCAGCTGGACAGTATGAGAGCGGATCTCCTCCATGTCAGGGGCCTCTGGGAGTAGGGCACGTCGAGCGCACTCGAGAGCGAAAGCGTCGATGCTGTGATGAGTGTAGTCATCCAAGATCTTCTTATGTTTCTTGGCATCGGCGAGGAGCTCCTGTCGTGTGGGGATCGACCTTCGCACACTATATTTGAGCGGATTTAGATACGCAATCCGAGATACGACGCAGTCAGACGTACGGGACGATGGCATCCTTTCGTTTGCGTGGTTTGTCGGGGTCATTCGGCCTCTCTTCTCGACGACGAGCATTCTTGGCGTTTTGCTGGGCGCAGATCTTCTTCTTGTTTCTATCCCCAAGTAAATAAGAATGTTGTATGTGCAACCTTTGGCACGCACCGGTGATAATGAGCCATCCTCTGTTCCCGCCTTGCCTCAGCTTTCTCCGCGGCTGAAGCGTACTTCTTGTGCCTTCCCATGGTGATTAGGGACACAAACGATATCGGCTACCCGGTATAATGATCGTGAAAGAGGTGGGAGGAGGGCTCGGACCGGAGAGGGAACTCGTCGAGGATCGGTCGATGTGGTTGCTAAAGTACTAATGCGACCTGTTTGCCCTCTAGAAATTGTGTAACATTTATTGGACCGAAATATTGAAAAGCTGATATATCGTCGCCATCACCATTTCAACCCGAATGGCCTCTTTCAAATTTCGATTAATGCCCGCCTTCTTGCACACTGAGCCCGCCGAGTTGCCCACGACGATCCAAAATGGGTAATTCTGTAGGGTTAGGGCTTGCAACTTGGGCTACAACCGCGATCGAAATGCTTGCTGCTCCTTCCTCTCACGTCCTCCCACGCCTCGCCAACGTCTAATCGCTGCTATGACTGCTCCGCGTGGGGTACTGGGTCCATATGTTGAGGGACTGTCTATGATGGAAGCGCTTACCTCGAACGATACCCGAATTCGGTCCAAAGCCTCTAATCTCAATAACCACGGCGTCGCCTTGCCGCAGGATGAGCACGATCCCATTGTGTATCGTCTGTGCGTAGTTACTATTTTCTCACTGTATTTTACCTTGCTCATCTCACCTGTCATTCTTTCAAGTCGTGTCGAAAGACACCTTAGAACGTGCCGGCCTCTGCGACGGTTCTTTCTGGTACAGGAAGGTACAGCTGACGATCAAGGTACGTGCTTACAGATTTCTCTCTTCTCTCTGGAACTGAGCTTTCGAGACAGCACAGGAGCACAACCCCCACCCACCACCTCCCAGCTTTCAAACAGCCGTATTTCCTCGCGGGTGCACGCTCGCCATCGACCCCAGTTTCGTGCATGCCGAAGTTCGCGCGTTCTTGGTCCGTAACGGGTTTGCGGCTCTCGAAACCCTCTTCCACCAGATGGGCATTTTCACACATGAGGACTTGGTCATTCTTGCGTTGGACATTCGTCGGGGTAGCCTCGATGACGATCTTCACCGTGGTACAGAGCTGCCAATGGCCGATTGGGTATATCTGCGCCAGGCATTTCATCGTTACGCTCGCCCAATGACCTTTGCCTGAGCATGTGTAATTGACTCTCTCGCGCGCCGTACCTCCTGCATCCTCACAGTTTCGTTTTCTTTCTACTTCTTGTTGTTCCTCCAGCTCCACACGTACACATCCGCTTCCGTCGCATTATCTTAGTCGTTTGATATCTTGCAATTCTATCACGAGTCTCAATACCATGAGGTTGGGAATATGTCCAATTAGTGTCTATTAGGTTGACAAAATCGCGAGGATACGGAAATCTGATGTTGATACAGCCCTGCCCTGCTATACCCGTCGCCCGCCGTGACATCTCAATCTCAACAGATACTCTAGAGTTTCGCCCTGACGCGAGTACGCTGCTGACGTGCATTTGTATGAACAGCCGTACGAGCTATCGAGTTGACGGGCCCTGCGTGTAATCTCAGTGCCCAACATTCCTTACAATGATATCAAAGAAATACGCACGACGAACTAGCCGCCCCCAGAAGCGTTCGATGCCTTCTCCATCGGTATGGCCGTAGCTTGGAGGGCGTACATAAGAGGTACACAACGGCTCCATCCAGAGGCTGGCCCAAGTCCGGCCGAATGGAGGTTGTTGCGGAAGCTTGCTGCTCATCTGCGATGATTGAGCTATGGGCAACAATTCAGCCGTTCAGTTATGAGGCAGGACTCAAACACATGATATTCGCAACACATGGTAGGAACTACACAGGGCGAACAACGGCGCCCTGCCATCACTAAATATTCCACAAAATATCCACCATTCATACTAGCGCTCTGCTGCCAGAATGGAAGCTACAAGGATTGCGTCAAAGCCCTGGAGGCGTTCCCCTCGGACAGTGTCGCTTTCTGTGTAAGGATTGAGATGCCGTTTAAGAATGTTGGGTTGTTGCAAAGACGCAAGCGAAACTCTAGACATTACTCACCTAGGGACTCGTGACCAGGGGCGGGATTCTTCGGCCATCCCAGCCATTGTACTAAGCGATACCAATTGGCGTTAGCGATGCCAAGGGCCGCGCGAAGAGTCTTGCGGACTGGAGGGTGGATTAGCTGATCGCAAAGGTTTGCCAAGTCGTCGCGGCAGAGGATTCCGCATGCCTCAAAGGCTCCGACGAGCCAAGCCGCATTCATGGAAATGAGGTCGTGGCAGAGCTCATCGTCGATCCGATACTCGTAGGGCACAAGACCTTCAGCACGCTCTAGATCCCGATTGCGTGGAGGCATCGGTCCCCCTGTACCATTTCTGATCAGAATGATGGCAAAAGATGACGGTCCACAACATACTGGCCCAATAGACTTCATCTTCGAGCACCGCACGATACACAGGACGCATCAAGCGAAGTGTGCATTCTATCTCCCTACGAATGTATTCAGGTCGCGTTTACACGGCAAGTAATATGGAGAGGAAGTACCTTTGAGCGCTGACAGAGCAGCGACGGCGTCGGTGAGGCTCTTGAAATCGAATCATCATTATTCCAGTCCAGACAGTTCATTTGGCCGTATAAATAGCAGTAGCCATGCCCTAGCGACTGGATCATTCCTGGAGATAGCACGTTGGACCGATATGCAACCGATATGTGACAGCTTCTGGGAACTGGACCGTTATTGGATAGATACCATTTTCACATGTGTCGTTAATTGGACCGTTATTGGAAATGTTCCAGCGCCACGCCTTAGCGGGGCGCTGGAATTAGTGATGAAGGCGAATCTATGAACTATTGCCGGTAGTGGGGCGACCTTCGGCGTCAAACGAATGTGTTGGAAACAAGATTATGCGCAAGCTCGTAACCGCGCTCTCGGATGAGAGTATTAGTCTGCGAAGTGGGCATGAGCATCTGGTCAGGGTGAATAAGGTGTCCTCACCGTCATAGTTTGATCTGACGGACCAGGATGCGCGGAATAGTTGAGTACAGGTCCAGACGCGACGCTATCCTGGAGTTGGGACTGATAGGTGGCATACATCTCGACGAGAGCGAGCATGTGAGAATAATACTCATCACTGCCGATCATAAGACCGTCGTCACTGGAAGTTATTTATTGTGTATTATTATGAAGGAGAAGGACTGAAAGACGTACTTGTGCGTGTTATGGAGCAGAAGGCGTACCTCAGCCTGAGGCGTGAGGAGAGAGCCGGCTGAGCACAGGCTACTGTCGGAGAGTCTTGGATGGACGTCAAAGTCCTCCTCAAGGAGCTGCCGATTGAGTACCTAGGGGGGTCAGTGATGATTCACTGGCAAGAGGGATCGACTCACATCTTTGCATCGCTGCACCATTGAATTCTCAGTTTCTGGATAACGTCGAAACCACCAGTCGAAGAGAACCTTCCAAAAGCCGGAGGCACGGTGTTCGCGATTGCACTCACGCCAGAAGGGCAGGAAGAGACGTAATTCAGCCAGCTGCTGATGAGAAAGATTCCACTCGCGCCGTATACTCTCCATTCGAAGTAGAGACGAACGCAGACTGAAAGGATGCATGTGTTCAATGAAGAGGAGGCAAGTCAACACGCGAACATGATCGTGTCTGAATTGAGCCAAGTCGGTTTGTCACCGGTCTGGTCCGGAGATAACTTTTGTTGGCTCTGCCCGCCACTGGACCGCCATGCAGCATGGGTCGCAAGGGTCGCCTGCAACGTCCCCTTCGTGTTCAGTTCTCATTCCTACCGGGCCTACGACGTCTTATCCATCGCAGTATCCACCCTTCCCTTGGCCAAGATGAGTACGACTTTCTCGGGCCGACGACATCGCTCTGCGTACGACAGACAGCAGATTGCTCGCTTCATCGAGAAGAACTTCGGTTCGCAGGCAGCCCAGCGTCCCAAGCGCGGCCGCCCCTCGAAAGCGTCCACATCCGAAGGGAATATCGATACAGCACCGCCGAGTGCGTGGCGCGAACCTCACGGAATGCTCGACAACTTGGACATGACCTACACATTTTCACGCGACGGTACACGCATCTTGTCCGAGGCCGACATGGTCGCACAGCGGAAGAAGAAAAAGAAGGGAAAGAAGTCTGGGAGAGGTGCTTCCGCCAGAGAGGATGCGGGAGAGACAATGGCGGGCGGCAGCGGCTCGCTCAATGATGAGGGAGAGAGCGGCTGGGTTGACATGGTGCCAGACGCGTTCCCATTCGTTCCACCCGATGACTATACGCCCCCCGAAAATGATGGGCAAGTCTCTGACAATGACGATGAGCAGGAAGAGGGCGACATCGGCGGGCTCAATGGAGAAGCCAAGCCCAAGAAACGCTATCGAAGCTCGGTGAGCTTGCCATTCTCTTAAATGTTGCGGTTGACTAACAGTCCTCAGGATGATTCTATGGCCGTCTGGATCCCATACGACGACCAATTTCTTGCGGAGCTCTTTGTTAAGGATTACCTCCCCCACGGAGCGCGCTGTTCAACCTGTAGAAGACCCTGGCAGCTGTACATCGATGTTCCCGGCTCTAAAACCCCCACTGGTCCATCGCCTGCCACCTCTACACCTCTTCCGACCCCGATCGACGTCTCTGTTACCGAACTCAGATCTACACTTCCCAACTCCCTTGACGTCGACGTCGCTGATACCCAAGCTCACGATGACCCTGTTCGTTTCCTTTCTCCTTCCCTCGAGACACCTTCCCTCGAGACACCTCCACCCGCTATCTCTGGCGACGTCCCCGCGCCCGGAACTGGTCTCGCCGTCGATAAACTTTATAAGTGTAAGACATGTGGAGAATTCTGGGAGTGCGGCGACTGCTGTTTGGCACGGCATCAGCGCACACCACTACATACTCTCAGGGTAAGCTTTTAATCTGTTAGAACTCGTAGCCAGGTGCTGACAGCGTTAACAGGTCTGGAAGAACGGCGCCTTTTTGCAGCGTACATGTCTGGCGGACTTGGGCTATGTCTACCAGCTTGGCCACTTCGGCGACCCATGTGCTGTGCCAAAGACTCCTCGACCCGTCACGGTGATGCACAATAACGGTTTGCACCAGTTCCCATTGGCCAACTGTGGCTGTGACGCATATGGCGACGACGCACACGCTTGGAGGGCTCCCCTGCACAACGGCTGGTATCCGGCTACCACGTCCTCGCCCCAGACTTTTGCTACTATCGAGTGCCTGGACTTCTACCGACGACTGAACGTTACGGCGAACGTTAACGTTCGCGACTTTGTAACCACACTCGAGCGCCTTACAGATCCTTTAGGAACAACTTGGGTCCCAGATCGTTACAAGTCTTTCACCGTCATGTCTCGCCAGTGGTCTTATCTGAAACGGATGAAACGTTCCGGGATTGGATCACTCCCTGGCGGCATTCGTTCAGCACCTTTGGGCTTGGCGGCTGTCCGTTGCTGGGCTTGCCCTCGACGCAAAGTTAATCTTCCCGAGGGTTGGGAGAGAGTGGAGGCGAATCTCAAGTGAGTTCATTCGTGTGATATGTTGGCGGCTCGGTTGACAAAATGATCCATAGATTCAAGTACGCCTTGATCCTTGGAATGGACGCGAACTTCCGAATGGCATCGAAATTGCGGCAGCGCAGTAAATACAAGTCTTACGAGATCCTCGCTGATGGTTTGGGATGCATTGTACCGTCGGCGAGCTATACGGAGCACCTCAAGGGATACGTCAAAGAGGAAGACGTACGTCGATTCCACTTCTCTTTGGCTGATTTGTTATTGACTAGGGCTTTGTGATCTGCAGGTCTCGTCATGTATTGCGTTTGCAGCCCTCATGCAGTGCGAAAGTCGATTATCAACGGGTCTTCGCTGTACCGGGGTTGGAGGTTGTATCTGCACCCGTCATGAAGTCATCCGTCCGCTTGGTCTGGGGGATCTCTTGAAAGGAGAACGGTAGGCCCACTGTCTCTAACGTGTTCGGCTCCGGTACTGATTTGGTCGTAGGTATGCGAACATGGATTACGTCTTTTGGGCGTCTATACTCGGTGAAGAGTTGGCGGATATCCTCGTATCGTATGACATTGGTTGTCAGTGGAAAGTAAACCTACTCCCGCGCCGCGAAGGGATGCCGGACCTACTCAAACAACCACCGAATGGCGTCACACCGAAGATACGGGTCGGGACACCTGTCTGGCACGGCGCCGTTCACGAGGAGGAGTGTACCATGAGCGAGTCGTTGCGCTACAAAACCGGTGCGGGTATGACGGATGGCGAGGCTGTGGAGAGGGTTTGGGCCCGTCTCAACGCTCTGGCTACGGCGACTAGGGAAATGCATGCAGACGGTCGTCACGAGAACATTGAAGATGCAGTCGACAATCATAATTTCAGCAAGAACCTAGCCCTTGGTAAGTCAACCACCTCAGAATTGATCTGGACAAAACTCATCCAGTGCAGGTGCCCTATTGGAACGGCGTCAAACCGTCGCAGTAGAGGAGCGCGCTAAACAGCTGAACAACTTTCGAGAGACATCGAGCGCACTGGATCCGGAGTTGCGAGACAAATGGCAGCAGGAGGTGAACGCGTGGCACGAGCAGGAGGATCTGCCAAAAGCAGCTCGTACCGTCAAGAATCCTTACGTGGCGGGTTGGAAGAAAGGTAAGAATGATGTCGCTTTTGCACGCCAGGTCATTGAAATCTTTGGTAGAGATGCTTTCAGAAGCCGAAGTCCGGGAATCGCTACAGAAAGAAGAGGCGGACGAGCGTGTCGCTCTACAGGACGGAGGAGGTACTCGTAAATCGAGTCAAACCGTTTTCATCACGCTCGGTTTGAGGCTCGAAGAGGTCCAGTCAGTCACCTTTTCTGTAGCACATCCAACATTGAGACTCACCCAATACACAGGCGTCGTATAAAAGATCTCCTCAAGATGCGTATCAGTGGTTCGACCAAGGAGCGTGATGGGAAAGTCGACGAGCGTAGGAAAGCATTTTTCAAGGGCCTGCCGCGATTCCGAGCTCTCCAGGAGACATACATGCCGGGTGTCTCAAGCCTTATCCAGCAGGTAGAGGACGAGGCAACAGATCGTGGACGTCTCGTACCGGCCGAGTCCGTCAAGCTATGGCTACCCTCGGATCTTCCGGCCGATGTGCGTATAGGCATGCAACGGCCCGCGCTATTCGACATGGAGGCTCGTCTACGACGCGCTCAGTGCTCTTCGTCGCTTGGCATGCTGCGGTTGCGATTGCATGCAAAACGGCATCTGATCATGTTCCGGAATGCCTATTTGCGCTGCCAGAAGAAAACGACGCGAACAAGGACTCTCATCGATGTGGTCAGCAACCGTGTAGACGCACAGGCGCGGAAGTATCGGGATGCACGGCGGGCATTGGGAGTGCTAGTAGGTGCGGAGGCTTGCGGAGAATTTCGAGTGTTAGCGGAGGCGGACGTGCAGCTCAAGTATGTCCAGGATCACGATGCCCGGGCAGCACGTCGACTAGCGAAGATTTCTGGAAGGCCGAGTACCAACATGGCGGGCAACCTCCTCTCGCAGGTAGATGATGAGGACGTGTCGCCGACTGCCGAGTGTGGGGCCGAGGAGCGGGGTGCAAGTCGACGTACTCTCTCGTGGATTTGGACAGCTCAAGGCGCGCCGGATGACTCGGACGAGTACCTGCATGAGTGTCAGTACAATCTCTCTCCTATAATATGCTCATTCCGCTAATTTGTGGCGCAGCGGTCCGCATTGAATGGTGTAAAGCTTATGCACGGAAGGAGCGCTGGCGGGAAGAGGTTCTTTTGATCGAGAGGGAAATGGACGCCACACTTCGGTCGCTTCGGTGGTACGCGGCGACCTGGCGCCAACGGGCAGACGACGCCTTTGGAACACCATCGGTCCTCCTTGGGCGGCGAGCGTACTCTCTTCGACAAGCCGAGATCTATGACACAATCCACGATAGCTTTGCACGTCGGTGGGGCGGCGGTGGCAAGGGCAAGCGGACTCGAAGTGATTAGACTATGTATATTTCATCTGTGGCGCATGGTTATCCCAATATAGAACATTGTATCGAACAATGCATCGTTGTGTCTTTAGTGTGCCGAGAACGTGTGCCGTGAATAAATACAGGCCATTCCCGGATCGGGAACGGTGCTGTGAATAAATACAAGCCATGTCCGGATCGGGAACGGGTTTGGAACTCCGCACCAGAGATTGCGCGCCTCGGAGGGCGGGCATGGCGCTGCCTGTCTCAATATGGCAAGGGCCTGCTTACTAAGATGCGCGGACATGAGCCTCAGGACTGGCTGTAGCCAGCTGGAAGGCTCTGGCTGGCTAGCTCCCTGTTTTGAGGGTAGAATTAATCTGGCTACAGCCAGACCTGAGGCTCATAGCCTACAGCTAGTGGTGCTCTCCCGCCATTAGAAGGAGCTCCTGGGAGCGCGCCCATGCGGAACACCACTCGTCATAGCTATACTTAGATGACTCGAGTCAGTCAGGAGTCAACAAGCCGCCTCGTCCCGCTCCATCCCGCCTCTTCAGCCAATCAACAGCCATCGATCGAGTCGGGCAGCTATCGGGACGTCGGGACAAAGTCCCTCCGCAGCGTCGGGTCGGTCCCGAGACGTTGGGAGAACTCTTTAGAATCTCGCAGAAGGATACCATTGTATGAGATTGGGAATCGTATAAATATTGGACCTCTCTGTAGTAAATACCCAGACTTCGTCCTTAACCAGTTTTCTCCCGTACAACTCTGTCGGGTACTCTGAACCCTCCGCATCAGGACTCACCCTCCATGTCTCCCCTCAACAACTCTTACGTCCCCGCTATCGATCTCTCGAAGAGAGGATCATTCCCCGAGGACCAAGAGGTGCGCTCGTCGAGGGTCCCTACGTCTAACCTCCGTCGGTTAGGCGAGCACACTCCGAAGATATCTGTGATACGCCCGCAGGAAAGCTGCGAGTTGGTCACAGTGGTGATCTCTCATGAGCGAGTCCTCGTCACGGCGGGATCAGGTCGTAACAATAGGACGAAGTCTCTATACTGCCCGCGTATCACGATATCGGATCCCCATCCCTTCTCCAACGTTACAGGAACATCCCCCACCCCCGACACCTTCGAATCTATCCCCTTCACTCGAGCTTGCAGAACTGAGCACCGACTCCTCTCCCTTCTACGGGAGTTAGCCCTTGACGTCACGGTAATCAAACCAACAGTACGATCAGGTCACCTTCAGGATCAGGACATTCTGGGCAGAGCTGCATGGGTTATAGACGTGGTCTATCGGTTGACGAGATTAGAAGAGAACTGGGTTCTTCTTCGATCTCTGGTGAATGGGCATGTCCTCCTCGTCACACGATGTGTGGAAACTCTGGGGAAAGTTCCTCATCATCTCCCTCGAACGGCAAACCAGGGACTTTATCTCCTTTACAAGAGATATCTGCAGAAGCCCTTACAGCGGCTACGATCCCCGACCTTCTATAAGGATCTGACGCATCGACAAACGATACTCCGCCCCGTCTCCCTCAAGGTTCGAAAACCTTGGACAACCTACCTACGACAGGTCGAACATATCCACAATACGACGGGCCATCTATACACGATCCCCCTTTGCGTCGCGTCCCGACGATGTCAAACTCAGAGACAGTACCTCGACGTCTTCATCAGCGCCAAAGAGCTCTACACAGGGCAGAGGGCCCTTTTCCCCTTGAAAGGTTATAACCTTCGTCGAGGAATTATAAACCTCCTCTCCGACCGAGGGATCCCTCTCTCCCAAATGAACAATCTTTACATCTAAGGCGTTGGCCAGGAGGGAGATCTTTCACCATACTCATCGGAGAGCAACTCGACATCGGACACACGTATATCAGGACAACAGCAAGACTACACGGCATAAGGATCTCTTCAGGGAAGAGATTCCTGAAGCTACCCGCGATTAGAAAATAACGAGCGACTCATCTCAGGGAGAAGAGTCCTCGGTTTGGAAACGACCAGAAAGAGACGGCCAGAACGAGCACGGACAACACCCTTACCGTCTATGTCGCCAGTAGCCAACCAGGACCAGCAGTGATCACTGCCAACTAAGCACGAGCGACTCAGACCCGGAATAGCGCAGATCCTCGCCCAGGACTCCCTACGTCAACCACAGCCACCCCTCGGGACCTACTCAGAGTCAATTAGGACAAGGCACACCTCCAAAGGGGATCACCCCATCACGACAATCCGGAGCTAAGGATCTATCACGCAAACCACGCGCAAATCCGATCAAAGCAACCAGCGACGCGAAGTCAGAGCAAGAAAATCCGAATACAGGCGCGTACAAAAAAGGAAAATACAAATGCACGAGATCGATACAAGAAAAACGCCGCGACGGGCTACCCTACAAAGTCCATAATCCCCAGCCACCACTCCTCAGTCACCTCCTTCCACTCGCGTACCATCCCCGCCTCCGACAAACCTGTCACCGTCACCCGTTCCTCCCATCGATCTCTCTCTTCCCCATCGGCCGACGCCCAGAACGCGACCACTAGCTCGCGGCGCGACCGCAGACGCTAGAAGGAGCCCAATACCAGTGGGAAGTCGATGCGGCCATGCACGATGGTAGCCCAGGGGAGAGTGTCGGTCACTACTCTGGGAATCAACCAAGAACGTCACGGAAATAACAAGCGGGGGCTCACCGAATGGCATCAACAGAACCCACACGCACAAGGCCAGCGAAAAGGACGTCAGATCCCCGGGCGGCACGATCATCAATGGTTTCCAAACCATCGGAGGATAAAACATGACTGCGTCCTTGAGGAGAGCGCCGCGCGCAGGAGAGTGAACTGTGCGCGACGAGATCGAATAAAACGAGCCCTACCGGAAAAACCGAACGAAAGGACCCACTACGGACAACCACTCAGTCGAACTCAGTCGACTTGCGAACGACGAATTTAGATTTTTCACGGCGTCGTCGACGGCGACGACGCAGCGCACCCATTCCGCCAAAACAACGCCCGGAACGTACGAAGGGCGCGCAATCCTGGTTGTCGGTCGGCGGGACAATCGAACGACGCGCGAGCAAGGGACGCAGAGGCGTAGACATCGTCGAGAGAGCTGGGAAGCGGATTAGGGACCTTGGTCGTCAGCGCGCCCAAATATAAGGGCGCCGCAAGCGCCCGTTCCCGCACCCAGCTCCTGGGACTTCTGTGATATCAGGTTTAAGCTTTTGCAGATCATTCAAGAAGTTTTGAAGAGATCTTCATCTCTGATGAATATCTAGGGTTCAGATATGGGGTTCAGAGACTCAGATGAGGGTGACCGCCTCTGCGAGGTCTTGAACAACCAAGTAGGAAATGGAGGGGACATCTTGCGCGTGGCGCGGGTGTAACTCTGCGGACATAGAGCGCGAACGATACATTCCGGACGAATTTTTGAGGTGGCGCAAAATTTCGAAACTTGCAGCATTCAGAGCGCGTTCGCTGGAGCAACTCAACGCGGATATCCGGGATATACACCACACAAAATCGATTACGTAATCGAAAGATCAAAAACACATTCAGGCGATACAAGAACTTCTGTCTACTCGAAATCCCCGGAAAATGCGTCTTCATGGCGCAAAACGCGATTGATGACCATCGGCATCTCCGAATTCGACTGTACGCAGCTCCTCCACTATGAAGGGACCTTCTACCGCTCCGACACAGAATCAGAGACAGTAAACCTCAAATCGAGGAGCCCCCTCGGACACTCCTCTTTGTTTCTCGGGACGAGAAACTTGAGGAGGAGATATTGTCATGACCTGACCTCGTCGCCTAGGCTGACAGTCACTAAGGTCTCAACTCGACGACGTCCCAAGGGTCTCCGACGATCTCTACGAAGGACATTCCACGAACTAGCGCCACTACGGAAATTGCCGACAACCGCATTAGGCAGTCGGAGGTTCGAACCTCGGCGGAATCCAGCAAATAATCCTAGGCCCCGCCCCGTCGGGCTCTCCCGCCCTTAGAAGGAGCTCCTGGGAGCGCGCCCATGCGGAACACCACTCGTCATAGCTATACTTAGATGACTCGAGTCAGTCAGGAGTCGACGAGCCGCCTTGTCCCGCCCCATCCCGCCTCTTCAGCCAATCAACGGCCATCGATCGAGTCGGGCAGCGATCGGAACGTCGGGACAAAGTCCCTCCGCAGCGTCGGGTCAGTCCCGAGACGTCGGGAGAACTCTTTAGAATCTCGCAGAAGGATACCATTGTATGAGATTGGGAATCGTATAAATATTGGACCTCTCTGTAGTAAATACCCAGACTTCGTCCTTAACCAGTTTTCTCCCGTACAACTCTGTCGGGTACTCTGAACCCTCCGCGTCAGGACTCACCCTCCATGTCTCCCCTCAACAACTCTTACATCCCCGCTATCGATCTCTCGAAGAGAGGATCATTCCCCGAGGACCAAGAGGTGCGCTTGTCGAGGGCCCCTACGTCTAACCTTCGTCGGTTAGGCGAGCACACTCCAAAGATATCTGTGATACGCCCGCAGGAAAGCTGCGAGTTGGTCACAGTGGTGATCTCTCGTGAGCGAGTCCTCGTCACGGCGGGATCAGGTCGTAACAGTCGGGCTCCCTAACTTTTGTCCTTACCCGCTGGGAACCAGCAGGCTTTATGACGGCGCCGAGCGATGCACCGACTGAGTCACTGAAGAGCTTTATCATCTTGATAATCTTGAGCTCGTCAGGCCCAATGTCGATGAGCTCAGGCGGGATGTCGGGTGGGCCCCCGCCACCACCACCACCGCCTCCGCCACCGGGCGGAGGTCCTCTGGGAGGGTCGTAGCGACGTCTACCACCAGACGGCTCACCGCCTGGTTCGTCACCGTCTTCACCTTCCTCTTCATCGTCTCCTTGTTCATCCATATCGCCTGGGAGCTCCTCGAATAGATTGGAGCCTGTCTCGTCCCCGCCTGTCCCGGGAGGGGGACCTCCGGACCTCCGTGAAGGGGTGGCCGGAGGAGAGAATGCGACTCTCCCTAGTGTGCGCGGAGTAGCGTGATAGACAAAGCCAGATCGGGCTAGTCTTTCTGGAGAAAAGGGATTTTCAGGATAAACGGCAGGAGAACTAGGCTGCGTAACTTCGACTAAAGGAGGATTCCTTGGAAACATAGTCTGTGCAGCCTGGAGAGGGGTTGCTCGAGTCATGGCACCGATATCGGATACCCGAGCGTGAAGGGAGTATCCCATAGACCTGCGTCGATTCATTTCATGAGAGCGGCGCTGCGCAACGATATCGAGAGTGCTGAGATAGGTCTGGGAAAGGGTCTCATCCCTGTTGGTGGGTTGGGTGAAATACGGGTTGGTAGGAGGTAGATTGGGGTCGTTGGCATTGTTGGCATTGTTGGCCATGGTTGAGAATGGCAGTAAGAGTTTGACTCAAAGGAAGAGTTCAAATATACTGTTAAGACCGTGCCCCGGACCAAGCCTAAGAGAGAAAGACCGGTTGTGATACTCGGTATGCACTGCACAGGCGGTGCTCCGAGCCTGTGAAAGGTAAGCGTAGAAGTGTTCAAAGTTAAGAAAAGAAATAAGGGTTTTACCTAAAGTGTATTGGCACGCACTCCCACACCTGTATCCCTATGAATCCCCGTCAAGCGGTAATCCGGCTATCACTCGGTTGTGGTGAGAGATACAGGGGGCCCGGTCTTGAGGAACGTCGGAGATCCGGAGTAGGCTTCCTGCGTTAAGCAGGCTGGTCCCTTGAGTCGAGCCTTGAATCCGGGGGTCCACCTGAAGGCGTACCCAAGTGAAAGGATGAGCTCGGGCGTCCGCTAGGATGTCGCGAGTTTGAGAAAAGGATAAGTCCGCCGAGGAGGGCGGAGGTCCGACGAGTGTATCGAACCAAAGGAAGCTGAAGAAAGACTAGGTTGGGGTATCCTAGTTGATATTTGAACTGAGGAACTAGAGTGTAGTACAGGAGCTTAAATACTGAAGGTAGTTAAGATTCTAGAAAAAGTGTAACACATGGTAAGAGTATAGGGGAATAATCACAGAGACAACGAGAACAATAAGGACAATAAGGAATGTCATATGGCTTGGGCAAAGGGGTAGGTGAATCCATGTGGAGGTCCGAGTTGTGCTGAGTAACGGATTGGTGTGCGGTCATGTGACGACATGTGACACTATGAGTAATGCGGTGGTCCGGTCCGAGTGGAATGTGGCGAGTGGATGTCGGTATCCGGTCCGGTCACGTGTGTCATGACGCATGGATATGACAGAAGGCCGGAAGGCAGTTCCTGAACTGCCGGCACTCGATTGGGCGGTACCCGTGCCGGCATAGATGTCCTCGCCATGTGTTCGATAGCCCAAGTAACGTCTTTGACAGCGAGTTCCCATTCGATGCGCGATTCCAGGACTTGCGCGTCGTGGTAATCTCCAGCAAATACAAACTCACCCCACCAAAGTAGACAGCCCACCACCAAGAGCATCCCATTCTTCCCACACATCTCAGCCATCTTGCCCCATTCAACATTGTCTGGTTTGACGAGAACGTTGTCAAGTAAGCGCTTGGATGGCTGCATGCCTCGCCACCAACTCCAGAAAGAGTTGACGTGATCCGGAAGTGAGCTGATATTGTAACTCTTCTTCCAGTTATGCCGGTTGCGACTGAATGCGCTGAGGACCGCCGGTCGACCATTGTCAACCTTTTCGCCATCGCCAAGAAAGCCGGATCGTTTTTCGAAGACGATGAGTGAGTCGCAAAGACGGATCCAGGATGACGGCCACCTTTCGCCGCGGCTGAAGGCTGCCATGGCGGTTACCAGCTCTGGGTACCACTTCGTCGTGTCGAGCTCCGCAAAGGACAGCTGCTTGATATCTTCGGTATGTTCCTCATCCGCGGAAGTATCGATGTCAATGTGGAACGAGTTGATGATGGTCCCGGTGCTGGTGGAGATTGTGTTGGCAGAGGTGGGGACATTGGTGCCGGCGGCGAGCATATCAACGTCGGTGTCATCTCCGAGGGAGGCAGAAGGGCTCCGTGATTGTCCATCGTCATCCTTCTGTCGTTCGTCAGCGTCTTCTTCAGCCCGATTGACCTCCTGCATCTTGCCATCCCTGCTACCATCTCCCACCGATTCATCCTTCCCTGCACCAATATCCGGGTCCTTCTCTGCCCCGTTTTCGCCCCCTGGCTCTTGTCCCGGATCTGGCTGCGCTTTTGCTGCCTGCGCGAGACTCCGCTGATATTCCAATTCCCCGTAGTACAATCGCACCGCCTCCGTATTGTCCTTACGGACCCGCTGATTCATGATACACAAATGCGGGATGGCGTGTGGTTGGGCAGCCATCGTGGCCAATCGAGACCGGTAACGGGATCCTTCCCTGCGTGCACACTGAGGAGAGCATCAGTTTGCGTTACGGGAACAACAACAGTAATAAGTATGCTTACCTTTTGACTTTGAGACCACCCTTCAAACTCGTTTGAGGAGCGCACAAAAGAATCGAGCACGCGACCCCAAAATTGTTCATCGTTGCGTCGGCGGCTTTCTGCATGTATACGGCAGCCTCTTGAAGTGCACTGAAGACAAATTAGCCACGTCGGAAGACAAGATAGAGAGCGGCTCACACGTCACGATGCTCCAGACAATGTTTCGCTGCCGCCTCCTTCTTCGCTTGATGTGCCGCAGTATCGACCTTGAGCTTATCCTCTACCGCTGACGCAACATAATCCTTCACGGCTTGTGTTTCCTTTTCCCAGCATTCGGCGATGACACGGCGGTAAATCCTAAGATAGGCGCCGTCCGACTTGTCCACGCCCTCGATCGCTTTGATATCCTCGTCATGCAGAGGGGCGGCAGGATCATCGGGGGAAGGAGACACGACGGCATTAGGAGCGCCGTCATTGCGAGTAGTTGTCGAGGTGTCTGTGGGAGCAGAGGAAGTGTCTGTGGGAGCAGAGGAAGTGGCGACAGGTGTAGTATCAGCAGATGGAGCAGCAGGGGCGGTGATTGGGCTAGGCTGCGCAGGTGGGGCTGAGGACGCCTTGTACGCATTATAAGCAGCAGTCACGGCAGCCTTCAGGTGTTTTGGCCAGTACAGCCTTGTATACATCTGTATGGCTTGGGCGCGGCATGGTCCATTTCCAGCTGCAAAGACGTTATTGAGAACCTTTGCGACTGCATTGTTGTCGGACTTGCGGACGCCGCGATAATGCTGACGATACCAGATGAGGATTTTCTGTGAAGACAGTAGTTGTTAGCCGTGTATAATTAAGGGATTAGTTCGTTGACGCACGTCCGCCAATTTCCTCATGGCATCTTCTCTCTCTGTTCTCTCTTTTGGGCTCATCTTTAACAGACGCTCCGACTCTTTCTCTTCCCATTCGGCAATTTCGTCCGCGTCTGGCATGGTCGGCGCGTCTTCAAGATCATCCTTTCTGCCAAGGTGACCGTAGCGGATATCGTAGCGGATGGCCATTTGGCGGCCCCATTTCAATACGACGGGTTTACTGACGGATGCTTTCTCCCAGGCAGCCCCCTCGGATTCGAAGAACGCGAGACGCGTCCCTGAGACCCAGCTTTTCGGACCCGGTTTGTCGGCCATGGTTTGTGTTGAGGCAAGCAAGAAAACACATCCTAAAAAGGGCATGCAAAGGCGGACTTACAGCGGTACTCTCCGCTTCAGATAATGCACACAGTCTAGATTAGCATGTATACGTCTACCTGCCGCATACAATGAATAACGACCCAAACTTAAATATAACCGTCCGCGATAACAGTAACCAGCGCAGCATTCACATCCATACTGTCATATAAATATCAGTATCATAGACGACTCAAGTAGCACGACACTCACCGATTGGTGAGCCCTAGCTGTAAGATAAAGGCATTGTCCCCGGGAGCTAGCCTGCAAAACCCTTTTCATGGCCCCGGGAGCTAGCCTCAGCCAGGATGGGGTCTCCGGCACCCCGGTGACCTGTGCTGTGATGCCGGAGCCGGTCACTTACATACCCGCGGATACCCGATGGCCCACCGCCTTGCGCACCGCTGCACCTGGGGTAGGTCGTTGTTGACACCCGCGCCCGCGCGCTCTCAATCAGGGTCCTTCCCTTTTCAATTCACCCCTGGTCCTCCACTAAACGGCATATCCCTCGGCTTGATTATTGCTTTGCTGTATTGATCCCGGCACTGTCTGGTTCGTCCGCCCTGGCCCATCCACCGGGGTCTGTGCGCCACAATTTGCTGGGTAGCGCTTCCTGCGCTACGCTTCCTGCCTGCGCCACGCTGTCCTCGACCCCTCTTTCTCTAGTAAGTTAGAGTCTAATACTGAGGTACGTCCCTCCCGTCTGCCTGCTACGCGGTTGCCCGCCTCCGTCCTGCCCCCTAGCGTCACGGGCATATTCCCTCGGGCGGCATTTGATTCCCGCCCTCCACCCTCCGCCCTCTTTGCAGACAAACGGTGACACTGCCCCCTCTCTACCACATGCACCCTTTGCCGTTGCCGTGTCACGAACCTTTGCTGTTCTGGCAAAAAGTGCGCCACACACTTACCAAACTGTGCCTCAGTCTATTTTTTTTAATCATTGTTAGCATTGTATTTGTATTCTAATCGCCAAATGGCTCGCTATCAAAACATGTGTCTACCACCTGCTACATCCATCTCTTTTGGCACTCGCTCAGAATTTGCGCCAAGTCCAACATGGTGTGACGTCAGTCCGGTCCGGGCTTACCGCCAGTAGCAAGCCCTCCTTCACCTTTCCTGAGTGGCGTGTCAAAGTGTACTCGAGCATCTGCTTTACATCCACTGTTCCGACTATCCGACGTCTGTTTAGTTACGGCTATGTAATTTGTCGGTACAAGCAAAAACAGAAATCCCCGCCCAAAAAGAATGCAACAACCCGGGTCGATCTCCGCGACCAGCGATCAGAGAATATCTAGAGACACATCACAGCCACTTAGCCATTTCCGTGCGTCAGAGTTTGACGCAGTCTCGCCATAGCGCCTAGCGCTTCCAAAGTACTTAGCAAAATCTTATCCAACGCAACTCAGGTGCCTGGCGGCTCATTTACCTCTCTTCCACGACTCACCACGGACGATTCTCGCCAAAGACTCCGTCACACGTTCATATTGATGTAAGTACTAGACTTGCGCGTTATCTCCGCGCGCTTGTGCTAATCTGTCTGCCAGGATGCCTTCCAACATCCAATTTGCGTCGCACACAGCATCTACCCAGATCTTTCAACTGCACCACTCTCTCAACGGCTGATCCCCACCATAGCAAGCATGCAACAATGCTAAGCCAACCATTTGCGCCCCGGCAGCTCAATACTCCCTAATCCTTCCCAGGTGAGTCACGTACCCAAACATCGTCCTCCCGAACTCTCCAAGGCGGCTGAAGTGAATCCCAGTACGCGATATACTGCTTCTGGAACCGCTCAACCTTGGGCGGTAATAGCGTCGGCATTGCGGGCTTCCTCGTGAGCCGACCCCCGGTAATCCACACCTGGAGAAGAACAGGGCGAAGCGACTTGGGTAGTCCCCCGTTTGAAACCGTGAAGTTGCCGTCCGACTCCAACCGAGCAAGGTTGTCCAGCAGGGCGCGCCATTCCGAGCCCAATCTCTGTTCCTCCAGCAATACCCACGAAGCCGGAAACCATCCTGGCGCCTCTTCGATGACCTTCCGCTCGTTTGGAGTCAACGACGATTTTCCGGCTTCCAGTCGTCGCGGTGCCGGTCGTAGAGGATTATGTTCCTCTCCCCGCCCATCTCCACCCGTGTCTTTCGTCTTGGAGCCGTCGTTTGAGGGAAAACTAGGGGAGACAACGATGGGAGTTTGTGTCGACGTCTGTCTAACGGTATGACTCTCTTCCGCCATTGATGCAGCCGCCTCTGACGAAGCCTCGGGAATGACAGGACAACTGCCGGCTTCTGATATGGCTGGAATCGCACCAGATGTGCTCGGACTCTGCGACCCGGACGACGGGGAATGCACGGGATCCAACAATGCGGCAGCGGGATCGGGGGAAGGTGGCGACAATGGTGAGGGCGGCAGATTTGATGAAATAGTAGCGCCGCCATTGCGCGCCGAACGGCGTGGGGGATCGCTTGGAGTATTGGGCAGCAACGACTTTGAACTTCCACCTTCGCACTTCGGTTTCCGCTTTTTCGCGCCAGGCTCATTCCACGGCAGTGCCGCTTGGATTTCCGCGTTCAGCGGCGCCATTAGTACCTTGATGCGTGCAATGTTATTGTCACGGTCGATTTCGTATTAGCTTTGACGGTCGACCTGCGGTCCGGATTGGGTTCGTCTCTTCTTCTCAGGCCTATCTCCCACATCTTTGGTGTTTTTGCGCTTCCCCTGGGACGGCGTCGCATCATCCCTCTCTTCGTCTGAATCCAGCTCTGACTCCTCATCGCTGTCCTCCTGATCCTGATCATCGTCATCGTCATCGTCCTCGCTCCCGAATTCTGCATGCACGCCATCCCGTTCACGCAGCTCCATTCCAGCGCCATCCTTATCGACTGCCTTGACGTCGCCAATAGGGCCTGTTGTTGAAGGAGAAATTGGTGGAATCAAAAAGGCGTTGGCATCGTTGGAGGTGGAAGCGGCGTTGGCATCGTTGGAGGTGGGAGCTGGCGTTCGAGTTGGTAACAATGCTTCGCTGTCGCGAGGTGTTGCACCAGGTCCCCACGCCTTTTTCGCAGCGGCCTTCTCAGCCAGGGAGTATGCAGTCTCACACCACTTCAGGACGACAGCTCAAAACTTGTCAAACTGGTCGGGCTGCCAGTGAGGTACCGAGACTGGGTTGATTTCGAGATTCTTTCCAGATGTAACCCTGTTTTCTTTAGTATCCTTTCGACGCTCGCAAGACCACCACACTTACGTTGTCACGCCCATTTCCCCTTTCGCCTTTGGCGTCGGTCCAGCCAACATAATTATCACATGCATTCCAGTTGTCTCGCGGATACCATTGGCAATTGGGGCGACAAAGCTTGATAGGTTCTGGATACACCTGTACACATCTGGGTGAGTAACAGTGGCGCCGTCGGTTCCAAAGACACTCACGCGGCACATTCATCATAGGTTGTTACAATCGGTCCTTTGACTTTGTTGACGTACTCGGCCTTCTTTGCGGTTGCCTCCTCCAAAGCAGACTGCTCCCAGTATTTGCGCTCATCCTCCGGCAATTCTAAGAACGTCTCCCGAGCCACCTGGGATCGGTAGGCCTGATTCACGACGGGAAGGTCTTTGGCTCCGACGCTATCGTTCACCATGGCCCGGTCAGCGCTCTCCCTCCTTGCTGTTATCCCCAGCTCCACCGCTTCCCGGCCCTCGTAATACCACCATTGCTGGTATACCTGTCACTTTTTCCCTGGTCGCGTGAGCCCTGACAACTTGCTCAGCAATACCGCGTAAGGATCTTCAAGAACACCAGCCCGAGCCAAGACGCGAAGGCAACACAACTTCTGGGCCCGATAGCGCAAATAACGTCGGATGCGCTATACCAAAACAAATTGTCGGTGAGCCCATCCTCTTCATACCGTATGCAAACCGTGACTTACCGTCTTCAGACAATCCATGCGCGTCTGCTTCGCACCCATTTGTTCGTCCGTCAAGTCCTCTGGAATCTGTTCGACGGTGGGGTCGTAGACAGTCGTAGGTGGGTTCGGCTCTTCGTGATCCTCCATAGGAAATAGCACGGGTCGACCCGTGAGGCTCAGGGTACCTGCCCGGACCCGTACCTCATGCGGGTCAAAGCCCAACTTGGCGGGTCTGGGTCAGGTGTGGGTTGGGTTCACCCGGCGGGTACCCGCGGGTTTGCGTCTCACAACCGACTTATTCCCCGTGGGTAGTCAGTGGGTAGCGGATAACCCTGTATACTACGTCTAATCTACCTCTATAACATTGTCTACACCTGTGATAACATCGAAACCCGCTGGCAAATCAATATCAACTAAGCTCTTCTCCCCTGGTGACACCTTAACAGCTCCAGCCTTCGCGATGACGGCCAAATCGTCGTCGTAAACCATCCCCATCAAGGACCACAACCCCAAGCACATGAGCGCACGGATCGACTGCGAGCTCAGGCGGTTCCGCTCCCACGAGATAAGGCGCCGTGCTCGACTAAATGTCCGCTCTACAGGGACGGACGTTGCTGGAATACAAGTCAGCCATGTTCATGATATCCATCAGAAAAAGAACATACCCGGGATGGTGTGGATGTCAAGGGCCATGCGCGACAACCGAGGGTAAGTGCTCCGATGATCTACCCACCACTGAATCACGTTGTTGACAGGCTCTGTGTCAGCGGCGAGATAGGCGTCGAGCTCGCTATGAGCAGCGGGGGCCTTGGTCTTCTTGCGCGAGGCCCACATCCGTGCAGCGTGCTACAAAAGATTAGAGAGTGAGACAACTCCAAAGACAACAACTCACACTAGTTTCCGTCGAGGGACCCGCCCGCTTCGACTCGTCCAACACCTCGGGAATAAGATCGTCCCGTGTAGCGTATTCCTCGGACCACATCTGCTTGACAGCAGTAGTCGCCTCGTCAATCCAATCGGCTGGCCAATGAGCGTCCGTAAAGTACTCGCGCTTGTGCGACGGATGTAGAACTAGATCGAGAAAAAGGTTAGTTTGCAGACACGTCAAAAACAAGAACATACTCATAGCGATGCGGTAAATTGAAGTGTCGTCCGTCAGCTGGTAATATTTGTTGAGAGTCCGGGATGCCAGCACCAGGCACATTTTGAAGGAGGTGGTAATAGCAATGTTGTCCTCGTCGCCGTCTGCTGTATGAAGGGTGACGAGACGTGTCGTAAAGAGGTGGTCGATTTCGTCAATGTAAGGTATCACATCGGCGACGACGGGTTCCTCCTGCGAGAAGAAGGTCGTAGCACGCTTGAGGACCTGTAACAAAGCTAGATCGTTAGTCGTTGGATCTCACGGGTACGATGGCAGACGCACCTTGAGGATATCATGCATTTGCGACAAGAGGCCCCATTCATCCGGCGACAGCTCCCATTTGCGAAGCTTGTTGTTTGCATTAGCTGTAAAGTCAGTAATACAATCGCGATAGACCAGCGCAAACTCTATCATGTCATACGTAGAGTTCCAGCGCGTAGCCACGTCGCGCGGGATAAGACGAACACGCTTGCGAGCCTTGCGCACTAAAGCACGCCATGCTGGCAGTAAAATGGTGGCCGAGTTCACGATCTTGAAAGCGAGTGTGCGGATCTGTTTAGAACATGAGGGAGAGACAAAGAGAGTGAACGGAAGGCATACCTTGATAAGCGCATCTCGGATAGGCTTGCATTCGGCAGCAAGTTTTTTGGCTTCATCCTCCCCATCGACGGTGTCCTCCATGTCCAGAATACCGTCCTCGTCGTCGTCGTTATCCATGCCTGAGGTGGGTTGGCTGTCGTCGTTCTGGTCAGAATCGTCCTCGGGATCCTCGGCCTCAAGCTTCGCAAGCATTTCTGTGATCGCAGCTTGCTCCTCTGGGGTGAGCTCAAGGTCGTCTCCGTCAGCTATTCGGTCAGCTGCATCCCGTAACGCTCCCCATCCATCCTCGTCGTTGTTGGTGTCGTCAAAAATCTCATCGGCGTCCTCAGGCTGAACTGTGCGGCGCTTGCGCTTCTTTTTCTTCTGCTCGCGAGGGTCAAATAAGCGAAGGAAAGACTTAGCCACGAGGTTCACGGAATGAGCAAAGCACCGAATGCGTCGGTCTGTGCCCGTGAACGTGGGAATCAGGGTTGGTAATAGTTCGGCCATCTTGTCCATTGGCGTCGCATTGTCCGCGGTCAGGCAGCCAATCTTTGAATGGCTTATTATTGTGAACTGTCTGAGATCATAAGAACTTACCTTGTCAGCAATACCGAACTCTTCAAGGACACGAGCAAACTCGCGGGCGAGGGTCTCCCCACTATGCGACTAAGGAACCAGATGATCAGAATGAATTGAGTTCTAGAGCGCATGATTGTACGTACTTCGGGGATCTCGAGGAAGTCAAGTAAAATGACTAACGGCGCTTGCGAGTCATCCAATAGATGAACGGTGATGGCGATGTAAGCGCCATGGTTGCCGGAGGTCCAGCCATCTGTTGCGAAATGAAGACGCCCGGGGTACTTCTGCTCATGTCCATCAGCTTCGTCTTGCCATCATCAACAAGCCTACCTGTAGCAGCTCTGCGATGCGCTGTCGTGTCTTGGCGAACGCTTTCTTTACATCACGAGCCACCATTGTCGGATGAGGTATCCAGTACATGGGGCGGCCAGTCTTCATCAAACTCTGAAAACCTCGATCGTTCACAATCTCGTAGGGGCGACAATTCTCGGCGACCCAGCGAACAATTTCCGCACTGCAAGAGACATGAGGCGAGCACTATCATAGGTATGAAAATTTACTTACCGAGTCTGTACTGGCGTGTGCTGGATGTTTGAGTAGGTACGCGCCCCGGCCTTGCGCTGGTTATCGAATATGCTGGCGATGTTTCCGTCGCCGCTGGCCTTCGGAACGCCGGCCATACTCTTGCGGACTTCTTCGGCAGTCTTTCCAGAATCCTTGGCGGCTGCAACGGCTTTCTTGCCAATACAGCCATTAGCGTGTCGTGTAAGTCCACTCGAAGAATTGGAGTCCTTGGTATCCTGATAGCGACGTTTGACGCCCTTGCAGTGATTGCACGGGAACGTGTGAGAGACGCGAGTCTTGCCGTTCTCTTTGATCTCTTCGACATAGGGACTGCCGAAGAACCCATAGATGTAGGACGTGAATCGGGCCGCTTTCTTGGCTGTCTGCAGGTGAGTACTTATTTGAGGATCAACCAGCTAGTCACTCACCCAGCTTTTGCTCCTCCGTGAGCTCTCCATCGTCAGCCTCGTCCTCCTCGTCAACATCGATTACGCTGCTGGCGCGCGAGCGCTCTGACGCTGGAGATATGATGAGTATGCAGCTCAATGAAGTCGGGGTCGCACTTACGAGGAGCTCAATCCAAATTGTCGTCCTCGTCCTCTGTGAGAGGCGCGGGGCCTCGGATGCGCCGCCGTTTGACAGGTCTCTGCTCCTCCTCATCTTCGTCTTCATCGCCCTCGCTGTTGTCCTCGTCACCCGATGAAGCTTGGGCAGAGGCGGATCCACGGCTGCGTGAAGGCAGCGGGACTCTCTTACGGCGAGGTACGGGATCTATGACACCGTTAAAACATTTCTCTGACGAAAGATAACACACACCTCTGTCTGCCAGACTTTTTCCCGCTCGTAGAAGCGCCCCACGCAGGCCTTCGCCGGCAACCATGGTTGTTAGGACCGTGCCCCAGACCAAGCCTAAGAGAGAAAGACCGGTTGTGATACTCGGTATGCACTGCACAAGCGGTGCTCCGAGCCTGTGAAAGGTAAGCGTAGAAGTGTTCAAAGTTAAGAAAAGAAATAAGGGTTTTACCTAAAGCGTATTGGCACGTACTCCCACACCTGTATCCCTATGAATCCCCGTCAAGCGGTAATCCGGCTATCACTCGGTTGTGGTGAGAGATACAGGGGCCCGGTCTTGAGGAGCGTCGGAGATCCGGAATAGGCTTCCTGCGTTAAGCAGGCTGGTCCCTTGAGTCGAGCCTTGAATCCGGGGGTCCGCCTGAAGCGTACCCAAGTGAAAGGATGAGCTCGGACGTCCGCTAGGACGCCGCGAGTTTGAGAAAAGGATAAGTCCGCTGAGGAGGGCGGAGGTCCGACGAGTGTATCGAACCAAAGAAAGCTGAAGAAAGACTAGGCTGGGGTATCCTAGTTGATATTTGAACTGAGGAACTAGAGTGTAGTACAGGAGCTTAAATACTGAAGGTAGTTAAGATTCTAGAAAAGTGTAACGCATGGTAAGAGTATAGGGGCATAATCACAGAGACAACGAGAACAATAAGGACAATAAGGAATGCCATATGACTTGGGCAAAGGGGTGGGTGAATCCATGTGGAGGTCCGAGTCGTGCTGAGTAACGGATTGGAGAGCAGTCATGTGACGACATGTGACGCGATGAGTAATGCGGTGGTCCGGTCCGAGTGGAATGTGGCGAGTGGATGTCGGTATCCGGTCCGGTCACGTGTGTCATGACGCATGGATATGACAGTATCCCCCCTTCAAGGTTCTGGCCTCCAGAACCTCAAGGTCAATCACCGGGGTAGCGGTACCGCACCGTGAGTCATCCATCGGGTCCGCCTGAGTCATCGGAAAAAATCGGAGCGCCGGAAGGCGTGCGGAGATCCAAAAACCGGAGTAAATCGGCTGCGCAGAAGCGCTGGTCCACAGATCCTGATGACAGAGTAGCGCAGCCCCGATAGTATAAAGGTGGGGACTCAACTCAGAAAAAATCAAAAATGTCGCCGCCACCACTCGAACGCTTCGTCACCCACGGCGAGCTCAAGTTCCGGTGCCCGCCGGAGTTCCACGACGACGTCGAGGCGTTCGTCTCTTACATGGACCAGTCGCCCACGCCCGCACCGCCCCCCGACATGCCCGAGCCAGTGGCTGTTCCGCCAGAGCCGCCCGTCCGCCCCGCCAGTCCGCCGCCGGTGGTTCCGCCCCCCGAGCCGTATCGGGTGCCCGCCGACGCCCCACAGGACGTCCGCAAGAAATACGCGCGGGACCACGCCGCATGGAAGTTCGACGTGGAGGAGATGGAGGAAGAGCGGGAGAAGGTGCGGAGGGCCGCCTTGGCGGCATACGAGGCGCAACTTGCCTCTCACCGGACCGCCGTCATGGAGTACTCCAAGTACGAGGACGACCGCCGCGCCTACGACGCGGCGAACCTGGAGTGGTGGCAGGAGCTCCACGACTGGAGCGAGGCGAGGATGCAGGCGGACAGGGAGAGGGAGCGGGGTAGGCGGGGGCCCGGGAGCCCGCGCCGCGTTCGCAAGCGGGCGAACAACGAGGAGGAGGAGGATCGGCCCCCCGCCAAGAAGGCGAAGGGCAAGGAGAGGGAAAGGAGGGAGCCGACCGGCTCCACGCGGAGGTATGGGGACCACAGTGAGTCTCAAATTTTCTTTTCAAGTTTCGCTTGCTCACCGGGGGTCCGCAGGATGCGGTCCTTGCATCAAGGCCGAACGCGAGGCCTGCGTGTGGTACGGGCCTCCGGCCCGATCGTGCGAGGGCTGCGTGAAGGGAAAGAAGGCGTGCCCGCTGCCGCCCCACGTCATGGACGTCCGCGAACTGGACGCACGGGAGGCCGCCCGCCAAGACGATCTCAACGCCCGCCTGGCCAACCTCGAGGCCACCATCGCTGCGGGCGTCCGACTTGCCCTGGAGCAAGTCCTGGAGCAGAGTGAGGCGGCCGCCCGCGCCTTTATCGACGACGAGGCAGAGGAGGACTCGGAGGAGGATGGCGAAGAGGACAAGGGCGAGGGGACGTCCGGCGGGGGTCCGAAGGACCAATCGTCGAGTAGCCACAGTAGTAGTAGTAGTAGCGACGACGAGCAGGCAGAGGGGGGTGAGGAGTCCAGCGAGGACGATGAGGAGTAAATGTAACATAGAAAAATAATTTTTATCTTGATTTTCTTGTATAATTTTTCTTGAGTGAGACTGAGAGTGAGATCTAGGTGGTCCGCCGAATGAGCGGAGCACCGCAAAACTGAGTTGAATGAGATCTAAGTGAACCGCCAAAGTGACGGAGCACCGCAAAACAGAGTGAGGACAAGAAAAATCATGAGTAGTGAGGGAATTCCCTTGGAAGGGCTCACTGAGCGTTGGTTTTTTGAGGTTTGGGTTTCTTGGGGTATCGAGAGTGGAAGTCCGCAACCAGTTCGTCCGCAGCAATATCGTCAGCGCCAACCCATGAGAACTCCTCATCCGTGCCTTCGTAACCGGACCACCGCACATAGTAGCGAAGGGGGGTCCGGTACCTCCTGTCCAGTTTGGCGTCTAGTATTTCAGAGACTTCGTAATGAATTTCTCCTTCAACTTCGACGGGAGGAGGCGGAGACTCCGAACGATTGGGGATGGTGTTCTCCTCGTACGGTTCCAGTTGAGAAACATGGAACACCGGATGCACGAGACGGAGGTAGTCGGGTAGCCGCAAAGTGAATGCGTTAGAACTGGGCTGTGCGATAATGGGAAACGGACCAAGGTGGGTTTCCGAGAATTTTCGGGTGGGCCGCGTAGTGTTTATGTACTTGGCCAGGAGATAGACACGATCACCGATTTGGAAGTCCGGAGCGGCTATCCGTTTTTTGTCAGCTTGAGCTTTGTAACGAGCTTGGGCAAGGGATATCTCATCTCGAAGCATCGCGTGTAACTCGTCCAAGTTAACCACATAGTCGCGCGCTCTAGCGGAGGCCAAGTCCCGTTCAGGGTACACCGTAATGGAAGGGTGATACCCTTTGTTGGCAAAGAACGGGGTAATGCCGGTGGAGGCATTTGGCGCGTTGTTGTAGGCAAACTCCGCGAGGGCCAATAGCTGATCCCAGTTGTCCTGTTGGTAGGAGCAGTAGATACGCAAGTACTGCTCCAAGGTCTGGTTGGCCCGCTCGGTTTGACCGTCCGCTTCAGGATGGTGCCCCGAAGTGAAGTGGAGCTCCATGTTGAGAGCCTGAGCGAGAGCGCGAGTGAAGTGAGCGACGAATTCGGAGCCCCGATCGGATGTGACGTGGGACGGAACTCCGTGCTTCGAGAATACATGAATGACAAAGAGCTGAGCTAGCTGCTCCGAGGTGATAGTGTCGTAAGTGGGGATGAAGATGGCTTGCTTGGAGGCCCGATCGACGATGACCAGAATCGCAGTGAACCCGTTTGAAGAAGGAAGCTCTTCAATAAAGTCCAGAGAAATGGAATCCCAAGGGCGTAGGGGGACCGGCAACGGTTTAAGTAAACCGTAAGGACGATGGCGAGTGGGTTTGTTCCTGCCACAAACAGTACAAGACTTGACGTAGTGGCGGACAAACTCACGTATCTTGGGCCAAGTGTACCCCCGACGGATAAGCTCTAGGGTGCGATTCTGACCAAAGTGGCCAGCAAGAATGTGATCGTGATGAACGCGAAGGACCCGTAAGCGGAGGTCCGAGGAGTTGGGAACGTAGATGCGGCCGTCCAACCTAAGTAACCCTGCATCATCGGAGGTCCAACGAGAGTTAGAGGGATCACCTGCAAGGGCAAGTCCCACTTGGGCTTCCGGATCTCCGTCGTAGCCATTCTTGATATCGGAGTGCAGGGACTCCAGATCCATGATGACGGAGGCCCGAAGGGCAGGGTACTGCAAATAGGTGGCGCGCAGTGAGAAGGATAACTGTTCCTGAGTGAAAACTGGCCTGAAGTTGTGCGGATTCACCGCTGCATATGAACTGTCCTCTCGAGCGTAAACGTCCCAGCGCCTTGTGAGCGCGTCCGGCTTTCCGCCTTTAGAACCAGGCCTGAATCGGATCACCATGTTGAACGCGGATAGGTACTCGGACCACCGAACTTGGCGTCGAGTGAGGAGCTTGGTGGTTGAGAAATACTCCAAGTTCTTGTGGTCCGTAACCACGTCAACAGTGAAAGCCGGCCCCTCCAGATAATGGCGCCATTCGTGGAATGCGTCGAAGATCGACAACAATTCCTTGTCGTGGACGTCATAGTTGAGTTCTGCAGGGGAAAGACTGCGAGAGTGAAATGCAATAGGATGAAGGTCATCATCGTCACCGATGATGGATAGGACTGCCGCAATGGCATAGTCGGATGCGTCGGTTTCAACGACAAGTTGGCGTCCGGGTTCGAAGTGGGCCAGAACGGGGGCCCGCGTGAAAGCCTCTTTAAGAGCATTGAAGGCTGTACGCTCCGGGTCACCGAAACTCCATTTGAGGTCCTTTTTCGTAAGCCGAGTGAGCGGCTTTGCGAGTTCGGAGTACCCCTCTATGAAGCGTCGGTAGAAGTTGGCAAACCCAAGGAAAGATTGGACGTCCTTAACTTTGCGGGGCTCCGGCCAGTCAACGATAGCTTGAACTTTATCGCTGGACATCCGGAGGCCCTTCGGGGACATGATGAAACCGAGATATTCGACCGTATCCTGGTGGAATTCGCATTTGGAGAGTTTGAGGTATAGCCCGTGAGCGCGGAGCCGCTTGAGCACCTCTCGAACGTTTTTGACATGATCCTCCTTGTTGTCGGAATAGATCAGGATGTCGTCCAGATAGACGACCACCGATACATCGAGCATATCAGCGAAAATGTCGTTAACAAAACGTTGAAACGTAGCTGGTGTGTTGGTCAGCCCCTCAGGCATGACTCTCCACTCAAAAGATCCATAGCGTGTGCGGAAAGAGGTTTTCCATTCATCGCCTTCGGCTATCCGAATAAGATGGTAGGCGTGTCGGATGTCCAATTTCGTATAGATCTTGGCTGAGCGGGCCGAATCGAGGAGGTCCGTGATGAGTGGGAGCGGGTAGCGATCCTTCTTCGTGATCTTGTTGAGGCCACGGAAATCCACGCAGAGGCGGAGATCCCCAGATTTCTTTCGAACAAAGAGTACCGGGGCTCCGATGGAGGATTGCGACGAGGTGATGAAACCGTTGGCTAGGTTTTCATCTATAAACTCTCGAAGGGCTTTGAGCTCCAGTTCGGAGAGAGAGTAGATTGGACCTAGCTTGGGGAGCGGAGCCCCGTCCTCAAGATTGATCTTGTGATCGTAAGGACGGTGTTCCGGTAACACCTCTGAAAGCGTGTCGCTGAAGACGTCTGCGTAGTCTTGGTACTCCGAAGGGATGTCCGAGACGTCTGCTGGTTGAACCTTGGCATCTCGCAAGGATGCCCCGGGATCGGGACGCATGGAGAACTGGTGTGATCCAGGTTCCTTGCATGCGCGGATGTACGCAGCAGCGGATATGACCGAGACCTTGGGTGAAGAAGAGGAGATGATGAAATGATCGCCAGGAGGGTACTCGTAGATTGGTTCAAAGGGAAAGGATGGTTTTTTGCGGGATTTACGGAGTGGGGGAGCTAGAGGTGGAGTTTCCGGACGACCGCTGGATGGCGGGTCTCCGGAGGGAATGTCAGCGGCGGAGAGCGGATCTTCCGCTGACGTTGATGAGTCTATGGAAAGTGCATCATCAACTGGCAAGGGGCTTTGCAAAGCAGATGATTCACCCGTATCGGTGTGCCGGAAAGCGACACTGTTCTCCGACCAATTAACCAACGGGTTATAGCGGTGGAGCCAGTTATATCCAAGCACAACGTCACAAGTTGAATCAAGAGGAGTGACGTAGAAAGTCACAGACAGGGAGTCTCCAGAGGGAAAAGTGACGGTGAGGTTAACCGTTTGCGTGATAGTAGAGCCAAATGAACCGTTCAAGAGTCGGAGCTCCATAGGTGCAGTATCCGAGGTGGGAATGTGGTGTTTGAGAATGAAACGAGTGTCGACGAAGCAGTCGGAGGATCCGGAGTCGACCAACGCGGATAGGCGAACCTTTCCGATGTTGGTGCGGGGGTCCGGAATCGTAAGAGGTAGAACGAGTGAATTGGGTGTTGTGGAAAGAGCGGCGGCGTTGAGAGTAACAACCTTGTGTGTGCAGCTGCTGGAGTCAACGTAGCTCCGATCGTGCACTAAGGTATCGGAGCTACTCTCTATTTTTTCGACTCCGCGGCATCCGATGGTGCATCAGCTTTGGGAGTTGAAGTTTTAGCACCACGTGCCTTGAGAGCGGCCTTCCGCTTGTTGCAATCCTCTGCCCTGTGGCCTGCGAGTCCACAGAAGAGGCAGAGTTTCTCGGCGATCCGCCGAGCCTTCTCAGCAGGCGTCAACCTCCCATCCGAGCCTAGCTTGTCGGCATAGGCAGGCTTCTCCCTCGGAGCTCCGCTAGAGCCCGAGCTTGAATCTTTCTTGCCGTCAGACTTGTTGCCAGACGAAGAGGAGGATGACGTAGCTGGTTTGGGTTTTGAACCCGATGAGCTACCAGAAGCAGACGAAGTGTACGTCCTCTGCTCCCGATTTTGCTCGGACTTCCGCTGCCAGTACCGATGATCGATTTCTTGACATTTGGAGCGAAGGTCACGAAGATTGTCGGGACGTCCTTGAATCGCCAGGGCATCCTTCATACGAGGCGGAAGTCCGCGATAGTACGAATGCATCAAGGCGTTGACATCCCATCCAATGACAGACGCTAGGTTGTTGAACTTAACGTTGTAATGGAGGATCTTGTCGGAGTCCCGCATCCGCAGTGTCTCGATCTCATCCTCAGCAGTGCCAGTGGGATCATGAGGACCAAAATTGGCCTCAAGTTCCTTGACAAACACATCATAGGACAGAGTCCACAGCGGGGGGTCCGGCGAAGGGGTTAGGATTTCCGGTTCGAACCATCCTAGAGCGGTCCCAGTAAGATACGAGATAGCGTAGTTGATCTTGCTGAACTGGGACACGAAAGCTGCGGGACGATCTTGAAAATTGAGGTTCAAGGAAATCAAGAATCCACGTAGCTTTGAGGGATCCGACCCATTGAATGGGTCGGGCTCCCTAACTTTTGTCCTTACCTGCTGGGAACCAGCAGGCTTTATGACGGCGCCGAGCGATGCACCGACTGAGTCGCTGAAGAGCTTTATCATCTTGATAATCTTGAGCTCGTCAGGCCCAATGTCGATGAGCTCAGGCGGGATGTCGGGCGGGCCCCCGCCGGGGGGTCCGCCACCGCCACCGCCACCACCACCTCCACCTCCACCGCCACCACCTCCTCCGCCTCCGCCACCGGGCGGAGGTCCTCTGGGAGGATCGTAGCGACGTCTACCACCAGACGGCTCACCGCCTGGTTCATCACCGTCTTCCCCTTCCTCTTCCTCGTCTCCTTGGTCATCCGGATCGCCTGGGAGCTCCTCGAATGGATTGGAGCCTGTCTCGTCCCCGCCTGTCTCAGGAGGGGGGCCTCCGGACCTCCGTGAGGGGGTGGCCGGAGGAGAGAATGCGACTCTCCCTAGTGTGCGTGGAGTAGCGTGATAGACAAAGCCAGATCGGGCTAGTCTTTCTGGAGAAAAGGGATTTTCAGGATGAACGGCAGGAGAACTAGGCTGCGTAACTTCGACTAAAGGGGAATTCCTCGGAAACATAGTTTGTGCAGCCTGGAGAGGAGTTGCTCGAGTCATGGCACCGATATCGGATACCCGAGCGTGAAGGGAGTAGCCCATAGACCTGCGTCGATTCATGTCCTGAGTGCGGCGCTGCGCAACGACATCGAGAGTGCTGAGATAGGTCTGGGAAAGGGTCTCATCCCTGTTGGTGGGTTGGGTGAAATACGGGTTGGTGGGAGGTAGATTGGGGTCATTGGCGTTGTTGGCGTTGTTGGCCATGGTTGAGAACGGCAGTAAGAGTTTGACTCAAAGGAAGAGTTCAAATATACTGTTAGGACCGTGCCCCAGACCAAGCCTAAGAGAGAAAGACCGGTTGTGATACTCGGTATGCACTGCACAAGCGGTGCTCCGAGCCTGTGAAAGGTAAGCGTAGAAGTGTTCAAAGTTAAGAAAAGAAATAAGGGTTTTACCTAAAGCGTATTGGCACGTACTCCCACACCTGTATCCCTATGAATCCCCGTCAAGCGGTAATCCGGCTATCACTCGGTTGTGGTGAGAGATACAGGGGGCCCGGTCTTGAGGAGCGTCGGAGATCCGGAATAGGCTTCCTGCGTTAAGCAGGCTGGTCCCTTGAGTCGAGCCTTGAATCCGGGGGTCCGCCTGAAGCGTACCCAAGTGAAAGGATGAGCTCGGACGTCCGCTAGGACGCCGCGAGTTTGAGAAAAGGATAAGTCCGCTGAGGAGGGCGGAGGTCCGACGAGTGTATCGAACCAAAGAAAGCTGAAGAAAGACTAGGCTGGGGTATCCTAGTTGATATTTGAACTGAGGAACTAGAGTGTAGTACAGGAGCTTAAATACTGAAGGTAGTTAAGATTCTAGAAAAGTGTAACGCATGGTAAGAGTATAGGGGCATAATCACAGAGACAACGAGAACAATAAGGACAATAAGGAATGCCATATGACTTGGGCAAAGGGGTGGGTGAATCCATGTGGAGGTCCGAGTCGTGCTGAGTAACGGATTGGAGAGCAGTCATGTGACGACATGTGACGCGATGAGTAATGCGGTGGTCCGGTCCGAGTGGAATGTGGCGAGTGGATGTCGGTATCCGGTCCGGTCACGTGTGTCATGACGCATGGATATGACAGTATCCCCCCTTCAAGGTTCTGGCCTCCAGAACCTCAAGGTCAATCACCGGGGTAGCGGTACCGCACCGTGAGTCATCCATCGGGTCCGCCTGAGTCATCGGAAAAAATCGGAGCGCCGGAAGGCGTGCGGAGATCCAAAAACCGGAGTAAATCGGCTGCGCAGAAGCGCTGGTCCACAGATCCTGATGACAGAGTAGCGCAGCCCCGATAGTATAAAGGTGGGGACTCAACTCAGAAAAAATCAAAAATGTCGCCGCCACCACTCGAACGCTTCGTCACCCACGGCGAGCTCAAGTTCCGGTGCCCGCCGGAGTTCCACGACGACGTCGAGGCGTTCGTCTCTTACATGGACCAGTCGCCCACGCCCGCACCGCCCCCCGACATGCCCGAGCCAGTGGCTGTTCCGCCAGAGCCGCCCGTCCGCCCCGCCAGTCCGCCGCCGGTGGTTCCGCCCCCCGAGCCGTATCGGGTGCCCGCCGACGCCCCACAGGACGTCCGCAAGAAATACGCGCAGGACCACGCCGCATGGAAGTTCGACGTGGAGGAGATGGAGGAAGAGCGGGAGAAGGTGCGGAGGGCCGCCTTGGCGGCATACGAGGCGCAACTTGCCTCTCACCGGACCGCCGTCATGGAGTACTCCAAGTACGAGGACGACCGCCGCGCCTACGACGCGGCGAACCTGGAGTGGTGGCAGGAGCTCCACGACTGGAGCGAGGCGAGGATGCAGGCGGACAGGGAGAGGGAGCGGGGTAGGCGGGGGCCCGGGAGCCCGCGCCGCGTTCGCAAGCGGGCGAACGACGAGGAGGAGGAGGATCGGCCCCCCGCCAAGAAGGCGAAGGGCAAGGAGAGGGAAAGGAGGGAGCCAACCGGCTCCACGCGGAGGTATGGGGACCACAGTGAGTCTCAAATTTTCTTTTCAAGTTTCGCTTGCTCACCGGGGGTCCGCAGGATGCGGTCCTTGCATCAAGGCCGAACGCGAGGCCTGCGTGTGGTACGGGCCTCCGGCCCAATCGTGCGAGGGCTGCGTGAAGGGAAAGAAGGCGTGCCCGCTGCCGCCCCACGTCATGGACGTCCGCGAACTGGACGCACGGGAGGCCGCCCGCCAAGACGATCTCAACGCCCGCCTGGCCAACCTCGAGGCCACCATCGCTGCGGGCGTCCGACTTGCCCTGGAGCAAGTCCTGGAGCAGAGTGAGGCGGCCGCCCGCGCCTTTATCGACGACGAGGCAGAGGAGGACTCGGAGGAGGATGGCGAAGAGGACAAGGGCGAGGGGACGTCCGGCGGGGGTCCGAAGGACCAATCGTCGAGTAGCCACAGTAGTAGTAGTAGTAGCGACGACGAGCAGGCAGAGGGGGGTGAGGAGTCCAGCGAGGACGATGAGGAGTAAATGTAACATAGAAAAATAATTTTTATCTTGATTTTCTTGTATAATTTTTCTTGAGTGAGACTGAGAGTGAGATCTAGGTGGTCCGCCGAATGAGCGGAGCACCGCAAAACTGAGTTGAATGAGATCTAAGTGAACCGCCAAAGTGACGGAGCACCGCAAAACAGAGTGAGGACAAGAAAAATCATGAGTAGTGAGGGAATTCCCTTGGAAGGGCTCACTGAGCGTTGGTTTTTTGAGGTTTGGGTTTCTTGGGGTATCGAGAGTGGAAGTCCGCAACCAGTTCGTCCGCAGCAATATCGTCAGCGCCAACCCATGAGAACTCCTCATCCGTGCCTTCGTAACCGGACCACCGCACATAGTAGCGAAGGGGGGTCCGGTACCTCCTGTCCAGTTTGGCGTCTAGTATTTCAGAGACTTCGTAATGAATTTCTCCTTCAACTTCGACGGGAGGAGGCGGAGACTCCGAACGATTGGGGATGGTGTTCTCCTCGTACGGTTCCAGTTGAGAAACATGGAACACCGGATGCACGAGACGGAGGTAGTCGGGTAGCCGCAAAGTGAATGCGTTAGAACTGGGCTGTGCGATAATGGGAAACGGACCAAGGTGGGTTTCCGAGAATTTTCGGGTGGGCCGCGTAGTGTTTATGTACTTGGCCAGGAGATAGACACGATCACCGATTTGGAAGTCCGGAGCGGCTATCCGTTTTTTGTCAGCTTGAGCTTTGTAACGAGCTTGGGCAAGGGATATCTCATCTCGAAGCATCGCGTGTAACTCGTCCAAGTTAACCACATAGTCGCGCGCTCTAGCGGAGGCCAAGTCCCGTTCAGGGTACACCGTAATGGAAGGGTGATACCCTTTGTTGGCAAAGAACGGGGTAATGCCGGTGGAGGCATTTGGCGCGTTGTTGTAGGCAAACTCCGCGAGGGCCAATAGCTGATCCCAGTTGTCCTGTTGGTAGGAGCAGTAGATACGCAAGTACTGCTCCAAGGTCTGGTTGGCCCGCTCGGTTTGACCGTCCGCTTCAGGATGGTGCCCCGAAGTGAAGTGGAGCTCCATGTTGAGAGCCTGAGCGAGAGCGCGAGTGAAGTGAGCGACGAATTCGGAGCCCCGATCGGATGTGACGTGGGACGGAACTCCGTGCTTCGAGAATACATGAATGACAAAGAGCTGAGCTAGCTGCTCCGAGGTGATAGTGTCGTAAGTGGGGATGAAGATGGCTTGCTTGGAGGCCCGATCGACGATGACCAGAATCGCAGTGAACCCGTTTGAAGAAGGAAGCTCTTCAATAAAGTCCAGAGAAATGGAATCCCAAGGGCGTAGGGGGACCGGCAACGGTTTAAGTAAACCGTAAGGACGATGGCGAGTGGGTTTGTTCCTGCCACAAACAGTACAAGACTTGACGTAGTGGCGGACAAACTCACGTATCTTGGGCCAAGTGTACCCCCGACGGATAAGCTCTAGGGTGCGATTCTGACCAAAGTGGCCAGCAAGAATGTGATCGTGATGAACGCGAAGGACCCGTAAGCGGAGGTCCGAGGAGTTGGGAACGTAGATGCGGCCGTCCAACCTAAGTAACCCTGCATCATCGGAGGTCCAACGAGAGTTAGAGGGATCACCTGCAAGGGCAAGTCCCACTTGGGCTTCCGGATCTCCGTCGTAGCCATTCTTGATATAGGAGTGCAGGGACTCCAGATCCATGATGACGGAGGCCCGAAGGGCAGGGTACTGCAAATAGGTGGCGCGCAGTGAGAAGGATAACTGTTCCTGAGTGAAAACTGGCCTGAAGTTGTGCGGATTCACCGCTGCATATGAACTGTCCTCTCGAGCGTAAACGTCCCAGCGCCTTGTGAGCGCGTCCGGCTTTCCGCCTTTAGAACCAGGCCTGAATCGGATCACCATGTTGAACGCGGATAGGTACTCGGACCACCGAACTTGGCGTCGAGTGAGGAGCTTGGTGGTTGAGAAATACTCCAAGTTCTTGTGGTCCGTAACCACGTCAACAGTGAAAGCCGGCCCCTCCAGATAATGGCGCCATTCGTGGAATGCGTCGAAGATCGACAACAATTCCTTGTCGTGGACGTCATAGTTGAGTTCTGCAGGGGAAAGACTGCGAGAGTGAAATGCAATAGGATGAAGGTCATCATCGTCACCGATGATGGATAGGACTGCCGCAATGGCATAGTCGGATGCGTCGGTTTCAACGACAAGTTGGCGTCCGGGTTCGAAGTGGGCCAGAACGGGGGCCCGCGTGAAAGCCTCTTTAAGAGCATTGAAGGCTGTACGCTCCGGGTCACCGAAACTCCATTTGAGGTCCTTTTTCGTAAGCCAAGTGAGCGGCTTTGCGAGTTCGGAGTACCCCTCTATGAAGCGTCGGTAGAAGTTGGCAAACCCAAGGAAAGATTGGACGTCCTTAACTTTGCGGGGCTCCGGCCAGTCAACGATAGCTTGAACTTTATCGCTGGACATCCGGAGGCCCTTCGGGGACATGATGAAACCGAGATATTCGACCGTATCCTGGTGGAATTCGCATTTGGAGAGTTTGAGGTATAGCCCGTGAGCGCGGAGCCGCTTGAGCACCTCTCGAACGTTTTTGACATGATCCTCCTTGTTGTCGGAATAGATCAGGATGTCGTCCAGATAGACGACCACCGATACATCGAGCATATCAGCGAAAATGTCGTTAACAAAACGTTGAAACGTAGCTGGTGTGTTGGTCAGCCCCTCAGGCATGACTCTCCACTCAAAAGATCCATAGCGTGTGCGGAAAGAGGTTTTCCATTCATCGCCTTCGGCTATCCGAATAAGATGGTAGGCGTGTCGGATGTCCAATTTCGTATAGATCTTGGCTGAGCGGGCCGAATCGAGGAGGTCCGTGATGAGTGGGAGCGGGTAGCGATCCTTCTTCGTGATCTTGTTGAGGCCACGGAAATCCACGCAGAGGCGGAGATCCCCAGATTTCTTTCGAACAAAGAGTACCGGGGCTCCGATGGAGGATTGCGACGAGGTGATGAAACCGTTGGCTAGGTTTTCATCTATAAACTCTCGAAGGGCTTTGAGCTCCAGTTCGGAGAGAGAGTAGATTGGACCTAGCTTGGGGAGCGGAGCCCCGTCCTCAAGATTGATCTTGTGATCGTAAGGACGGTGTTCCGGTAACACCTCTGAAAGCGTGTCGCTGAAGACGTCTGCGTAGTCTCGGTACTCCGAAGGGATGTCCGAGACGTCTGCTGGTTGAACCTTGGCATCTCGCAAGGATGCCCCGGGATCGGGACGCATGGAGAACTGGTGTGATCCAGGTTCCTTGCATGCGCGGATGTACGCAGCAGCGGATATGACCGAGACCTTGGGTGAAGAAGAGGAGATGATGAAATGATCGCCAGGAGGGTACTCGTAGATTGGTTCAAAGGGAAAGGATGGTTTTTTGCGGGATTTACGGAGTGGGGGAGCTAGAGGTGGAGTTTCCGGACGACCGCTGGATGGCGGGTCTCCGGAGGGAATGTCAGCGGCGGAGAGCGGATCTTCCGCTGACGTTGATGAGTCTATGGAAAGTGCATCATCAACTGGCAAGGGGCTTTGCAAAGCAGATGATTCACCCGTATCGGTGTGCCGGAAAGCGACACTGTTCTCCGACCAATTAACCAACGGGTTATAGCGGTGGAGCCAGTTATATCCAAGCACAACGTCACAAGTTGAATCAAGAGGAGTGACGTAGAAAGTCACAGACAGGGAGTCTCCAGAGGGAAAAGTGACGGTGAGGTTAACCGTTTGCGTGATAGTAGAGCCAAATGAACCGTTCAAGAGTCGGAGCTCCATAGGTGCAGTATCCGAGGTGGGAATGTGGTGTTTGAGAATGAAACGAGTGTCGACGAAGCAGTCGGAGGATCCGGAGTCGACCAACGCGGATAGGCGAACCTTTCCGATGTTGGTGCGGGGGTCCGGAATCGTAAGAGGTAGAACGAGTGAATTGGGTGTTGTGGAAAGAGCGGCGGCGTTGAGAGTAACAACCTTGTGTGTGCAGCTGCTGGAGTCAACGTAGCTCCGATCGTGCACTAAGGTATCGGAGCTACTCTCTATTTTTTCGACTCCGCGGCATCCGATGGTGCATCAGCTTTGGGAGTTGAAGTTTTAGCACCACGTGCCTTGAGAGCGGCCTTCCGCTTGTTGCAATCCTCTGCCCTGTGGCCTGCGAGTCCACAGAAGAGGCAGAGTTTCTCGGCGATCCGCCGAGCCTTCTCAGCAGGCGTCAACCTCCCATCCGAGCCTAGCTTGTCGGCATAGGCAGGCTTCTCCCTCGGAGCTCCGCTAGAGCCCGAGCTTGAATCTTTCTTGCCGTCAGACTTGTTGCCAGACGAAGAGGAGGATGACGTAGCTGGTTTGGGTTTTGAACCCGATGAGCTACCAGAAGCAGACGAAGTGTACGTCCTCTGCTCCCGATTTTGCTCGGACTTCCGCTGCCAGTACCGATGATCGATTTCTTGACATTTGGAGCGAAGGTCACGAAGATTGTCGGGACGTCCTTGAATCGCCAGGGCATCCTTCATACGAGGCGGAAGTCCGCGATAGTACGAATGCATCAAGGCGTTGACATCCCATCCAATGACAGACGCTAGGTTGTTGAACTTAACGTTGTAATGGAGGATCTTGTCGGAGTCCCGCATCCGCAGTGTCTCGATCTCATCCTCAGCAGTGCCAGTGGGATCATGAGGACCAAAATTGGCCTCAAGTTCCTTGACAAACACATCATAGGACAGAGTCCACAGCGGGGGGTCCGGCGAAGGGGTTAGGATTTCCAGTTCGAACCATCCTAGAGCGGTCCCAGTAAGATACGAGATAGCGTAGTTGATCTTGCTGAACTGGGACACGAAAGCTGCGGGACGATCTTGAAAATTGAGGTTCAAGGAAATCAAGAATCCACGTAGCTTTGAGGGATCCGACCCATTGAATGGGTCGGGCTCCCTAACTTTTGTCCTTACCTGCTGGGAACCAGCAGGCTTTATGACGGCGCCGAGCGATGCACCGACTGAGTCGCTGAAGAGCTTTATCATCTTGATAATCTTGAGCTCGTCAGGCCCAATGTCGATGAGCTCAGGCGGGATGTCGGGCGGGCCCCCGCCGGGGGGTCCGCCACCGCCACCGCCACCACCACCTCCACCTCCACCGCCACCACCTCCTCCGCCTCCGCCACCGGGCGGAGGTCCTCTGGGAGGATCGTAGCGACGTCTACCACCAGACGGCTCACCGCCTGGTTCATCACCGTCTTCCCCTTCCTCTTCCTCGTCTCCTTGGTCATCCGGATCGCCTGGGAGCTCCTCGAATGGATTGGAGCCTGTCTCGTCCCCGCCTGTCTCAGGAGGGGGGCCTCCGGACCTCCGTGAGGGGGTGGCCGGAGGAGAGAATGCGACTCTCCCTAGTGTGCGTGGAGTAGCGTGATAGACAAAGCCAGATCGGGCTAGTCTTTCTGGAGAAAAGGGATTTTCAGGATGAACGGCAGGAGAACTAGGCTGCGTAACTTCGACTAAAGGGGGATTCCTCGGAAACATAGTTTGTGCAGCCTGGAGAGGAGTTGCTCGAGTCATGGCACCGATATCGGATACCCGAGCGTGAAGGGAGTAGCCCATAGACCTGCGTCGATTCATGTCCTGAGTGCGGCGCTGCGCAACGACATCGAGAGTGCTGAGATAGGTCTGGGAAAGGGTCTCATCCCTGTTGGTGGGTTGGGTGAAATACGGGTTGGTGGGAGGTAGATTGGGGTCATTGGCGTTGTTGGCGTTGTTGGCCATGGTTGAGAACGGCAGTAAGAGTTTGACTCAAAGGAAGAGTTCAAATATACTGTTAGGACCGTGCCCCAGACCAAGCCTAAGAGAGAAAGACCGGTTGTGATACTCGGTATGCACTGCACAAGCGGTGCTCCGAGCCTGTGAAAGGTAAGCGTAGAAGTGTTCAAAGTTAAGAAAAGAAATAAGGGTTTTACCTAAAGCGTATTGGCACGTACTCCCACACCTGTATCCCTATGAATCCCCGTCAAGCGGTAATCCGGCTATCACTCGGTTGTGGTGAGAGATACAGGGGGCCCGGTCTTGAGGAGCGTCGGAGATCCGGAATAGGCTTCCTGCGTTAAGCAGGCTGGTCCCTTGAGTCGAGCCTTGAATCCGGGGGTCCGCCTGAAGCGTACCCAAGTGAAAGGATGAGCTCGGACGTCCGCTAGGACGCCGCGAGTTTGAGAAAAGGATAAGTCCGCTGAGGAGGGCGGAGGTCCGACGAGTGTATCGAACCAAAGAAAGCTGAAGAAAGACTAGGCTGGGGTATCCTAGTTGATATTTGAACTGAGGAACTAGAGTGTAGTACAGGAGCTTAAATACTGAAGGTAGTTAAGATTCTAGAAAAGTGTAACGCATGGTAAGAGTATAGGGGCATAATCACAGAGACAACGAGAACAATAAGGACAATAAGGAATGCCATATGACTTGGGCAAAGGGGTGGGTGAATCCATGTGGAGGTCCGAGTCGTGCTGAGTAACGGATTGGAGAGCAGTCATGTGACGACATGTGACGCGATGAGTAATGCGGTGGTCCGGTCCGAGTGGAATGTGGCGAGTGGATGTCGGTATCCGGTCCGGTCACGTGTGTCATGACGCATGGATATGACAGTGGTGCCTTTTCCATGGGAGGAAGAGGTCCCCCCGGATGTTGACTCTTGCCGTGGTTGGGATCCTTTCGTGCCCGTCTTGCGCTTGAGAGGATTCTCTTGCACTGTCTGGCGGTCTCGGTTCGTCTTGGGTGCCATGTCGAGGGGGGGAAGGAGTGAGGGAGGGAATTTGTGTGGCCAAATATTTAAGACCCAAAGTTTTTAGGAGTACTTGCTTAATCCGGTCGTCCGTAGCCTCGTTATAGCGATCTAGACTATGTATAATCGCAGTATGACGCCTTATGCGCAATGGCTATTCAATTAGGAGGACTATGTAAGACATTGGGACAGTATCTTGAGTTTTTAGGCTTTTCTGGCGAGTTTTTGGCAGTATCGGAGTGCCTTCTCCGACCCGACTCACTGCTCCATAGCTCCAAACATCCCAGGGGCTATTTGAACGCTCTGTGAGGTGGCGGGTTGGCGCGGGCCTGCCTGTCTCGAAGACCGAACCCTAACCCGAGGCCCGTGCAGGCCCGTGCCCGCAACCCGCCAAAAACCCGCGTACCCGTGCTATTCCCTAATCCTCCACGCTCCATGGACAGAACCAAAAATACTCATTATATACCGCTGCTAGAAATTTCTTCTCTGCCACCGCGCCCGACTCAAGCGCGTCGACATACGCATCGATTTTGGCGTCCAGAAATACAGCCCATGCTCCGACCGCCCAGCCCTTGAGCGACAGTTTATCGCGTTTGGCTTTGGTTTTTTTGGGTTTCTTGCGTGGCATATCGGTTCGTAGAGTTTTCGCAGAAGATGTGGTAGAGGACGGTTTGCGAAACAAGCAACGCTTTGATCTGAGCCGCCCCTGCTTTCCTTTCCAGACAGCAATGTTCACCCATTTGCAAATGAAGTCTTCCCAACGTTTCCATGAGGTGAAATATCACCATGAGGATATAAATTAGGGTAATTGTCGGTTATCATGGGTCGACGCTCGAAATTGCCTCACAAATACTGACGTCCTTTTGACGACTTCACATTATTCCCCCCTCCAATTCCCCTCAATGACGCCTTCTTCCCCAGCCAGCCTATCGGATGGCCGCTCCTGTACTCCGCCGCGCTCTTCCGCTCCTAGCAGCGACAGCGCTCCCTCCACTCCAGCGCGTCCTGCCGGCCTACCCGCCAAGGTACCGGAGACGCCAACACCGCCTGGTCACGATGAGGCTCATGCCATCGACCTTGACCTGCTCAAGACACCATTGAGCGTTGGTCGTAAGCCTTCCGCCGTTGTCCCGGACACACCTACCTCCCCTGGTCATGACGATCGACATGCCATCTTCATCGACTCCGAGGTTGAAGAAACCATGAAATTGGAGCCTCAGGACAACAGCCGCGTATTGGTGCCGAAGTCCGAGCCCCAGGATGATATCAGACTCTTGGCTCCCGACAGCGAGGAAGAGGAGGAGGAGGTTGAGTTTGTTGTCAACGCAGGTAGGCCTTCATGTTGTCAGCGTCTCCAATGTCACTGATAATTCTATGATCGTAAGACTACCATCTGACGCGAATATACTTCATGCGTCGATTCCGTCGTCCTTGACGCCAACGGTTCCTACTGGTCCCGCGGTAGGCGACTGTCTGACCACCGTCCCATGCCAGCCTCTCCAAGTGAACCGTCGCTATACCAGTAGGAAGTGGTGGATAGTCACTACAGGCTCCTATGTTGGAGTGTTCTCGAATCCGTAAGACTACTTCGCTGGTGGTTCTCAGACTCATCCTATTAACTAATCATTTTAGCGCCCTCGCGGATGGTGCTACCAAGTGGGCGGCAATGGTTGTGTTGCGGCCGGCGATGCTCCTGCTGCAATCCTCGCAGGTCCTCGCGATAAGACCAAGTACACGCTCTATGGCCCCGGTCCAGACCAGGATTTTTCCGACTGGTCTGTCTTCATTCGCTACCTCTCACTCCTGAGTCGTAGACATCTGACATCTTTCAGGTCCGCAGCTGCTACAGCAGCTGCACAGACTCCGAACGCCAGGGTCCGGGCGGATACCAAGAGGATCAAGCACAAATCACGCGGTCCCCAAGCCATTGTTGTATTCATTGGATTGACGCCTGGTGTTTATGATACCTGGGTGCTGGCGCTTCCTCAGGTTGACAAGGTTCGGGGAGCTGTCTTCCTCGGGTACAGGAGCAAGGCTAAGGCAGAACGGGTGTATCAGTATGCTAAGGACCGCAGCTGGGTATCCCGCGTCGTCAGCGGCCATCGGGTTATGCTCCACTGGCACGCCCCACATGCTACACCCACTATTTCGCACCCGTTCGCCACCCCCCTCAATTTTGGTATTCCCAACAAGCGCTGATATTGTGTGTATCAAGGCTTAAGTCCGGGTGTCTACAGAACCTAGTGAGCTCTTGAAATCCTTTGGCATTTGTCTTGCAGGTCTAATTTCAGATTTCTTGCGTCAGTCTCGAATATGCGATCAACACCCTCTGTATCAAGCGCGCCGTCCATGAATCTTTCGAGTCGTACGCCACAGCGCGTGACAAATTCCGGGCCGCGCAGCGTCGTGGAGATGTTCAAATTCTGCCGGTCCCTTTGTAATCATTATTGTTGTAATACAGAATTCACGCACGTCCCTTCTAAGGAATCAATTTCTTTCTGAAAAGAATTATTACATGCGTGCTACTCTGGTGGCTCCTGCCCGAAGGAGGTGCAGGCCAACAGTAACTCGTCAACTGCATGTGGCAGGGTACCCTTCTCAAGATATTCAAATATGTCATCGAGGAAGTCGAGAACACACTTGTACCGTGCGTACACCTCTAAGGCCTCGTCCCACAGATCGCTGCCCTCACCCTGATTGATTTTGACCAACTCCTTCTGGATCTTGCGGATCTTCTTGTGGTGGTGTTTGATCTTGCCTCGCGCGGTGTTGAGGTACGAGATGGCGGCTTGTTGTGTGTTCTCGGCACCGCCACCGCCCTGGAGCTGCCCCACAGTCCCGACGGCGACAGTCCACGCGTAGTCGCGGCTGCTCCCCTCCGTGAGGCTGTTAAGCTCCAGCACTTCCTTGCGAATGGCCTCACGAAGCTCCGTCTCCTCACTATACCATACCAATCTCCAATCAATTCGGAAGTACCATACATACAAATTGCACTTACACACTCTGAGAATTAGTTGCCGCTGGCGGATCGGCTTGTGCCGCCTCCTTCATGAGAGCTCGTCTCGCGCGCTCTGCATACTGGCGCGCCTTGCGCAAGCGAATGACCGATTTATGTCTACCGAATTTCACCAGCCAGTTGGGAAGCGCATATGAATGTTGAAAGAGAGACCCACTTGTCTTCATAGCGCTTGCGGGTGGCCTTAGCGGCAGCGGCTTTCTCCTCTGCTGTGTTGTAGATCCTTGGGCGCGCCATATGGAAGGGGGAGTGGATTGCGAGGGACAATGACGGTGGATGTCACAGAACTAGAGGGACGTGATCGGCACAAGCGCTCACAGAGGAGGCACAGTCACCCGACGGTTACCGAGAGGAACCTAATACTTACCGATCTTTACCCTTCTTGTACCGACTTTAACCTTGATTAACCTGCTTTATACCGACTTTAACCGCATTTATACTCTTTGGCCGCTCTTAACCTCGTTTCAACCTCTTGCTCATTTGCTTACAGCGGTCGGGGAGGCGCTCGGGCCAATATAAATGTCTGATTATTGATTCTATGTGTTCCAGGGACTCTCACGGTCAATAATCATACAACAATCAATGGTGGGTAGTAGGTGGGTGAACGTGCATGGGCAGACGATGAACCTCGCCTACAACCATATACGAGATTGTGTTGGATGCACGGATTCACCCTATTTTTACTGAATAATAACTGTTTTTAACCCTATACTTACCCTACTTCAACCTGACTAGAACCCTACATTTACCGCACAACAACCTTCTGTGATACCCGGTACACTCGGACCGACCGACCTCTAGGCACTCATTTCACTCCTAGCCATCTCCACCTTCCTTATGAGCGCCCCGGTCTTTTACGCCCCGCTCATTTGCGACACTGGCTACATTCTCGAGTGTCGGGCTTGCTGTCTTCGGAGACACGCCCACCTGCCATTACACTGCATCCAGGTAAGTCAGTGACATGCGAGCGGACTGGGTTTAGCGCTGATGAGTGTACTACAACCAGACATGGACAGGCGCCTTCTGTATGCTCTACTACTCTCCTTAGGGTACAATGTACTTACGAAAGGGATTGACGATCAAATTTAAACGTTTGATTGACTCCTTGTTTGATTACCTAGTTACGTATTACGAGACGACCACACATTCTATTCAAACGACCCGCCTGCTCTCCCAAGCGCGCTGCCTACAATTTCCAGCATTTCCTCCGTCGAGCCCGGGCCCAACGTAAGTCACAATAGTTCCTCAGGATCGAGATAACCAGGAGAGTCGCGCGTACTGGCAGGAAGCCCAACTTGACTTGCTTCTATGACCGTACGAGCAGCTGCGCGTAATTGTGGATAAGCGGCGAGGGCCGCCGCGATGTCGAGATCGAGATCGTCAGCCTCTGTCGCGGCTAATTCAGGCGCGATGTCCGTCGTGGCTTGTTCAGATACCGGCTCAGATTCCGGAGCTAAACAAGAATGAGCAAAATGTTTCGAAGAATTTCAAGGTTAGATAGCTCACGATCCGCTGCCACCGCGTCAAGGTAGTGCTGTCCCATGCGGTGAATTTCCGCAGAACGCGCCCGCAAGGCTCCCTCCATTTCTGAGGGGGGATGACCTATCCATGTAGTCAGTTATACCACCCATGTGCTATCTTATCCAGAATACTTACAATCGTGCTCTTCGGCATCTTCGGGCCAGCCAAGAAACTGAAGCAGGCAAATCCAATTCTCCTCGCGCACGCTCATTCCCATGGCGTGGTGGAAGAATTTGCGGAAGCCAGGGGAGGAGAGCAGGCGTCGCAATTCCTTGATATCGGCGGTGTTCAAGATCCCACATCCTTGAAAAATGCTCATTAGCCAAGGTCCGCGTGCGGTTTGGAGGTCGTCAAAGAGCTCTGGGCTGATTACAACGTTGGGCACTCCCCACGGTGTCATCGGGAGAGCTCGCTTGCGACGCATGTGCTCGCGGATCGCCCTGGAGAAAGTTAGGGTCCAGTTGGATAATGCAAGTAACCACAAACGCTTGCGCGTGGCGACTAGGTCTCGCCGTGGCGGGAGGTTTGGTGAAGCGAACCATGCACGTAGGAATAGCAAGGAAGAAAAGCTGGCCTGAAAGCCATTTTGTCGCCTTACATACAAGCATATCTTTGGTCGATCGATTGAAACTTGCGAATCCCATTTAGAATGGTAAAAAAGGGGTAAATTCGTATTCCTAGGGTGCCCCAACCCACGGAGTCTGGGACCACACGCGCTCCACCGCTTCCCCATCAGTCTTTGGGATGTTCGCCCATGTGCGGTGCGAGTCGAACATGCATTGAGACTTGTGCTGGGGTCGATAGCGGCGCATGCGGGCGAGGCTCACCATGAACTTGACTACGATTGGCTTGTCAGATTAGAACACGAGCGAGGACTGATAGCATACCAATGTGAATGTTTGAGTCAACGATGCTTGGGGGAACGGATCGGAGGACATGGTAAACCTCGCGCAGTATCACGCGGTCCTGTCGACCAATGAGGTTTCTGGGCATGGATAACAAGAGGAATTTAAGGATCCTAAGGCAGGTAGGCGCACTGTACGTCGTAGATATAGATATGGTCCCCTCTGAAGGAAGTCGTGTGAGGTAGTGTGACGTCAACAGATAGATAGAGTGTCAAATACTTAGCATGGGGATATGACCAATAATGATACATTGCGATACATTGTGAGCGGATGGGGCGAATTGATCGGCTATAATGGTAACCTGGAAGTAACGCATGATATTGTGATACCGCGTAGTGAGTGGTGAATAACGCACACCTAACACGTCGTGTTTGACTTCTTACTTGATGCTTGTCGAGTCGACAACTCAATAAACCGTGTGTCAGCGGACGAGACCAATGGGGGGATAAGCCTCAATGATGGTAGGTGGATGGAAGTGTGTGGGTGTGTGCCTGATCACGCCATCATGATCGCATGATAGTCGCGTCTAAGTGATTCGTCTGGATCTACATATATCCCTTCAAGCCAAAAGATTGGATTTAACTAGCAATGCATTACAAGAGGTCGGGCGTACAAACGCAAGGCTGCCACCAGACGACGGCTCTCTGCACGATCAATTTCCATTGCGAACATCAGCTCCCGCTCCATCGCAACATCAGCCTCATCGGCCACGGCCAACGCGAGCGTGACAAGATCATCAAATGAGAACACTCCCATCTCGAAAAAAAACCCTTCCCAATCCGGCCTACCCAACCGCCCCAGGAATCTGATAACAGCTTGACGAACGAAATGAACAGTCGGACAGATGAGGTATCTGGCAGGAATAGCGCTTCGAACAACGTAGGTAGGCAGAATTTCGTGAAAGTCTTCGGGTGTTTCAGCGTCTAAGTAGGGTGTTGTATTCTGTCAGATTGATACGCGTGCGAGAATGTTGAAATCCACTTACCGATGTCCTCAATGACGGGCGCGCCGATCACGTACTGATCGCGCAGAGGCCGGGCACGGCGCACAATGGTTTTGATGCGCCTATGAGAGTGGTATGAATGGAGACATGACAGAAGTTTGTCAGCCGACGAACCAGCGAGCTAAAGACGAATTGTACAGATCTCTAGGGTCCTCAGAGCTGGAAGAAGCAATGAGAAGGCGTCTCATGTCTTGAGCTTTGGCCGCGAGTCGAGGATCCTTGGACACGAGTGCTTGAGAGTATGGATGGCAATCTATGTACGGGCCGCGGACACCTGTCCGTGTTGATATGAGTGGCATGGTCAACGATGGTGCACCACTTAAGAGGATGAGTTCCGCCCCGTAAGACAAATTCATATCTCTCACGTGCTTGGATAAGACTCAAGAATCGAGTGACGAGCATTGGAGTCTAAGTCCTTGCTGAGAGTCCAAAATGATAAAAAGGCTGCAACCGGGAATCGAACCCTGGGTCTCCATTTTGGAGGAAATGACGTGATGGTAGCCTCTACACCATTGCAGACAGGTAAAGTAAATGTTTATTCAACTAGGTCGCTGCCCAGCAAACCATGTTGTGAGGGAACAGCATCATGATCACGGTGCTCCTTACTATTTTCGTCAATGGCCGCCAATGGGCGAGAACCTTTCCACGCTCAGTCAACCTGGCACCGCCGTCGACGAACAGAGGAAGAACGACACGCTTTAAATGCCTGGGATGCTGTCAATCGGGCAGCTAATGGGCTCGCACCTGGCCCTGCGCCCTCTTTTCGTTCTTCCACGCGCACTCCTCACAGATCCTCCGGCAGAGGCGGAGCTCCTGCCCACTCTTCAACACTGCTACACCGGCCAAACACCGCCGTAAATGTGCGACTAGGGGGCCGGCCTCGAAGAGATGCCTCTCACATCAACATTGTCGAGGATGTCCGTGTACCCCTACGCCATGCTCCTGGGATTCCAGGGCAAGACCTGGACCGAATCTTTACGCTAGTCGGTGGGAGTCAGCGGCCGACGCAACAACTCTCATCCTTGCCTCGTCGCAGCGAGCTCGATGGCGTCGGCGCGTCGCGCCGCGTGCGAATGGAGGACAATGCCGATGTCGGGGAAGGTTGGGGCGGCGAAGGCGACTGGGGCGGCGATGGAGACAATGGGGAAGCCGACTTTCTGATTGGCGACGCTCTTCCGGCTGCCGTCTTGGATGCTAACGGAGAGCTGGAGGACTCGGACGCACCAAGCAAAGGCTATCAGAGTTCGGTGCGTAGATTATCATTACATGTGTGAATGGTCATCTAACGCATGTGATGCGCACAGGACGACCCAATGGGCGTTTGGTTGCCTCTGAAGCAGGCCTTCCTCGAGGAGAATATCCGGCAGAAAGGCTTGGCTATGCGCACACAATGCGTCTCATACAGAGCGGTTTATCGGGACCCGTCAGCGTCGACGTCCTCTGACCCCCATGCGAACGTCACACCCTCTTCCTCTTCCGACATTCCGGATTCCACTCCAGTCACCCCGTTGCTGCATGTCCCCACTACGTTGCTATCTGAACCGACAGAGGTGACTTCGTCTACGGAAGTCCCCGCATCCCACTCCACCCCAGACAATGGTCTCGCGTCTACTTTGACACTAGACGGTTCTTTCCCCGAGGCCACAACCCCACGACCTTTCGAACCGACAGACAAAACTGGGCATACGACAAAGACGCTTCCTCCCCCTTTGGTGGAGGCTTTGATTCGTTGCAATACATGCGGAGAATTTAGCGAGTGTGTCGATTGCTGCCTTCGCCGGCACAAGCTTATGCCGCTTCATGTTCTCAAGGTACCATATATCTTTCAGCTTCCACACTGCTCGCTCAATTGACGTCCAATGCTAGATATGGCACGGTCGTGGTTATTGGGAGCATACCAGTCTACTAGACCTGGGTCTGGTCGCGCAAATCGGCCACGCTTTTGACCACTGTGCGCACCCTACCGCGATGAGAAATATCACCGTGATGCACACCACAGGAATCCATTGATTACGCGCGGCTTTTTGCAATTGCGACTTTGGAGACGGTGTAGAGCATTGGCAGCAAGCGTTTCGCGACGGTTGGTACCCCGCCACTACGAAACAGCCCCAGACGTTCGCGTCCGTCAAAGTCTTGATGCTTTTCCATCTACTCAATGTCGTCGCCCATGTCAACGTTCGCAACTTCGTGACTACTCTAGAGCGGAAAACCAACCCACACGGGATCGAGTGGGTACCGGACCGTTATAAGTCTTTCAGCCTCATGTCGTGGCAGTGGTCGTATCTGCAGCGACTACGTCGAGCCGGCCTCGCCAATTCGCAAGGCGGCATTTCGACTGCGAAATGGGGTAAAACAGCCAGCCGATGTTGGGCTTGTCCCTGGGAGGGAATTAACTTACCTGAAGGATGACGCGATGCCTCCCCGGAGGAGTGGTACGTTGTGTCTTATCTCTCGAGAAATTACGTTCAATTTCTATATGATAGATTCATCTACATGCTGTTCCTGGCGTTGGACGCCAACTTCCGCTTGAAGAATCGACTTTGAAAGAAATCAGCAAACAAGGGATACGTCGTTCTCGGCGATGGTCTTGGATACCAAGTACCGACTGAGAGCTATACGGAGCATCTCAAGAACTATGTTTCGGAAGAGGACGTCAGTTTTCCTCCTTCTGTGATTTGCGAAGAGATAACCTAATTGTCCACAGATTAGTATGTGTGTCGCCTTCGCCGCTCTCATGCAGAAGGATACTCGACTCTCAACTGGGTTACGCGCAACCGGTGTTGCGGGTTGCATATGTTCTCGCCATGAGTTGGTGCGTCCTTTGGGATTGGGGGATCTTCCCAAGGGAGAGTGGTACGTCATTTGGGTGACGAGTAATCATGGCACTAACTTATTTGGGGGTAGGTACGCCAGCGTCGACTATATCCTCTGGGCATCTGTGCTGGGTATGTCTTTAATGTTCATCCTGCTGTCGTACAACGTGGGGTGTCAGTGGCGCATTCACCTGGAGGAGAGGAAAAAACATTTACCTGCTGTGCTGAAGCATGATTCGGGGCCGGCTGCTCCTCCAGTGCAAGTGCGGGTCGGACTCCCAGTGTGGCATGGTGGCGTTCACGTAGAGAAGTGTGCGACGGAGCACTCCTTGTGCTACAAAACAGGAGCTGGCATGACGGATGGCGAGTCGGTGGAGCGGGTCTAGTCACTGCTAAACCCAAAAGCCATGTCTACCAAGGAGATGCACGTCGATGGGCGGCACGAAAATTTGGAAGAGGCTATCAATGCCCACAACTTCGACGCAATGCTGGAAGCGGATGAGACGGCAGAAGCCCAGCTGGCAGCGGACGCAGCGACGCAAGGAGAGGACGTGGCAGAAGAGGTAGCGAGAGCGTCAAAATCCAAGAGGAAGCGACCTGCTCAGAGGATGCGGAAGAGCGCGGCTGCCTTTGTCAGGATCGGGCTCCAACTGGAGCAGGCACAGTATGTTGTATAGTCATTGAACTCACCGATTGATTCTAATCTATGTGGCAGACGCGGTATACACAACATGATCGGTAGACGCGTGAACCTTACGCCTGGAAAGGAGGAGAAGGTACAAGAGCGGCGGACAGAGTTCTTCAAGTCACTCGTGCCCTTTCGCCTGCTCCAGGCGACATTTATGCCCGTGGTCTCGGAGTTAATCTCCGAGCAGGAAGAGGACCAAGATAATTCTACACAGCCCATCCTAGCCGAGAACGTCGTCTTATGGCTCCCATCTCAGATCCCCATGACTCGCCGGGGTACTTGTCGACCATCGCTCTTCACGATGGAGGAGGCGCTGCGCCGTGCGCAGTGCTACAAATCTTTGGATCGACTTCGCCTCCGTCTGCACGCTCGCTCTCATCTAGTGCGCTTCAGGAACAAGAACGCCACGGGACAAAAGAAGATTCTACGGGCCAGAACGCTCATCGACAGCGTGTCCGATCGAATCGACGCCATTGCGAGGAAGTATCGGGACGGCCAGGAAGCTTTGGTGCGCTTAGTCAGGATGGAGAACACAGGCGGTTACAAAACCCTACACGCCGACGACATGACGAGCCGATGGGTCGAGGACTACAACGCAACGGCTGCTCGGCGACTCAGTCGCATCATGGGGCGGGAGAGTCGTTTGGTGCCGCACACGGAGACTGGACCGACACAGGAGTATGAAGACGAGATTAATGGCAGCGAGAAGCGTGGGGGTAGTTGACGTAAGATATCATGGATTTGGACATCAATTGGGGCTCCGGATACTACGGACAACGAGTATCTTCACGAATGTACGCTCATGTGGCGCAGTTTTCTCCCCCTGACTGACGTAACTTTATAGCGGTCCGAATCGAATGGTGTAAAGCCTTTGCTCGGAAGAAACAATGGGCAGAAGAGGTTTGGCTTCTCCAGGAGGAGCAGCGGCGTGTTTTGGTTACAATGGGCCATTTCGCAGGCTTGTGGCGGGAGCGGGCGAAGGCACCTGTGGGGGGGAAGGCATTGGCTGAGGGTCGACGGGCATATGCATTGAGTCAGGCGTCCTGGATCACCAGGCTTGCTGGGCAGTTTACTCGGCAGTGGGCGTCTCCTGCAATGTCCGGCAAACGCCGACACTGCGATGACAGTACCTCCTCCGTGGGCGTAGCCGAAGGGCCGAGTGATGTGGTTTGAGCAGCCGCGCAGCCGTCTGATGGAAAGGGCGTTATATGTATTTGTTTAATTTGTATTGTATAAAATGGACCGATTCTTCCCAAAGCGGAATGGAGGCGGGTGCCTGGTAGTGAGCGGGCATTGCGGGTGACGTCAGGCGTCGTCCACACGGTTGGGATGGCCAGCACGTGTTCAGCAGGGTGCGGGCATTAGTAGGGACCGAGAAGCCTTATTTCAAGCTCTGAGCCCTGGCCAGGCTAGCTCCCTTTGAAATGATAAGGGTTTTGTAGGCTATCTCCTCAACTTTAGCTAAAGGGTTACTGCCAGTGGTGGATTGGTATAGATCTTGCATCCGTCAATACCATCAACAAAGAGGCCGTAAAAGAGAACGGATTCGGTGGACCATGTAAGCGGAGAGTTCTCCATCAAAGATGTAGGTGATGGTGCCTTGCCGTATGTGGTGGTAGGGGAGCCAGACGAAGGATGGGTTGAAGACAAAGATGGTTGGGTACGGCTGGTACTGGAAACGGGCACCGCGACACTGGGTCTGGTTCATCTACCCGCCGGAGTCGATGGTGCACTCCGTGTATTTAGATCGCGCTGTGTCGTGTGCTGGTCAATGGCGGGGCGAGGACGGTGACGGGGATGGACAGGGACGGTCGGTGTCGATGGGAGTGAGGGATGGACAGGATTGGTTGATGTCGATGGGAGTGAGGGTGATGCTTGATTGCTGGGCACCCTCGTACAGTTGTGGTCATTGAGCTGCTTGGCTTGATACTTCCCGTCTCACCATTCGACGCATTCACTCCACTTGGAGAATGACTCGTGGAGGTTGTTCTTGTAGCCGCCCACGCTCTTTTTGGCCGTTGCCCTGTACGAGTCATCAGTAATGAAAGACAAGGAGCATAAAGATGGACACACCAACTAGAGAAGGCACCCATACGTTTGCCTCGCCCAACGACATACACACGCCCGCCAAAATAGATCACATTGTCGTCACCTGGATCCGGAAGCCAAGGAGGCAAGCAGACAATAGAGGGCGCAGAAACGGACATGCCCTCGAGTGACGACTCGAGTGACATATTATCGATGGTCGCAGTGGTCGCAGTAACAATCAGAGAGGTATCAGACCATGTGTTGGAACATGGCGTGCGACGTAAAACGCTATCATTCCACCTGTTGGAACGAACGACGGTCCGGCATGGGAGTGAAAGGAAGAGCGATTCAATTGTGATTGAAGTAGCGATCAACTGATAACGTTCTCACTCTATTGTTTCGATGATCCGCATATGCAATGCTATCACTCTGTCTTTTTGTCTAAGCTCCTTCTAAATGCGACTCGTTATTGTTCTCTGAGTCTTGAATGGTCAACTGATTCGTGCTCGGACTAGTTGCGCTATTATCTCGGGCTGCAGACATTCTTTCGGGACATACTTACACTGCAGGTTTACAAGGTATATTAGCTTGGGCAATCATCTGGCTATCTCATGCTGTCTGCTTCATGTCCAACTCTATCTTGTCAGCCAATACGAAGCGCAAACGCGCAGCCGGCTTCTATGAATTGGCAGAGCACGTTGCCGAGACAGCCATGCTTTCTTTCTTTGGATGGTTGTGGATGGTCGTCGGATGACGCGGGTCAAACGCGATACTATTGTGTCTCAGGCCGTGGAACCCCCACCCTCGGCTTTCGACAACGCGAATGCGGACGATGACAATGATGGACTGCCTCTGTTGCTCTTTGTCGAAGACGACAATGAGACGTCGGATATGGCAGCCTTAGTTGATGGTTTCACTTACGTACCAAACGACGAGCTTACTGGTTTTGACGCGGATGCACCCGTTGCTGCTAGTGACGGAACGCAAGACGGCGTCAAGGTCACTATTAAATCTCGGTATCGAAACTCGGTCAGTTCGTACTTAGTAGATTCCGTTGTATTGATCTAATCTGTTCATTCTCAGGATAATCCCATGGAAACTTGGTACAAGTTCAGGGAGACTTACCTTTTGGAGTTGATGTGATTGGAGAGTCGTGGCGGAAGCTCGGATCAGTGCTCTCTATGCCAAGCGGAACCTGGTTTGGCTGAATTCCGTTGCTGCGAGCAAGAGTGCTTGGGCTTAGGCATCATGTGTGCAAGTTGTTGCATCGAGTTTCACATCACCCAGCCTCTACACTGGATTGCCGTGCGTCCAATTCTTTCTATTTCCTTGTTCACGTGCTGACAATGGTATTGCTAGCGCTGGAACAGGACCAATTTCGAACATGTCTGGCTCCGCGAGCTAGGGTTGACCGTCCATCTCGGGCATATCGGCATAATCTGTCCGAGTCCGGTGAGCACTACCAAAGACTTTGTCGTGCTTCACTGCAACGGCGTGCACGTCATCAATCTACGGTTTTGCGGTTGCTCGACTGCACTGCAACCTTACATCCAGCTGATGCGCACCTCCTGGTACCCCGCGACCCCTTTGTCACCTCAGACGGCCATCACGTTCTCGCTCCTTCGTCTATTTCACAAGGAGAGCTGCATCGGCAAGCTTCCTGCCTGGGATCTTTGGAAGTCCTTGGAGAGACTGACCTTCGAGCGGACAAATACACCACCTCCCGATCGCTATCGCGTCCTGCTCCGTTGCATTCGGCAATATCGTCACCTTCAACTCTGCAAAGAGGCCGGGCGGGGGAATGATCCTGACGGCATCTCAGGGACTCAGCGGGACGAACTCGCCATTAAGTGCCCAGCATGTCCTCACCCTGGCCGCAATCTCCCCAGCGATTGGACGACATCAATAAAACCGTGAGCGCGTCTTTTTCAGACTTTCTTGGACAAAAACTAACTATCCGACTACAGATTCTTGACATGACTATTCCTTGCCGTGGACGGAAACTTTTGCATGCGGAATGCCATGGTTGTCATGACCTGACCTCGTCACCTGGGCTGACGGTCACTAATGTCTCAATCCGACGACATCCCAAAAGTCTTCAACTTCCTCTACGAAGGACGGTCTACGAACTAGCGCCACTACGGAAATTGCCGGCAACCCATTAGGCAGTCGGAGGTTTGAGCCACGACGGAATCCAGCAAATAACCCTAGGCCCCGCCCCGTCGGGCTCTCCCGCCCTTAGAAAGAGCTCCTGGGACGCGCCCATGCGGAACACCACTCGTCATAGCTATACTTAGATGACTCGAGTCAGTCAGGAGTCGACAAACCGCCTCATCCCGCCTCTCCAGCCAATCAATGGCCATCGATCGAGTCGGGCAACTATCGGGACGTCGGAACAAAGTCCCTCCGTAGCGTCGGGTTGGTCCCGAGACATCGGGAGAACTCCTTAAAATCTCGCAGAAGGATATCATCGTATGATTGGGAATCATATAAATATTGGACTCCTCTGTAGTAAATACCCAGACTTCGTCCTTAACCAGTTTTCTCCCGTACAACTCCATCGGGTACTCTGAACCCTTCGCATCAGGACTCATCCTCCATGTCTCCCCTCAACAACTCTTACGTCCCCGCTATCGATCTCTTGAAGAGAGGATCACTCCCCGAGGACCAAGAGGTGCGCTCGTTGAGGGCCCCTACGTCTAACCTCCGTCGGTTAGGCGAGCACACCCCGAAGATATCTGTGATACGTCCGCAGGAAAGCTGCGAGTTGGTCACAGTGGTGATCTCTCGTGAGCAAGTCCATGTCACGGCGGGATCAGGTCGTAACAATGGTCTCGACCCCGGAGCGCCATCCACCGCTTGCTGATGGCATGGGTGTCTTTGTAGAATCGGCTCCCTACAAGGAGCATATTGGTAAACACGTGCAGTAGGAGGACCTGCAGTCCTGCTCCGGATTCAAGGCCATGTTCCTGGCGGATCTCAAGAACGCCAAGGGGTTGCAAACGACGGGTGTTGCCGGCGTGACATGTGCACAGCATGGTGTTTGGAGATGGAATGGCATGGGCGATTTGCAGAAGGGAGAGAGGTACGATGGCGAGTCTGTTGAGAATGCATGGGCACTGATACAGCCCATTCGGGCCAAACTTTAGACATTGTAACATTGATAGCGTTGTCTGCAGCTCATCTGTAGTGGGCAATACCCTGCAGCTTGTCATATCTTTTGATGTCATGTGTATCTATTTGGTTCACTTCTGGCTTCGACACGAAAATTTGCCCGAGGGTTGGAAGATGCGCCATACTCGAGACTCTGTCACGTTTGTGATTCCCAAATTTCATCTCTGGGCCCACAAGCTGGAATGCCACGCTCCATTCTCATTCAACTTTGCTGTCGGCATCGCACGGACCCACGGAGAAGTGATCAAGGAGAATTGGTTAATCTCAAATCGCGCGGCCGCCCAGACCAAAATGATGGGCCCAGGGGCGCGTCAGGATACTCTTGAGGATATCTTTGCTCACCATTGCAAGACGGTTATCCTTGCATTTGGTGAGTTCTTGAACACATCATCATTCAGTTCTAACCGTTACTCATAGGTCGTGTACTGAAGATTCATCTTGTTGACGCCATCAAGTCAGCGCGCAAACATCGTAAGGACTTTACGGAATTTGATGCAGGCGTGCGGCAATATTGCACGGCTGCCGTCGTTGATGGATGGGCAAGGGAAATAGCGACGTGGGAAAGGGACCACTCGAAACCTTGTCCCTATGAACCGCAACTCCAAAACAAAGAGACTCTGAAGGATATGCAACTGGATATGGCAAAGAAGGAACATGAAGCTGCACTGAGGAGCAGTGGAGTATCACACCAGTCCAGTATGTCGCTCTTTCTCTCTAATGGGCTTGAGATCGAGCAGAAACAGTATGTTTCCATCAGGTTACTATTTATAAATATCTAACTCCGAGTTCTATCAACAGACGGGCGCTCGCCTGGGAGGTTAAGGCCCGAAAGTTCGGCACCACGTATCAAGAGCTCAATGTACAGAAACAGCGCACGGCCATATTGCACCTCATTCAGAAATTCACGGTCTCCAAGGCATGTTCATGCCCCAGTTGCGTGAATTCTTGACGCCCGCGGAAATCATATACCTTGACGACCCGGGCAAGTTTGCGCCAGAAGAAATCAAACTTTTCTTTCCATCTGCCCTCCAACCTGGTGATCGCGCTCTTCCACATGCTTGTGCAGCTGGTCTTGCAGAAGCCGAGACGCGTCTGCGCGAGGCTGAAGCCCGCGACTCGCTCGAGGAATTACGAAAGGGCCTTCGTACGCCTTCTGCCGGGCCTTCGTACGCCTTCTGCCGGCCATCTATTCAGTGTCAGGAACGTCACTGGTCATAATCCAACCACTCGCGCCGAAGGGATACAGCGGAAGATTCAGATTGGCATCCAGCTGAGTAAGCTGCAATACCAGTGGGCTCGAAACGCGCTCTTCCAGCTCAGGGGTCACAGCGATTGGGAGAACGAGTTGCGTGTTCTGAAGTCGGAGGATGTCCGAGGCATGAATGAACGTATGCTGACACAGGAAGAGGCACGCGAGCAGGCATGGCTTCACGAAGCCGGATTCATTGATGAGCTGATCGCAGGCCCCTCATCGGAGACAGCCGTTGTATCACAGGGTGAAGGACGCTGGCAATTGTCTTGGATTTGGTATAGTTTCCCCGCCGGTACAACAGGTATAGGCCGAGGGCAAGCCGTTGTACATGAAGGTGCGTAACTCTCGATACTTGAGTTGCATTGCTTAACAATATTACATGGATAGCACTTAAGATTGAATGGTGTAAAGCCCGAGCATGAATGCTTCATTGGGAGGAAGAAGTCAAATTGGTGTTCAAAGAAATGTGTCGCCTGGTGGTGTATGGGCAATGGAAAGCCACGTGGTGGAGAGAATCACAGAGGCTGTGTCCTCGCCCGAATGCAGATGCGGCACTGAGTGAGGGTATTAGCGCGTTTGCGGAGTTCCAGGTGTCGCGTGAGTTGGAACGTGCAGAGCAGTTGGAATCAGACTGGGCGGTGTTGAGAGCTGTTGCCAAAGACCTGCTAGCAGGGTTGCCGGTTTCTGATGTAGTAGAGGTTGAAGTTGAGGCTGAGGCTGATGAGGTCAAAGAATCCTGCGAAGATGATATTGAATAGTGTATTTACAGCGGAATGTATGGTATTCATGAATAACATGCACATGGCATGTGGCGCACCGCCGGTAGAAGTGGCTGCACCTGAGTACGGAAAGTTCCGTAACTTGAACCAGAGCTCAAGTGGGGGCGCGGGACCAGACGGTGAATGAATGACACAGTCTTTTCTACCAAAGGTGGCCTGTGAACAGTGTGGCGCACGCTAATTCGAGGCGCAGTGCATTTGGTTGGGATCCGGTAATTCCGGGTTGAGCTGTTACCGGATTCCGTCCGGTAACAGCTGGAGTTAAGCAGCGGGGTGGCGAAAGGGAGCAGACAACTACCTGCTGCTTGCATTGAGCCTCAATAACATATTCAATGTATATGTGAAGCGTGGCGCACGCTAATTCAGGTGCGGCACATTTTTTGCTGGGGATCCGGTAACAGCTATTACCTGTTCCGGATTCGGCCTGACCCGAGGCGCACGGGTATTGTGCCTGAGCGCCTGATCCCTGGATACCAATCTGATGGGGCGCGCCCGCGTCAATGCCTGCAGTGATGCCGAGCATCAGAGCAGCCGGCAACGAGACCTAGCGCGCCCCTGCCTAATCCGGTATCATTTCCTGGGGTGGGGGTGGGGCTACAATTAATTGTAAGCTGTAGTTCACGGCTCTCTAATTAGAGCCTACAATGAATTGTTTTGCGCTGCCACTAGAGGGAACATCTAATTGTTTCTACAGCATAGGGTGGGAACATTGTAGTTGGATGGTGGGGATGTCGAAGGCTCGTAATCCTCCCAGTCACTTGGATGAGGGTCTGCGCTGGGCAGCGCTGTATCCATGTTGTCCTGTAATGGCTGCCAGTGGGCGCTACCGCTGCCACCGCCGCTCCCAGATGCAATACTCCGTCCAGATCTCCGCCCCTGTGCCAAACGCTGCACTTTCTTGGGTGAGTGCAAGCCCCGCTCGTCATGAACCCTCCATTCATCCCTGGAGAAAGTGTAGGTCATGTCGCCGGAGTATAGTCTCTCTTCATCCTAGCGGCAACATCCTAGCGGCAAGGGCCCGAGGTGTCGCCCAGATGCTGCGCACGCGTCAGAGGGGGTCGGTGCTGCTGGGAGCTCCTGCGACGGACCGGAGGGGTGTAGCCATTGTGAATGTACACCGTGTTTTCCCATCTTTTGGCCTGTTGACATTTGTAGGTGCTGACTCGGTGACGGTTTTGGCTGGCATCACAGTCCATCTGGCTGCCGTTACAGGACGATTTCATGGCGAAAACGTTGTGAGTCCTAGCTGTAAAAATGAGGCTCATATTCCTGGCAATTGCCAGAGAATTATGAGCCTCATTCCCTAGCAATTGCTACCTTCTGCCAACTCAAGCTCTGAGCCTATTCCCTTATTAGGAAGCACAGCCACGGTCTCCCCGCCCTCCTCCCCGCCCGCCTCCTCACCACCAAATCCTATTGGGGGTATCACCACCCATCACTTCCTGCCACATTGGGCAGTACTAAAATGAGTATCCGTATTGTCCGTCTTCGTAGCTTGAAACTCCGACAATTAGGTAAGCTTTGTGGTTTGCGCCCGCCCGCCTGCCCCCTGCCCGGCCCCCGCCTGCCTGCCTGCCAGCCCACGCTCTCTGCCAGCCCGCGCCCTCACGCTCCTCCTGGGTATCCGGCACTACTGGCTTAAACTTAAGCTTTGTGACTCGCGGACGCCCGCCCGCCCCTTGCCCGCCCGCGCTCCCCCGGTGCTCCTGCGCATCTAGCACTACTGTGTTAAACTCATCAAGCAATAGTCGGTAGGTAGCTAAGCGGTTTAGCGCCATTGATGCCACGCAATGGGTCAAAAATTCTGAAAATCTGGCTTGCCGCGGAATTATGCGCCACGCCACACATTGATCCAAAAGTATACTAGGTGTATCTTACATTCATATTTGTATGTATATAATACGCCTCTTAGCCTCACATCCGCGGGCCCGACTAGCCTAGTATGCGCCACACTGCTTGAAAGCCGTGAGACCAGTGCGAGACACAGCCACTCATCTTCGAAAATCGTTCAAGTCCACGTCCATGATGTCATTGTACGGCCCGGCTGTGCCCAGGCATTATTCCAAACCCAAACATGCTGACATAAGCCGTATCTCGTCTCTTCTACTCGTGTGTGGTGCCTGCCCTCTAGTAGGCTCACTAAGGGAAGACTGGCTGTCTTTGGACCGAGCTATTGATGTGCTTACCTCGCAAGATGTACTGGCTTGGAATGAGACGTTGTAGCCTGGCTAGTGAAGCAGTTTCGACTGCTTGGCCTATCAAGTCAAGTACGACTATTGTTGTCGTGCTTGCAATGTGCGAGAGGTGTGGATTCCTAGCTAATAGCTAAGTCTGCATGCCATTAACCAGTTGAGAATCCATCGCGACTGTGCGTCAAGCTCTGCTTGATACCGGTTGTTGATAGTTCTCCCTGTAGGACACAAGCTTTGTTGGCGTCCTAACCGACGTTGACAAGGTGAACTGCTCCTTAAATTTGTGAGATTCGGGGAACTTGGTGTCTTGGTCTTAGTGGTTGAGGCTCTGCTTAGTAGCAACTCTGTTGTGAACGGTGGTCTTAGCTCTAACCGAGTCGTTGATCATCTAACGAAAACTCCCAGCATAACGAAAGGTCGCAAGACTGAGTAGTGAGCTGTGTCGTCTTGACCTAGAGTCAAGCGGCGTTTGGAAAGTAGTTACCTGGTTGATCCTGCCAGTAGTCATATGCTTGTCTCAAAGATTAAGCCATGCATGTCTAAGTATAAACAAATTTGTACTGTGAAACTGCGAATGGCTCATTAAATCAGTTATAGTTTATTTGATGATACCTTGCTACATGGATAACTGTGGTAATTCTAGAGCTAATACATGCATTAAAGCCCCGACTTCTGGAAGGGGTGTATTTATTAGATAAAAAACCAACGCGGCTCGCCGCTCGTT